>JALAZF010000396.1:1494794-2989588 GCA_022829125.1 Lathyrus tuberosus | reverse complement strand
AGGTGCCGCATGAGGTTCAATCCTGACAAATGCACCTTCGGCGTTCGGGCAGGTAAGTTCCTCGGTTACTACCTCACAGAGCGAGGAATCAAAGCTAACCCCGACAAGTGTAGAGCTTTTTTCGAGATCCCTACTCCGGACTCAAAGAAGTCAATACAATCATTGAACGGGATGCTCACCGCCCTCTCCCGCTTCGTCGCCAAGTCGGCGCAGTACGCACTCCCATTTTTCAAACTTCTTTGACAAAAAGCGGAGTTTGAATGGAGCAAAGAATGCGAGCAGGCGCTCTTCCACCTAAAATAAGTCTTATCGCAACCCCCGGTCCTCTCACGGCCTGAGAGCTGGGAAACACTTTTCTTGTATCTCATGCTCACGAGTGAAGCAGTCAGCCCTGTCCTTATTCGGGAAACCCCGGACGGACAGAAACCAATTTACTTCACGAGCAAAGCCCTCCAAGGCCCCGAGCTCAGGTATCAGCAGATAGAGAAAGTCGCCCTGGCCCTCGTTACCGCGGCCAGGAGGCTACGCCACTACTTCCTCTCCCACACTGTCGTCGTAATGACCGAACAGCCTATAAGGCAACTCCTTGGACGACCAGATATGACGGGGAGGATGCTCAGGTGGTTGTTCGAACTCGCCGAGTTTGACATCCAATACGAGGGAAGGAAAGCCCTGAAGGCTCAGGTATTGGCCGACTTCGTGGCAGAGACGACCGTCCCGGAACCTTCGACCAATGGATCCCAAAAATGGACGATCTACGTCGACGGAGCATCCAGCCCAAAGGGAAGCGGGGCGGGCATCATCCTCGAAAACAAGGAAGGCATCCTGATCGAGGTATCCCTCGAACTATCCTTCCCGACGTCGAACAACCAAGCGGAGTACGAGGCTTTCCTCGCCGGACTTCGGCTGGCCGAGGACCTCGGCGCCAAGGAGGTCAAAATCTTCACCGACTCCCAGCTCGTGGCCTCGCAAGTCCGAGGAGAGTACCAGGCTAAGAACGACAATCTCATTGAATACTTGACCTTGGTGAAAGAAAAGATGAAAAAGTTCACCTCCGCGGAATAACTCACATCCCCCGCGAGCACAGTGCCCGAGCAGATGTCTTGTCCAAACTGGCAAGCACAAAGAAGAAAGGCGGGAACAAATCCGTCATACAAGAAGTGCTTTCCCGGCCGAGCATCATCAAACCCGCTCCAGTGGCAGACGTAAACGCCATTGGTGACAACAATTACTGGATGACCCCTGTGTACGAATACCTCACGACGGGCAAGCTGCCCGAAGATCCCAAGGAAGCAGGAATGGTCAAGCGACGGGCATGCTCATACACGATAGTCGAGGACAAGCTATACCGGCGAGGGTTTTCTATCCCCCTCCTCAGGTGCATCGAGGAGACCAAGGTCCCCAGCATCCTCCAGGAAATCCACGAGGGAATCAATGCACAGCACCTAGGCGGACGATCGTTAGCCCGTAAAGCACTTTGGGCAGGGTATTACTGGCCCACCATGCAACAGGACGCCAAGGAACACGTCAAGAAGTGCGATAGATGCCAATGATACGGGGACATGCACCTCGCTCCTCCTAACGAGCTCAAAACATTGTCCTCCCCGTGGTCGTTCGCATGGTGGGGGATGGATATCCTCGGACCTTTCGTCCAGGGGTTGTATCAAAACAAATACCTCATCGTTGGGGTGGACTACTTCACGAAGTGGATTGAGGCGGAAGCATTGGCCAAAATCACGGCCTTCAACATACTACGTTTCTACAAGCGGAACATCCTTGCCCCATTCGGCGTACCCCAAGCTATTGTCATCGACAACGGAACACAGTTCACCGACAGGAACTTCCAAGACATCGTCACCAAGCTAGGCACGAAGCAGCACTTCACGTCAGTCGAGCACCCTCAAACGAACGGGCTGGCTGAAGCAGCGAATAGAGTAATCCTCTGAGGATTGAAACGTCGACTAGGCGACGCCAAACAACTGTGGGTCGAGTAGCTACACAACGTCCTCTAGGCCTACCGGACAACCCCGCATTCCACGACCGGGGAGACCCCTTATCGTCTAACCTACAGAACGGAAGCGGTGATCCCCGTGGAGATCAGGGAACCCTGGAGGAGGACGAAAGCCCCCCTCGACGGAGACGCGAACGACGAAGCCCTGCGGGAAGAACTCGACTTCGTCGAGGAGACTCGTTCGGGTGCTTCTCTTCGAGAAGCTTCACTTAAACAGAAAATAACTTTGCGTTATAACGACAAAGTCATCAAACGTGATTTTCCAGTAGGCACCCTCGTCCTACGAAGGAACCAGAAAGACTTGCGAGAAGGAAAACTCGCCGCGAACTGGGAGGGCCCGTACCGCGTCCGCGCGAAAACGGGGACAGGAGCCTACTTCCAAGAAAATCTGCACGGGGAAGAACTTGCTCGACCATGGAACGCTGAAAAGCTAGAACAATATTATAGTTATGTACTTCCCGCGACACACTAGCATCGCGGTCACGGGGACGCACTAAGGTACAAGCGCGACACTCTTATACGGAACACGGTTGGTCAAGGGCTGCGTTGTGTGTGCACGAGCACTTTGATCCGACGAGGACACCTCGATCGAGCTCCTGCGTCGTCATACCCATTAGGCAGAACACCCAGCTCGCGATGGGAAGTTCACGCCACGAAGCTAAGACCTCGACCGAGTTTTTAGCCTCGTTGAAGGTCGGAATACGTCTCCGACCACCCGACCAGCTCTCCACGCGGTCAGGGACTATCAAAGTCGAGCAAATCCCCCCAAAGTCTATTTACTTAGACAAAAATAAACAAGGTATAGCAAATGCAATAACATGACACACAATTGAAAACATACAAATAGCACACTCGCGGATAAACAAAAATACATTAAAACGGGCAGAAGCCCAGTGTACAGGTATTACAAAGGTATCAAAAGCCCCTGGTACACAGGCCGGGCACAAATCATTACAAAGAAAAAATGGCACGCAGGCCAAACAGAACGAGAAAGGAAAAACCTACTCGGCGACGGTCCCCTCAGGCTGTTCGTGTTCGACAACTTCGTCCTCCTGCATCGACTGCACAATCTGACCATCGACCACTTCGTAGTCGGGGTCAGTCCCTTCTATTATGAGGTCGGGGTTGAAAACCTGAAGCTGCTGCACGGCGTTTCTAAAACCTATGTCTGCCGCCACGAGGTTATCTTGCTCGGCTTCCCTTAGCTTCGCTATCAGCGCTGCCCGCGAAGTCAGCAACCTATCTTCTTCGGTTTCCTCATCAGCCGGGCGGACAACCTCCTCTAACTCGGTGGTTCTCGCCAAGAGACTATCCCTCTCCTCTTCAAGCTCGACATCCCTCGTCAAGAGACGTTTCCGCTCCTCCTCAGCATTCTTCAACCTTTCCTCCAACTTCCCTTGAAGCTCGACCCGGGCCTAGTTCTGGATTTTGCAGTCACCCAGCTCCTTGCCCACCTTCTCCATTTCGGCTGAGATGGACCTGAAACTCTCTCGCAACTTGTTCAGCTCGTCTCTGGAGCACGCCTCATCGTTCAGAACCAAGGCAGGCGCACAAACCCGCATCACCGCGGACACATCCTCCACCAGCGCCTTTCTCCGAGAAACCTTGTCGACACCTAAGATGGCCTGAGCTTCGGGGGCACCCACGCATAGGGAATTATTCCCCATGAAGAAATTCGGCCTCGAGTGACAAGGCGGGAGCACAAACTTCACAGCAGGGGGGCTCTCGTTCTCAGTAAGGTCGATCTCCACTGTGCTTACAACCCGCTGCCTCTTCGGGGAGCTTTGAGGGCTGGGAGAGTCACTATCCTGGTGAGAGCCAGAGGAACCCCCGGTTGTCGGGGTGGGAACGAATTCCTGCGCTCGGAGCTGCTCAATGCGGCTTTTGCCTCCTTTCTTCGCAATGCGGTTAGCCTTCAACTTTTTGAAACGCTCCTCAGCAGTCGACATCTTGCCTGCAAAAAGAAAATAAATATGTCAGTAAACCGAAAATCAGGACACGAGGAAAAAAGTAAGTCGAAGAGGATGTCACCACCTAGCAGCTCGAGAGCATCCTCATCGGAGAACGTCTCGAGGAGGGCCCTCGTATTAATCAAACGATGTTTCGTCAACACCTGCCCGTCGTCTCCCCGGACGAATTCCCCGTCCATCGTCACGAGCTTGGCTTTATTAAAACCGTTGACGAAAGCGACTACCCGCTCGTAGGCCAGGCGATCCCCCTCGTCGAGATGGCCAGGACTGACTTTGTAACTGTCTGTCCCCTTTTTGAAGTGTTCTTCTGTCCAGAAAAAGGGGAATCTCGGCTCGAGGACCTCCTCCGTCTGCCCGTCCACCTCACGGGAAACTCGACGATACACCGAATTCACAGCTTCAAGCTTGACCGGCCTCACGGTATAATACTGGTATTTAAAGTCGCGAACAGAATCCAGGTAGGTGTGGGAGAGACTGCTCGTTTGTTTAAAAGACACCCAGCCATGTCTGCCGTCGGAGGCCTGTCGCTGGAGGTGGAAGATGCGGAAGAAGAGAGGCATGGTTGCCCCGATTTGGAGATATTTACAGATGAGCTTTAAGGCTCAGATAAAAGCGAGGGAGTTGGGGTGAAGCTGCGAAGGCGCAAGCGCAGCCAGACGAACACTGGTCGTTGGAAGTCCGTGAAAGGCAAACACCACCCCGCCTCGTCGAACATGAACTCGTAAAGAGGGAACCTCATCCCTTGGTAGGTCGAGCATATGCGATGGTGTGCTTGGGGACAGAACACCTTCCACGACTTCGGCGAACCCACCAGTCGATGCTCGACAGTACAAAAAATATCATCCTCGTCACCGTCAATGAACTAGGAAGCCATATTTAACGGTTCGTTGCTAACCCACTCCGCAAGGGGACGTTCCTCGACACTAGTGATTGGCGCCATTGGAGAGTCGGGCTGGTCGTCGACGTCCAACGTTCCCACGGCCACGGAAACGGACAAAGCTTCCATATACCTGAAAAGCAGAAGGAAACGGTGAATTCGATGATCCGTATCAAATTCACCCCTCCACCGTTGTTCAAGTGAAAGAGCGAAGAGGGAGCGTCGGGGTTTCGAGGCTGTCGCGCCCCCGAGGCTACCGACGAGCCTCCCAGTGACCATCCTCAGGTCACCGGCAATGCCGTTTTGGGAGCATTCCCTCACACGGACGAAATATTGGCGAGGACCCCGAGATTTTCATCTCGTGTCCTCGGGACATTCTTCGTGTCCCCGAATTATTCATCCATTTTCCCCGCGATATGCAACAAGAAACTAAGAAATCCCGCCGTTTTCGCCGGAGATTTCGTGATGTCCATGAAGAACTTCATCAGTTCACCATAGAACCACCCTACAAATGCAAACGAAAGGAGGAAAAAGAGAGAAACTTACTTGAAAAACGCTTCCGGTAGGGTTCCGGCACGGCGGTTGGTGGCGGCGTACGGTGGCGAAGTATGGAAGGAAGAGAGAGAGGGAATCTGAGCGAAGGGGGAACGAAAGTGCAAATGAAATGAGATGACCCCTATTTATAAGGGTCTCACGGGACTCGAGGATTTCCTAGGCAATCGATTACGCTACCCTAGCGTAGCTGCCCTAGGGAATGATGAGGTGTGACACGTGGCACACACTTTCCCACGCGCGTTTTTTCATTCCCCAACACGCGTCTTCCATTCGCCCTGCTTCAGACTTCTCATATCCTCGCGACGTCGCTCATCCGCGGTCAGTATAGCCCGATCAGATCGATTTATTTCTCCCCATATGACCAACCACTCCTCGTCTAGAATCCCTTCCCCGACTGGACAAGCCCTCGACATAGCTGGCCCTTAAGTCATTACTCCGACACCTCAGAGCAACGACTTGGGGGGCTCCTGTTCTGGACTGGGTCGGGGTCTGCTCCTCAATTGAGCAGGCCTAACCCACACGTCCTAGGGTGGCCCAACAAAGGCCTCTTATCACAACCAACGTTGAGCACAGGCCCACTTCAACAGTGTCAGGCACATGCCACACCTCGGCAGTGTTCGGGCACTCGCGGCATAGAGCGTCGGGAAGAGGCGCTAAGTCTCTCCGAGCTCGCGCCTCCTCGACACTAAGGTGCTCCTTCCCGTGAGGAGCCATCTCCTTCTGCACATAAGAGTCCTCCCCGCAAGGACACGTCTCTCCCCGACACGCAAGACTCCTCCCCGCGAGGACACGTTCTTATGTAACCACCCACTCCTGATGGAATCGGTCTGCCCTAATTCCAGAGATCTAGGAACGGTTACCCCAGGGCGAAGACCACGTGCTGGTCTTCACTACGCCACGTAAACCCTGACAGTTACTTGGATTGGGCCTCGCAATCCAGCCAGTGCTAGTGACCGTTGGCCCTGCGCTGGGGGCTCTCTATAAATACCCTCTCACTTGAGAGGGTCAGGTTACACACTCTTTTACACTCTAACCTTGTACTTGCTTTTACTTGACATTTGCCTTACTTGAGCGTCGGAGTATCTTGCAGGTACACCCCCCTCCGTCTTTCAACCTCACCGGAGCTGAAGTCCACAAGACGTTGTTGGCCACCATATACTGTCTGATCCAGGTACGATCAGATATTATAAAATATTTTTTTAAAAATAAAAAGAAAAACTCTATTTTTTTTTAATTTAAACAAACATGCCCTAAACATACCATAAGAATCTATTTTTTGTCTTCAAATTAAGTTTGAACCCGTTTGTTTTGGCCTTTTTTGAAATGATTTTTATAGTATTAAATATTTTGGTGTAAAAAAATTTACAAAAAAAACCTTTTATAAAAGTTTCAAATGAAAATTTGGTTTGAATAGTTATTTTTAAAATGTTATTTTAGTTATTTCATCATTTTATCAAAATTTTATTGTATATCAAAATTTTAAAAAATCACTTAATTTTGAAGCTATTTCAAATTATTTTACATAAAACTCATTTTTTAGATACAACTTTTTGAAAAAAATGTGATTTTGACTATGTTTTTTTTATATTATAGAATATCAAAATTAATTTTTTAATTTATAAAAAATAAATTTAAAAAAACTTATAATATTTTTAAAAACGCTTTTGTAAAATTTATTTTCAAAAATATAAAGATTTTTTTTTTAAGTTAAAACAAACTTACCCAAACTCTCCCAAAATTGAATCTAAACTATAGCATTTACATTTGCGTGATTGAAATTTGAAAACTAGTTGCTAAAACATTTTTGTTCTTTGTATAATTTGGTGGCAGATCCTAACAAAAGAATCTTCTTGAGTGATAGTCTCTGATAAGTATGAAATTCTTAAGTATTTAACTAGTCTCTGAAAATTTCCATACTAAACACAAAATAATATATATGATAAAAAAAAATCAATATAAAAATTAAGCAATTTGAATAAGAATCAAATTTAAAATGAAATTTTTGTATTAAGTATTTGAGTAAAAATTAAATTTGATTCTTACTCAAATTGTTTAATTTTTATATTGAAATTTTTATCTTAATTTGCATATTATATATTATTTTATGTCGTATGGTTATGATCTTTTGTCTAAGAAGCCGAAAGACTTTACTTAGTATATTTAAGTTTATGTTTGATTTTATGGTGAAAAAATTGATTTTGAGTGAGTTTATTCTGTAAAATTGGTGATGATTAAAAATGAGTTGAATGTAATGTGATTTATGTTTGAATAATTTTATTAAAAAAATATTTAATAAAAAATATTTATTTATAAATATCAACAATTTGTTTATATTAATACATAAACCATTACTACCATCCACTACTACGAAAAGCACATATAATAACGTCTGCGTTACTACGGATATTCAATCAACCGTTGTAATTTGTGATATTTAGGCGCATGCATTTTTTTTATTTAACTACTTATAATCACGGTTGATTTAATATTCCTGGTGAAAAGTGGCGTATGGTCACGGGTTTAAATCCTAGCACCAGCATTTTCTGTTATTTACTTATTTTTTAAAAATGCTGACAGACCTTTCACCACGAGTGTTTAAATCAACAGTGGTTATAGGTGACAGACCTTTCACCACGGGTATTTAAATCAACCGTGGTTATAGGTGGTGCCTTCTTTTTTTTTTAAAGATATATATATATATATATATATATATATATATATATATATATATATATATATATATATATATAGCGCTCTTAGTTCATTCATTTTTTCCCTATACGTACTTAGACAAACTTCAACTTCTGCCTCCAAACTTCTTCCATTTACGAAATATTATTCATCCATTTAACCAAACTTGAAAACATCATATATTCCAAAAATGAAACAAAGAAACATCACTTCCATTAATGTGTTACAGTTTGTTCTTGTTTAACGATTCTGCAAGTAAAATGTTATTGTTTAACGAATCTATTTATTTATTTTTTATTGTTGATCGTGTTGTTGTTCTTGTTGTTCCTCTTGTTGTTCTTGTTGGTATTCTTATTTTTGTTCTTGTTGTTGTTATTGTTGTTGTTATTGTTGTTGTTATTGTTCTTGTTGTTCTTGTTGTTCTTGTTGTTATTCTTATTTTTGTTCTTGTTGTTGTTATTGTTGTTGTTATTGTTCTTGTTGTTATTGTTGTTGTTGTTCTTGTAGTTCTTGTAGTTCTTGTTATTGTTGTTATTGTTGTTGTTGTTATTCTTGTTGTTCTTGTTATTGCTCTTGTTGTTCTTGTTGTTATTATTATTTTTGTTCTTATTGTTGTTGTTCTTGCTGTTGTTCTTGTTATTGTTTTTGTTGTTCTTAGTGTTCTTGTTGTTATTGTTATTGTTGTTGTTCTTGTTGTTCTTGTTATTGTTCTTATTATTCTTGTTAATCTTATTGTTCTTAATGTTGTTATGTTAAAATATTTAGTATTGTATACTGTGATGAAAGTTATAAATGTAGTCAGGCAAAACATGTGGCAAAAATATAAAAAAATACTGATAGACCTTTAACAACGGGTATTTAAAACAACCGTGATTATAGGTAGCACACTTTTCAGTTTTCTACAACAGTCATACGACCGTGATTGTAAGTAACACATATACAACCACACGCTACGTAATAATGGCCGGTCATGCGTGGTAATATATCTTTTTTAACAGTTGTTGTATGTGTTTTTTGTAATAGTGTACAACATATACCGGTAACATGTTATTACCTCGGCTAATCAATGAATCAAAGTAATAGTTTTTATTTAGGCGTCTGCTTTTTTTTAGTAAAAGACATATCGCTACGGTCCATCAAAACAACCGTAATGATATGTTAAAGCTTACATACTTCGAATCACAACACCAACATTTTTCCATTTTTTTATGCAACAAAGGGCGTGTCCCTTAATGTCTATAGTTATATAAAAATTAAAAAACTTTTCATTACGGTTGTATTTGTCAACCGTGGGTATAAGTTCCCTAAATTTAACATGTTTCACTATGGTTGGAGTTTACAACCGTGGTGAAATGTGTTTCTTTAAAATTAAAACATATCAGTTGGTTTAATTTATTTTCTTCAAAACATAAGTGCCCTAACGAAGAATAGACGAAATCAATAGCGAACATGAAGGTCAAACCCAGGTCCAAACTTCATCACCATTATTATTTCTTGGAACGTTCAAACTTCCTCTGCTTACAAGATGAAAGCGAGCGCACACAAAGGCTGAACCCAGGTCTCTTCCTCTTCTTCAATTTATGGTACATTCTCTATTTCATAACCTTTATCATCATTCATGTTGAGTTTTAGGTTTTGGTGTTGTTAAATATTATATTATTGTGAATAAAAATCGATAACAAAACCATATTACTATTTAGTGTATGTATGAACCTTTAGTATATTGAGACAATGTAGGTAGCTCAAAGTATATGTGACAGTGTTATTGTATATATATGTGTATGCAGCATATAACCATATTATTATGTTGTGTGTGTAGCATTAATGTGTCATTCATATTAGTGTTGTTGTGATTGAGTGATATAAAGATTGTTTTTATGTTGTTTGGTATGTTATATATTATTGTGGTTGAGTGATATTGAGATTGTTTTATAACTTATTGTGTTGTTGTATTGTTAAATGATTCTACAAGCCTTTGATATAAATTTTAGAATTTATTATGGATCATAATTGGACGAAAGTTGATATATTAGGTCTGATATATGAGAAATGAGTTATCGAATTCCTTGAATATTCAAAACAAAATATCCACGACAATAATGGTCTTTTTTATTCTCCTTGTGTTAATTACGTGAATATGAAAAAAATTCAAATAAAGAAATATTTCATCATCTATGTTGTGATTGAATTTGTCAAAATTATACTACATGGGTGTGGCATGGTGAAGTTGATAAAAATCAAAATATGGCGTCACAAAGATATGAAGTTGATAAAGATACGGATGATCGAATAGAAGATATGATTCGTGATATTGGAATCTTCTTTTAAGAAAACTCATATTTATGATACTTTATGTAGTGATAAATATGCACCTTATATAAGGGGTGCATGAGTTTTATATAATTTTCTGTCGTGTTAAAATTGTTTAATCTGAAGGCAAAAAATAGATGGACAGATAAAAGTTTCACGGAATTGCTTAATTTGATGAAACAAATGCTACCAGAAGATAATAATTTGTCTGATCGTTGTTATGAGGCCAAGAAGATATTGTGTCCAATGAGTTTGGAGTATATAAAAATGCATGAATGTTGTAATGATTACATTATACAGGAAAGAGTATGATAAATTGGATTAATGTCCGGAATCTGGTGAGTCGTGCTACAAGGTGAAGGGCAACAATAGTGATGACTTTGACGTTGTTAGCAAGACGTATCCTCCTGCTAAAGTGTTATGGTACTTACCAATAATTCCAAGGTTCGAGAGACATTTTACTAATTTAAATGACATAAAGAATATTAGATGACATGTAGATGAAAGAAAATGTGATTGAAACATTCAACATGTAATTGATTCTTTGCAATGGGAGAAAATTGATTCGTTGTTTCCGAATTTTGGTCTTGATCCAAGAAACCTTAGGCTTGGGCTTGCCACGGATGGAATGAACCCCTTTGGTAATTTGAGTATTAACCATATTTCGTGACCTATTCTTCTCACGATTTAAAACCTATCTCCTTGGTTGTGCATGAAACACAAGTATATCTTATTATCTATGATGAGATATGGACCAAAACAACCAAGAAACAAAGTAGATATTTATCTAAGTACATTTATTGAAGATTTTAGACTTTTGTGAGAGGAAGGTGTTAATGTAAGACATTGTCTTGATGTGAAGAATGTGAAGAATGTGAAGAAAAATGTGTATCATAGTTTGATTATAACACTTCTAAACATTTTAGGAAAGACTAAAGATAGTAAGAATTCCTATCTAGATATGGTGGTGATGGGTATACGACAACAGTTGGCTCTATAAGAATTAGGAAAAAAGAACTTATTTCCCACCGACATGTCACACTCTATCTAATAAGGAAAAGAAAATTTTATTCAAGTGTTTGCATGGTATCAAAGTTCCCCAAGGTTACTCGTCAAAAATCAAGAAACTTGTATCAATGAAAAATCTCAAGTTAATTGGCTTAAAATCTCATGATTGTGCTTATTCTTCAATGATGCAAAAAAGTTCTTGATTTCAAAAAAAAATGTAAGAGTAAATATAACCAAATTGTGCTTATTATTCAATGATATATGTAATAAAGTTCTTGATTTCAAAAAATTAGATGATTTAGAAAACGAGGTTGTAATAATCTTGTGTCAATTGGAGATGTATTTCCCTCCATCATTTTTTGACATTATGATTCACTTAATTATTCATCGAGTCAGAGAAACCATATTTTGTGACCCAGTTTATTTAAGGTGGATGTATCCAATAGAGCGATACATGAAGATATTTAAAGGATATACGAATAATCATCACCAACTGGAAGATTCGATCGTTGAAAGGTACATCATGGAAGAAGTTGTTGAGTTTTGTTCAAACTATTTGTTGGAAGCAGAGTCTATAGGAATTCCAAAGTCTCATCATGCTGGCAGATATGAAGGTAGAGGTACTCAAGATTTAAATGTTATTTCAATGCCTCGAGATATAGTTCTTCGAGCACATTTGTGTATATTGAATAATGTTGACGAAGTTGAACCTTACTCATTATTCTTTTGTAGATACATGGTTTTTTTTGTTATTGTCTCCACAAGGATTGTTCTGATATGGGATGCTTGTCGTTCAATAGTTTAACGTTTTAAGAAAAGGGTTTTCAAAGTTTGTTTCATAAATTGTCACGATTGAGTAGCAAAGCTTTAAATTCTAGATGTTTGATTAATAAAGTATATCAAAAGTAGTTTTCATCTACCCTAACTAATACATATTCTCTTAATCTTGCATGTGAATTCAGATCCGATTAATATCGTCACTTATTCTCTCAATATCGTCTATGTCTAGAGCGGTGTCGTGAGAAATACCGTATTCATCTCTACACGATCTCTCCATATAACAACCAATATAGTAAGCTTTAAGTTCAACATAAAGCGAATATCAACCATAGATCGATCTCTTCAATCTATAAATTGATATATGATATTTTATGTCAAATTCCATAAAATCTATGTTTAGAGTTTTGCAAAACAAGAATGGATCATTAAGAACAAAAATATTCATCATATATTAATCATCACTTGTTCACATACAAGGCCAATCAAAAGAAATACATAAAGCTAACGTAGACTACCTCTACCTTTGATACAAAGGAAATTAGCTACCCATAATCATAGTAGCTTGTTTTACAAGTAATGAGAGAATATGAATGAACATCCACGTCGAATAATCGATCTTGGATGCGAATCTAGCTTCTATTTGCAAAATATCACTATTTGGTGAAGAAATGCTGAAAATATAGTTTCTTTATGAAAAATAGGGTTATGATCCTCAAAAAGTGTGAAAAGTACACATATAGTACTTCCAAAATCTGTCAAATCCGCATAGCGAAAACCTTCTTCGCACAATGAAGACCCCTTTATGACACCTGAAGTGCCTCTGACTAGTTAAACCGCCCCTGAGGAAATATCTAAGTTCGCAGTGCAAACACTTCTTCGCACAGCGAACCTCTTCGCTACAAGTTCGCCCAGCGAACTTAGGGTCCTTTTCTTACTTCCTCTAATCTGGGTTGGTTCGCTGGGGCTTCGCGTCTTTGCTACAAGTTCGCCCATCAAACTTATAGTCCTTTTCCTACTGCCTCTAATCTGAGATGGTTCACTGAGGCTTCACCAAGAGCTCGCACAACGAACACTCACTGGCACCTCGCTGCTGTTTGCACAGCGAACATGCTGATTCTTCTCCTTTTCTTTGGCTTTCTTGTCAATTAAATTGTGTCTTGATCTTTGATAGTTTTATGCCTGAAACCTGCACAATAACACACAAATCAAAGAAACCAAAGGTATTTGCAACATAATTGAAGAATAGCATGGAAACATGGAATAAATCTATTGAAACATAACAAATGAGTTGAAAAATGCCAAGAAATATGGATCAAAATAAGACATGTTTGGCATTCAACAAACTCTCCCCAACTATATGTTTGCTTGTCCTCAAGCAAAGTATGCCTCTAGTTGAAAATAAGAGGATTCGCTCAAATAATGCTAATAACAATTTAATTTATACATTCATCTAATCAATTAAAAAATGAAATCATGGAAGAAAGAATATCACTATGGGATTTAAAGTTTATAGCTTGGTTAGGTTCACAACAAAAGGACATTTCTAAGTCCATGGAATCAAAGTTGCTAATGCAAAAGAAACACTCACAATACAAGGTTATGTACACACTACAACTTCATCCATACTTTCTTTTCTCAATTGTTCACCCTTCCAAACTTCCTTTATGCACATTATTCATTCTCTATTTTTCTCATTCAAACAAGCATGCTTTTTTCTTTTTCTTTCTTTTTCACATTCATGTTCACAATTTTCTTTTCAATGCTTGTTTGAAATTTTTCAAAATTTTGAGTAACCTACCACTTTTCTTTTCACTCTCCCTGACTTGAATTCAACGAAACATCAAGTGAATGTTCCTTGATTTCTATGGCAAGGAAGACAATTTAAAACAATGTTCAAAGGTTCAAGAAAAAAAATTTAGAATCCCACAAAAATCAATGATGAACTATCTTTTAATTTATGTTCATACACCAAGTTCATCACTAAATTAGGATCTAAACTATTAAGCTCAAAGGGGTTAGCAAATTCTCACTACTCACGGGTAAGTTACTTTTGGGATATGGTTGTGCTCAATATCAACAAATGTCTTGATCATTTCTAATGCTCCCACAAAATCAAAATAATCAAAAGATTAAGCATGAATCGAATGTATTGAACCAATTTTATCAATCATCCTAAGCATATAGTAAACAATTGAGGTTTCTCACAAATTGTGACTTTTGGAACCTAAGTGAAACAAGCATTCAAAAAAAGTTGCAAAATGAAACAAAGATACATTTGCACAAAGAAAAAAATTCTTAAACACTTTAGCATTCTAGAAAGAGGTAACCATGTACCTTGCTTACATTCATGGTATTCAAATACTATCATCACCATCCAAACTTGGGTGAATCTTCATTGGATACTTTTTAGAAAATAGCAACCAATCTAGAAGTTCTCAACATTCATTCATCAAAGAAAGAAGCATTAAATTCAAAACAAGCTACCAAACAACCATAAAACTAAAAACTACTATAACTGCCCCCTCCTTTTCAAAAAGGCCTATCCTCAGGCCCACTATAGAAAAGGAAATGCAACAGTACTACCCAATACCACAAAAAAATGTTGTAGCATAAACTCACCAATAGTCCAGAGTCTTCCATGTTCGCAGTGCGAACAATTTTTCGCCCAGCGAACTTATTCGCCCCAAGTGTGCACTGCGAACTCAGGGCGAACATGACAGTAACTTCAAAAATTCTGGTTTCTTTAATTTTTGGTTTATCACAACACTCTTTCACAGTACCAAAACTAACAAATGCAGTAAAAAACAATAACACTCACAATTTTGGGGTGCCTCTCGACAAGCACTTTGTTTAACTTCGTTTGAGCTTGACAGTCAAAAGCGACTCAAGGATCACCAAAAGAAATCGTTCCCGTATCCATAACAACTTCACCACCAAGGTACACGTTCAAACTTTGTTCATTAATTGTCCAACTTTCTTTTTATGAAGGGTCTTCAATCACAATTGCTTCGTAATGCTTGATTTCCCTAATTAGAAACGGACCAGACCATTTTGACTTCAACTTACCAGGAAACAATTTTAATCTCGAATTAAACAATAAGACCAATTGCCCTTCATGAAAGTCTTTTCTAACAATCTTCTTGTCATGATACTTTTTTACATTCTCCTTGTAAAGTTTGTTGGAGTTATAAGCTTGAAGTCGCAATTCATCCAATTCATGAAGTTGCACTTTCCTCTTTTCACCACTTAAAATGGGACCAGAGTTCAAGAATTTTAAGGCCCAAAAAGTCTTATGCTCCAACTCTACCGACAGATGACAAGTTTTGTTGTAGATTATTTTTAATAGTGTGAGACCTATCAGAGACTTAAATTCGATCTGATAAGCCCACAAAGCTTCATCAAGCTTGTGTGCCCAATCCTTCCTAGAAGAAGACATAGTTTTCTCAAGAATCCTCTTGATCTCACGATTTGATACTTTTGCCTGACCATTAGCCTGAGGATGATATGGTGATGTCACTTTGTGTTTCACACCATAATGCTCCAAAGATTTTTCTAATGGAGCGTTGCAAAAGTGGGATCCTCCATCGCTTATCAACACTCTAGGCGTACCAAAACACAAAAAAAATGTTTTTCTTCAGAAATTTTATCCGGTTTTACCGTCTACTTTAGCACAAGATATCGCTTCCACCCACTTGGACACATAGTCCACAAACACTAAAATGTACTCACAAGAAAATAGAGATGGGAATGGACCAACAAAGTCAATTCCCCAACAATAAAAAACTTCCACCTCCAACATACTTTGTAACGACATCTTATTCTGTTTTGTAATTCCTCCACTCCGTTAGCAATTGTCACAACTTTGAGCATGCACATGAGCATCTTTAAACAGAGAAGGCTAATAAAACCTCGATTGAAGGACTTTCGTTGTCGTTCTTAACTCATTAAAATGACCGCCATAAGGTGAGTTGTGACAATGCCAAAGAATGCTCTTTGACTCCTCAATTGTAACACACCTTCTCAAAAGGTTATCAATACCAAACTTGAACAAATAAGGCTCATCCCACACAAAAGTCTTGGCATCATACAAATTTTTTTCTTTGATTCTAAGTTAGGTATTCTGGTATCACTTCGGCGACTTTGTGATTTGCAATATTGGCAACTTGAACCATACACAACTTCTCATCCAGAAATTCTTCCTTAACCTCAAATTCATTTTTAGTTACTTCCAAAATCACAAGACAGGATAAGTGATCCGCTTCCAAATTCTCAGATCCCTTCTTGTCTCGAATTTCAAGATCAAATTCTTGCAACAAAAGGACCCATCTAATAAGTCTTTGCTTCGAATCCGGCTTGGTTAGCAAATACTTAATCGCCATATGGCCCATGTAAACAACCATTTTATACCTAATGAGGTAAGACCGGAATTTTTCCAATGCATACACTATCGCAAGAAGCTCTTTTTCTGTAGTGGCATAATTTATTTGAGCTTCGTTCAAAACTTTGCCTGCATAGTGTATAGCATGAAAAAAAATTTGTTCTTCTTTGACCAAGTGCCGCACCAATGGCATAATCACTAGCATCACACATGAGTTCAAAATCAAGTTTCCAATTGTGAGTCAGGATTATGGTTGTGGTAGTCAAACTCTCTTTTAAAGAATTAAAAGCAAGCATTCAAGAGTCATCAAATTCAAAAGACTTATCTTTGTTGAGCAAATTGCTCAAGGGCTTTGCAATCTTTGCGAAGTCTTTAATCAACCTCCTATAGAATCCCGCATGACTGAGAAAAATTCTAATTCCTTTCACATTCAAGGGTGGTAGAAACTTCTCTATAACCACCACTTTAGCTTGGTCAACTTCAAGGCCCTTTGAAAAAACTTTGTGGCCGAGCATAATTCCTTCTGTAACCACGGAGTTACACTTCTCCCAATTAAGCACAAGATTAGTTTTCACACACCTTTCCAACACAACATCCAGATTTTTCAAACAAAGATCGAATGACGGCCCAAAAATCGAAAAGTCATCCATGAAAACTTCAATGGACTTTTCAATCAAGTCAGAAAATATTGCTTGCATGCAACGTTAAAAAGTAGCCGACGCATTACACAACCCAAAAGGAATCCTCCTATAAGCAAAGACCCCAAATGGACATGTAAAAGCAGTTTTCTCATGATCCTCTGGGTTAACAATAATTTGGTTGTAACCCGAATAACCATCAAGAAAACAATAGAATTTCTGAACGGAAAGCCTCTCAAGCATTTGGTCCATAAAAGGTAAGGGAAAATGATCTTTCCTCGTAGCTTTGTTTAGCCTATGGTAATCGATACACATTCTCCAACCGGTCACGGTTCTTGTTGGTATTAAGTCATTCTTTTCATTCCGAATCACCGTCATCCCACCTTTCTTCGGTACCACTTGTACCAGACTAACCCAAGGACTATCGGAAATAGGATAAATCATTGCGTCCTCAAGCATCTTCACCACCTCTTTCCTAACCACTTCTTTCATGGTAGGATTTAAGCAGCGTTGAGGTTGAGCTACCGGCTTAAAGTCATCCTCCATTAAGATCATATGCATGCAATAGAGTGGGGTTATTCCTTTTAAATCGGAAAGAGTCCAACCCATAGCATTTTTATTCTTTTTCAACACCACAATCAATTCTTCTTCCTCCTCTATGGTTAGTTCATTGCTTATGATCACCGGTTTGTGCCCCCATCATCAAGAAACACATACTTTAAATTAGGGGGGGAAATTTTCAACCCAATTTTAGTGTCCTCCAACTTTTCTTTTTTCAAATCATCATCAAGCTCTTCCAAGGAAGGAACTTCTTCTAATGCCTCAAGTTCTCGCAAACACTTTTTAATCTCATTTTCTTCACTCTCATTGAGACTAAGCAAAGCATGAGTAAGAACTTTTTCTAAGGCGGTAGCAACATGAAATTTAAGTTTCACCTCTTCTATCACTTCTTCCATTGCATCAAGATGGAAACAATCATTCTTGTCTTTTGAATGCTTCATGGCTTCAAAGATATTAAAGCAAACTTCTTCAGCTTAAACTCGCACTTACATAAGACCATCATCCATATCAATAGTCATTCTTGTTGTTTTCATGAAAGGTCTTCCAAGAATTATAAGAGCATCATTGTCTTCATCCATGTCTATCACCACAAAGTCAAAGGGAAACAATAGCTTATCAACTTTCACCAATACATCTTCAACTACACCGTGAGGATGAGTAGTAGATTTATCATCTAAATGCAAAGTCATTCTAGTAGCCCTCAACTCCATGTGTCCCAATCTTTTAACAATTGACAACGGTATCAAATTTATACTAGAGCCCAAATCAATTAACCCATTACCAACATAGATATTTCTTATGGTAATCGGTAAAGTAACTCTTCAAGGGTCACTTTGTTTCCTAGGAAGAGTTCTTTGAATGATTGCACTACAACTAGCATCAACAATTATGGTTTCTTGATCCGTATACCGTTTCTTCTTAGTGATAATATCCTTCATAAATTTTGCATAAGTAGGCATTTGCTCTAATGCCCCGACAAATGGAATATTGATTTGCAATTGGTTAAAAATATCCATAAACCGAGCATATTGTCTTGCATTATCCCTTTTTGTAGGACCATGAGGATAAGGTAAATGTTCAATAGAGATGTTCACTTGCTCCTTCCCCTTCCTATCATTATTCTTTTTCTCTTCTCTCCAATTCTTTTCAACTAAATCATCCTTCACATTTTTTTCAACTTCCTCCTCAACAATTTCATCCTCCTTTTCAACTACAACCTCATTCTCCACTTCATTCTCACCAATGCCCACATCAATCTTCCTACCACTCCTAGTAAGGATAGCTTTGCACACCTCATTAGGATCCAATTGAGGTTTAGCCGAAAAGGCTTTTTTTGTTGATCGGCCAATTATTTAGACAATTTCCCAATTTGTGCCTCAAGATTCCTAATCGAGAAATCAGTGCTCTTTTGGTTGGACATTGATAGTTGCATAAATTGGTTAAAATTTTCCTAAATCTTTGAACTTCCCCCTTGGTTTTGTTGAGGTTACTTGTAACTTTGGTAAGGTTGACGGTTAGAAGTTCCCGGTTCTTGCCTCCACCCTTGTTGGTAACCTTGGCTATTACCTCTCGGTTGGTAGCCCTGTTTATTGCTTTGATATGGTGGTCTAGGTTGATAGCCTTGATTTTGGTTTGCCGCATAGTTGGCTTCTTCAACTACCGGTGGACAATATCCGGTAGGATAATCAACTTTGCAAAGTTCACAACTTGCTACATGTTGATTTTTTTTTGGGAATTTCTTGCATCTCTTTGATTTGTTGTAGAAGTTTTGACATTTGCTTTGTCAACACTCCACTTGTTGTGAGAGTAATTTATTTTGAGCAAGAATACCATCATTCGTCCCCAACTCGATAATTCTCGACTTTCTTTGCGAAGTACCACGATTGTGTTGACCTTGATGATCATTTAGTGTCATTCTATCTATGATGGCAATTTGCTTCTTCCGTGTTTTTTGACATTAGAGAACCATCCGCCGTAACATCCAAAAGAGTTTTATGAAAGAGTTGAAGTCCATTTCGGAATATATGCACTTGAGTCAAGTCATCAAAACCATGGCCTTTGCACTTTCTTAAAATAGATTTGGATCTCTCCTACGCTTCGTTGAGATATTCGCTTCCTCCTTACGCAAATACCAAAATCGACGTCTTGGCCTCCATAAACTGATTGTGAGGGAAGAATCGTTCAAGAAACTTCACCTCCAATACATTCCAATCTGTCATCACAAGAGTAGATTGGTCAATATACCACTCATTTGCCTTCCCAATTAAGAAATACGGGAATAGTCTTTTGAACAAAGGTTCCTCTTCTACTTCTGGTGCTCTAGTTGCACCCGCTATTTCATCAAACATCATGAGATGAGTAAACGTATCCTCATGGTTCATCCCCGCAAAGGGATTTTCATATAAAAGAGATAGGATTCCCGTCTTCGTCTCAGAATACCTTCTGTTGCTGGCATTACATGTGAATTGAGCGTTGTGTCTTAGACTGTTAACACATGGGGTATAAGCAGGAGGTGGTGGTGGTGGATCTGCCATGTTTGGCGTAATAATGGGTGTAGATGAAGAAGTTTCTCCTCGCTTTTGTCTTTCTTTGGCAAGTTGCCTTCTTCGCCTAGTTCTGCTATTGAGCTTCCGCGTGGTTCTTTCAATCTCAGGATAGAAAAGAAGTTGGTCTGCAGGTACACTCCCTTGCATAAACAGAATCTGTACACTTAACTAAACAAATCAAATAGCACAAGAAAAATAAACAGAGGTAAGAGATCACAATACAAATTCTTAAAATCAAGGCTAAAATACAATTTTGTTCCACCTGTTTTGTCAAATTCACGAAAATAGTCCCCCTATTTATTTTTTAAAAAGTTTTGGTCCCCCTAGCTCACTTATCACAAAAAACACGCTGATGTGGCAATTTTTTTAAATACGTGGATGCTCAATGCTTACATGTCGAATTAATTTCAGGCCATGTCATTATTTAATTAAAAAAACAAATTAAAAAATATGTTATTTTTTAAATGTTTATTGTAAAAAGGAAATTTAGGTTTTATATTCATCAATGTTGTAGCTTCGTTACAACAGTTTCTCATCATTGTTGTAGCTTCGTTACAACATCTTCTCCATCGTTGTAGCTTCATTTCATCTCGTCTTCGTCTTATTCTATCACTTCACCATCGTTGTCATTCGTTTCATCTCGTCTAGTGTAATGGGTTCTGAGTCTGTGGAAATTTCAAGTTCTTCATCTCATTCTAGGAGGAGAAGGATCCAATGCTATTGTGGGTTGGATTCACCACTTACTACTATGTGGACATCTGAGAATCCAGGTAGGAGGTTCCATGGTGTGGGTTGTTCAAGGTGCGTATAAAACCCTAATTTTTAGTTAATTCATCTTCTGAACGTTTTTGGGTAACTGCAACCCTAATTTCTCATATGTTTCATTCAGGTACAAGGGAGGAAAGGTTGTTCTTATTTTGATTAGTACGATGACAAGATTCCAGAACGGTCAAAGGAAGTGATTAACTCGCTTTTGAAGAAGGTTAATGAGCTGAATAAGAAAGATAGTTTGACAAAGAAGAACGATGATGACATGAAGAAGAAGAACAAGTTGTTGATTATGTTGTTGATTCTATCTTGGTTTTTTATCATCATGTTGATCACAAAAGGATTTGTTTAAGT
The DNA here is from genome assembly GCA_022829125.1 of Lathyrus tuberosus. NCBI lineage: Eukaryota > Viridiplantae > Streptophyta > Magnoliopsida > Fabales > Fabaceae > Lathyrus > Lathyrus tuberosus. The sequence goes on along the minus strand of JALAZF010000396.1, from coordinate 2,968,141 downwards.
TTAGATGTCATTGTTGTAAGGTTGAGGTTAATCTTGTAAGGTTATTGTAGTAAGGTTTGAGTTCAATTGGTGTTAATTTGATGTTCTATGACAATGTAACTTTGACAATGTATCAATGTTTTGACAATGTATCAATGTTTTGACAATGTAACTTTGGTTCTTCTGTCAATGTGACAATGTATCAATGTCTTAATGTAGCTTTGGTTCTCATGTCAACGTGACAATGTGACAATGTACCTATGTTGTTAACATAATACAATTCTTCTGTCCATTCATACTTCTGTTGTTGTGATACAATGTGACTACATCTTACATGTCTTCTGTGAAACATAATAGCATAATGTAACTGCTATATATTTTCTTACATATCTTATTGTCGTACCCTAAATTTTGACCATTAATTTACAGTCAATCAGAGATCCATCGCTATTTTGGGATTTTATGCTATCATGGGGTGTTGTTCAGATGTTGGGATCTTTAACACATATCAGTCGGGGCTTCTGGGAATATTAGTACTGCTAGGCCCATTTTAAAATTAACTAAACATGAGGGGCATATTTTAGATGGTTCTTTTTATTTATTAGATTTTTAAAGGGAATAGCAAGAATCTTTATTTTAGTTTGTAAATTAATTTTTTAGGAGATTATTATGATTATTTGAAATTAACCATATTGTTAGTGTTTAGGGGTTGAATTTTATTAGGGATTAATTATATTAATATTAAATTACTTTTAATTATTTAGTCTATTAGTTTTTAATTCAATTTAACTATTAATTTTTAGGGGAAGTTAAGGGTAATTAGAATTAACCAAAATATTTCATTATTTTAAGAATTTATTAAATAAGTTTAATTTATTTAATCCAAATAAATTTTAAGAGACTATTATGTTTAAAATTAGTTATATTATTAATATAGGGGGTATGTTTTATCAAGATATTAATTTAGAATTTTGAATTAAGGACTAGTTATTGGATTATGTGATAATTAGGTTTTATTTTAGGAGAAGGACCGGTCTTATTATCAATATTAATATATTTGTTTTAATCAAGGAGTTAATTTTTTAATTAGTTTTTTCTCTTTATTCTTTTTGCGGTCAAAGTAGTTGACCAAGTGAAGGGTCTTCTTCCCCAAACTGAAAATCCTAAGATGGCGCAGGGAAATTGGAAATGGGTCAGAATATTTGTACAATCAAATTATTCCATTTATTATTCAATTAAAATTATAAATGTGAATCAAAAGTACATCAAACCCCTAAGCAAATTACCAAATCAAATTAATTAACTTAATTACAAGGAATCAGATCTAAAATGATACAACCAAATCTGAATGATCTTAAATCTAATCAAATCTGAAAATCCTAAAAATACAATAACCTAATTAATTTCTAACCTAATTCTGAATCCTATATAAGCTAAAAGAAAATTCAGAAAAGAGAGACAAAAAAAACCCAAAGTGAAAATTAATGCGCAATCCTCCCTAAACCTTCAGTAAAGCTCGTGATCTTCTAAAGGACTAGGGTTCATCACTCGAACCCTATAATCCTTGAGCTTAAGCCACCTACAACAAGGAAAACAAAAGGGATTAGAGATCGGAGAAGGAGAAAAAGGAATCAGAGCAGCTTAAACGGTCACTACAGGAGAGGTAAGGATCACTTAGCTCCATTGTTTTGTTGATTACATCCCTTGATTGTTGTTGCTACGTTCCCGATGTTGTTTGTTTTCGCTGGATTTACGTTTAGGGCTTGATTTAGGGCATTTCTGGGTTTAGATTAGGGTTAGGGTTCATCTGGAACCCAGTTAGGGTTCATCCATAAGAGGGTTAGGGTTCTTCATGTAAGTTAGGGTTCATGTTGTGAACCTTAGGGTTCATCCATTTGGGGTTGAGGTTCTTCGTAGAACCCTTAGGGTTCATAGGGTTTGCTGGGTTTAGGGGTTAGGGTTCTTCACGAACCCTAAAGAACTAAGGAGATTTCTGGGTGGGGTAGGGTTTTGGGTTCTTGCGTTTGAGTTTCCCGGTTGAAGGGCAACCGGAATCTGGGTTTTCAAGGGGGTTTGGGGACGGCGCACGGTGGCCGAAGGCCAAACTGGCGAAGGGAGAGGAGAGAGGAGAGAGCTCTCAGGTTAGAGAGAGAGCGAGAGAATAAGGGAGAGAAAGAAGGGATCAAAATGATCCATTTCTGAAGTGTTTGGGGTTTTATACCCCCTCCCTTAACGCACATGATCCCTCCACGTGGCCCTTCGTTGGCCATACAATAGTATGACTCTGACCGATTTCATGGGTGTGTGAGTACCGTGCTCCCTCAGTTGACTGTAAATCTCAGTCATTCATAGGGTCTACTTTGACTAGGTATGCTAATCGGACGCCCCTCGTGAGAGCTAGCATAACGTCGTTAGATCAATCCAACACTTCAGAGAGAGTCCACGCCTTGACTCTCTCCATTGGACCCGTTGACCCGCCACTGGGCTCCGTCTCCAATGGGCCCTTTGAATTTTGCTATTTACACCCCTTTTGGAAGCCCAGTTACTACTTTAGCATGATGTACACCCCACCAGATTTAGAGAAAAAATAATAAATATCTTTATTATTTTTTTAGGATTTAGGATTTAAACTTTTAATTTAATAAATTATCAGGGTTCTTAACAATAAAATGAATATTTTATTATTAGAGTAAATCTTATTTTAAAAATTACTATGGATTTTGGAATTAATATGTTTTAGGTTTTTATGAATATTTAGGAATAAATTTCTTTTTTAGAAATAAGTTTCTTTTGGGGAATTAATATTTGAGAAAAGTGGAATTTTTGTCACAATTTATTTTTGGGACTTTTACATGGGAAAAATTAATAATTTGGGTTATCTTATAAATGTTTTAGGATTTGTAAAATATGAGTTAAATTTTTTTTTCAAATAATGGGGTTATCACTATTTCAACAATTTGGGTTTAATTTAAAAATCGGGAGTTTTTATTAGGGTTTTTATTTTGTGAAAGGAAATTAAATTTTTTTAATTGGAGTTTATTTACTTATCTTATTTTTTAAGATATTCTAAGGAGTTTTTTCAAGGGATATTATTAAGGATTTAAGGGATATAAAAGGATATTTAAGGAATTAAAATACGGGATAGAACTCTTCGTCTGAGAGTATAAATAATGGATAAGATTTAGGGGTAGAACTTTTGATATCTGAGAGTATAAACAAACGGATTAGGGATAGAACTCTTGATATCTGAGAGTATAAATAAACGGATTAGGATTTTTGGGGATAAAACTCTTGACATCCGAGAGTATAAACAAACAGATTAGGGATAGAACTCTTCGTCCGAGAGTATAAATAATGGATAGGATTTTAGGACAAAACTCTTGACATCCGAGAGTATAAATAAAAGGCTTAGGGATAAAACTCTTCATCCGAGAGTATAAATAATGGATAAGGAATTGGGATAGAACTCTTGATATCCGAGAGTATAAAGAAATGGATTAGGATATGGGATAAAACTCTTTATCCGATAGTATAAAAATAGGGCAAGGGATTAAATTTTGGGATTAGACTCTACATCCAAGAGTATAAATAAAAGATTAGGATGGGGATTAGAATTAGAAATAGGAATAGGAATAGGAATAGGAATAGGAATAGGAGTAGGGAATAGGGGAGGTGAACTACGGATACTCTGATCCTTCAAAACTGAAGGTACGTAGGCATATGGTTGTAAACCCTAGCGAGTATAATAATAAAAAACTTAGGGTCCCCCTCTTAGATTAAACTCTTCTTCTTTGTATAATAATAGAATTTTTTGTAAATAAAAATAAAGTCAAACATTCAAGCAACAAACAAACATACCCTAGAACTTAAGGAGGATTCCATTGAGTACAATGGAGGTGAGAGGTGCCTAACACCTTCCTCTCGCTTAACCGAATCCCGAACTTAGTGTCTTACCTTTAGGAATTAGGTTTTCTCATTATTTTCCTATCTCTTAGGACGAATAAAGGATGATGGCGACTCGATATTTTTGCCGGCCGCGACACTTATGTTCAATTCTGACTACATCTTACAATGTAACTTTTGACAATGTTGTGATACCATTTTTCTGTCCATTCATAATTTATTGATAACATAATACAATGTGATAACATAATTTTTCTATTGTGATGTAATGTTTTGATACATTCCATAATTCTTTTGTCACAGTAATACATTGAGGTATACATTCCATAATTCTTATGTCACATAATTTTATAAGACTTGTCCATAATACTTGTAGTTCTATTATATTATCACCTTAAAAGGTATTCATCCAAAACGTTATAGCATCTTACATTAAAGGTTACACATTAAAGTTGTAAACCTCTTCAAAAAAGTGATAGCATCTAACATATCTTACATTAAAGGTTACACATTAAAGTTGTAATCTTATTCTAAAAAGTAAACTAAAATACTACACCAGTCTTGTGTTTGTGGCACTTGTAAGCCATGTGTCAACACGGTTGGCGGTTATTTTGTCTGACCTTTTTTTTGCTTCTCTGCCTTGTTACCTTTCTTTTGCTTCTTTTGCTTCTTTTGCTTCTTTGGCCTAATATCAGAATATATGTGCATTTGACTTAATATCATAATATATATGCGCAGACTATAACAGATTTAAATACTAAAACAAAATTGAATACTAAAACATATTACCTGTAGTAATCCAAAACATAAGGGTCAACATCAACTTTGTTGTGCAAGATACAAACGATGGCATGGACACACAGAATGCCACTCAAAGCCCATTTACGGCATGTACAATGATGTTTTTGTAAATTCACCTCATAAGTGTCCATACCATTAGTGACACTAAAAATGTTGAAATCATCATATCCGTGCCAAGTTGGTGTCCAATCTCCAGCCGCCCTCTTTAACCTCTCTATAGTTTGTTCAATCTTCGGACAAATTGTGTTTCTGAACTGACTCATGAGATTTTTTTGTTTGACTATCCTAACCGTTATGTAATGCTTCAGCCCTTCAAGAAAACTAATGATAGGCTTGTCTTTGTACTCTAAAATAGCCATGTTGAACGCTTCGCACATGTTATTCACCTACAAATCACAATGACTATCTGTGCGGAATGCCGACCTAGTCCACATGAAAGGTGGAATCTCTATCATGTCTCTCCATGCATCCTCGCTGTCATGAACTTTTCACTGCTATGTTTATTTCTTTTCCACCTGCTATGCTCTTTTTGTTTTCTTGCGCTAACTGCTGTGGAGAACCATCATCGGCCATGCTGCTTTTTTCTATTGTTGTATTTTCATTTTTCTATTATAGTATTTTCTTGCATACAACAAAAAGCAACCATATAATACTTGTTTGTCGAACAACCACTGCAAAAGCTCCAACCAAATGCACTTAACCATTAATTCTTTTTAAATTTTGCAAGATGCATAGCCGGCACATCAGTAAAGGATGCAACATCCGTAAAAAAAAGCGAGGAACCAAAGACTCTAGTTTATCCATTTCCCCCTCTAATTTGATGACAATAGTTCCAGGATTACTACGACTCTATGTGTCAAAAAAATCCACATCAACATTGGATGAATTTGCTTATCATATCATCACCTCAAGAAAGGTTTGGACTTTGGAAGTAGATACAAACATGGTTATGGTAAAAATGAGCAAGTGGGTTTTAAAGTGAAATGTGGATTAAAACTTGGGTAGGAAATTGGCTAAGAGAATGGAGTCAAATGAAAATGGACAAATGGATTGGATATGGAAAGGTTTGGATAATTGGATGGGTTTAGAAAAATGGTTTTGAAAGTGGTTTATAAGAATGGATTTGGGTTAAAGATATGGTTTTGGATATGGATAATAAAAATGGATTTGGAAATTGAATTAAAAGGGGTATGAATATAGTTATGAAAATGGATACTGGAATGGATGAAATGGTTAACTGGATTAATAAGAATGGATAATGGTTTATGATGGCTTTGTATCTCGAATTCCAAGTAGTCCACATGACTAATCTTGACATGCCTAATTCCAATTGAACTCCCAATCCACACCAAACTCTTATCTTTAATGAATCCCAAAATATCATTCAGTAAACTCAATTAACCATGACTCAATGCCTTTCAAGTCAGTCCATAACTGCTTTGTCTTGATGACCATTAATCTCCTCAACATGTAACCCTAATCTCATGATCTTGAATTGATGACTGTCCACAAACTCACCCATGAAGAAGAGCCCTAATCCACCTTGAATGCACACTGATGAAGAAATGACTTGAACTGAGAAAAAGCCAAACCCTGATTCACACCAAAGAAATCCTGACCCGATGTTTTTGATGAATCCTTTGAATAGAAAAACTTTGGAGCCTGGTGAACCTATGAATAGGAAGATATTCACTTTAATATGAATTCAAACCTTGCTTCAACTTGACCTGAAATAGGAACCGACTGAGTCATCTCTGCATAGGGCAAACACCGATAACAAGAAAACCCTTCGATCCCATGTCTTAGAAGACCAAGGCACTGAATGATTATGAATTATGACCTAATGAAGATGCAAATGAATGCGAAACAAAAGCCAGTGAAGGTTAGAAAAAATAGAGGGCAAATTTTGGAGTGTTACAGGTGCCCCTATTCAATCAACTTAAACCTAAAGGGATGATAGCAACGGCTTTCAGAAGTTCAAGGTAGAAGGTGATTGAATACAAAAAAAACCGCAAAATTTGCAAACTGTGGGCAGAGAAAATATAGAGATAAGGTGTCAGTCAAAGGTGGACTTAAGATAAAGATGCCACTCGAAAGAGGACTTAGAAAGATTATCGGCCGAAGGCGGACTCACATTAAGGGATATCAACCAAAAGTTGGGATAAACACAGAGTATCAACCGAGAGTTGGGATGATAACGAAAGATACCAACCAAGAGTCGGAATTCAACCAAAAATACCAACCAAAAGTTGGGATTCAAATAGCGGGTACTAACCAAGAGTTGAAATAAAAGAGGAACACCGGCCGAAGGCGGACTCACATCCAAGAGCATAAAGGTTTGTCGGCCGAAGGCAGACTCACAACCAAAGGATGCCATCTGAATATGGACTTAGGAAGAATGTCGGCCGAAGGCGGACTCACATCCAAGAGATACCAACCAAGAGTTGGAATTCAACACAGGATACCAACCAAAAGTTGGAATAAAGGATACCGGGAAATAGAATCAACGAACTTACAACCCGAAGCAAATAGAAGATGACTCCACTAGGGGAATAAAAGGTGAGAAAAGATCGACGGATGATCTGCGACCTTGGGGATAAGCACAGACGAGTGCTAGAGATCAATACAGACGAAATATGGATGAATCGAAATGAACACAGAAGAGCATTACCCGGAGCTGGGGATTATGAAAAACACTGTTCCATTTATCAAAGAGTTGGTCAAAGGAATACATCATCAAAGAGTTGATGAAAATAAAACTGGCATCGTCAAAGGGTTGACGGGAAGAAAATTTCATTAGAGTGGCATTTCGTCAAAGGGTTGACGGAAAGATAACATCTGAAATGTGGTCATCAAAGGGTTGATGGCAAGAAAAACGGACCTCGGAAAGGAAAATTACATCGTCAAAGGGTTGACGGAAACGAGCACTGACATCGTCAAAGGGTTAACGAAAATGAATAATTTCACTGAAAGAACACCTCATCAAAGGGTTGACGGGAAGAAAACCTGTCTGACATAACACACCGTCAAAGAGTTGACGGGAAGAAAAACTTGAAAACTCGACCGAAGGGACACATCATCAAAGGGTTAATGGAAAGAAAAGCCTGATCGAAGAAACACATCATCAAAGGATTGACGGAAAGAAAACCTGTCCAAAGAAACACATTGTCAAAGAGTTAACAAAAAGAAAAACTGGTTTTGGAATGTCGTCATCAAAGGGCTGATGGACAGGGACAGATTGAGGGTAAGATCGACGTATGATCTACGACCCTGAAGAAAAGTAAGCATATGGGTTGATTGAAATACCTGTTGGGGAATGACTCGGCATTCTCTTGGGATATGTCACTGTCTTGACTGAAAGTTGACTTGAGCTTCTGCGCAAGGTACCAAATCTGGCTTATTCTTCGCATGCATATGAATTTTATTTCTCTGGCGTAATGCTCCGTATAAAATGGAAATGCTACGCATTTTGAGAATGCAATGTAATGATGATTACTATATGCAGAATACCGATGTACGCTCGGGCTGCCGGGAAAAGAAGGATGTGCCAAGTATGATTGGACTTTGCTGGGAAAGACAGTTGAAACCTGACGGTGATTGATTTTTCAAAAGTGAGATTTTTCTGTGTACTAATAGGGATTGGATTTTGAAATAAGATTCCAATAGGGATTGGGCTTCTGATGGTTACCAATATGGATTGGGCTCTGCTTTAAAGGGGATGCCAATAGGGATTGGACTTCGGATTTTCTTTTTAGTTTTACACGCCTTCATGCTATGTTATGCTAGACAAATGATATGCAATGACAATGATTATGCAATGATAAGACAACTCGACTGGTGGTTTCGAGGTTGGTCAGGTACGATTGACATTGGGAAGTGTCTTGTCTGGCTACAAGATTTCTAGTTGAAAGGTTAGAGTATGGTTAGCATGACTTCCTGACATTCGTCTTGAACTTGAAGATTAACAAAACTTGCTTGAGTAGCTTTAGAAATACTGAGAGGAAACATTCCCTTGTTGCCAGTCTTGCCCTAGCCTGCGGGATCTCTGTAAGAATCTGCCTCGAAAGGAAACTTGGGTCTTCTGTACCCTGATGGTTTGGGATGGACTGCCTCCAGTTCTGAACCTCAAAGAGGTGCTTCGAATTAATCGCCTTCTGGAAAGGATAACTTCTTGCTCTTGGGCAGCCTGCCCCAGTTTGATTGAATCTTTTGCTCAACGGAGTCTTGAAACGATTTTGCCCCTGACTGGCTGATCTGTGAAAGAGTGCCTCTAATTACTGACCTTCGAGAGATTTGTCGAATCTCTACCTGATTTCCCTAGATTAGCTGACTCTTGAGAGGGATTGCCCTCCTGATGTGATCATTTGATATGACTTGCCCCTGCTCAACGGAGTACTTAGGTGTTTTGCATCTTATCTTGATCAATCCTTCCATTGCAGAAACTCTCCTGATGTCAAATGTTCACTCGCAAGTAAAACAATTTGTTTTGAATAGATAATTTTAATGCAATGCATATGACAGTTTTGAAATCCAAGTCTATTCACTGGAAAAATATTGTGGCATATAGTGGATGAATCACAAATCAGAATGTCACACTGATACCAACATGAATGGTAAGAAAGTCCTTTTAGGAGTCGGTTTTGACGCGATCTTTACTGATGTATGCTTTTGAAACAACCCTGCTTCAATTAGGTCTTTTGAAGGTTGTAACGTGGCCTGGTTCACGGTTTGAGAAAGAAAGGATATAAGGCTCAAAGTTTATTTTTTACCCATTCTCCTTGATGTTCTTCAGTCTTACATTTAGCTAACTCGACGCAGGCGCTCACCTTTCAAAAAGCTATTGAATGGTAGAAGTGATGGTTAAGGAGCCCTCATAGTTTCCAAAGTGACAGTCACCCCTTTTGCCTTTGGTGTCTGTAGTCACACGACTTGTTCTTTATCAAGGATTTTTCTTTTGATCCTTTTTTAGCTTTTCATTCTTTTGTTTTTGATTTCCCTGATTTTGCCTGGACTTATTCTTTTGAATTTTTTCGATTTTGAAGTCCAGCAGAATGCCCTAACTTTTGCCTAAGTCACTTGTTTTCAAGCCTTTGACTTAGCAGGCCTTTTCTTTTTTTTTTCTTTTGATTATTTTCTTTTCTTTTCTTTTCTCGAAACAAATCATGTGACACTGGTTTGTCTTGATTTCTCCGAAAGGGATGTGACTGCCTAACTCCTCGGTTGGTGAGGGATAACCACTGTGGGTTCGTGAGGTACAACCTCAGGTAATGGATCTTTAGATGCACAATCCTATTGAAATTTGAATGCTCGATTAAATTAACCGACACCTATCCTGCCCCAGGTTAAGATCGAGGGTTTTTAGTTTTAGAAGAAACTCCAACTTCTAGGCTTAACGGGGTTGACAAGGGATTATCTTCCTTATGTCTCCGGTGTTTGGGGATTCGAAACAATGCCTGTACATCATCAACATGGTTTTATTTCAAAAGCATACAATCAGAAGTATTGTGTCTTTCAATCTCGTCAGCCTCCCCTGGATTCTGCTTAAACAAGCACTTGATACCGATAAAAAAGTATGAGTGAACACGAATGGATCAAAACATGCATATTCATTTCATTAAGATCATCAATCGAAAACAGACATGTTTTACAAATGAGTTTGCACACTAACAAAAAAGAAAATACAAATGCAAAGAAATGATATCATCTCAAAGATTGCTAGCTTCGGGGAACTGGGCTTTCCAACCTGGATTTTCTACTGAGCTAGCCATCTTCATAATTGCTCGTCGAAGTCAGTCTGATAATCATCTGCACAACTTCTCTCGGTGACTTCTTCTATGACATGAATTGACGAACCCGCCTGATTGGATGAAGTAGGATTATTGATTCGAATACCCTGAGGTGTGAATGAGAATATATTGGAGTCAAGCAATGTCTGAACCTTGCTCTTGAGCATCTTGCAGTCTTCAGTTGAATGCCCCTGTGCCCCAGCATGGTAGTCACAATGGGCGTTGGCATCAAAACCTGGTTTGTATGGAAAAAGCATTGGGTTCAATTCCTTCGGCACTATTAATCCACCTTTGATTAAATCTGGCAATATTTGACTGTATGACATTAGCAACAGAGTGAAATGCCTCTCTGGCTTCCTTGTTCTCTGTCTGACGTGCTGGCGCGGTTGACGACGGTATGACCGTTGATTCTGAGGAGGCCTCTGATTTGGAGAAACATATTGTCCCTGTGGAGAAAATGGCATCTGATACGGAAACCCAGAAGATTGCTGACTCTGAATAGCTGAAATACCTGAATACTGAGAATGAGGTGGCGGAGATTCCCAGATGGAATTACTTTCTTCCTCCCATTCTTCCTGAGAACTGACAACTGATTCACTTTCACTAGCTGAGATGTTCGAGGCGCCTTGGATCTTTCCACTCTTGAGGCTACTCTCGATGCGTTCTCCAATTATTACCTGGTCAGAGAAGTTTGATGCCCCATTTCCAATCATCTTATCCAAGTATGGGCCTTGCAAAGTACCCATGAATAGGTCAACCAATTCCCTATCCAAAAGTGGTGGTTGGACACGAGCAGCTAACTCTCTCTATCTCTGAGCATACCCTCGGAAGGATTCATTGTCCGCTTGAGATAAGCCTTGCAACTGCATGCGGCTAGGAGCCATGTCAAGATTGTAGCTGTATTGCTTCACAAAGGCGTTGGCTAGGTCTGACCATGATTGGATGCAACCACTCTCTAACTGCATGTACCAACTTTGTGATGCCCCACTCAGACTGTCTTGGAAACAGTGAATCATAAGTTTGTTTTTGCGATGCCCCCATACGAGGTCATTCTTTTGCAAAACATCACCAAATGTTGCTTCGGACAGCTGTCCCCTTTGTACTTCTCAAACTTTGGTGTCTTGAACTTTGGAGGCATTACAAGGCCGGGTAGCAGACACATGCTTGAAGCATTCAGATCAAGAGTATCACGTCCTTCCAAGACTTTAAGCTTCTCGTCCAACACACGGTATCTTTCCATAAACTCAACAATCGGTGGGTCTTTAGCTTTTATCTTTGGGTTACCCCTTGGAAATGTGGCACAGAGAATGCAAAACTCTGATAGTCTGTGGCATCAAGAGAAGAAGAATGTCCATCTCGGACAATGGGACGCTCCCGTATAGTAGGATTATCAACAGGGATTTGCACAAGCTGAGCTCGAGCAACATTGTTCACTTGAGGTGGAATGAAATTCCCAGTTCTCTGAATATTGGCCTCTCCCCTAGTCATGGCTATCATTGCTTCCACAAGTTGATTCAACTGACTTTTCATCAATTCAACATCCGCTATTGTCACAAACTGGTTCTACTCTCCTGAGTTCATGATCCTTCCAAAAGCTGATTCAAGTCCAATACGAGAGTCGGAAATCAACTGTGGATCAGACAAAAGATGGATGAGCTCTATGCGGTTCCGGTTGAAGGATGATATGAAAAATGATGCACAGATGCTTATACAATGCAATGTTATGAATGCAACAGACATGGGATCAAAGTTTCCATAAATTTTGGAAAATCTGTTGTGCTGCTGACTGAATAAGTTCATAAGTTCACTCTGACAGAAAACCAGAATACCAGAACACCGGAATAATCATAATACCAGAATATCAAAATAATCAAAATACCAAAATACCAAGCTGATAGGTTTACACTAATAAGAAAACCAAAATACCGGGTAGGTTGAAGGTCAAAGTTTCCTGCAAAAACCTGTCCCCTCTCACATGTGAGTTCTGGCCTTGGATACGGCATCTTAGCAGATCCTCAATATCATGGACTCTCAGGTTGAGAAATGATGATACGGTCACCATTTCTGTTTGGCATCATCATTAATTGAGGTGGACTCAACTGACTTCCAATGAACGGTCTCCAGAGTCATAAGCTCTCTAAGTCAACATCCTATCGTCTGCACCAACGCGCAGAATAGAACATCTCCAAAGAAAACCTCGTCTGAATGTGGATTTTTCATGTCAACTAAACGTGGCCAAACACCACATAAGCCACACTACTTTCCACTCTAATCCTAAGTGTATACTCAAGCCTGGGTATTTGGCTTATCTCTCATGGAACCAACCCACCCAACAACACAACAGCAGCAGAGCAATATGATAACAATAATCAAATGCAAATAATGCGATAAAATATAGTAATATACAACAAATAATGCACATAAGTAAACACCCAATGAAATAAAAACAGACAAGCGCTACGATCAAATCGCATAGGGAACCAGAGTCCCCAGCAAAGTCGATAGCTGTCATGAACTTTTCACTGCTATGTTTATTTCTTTTCCACATGTTATGCTCTTTTTGTTTTCTTGCGCTAACTGCTGTGGAGAACCGTCATCATCCATGCTGCTTTTTTCTATTGTTGTATTTTCATTTTTCAATTATAGTATTTTCTTGCATACAACAAAAAGCAACCATATAATATTTGTTTGTCGAACAACCACTGCAAAAGCTCCAACCGAATGCACTTAACCATTAATTCTTTTTAAAATTTGCAAGATGCATAGCCGGCACAGTAGTAACGGATGCAAAATCCGTAAATAAAAGTGAGGAACCAAAGACTCTAGTTTATCCATTTCCCCCTCTGATTTTAATGACAATAGTTCCAAGATTACTACGACTCTATGTGTCAAAAAAATGCACATCAACATTGGATGAATTTCCTTATCATATCATCACCTCAAGAAAGGTTTGAACTTTGGAAGTAGATACAAATATGGTTATGGTCAAAATGAGCAAGTGGGGTTTAAAGTGAAATGTGGATTAAAACTTGGGTAAGAAATTGGCTAAGAGAAAGGAGTCAAATGAAAATGGACTAATGGATTGGATATGGAAAGGTTTGGATAATTGGATGGGTTTAGAAAAATGGTTTTGAAAGTGGTTTATAAGAATGGATGTGGGTTAAGGATATGGTTTTGGATATGGATAAGAAAAATGGATTTGGAAATTAAATTAAAAGGGGTATTGATATAGTTATGGAAATGGATACTGGAATGGATGAAATGGTTAACTGGATTAACAAGAATGGATGATGGTTTATGATGGCTTTGTATCTCGAATTCCAAGTAGTCCACACGACTAATCTTGACATGCCTAATCCCAATTGAACTCCCAATCCATACCAAACTCCTATCTTCAATAAATCCCAAAATGTCAATCAATAAACTTAATTGACCATGACTCAATTCCTTTCAAGTTAGTCCATAATTGCTTTGTCCTAATGACCATTAATCTCCTCAACATGAAACCCTAATCTCATGATATTGAATTGATGAATGTCCATAAACTCACCTATGAATAAGAGCCTTAATCCACCTTGAATGCACACTGATGAAGAAATGACTTGAACTGGGAAAAAGCCAAACCCTGATTCACACCAAAGAAATCCTGACCCGATGTTTTTGATGAATCCTCTGAATAGAAAAACCTTAGAGCCCGGTGAACCTCTGAATAGGAAGCTATGTTTTGAATAGCTTTTTCCCAATCCGGAACAACTATTGCTCTAACTGCTTGCCAAAGTAGCTCTTTCCTGTGTACACCTGGATACTTTTTCTTCCAATTCCCATACAAATGTTTAACACACAGTCTATGTTCCACATTTGGTCCAAGGTTAGCAATAGCTGGAACCAAACCCTGTAAAAAGCATAACAAAGTTTTATACCATAAGAAATGAAACCATGAAACCATAAGAAATGAAACCATAAAACCATAAGCTGGAATGACATGAAACCATAAGAAATGAAACCATGCAACCATAAGAAATGAAACCATGAGAAATGAAACCATGAAACCATAACACCTAAAATTAACAAACGAAAAATATGTAAGAGTTTTATACCTTCTGTTGGTCTGAAATGAAACCATAAGACCTTTCCAACAAATTATTCAGATCTTCTAGTAATCGATCCAAAAACCATTGCCACGAGTCTCTTGTCTCCGCTTCAACCACAACATAAGCAATCAGATAAATTTAATTATTTCCATCATTCCCAACTGTTTCCATTAACTGACCACAATACTCACCCTACAAGAAACATGCGTCCAGACCAATTAAAGGCCTGCACGTATATGCGAATGCAGCTTTGCACACCTCAAGTTATACATATATTCGCTCGAAAACAGGTCCAATATCAGGCTTACCACACTTAATAGTCACTGTACTATTATGATTAAATCTCCTTAATTCCTCAGCATAATTCCTCAAGTTAGAATACTGCTCAGTCTTAACACCTTGAATCATGGCCATTGATCTTGTCTTGGCCCTATATGCCTGAGCCAATGAAAGCTTCACACCCCACTTCTCAAGTGACTCTACAATCAATCCTTTTGGTCTCATTTCAGGTGTATATCTAAGGAGCGGTATGAACCTCTTAGCTAACCACTCAATTTTAGCTTGCCTATTCTTGGATGTCCTGTGACAAGTATGATCATCGGTCCTATTCTTGAATTTCAAGTTTTTTTTCCTCTCCATTGCATATATCTTGACAACATCTTTAACAAACTACTTTGTCGCAAATGTCATTCCAAGCTCAAGCCTCAACACCTCACCACGATCAGGCATCCTAAATTTGGGAAACTTATGCTCATCAGATTCTTCTTCACTTTCTTGTGGAGTTTCTAGTTCATCTGAGTCAACCTCATTGCCTTCATCAAAATCAGATGCTTTTGTTGGTTCTTGTGTTTGAGAGACATTGTTTGCATCATTAGCTTCAGGTTCTTGCATGAATGTATGCCTAGGAACTTCATGTGTCCAATCCCAATCATCTTTATCTAGCTCATTGAAATTACTATCATCTGGGTCATCATTATCATCTTGGACACAATCTTCATCTTCCTCACTTTGCTCACCCTTAACTTCATCTCTTGACTCAGTATGGACTTCATCCATCTCCTCAACACTGTCTTCGTCCTTATCCTCAAGATGGACTTCATCATCTGAGTCAACATCTATTGTTTCTTGTTGAGCTTCAACATACTTCCTTACTTCATTTTCTGTTACAACATCGGGTTCATCGACTGTATGCTCAACATAGATATCAGCATAATCATAACCTTCCAAATCTTCCCCAAATTTTAGTACATCTTTATCATTGTTCATAGGCCTAAGTCCACGCTCAAGTGAAAACTTCGGATCGTGGTACCACATACATTTGACTCTTACATAACCCAGTGACTTAATTACTTCAAAAATCTCCATATAAGACATCAAATCGACATCCCATTTCCAGTTCAGTTCATCTACCTTTCCATCTACATATAACTTGCAAGGATAATGAAGTAAATTCCCTCCATGATTAATTCTAATTTTAACTGCGTTTATCTTAGTTAGCCTACACCAAAACAAAAGGAACAAACAACAACACAAATTACATAGCATATCAGAACATATATTATGGCACAACATCAGAGATTACACAATTAATATATTGTGGCAGAACATATATTATGGTAGAACATCAGAAATTACACAGTTAATATATTGTGGCAGAACAACACAAACTACAAATTACACAAATTACACAGTTAACATCAGAAATTACAATTAACATCATACTTTACAGTAAACATTAGAAATCACATATACACACCTTGAACAAAATTTCAGATCTTCCTTTGTCAAGGTTGAGGGTTTAGCTTTGAAGTTAGGGATTGACATTCCAAATCTGATTCGGAATAAAATTAGAGAACAACAACAACAGAGTTAGGGATTTGAAGTTAGGGTTAAGGAACAACAACATCAACAAATCAGATAATACCTAGTGATTCTTCAACCTTCTTGTTACACTTCATTCTCCGTTCACTTCTGTTCTTCGTTCAATTCTGTTCTTCCTTTCGTTCACTTCGTTCCCAACTTCTGTTCTTCGCCTGGATAAGTTTCAATGAAAATAGGTATTGCACATGGGTATCGCATGGATAAGTTTTAATTTAGAAAATAGTACACTTTAATTAAAAGTTAAGTTTCATTTTATAAAAATATTCATTAATGAAAATATTACACATGGGTATTGCCACGTAAGCATTAAGAAGCCACGCATTTAAAAAATTTCCACATCAACGTGTTTTTGTGATAAGTGAGCTAGTGGGACCGAAACTGTTTAAAAAATAAACAGGGGGACTATTTTCGTGAATTTGACAAAACAGGGGGACCAAAACTGTATTTTAGCCTAAAATCAATAAACTAATGCAATTCTTGCAATATCAAACAATAATCCTCGGCAACGGCGCCATTTGTTCTTTTGTATATACAGGGGGGTTTTGTTATCGTCTCCACATGAATTGTTCCGATATGAGATGTTTATCGTTCGATAGTTTACCGTTTTAAGATAAATTGTCACGATTGAGTAGCAAAGCTTTAAATTCTAGATGATTGATTAACAAAGTATATCAAAAGTAGTTTTCATCTCGGATCCGATTGACATCATCACGTATTCTCTCAATACCGTCTATGTCTAGAGCGGTGTCATGAAGAATACCATATTCATCGCTACACGATCTCTTCATATAACAACCAATATAGTCAGCTTTAAGTTCAACACAAAGTGAATATCAACCATAGACCGATCTCTCCAATCTATAAATTGATAGATGAATATTTTAGGTCAAGTTCCATAAAATCTATGTCTAGAGTTTTACAAAACAAGAATGGATCATTAAGAACAAAAATATTCATCATATATTAATCATCACTTGTTCACATACAAGGTCAATCAAAAGAAATACATGAAGCTACGGTAGACTACCTCTACCTTTGATACAAAGAAAATTAGCTACCCATAACTATGGTAGCTTGCTTTACAAGTAATGAGAGAAGATGAATAAGAATCCACATCGAATAATCGATCTTGAATGTGAATCCAGCTTCTATTTGCAAAATATCACTCTTTGGTGAAGAAATGCTGAAAAATATAGTTTCTATGGGAAAATGGGGTTATGATCCCTAAAAAGTGTGAAAAGTATATATATAGTACTTCCAACATTTGTCAAGTTTGCCTAGCGAACACCTTCTTCGCACAGCAAAGACCCCTTTATGGCACCTGAAGTGCCTCTGAATAGTTAAACTGCCACTGAGGAAATATCTAAGTTCATAGTGCGAACACTTCTTCGCATAGCAAACCTCTTCGCTACAAGTTCGCCCAGCGAACTTAGGGTTTTTTTCTTACTGCCTCTAATCTGGGATGGTTCGTTGGGGCTTCACCATGAGCTCGCATAACGAACGTCTTCACTACAAGTTCGCCCAGCGAACTTATAGTCCTTTTCCTACTACCTTTAATCTGAGATGTTTCGCTGGGGCTTCGCCAGGAGCTCACACATCGAACACTCGCTAGCACCTCGTTGCTGTTCGCACAACGAACATGCTGATTCTTCTCCTTTTTTTTGGCTTCCTTGTCAATTAACTTATGTATTGATCTTTGATAGTTTTATGCCTAAACCCTGCACAATAACACATAAATCAAAGCAACCAAAGGTATTTGCAACATAATTGAAGAATAGCATGGAAACATGGAATAAATCCATTGAAACATAACAAATGAGTTGAAAAATGCCAAGAAATATGGATAAAAATAAGACATGTTTGGCATTCAACACTTATCTACTCACAAAAGAATTATCAAGGAAAAATATCCCTAGATGAGTAACAAGTGGTTGTTGAAATAGCATAATAAAAATTTCATAAGTTGGTGTAATGAAAGAATTTGTAATGATGATAGTGCATTTGAGACAATTAAATGGATGTCATACATGTTAAAATTTAATGTTATAACTTGAACTCCATAAGACATTAGTAATATTTTCTTTTATACAAAATTAAAAGATGATTGTAATACAATACAAAATAGTGGGGTTATGTTTGAGGTCGAATGTATTTTTCTAGTTTGAAAGATAAGAATCCTATATTGTCATCTAGAGCGTACTTTGGGGTCATTTAGGAGATTTTGTAGATTTATTATGTTTTATTCAAAGTGTTTTTATTTAAATGCAAGTGGATTGACAATAATATTGTTGTACAAAATGATGAGTTAAGATTCACACGGGTTGACCTTGGTAAGACAACTTATATGGACTAACCATTTCAGCATGGCTACCTGTAGCGTGCGATTTTTGTCGGTGACACGACCACCTTATCGCACATGGTGTTCCTCCTCACCACAATGGTAGGAGGAAGAGTGTGGTGCTACTTTTTGATTTCTTATTTATCCCGTGAAGCTGGAAGGAAAAGGGAAGCTATCTAAAACTAACCTTGCACGCGAATGTTTTACTGAACAAACGCTTAAAAAGATTCGGGGAGTTTGGGGTCAGGTTATACAATGGGGAGTTGTCAATTACCCATCCAATATGTGGTTATCCACAAGTTGTTAGTTTTAGGTTCTTCTTTATACTTGATGGTGTGTATCTATTGATGGGTTGGGAAAGTTTGGGAGAGAGAGAGAGAGTTTTTGATGATTTTGGTGAGGTACTGGACCTCAGTTTTGATCTGTGTGAAGGTACTGGACCTAGAGTTTTTGTTTGGTATGTGTGAAGGTACTAGACCTAAAGTTTTGATTGGTATGCTCGCTAAGATTTCACAATCTTATGCCTACGTATTCCCGTTTAAAGAAACAGGGAAATCAGAGAAATTGTAGTTCCTCCTATTCTATGGGAGGAAAGATGATGTTTTGGTGTCTTGTTCAAAGCCCAATATTCAAGCTAAAAGGTTGAGTATTTTTGTCTTGTTCAAAGCCCAAGATTGAAGCTAAAAGGTTTGACTGAGAGAGAACTTGTCATCTCTAAAGGGGAGACATCTCGTCTGTTTATCACAGTTATTGGGTGACTATTTATAAAGGAGGATGACTTTAACTGGGATATGTGAATCCAGCAATGCCATAATTTCCTTTATAAGGGATTTGTCCTGAAGGAGAAAACTTTAACTCAGTGTTGAGCAATGCCATTTTTCCTTAGGAATCTTTCATATTAAGAGAGGGACAGTGGCATGGATGTAAATAATCCAAAGGCTTGTCGCTTACAACAATTAGATGAAATATGGGATTTTACCAGGATAAGAGATGGGCAATAGCTTGGATGTTTGAATCAACAAGTGTGCCAGTTATAGCAGTTATCTGGGATTAGGGTTTGTTTTGAATGTCTGTTTTGATGTATGATATACAGAGAAATATCTTCCTACAGGGTATTTTTTATTTCCTCTGAATGGATGTTGATTTTTGTGTGCCTTGATCAAAGCCCAAGGTTGAAGCTAAAAGGTTGATTTGACTTCACTGGGGAAGTCCTTATACAAAGCCTAAGAGGAGGCTAGAAATAACTGACTCAACAAGAGATTGTTTATATATGTCTTGTACAAAGCCCAAGATTGAGGCTAAAAGAGACTGACTCTTTTGGGGATATCATTATGCAAAGCCTATAAGAGAAGGCTAGAAGTTGACTTTTTTGGGGAAAATATTTTGTCTGTCTTGTACACAACCCAAGATTGAGGCTAAAAGAGATGTTGACTCCACTGGGGAGGTTTTATATGTGTCTTGTATAAAGCCCAAGATTGAGGCTGAAAAGAAGACTGACTCTGTGGGAAAGAAATCTTTATCCGTCTTGTACAAAGCCCAAGATTGAGGCTAAAATGAGACTTTACTGACTCGACTGAGGATATTTTAGGTGTCTTGTACAAAGCCCAAGATTGAGGCTGAAAGAAGTTTGACTCTGCTGGAGAGTATTATCTATCTTGTATAAAGCCCAAGATTAAGGCTTAAAAGAGGATTGAATCTACTTAGGGAAATTTATAAGGTGTCTTGTACAAAGCCCAAGATTGAGGCTGAAAATGGTTGACTCCACAAGAGAGTGTTTTTGTTTTGTACCATTGACTCAACAAGAGAGTGTGGAAAGGTGATTGACTCAACAAGAGAGTCTGAAAAGGTTAGCTCAGCTGGGGAAAATCATTGTACAAAGCCCAAGAGGAGGCTAGCTATGCTGAGGAAAGGAAGGATCATTATACAAAGCCTAAGAGGAGGCTAACTTCTGCTAAGGATTATTAAGATCCAGAGGCAGGTCCAAGTCAGGGATTCAACTCTTGCTGAGGGTTACAGAAGAGTTGAGGTATCAGATGCCTTGAGGTTCTGATTTGGGATAGTGTTATACTAATAATAAGCTGACCATGGCTGGGGATTTTTAGGAGAAAGACTGGGTTTTAGAACCCATGGGTTTTAACTCTACTGGAGATTGATAAAAAATGACCAGGGTTTCTCTTATGTTTGTAAGGAACTTGAGAATGTCTTTGAGATCCAAGAGGAGATTTAGACTGTCCAAGTCTACTGGTATGGAAGAGTTTATCTTTGTATGATGCCCAAGAGGAGGCAGGTGTTTCAAGGGATGAGACTCAACCCTAAATGGTATGAGGTTTTGACTCTTTAGAAAGACTGCTCTAGCAAAGGATGACTAAGTTTTGTCTTATACCTTTAAGAGGTCTTCAGGGTCCTTGTATTAAGCCTAAAAGAAGGCATGAGAACTTTTAAGAAGTCGGAGGGTCCTTGTACAAAGTCCAAGAGGAGGCGGGGATGCTTTTAGGAAGCCTGTGGGTCCAAACTTAAGAAAAGTTCAAGAAAAGTTTCACTGGGAATAATCTTTTCTTTATTGAACAGTTCTAGGGTTTGAAGAAATTCAAGAGAGGTTTCACCGAGAATTAATCCTCTCTAGGGAACTGAACTTCTTTGACAATTTCTAATAGTGACAGTCTGAGAAAAGTTTCACCGGGAATAATGCCTTTCTCTTTGTTTCATATTGTTTAAGCCTAAGAGAAGGCAAGACTGTATCTGGAAATCCTATGGAGATCTAGTTTTGACTGTATTTAAGAATGACCAACTGACTTTACCTAGTTCTAGACCTAGTTGTCGGGGAAATCTCTAAGCAGATATACAAGTATATATACAGTTGATATATGACAAGTATTTAAAAGGTTATGAAAGAAGGACTTACAGGTGAGCAGGCTTCCAACAATACAGTTATATATATATATATATATATATGAAAGCAAGTAAATGAAAGCTGATAAAACTTACAGGCGAGCAAGTTTCCATTGTAACAGCTGTATGGTTAGTTGTTCAAGAAATTAAAGAAAGTTTTGATAACAACTATAGATTTGAACCTAAATCAAAAGGGAAGTTGTTTTTTGAAAAGGTTGTTGGGGCTTATACTCAAAGGGAGACCCAGATGAAAAACAGTAATCGTACCGTTGTTTTGTAAACTATTCTGAGGCTTATACAATGACTGAGGCCCAAAAGGTTTTGGTTAAAAGGGGATTGGGTCTTACACTCTAATAGAGGCCCAGAGATGTTTATTTTTGTACAAGAGATGGGGCTTACAACTCAAGGAGAGACCCATGGAAAGACGGTGATCGCACCGTCATTTTGAAAACTGTACTGGGACTTACACAATGACTGAGGCCCAAATTATTTTATGTACAAAAGAGGGTTGGGTTTTACACTCTATTAGAGGCCCAAAGTGTTTTGAAAAATAAAAGAAATGGGACTTACAACACAAGGGTAGGCCCAGATGATTTTCATTTTGAAATGGCGATCGCGCCGAGATTTTTTTAACGCAGTAGGACTTATACAATAACTGAGGCCCAAAAAGGTTTTTTGTATTTAAAAGGGATGGGTCTTACACTCTATTAGAGGCCCAAAAGTGTTTGAAAATTTAAAATCGAGAGGAAACCCTAATTTTAAATTAAAATTTCATTTTTCAAAGGAAATTTAAATAATAAATGATAAAATATCAAATATATTCAAAAACAAGTTGTACACTTTGAAAAATATTTTGGAAAATCATGTTTAATCATATGAAAGCTTGAAATTCAATTGGTTTTGAAAGATCAAAGTGGGAATTTCATTAAAAAATGTTTAAAAACAAATAAAATGAAATTAATTACAAAAATTCTAACTATATTAAATAAATAATATAAATTGGATTTTTTTGTAAAATAAAATATTTAAACATTTTTGTGAATTTTGAGAAAAATAACCAATCAAAAATGATATAAAAAAAATGAGTGAGAAATTAATTTTTGAAATCATTTAAATAAAATATCAAAAATTCAAATATTTCAAATATTTGAAAAATGGCGCCAACGGTCACTTTCTTCTTCCTCGTGACCGCGCCATGGCTGATTTGCGTTTTCTCACTTTTCTCTCTGATTACTCGATGGTTTTGCACGATTCAAACACCAATCTTGTTTGTTTTTGAACAAGGATCATAACCATATAGATTAATTGCATTTATATTAAGTAGGGAGAAAGAAATCAATAAAAAACCTCAAGAACCCTAATTTCAGCATGAACACAATGAAATTCTATACACGGTTGATTCATGGCAGTTGATTGGGGGTTATCACTCTATATACATGCAAGAACAAAATGGTAACTCAAAAATTTATTTATGAAGCATGGAATATAGAGTTTGAAGGGTTCATGCTTACCTCTTGCAGCTGGTGATCAAGTCTGGTGATGGAGGTGTTACAGCTAGGTTCCAATGATCTGACCAGCTTCCTTAGGTGCCATAGAGTGTGTTTGAATGCTTAAAGTGGATTGAAATGAGCTGGAACTTGATATGGCACCTCAACTGCAACTCTGTCAAGAACTTGAGCAATTGGCTGGTGATTTTGTGATTTTGATATTCCAGATGTGATTTTGTGTTATGGATCACTCATACATGATGTTTATGAGGTGTGTGTATGATTGGTTTGGTTGGAATCACTCTCAATCTCAAAACCCGATAGTAACTTGAGTTAGAAGGAAAAATTGGACTGAAAGGGAGATTTTGAGGAAAGCATCAGTTTGGGTGCTTTGGTGTACTCAAACTGATCACAAATGAGCTCTATTTATAGTGGAGCAAGTTTGTTTTGCAAGCAATAGTGTGTGGCAACTGCAGCAGGTCTGTGGCCAATGTGGATCAAATGGAATCTCAAGTCTCCTCTACCCATTGACTTAAGGTTAGAGCACAGGCCTATGGTCTTTTGGTTTAGAGATAAGACTTGACTCATTCAGTTAAGCTTGCCTCAGTTCATGCCACTTTGATGCATCCATTGAATGCATTGAAACCAAATTGGAGTCTTGGCACTTTTTTGCTCTTTTAGGTTTAGCATGGCTATATGTAGATTCTTGGACTTGGGAGGCTTGGGGATCAGATCATTCTCCTTTTGTTTTATCCTTAGATATGTCCAAATGGATGACAAGGCTTGGAGTTGTCCAAATTTACCAAATCGAGCAAATGCACAAAATCTGCCTTGCCTAGGACAGTTGGAAATGGTGATTTTGAGGGATTCATATCTCCCTGCTCAGGTTGAGTTATGGGAGGCTCTTGTGCTTTTTACAAAGCCCTCATATGATACAAAACATATGTGATCATAGTTTGTTTTGAAACTGATCATGAAGGCTTGATCAGATCCTGTTGAAGTGGGCCACCAAGTACGTCTGAGATGCTGGGCGTATGGAGAGGAGGAGGGGGTGTACCTGCAAGGCACTCCGACGCTCAAGTAAGAAAGGGTCAGAGAAAAGGGGCAAGTACAAAGTGTGTTCTTAGGATGAAAATTGGATACCTGGCCCTCTTAAGTGAAAGGGTTTATATAGTGCCCCCAGCGTGTGGCCAACGGTCCTATTTTTGAGGCGAAATAACCGTTTTCCCGAAGAATAGGTAACTGCCTAAAACTAGCCGTTATGTCGGGAAGAGTGCCCAAAACTAGCCGTTATGTTGGGAATAGGCATAGTTTCGGGCACATGCCCTTAGCCGTTCGGGGAGTGAAGAAGCCGTACGGGACGGGCAGTTGTTCCGGGGAGGAGTGATGCAGTCTTTGCCGGGTTGGAGGGGCAGAAAGGTAACTTTCGCCCCTTTGTGGATTGGACTTAGGTAATTGGGCCGTTCTGGGAGAAGAAGTGGATTGGGCCATGCCTAGCCATTGGTCCAGTCCAAAACAGAAGCCCCCCAAGTCGTTGCTCCCGAGCATGGGAGTGATGACTTAAGGATAGCTCGCGGCTCTGGGGAACTGGTGCGAGGTCGTCGTTTGGTGACGGGGGAGTTGTCTCGTGGTGCCCGTGACCCTTGATGTTCGTGAGATCTGTGTCCGTGTCTAGATTTCCCGTTATACGGGGAGACCAACAGTTAGAAGGGATTGAAACATTAGGGTGCCACGTGTGCCTTGAGCCCTGCGCTGCTGTTCACCGATTTTCAGCAGTCAGTCTTCGTGCACCTGGATCTCGCCCCGTCGCAGTTGCATCCCAACTCGCTGGCATTCATCCGTGCCTTCGAGTTGACGTGCGAGTATTTAAAGATAGGGGCTACTCTCCCTTTGTTTTTTACTGTCTTTCATCTCCAGCGGTAGTTGACGGGGAGGAGGTATGGTTGGGCTTCATTGAAACAGCCCCGCAAGCTATTCAAGCCATTTTCAGAGTCAATTCGGACGTTCAAGGAAAGGTTCTACCTTATAGAGCCTGTGTGTAACACCCCAATTCCCATCTCGAATAAAGAATACATAAATAAATCAGAGTAAATAAAATTTTATTTTTCCGACAGAAATAAGGATGCCACATTTGAAGAAAGAAAACATAATCCCTGCTCATAAATTTGATACATAACACAAAATGGAATAAAAGTAAAAAGGAAACTTTTTCCATATAAAAGGAAAGTTCAATTATGGAATAAAGCAGAAAGATCCATAACTGACCTGTTTTAAAAAATAAATTATTTTATAACATCAAAATATTCATACAAAGGTAATACAAAATAGATCCAACAAATGTATACATATATATAACAAAAGCGTTCCTTGACTCCCGTGTTACGTATCAGAGCAGACAGACTGATAAACGGATGGAGAACTAATCTTCACAAAAGCCTCCAAGACTACTAATCTGCAATTGCCTCATAGAGTAACAAACCACAGCTGAAGGGTGAGAAATAACAACTAAATCAAGATTGCATAATAATATGCAAACACATATAAATTCACATGCATATTTATTCTCAACACAAGCATCACATGCCAATACATATAGCATATATCAATTATACCAACATAATCACATATTCACACATAATGCATACCAAAGTTATGACATATGGAAACACACCACCACATCACATAGCATATGTCTATAATTAAAACATATTATCCACAACCAATGCATTTATCACATATGCACATCAATTCACCAATGCTATCACAAACTCAACACATAATCAATCCATTCATGATTTTCCACACATAATCAATCCATTCATGATTTATGCAAATGCAAAGAGACCAACACAACGACTCTATGTAAAAGCCATTCGGTACCAATCCATCCATCATTCTCATCACTAGTTCACTCAGGAACTATTAGAATCATCGCTTGTTACTTAGTGTAACTCCCCGTCGGGCAAACGATGTTCCCTGTCGCTCACACCTCTTTGTATAAGGCACACGACGTTTATGGATCGCTTACACCTCTTTGTATAAGGCACACGACCCGATCGCTCACACCTCTTTGTATAAGGCACACGATCGTCTATAATCACCGCTCAAACCTCTTTGTATAAGGCACACGATGTTATAGCGGATTCCCTCTGGAATCGTTTCGTCGCTCAAACCTCTTCACAAATCAACAATATGATTTATCTCATCATCATTATTCATGCATTGGAAATCAACTCAAACAATGCATTTACTTGCCATAAGGCCACCAAATAACACACATTGAATTTCGTATAAATAATGCATTTCATCATAATCCACAACCATAACAATTAGCATTTTAGCATATACACTCATAACAATTCACATCAAGAATTACTCACCATCAACCACAACAATTACCACAAAACCTCATAACAACATACATTGATATTCAATCAAACAATGTATTTTACCACACAACAACATCATTATCATACATTGAAATCAAACCCAAAACAACACATTTATTTCTCCATACGACCACAAACCATCATCACCAACACTCATCATATATATTCACGTCATATAACAGCACACAAGCTATACGCTACATATTAAAAGCACATCACATAATAACACGTCAATCACACACAATTACGACGGTAAAAGCTGAAAAAATGACACTATTCCAATTCCCAACACAATTAAATCGGCCACTAATCCCAAAACCATTATTATAAGGAAGAACATTTCATAAGCTCTCCAACGCATCAAACCGCGCCTCAATCCGACTTACGGGTCAAAAGTTATAAAGAAAACAAAACGGGAAATATGTCATGTTCGCAATGCGAAGCTCCTAGCGAGTCCTTCGCTTTCCACATTCGTCGTGCGAATCCCCAGCGAACCATGGTAGAAGAAAAAGGATACAAAGTTCACTGTGCGAACTGCTGGCGAACATTCGCCTCCTCATTCGCAGTGCGAAGCTCTGGCGAGCCTTCGCTTTCCTATTCGCTGCTGTTCGCAGTGCGAACCTGCGAATTCTGGGATTCGCAGCAGCGCTGTTATAGGTCATATGGGACCAAAATCATCATTCTCCCACCCCAAACACTTCCAATTCATACTATATCAACCAAAACATGATCCAAACCTAACGACAAGTATTCTACGCAGTTTATATCGAATTTCATCCGTGAAAACATCGATTTCTATCAATCGCTCCTAATTCCAATCGATAAGAAAAGTTGTGAAACAACCAAAACAATTACAACAAACAACACATATACATACACAAGCAAGATATAATTGAAACTTCTCACCCTTACCCGATTAATCGCGCTCGAAACGGAGATATGTCGATTTTCCTCTTTCTCCCCTTTTCTTTCCCCTTCCTTTCTATCTTCTCTTTTCTTTCTCTTCCTTTTCTTTTCTCTCTATCTCTCTCTAATCTCTATTTATATAAATATCTAATCCCCTAAAAAGACTATTTTACCCCTCAACTCAAATATCTCGCAAACGCTCTCAAAACGCGATAAAACATAAACAGCAATGAAAAATAATATATTGTCAAATCAAAGTCAAGAATAAAATAATATAAAAACGAAAATAATTAAATCGACTCGATTAAATAAATAAGACAAAATGGGGCGTTACAATTCTCCCCCACTTAGAAATTTTCATCCTCGAAAATATACTGAGACGAACAACTCCAGACACGACTCTCGCATCCGACCAACAAACTAACATGCCAACAAAAGGCACCCCACGAATAACACAAACTGACATACCACCTTGCTAACAACAGCTACTGCAACGACAAGACACGACGACAACTACAACGACAAGATGCAAATCCCATACAATGCACTTGACGACCAAATCATGACTCAAAGAATACCCAAGTTACGAACACACACAGGTTCACTCTTGAACCAAAACACAACAAGATCGTTACCCTCCCCCTAGGTAACACTCCCCTAATCCCCCACAAGGAATTAGCTACTCGCACTCGAACCATCACGATGGAAACGAGGCAACCACACAATAAGAACATAAAGTTCCACGACCCAACATCGTTCCAACAACCTCTACATAACCACAATACCAACCTCCTTGTCACACAACAATATTACAACGATGCTACGATTCCCCAATCGAACATACAACCAAAACATCCATCTACATAGTAGCCCATGAATAATATTTAAACCTTTCACCTAACACCTCCATTCTGAAACGTTCAATGGTCTCGTTACTCCTACATGTTTACAATGTTCAACCTATGAACTCTTACAAGTCACACATGCATATACGAATTATGCCACATCACACTTCCGATGCGCACTCTGATTACCCGCAACCATCAAGTCTACCAATTTCACGTCTAAAGTCTAACTCTTTCTCATATTCACCAAAAATCACTGTCCACTTTTAATATACCCAACTTCACACTCTACTGTGTTATCTCACACACCAGACACAAGTCTCTGAACCGCTCAAATAATTTTAATTCTCTGACCATCAAGACAACCATATGCACAGACTATCGACCTAACTCTTCAGGCACAACATTAGCTTTTCCCGATGATAATCCAAGCCAAATTCATAACTCGTCACGAATTCTAACCATCCTCGTTGTCTCATACTCTATTCCTTCCGACCAAATAGGTACTCAATATTCTTGTGATTACTAAACACTTCGAACCTAGAACCATAAAGATAATACCTCCAAATATTTCAACACAATACAACCGCAACCAATCCTAAATCCGGAATAGTATAGACCCTTTTATGAATCCTCAATCATCGTAAAGCATAAGCCACGACTTTACTCTCTTGCATTAACACACTGTGTAAACTCGTCAAAGACGCGTCCCAATACCTCACAGACGGTTTATTAGGATCACACAGAATCAAAACTGGAGCCGTAGACAACTTCTACTTCAGCTCACCAAAACTTACTCACAACGAACATCCAAAACAAACGACTCACCCTTTGCAAGTCAACTGAGATAACAGAAGTACGAACTTAGCAAATTCTTCCATAGCCTTCAGTAACAACCAACTGAGCCCAAAAGTTTCTAATCTCCTTAACCAACTTCGGAGCCTTTCATTGTAGAACTGCATCTACTTCCGATGGATCCATAACCATACTCTCATCTAAAATAACATATCTAAGAAAACTAACCTTTTTCAACCCAAATTCTCACTAGAATAACTTAGCATAAAACTTCGTCTCTTTTCAACACTTGTAATTCAAATCTCAAACACTCTACCTGCTCTTCCTCTGAGTTTATAACAGATCCGAATATCCTCAATCAAAGCCATTACGAACTTATCCAAATAAATATGGAAGATACGATTCCTCTACTCCACAAACATTACAGACGCATTACTAACACCAAATAACATCACTGTACGTTGTAATGCCCAACCAAATTCCAAAAGATATAAATTCTTAAAGCTTTTGCAAAAAAATTCACTGGGTAACTGGTTACTCACATACAAGCTTAACCGAGTAAATAACAGCCTATCCCGATGATAACAAACATAACCAGTCACATTACGTCGATCAAAGCCTCAACTCACCCAATTCATCACTCTTATCAAACATTCTAAACAATTGCAATTTCACTCAAACTCAACCAAACCATTCCAGTCATCTGTTTATGAAAGTGGACACTTGTTCTCCATCGTTACCTTATTCAACTGTCAGTAATCCATACCCAATTTCTTCTCTTGAACGTCCTATTCCACAAATTCCAACATGTATCAACAATCAACCAAAAAGAACTCTCAATATTACATCCACACCTAAGGGTTTTCTCAGGATTTCCATTAATGCTCTAAAATTCCAACGACTCTAAACCTCACCAGAACTCTAAGTTTTGCTTTCCATAGTCTCAATACCATTATACACATCATGCTTGTTATTCCGTTCAATCATCCATCCTTTTTGTTACTAACACGGCTGGAGCTCTCTAAGACGACACACTTGGTCTCACAAATCCCTTTTCCAGTAAATCTTCCAACCGCTCTTTCAATTTGAGTTTCACACTCTACTCTCTGAGAACAACCATTAACGATACCCAATCGTTCTCTCTCAATGACTTCCCAACTGGACCAACATACCAAAACCTTTAATCCGTCTCATCTTCCGATATTAGAATCTTCATCGACTCAACAAAATAATCCGTAATCATTTCCTTAATTCCAAATAATTCTTTGCACGCACTATCAAAGCCGGAAAGACACGTCTATTCCATCCAACATAATTCCGTCTACTATCAACAAGAGATTAAGGGTGATCAGTTCCTCAATTTGTCAATAGACAGCTGACAATCATGATGGGGCATAAACCGTCTTTACCAAACTATAATAGCATTTCTCGTATCTTATGCACACAACTACCTAAGGTACAAATCCTTAGTCGACATAAACCTTACCTCCGCATTCCCTCCGGAATCGGAAACAACACTGTCCAAACAACACTTACACTCTTGCAACCAACGACACCACAACCGAAGCAACTTGGAGAAGCACCAGCTTCTCCCCCACTTATCTCATTCTAAATCCTGCAGACAAAGGATTAGAAGAACCAGAAAGTACTGACAGTGTTTCACACACATATCACATACTAAGGGACAAACAACCTTGACAGTATTCAACTGTCACACCAACTGACTCAACAACATGGCCGGACGGACCGACCTGCTCTGATACCACTAATGTAACACCCCAATTCCCATCGCGAATAAATAATACATAAATAAATCAGAGTAAATAAAAATTTATTTTTCCGACAGAAATAAGGATGCCACATTTGAAGAAAGAAAACATAATCCCTGCTCATAAATTTGATACATAACACAAAATGGAATAAACGTAAAAGGGAAACTTTTTCCATATAAAAGGAAAGTTCAATTATGGAATAAAGCGAAAAGATCCATAACTGACCTGTTTTACAAAATAAATTATTTTATAACATCAAAATATTCATACAAAGGTAATACAAAATAGATCCAACAAATGTATACATATATATATAACAAAAGCGTTCCCCGACTCCCGTGTTACGTATCAGAGCAGACAGACTGATAAACAGATGGAGAACTAATCTTCACAAAAGCCTCCAAGACTACTAATCTACAATTGCCTCATAGAGCAACAAACCACAACAGAAGGGTGAAAAATAACAACTAAATCAAGATTTCATAATAATATGCAAACACATATAAATTCACATGCATAGTTATTCTCACCACAAGCATCACATGCCAATACATATAGCATATATCAATTATACCTACATAATCACATATTCACACATAATGCATACCAAAGTTATGACATATGGAAACACACCACCACATCACATAGCATATGTCTATACATAAAACATAGTATCCACAACCAATGCATTTATCACATATGCACATCAATTCACCAATGCTATCACAAACTCAACACATAATCAATCCATTCATGATTTTCCACACATAATCAATCCATTCATGATTTATGCAAATGCAAAGAGACCGACACAACGAATCTATGTAAATGCCATGCGGTACCAATCCATCCATCATTCTCATCACTAGTTCACTCATGAACTATTGGAATCATCGCTTGTTACTTAGTGTAACTCCCCGTCGGGCAAACGATGTTCCCCGTCGCTCACACCTCTTTGTATATGGCACACGATGTTTATGGATCACTCACACCTCTTTGTATAAGGCACACGACCTGATTGCTCACACCTCTTTGTATAAGGCACACGATCGTCTATAATCACCGCTCACACCTCTTTGTATAAGGCACACGATGTTATAGCGGATTCCCTCTGGAATCGTTTCGTCGCTCACACCCACTAGGGCACACGACATCACAAGATGCATATCATGATGCTTGGCATACAAGGACTCATGACAATCAAATGTATCTTCACAAATCAACAATATGATTTATCTCATCATCATTATTCATGCATTGGAAATCAACTCAAACAATGCATTTACTTGCCATAAGGCCACCAAATAACACACATTGAATTTCGCATAAATAATGCATTTCATCATAATCCACAACCATAACAATTAGCATTTTAGCATATACACTCATAACAATTTACATCAAGAATTACTCACCATCAACCACAACAATTACCACAAAACCTCATAACAACATACATTGATATTCAATCAAACAATGTATTTTACCACACAACAACACCATTATCATACATTGAAATCAAACCCAAAACAACACATTTATTTCTCCATACGACCACAAACCATCATCACCAACACTCGTCATATATATTCACATCATATAACAGCACACAAGCTATACGATACATATTAAAAGCATATCACATAATAACACGTCAATCACACACAATTACGACGGTAAAAGCCGACAAAATGACACTATTCCAATTCCCGACACAATTAAATCGTCCAATATTCCCAAAACCATTATTATAAGGAAGAACATTTCATAAGCTCTCCAACGCATCAAACCGCGCCTCAATCCGACTTACGGATCAAAAGTTATAAAGAAAACAAAACGGGAAATCTGTCATGTTCGCAATGCGAAGCTCCTAGCGAGTCCTTCGCTTTCCACATTCGCCTTGCGAAGCCCCAGTGAACCATGGTAGAAGAAAAAGGATACAAATTTCGCTGTGCGAACTGCTGGCGAACATTCGCCTCGTCATTCGCAGTGCGAAGCTCTGGCGAGCCTTCGTTTTCCTATTCGCTGTCGTTCGCAGTGCGAACCTTCGAATTCTGGGATTCACAGCAGCGCTGTTATAGGTCATATGGGACCAAAATCATCATTCTCCCACCTCAAACACTTCCAATTCATACTATATCAACCAAAACATGATCCAAACCTAACGACAAATATTCTACGCAGTTTATATCGAATTTCATCCGTGAAAACATCGATTTCTATCAATCGCTCCTAATTCCAATCGATAAGAAAAGTTGTGAAACAACCAAAACAATTACAACAAACAACACATATACATACACAAGCAAGATATAATTGAAACTTCTCACCCTTACCCTATTAATCCCGCTCGAAACGGAGATATGTCAATTTTCCTCTTTCTCCCCTTTTCTTTCCTCTTCCTTTCTATCTTCTCTTTTCTTTCTCTTCCTTTTCTTTTCTCTCTATCTCTCTCTAATCTCTATTTATATAAATATCTAATCCCCTAAAAAGACTATTTTACCCCTCAACTCAAATATCTCGCAAACACTCTCAAAACGCGATAAAACATAAACAGCGATGAAAAATAATATATTGTCAAATAAAAGTCAAGAATAAAATAATATAAAAATGAAAAATAATTAAATCGACTCGATTAAATAAATAAGACAAAATGGGGTGTTACACTGTGTTAGAGAGGGCCCAGGATAACACGTATGTCTGGGCGATTTCCCTTGACGAGGAGGGTAATGATATGCGCTATGAGAATGGGAAACTGATCGGGGATAGAGAATTTAAGTTCCCATTTCACTGGGGTCCCGATCATTTCCTTAAGGAGCCCAATGAATACGTTGCTCAGCCACACATGCTAGACGGGCAGCAGGATGCGGTTGGTTATGAGAAACTGGTGAAGTACGTTAAATCTTTCCGGCTTGCTGAATGCTGGACAAAGAAGAGGTCTCTGATTTTCGAGGAGGATGGTAGCCAGAGGGTGGAGTATCGTTTCATTAACACCAGGCGCTTTTGGAGTACAAGACTCCCGCGGAAGTTCATAAACTGCTCGGTAGTTTCAGTCATTTTACCTTACCCGAATTATGTTTCCTTCCTCGTCTAACATGTTTGTTTTGTTTTTGCAGGTGAGATGCCTTCCGCTCATGAAAGAATGGTAAAGAATGCTATCGCGAGAAACAAGCCCGGGGCGGCTCCTCCTAAGTCTTGATTTGCCCAGCGTGCTCCTTCTCCTCCTCAACCTGCTGCAGGGACCTCCTCGCCTACTCTTCCCCAGAGGTTTCCCTTGCCTCTGGCCTCACGGTCCAAGCGGTTCAGGGCCACTAAAGGGGTAGATCTCACCCGGGCGCCAGAAAAGGGGAAGTTTCAACTTCCTCCATGTATTCTTGATAGAGGGTTCTTCGAGGGGACGTCGTTGGTCGTGCCGCGGGCAGAGTCTCTCCAGCTGGAGGGTATGGATCGCCCGAGTAAGAGGGCGCTGGTGGACCAAGATGGCTCTGCACTGGTCAGAGTTTTGGAGATGGCGGCCATCTATGCTGAAGGGAACTCTGCAACTGAGTCTGAACTCAGAGCTGCCCGGGCTACCATGGCATCTCTTGAAGAGACTGTGAGGAAAGCCAAGGAAGAGGCTAAGAGTGCTAATGATGCACGAAAGAAGGCGGATGAGGAGGTGACCAGGCTAAAGGGGGAGAACTCTACGCTGGCCGCGGTGAAGAAGGCAGCTGAGGAGCTGATCGAGCAGCTAAGGTTGGCAGGTGCTCCAGGCGAGGATGAACCTGAGGATGTTCGGGAAATGAAGACTAGGGCCGACCTGGTTGCTCGTCTGCTGAAGGCTGAGGATGACAACATTGTCATTGGGGACGAGTCTTTTAAGAATGTCGTGGCCCAACTACGGGTGGTCAACCCTGGGGTTGAGTTCTCCACTGACGGTATCCACTACCTGGCTCATGTCAAGGATGACAAGATAGTCAGTCCGAACTCCCTCTTTGGTGGTGACGAGCATGCTGAAGTTTTGAACGAGGAGACCCAGGGGCCTGAGCCCAACCTCGAGCAGCCTGAGTGGATGGAGGACGAGTGATGTGGTTTTTATTCTTATTGTAATTTGTCCGGCCTGCGTGCCGTGTATCTTTGTAACTTATTTTGAATGGGGGCGTGGCCCCTAGTTTATATAACAAGCACAATTGTGGTCCTTGTGGCCACTTATTACTTTTTATTATGTATGTGTCCGGTCCTCATGGCCGGTTTTGTGATTTGGATGGTTTTATCTACTTTAAATTCTGCTAAGTGTTGTATTTATGCTCGTCATGCATATATACGCGTAATAGGGATTACTTTGATTTGCTTTAAGTTTTAGGGAATTGCTCGTTGTAGATGTGTTCGGCAGTGAGGGGTACTGGTCGAACAGCCAGGGAATGTCCGGCTGAGAGAGCGGAGCTCAGGTCGCGTTTGAGGCCTAAGTTCGCGGTGTAAACCTCCCATCGCGAGTTGGGTGTTCCGCCTGTCATGGTACTTCGATGACGGCGGTGCTCGATTGAGGGACCGCTATCGAGCAGAGACCTGGCTCGTTCCTGAGCGGGGTTCTGCTTTACTGTCATGCGACGCTTGTAGCGCACATTATGGTCGGTGAGCGATGCTCGTCATTGTGACGGATCAAACCGACAGTTAAAGACTTAGCTGTAGTATTGCTTTAGCTTTTTGGCGTTCCATGGTCGAGCAAGTTCTTCCCCATTGAGATGTTCTAAGTAATAGGCCCTATTCTCCATTTTTGCCCAGACACGATAGGGTCCTTCCCAGTTAGCGGCTAGTTTGCCTTCGTGAGAGTCCTTATGGTTTCTTCTTAGGATGAGGCTGCCCACATCGAACTCTCGTCGTATGACTTTGGCGTTGTGCCTGATGGTAATTTTTTGTTTTAACGAGGCTTCGCGGAGGACTGCCCCTGATCGGACTTCCTCGATGAGGTCGAGTTCCTCCCTTAATGCTTCGTCGTTCATCTCCTCTTCTAGGGGCGATTCTGTCCGCCTGGAGGGTACGTGAACCTCGATGGGGATCACAGCTTCGGTCCCGTATGCTAGACGAAAGGGTGTCTCCCCGGTTGAAGAGTGTGGAGTTATGCAATATTCCCATAAGAGGCTGTGCAGTTCCTCGACCCAAGCTTTCTTTGTTTCATCCAGCCTTCGCTTGAGGCCTCGAAGGATGACCCAGTTCACCGCTTTGGCTTGCCCGTTGGTCTAGAGATGTTCGACGGATGCAAAGTGTTGCTTTGTGCCCAGCTGGGCGACGAAGTCCTGGAACTTTCTGTCCGTGAACTGTGTCCCATTATCCGTGACTATCGCCTGGGGGATGCCAAAACGTGAGAGGATGTTTCTTTTGTAGAAACGTAGTATGTTAAGGGCAGTTATCTTGGCTAGAGCCTCTGCTTCTATCCATTTTGTGAAATATTCCATGCTTACTATCAAGTATTTGTTCTGGTTCGATCCCACTATGAATGGTCCCAGGATGTCCAGGTCCCACCAGGCAAATGGCCACGGGGAGGACATAGCCTTGAGCTCGTTAGGTGGAGCTAGGTGTTTGTCCCCGTGTTATTGGCATTTATTGCATTTCTTCACCTGCTCCTTAGTATCTTGCTGCATGGTTGGCCAATAGTACCCTGCTCAGAGGGCCTTTCGGGAAAGGGACCTTTCTCCGAGATGTTGGGTGTTGATTCCTTCGTGAATTTCGTGTAAGATGTGGGCGACCATTTCTTCCTCGACACATTTGAGTAGCAGAATAGAGAACCCTCGCCTGTAGAGCTTATCTTCGACCAGGACGTAGGAGCAAGCTCTTCGCCTAACTACGCTGGCCTCTTTGGGGTCGGACGGAAGTTCATCTTTAGCGAGATAATTGTAAACGGGGGTCATCTAGTAGTTGCTATCACCGATCATCTGTATGTCGACCGTCGGAGAAGTCTCCTCGATACTGGGTCGAGGAAGTACCTCCTGTATGACGGACTTATTTCTGCCTTTCTTCTTCGTGCTTGCCAGTTTGGACAAAGCGTCTGCCCTGACATTGTGTTCGCAGGGAACATGCTTCACCTCTACCGTTGCAAACTTCGTCATCTTCTTCTTAAACAGGGCTAAGTATTTGGACATATTATCATTTTTGGCTTGATATTCTCCTCGAACTTAGAGGGCTACTAGTTATGAATCCGTGCAGATGACGACCTCTTCCGTGCCGAGATCTTCGGCCAGGCATAAACCGGCGATGTAGGCTTCGTACTCAGCCTGGTTGTTAGAGGTGGGGAAGGACAGGGTGAGTGATAATTCAATGATGATTCCCTCATCACTCTCCAGTATGATGTCTGCCCTGCTTCCCGCCGAACTGGAGGCCCCGTCCACGAAAATGGTCCATTTGCGCGTCCCGCAGGTAGGGGAATTTGCGAACGTCATTTCCGCGACGAAGTCAGCCAAAGCCTGGGCTTTGAGGGCTTTTCTGCTCTCATACTGGATGTCAAATTCGAACAGCTCTAGCGACCATTTGAGCATTCTACCGGCCATGTCTGGTCGTCCTAACAGCTGCTTCACGGGTTGATATGTTTGAACCACGATTGTGGGGGCTAGAAAGTAGTGTCTCAGTATTCAGGCTGCGTTGATGAGGGCCAGTGCCACTTTTTCTATCTGCTGGTACCTCAGCTCCGGTCCCTACAGTGCTTTGCTCGTGAAATATATGGGCTTCTGCCCGTCATATGTCTCGCGGATAAGAGCGGCGCTCACTGCCTTGGTTGCTACGGCGAGATACAGGCATAGAGTCTCACCGTTGTCTGGGTGTGAGAGGACTGGTGGTTCCGAAAGTGCCCGTTTCAGGTGGAGGAGAGCCTGGTCACATTCCTCGGTCCATTCAAACTCCGCCTCCTTGTGGAGGAGTTTGAAGAATGGTAGGGTGTGCTGGGAAGATTTGGCCACGAAACGGGATAATGATGCGAGCATCCCGTTAAGGGACTGGATGGATTTCTTCGACTTGGGCATTGGAAACTCAGAGAATGCCCGAAACTTGTCGTGGTTGGCTTCGATTCCCCGCTCTGTTAGGTAGAAACCAAGGAATTTGCCTGCCCGGACACCGAACGTGCACTTCTCCGGGTTGAAACGCATCCGGTATTTCCTGGCATGTTCGAAGACCTTCCTCAGATGGGCAGTATGATCGGTTTCCTCGTGGGATTTAACGATCATGTCTTCCATATAGACTTCGAGCATGTCGCCTATCTCTCCCCAAAAGACCTTGTTAATCATCCTTTGATAGGTCGCGCTGGCGTTCTTCAGGCCGAAAGGCATTACGTTGTAGTAATAGTTGCACGATTAGGTCATGAAGGTCGTGTATTTTTCATCGCTCATT
The DNA here is from genome assembly GCA_022829125.1 of Lathyrus tuberosus. Lineage (NCBI taxonomy): Eukaryota > Viridiplantae > Streptophyta > Magnoliopsida > Fabales > Fabaceae > Lathyrus > Lathyrus tuberosus. The sequence continues at coordinate 2,929,926 of JALAZF010000396.1, read as the reverse complement.
GCCATTGGTATTTGATTATAGCCCGAGTAGGCGTCCATGAATGATAAAAGTTTAAAACTGGCAGAGTTATCAACAAGTTTATCAATATTGGGGAGGGGGTAGGCATCCTTCGGGCATGCCTTATTAAGATAGGTATAGTCAATGCACATTCGCCATTTGCCGTTAGCTTTTTTCACAAGTACAACGTTGGACAGCCAAGTGGTGTACTTGGCTTCCGAGATAAATTTTTCCTCGAGGAAGTCTTTTACAACTTTTTCTCCAGCCTCCGCTTTCTCCGGAGACTGCTTTCTCCTACGTTGTACTACTACTTTGACGATCGGGTCAATTGTAAGTTGATGGCAGGCGTCGGACGGGTACAAGCCAGGCATCTCGGCGGCGCTCCAGGCGAACAGATCAGCGTTCTCATGGAGGCAGGCTTTGAGTTGCTTCCTTGCAATGTCGGGGAGATCTTCTCTAATCTTTAATCCCCGCTGGGGGTCGTCGCCGAACAAGACGAGCTCGAAGTTGCCATCTGGGGATGGGACGCGCCGGATGGGAGTTGATGTCGGTCGAGGCAGATAAGTTGTTCGAGACTGCACGGTCCTCCTTCTGGTCCTCTTCAGGGAAGTGGCTGTCGAGGCCAATGGCGTCGACCTGAGGCAGCGGCTTGGCTTCCTCGGAGCTGCTGGGCAAGGCTGACTTGTTAGATACCTTTGGCTTGGACGCGATGGCGTTGAGTCCCTTCGTGGTTGCTTCGAAGCATCGTCGTGCGGCTTTAATGTTGTCGTGGAGGGTGGCGACCATCCCCTTTGAAGTGTAGTACTTCATCTTGAGATGGACGGTTTAAGGCGCAACTACCAACTCGGCCAACGTTGGTCTTCCGAAGATACACTGATACAGTGACGGGCAATCGATTACCAAAAACTGCACTTTCATGGACCTGGCCGTCTCTGCTGATCCAAAGGTGACGATTAGTTCGACGTATCCCCAGGGTTTGGTCACTGATCCATTGAATCCTTGCAAATCAGACCCCACATAGGGGGTGAGGTGTGATTCGTCCAGCTAAAGTGTTGAAAAAAGCTGGGAGTACATAATGTCGACCGAGCTGCCTTGGTCGACGAGGATTCTGCGAACGTCGAAGTTTGCCATTCGAGCTCTGACGAGCAAGGGTATGCTCGAGTTTGGAGATTCTCCGATGAGCTCTTCCCAGTAGAAGGAGATAGGGACAGAGCCCTTCTGGGCTTGGTCAAGCGTGGTCACCTTATTAGAGCTCGTGCTGATTAGGTGCTCGAATTTTCTTTTCACGGAGCCCACCGTGACTTTATTGAAGCCTCCGCCTGAGATGACCATGGCATAGGGGAATGATTCCCATGGGTTGTGGGCCGCGAAATAGGCAGGAGCGTTGAGTCGTCTCGGACGTAGAAGTCTTCTGGTCGTGATACGGATATGGCGACCTGGATGTTGGCCTCTTCCGAGGAAGGCACTTCTTCCTCTATCTTCTTGGACTCTTGGGCGTCTTGCCGGGGAGTGTCTTTCTTTTTCGTGAACTGTTTCAAGTGGCCATCCCTGATTAGTATCTCGATAGCATCCTTCAAATGGATGCAGTCTTCAGTGGTGTGGCCGTGACTCCTATGGAAACGGCAGTACTTTGATTTGTCGGTGTTGGGTTTGGCCGGGTACTTGTTTGGGGAAGCGGACCCCTACTTGTTTGAATTCTGAATTCGCGCATTTAGACAGTATTTTCTCTCTCGAGACGGTCAAGGGGGTGTAGTCGTGGAATCATCCGGAGGGTCCTTTGCTGTCGTAAGAGTCCCGAGGATGGTCTTCGCGCTTCTTTTGTCCTCGACGAGATGTCGAGGCTTCTTCGCCTCTGGAGGCCCGAGCGTTCTCCTGGTGGCGGGAGGCTCAGACGGAGTTGGCCGCTTCCTTTTCCTCGTATTGAATGTGTGACTGTGCCTCGAGGAGGAGGGCATCCAGGTTCCTCGGAGGTGCGAGGCCGACAACTTTAGAAAATTTTGAGCCAGGGCAGAGTCCTTGCTCGAGTAGAAATTTTTTCATCTCGTCCGTTGTAGGGACCTGTACCGTTTCTTTGTTGAACCTCTCGATGTATGCCCAGAGAGGTTCGTCCTTTCCTTGGATTATGGCCCCAAGGGAGGCTTCAGTCTTGGGGTAACGGCGCGACGCAGTGAAATGCCGGGAGAGCATTCTGTCATGTTACTTCCACGACGTAATGGACTCTTTGGGCAACTGCTTGTACCACGTCATTGCTCCCTTTCAGAGCGTGGTTGGGAATAATCGGCACTTGATGGCGCCCCGGACGCCACGGTAGTCCAATAGCGCATCTATGTTCTCGATGTGCTCATCGGGGTCAGTTGTGTCATCGTACGTGCCTAGTGCTGGGGGCTTTTCCACGCCCTTGGGGAGACGCGTTGCCAAGATTTCTTGGGACAATGGGCCGTGAGGCTCATCGTCGCTGCTGGAGCTAGTTAGCGACGGGGACCGTACGATTCGCTTGTGGCGGCGGCTTCTTCGGGGGGAAGGTGAACGAGTCGACCCTTTGACCTGACCTGGGGTGACTGCTTGTCTCTTCGAATCCTCTTGTGACCAGGAGAGTTCTGGTTTCGCGGGGAAACATGGTCGCGTTTCTGGGCAGCATAAGATTCTGGTTCTTGGTGCAGTCTACGGTCGACTTCTCGCCGGGCTTGCGGGCTCTTGGATCGTCGATAGCTTTTCCTCGGAGGGGGGATCTTGGACGGGCAGATTCCTCTAATGCCCCAATCTTTTCGTTCCGCTGAAGGATCAGGAGGTTGGTTTTCTTGATCCCCTTAAGAAGGGCCACCACGGCCGAATCGGCGTTGGGTGGAGCAGGAACGGACTGGATGGCAAGCGAGGACTGACCATTGTCGCGGTCAGCAGGAGTAGGGGAAGGAGAGGTTGTGGCCCCGTCTCTCAGAAAACTGGGGTCTCCGAGGAGGGATGAAGGACCGTCAACGTTAGTCTTGTTGATGGGGAGGACAGCTGACTGGAGAGCACCTTTGACGTGATCTTGAGCGGCCATGATGATAATCTTGGACGAGAGTGTTTTGGTCTTAGTATCGGAGGTGGATGTTAAGACGGGGAGAACAAAGTTTCCACAGACGGTGCCACTGATCGTGAAGGCTTAATTAAATCATGTTGAAGTGGGCCACCAAGTACGTCTGAGATGTTGGGCGTATGGAGAGGAGGAGGAGGGTGTACCTGCAAGGCACTTCGACGCTCAAGTAAGAAAGGGTCATAGAAAAGGGGCAAGTACAAAGTGTGTTCTTAGGATGAAAATTGGATACCTGGCCCTCTAAAGTGAGAGGGTTTATATAGTGCCCCCAGCGCGTGGCCAACGGTCCTATTTTTGGGAAGAAATAATCGTTTTCCCGAAGAATAGGTAACTAACTACCCAAAACTAGCCGTTATGTCGGGCATAGGCATAGTTTTGGGCACATGCACTTAGCTGTTCGGGGAGTGAAGAAGTCGTGCGGGACGGGCAGCTGTTCCAGGGAGGAGTGATGCAGTCTTTGCCCGGTTGGAGGGGCAGAAAGGTAACTTTCGCCCCTTTGTGGATTGGACTTAGGCAATTAGGCCGTTCTGGGAGCAGAAGTGGATTGGGCCATGCCTAGTCATTGGTCCAGTCCAGAACATAAAATATTTGGATCCCATTGAAAAATCCTCATGAACATTGATGTTCAAGGCTGGTAACTTAGGCAGATTTTCACTAAGTGTTGGAAAAAGTGTCATTTTCATGTTTTTGTCATTTTGATCACTCCATAACTTAAAATCCATAAAGAATTGGAGTCTGAGGTAGTTGAAGCTTTTGTAGAGTGTAGCAAGACCTACAAATCCAGCTTTGGATCACCCAAAATGGTTGCTTGGATCTCAAGTTATGGTCCTTGGAAGTTGGTACCAAAACTACTTTTATTCCATAACTTAGAAAAATTTTGGTTTCTCAAGGTTGCCCCTTTTGCAAGAAACCTCACTTTTCTTGATTTTTCTTAATGAATGATGATCAATACCATACATTAACATTATTTTTGACTTAGCGGAACCACATTTGTGAAAAATTCCAAAAAGTCAAACTTGATTTTGTGCACGGTTGACTTTTTATCGGATGAAATCCAAACTGTGCGATCCTTTGTGAAATCAATTCCTTGACCTAAATTAAACCTAATAGGGGGATTCCATAGGTGTTATAGGGTATATTGAATCATGTCCCAAGGTTTGGGAGCATGTCTTGGTCAAAAGTCAAAGATACAGTTGACTTTTTCCTCGAAACCCTAATTGTGGTCCAGATGAAATTGAAACTTGTGAATCAAGCTTCTTGAATCAATCCATTGTTGTAAATGGATCAATATGTTATATTTGGTGCCCTCAAATCATGTCTTGAGGTCTTGGCTCATGCTTTGTCCCAAAAGTCAACTTAAGGGTGAATTAGGTCAAGAAACCCTAATTCCTGATTTTTGGTGAATGCATCCCCTGAGGTTAAATTGACTTGATGATTGGGTTTATGAGGTCCTTTAGAGTATCTTGGGTTGTGCTTTGAAGCATTGGCTCATGCCCAGATGAAAATTCCCATCTGGAGGCCTCAGTAGACCAAAACCCTAATTTTGTGACACTGGCGATCTTGAGGCTTGATCCAATTGGAATGTTGCAACTTTGTGTTTGATTCTTGATGTGGGAGTCATATTGATCTTTTATAGGTGTTTGAGAAGTTAGACAAGTTGAAGATCATGTCATTTCTTGATTGATCATTTGTCTAAGTGCTCTAAGAGGGCTCAAAACCCTAATTCTTGATTATGGTGAATGCTCAACCATCTTTGAGGAGATTGATGAGGCATGAAAATACATCCATATTGAGATGATGATTTGCACAATGATGGGAAATCTTGGTGGTCAAAATTTGGGGTATGACACTACCCAAGCAAAACAAGTGTTTTATGTGACTTACCCTTCTGACAAAAGATGACCAGTTGTTCTCCAAGGAAAACAAATTCCGCATAGTGATGAAAATCATTATTTAAATTTTGATATTCCTTCGAATCCTTCTTATGCAACACAATTGTCTACTTCATGTGAAGAAGTTGATAGAGATTATATGCGTGTTATTCGTAATGATCATGAAGAAGGCATATGAAAAAATTAACACGTAAATATTTTTTATTATTTATTTATAATTTATTGTATGTTATAATTTCTAAGGTTATTTACTAACAAGTATTATTATTTGAAATTATAGGTGTTTAAAGTCAAGACACCAAGAAACAAGACATGTTCCTCGCATTGTAGATATTATTTGATGTAATGATATGTAAATTGCGTTGTTTTTTTAAACCATTTTGGTTTTGATGTAATATACAAGTTTTGGTTTTGATGTAATATACAATTTTTGGTTTTTATGTAATACAATTTTTGAGTCATTTTAGTTGTCAACTATAAGTGTGGTTCACAAATGGGTTGTGTTGTTGTTTCTGTCTATTTACGATTCAAAAACATTAACGATTAAAAAAACATAAGTTTAAAAATTAGAAATTCTGTAAAATCAAAAAAATACCATGGTTGGTTCTTTCAACTGTGGTTATGGCTCTGTTTGGTAAAAATAGTGGTTGGCTATTAAGCTAACTGATAGCTTATAGCTTATGACTGAATGCTGATGACTGATAACTTATAGCTTATAGCTTATGACTGATGACTTATATCTGATAAGCTAATTGAAGTGTTTGGTAAAATTATCAGTTTAATTAGGTGATAAAATAAAATGACATAAAAGGTATTTAATAATTATTATTTTATTTTAAATTACAATAAATTATAAAGGATAGTGGTGGATTTTAGTTAAAATAATAAGGACAAAAGTGGAAGAAAAAATGATAAGCTATAAGCTAAAACGCTATTTAAAATGGCGTTTGGAAAATAAGCTATAAGTTAATATAATAAGCTATAAGCTCGTGATGAAAATATCGTTACCAAATAGGACTTTTATTGTCATATGAACTTATAAGCTATAAGCCATAAGCTATAAGCTCAAAACATATCTTGCCAAACAAAGCCTATATGTAAGCGCGCTATCCGGATTAATAAATGCCAAAAATAACATTGTTGGGTATCGACTGTTTACAACCATGGTTATATTTAGCGTGCTTGCAAGTTTATTACCATGACCAATAGTCTGTGGTTGTAAATAGCTCACTTACAACCACACATTACTTTATCACATATCATCAACTGTGGTTATATCTCTTTCTCAACCATTGTGAAATATGTTAACCCTAGTAGTGAATATGAATAAATGATGTCGTCAAGGACTGAACCTTAAACTAGAAGTTTACACCCAGTTATCTCAACTACCACATACCAGTTGAGGTATCTCACTCACCCCAACTGTATACAAAATTGAGTTGAATGGTAAATTTGAATATAAAAATCACATTTAAACTCAAAAACTACAATTTTAAATTTAAGTAGAATCAATTATGTAGCTGTAATCAATTATACTTTAGAAGAATTAAACAATTCAAAATTATTTTAAAATCAATTTTACACCGCTAAAATTGTTTGTCTCTTCTAAAAACTAAACAAAACATAAAGTAATACAATGCAAACAAATAGATCAACGATTGCTCAATAAAACCAAATAATTGAACCAAAAAAAAAGAAAAAAAAAACTTGCTAACAACAATTTGGTACAAAAAGTATATTCTGATTTTTGTTAAAGTATTCTAATTCTGAACCACTGATTTAGAATCAGTGCACCAACTTCTATACCAATTCGGTTTGGGACAAACCATTAACATTCAATTAATTTTTTCTAAAATATGACAGTGGTTATGTTCTGTTTTGTGTTCTATTCTCCCTAAACCGGACATGAACAATCCTATATATAAATATGTATGCATGTATATATATGTGTGCACATATGTGCATGCTTGTGTTAAATGTTTATGTTACATTAATTGTATGATAATATTAGAGAATTTCTTATTACTCCATTCTTGTTTCTTAGACATCACCTGAATTTCCGTTTTTGCCTTCAATTTTTAAATATGCACATTCGGACGTACTCTTTCTCTAAAATTTTTCAGTTTTTTTCGGATGTGCACATCCGGAAGAATTCCTAATCTGCAAATCCGGAAAAAATTAAAAGAATTACATAAAAGCATTTACTTCTAAATATAATTAAATCCAATATAATTAAAATCCAACATAATTAAACTTAATATGATTTTTTCAATATAATTAAATCCAGTTTAATTAAATCCAATATAATTAAAATTAATATGATTAAAATTAATATGATTTTTTTCAATATAATTAAATTCAATATAATTAAATTAATTTTAGAAGTAAATACCATATAATTTTAATTATAATTTAGAAGTAAATATCATACAATTTAGAAGTAAATACCATATAATTTTAAATACCAATATAATTAAATCCAATTTTAGAAGTAAATACCATATAATTTTAAATCTAATATAATTAAATTAATTTTTTCAATATAAAAAAATCATTTAAAATTAAATACCATATTAATCATATTAATTATATTGAAAAAAATTAATCATATTAATTATATTGAAAAAAATTAATCATATTAAATATCATATTAATTTTAATTAATATAGATTTTAATTATATTGGATTTAATTATATTGAAAAAATGATATTAATTTTAATTATATTGGATTTAATTATATTTAGAAGTAAATGATTTTATGGAATTCTTTTAATTTTTTCCGGATTTGCAAATCAGGAATTCTTCCGGATGTGCACATCCGGAACATATCAGCGTTTTTTAAAAATTTGGTACGTCCGGATGTGCAAATCCGGAATCTGGGGGCAAAAATGAAATTTCACGTGGTGCCTAAGAAACTTTGGTGGTGTATTAAGAAATCCTCTAATATTATGGTTGATGTATTGAAACAGATATCAGGTATATAAGTTTATTCTTGCAAGATGGGTAATGCTTGGTGTTGTTGAATTCAGCATTCCCGAAGCTTTTATGAAGAAGATATTCATCATCCTTCTTAATTTGATTTTGATGAAGACAAAAGCTTATCAAAAAAGAATTATCAAAGAAGAAATAATCAAAGAAGAAAAAATTTGGAATCAAGAATCAAGAATACATAAGTTTATGGATATTTTGAAAGTAAAGGAAATTGATTTTGATGCTAAGATACTCAATTGCAATTCATTATTATAAAATTTAGATGCTAAAAAAATAATACTCATATTCATATCTAAAGTTCTCAAATTATCATGCATAAAAATGATTTGAAGCAAATGCATAAAAAGCTTATTTTTAAAAAAGTTGTCATCACTTTTTAAGTCAAGTCCATTGCACTTTTTATTTTAGATCTGGTTACCTGACTTAACAAAACATGTTGTTGTTTTAAATTTGAAAAATTATTTGAAATTCAAAATTCATATTGTACCTGTTAAGTCAGGTGTCCGTTAAACTGACTTAACAAGTCCTGGACAAAATTCAAAGTTATGCCTTTTCATGAACCATTGTCATTCTAAACTATTGAGGAAAAATACATTAGTTTTCAAATTACCTCTTTCATTATTAATTTTTCACATCATTTCAAATGATTTTCTAAGTATTCATTCTTTTTCAAAAATGATGAAACTTTGTGCATAACTTTAGAATCATTCATAAAAGTTTCATAATATTTTTTAGCACTTAAGTTTCATATATTATTGAATTGTACATTGAAAGAGAAGATCAATTGTCTATTGAAATTGACTCAAGAACAACTTCATATTTTCAAATTTGTTCAAGTATTGTAATTGATCACCATGTGTATGGTGACTTAATTTGTAAAGAAAGCGTGTGTACATTCTAAAAGTATTTGCAAATAGAATGTGGTATATTTTTTTTTTGTTGGAGAAAAGTCATTTGAATTAGTTTGATTCAAAGTTCACCATAGTTGTTGGTGTATTTGTGAAATCAAGGAAGTGGTGTGCTTTTTTGTTGTTGTTAGAAGATTGTAGGAGAAGTCTTGGTATTAAACTTGTACAAAAATCTAACAATAGTGAAATCTCTCACGGGCTGTGAGGGGACTGGAGTACTCTTGTTTGGAAAGTGGAACCAAGATATATCTTTGTGTCATTTACTTTACTGCACTTTACTTTTTTGTTTATCATTCGTTCATATTTCATATTTCCAAAAAATTTCAAGAAACTAGAAAAGTATCATAAATCTCTAAGAACATCTTTAAACCTAATTTATCACTACAAGAAAATTGGCAGATTACAACGGTTATTTTGGCAGATTACGACGGTTAAAACCGCCGTAATTTTCAAATCGCGACGGTTGCTGCACTGTCGCAGAAACGTGTGTCGCGAGGCCATATCGCGTCGGTTGTCAAAACCGTCACACCAACCGTCGTTAACTCCCACGACGGGTAAGGAATTGACGTAATCAACATATTGTGATGGTTATCAACTGTCGTAAGTTTCCATTTTTTTTTATTGTTGATTACGACGGTTCCAACCGTCGCAACTTTCTGTTCCACAGGTACTTCTGCTGGTAAATCCGTAGTAAATTTCCTTTCCACAGGTAAATCCGCAGGTAATTTATTTTTAAAATTAAAAAAAAAATTAGTAGTAGATATATGAACAGAATGGGGCAGATAATCACATATATTCTTCATTCAACATATATATCATATTATATTTATACAAACACCATGTCACTTTATATGCTAGAAGCTTATCATATGAAAGTACTTTAGCTAAATACTCTAGAATCTAGCCAAAACTACATGAGCTGAAGCAAAAATTGTTAAATTTAAGCATCATTTGAACTAGTATGGTGCTCTAAAGCCACAAGAATCACAACTGATTTCAGAACTTGTACCAATACCCTGCAATATAGTGGGGACAATATAACTTGATCAGGAAATGGATTTAACAGAAATCTCAATTTCATAACAACGAGCATCAAAATAAATCTCAATTTCATAACAACGAGCATCAAACTTATAGAAGCATATGGTGAATTTAAAAAGATGCATAGTAGACCTTCTCAAGAGTATCTTCAATTGCTTCATCAGTTAATTTTTCACTTCCTCCTTTCTTGAGAATATTATCACAAAAAGTGGCAAGCAATTCGGCACTTGAGCTTCCAGCAACACCCTTGTTGCAAAAAATCTCAAAAGCCTCGTTAAGAGCTTATAGGATAAAATTCTTCAAATAACAAATTAATGCAGCATAGAAATTTTGAAGTCATTAAAAGATCATAACCAAGTGGAATAGAGTATGATTTTGGAAACAGTCACATATGCTACTTGTCATGCAGCTCAATAACAAAAACCTGAAGAAACTAGTCTCAGTTTCCATAAACGGATCAATATTAATTACGGTTAAGCATAAATTACCTACTCTTGTAAACCAACAATATCCCTTTTCTCTGCCTGCAGACATTTTAAAGGTATTAAAGTATTAGAATCAACTTAAATTGCCTTAAAAGTAACCATTTACAGCTGAACAATAAGTAAATTGTTTGCAAAATGAGGAGACTGAAATTTGAAAGAAATGTTCGTTCGAAAAGCAGGACGTACAACCTACTATAAACTTAAAGAAACTGATGTCATATTTACTAACTAACCTCATTGACGACATTTCCTATTTTAGGCATAATAAATAAGCACCATTCAAATAGCATATCAGTTATCACACGACAATGTTATGTACCTCAATAGTGTTAGTGGAAACTGTACCGCCAAATGTATCAACTTCACTTTTCATACCCTCATATTTATTTATGCTGATTTTTCTTAAAACTTTTTCCTTTTAGACCAGGAGAATAGGAATGTCGATAAACAAAATTACAATAATCAAAAATAAAATGCAGTGGTAAAAAAAACTTACCGAATCTGCTCATGAGTGGCATGACAAGTGGGGTTGACAATAGCCCAAGCAGCCGGCTGTCTGATCCTGAAGTCAACCTTCGTAAGATGAACAAGTAAACTAACAAGATCTGCATCAAGGATAGCCTACAAAAATTATCATACACAATGAAATTATGTCAGCAAGCAACACATCCATACACAATGGTTTTCTCAATGCGATAATTCCGCGAGATTAGGGAAGATATGACCTGTTCTTTGATGTCATCACTACTTGAGCTCAAAAGCTGCACAAGCAGCAGAATAGCACCATGTTCAATCACTGTTCTTGTATGCTCGGACAACCCCGAGGCAATGTTGGCCAGAGTCCATGCTACCATGACTGCAGATAACGTTGCAATGTCAATGAGGTCTAAACATTCACATTGAATAATCTAAAAAGATAGAACAAGATAGAAACACATTCAAACCTGAAGTTGAGGCATCTCATCTCTTGTCAAAAATGTCACAAGCCGAGGAACAATTCCTGTCCGGATCACTCTATCAATATGAGAGATAAAGCCTGCATTGTGATTGAAAATGTAACATAACGACATCGTATACTTTAGACATAACAAATAAGAATTGATAAACAATTTACTTTAGGCATAACAAATAAGCACCATTCAAACAGTATTAATTTCATTTGCTTCAAAACATTCTTTAGAGTTGATAAGTAGATGATCCTATTACCTTGTTTAGAACTCAATTATTTGTGCATTTATACGTTTTTGATGATTAATATTGTTCTACTCAAGTACACTTAATATTTCTTTTATTTTCATATCATAATATTATATTGCTGGGATCATAATAGAAACTTCTTTCTTTCTTTACAAAGGGAAATGGCTGCACTTTTGAGAATTATGCATTCATATTTTTCTCCTGTGTTCTGTAGTGTCACTCTACTTTCTTTTCTTTGTTCTATCTCACAAAGCTACATAAAACAAAGAGTACTAACAAAAGAAGAAACTGGTACTAACAAAAGAAGCTACTTTTGAGAATTTAATCCTGCACGGACAAACAATTTTGGTCTGAATAATCATGTTAATTAATTTCAGGTTAGACTACTTGTTGGTGTTCTCAAAGCAGTTGGCACCGGAAACTTAACAGTTCCAGATGGTAGGTACTTGTCCCGGTTTTCTCTTTTCATATGTGATAATGTATATCCATGGATATACTTGACAATATCTATACTATGTTTTCGGCTAAAAACAATTTCACTCCATTTCAGTTGAAAGAATTTTGAATGCAAAGAGTGTTAAGGCCGCAAGTCAAATGGCCCCGGCATGTGGTCTCTACTTGGCAGAGGTGAAGTACGATCTACCTAGTTAGTAGACATTGTGTGCTATGATCCTGATTTGAGGCCTAGTGGCTCCAAGAAGCTATGAGAAAAAACATCTAGACAGCATGTATTTTAGGCATGAGAGTATTTATAGCTGATATTAGAATATAGTTGATAACAAAAAATGCCAAATTGTAGGAATGAATGTTCATTGAAAGGGACTTGTAATTCTAGGAGATTCTTCAACCTAATAGATTAATTTTGAGATAGGTTCTTCCTTTGAGCCTTTGCTCGTAACATTTTGAATCTTTAGGAAATGGTAGTGGACTAAAGTGCATTTCTTCAAATGAATAAAACAATATATTTTGTACTACACACAATTCTGTGTTAAAACTGTAAGTCTCAAATGTATGTATCCTACTGTGGCAATAATTTAGTAGATATTTTCAAGATAGAAGAGATGAAATTATGTATTATCCCTTATCTTCCTTTGTTGTATCTTATGACAAACATGTGTGTCAATATATTAAGGAACAGAGTGTTCTATATTGCAACAATACAATTTTGGGGTGTGAAATCTTAATTAAATAAAGGAGAGTAAATCACACTTTTTTAATTAGTAATAGATAATAAATCATGTGGAATTGAAATTCAGCATAACCACATTTAAAATCATGAGTTTAATTGAGATAAACTCTAACTGTACAACCTTTTAAACTATCAAAAATCATAATCAACCATCCGGTGAATATAATTAATTGAGAATGTAAAAAAATCTATATTGAGTGTGCATAATAATTAAATAAATATAAACAATATTCAACAACAGTCAACAACAGGGAAGAATAGTATTGAACTTTTGTCAAACACTTCATGTGCAGTTTGCATTTGTTGCTTCTTTGTTTTGAATTTGATATCAGTAAAAGTGAAGAATAAAATCATAATTAAAGTAAATATATAAAACACAATCCCAAAATGAGAAGGAAATAGAGAATACCAGAAGGGAACGTGCCTATTAGTTATTGAGGTTTAGGAATTGAATCATCGTGAACTTTGAAGTTGATGATACCACCAGTTCCTGATACCCATCCTTAACAATAGAAAGAGAAATATAATTAAACTTTGACCGAATCACCAAAAGAATTAAAAAAACCAACAAATCCCTCAATTACAAAAGAGTGTCTACAATAAAAAAGTAAATCAACAGACTAACATTAACCTGCAACCTAAAATGAATCAACAAAACAACCTTAACCTTCAACCTACCCATTAGTATGAGGAAATCTTGAACTTGAACTTGCACATTAAGATAGCGAAATATTGATGGCGAGCTTATGAAAGAAGCTTAAGGGAGAACGAGAGCTTTTGAGTGGGTATGAAGATGTAATAGGGTTTCTATGAAAATGGAAATTAGGGTTTAGAGAGTTACCAAAATTTTGGATTTTGAGACTTTGTATTTTGAGACTTTGTGTCTTTAGAATTTTATTTTTGTCTCCCTCTTTTTGCAGCCCTCTTCCTCTAATTTCTCCAATTATGAATAAACTTTAATAGTTTTTGTGAATTATTAAATTTAAAATAATAATTTTAACAATTTTATAATAATTTTAAAATAAGTTTAATTTATTTGATATTTATTTAAAACAATGGAATTTTTTAAAAAAATTGTTAAATAAAATTTTGAGAAAAATATTCAAAATATTTTATCATTTAAATCATATTTTAAAAAGTGAGAAATATACATATAATAATGTGTTTATCAAAACAATTATATAAAAATATTTATAATATATTAAAGTAAATTGAGTTTTCAGTTGAGGAGTCGATAAGGATTTTTTTATGAATTGGGAGGAACAAATTTTCCCTTTTTATTTAGCGCCGAATCAAAAAAATTATTTTATAAAAAAAGTTAAGTAACAAACATAATAAGGACGGTTTTGTGATAACTGTCGTGACAACCGTCGCAATCCAGTCTCTAACTGTCGTGACAACCGTCGCAGTCCACTCTCTAACTGTCGTGACAACCGTCACAGTCCAGGAATAAGGACGGTTTTGTGATAACTGTCGCAAAAAATATGCGACAGTTGCCCCTAACTGTCGTGACAACCGTCGCAATCTAGGAATAAGGACGGTTTTGTGATAATTGTCGCAACTCAAATGTCGTAAATCTCCTTTTTTCTTGTAGTGTATCCCCTCTTAGGTTGTGCACTCATTTACTTACAACTTTCAACAAATATGGAGCCAACTGGGCTGGGGGGTCCCGGAGGGTATTCGGGAGGAGCGGTGGCACATGACACCATCTTTTTAAGGGCACCAAATTTTAAATCTATATATATATATATATATATATATATATATATATATATATATATATATATTTATGAAACAAGAACATGGAATAACCTTATGAAGGTGTGAAAAGTACACAAGAAGGGGGTTGAATTGTGTTTCGCGTTTTCTTATTATTTAGCTTCTGATCAGAGTCTCAGAATCAAAATTGATGTTCAGATTCTGAGTTAATTCATTTGGCGGCGGATTCAACAAAAGTAAATAAAATAACAACAGAAGACACAAAATATTTATACTAGTTCCTCCCCTAACTGAGAGTAGTCAAGTCCCCTTGCCTCGCAAGAACTTTTCATTATAACCACTTCATGATTACAATCGCTTATGCTTCTACATAAGACTTTTACAACTGCTTATACCATCTGTCTGGGACTTTCCTTGCTTAGAGCGCATGTCTAAGACTTACCCTTTGCTCACAGTATCTAACTGAGCCATCTGATCATCTGGTTGAGACGTCCCCTTGCTTAGAGCACATGTCTAAGACTTCCATTGCTCACACCATCTGACTGAGCCGCATGCTCATTTGTCTTCGGGCTGAGACTTTCCTTTGCTTAGAGAACTTGTCTAAGACTTCCTTTGTTCACACCATCTGACTGAGCCACCTGCTCATCTGTCTTCTGGTTGAGACTTACCTTTGCTTAGAGCACATGTCTAAGACTTTCTTTTGCTTAATCAGGCTAGCTGAATAAGAGTTTTTGTTTGCTCAAGCACATAGCAGAAGACTTAATCTAAACTATTGAAGGCTCGGCAGAATAGAGAACAAGGTGTACATGATGCACGCATCAGAGGTACAGAAGATCACCATAGCAAAGACCTAAAGAACTTCAGATTTCTTGAATATATACAGGGTTAAGAAATCTTAAGGCTTTTACAATTACAACCTAAAACAAAAAATTTGCCTATTACATAGTTGATAATTGCTTGATCTTGTTACTCCTTCAACAGAAGAATCCTTGTTGAAAATTTAGGTTTGAATCTTCAGCCATATATATAGGCTTTCCAGAAACTAGTCGTTGAGAAGGTTACTTGATCAAGTGTCTTTGCTTTTGCTCTAAAGTACAAGAGACGTTGAAGATGGATGCACAACAGATTTTTGAATCCATTGTGTAACACGTTTAACCTTTGAGTCTTCAAGAGGTTCTGTACTAATAGAGCCGTTGGAAGTAGACATATATAGAACGTACCAGCTTTTCTTGATCCTTGCAATCATGTAGACTCGAGCTGATAGGCTCATAAGACAATACAACATGCTTTAAGTAGTACGAATAGTCCATAGCTTTATCACCAACTCTGAATGGTACCAAATGCTGATATACAATTACTAAGTGTAGAAACTCGTCTGATTGTTGAGGCCTTCAGTTCAGAGTCTTCGCCAACCACACTAGAAATTGTTCTTCAGACTCTGCCACCAGAAGCTAGCAATAAAGTAACCCCAAGTGTATCTTAAGTAAACAGATTCTAATTATTTATGTACAAGACAAGAACCTGCATAAATAAAACACACATCAAATAAACCATTATACTTTTAATACTTTTGTTATCATCAAAACTAAAGAGAAAATATCAAGAACAAATCTTGTTCTAACAACCTCTTTTTTCTTTATGATGACAAACACAAGTATTTAAAGGATATGGAGTCAGCATCTTAAGAATATGGAGTCAGCATCTGAGAGTCAAAAGGCATTTGTCGTAACAAACACAACTGAGATCTCTACAAGCATGTCAATCCAATCCCCTCAGAGGCGAGCTGCTTTTGAGTCCTCTACAAATGTTCATGTGCTCTCAACACAACTTGCTTCTAAAGAAGCCACTTCAGCAGCACCTGAACGACCTTCAGAAGGTGGTTCAACAGTATCTACTTTGAAGCCTTAGAGAAGAAGCATGAAGAGATCTAGGAAGAAGAAAATGAGGGTCAACAAGAAGTTCTATAGTTCTCTTCCAGACATAGAAGAGGAAGAAGTGATTGATTCAGAGGATGAGGATGTAGACTATAACAATAGTGGATGCCGCTGGGCACGAGATTCAATGGCTAGAGATGAATTCTAGTACACATATTGTACCATTTTTTGTTTAAAAAAAATGTAATCCTCCTGTTCAATTAATGAAACAGATTCTAGACCAATACTTCTTTAACTTGCATTTACATTCCATAAATTTTCTTTAGATTTTCTGAAAGTGCACTATCAAAGTGAATACTGACACAGAAACGACAATTAGAACATATCAGACATAAGTTCATAATTATTCAGAGAATCTTAATAGGTTAGACGTTTAGATTACATTGCCAAGAGTTATCATTAAAATACTGATAAAATTTAATCAGTACTTAAATAATATTAAACTCAAGACAATAAATATAACACGTCTATAAAAGGACTCTATTAAGCTTTCTTCCATCATCACTTAATCCCTAAAACACCAAGATGTGTAAGCAAAAGCAAATTTGGGTTCCAAAGAGAGATTTCAGGAAGGCAGCACTATTGAATGCAGCAACTCAATCAAATCAAAGCAAAGCATCAGCTGAAGAACCTGCAAGCAAGGATACAACTTCAAAAGTGCTCTCCTCTTCAGCATTCTTTGTGAAAACACACAGAAGAAAGAAGTATTCTGGATCCAGACGCAGAAACAAACTGAGGAATGAGGCTTTGGAGTTTGCTGAGGAAGAATGGCAAGATTCCTGAAATAATCTAGACATGTCAGATGATCCTAGGGAGTTCCTTAGGATACATCCATTAGACTAGAAAAATATAATTGTCTTGTAATAGCTTCCTTTTTACTAATGAAACAAGTTGCAAATATTTGAGTTATTTTATCTATTTCAGATTCTCAGTAAATAACATGAATAAATATTAATCAGTTAAAACTGAACACAAGCATGAACGAACACAAAATTTATTAATAAGATGCTTAATACCAAAATTTCAACAACAATACAAACCATAACTAAGCAGAAAATCTAACATCAGAATCTTTTGTAGATAGCTTCAAACTTGTCTCTCCAAATCTTGGAAGAATTAGCCTCAGAACTTATGTTAACCCCTTGCTGAACAAGTAATTCAGAAATAACTCGTCCAAAAGGTATGAATAAGGTTTTTCCCTTCTTAAAAGAAGAAAGAGACCTCTTCAAATGGTCAAACATAACTTGACGAAGATCAATCTTCAAATCTGAATTGAGAAGTGGAGGCAAATATTTTTCAATAGGGTCCACTTGGTCTAAGTCTTGATCCTTTCGTAGTAAGTTTGAATTCAGAATTTGAATCTAAACATCAGCATCAGGAAGAAGATTAGAAACCACTGATGTATTAAATGGATCTATAAAGTAGGAAGTTCCCAAACAAGAGTTCCTGGAATTTCTCCAATCTCTTCACAATTGATCACATTTGCAATCACTTTAGAGGTTACTGTAATAAAAATACCAGTTACTTTAGACATAATAGCATACTCAGAATTCAGCTAAATAATGGAGGCATTAATCCAAAACTCTATGACAAGACTTGGATAAGTGAAACCACAAAGCATCTCAAAGTAGTCATTCCACCTTTGTTTAGACTCAATCTCCCAGAATTTGAAACCAATCTTAGGCAACTCATCAAAATCCACAAACTTTTCATTTATGATAATCAGCTGATTTAAAGGAGAATAAACTGAAAAACTCATCTCAAGTTTGGTTTGATCAGTACATAAACAAGAGGAAAATAAGAAAGAAAAAAAAAGCTGAACAAGAATCATACAGAAATAAGAATCTTATCAGAAAAAGGACACAATGATGTTTCTGTTTACCTTGAAAATTGGTAAACAACCGCTGATCTTCTAAAACTATAAAGTTCTAGTAACTTACAGGATCGATCAGATTGATCCTAGGACATGTGTTGTATGTGTATTTAGAATATTTCGCAATTTGATAAAGGATGCCTTTCGACAATGCACATAAATAAAAAGGGGTGTTTGAAGTGTAAAGGAAAGCAATAAAGATAAAGGAAATGACTAAGTCGAACAATACATCAAAGAAAAGAAAAAGGGCTGAATGTAAAAGGTTTGATAAAGAAAACTGGAGTTAAATGTTGGAAAGAAATGCATAAAGATCGTAAAATGCAGAAAAGGTAAATGCTTGAAAATAAAGGCCTTTAATGTAAAACTGCAAAGTAAAGACTGGGTAATGTAAATGACTTGAAAGGTAAAAGTTCGTGAAAAGAGATTTCAAAGTAAAGAATCTAAAACAGAAACTTCAAAGTAAATTGCATTGCAATAAAAGGTAATGGTGATTACAATCACGTACATTCTCACTTCATTGGTTTCTCAACACACTGGATACTTTGAGTGAATATAGAGTTACTTGTACAATTCGATTTTTTCACACTATTCTAACTCTAAGACTAACCTATTTATAATACTCTAATGTAACCACCCTTTGACGGTTTTATTCTTAGATCACGCCACTTGGCACTTCGCATGTCTTCACGATCTAGATCTTCGCCACCTGTCCTCTTTTCAAATTCAAATAGTGGAACTTCCCTCCACTATTCAGTTGTAACTGCAGCGCATTATCCATATCCACTTCACCGTGTCGACTTGACTCCTTGGACTTAGCAATATTTGAAGTCTTGAAATCCTTCCATTCGACTCAGGCATTGCACAAACATGGTCGAAGGCCTTCTTAGTCGAAGCCTTCTTTTTTTTAGCATTATTATTTTAAAGAATAACTTCTTTTAAAGCCATTGTCTGAAATCATGTAGCGTCGAAATTAGGAGCTAACAAATTGCCCCCCAAAAATGCCCTTTCGCCAATATTGGTAGGAAGGTCATTTTTTGATAACATAATTTTCGACGCCTGCTCATTCGATTATGGAAAATATGGTCTCAACTGACCAACCCACAATTTAGAAATTATTCAGTTTCTTTCAACCATGCTTGTGACGTCATGTCATGATGGCAAATCTCCAAACGTCTTTTCAGCCGTATTCGTGAACAGTTTTCATCATCACTTTTCTTGGGATTAAGCATTTACAGTCTAACCACAACCACCATCATCCAACGATCTCCAAAGAGGACACGTGTCCCACTATCGTATCCATTTTAACGGTGGATTCACAGTCCCCTCGTCTTCCACACATCTATAAATACCCTTTTTCCCCAATTTTACGAACTTTCGCATTTTCAAACTTTTTGCAACTTATTTCTCTTGTTATCTAAACTCTCAAGAAAACTCAGAACACACTCTCGTTTTCTCTTCACCCTCCATCAATGGCGTCTTCTCAAACAGTTCCCCAAGCAACGAAAAACCAAAAGGGTAAAACCACTCCGTTCGAGCAAACTCTCCCGCCATTTTCAAACATCCCTGGACCAAAGGTGGTAAAGAACCAACAGTTCTTGCCGGAAACTCTTCTTGAAGAAACAAAGAAGATTTACGAATCCCAGGTAATGATCCCTCTCCTTATCTCTGATAAACCCTATGCTTTAGGTGGTCCCCTAGCTGATGTAAAACCCAACAATGAAAAATTGGTTGAGTTCTTTCCTTCTTACCGTAAGTCTGGACCTTTAGGGCAAAAAAGCAACCCTAATGAGGAAGAAACCTCTCCTAATACACCCACTCTAACAAAAATGGATCTGAGGTACCTTCATGATGGTACGAGGCTGGTAAGAGCTGTCAAACCTTTAAAGGATTTTGACCTTTGGATGACCAGAATGGAAAGGGTCAAAGCTGATCACTGGAAAACCATAGGAATCTATGATCTGCTGATGCTGTCGAAAACCAACATTCCTTACTGTTTGAACCTGCTGGCGGTATCACTCTATTTTTGGGATAGCACCCACTACACCTTTCATCTTCCTTGTGGGATGGTTACTCCCACACTCTTCGACCTTGCTGCCATTGCAGGACCAGATGGTATTTCCTATGACCCTGATACTGATGCAGAGGATACCATAGGGATTTCAGACTCCAAACTCACATATACCCACTTTATCAACCACCACAAACGTGATACTGCAGAAATCACTGATAAGGAACACATTGCCTTTCTGACCGTTTGGTTGTCGAGGTATGTATTTTGTTCAAAATCCCTGCAGGTGGCCAAGAAGTATCTCACTCTGGCCAACCAGCTTCACAAAAATAGAGGAGTTTGCCTAAGTGGATTGATCCTGGCAAACCTCTACGAGTCTCTCAGTGAAGGGGTGGCTCGACTCAAAGACTTGGAGAGCCAAGGTACTGTTCACTTGAATGGCCCTCTCTGGCTACTTCAGTTGTGGCTCAATGCAACCTTTGAAGCTAGCCTTCCCAGGAAAGGGCAGGTCGATGAAGATTCTGCTGAAATTAAAGAGAGGAGGGTCGAAGGTACCCGCCTGGTGAAACTTACGCCAAATGATGACGGGGAAACTCTCAAGAGAGCCTTCTCCAGTTATATTATAATGTTTGCAAAAAGGCATGAGTTCACACCTAGCATGGCTCCCTTTGCTGAGAGAAAGTGTGGGCCTGAGTGGTTTACAAGGCTATTCCCTGATCCATCCACCAACCTCGACGCTGAATCTGTTTCGATCTGGGAAGCCTTCTTGATTCCTAGATTTATTGTTGAAAGGCTGAATCTTGGGAGAGACCTGTCAGCCTTAATTGCTTATCAAGCAAATCTTGTCTCTCGACAATTTGGGTTGGCTCAGATCTTCCCTAAGTGTCTATATGGGAAGAAAGGCCATGTAGTCCTTCACACAGCCAGTTTTGATGAAGGAAGTGATGCAGTCACTTTCGACCGGTGGAACCTTAGGAAAGCAACCCTTTCCCCTGTGTATTTTCAGCCCACCTTCTTGTGTACCAAACCCTTCCATAACTGGTGGTCAAAGTACTACAGTGAGCAATTTCTTGATGTTGCTGCTTTCTCTTCCTTACTTGACCAAGCTTTTCTTGATGTGCAGGAGAAGACCAAGAAGAGTAAGTTCATTCATGTCAAAGAAATTCAATCCTTTCAAAAGTACTTTGAAACTGTCTATCGACCAGATGATATTAGTCGAACCGTTCGTGAGGTTGCTGTCACTTTGAAGGAAAAATTTCTACAAAAAATGGATCAGTTAAAAATCCCTTCAAACGTTCCTGTTGAGAAACCTTATAAGGTAGCTTTTGAACTCTTTCCTCCAAAGTTTCCTCGACTGCATAACACTGATTTTAGAGTGGCACTTGCCCCCCCATTTCCAGACTGGTTTGTCTGTGGTGAGCACTTAAAACTCCTTCGACAGCAGTCTCAACCGAAAGCCCAACGGGTGGTTGCGACAAAACATACGCTGGACAGTTTCAAAGGACACCTTCATATAGGGGTCGAGGATGTCCGTGTCGAATCCGAAATATATGAAGGTTTGAGGCCCTTGATTTGTGATTTTTTAACTAACCACTCAACTATTAACCTTGTAATAATCGTCTGTTTTTCAGCCATGGCCAGGAAGACCAGCTCGTCGAAGGGTGCCGCGAAGGTCGAAAAGGACACTGAAGGCACAAAGGTACTTTGTATCCCTTGCCTAAGTCTTTTTGTGTAACCAATCCTCTAATATTTGCGTCACCTTTCAGGCTGCTCGAAAACCTCCAACGCCTTCAAAAAAGGGCAAGAAAGGTGCTCAAGTAGTTGTTCCTCCAGATACTGATGATGAGTCCCCTGAGGAGATAGTAGTTAAGAAGAAAAGGAAGCTTGTCAAAGCTTCTGGAACTACCACCCAATCTCCCTCAAAGGCGGCAAGAATCTTTGAGAAGACACCTGCTGGTAGTGGTGTCAAGAAACAACTCTCCAGGGTTGCGTCGAAAATGACTGCTGACGATCCTGAGAGTGCGAACTCAAGTCCTGATGCTGAGGCTGTACAGGTATGTGTACTATCTTCATTCAGTATTTGGATTCCCTACTCAGACTTCTCTCAATCTCATTCCTTTTACTTGTGGTTTTTTCAGGCTGATGTAGGTGGTTCTAACCCACCACAACCTTTCTTCAGCTTTACACTAACTCTGCTGAATAGCCAAAGTGAGCCAACTTATCACCCTACCTCTGACCTTGGTTCTGGATATAGCTTAATCAATGAAATTAACCAACCTATCCCTCTTACAGTTCCTCCTCCTGCAGCAGATGAAACAAACCAAAGTTCTCCTGCCAGGACCACTACTTAACAATCCCAGACCGATGGTTCTGATCATGAAGAGGATGATGTTTCTCATCAACAACCTTTCGACCAAACAGAGGCTATTGGTATGGACACAGAAGAAAGGCCCACCGAAGCAGTAGAGGAGGAAGTCGAAGAAGACGAAGAACAAGAAGAAGAGAGGGAGAGGACTGAGCAAGATCACACCCCTTCGACTGTGGCTGAGGCAGATCCTGTCAACAATCCAACTCCTAAGCCTATGGTCGCTTCAACTACTGGAGGATCCCCTGCTGGAGACCCACTGGTTACTCTCAAATGGTTAAATCCTCGAGAGTATGCCAGATTGATACTTGGGAATAAGTACAGTTCTTCAGGCACTAGTCATAGTACTTCGACCAGCTCTGGGGGTCCAACTCCAGATGATTTCTCCAGTCCTATCCTTCAAAAAATCAAGGACAAATTCTTCAAGGGAGACATCCACAATGTCCTACTTTCAGATCCAACTGCTTCTCTCTTTCTGAAAGATAGCCTTCAGAAGCTGGACCTTTCGACCCTTAGCCAAGGTGTTTCTGAATTCCTGTTGGAGCTAACTGCTTTAGTGAATCAAATGTCTGAGGACTTCAAGTCCCTTCCCAAGATCCAAGACAAAATTGAAATCACAACTGTATTGGAAGCTTCAGCTTGGGATGATGCGCATGCATCAGAAGCTATGGTCGAAAGTCTAGAGACTGAACAACAGAAAAGGCAGGCAGAAGTGGAGTCGAACCAGAAGAATATTGATGACTGGAAGCAGCAAATTGAAGAGCTGCAGAACAAGATTTCTAAGGCTGAAAAACGCAACCTTGAGCTCGGAGAGTTCGACAATACTGAAATGGCCAGAGAGCTGAAGCGCACCATAGACTTCCTTGACAAGGCCCAAACACTTGAAAAAGAACTTTCAGCAACCAAACTCACCAAAGCTCTATGTGAAAAACGCCTTCAGAATCACAAGGTCACCTTCCTTGAGTTGAAGTTGAAGCTCCCTTTCTGATTGTTATATGATTTCTTGTTTGTAGTTCCACTTTTGTTCATCATATTTTATGGTCCTTTTAAGGCCCCATTTACAGACAATCTTAATGCCCTATGGCCTTTATCTAAATTCTTCTGTTTACTATCAACTCTTCGACGTGCAAAACATATTTTTTACTTTTCTAACTGAGTAATTAAAGTATTCTGCCTCTTTTCTTGGAAATCATAAAAACTGCGCAGCTTTTAACAGCTTAGTGTTCCAACGGCACAAGTTTCTATTCCATAAAGGAATATTAATAGCGCAACCCTAGGGTCTATTCCCAAGGGTCATTTCACGTATTTCCATTGTTGACTGGCCAATCCTTACAAAGCCTTGCCTCTATAAAACCCTCTTCCCTCTTGGGATATCTTGCACCTACTACAGCAAGTATGAGTACTTCTTCAAAGAAGGCAATGACCAAGAAGGTGGCTGGAGAGACAAGGAAAGCTGAGGCTACTACCCTTAAATACACTTCAACTGGAGCAACATCTCGCGCCAAGAAGAGAGAAACCAAGATGAAAGTACCCAAGAAAGGACATTCCAAAGCACCAAACTCTGATGATGAAGCTGACGAAGATTATGTTGTCTTCCTCAACTCTATTAATTGGAGAGACTATGAATAATCTTTCTCCTGGGTTTTATGTTATTGTACTTGTTGTTTTTTTTTTGTATGCCATTTTGGCCTCACATGGCCTATTTTGGCTTTTATAATTTGAATAAAATTTACGTGTTAATATGGATTTCTTGTAAAATAGGCTTATATTTTTTCAAATATTTCCCATTTACCCTTAAGACTCTTAAATCACCCTCCATCTCTTGAATCTCATAAGCATTATTACTAAATGCCTTAATAATTTGAAAAGGACCTTCCCACTTAGGAGTCCACTTCCCCAAAGCTCTGGTCTTTCGATCCATAGGTAAGATCACTTTCCACACTAGATCTCCAGTTGAAAAGGTTTTAATCTTGACCTTTTTGTTATAAGACTTCTCCACCCTTTTCTTTTGCCTTTTCAGCAACTCTAATGCATGGAGCCTTTCTTCATCTAGGTCTACTAATTCATCAAGCATCATATTCCAATAAGAATCAGATGGAATCTCATGATGCCTTTGAATCCTTATTGATTGAAGATAAATTTCCACAGGCAGAACTGCATCATGACCAAAAGTCAGTCGAAATGGGGTAGTATTAGTTGCCTCTTTAGGGGACGTTCGACATGCCCGGAGTATTTGGTCCAATGTCCTGTGCCAATTTCTTGGCTTTTTTCCCACATACTTTTTTATCAACCCAATAACTACTTTATTTGCTGCTTCGACTTGGCCATTAGCTTGAGCATAATAAGGTGTGGAGGTTACAAGCTTGAATCCCATTTCTTTAGAAAACTCTTGCATCTTTTGACCAGTGAAGACTGACCCTTGGTATGCTGTAATTGTCTCTGGGATTCCAAACCTATAGATGATGTGCTTCTGGATAAATTCAATCACATATTCCTGATCAACATTTGGTAATGGGATAGCTTTGACCCACTTGGTAAAATAATCAATACCTACCAAAATGTACTTATGATTTTTAGATGATGCTGGTCGAATCTCTCCGACCAAATCCAAAGCCCATCCTCTAAAAGGCCAAGGTTTCACTATAGAATGTAATTCACTCGCAGGGACATGTTGAATGCCAGCATGAACTTGGCATTCCTGACAACCCTTAGCAAATTAAATACAATCTTTTAACATGGTAGGCCAATACATGCCTTGTCGAAACAACAACCATTTCATTTTATGGCCTACCTGATGTGCCCCACATGCCCCACTATGGACAGTCGAAAGGGCTAAGTATGCTTCTACCTCACTGAGGCACTTAAGCAATACTCCCTCAGGAGTCTTTTTGAATAATTCATTACCCAACAAGACATAACTTAAAGCTTGATACTTGATTTTCCTTTCTGTCGAAGCTATTGGATTTTTCAGGTAATCCATTATAGGTTTCCTCCAATCCTTGTCAGTTATACTATCAACTGCCAGAATTGTGAAATTGTCTTCGTCAACATATCCAAGCTTAGTTTCTTCCAAATCTGATGGGGCTAATCCTACTGACACCACCCTTCCTCTGATTCGACTTCGATTGCATCTTGTAATTTGTCTTTCGAAACTTTATACCCTGATGCAATCTGAGCCAAGTCATTGGCTACCTGGTTTTCCAGTCTAGGGATGTGTCGAAAACTAACTGCGTCGAATTTTTTCAACAGTTGATTCACAACTACAAAGTACATAATCAAATTTTCTTTTATGCACTTGTACTCTTTGGTCACTTGTTTTATGACCAGTTCTGAATCTCCCATTATTTCGACGTGAGTTGCCCCCAATTCCAACAATACTTCAAGTCCAGCAATTAAAGCTTCATATTCAGCTTCGTTGTTAGAACAACGGCCTTCAATTTTATACTTAAGTGTTGTTGGAATTTTACTAGGAGAAATAACAAGTACTCCTATGCCTGTCCCATCTTTGTGGCTTGACCCGTCGAAATATAACTTCCAAGGTTCCACATCAAGATAGTTCAGGGGGGTCTCATTTGTAGAATGGTCAGCTATAAAGTCTGCCACTATTTGTCCATTAACAGCTTTTAAAGGCTTATAAGTTAAAGAATATTCAGTTAATGCTAATGCCCATTTTCCAATTCGACTATGCAAGATAGGTTTGGACAACATATGTTTAATAACGTCATAACGAGAAGAAACATACACATCAACTGGTTTTATATAATGCTTCAATTTGGTACAAGAGTAATACAAACATAAACATAATTTTCAATCATGCTATATCTAGTTTCTGCATCATTTAAAACTCTACTAAGGTAATAAACGGCTCTTTCGACGCCATCATCATCCTCTTGAGCTAACATGCTCCCTAAAGTTCTATCTGACGCAGCTATGTACAATCTCATACACTTATTGCCACGAGGTGGTGAGAGAATAGGGGGCGACTCAGGTACTCTTTGATTTTGTCGAAGGCTTCCTGTTGATCTTGCCCCCAGTCGAACCCATCCTTGCTAGCTCGAAGCAATGATGAAAAGGCTTGCGTTTTCCCACTTAAGTTACATATAAATCTCCTAAAGAAATTTATTTTGCCCAAGAGAGACTGCAATTCCTTCTTTGTTGATGGCGCTTTTGCTTCCATAATGGCTTTGGTTTTATTCTGGTTGATTTTGATCCCCTTCTTGTGGACCACAAAGCCTAAGAAATCCCCTGCCTGCACACAAAAAGCACATTTGAGAGGATTCATTTTCAGACCATGCTTTCTCATCCTTTCAAAGGAATGTCGAAGATGGCTTATATGATCTTTTCCTGAAAAGGACTTAACAACAATATCATTAATATATATTTGCATAAAAGTCTCAATAAAATCATGAAAGATCGAATTCATTGCTCTCTGGTAAGTTGCCCCAGCATTTTTTAGACCGAAAGGCATCACTACCCATTCATAAGTACCTAATGCCCCTGGACATCGAAAAGCAGTTTTTGGGACATCTTCCTCAGCAATGAATATTTGGTTATAACCAGAATAACCATCCAACATGCTCAAATATTCATGTCCTGCAGCAGAATCAATCAGCATTTCTGCCACAGGCATAGAATATTCGTCTTTAGGGGTTGCAGAATTTAGATCTCTAAAATCTATACAAACCCTTAAAGAACCATTATTTTTAATGACTGGTACAATATTGGCTAGCCATTCGACATACCTAGTTGTACTGATGAACTTGCATCTAAGTAGCCTTTCGATTTCCTCTTTGATCTTGGAAAGGATTGTTGGGGCAAACCGTCTTGGATTTTGCTTGACTGGCTTTTTCCCAGGTATGATTGGCAACTTATGTTCAACAAGCTCTCTCCTCAAACCAGGCATTTCATCATAGTCCCAAGCGAAGCAATCCTTGAATTTCCTCAATAATTGGACTATTTCGACTTTGAGTAGTGGGTCGAGATTAGCGCTAATATAAGTAGGCCTTTTCACTCCCCCTTCACCCAAGTCAATTTCTTCCAAAGGATCCTGCGCCAGCATTTTAATATTATCTTACAGTGGATCCTTTTCAAAACCTAAAGGCTCACCATCATACACAGCATCAAGCCTTTGGTCTTGGTCTTCAATTTGAGGCCCATCAGGTGGCTCAAGTTCAAAGTCCTTACCAGGGCCTACTTCACAAATTTGAGTTTTGGCTTCGACAACCATGTGGTTGTGTGCAGCCTCTAAAGCCGCTTGTAACTTGGATTTGGCCACATAGGCCGAAATTCTTTGTAATGCGTCGAATTTAGTCATTGTTACTGAATTCACTCCCCCAGCCTGTGGGGTCAACCTCAGGCAGCCCATAGTATGGGACATTGCCTTCTTCTCTTACGACTTCTCTGTCCCATCAAAACCCCTCCAGTGGGTGCAAGTGCAATGAGCAGAATGCGTGATCATCTGGGGAAAGATCAAATTCTGCTGGAGTACAAGGCGCAATATGCGCCAAATTTTTGTCGAACTCAGAACCATCAACATGATTAACAGGCACCTTAAAGTAGCCTTGATCAGCCTCAATGTTTTTTACTATTCCATCAGGCCTCCAGATTGTTATGCGTTGGTGCATTGATGAAGGTACTGCCCCAATGCCATGAATCCATTCCCTTCCTAGAAGAAGGTTGTAGTTAGCTTTACTTTCGACCACCATGAACAAGGTGGGTCTTATCACTGTACCCATAGTCAAGTCAACCTGTAAGACACCTAAAGTGGTCCCAATATTCCCTTCATAGTTAGAGAGGACCATGTTGTGGGGTTTAAGATCAGTGTCGAATTTACCAATTTTACTTAGCAGAAAATGTGGCATTAAGTTGACAGTAGCCCCACAATCCACCAAGATCTTATTAACAGCCACGTTCTCTACTTTCCCTGTAATATACAGAGGTTTCAAGTGTCCCTTCATGGCTTCAGTTGGTCGCTCAAAGAAAGTATTCTGTTCTTCGACACAGCCATTGTTCATTACATAATAGCACACAGGTTGGTGCGCTGCCATTTCTGCTTCAGCGTTGACATCCAAATTCTCCACTTCAGTTACTCTGTCATACTCCCTTGGCATTACTGACACTACATTGACAATGATGTTCAAAGAAGCATCAGAGTCTGAATCAAAATTGTGGGTCGACGCTTCATCTTCAACTGTTTCGACCATAAATTTCTCAGCTTCCTTCTTGGAAGTAAACAACTTTCGACCCACCGGCAGCTGGTTTGTTGTTCTCATGCCAACACCTTTGTTGCTAGCTGGCAGGACATTAGTGCTGGTCTCCGTCGAGTCTCTAGCCTGAGCTTCTCTTAAAGCCTTCCTTCGCCTCTGCTCTCTCCTCCATTGGGACCTCGACATGGGATTTTTTCCTTTGTAATTCTCAGACACATAGGCAGCTTTGTTGGAAGACTTGAATTCTTTCCAATACTCAAGTGAAGAACCTCTAGCCACATCAAAACTTTTCCATCCTTGCTTCCCTTTTCCAGCTGCTTCGACGGGTTTAACCCACCTCCCAGTTGGTACTTCGCCACTGGGTTTGAAAGTAGCTTGCTTGGCCCTTGGAATTTGTGGCCTTGGACCATATTGTCTCTGAGTAGCTTTCCTTGGGTCGAAATGCCCTGGCTTTTGAGCAGCTTTCCTCTCACGTCCAGATTTGGCCTCTTTCCCCGCTTGAAGGCCATGAGCAGCTTCTTTGTCGAAGATAGCACTACATCGAGGGCACAACATGACTTCAGAATTCTTCCCCTGGCACCTGTGGAGAAAATCAATGATGGTCTCATCTTCTCTGGGATAAGTCAGTTTGTCGCAGTCCTCTTGTTCATCAATATCCATGGCCTATTTGTCAGTAGCTTCGACCATGTTCACGTTGACTTCATCTTTTACACGCATCTTAGAAAAGTTAATATCAAGGCTTGCAGTAGCCTCGTCCATCTGTCTAAAATGTTCAGCAATCTCTCTTGTCACCATCTGCAACTTTGGTGCTTCAACTTCAGCACGGGTCTCGACTATAGTTTTAGTGTCGAACCTTTGAACTTCAGAAGAGGTACTAAAGTAATGTTTAGCAGCCATACATATCAAATGCTCTAGCTGATAGCCATCCATCTCTTCAGCCTCTCTGATAAACACAACATCATTGGTAAGGTCCTCAGTAACCTCCACCACCGTGGCATTTCTGCCAAGAGCTTCGTTGGTACTAACACTACCCAAACTGTTGTCAGATAATTCAACCAGTTCGATCATGTTGACCTCCTCAGGCTCTGCATAATTTGCTTCAGATACTTCAAGGGGGCTGGTATCAATCTTCATCTGGGTCTTAGTCTTCTCCCCAAATTTGAGCCTTCCCTCCTGAATAGCATTCTGCACCAAATCCCTGAAAAGAAAACATTGAGACGTCTTATGACCCAAGTAATTATGGTATTTACAAAAACCTCTCTTTTTTCTTTGCTCTAAAGGTGGTATTTTAGCACTGGGAGGCACTAATATTTGACCATCCTTAACTAACAAATCAAAAATTTCGTCACATTTAGTGATGTCGAAAGTGTATGTTTTCTTTGGGAACCTATCATTCTTTTCGATTTCGACAGGGTTTTTTTCCATTCGAAGGAACTAATAATTTACAAGAATAAGGAGGGCCCTTCTTAAGTTCAGCAAGGTCTATCTCATTTTCGTCGAACCTAACGGACTCGTCATACAGTTCTTCGATGCCCTCCTGGTATTCGACGTAAGCTACCTTCTTGTTCTTATTCACCCTAGCTTTCTCATCTTTGAGACGCTCTAGCTGTCGAAATCAGCCAACTGGGCCATATCCCTTAAATACTGGGTGTCCAGTTTTTTCCTGATAGAGTAATCAAGGCCACCAGCGGCCATTTCGACAAGCTCATGTTCATGCACTTGTGTAAAACATCTAGCCTTGAATAGTCGAAACCTATTCAAGTAATCATCTATTGGCTCATTGAACTTTCGTTTCACAATAGCCAATTCTTTCAAACTAATCTTCGTCTGACCCATGTAAAATTGCTCATGGAACAAACGTTCCAACTGGGTCCAATTACAAATCGAACCAGATGGTAACGTAGTGAACCACGTGAATGCATTTTTAGTGAGGGAACTAGGGAAATACTTCACCCTTAGACTCTCATCATTTGTAATCTCACCGGCTTCGATCAGGTAGCGCGCCACATGTTCGACGGTAGATTCTGTAGTATCTCCTGAGAACTTAGTAAACTTTGGTACTTTTGTCCTTGGAGGTAATTCAGCTTGAAGTATATATTCTACTATAGGCGAAGTAAAGTTTGGCCTAGAAAAACCCATATTCAGGCCATTTCGAGCCATTATTCTTTCGACCAAGGCTGCCAAATTGTTCTATGTCGCTACATTGTTGCGTCGAACCTGATTCACCACACGATCAGCATCTTGATTTTTGTTCACTAGCACCATCCTTGGTTCCTCCTCTTCAAGTATTGGTATTTGATTTCTAGGAGGCTCCTCCCTAGGTGGCTCGACCAACCCTGGGTTCACTGGGTTAACTTGTTGAGCATTCTCCCTCGTCTCAACTCCTTGAGTTTGGTGTTGAACAGGAGCTGGCATTCCCATGAACTCTGCTATTCGTGCCATCTGGGTTGTCATCATTTGATTGGTTTGAGTAGTATTCTGGATCAATGGCTGGAAAATTTCTCCCATCGTTTGAGACAAAGTATGTACCATTTGCATATTGCTCTCATCCATCTGTTGCCTCAAATATGCTGCAGACTCACTTGTTAAGTTGGGCCCTTGAGTAGAATAGCCCAAACCTATGGACTGGCTGTTTCGACCCATGTTAATTCCAGAACCTGACTCCTGCAAAGGGGAAGATATCACATTTTCTGAATATACTGGGGGTGCAGTACGCAGATTCTGCATCATTGCCGTTGGCATGCCATAGATTGGGTTCCTAGGCAAAGACTGTGAAAATCCTGGGGGAGGAAACTGCCTGTACGTCGAACCTCCTCCTGGCAGAGTCTGAGGATTTGTCACTGATGGACCAATGTACTCCAAGACTGGCTGAGTGTAAGGCCTCACGTATATCGCCCCTGGTCCCGCTGTCGAAGACGCTAGCTCTATCACCATGGTTAACACTGTCGACCCTCCTGTCGAAGGAACTGGAGTTGGCGCCACAGTACTTCTTGGTAATTCTTGAGGATTGATGGTGCTATTCTGAACACTTGAACTGCTTGGTTGAGTATTGGTCCCAGCAGAACTGGGATTTGAATTTCCTTGGCCAGATGCCATTCTCCTCACGTTTCTTCTCTTTGGTCTATATTCGTTTGAACTGGCTACCTTTTCACTTCTCAGGTGCATACGATAATTTGCCACAATCTCGACCAATGAAACAACAAATACTTAAGAAGACAGTTATAAAACTTCCTTTTGGCGGTTATTTAAAAGTTACAAACTTCCAAATCCACGTTTAGCACTGTCCCACCGGGTGTGCCAATTTGTTTACCTTGAAAATTGGTAAACAACCGCTGATCTTCTAAAACTATAAAGTTCTAGTAACTTACAGGATCGATCAGATTGATCCTAGGACATGTGTTGTATGTGTATTTAGAATATTTCGCAATTTGATAAAGGATGCCTTTCGACAATGCACATAAATAAAAAGGGGTGTTTGAAGTGTAAAGGAAAGCGATAAAGATAAAGGAAATGACTAAGTCGAACAATACATCAAAGAAAAGAAAAAGGGCTGAATGTAAAAGGTTTGATAAAGAAAACTGGAGTTAAATGTTGGAAAGAAATGCATAAAGATCGTAAAATGCAGAAAAGGTAAATGCTTGAAAATAAAGGCCTTTAATGTAAAACTGCAAAGTAAAGACTGGGTAATGTAAATGACTTGAAAGGTAAAAGTTCGTGAAAAGAGATTTCAAAGTAAAGAATCTAAAACAGAAACTTCAAAGTAAATTGCATTGCAATAAAAGGTAATGGTGATTACAATCACGTACATTCTCACTTCACTGGTTTCTCGACACACTGGATACTTTGAGTGAATATAGAGTTACTTGTACAATTCGAATTTTTCACACTATTCTAACTCTAAGACTAACCTATTTATAATACTCTAATGTAACCACCCTTTGACGGTTTTATTCTTAGATCACGCCACTTGGCACTTCGCATGTCTTCACGATCTGGGTCTTCGCCACCTGTCCTCTTTTCAAATTCAAATAGTGGAACTTCCCTCCACTATTCAGTTGTAACTACAGCGCATTATCCATATCCACTTCACCGTGTCGACTTGACTCCTTGGACTTAGCAATATTTGAAGTCTTGAAATCCTTCCATTCGACTCAGGCATTGCACAAACATGGTCGAAGGCCTTCTTAGTCGAAGCCTTCTTTTTTTAGCATTATTATTTTAAAGAATAACTTCTTTTAAAGCCATTGCCTGAAATCATGTAGCGTCGAAATTAGGAGCTAACAGTTTCACAGGACATGGAATAGTGACAACAAGTACTAAAAGAGAAAACATCATTACCCAAAGATTCTTTATCCAGCAAATATTTTAATTCCACCAGATGAGCTTCACCTTTATGAAAGATTAAGTATTAAAAAGTTTTCAAAAAACTTTTTACTTAAATTGCTTAAGACAGTAAAAAAGAATCTTCTTATGAACCTCAGAAACTGACAACTTTCAGAAGTTATCAACCATGAGAGTCTAGTGAGTCTAGACTTAGACTGAGATATCATCTGTCAGTTACAAGTCTCTAAGATTCTATTCAGAACTAGCACTTTATCTTGAAACAATAGTCACGAGTGATAGATGAATATTGAATTGTCTTCTTTAGACAGCTACCAAGCAACAGTATCAACACACGGGTGAGAAAACTATTTTCATAAATGTGATCATCATTTGGCTTGATAAGACATTTAGTAAAGACAAACACAACAAAGTTTCCTCTTAAAGACTTCTGAAGTTCTCTTTTTCAAAAGAACTTCTCTAGAGATCTAATAGAAACTTTGTATTTAAATCTAAACAAATGTTTCATTGAATCAAAAAATAAGCCAGAAACGTACAAACATACCACTTTTTTTGTTTGGTCAGACTCGATTCAATATCCAGACTTGACCAATAGAGTCTGAACACAGCTTTGAGTGGATTCTGATTCAACGGCTGTCTAACCACTGATTCCACTACTCTCACCAAATTCAATACCACCAGTACTTGAATCTGGGCTGTTGGCTCTTCTTCCAAACAATGTTGTAAACAAACTTATGGAAAATGTCTCTGCTTTTTTCCTTGATATCTGTAGCAGATACATTATGATACTCATATTTCTATAAGACCATACATGTAAGTACAAACAAACTCTTCTGTGTCTTACATCTCAATCTAACAGCAGATCATAAGTCACTCCAGAGTATAAGTCTAGAATGAGATATGATAGGAACAAAATATTGTTCTAAGCAATGTCAAGGATCTCATTATCTTGGATTAAATCTTTTGACTTTGAAATCATTGACAAGCTCAGAACCATATGGCGTTAGCTATCAAAGATTGACATAAAGTAGATCAGAGTAC
This sequence comes from Lathyrus tuberosus, assembly GCA_022829125.1. Classification (NCBI taxonomy): domain Eukaryota; kingdom Viridiplantae; phylum Streptophyta; class Magnoliopsida; order Fabales; family Fabaceae; genus Lathyrus; species Lathyrus tuberosus. The sequence goes on along the minus strand of JALAZF010000396.1, from coordinate 2,895,665 downwards.
TGTCTCAGTACAGCTAACAGAACTCAAAGAGAAGTTGAAGACTTCTCATAGAAATGTCTTTAAAAAATAACTTCCATAATGGAACTCAACCAAGAAGCAATGGAGTTTCTTAAGATATCACCTTAAAGAACAAACTTTATATAATCAAATATTTTGAAACAAGATAGCTTTAACAACATCTCTTGCTTTTCAATATTTGATTTTTAATTCAGAACACAGATGCTTCTCTTCATCTGCATCCTGCACTAATATCAGCTTCAAACGATTAAACATTGATGAGCATCTGATATTAGGTTCTGGTAGAAATTGCTTCTTGCTTTCAGCTTTGGGACATCGGTTGAAATACATATATTTTAGAAGCTCTTGAAATTACTCTTCTATCAACAGATATCACAATCCATTTAGCCAGTACGAAACTCCTTCTGACAAGAAACCTAAGTTTCTCATCATTAGTCATTCCACAGAACTTAAGCTAAAAAGGAGAAGGTGATATGTTGAATAGTTTTTCATCATCCAACTTCATTTATTTTCATTAAATACTGCAAGACAAACCTTCAGAACATAGCAGATTCAGGATGTAAACATCAAAAAAAATGGTGACTTTAGATTTAAGTCAAGAAACAGTCCTCACAGAATTTGCTTGAAAAGATTAGATGAAGTGTAACTACTTCAAGCTTCAAAAACTGATTCCACAAACCCAAGCACAAGGCTTCAAAGATAGTCCAAGCATCAAACATATCAATGATGTTGATATACTCAGAAATGAGATAGTGCATCTACCAGAATGCAACTACCTCTGAAGATATTTAATATGCATCTTCTAAGTTGGTGAAAAATATTTTCAAAAAGATCATCTATAACACCATCAACTTCTATAGTAATACCTTTTCAAGGATATTCTATAGACCTTCAACAATCCTTTATCAAGTCCAACGAGTTAAAAATATGTTTAGCTTTTCCATCATTTAAATTCAATAGAATCACACATTTGAATATGATAAGAAAAGCCGTATGATATTTTTCATGTGGCACTTTATTCCTTCTTGAAGAAGAAATATAATTTTCTTATTGGATCAATATATGCACCACTATTAAGTGTTAAGCACAAACCATGCTCTGATACCCATCGAAGGTGTGAAAATTACACAAGAAGGGTGGTTGAATTGTGTTTCGCATTTTCTTATTATTTAGTTTATGATCAGAGTCTCAGAATCAGAACTGATGTTCAGATTCTGAGTTAATTCATTTGGCAGCGGATTCAACAGAAGTAAATAAAATAACAGTAGAAGACACAAAAGATTTATACTGGTTCCTTCCTTAACTGAGAGTAGTTCAGTCCCCTTGCCTCGCAAGAGCTTTTCATTATAACCACTTCATGTTTATAATCATTTATGCTTCTGCATAAGACTTTTACAACTGCTCAGACCAACTGTCTGAGACTTTCCTTGCTTATAGCATATGTCTAAGACTTACCCTTTGTTCACACCATCTAACTAAGCCACCTGCTCAATTGGTTGAGACTTCCCATTGCTTAGAGCACATGTCTAAGACTTCCTTTGCTCACACCATCTGACTGAGTTGCCTGCTCATCTGTCTTCTAGCTGAGGCTTTCCTTTGCTTAGAGCACATGTCTAAGACTTCCTTTTCTCACACCATCTGACTGAGTCGCCTGCTCATCTGTCTTCTCGTTGAGACTTACCTTTTCTTAGAGCACATGTCTAAGATTTTCATTTGCTTAATCAGACTAGTTAAATAAGACTTTTTATTTGTTCAAGCACAAAACAGGAGACTTAATCTAAACTACTGAAGGCTCAGCAGAATAGAGAATAAGGTGTGCATGATGCACGCTTCAGAGGTACGGGAGATTACCATAACAAAGACCTAAAGCACTTAAGATTTCTTGAATATATACAGGGTTAATAAATCTTAAGGCTTTTACAATTACAACCTAAAATAGAAAATCTACCTATTACATAGTTGATAATTACTTGATCTTGTTACTCCTTCAGCAGAAGAATCCTTGTTGAAAATTCAGGTTGGAATCTTCAACCATATATATAGGATTTCCAGAAACTAACTGTTGAGAAGGTTACTTGGTCAAGTGTCTTTACTTTTCCTCTAAAGTACAAGAGACGTTGAAGATGGCTGCACAACAGATTTTTGAATCCATTATGTAACACGTTTAAACTTTGAGTCTTCTAGAGGTTCTCTACTAATAGAGTCATTGGGAGTAGACATCCATAGAACATATCAGCTTTTCTTGAGCCTTGCAACCCTGTAGACTCGAGCTGACAGACTGATAAGACAATGCAACATGCTTTCAGTAGTACAGGTAGTTCATAGCTTTATCACCAACTCTGAATGGTACCAGATGTTGTTATACAATAACTAAGTGTAGAAACTCGTCTGAATGTTGAGGCCTTCAGTTCGGAGTCTTCGTCAACCAAACTAGAAATTGTTCTTCAGACTCTGCCACCAGAAGCTAGCAATGAAGCAACTCCAAGTGTATCTTAAGTAAACAGGTTCTGATTATTTATGTACAAGACAAGAACCTGCATAAATAAAACACACATCAAATAAACCATTATACTTTTAATACTTTTGTTATCATCAAAACTAAAGAGAAAATATCAAGAACAAATCTTGTTTTAACACCTTAGAAGTGATTTAAGGGATGAATTGCTCAAAAAATGGTCCTAAAAGAGATGTGTCAATTGTGAATGGTCCTAAAGATACCCTTGGTAGGCACTTTTCATCCTCACATTACATTCATTATTGTGTTAGTGAAGAAAATCAAGATAAGAGTTGGCTTGTTTATTCAAAAGAATTGCATAAAGTTTTTTTGTTTCTATTGTAAGATGTTTTGTAGAAGTCCTAAAACAAATCACTTAGCTCAAGAAGGTTTCAATGATGGGTCTCATCTTAAGATTAGGCTTTAAGAACATAAGTGGTGCACACATGGCTTTTATGAGTGAAAGGATTGACTTACAAATCATATTTCAAGAAAACATAACAATTGATAAACATCTTCAAGAGCTTATAAGAAAAGAAAAAGAACATTGGAAGAATGTTTTGGTTAGGATAATTACTATTGTTAGATATCTTTCTAGAAAAAATTTAGCTTTTCGTGGAACAAATTACAAGATCAATGTATAAAATAATAGGAATTTTTTTCTCTGGTTGAGATGATTGCTGAATTGGATCCTGTTATACAAAGGCACCTTGATCGCATCAATAACGAAATTAACTCCCATTATCTTCGCCAAAATATCCAAAATGAATTGATTAGTATGTTAGGTAATTAAGTTAAAAGTGTAATAATCCAAAAGATCAAAAAAGCAAAATACTTTTCTGTGATACTTGATTGCACTCCAGATGTAAGTCACCAAGAACAAATGACTCTCATACTACGTTGTGTGGATGTTTCTACAAGTCTAATAAAGATATAAGAGTTTTTTTATAGAATTTTTGAAAGTTTATGATACAACTGGCCAAGGTTTGTTGGAAGAATTACAAAATATTTTAAAAAATATTGGTCTTGATATTAATAATGTGAGAGGGAAAGGATATGATAATTGATCAAACATGAAAGAAAAACATCAAGGTGTACAAAAAAAATTTTAGATATAAATCCTAGAGCATCGTACACACCATATGGTTGTCATAGTCTTAACTTGACACTATGTGACATTGCAAATTCTTTCTAAAGATAGAAATTTTTTTGGAGTACTATAGCGTATGTACACTATATTCTCTCATTCCACAAAGCATTGGAAAATTTTAAGAGATGATGTGAAAGGTTTAACTCTCAAACCATTGTCACAAACACGTTGGGAAAGCCACGCGAATAGTGTAAATGCAATTAAAACTCAAGCTTCAGACATAAGAGAAGCCTTACTTCAACTAACTGAACAAGATAATGATCCAAAGATTAAGAGCGAAGTTGAATCTTTAGCACATCATGGAATTGGGAACTTTGAGTTTTTACTAGCCATGACTATCTGGTTTGAGTTGTTATTTGTTGTTAATGAAATTAGCAAAAGTTTACAAAAAAAGACATGTGAATTGATGTGGCTATACAATTAGTAAAATGTTTGATTACTCACTTGAAAAAATATATAGAGAATCTGGTTTTGCCAAGGCTATTGCTAGTGCTGAAATAATTGCAAATGAAATGGACATTGAATGTATGTTTACTTAAAAACGTCAAATTCGTAGAAAGAATCACAGATGAAAATTCATTTGAATGCACACAATCAAATATTGAGTCTGTTGAGGAGTCTTTTAGGATTCATTATTTTTTATAAATTGTAGATCAAGCAATTGGCTCACTTAATAGAAGATTTGAGCAATATAGCACATATGAGAATATTTTTGAATTTTTATTTAATATTGAAAGACTTAAGTTATTTTCTGATGAGAACTTGAAATTGTCTTGCATAAATCTTGAAACTTATTTGAAACATTGCAATTCTTATGATCTTGATGGTGAAATTTTATATGAAGAATTAAAAATCATCAGAGAGATTTTAACAGTTGAATAAAAATATAGTTTTATGATATTGAGTTCTCTTAAGACATTCAATTGTTTTCCTAATGCATGCATAACTTATAGAATAATATTAACTATTCCTGTTACTGTTGCATCGGCTGAGAAGAGTTTTTTAAAATTAAAATTGCTAAAATATTATTTGAGATTGATAATATCGTAGATTAGATTAAATATTCTTGCTTTAATTTCAATTGAAGATGATTTTTTAAAGAATCTTGATTTTGATCAGATTATTGGTGATTTTGCAGTAAAAAATGCTAGGAGGATGATATTCAAAGATTAATAGTCGGAGGTTGCAGCTAGTGTGGGAATTAGAATATTACTGATAAATGTTCGGATTGATAGATACATTATAACTATTTTTTGTCATAATTTTAATATAGTTTGATTTGGTGTAAACTTTTAAATATTAATGTAATTTTTTTTGGCTTTTTTTACAATTATATATTTATAATTATATGACTTAGAAATATGGTAAAAAAAATAAGACTTTAGAAAAAAGGCACCACATTTATAATTTCGACAAGGCACTCAAAATCTCGAAGACGACGCTGCAACCGTGGTCTTGAGGCTATTTAGTTCAAGGTTTAACTCTAAATTGACTATCACAATGCCAACTTTGTTAATGTATTATTTTTCTATGACACCCTATAAAGGAATTTAAACATGGTCATAAATATTTGATATCACATGCAATTTATGTCTCAATTTGTTATAAAATTGAATCTAATCAATATGAATCTATTGTGTATCTATTTTTCACGTGAATCTCATCTTAAACCTTGATTTATGAATCTCTATTTAATAAGCACAATATTAAACATTATAATATCGTTTAATTTATGACACTAACTTACTTCGATCTTTCTCAATTCAACACAAACCAATATATAGACATGAACACTTCTTCTTCAAAGGTATGTTGAACTGATTTGGAAAACCAATCCCCTCCAATCTTATTCTAGTTGTTGTTGTTGAGGTTGTTCTCTTACAAGGTGCAAAGTACTACAGAATTACCAACTAACGGGTATGTACATTTCTCAATTCCAATATATTTTGCAGCCATTATTGATATATTCGTCTCAACCTTTTCTTATATCCATAATGGCTTGTTAGAAAAAAAAACAGTCAAGAGAAAATAAAAGAACACAATCACAGCACAAGGACATAACATAAAAACTTCAAAATCGGAAGAAAAAAATCACGGTTGTTGTCAAATGACAATCAGAAAATAATACCATGTGAAAATTGTTACAACACATAATTTACCTTCAACCACCCCCAGATCCCTAACACACCTACATCCCACAAAGCAAACATTTAACTACATCTCACCACACTTTAACGCAAGAGTATAAAAGATAAAAAAAAAAATCAAATACAAGCTTAAAGTACTTTTAACTGATACATTTTATAGAATAATTTGAATCTTTTATATAGTCTTAGACTCCCTCTTCCTTTACAAAATCAATCTATGTATGACGTATCCAACATATATATTTTCAACCAATACGAACAATGAATTGTTGGGTGCAAGTGTGAGTGGTTAAGTATCACATCGCTTATGAATGGATACAATATTGAATTTATAAGAGAAGAGACTCATATACCGAATCACTACTACGAAAAACCCATTTAACAACGGTTGGGAATGACATATAATGACGCGGGCGAGGGCGTTGTTATGTAGATTGTCGTTGTATATATGATACTTACAACGACGATCTTGTAAGCGTTGTAATAAACAGGAAAGCGCGCTATCTATCACAACGGTTTTACAATACACCGTTGTAATAAATATAATTGTCCTCGGTTCGATTTCCAGCAGCGCAGTTTTGATATTTATTTTTTCCTGGACAGCGCACCAGATATTATAACGGTTATGAAATTTAACCGTTGTTAAAGTTTCTGCAAAATTAACAAATATGATCCTGCTTTTATAATTAATCCCATTTTTTTACTTGTATTATTGTTCTCCATATCTCAGCACAGCAGAAAAATACAATTCACATTTTGTGATAATGTTTTCATAATAATATTAATCGTATCATATTCATAATATCACATATACCAGATTACAATTTATCAGAACAAACAACCTACATAAATAAAATATCACATATACCATATTACAGTTTACACACATTACATAACTTCACATAATTGTAACTTGGTGTATTGGTATCTTGTCTCTTGGTGTCTTGCCTCCTGGCCTGGTGTCTGGACTCAAAATACCTATGATTTCAAATAATTATACTTGTTAGTAAAAATACTTCTAAACTATAACATACAATTAATATATTATGAATAAATAATAAATTACGTACTTGTTAATTTTCCTATATGCCTTCTTCATGATCGAGTCGTATAGCATGCACGGCATCTCCATCAACTTCATCATATGAGGTAGGAACTTGTGTTGTGTAAGAAGGTGTGGACGGAATATCAAGACTTTCATCACTAAGAGGAATGTATTTTCCTTGGAGAACGATTGACCATTTCCCCGATTTGTTCGATGGATCGGAAACATAGAAAACTTGTTTTGCTTGAGAAGCCATGATGAATGGTTCTGTATTAAAAGATGCCTTGCCAAGGTCGACCCGGGTGAATCCTAAGTCATCAATGTCTACACCATTACTATTATTGGGAACCCACTTGAATTTAAATAAAGCCACTTTGAAAATAACATAATCAATCTCCCAAATCTCATCAATAACACCATAAACGCGGTAGTTGGCAATACCAGATTCTTATCTTTTGAACTAGAGAAATACATTGATTCAGCTTCAACCATAACCCCACTATTTTGCATTGTACTACGATCATCTTTTGATTTTTGTATAAAAGGTATAATAACCAATGTCGTATGCACTCCAGGTAATGACACAAAATTTTGGCCCGTACGACAACCATCTAAGTATCTCGGATGCACTAGGATCATTAGATACACTTTTATTAAACCAATCCATGAATCTATTGTTATGCTCTATCAACAACAACTTGTCATTCATTCGGGGATATTTTTTCTTCATAAGTCTTTTGGGAGTATCTATGAAAAGTTGAACCTCATCTATATTATTCAATATATAGAAATGTGATTGAATAACTACATCCCGAGCCATTGACCTAACATTTAGACCTTGAATACCTCTTATGTCTGTGTCAGCATGGCGAGACTTTGGAATTCCTATAGAATCTGCATCCGACAAATAGTTTGTACAAAACTCAACAGCTTCTTCTGTGATGTACCTTTCAACAATCGAAGTTTCTGGTCGGTGATGATTCTTCGTATATCCTTTAAAGATCTTCATATATCGCTCTATTGGATACATCCACCTTAAATAAACTGGACCACAAATTCTGATTTCTCTTACGAGATGAACAAGTAAGTGAACCATAATGTCAAAAAATGATGGCGGAAAATACATCTCCAATTGACACAAGATTATGGCAGCCTCATCATCTAATTCATCCAATTTTTTGAAATCAAGAACTTTATTACATATGGCATTGAAGAATAAACACAGTCTCGTTATAGTTACTCTCACATTTTTTGGAAGGATCCCACGGATAGCCACTGGTAGAAGTTGTTGCATCAATACATGACAATCATGAGATTTTAAACCAATTAACTTAAGATCTTTCATTGATACAAGTTTCTTGATGTTTGATGAGTAACCTTGCAGAACTTTAATACCTTGCAAACACTCGCAGAACATCTTCTTTTCCTTTTTAGATAGAGTGTGACATGCTGGAGGCAGATAAGTTCATTTTCCTTTCTCTATTGGAGCCAACTGTTTTCGTATACCCATCTTCTCCATATCAAGACGGGAAGTCCTACTATCTTTAGTCTTGCCCGGAATGTTTAGAAGTGTGCCAATCAAACTATCACACACATTTTTCTCCACGTGCATCATGTAACGCCCCAGTTTTGCCAATTTTATTTTATTGAGTCTTTTGATTATTTTATTATTATTTTATTATTATTTTATTTTATTTTCGACTTTTATGTGAAAATATGTTATTTTTCGTCGTGATTATATTTTATCGCGTTTTGGGAACGTTTGCGAGATATTTGAGTGTGGGGGTATTTTGGACATTTCATAGATATTTTTACTAAGTTAGTAAGAAAAGAAAATAGAAAAGAAAAGGGAAAGAAAAATAGAGGGAAAGAAAGAAGAAAGAAGGGAAAAGAGAAGAAAAGAGGAGAAGAGAGAAAATTGGAGAAAAAGTGTGAAAATCATCAAGATCAATTCCTAGAATCGAATTAAATCGGGTAAGGGTGCGAAACTCGATTATTGTATAATTGTATATGATTATGTATGTGTGTTTGTGATTGATGTTGGATTGATTTGGAGAAAATTAGTAAAGATCATTTTTGGAAAAATTGAGTAAGAATTGATTTAAATGTGTTAGAACTTGTGTTGAATGTGTTTAGATTGCCTATACATGTTTGATAGGTATTATTACACTTCCATTTGCTGTTTTTCTGAGATTTGGATGATGAATTGGAGGTTTTTGGGTGGAAAATCGTGGAACAAATTATGCAGGAATTTTTCTGGTTTTTCCAGGTCATACGCGTATGGGGCATGTTCATACGCGTATGGACCTTGGCAATACGCGTATGGGGGGCGAGTCATGGGCCAATACGCGTATGAGATGTTGTTTTTCCCGGCCATCTGCCCATTTGCGTATGATACGCGTAGCATTTCATGGCAATACGCGTACGAGAGAGGGCATTACGCGTATGGGTTTTTTACACGTGATCTTTGGGAAAATGAGCCTCTGCTCATACGCGTATGGCTCATGGTGGTACGCGTACGGGCAGAGCTTTTGCAAAATGTGACTTTTCAAAATATCGTTTTTCGTTTTCGTTCGTAACTTTTGATCCGTTTGTCCGATTTTTACATTCTTGGTATCGTTGCGTAGCTATTGAGCAGTACTTTATTGTTATGATGATTTTGGAATTGTTAGCCGATTTAATTATGTCAGAAAGTCGGGGATAGTGTCGATTGTTGACTTTTGTCGTTATACTTGTACGTAATTGAGGTATATTGTGCAAGGTGCTGTGGTATGATGTAAATGCATGTGTTTAGATGATGTTGTGGTGATTTGTGGCCGTATGGAAATTAAATGCATTGTTTTGGGCATAAGTGCAAAGTGTGGTTTTATCGATGAATGAATGTATGTATGCGTGCATATTGAATGTCATGGGTCATTGTATGCCAAGCATCATAGTGTGCATTGTGGAAACGTCCTGAGTGACGGTTTGATTCCCGAGGGGAATATGCTATAACATCGTGTGCCTCGAAAATATGAGGCGCTGCTTGAGGACTTAAAGCGGTGGTTATAGACGATTGTGGGCTCCTTTGGAGACTTAAAGCAATCTTTAACGTCGTGTGCCTCGAAAATATGAGGCGATGCCTGAGGACCTAAAGCGACGGGTGAACATCGTAGGCCCGACGGGGAGTTACTTGAGATTCTCAGTAACGAGCGATGGTTCCAATAGTTCCTGAGTGAACTGATGATGAGACATGAGACATTGGAAGTCGGTACCGCATGGCATGTGCATAGAGTCGTTGTGTCGGTCTATGTGCATTGCATAAATCATGAATTAATTGTGTGTGAATTTGTGAATGTGATTGATGATTGTATTGTATATGTGTGGTGTGTAATGGTATTCGATGCTTGATAATTGTGCGGTATTATGTTATATGTGGTTGTGGTGAGAATGTGTTACTTGTACATTTTTGTGTTTATATATATAATTTTATTCAATTATATTATGGTTGTTTTTCTCACCCTTCTGCTGTTTTATAACGCTCTATGAGGCATTGTAGATTAGAGCTGCTGGAGGTATTCCTTTTTGTGAAGCGTTGCGTCTTCATTCTTTTGGTCGGTCGGCTCTGATATGTGACTCCGGGTAGTTAGGGTGGCCGTTTGCGATTATTTTGTATATCTGATGATATATTTTGGTTGTACATATGCTACCTGATGTATGACAAACTGTTTATATGTGTATATGTATATATGTTAATCAGATTTTAGATTTTCCGCTTTAATTCTAATTTCTGAAAAGTGGGTGTAAGGAACAAAGTTTCCTCTGTGTGATTGCTACCCCACAGTTGCATATCATTATAGGCAGGTGTTGCATGTTATGTGTATGTTTTGTTACAATTGATGTGATTCCTCCCTTTCTATGCCGCAAATTCAAATATACTCTGACGAATTTTCGAATTTTCTTTTACTGCTTTAATTGCGTGTTAATTGGGGGTATAGTTTGGGGGCGTCACACATCACATCAAGACAATGTCTAACATCAAGACTTGACCAATATGGAAGATCAAAGAAGATGAACCTCATTTTCCATATATTTTTCGCTACTGCCACTTTTTCTTTTCCTCTCTTCCCACCTTTTTCTTTTTCTCTCTTCCCAAGGACAACATTAATGTATTCCTGTCGTTGATAAACTTCATCCCTGGTTAAAGGTTTAGGAGCCTCACCAAACTCTTGCTCTCTATTAAAAGCCTTTCGCAATCTACGATAAGGATGACCCGATTTTAGAAATTTTCGATGCCCAAGGTAAACGGTCTTTTTTCCAAACTCAAGTTGGTGATAACAAGTATCATCTTCACATATAGGACACGCTTTATGTCCTTTGACACTGTATCCCGCCAAGTTACCGTAAGCCGAAAAGTCGTTAATTGTACAAAATAACATTGCACGCATATTAAACTTTTCCCCAAAATATGCATCATCAACTTCAATGCCTTCATCCCACAAGAGTCGTAAATCATCAATTAATGGACTAAGATAAACATCTATGTCGTTACCAGGTTGTCGTGGTCCAGAAATCATCATACTTAACAGTATATACTTGCGCTTCATGCACAACCAAGGAGATAGGTTGTAAATAGTGAGAAGAACAGGCCACGAAGTATGATTAGTGCTCATATTACCACAGGGGTTCATTCCATCAGTGGCAAGCCCAAGCCTAAGATTTCTTGGCTCGACTCCAAAATCCAGAAATAACAAATCAATTTTCTTCCATTGCAAAGAATCAGCTACATGGCAAATGTTTCCATCACGAATCCTTTCATCTGCATGCCATCTAAGATTCTTTGCATCATTCGAACTAGCAAAAAGTCTCTTTAATCGTGAAAGTATTGGCAAGTACCATAACACTTTAGCAGGAGGATGCTTCCTACTAACATTATCATAATGATCATTGTCATCATCATTGCTAGCCGTCAGCTTGTAACGCGACACACCACATTTCGGACATTGAAACAAGTCTTCATACTCTTTTCGGTATAATATGCAATCATTAGGGCAAGCATGTATCTTGATATACTCCAGACCCAGTGGACACAATATCTTCTTGGCCTCATAGCAACGATCCGACAATTTGTTATCTTCTGGTAACATTTGCTGTAGCAATTCAAGTAATTCCGTGAAACTTTTATCTGACCATCCATTTTTTGCCTTCAGATTAAACAACTTTAACACCGCCGACAATCTTGTGAACTCTGTGCATCCCTTATATAAAGGGGTGTCTTTATCACTGCATAAATTATCATAAATATGAGCATTCATAAAAGAAGATTCCCCAATATCACAGAACATATCCTCTAGGTGATCTTCTATATATTCATCTTCCTCCACTCTTTGACTTTGTGACTCCCGACTTTCCTTATTATCCACCTCACCATGCCACATCCATATTATATAATTTTGACATATATCATCACAACAAAGGTGATTGTGTATTTCTTTCTTTGTACCCTTTTTGATATTAGCGCAATCAACATAAGGACAATAAAAGATACCATCATTGCCGGGAAGATGTTTATCAACGTATTCAAGGAATTCACAAACTCCGTTCTCATAAATCGGATCTAATCTATTGGCTTTCATCCAACTACAGTCCATTACAACTTTTGAAATTTATACATGTATAATAATGTGAATGACACGCCAAAATCTAATCCAAAAACTCAAGCATATGCATATACAATATGAACAAAGAAAAAATCAATGAAGATGTACTCTCATACTAAACGTAAAGCATATGAAACATCTCATTCTGACTTGAGCATATACAATATGAACAAAGAAAAAAGGAATGAAGATGGTGAAGAGAACCTTACTTCGAAGCTGAAGAAGCAAATGAATGATGAAGACGGTCAATATTTGAGCATAAACTAAGAAAAAAGGAATGAAGATGTTGAAGAGAACCTTACTTCGAAGCTGAAGAAGCAAATGAATGAAGACGGTCAATATTTGAGCATAAACCAAGAAAAAAGGAATGAAGATGTTGAAGAGTACCTTACTTCGAAGCTGAAGAAGCAAATGAATGAAGACGGTCAATATTTGAGCATAAACCAAGAAAAAAGGAATGAAGATGTTGAAGAGTACCTTATTTGAGCAATATTTGAGCTCCAAATGAATGGATACGAAGAGGGTAAAGGTTAGGGCGTCTCTGGCTCACTTGTTCGATTAGGGCGTCTTATGAAAGAAATACATAATAAGTTTTGTTTTAATTTATCAGTAAACCTTTTAATCTCGGTGGAGAAACAAACCGTAGTGGAATCTTAAGTGACACACGCTAAATGTATCCTAAAAAAAGGAAAAAATATGTTGCAGGGAATCGAAGCTTGTTACATTTCATTTATTACTACGGTTGTTCATCTTAACCGTTGTAAAATAATTTATAATTTATTTTTTAAATAATGGACTTAAGTGACACACGCTAAATATACTCTAAAAATGGAAAAAAAAATGTAGTTGCAGGGAATCGAAGCTTGTTACATTTCATTTATTACTACGGTTGTTCATCTTAACCGTTGTAAAATAATTTACAATTTATTTTTTAAATAATGAACTTAATTGACACACGCTAAATGTACTCTAAAAAATGGAAAAAATGTAGTTGCAGGGAATCGAAGCTTGATACATTTTATTTATTACTACGGTGGTTTCATTCAACCGTCATTAAATGACCCAGCTTTTACCTGGGCGCGAAATTTTTAACCTATTACAACGGCATAAAAGGATGCGTTGTAAGCCTGGCGTTGTTGTTTTAGCGTTTTGTAGTAGTGAATGTCTTAAGATTTTGGGTGGAGATGTGGTTTTTCCCTCTCTTGTGTTCATGGAGGATCGGTCTTATTGGTGCTTTCGGCTTCCTCGATCTTCTTAACATGTAGTATTAGAGTCATGGTTCAGCTTGGTGGGGAAGTGATAAATTGATCCTAGGTTGGATCTTGTTATATGATACAGGGGACTCACACGTGTGGGGAAGATTGTTGGGTGCAAGTGTGAATAGTTAAGTCCCATATCTCGTATGAATGAGTAAAATGCTGGATTTATAAGAAAGAAAATCTATATACCTAATGCTTTAAGGTTTTGAATGGAGATGTGTTGTTTCCCTCTCTTGTGATCCTAGAGCATTGGTTTCATTGGTGCGTTCGACGTTCCCGATTACTATGAATTGATAATATCAAACAACTTTAAAAAAAAATCCATTCATTTTGAATTGAATCAAACTAGATTTACAAAAAAAATCCATGTGTGTAAATCCTTAATGTTACATTCAGTTTAATTACAACTAGTAAGAAACCCGTGCCTACGCACGAGGTACGTTTTTGGGTGGGATATGGTTTTGAATGCGCATTTGTTTGCAGACTGTCATAAATATTGAAAGTTGAAAATAGAACAAACTTAAGAATAATAGTAAATTTAAGTTGAAATAGTAATACATGTAGAAGACGAAAGATAAACAACAATATCAATAATAATATGATTAAAAAAACTATTGAAACTTGTATTAGATAAATTAATCGTTTAAGTTTTTTTTTAACAAATAAGACAATTATGTTATAAGAGAGAATACAATGGTCGATAAATTTCTATTATTCAATATTTGAATAAGTAGTAAAGTTGATCCCATTTATAACAATAGTATTTTTTTCCGTATATAAAAATAATTTAATCAACAGTATATTTTTTCCCGTATATAAATATTATTTTTGTTTTGACATTATTCATAAATATATTTGAATCAATAGTAAAGTTGTTCTCGTTTATAAAAATATTTAAATCAAAATATTATTTTTGTTTTGACATTATTTATAAATATATTTGAATCAATAGTAAAGTTGTTTCCGTTTATAAAAATATTTAAATCAAAATATTATTTTTGTTTTGACAATATTTATAAAAATATTTAAATTAATAGTAAAGTTGTTTCTGTTTATAACAATAGTATTTTCTCCCCTATATAAAAACATTTTAATTAACAATGTATTTTTTCTTGTATATAAATATTAATTTTGTTTTGACACTATTTATAAAAAAAATTGAATCAATAGTAAAGTTGTTCCCGTTTATAAAAATATTTGAATCAGTAGTAAAGTTGTTCCCGTTTATAACTATATTTTTTTTGCGTGTATAAAAATATTTGAATCAACAATATATTTTTTTCGTATATAAATATTATTTTTGTTTTGACATTATTTATAAAATTATTTGACTCAGTAGTAAAGTTGTTCCCGTATACCAAAAAAATTGAATCAATAATAAAGTTGTTTCTGTTTATAACAATAACTAGATCAGTAATTTCATTTTTTATGTTTCAAATCATTTCCACGATATGAGAAAACAAAACTTATTAAAATGTTATTGAAATAAAGATATTGAAATAAATACAATACTTAATAATAATAGTAACAGAAATAAAAATTAAATTATCATTTTAATTTTTTTACAAATAAGACATTATTTTATAATACAATTTTAAAATATATATACCTAATCTTTTTAACGCTCTCTTATATTTTTCACATATTTGAAAATAATGGTCGATAAATTTTTATTATTTAATATTTTAATGTTGTCCCCATTTATTCAATATTTGAATCAGTAGTAAAATTGTCTCCGTTTATTACAAAATGAAACAAACAAAAAGGTTAATCCATGTGATCATGTTGACTTGATCATATTGCTTTGTGTATAGATAGACATTAAACATGAACATTGATTTGACTTTATAAACAAAATCCAATTATATATATATATATATATATATGAAGTAAATAATTTATTTTTAAAACTATATTTGATTAACCAGGAATTAAAAATAATAAAAGATATTAAAAAACAATCTTTTATTTTCCTTAAAAGTAAAATTAGAGATATTAAAAATAAATTGGTAATTTCAAACAAAAGTTTAGATCCATTTTTAATAATTTTTTTCCCATTAAAAAATGAATTTATAGATCTTTTATCATAAATATGAATAGCAATAAAATAAATTTACTAAATTTTTTTTTTTAATTGAAAAAAAATAATAAATTTGTTTGATTTAAATATTAAAAGAACTAAAGATATCTTGTCATTAAGAAATTCAAATAATTTATGGTAAAAAAAAAAAAGAAATTCAAATAATAAAAACTAATTTATTTTTTAATTATTTAAAAATGAAAATAGAAATAAACAAAAATAATAGTCATTAATTAATATTTACGAGTAATTTATATTCAAATTTTTTAAATTCATAAAATCACTTTTATAAAAATAATATTTTTATTTATTTAATTATAAAAATCAAATTATTTAAATTATATTTTGAAAATTTAGAAAAATATTAATTTTTTAAAATCTTTCTGTCACATATACTAATGTCTTAAAGAAAAATTGGTATAATTAGTTAGAAACTTATACTGAAAGTTGAATGATTTTATCACTTTAGATATACAAAAATTATTTGACAATATCAATAATTCATTAATTTTATTTTCTTCCTTTAGTAATATAATAGAGTGACTAATCAAATTTGTTGCATCAACAGAAAATAATAGTAATATATAACCGCAGTCGCATATAAAAGAATATTTTATATTATAATTATATAAATAGATATTATTATGATAGTAATCCGTAAAAAAAATTATAATAGTAACATATCAATAGGTATTGTCATGAAATATGAATATTAGTGCATTGTCTTAAATTGCATTAAGTTAAAACAAAAATATATATATTAAATTAAACTAAGATATAATGTGTTGTACAAGTACAAATATAAATATATGATTTGGAAAATAATTTTAGTGCATTGTCTTAAATCTTATTTAAATCTCATTAAGTTAAAACAAAAATATCAATATTAAATTAAATTGAGATATAATATATTGTGCAAGTACAAATGTAAATATATGATTGATAAATAATTTTAGTGCATTGTCTTAAATCTCATTAAGTTAAAACAAAAATATGAATATTAAACTAAATTAAGATATAATATGTTGTACAAGTACAAATATAAATCTATGATTTGGTAAATGGATCTTCTAGACAATAAGAGTGTGTAATTAACTATTCTGTCAAACATGCTATGCAATAATAGCACAAAGGTTTCAATGCAATCAAAAACAAGTAAATATGAATAGTAATAAAATAAATTTACTAAATATTGTTTTTAAAAATTGAAAAAAATAATAAATTTGTTTGATTTAAATATTAAAAAAATTAAAAATATCTTGTTATTAAGAAATTCAAATAATTTATGGTAAAAAAAATTCAAATAATGAAAACTAATTTATTTTTTATTTATTTTAAAATGAAAATAGAAATAAACAAAAATAATAGTCATTAATTAATATTTAATTATACATTATGATTGATTTATCACATTCTCTAATCAATGGTTCGCCATTAATCAATGGTTCGCCATTATTTTCCTTGGTTGACGGTTTATTTTCGTAATCAATAAATAATTAATTTATTATGTATCAAAATAATTTTGCAACAATTATAAATCTGTTTTTTATTTTAAGCTACTACTTTTTCGTATAGAGGACAGTCAATGGTTCACCATTATTAGGTATCAAAATTGTTGACAGTTTATGATCAATTTATAAACCGCGTAGTTTCCAATTTTCCCCACCAATTCTATTAAGCTAGTGCTTTTTCTTTTTCACTCAAGGACGGTATATATAATTGGATAGGAATAGAGCTAGTTGCACCCATCTCTAGAGGACAGCTTACAACATTGTCTAGTTTATTGTTATGTCAACTCATCATCTGCACCAAAATAGTATTTTCTGCATAGATAAATTGAACTCTATCAACACCCCAATTAATGATACATCTTTCACCACCCCCATTTTTTCTTTTTCCAATCAAATTCAACTAATTATATCAATTTTTGACATATTATTAAGTATAACAAGTGTGAGTAGTGTGGGTAATAGTCACACATTGGATAGGAATGTGGTGACTTGAGCATTTATAAGTGGGAGAACTCACACACCTATCACCTTAAGGTTTTGGGTGAATATGTGGTGCGTCTCTCACAAAGTTGTTGCTCTAGAAAAATAGTCTCACAATGTTCTATGCTCCCTAGTGAAAAATTTCTCCCAACACATATTACTAATTATATTAATTCAATAATATTATATAAATTTTCTTGTATAAGTTTTCTTTTACTTTTCAAAAATTTGTTGTTTGAGATTCACTGTCATTTGAATGGCTACGTAAATCTTTCCTTCTGTTCATTATTCTACTTGTTGTAAAAAAGATTTAAAATACTACAGTTAAACAAGGTCAAAAATTTAAAGTTTGTAAAAGACAGGAGGAAATCTTGGCAGATATACTGCAAATGGCAAATGGAATACACTCACCAATTTTTAGTTTACAAATTGAGTAGCAAGCAACTCATTGTATTCATTGACAATTTGTAAAAGAGAATGAATAAATTAATATAATTTAACAAAAACTAAAACTCGTTATATAAAACTAAGATTTGAGAATATTATTAATTAATGTTGCAACATTACAACTTCGACTTTATTATTAAGTATAGCCTTTCTCGTGGCAATATCTCCACAACTACCACATCTACTGTCTGCATGCACGCAGTGGGAGTTCAGATATACTAACTTCTTATCGGTTTAGGACTGTATAAGTCTATGAACATAGTTATCTCCCACATAATCCCAGACTCGCTTGATTTCCACTTCTAAGGATGTGAGTCTCAATCAGGCAACAACTTCAATACTTGCAGTTAATATGCTAATTAACACATTGAAAAATAGTTAAATACAAAATAACCACACTATTCAATCTAATTACAAAGTACATACATAAGCAACTGTAACTCAGCAGGTCATAACTTAAGCTCTTCAATGTAAATAATATAGAGATTTGATACAAAAGCAAAATCCATTTATAATGGACAATAAAAAGCATCATGTAGCCACAAAATATTGATATAAAAAAATATTAAAAATTAACCTGTTATTTTTACAAACTACAACCACTCAAGATTATTTAATCTGTAATCGCCCATTAAAAATCCTAGGGTCATGAAATCCTTGGATCATAAAAAATCTACAAAACAAATACCCATAAAATCTATTTAAAAACAAAGAATCAGAATGAAAGGAAAATAGAGTTTGAAAAATGAACATACATACCTTCACTTATGTGTAGAAGATGAACATTATCATCCAAACCTTGAACAAAATCTGTGTGAAATGAAATAAACAACTTTAGTAAAGTTACATATGTCGTACTCTTGTAAGAAAAACAATAATCACAAACATAAAAATGTAAATAAACCTAAAACATGAACCATAATATGATATGATGAACATAATGATCAAACATAAACAAATATGAACTTAAAATAACATGAACCCTAAAAATAAAATAAACCTAAAATAAATATAATACAAATGAATCTAGTATTATCCAAAAGACTAAAACAATGAAGAGTAATATTGGTAAAAAAATGGTTACTTGCAGTTGAATAAAGATGAAAAATAGTAACCCTCAACAGAAATCTGTGGATTTATCAACATACAAGCGATTAGGAACGAAAAAAAGTGATTTTAAAGAAGATGATCTAAGTATTTTTCAAATAAAAAAGATGAAAAAACTATAAACAAATTTGAAGTACTTTGTGAAAAAATCCATACAATATCAAGACGAAGCTTACAACCATAATTGTTTCGAAAAAATTGTGAAAAAATTCAAACCATCAAAATATTGTAACTTTATGCATATATTTGTTATCGAAAATAGCGGATTATTGGAAGAAAAAGAAGATGAAGATGAAGCAGAAGGAGCAAAGAAAAGAAATAGAAGAAGAGAGTTGAAAGAGAATAAGAGAAAGAGGATAAGAGAGTACAAGAGAATAAGATATCAGAGAGAGAGAGAGAGAGAGAGAGAGAGAGAGAGAGAGAGAGAGAGAGAGAGAGAGAGAGAGAGAGAGAGAGAGAGAGAGAGAGAGAGAGAGAGAAAAGGAGGGAGACATGTGAAGTAAAGATAGAGTAAAAGTTGTGAAAGTGGCATAAAGGGGAGTTGGAAGTGATATATAGTCCAAAAATTATCTTTTGTATAAATTATTTTTTGCCTTTGAAAGAGAAAGAGGATAAGAGAGTACAAGAGAATAAGATATCAGAGAGAGAGAGAGAGAGAGAGAGAGAGAGAGAGAGAGAGAGAGAGAGAGAGAGAGAGAGAGAGAGAGAGAGAGAGAGAGAGAGAAAAGGAGGGAGACATGTGAAGTAAAGATAGAGTAAAAGTTGTGAAAGTGGCATAAAGGGGAGTTGGAAGTGATATATAGTCCAAAAATTATCTTTTGTATAAATTATTTTTTGCCTTTGAACCAGAAAGCAACAAAATAAGAATAAATAAATAAACTAAAAGGCAAAATAGTAGTTAGCTGAGTTATTAAGTTACTTTTTGAAACATTTGGACACAATTTACCCTTAAAATAAAGATGTGACAAAATTAGAAAGAAGAGCATAATTAAATTTTCCACAATAATATATAATTTTTTTATATTATAAATGTATTTCTATGGGTATCGATTACATAGGTTGTAACAAGAGCTAAGTGAAAAAAATTATTTATAAGAGAAGTTAATTCTTTATATACTTTATTCTCTGTGGTGTCTCAATTATACTTTGATTATTCATAAAGTTGTAATCGAACATAAAATTATTCATAAGGTTGTGATAGAAGCTAAGTGAATTAAGAGCAAAAACAATAAGAGTAATCCACTTAATGTTACATTCAGTTCAATTATAATGTATTTCCATAGGTATCGATTACATAGGTTGTAACAAGATCTAAGTGAGAAAATTATTTATAGCTGTTGTGAAAAACGATGTCTTTAAGCAAAGTATAAAACGGTTTCTTGATGATCAAGAACCAAACAAGGGTTAACGAAAAAACCAAGAAAAAAGAAGAAGAAGAAGGAACAACAAGGATTGGGCAAATATAAATTCTATTTACTATTCACTTTCTCATTAAAGTCACAAATGATTACAAGTGAATATCACAATTTGCCACACTCAACAAACTGAGTGTACTAGCCTATTTATAGACTAACTAGGTAACTTGCAGCCTAAGAAGCCTAACTCAGCAACAAGGGAATCAACTAGCTTTCATCATGCAGCTTTATCAACTGCATACAGTGGAAGAACTTGCAACTTGGCAACGTCTTGGTGATCATATCAGCAGCATTGTCTTCAGTCGAAACCTTCAGCACCTGGACTTCACCACGCTCGATTATCTCTCTGACGAAGTGCAGCCTCACATTAATGTGCTTAGTTTGCTCATGATAGGCTGAATTCTTCGACAGGTGTATTGCACTTTGACTATCACATTTAATAGTGATACTTCAACCTTGAAGTTTCAGCTCCTTTGCAAAACCTTCAAGCCACAATGCTTCCTTCACAGCTTCAGTGGGGGCAATATATTCAGCTTCAGTGGTTGATAAGGCAACAACCTTCTGAAGCGTCGCTTTCCAACTGATTGTATATCCAGAAATAGACTTTCTGGAATCCATACAACCTGCATAATCAGAGTCAACAAATCCTTCGATTTTGACTATGCTATCACCACCACAGGCTCCACCATAAATCAAGACTATTTTCAGAGACCTATTTATGTACCTGAGAATCCACTTTACAGCTTGCCAGTGCGCTCACAAGGCTCACTCCATATGCTATGTCTGGTCTGGTACAAACCATAGCATACATCAAAGAACCCACTACACTAGCATATGGAATGATATTCATATTGATTCTTTCAGCTTCGGTACTCGGACTTTAAGTAGTACTAAGCTTAAACTGAGGATTTGTAGGTGTCACAACAGGCTTTGAATTCGACATACCAAACTTGTCGAGAAGCTTCCGTAGGTATGTCTCTTGAGATAAGCACAACTTCGACTGCTTTCTATCTCTCCGGATGTCAATCCCAAGAATCCTGACTGCAGCTCCCAGATCCTTCATTTCGAACTCCTTACTGAGTTCAGCCTTCACCTTCGTTACATCCTCAATATTGTTGCTAGCTATGAGGATATCATCCACATACAGCAGCAACATAACAAGTAAGTTTCCAGGTCGAAATCTAAAGTAAACACAGTGATCGAACTGACTTCTAGTGAAACCAATGTGTGCCATGAACTTGTCGAATCTCCTGTTCCACTGTCGAGAAGATTGTTTCAGGCCATACAAAGATCTATTCAGCTTGCACACATAATCTTCTTTACCCTTTTCTGCATACCCTTCAGGTTGACGCATCAGGATCGTTTCATCTAGATCACCATACAGAAATGCTGTCTTCACATCCATTTGCTCAAGTTCCAAGTTGAACTTTGCCACCATGGTCAACAACATTCGAATGGATCTATGCTTTACAACAGGTGAGAACACATCATTGAAGTCGACTCCTTCTTTCTGAGTGAACCCCCTAGCAACCAGCCTCGCCTTAAAGCGCTTTGACATCACTCCTTCGATTCCTTCCTTGACCTTAAAAATCCACTTACAACTGACTAACCTGACTTCTGCAGGTTTCTCAATCAGCTCCCAAGTGTTATTATCATGAAGAGATTTCATCTCGTCATTCATGGCTTTTCGCCATTCAGTCTTGTCTCGACTCCTTATAGCTTCCTTGTAATCTCTAGGTTCTTCGTCAAGTACCTCACTTTGATTATTCATAAAGTTGTAATCGAACATAAAATTATTCATAAGGTTGTGATAGAAGCTAAGTGAATTAAGAGCAAAAACAATAAGAGTAATCCACTTAATGTTACATTCAGTTCAATTACAATGTATTTCCATAGGTATCGATTACATAGGTTGTAACAAGATCTAAGTGAGAAAATTATTTATAGCTGTTGTGAAAAACGATGTCTTTAAGCAAAGTATAAAACGGTTTCTTGATGATCAAGAACCAAACAATGGTTAACGGAAAAGTCAAGAAAAAAGAAGAAGAAGAAGGAACAACAAGGATTGGGCAAATATAAATTCTGTTTACTATTCACTTTCTTATTAAAGTCACAAATGATTACAAGTGAATATCACAATTTGCCACACTCAACAAACTGAGTGTACTAGTCTATTTATAGACTAACTAGGTAACTTGCAGCCCAAGAAACCTAAACAATTGGATCTTTAACACAAGGTCAAATTCGACAGTACATATTAGAACAGACTTCGACTACAATATGTAACAATCAGGCATCAGCATGTGAACAAGTTTCGACTGCATGCTTGCCTCCTGTCGAAAAACACATGAAAGCTCTCCTTCGACACAGCATGAGTTCGACCCAAATCTCACAATAACATTAACAAAAATTAATTCTTTATACACATTATTCTCTTTGGTGTTTCAATTACATTTTGATTGCATTCAATTAATGTCGCGTTCAATTCATAGGGACTTTGGTAATACTCTCATATTTTTCTTAACTATGACACATCCCATTTTCTACTGCTCGTCTTTATTTATATTTTCATAATCGAGATTTGTATTATTATGTAGAAATAATAATTTAAAGCTAGTTATTCATTAAGATATATGGTTGATTATATTTTGATTCGCATTTTATAATTTTTTTGATGGATTTATGTTTCTGATAATATTTTTCTTTTTATGTAGAGTTTTGCAACCATACATGAATATTGAAGTTGAGATATATGGTGGTAGAAATTTTGGTTAATATTCTATAGTTATTTTAATGTCTTTTCAATTAGTGAAAACAGACTTGAAAAATAAAATCAAAGAAAACCGTTGACACTCAAACATACATTATTATTAGCGTATGCTAAAGCGGACTCTATAAACAACATTGAATAAAACATAATTATATTAATAGCGTCTCAAAAAGATGAAGCTAATATCCTCTTCCATATATTTAGGATTGTAGCTTTGCAATAATGTCTCTTAAGACAGACTCAATGTAGCGTCTTCTAAACGCAAATGTTAGCATCAAGCTCCGAAAGATATGCCATGACAATGACACTAAGTCCACGCTAATCCGAGGAGGATAAGCAGTTGGAATAAGGTGATTGAGATTGTGAAGTTCAGATTATCCAATTGGAAGAATAACCACTTATTGTTGGGTGGGCGGATTGTGTTATTGAAGTCAGTTTTGTACTCTCTTCCGGTTTACTTTCTCTCTATCTTCAAAGCCCCGTCAGGTATAAATTCGAATCTAGAATTTATCTTTAAAAAATTTCTGTGAGGGGGAATAGGGAAAAAGAGAAAAACCAATTGGGTGAGCTGGGAAAAGGTGTGTAAGCCTTAGAAGAAGGCGGATTAGGTATTAGGAATTTGAGGGTTTTTAATGAGGCAATGTTATGTAAATGGGTTTGGAAAGTTAAAGCTGTTAAATCGGGACTGTGGTATAGAGCGTTGGTCAATAGATACGGGTCGATAAACGAGGCCTTAATTTTGAGAGGCAGCGACAGTTCGTTTTGGTGGAAGGATATTAATCGGTTAGCTATAGGCAGGTGGCCTCATGCAGGGGCAGAAGAGTATTCAGTAAAAGAGGCGTGTAATAGGTTAATGTTGGAGCCTCCAAATCAGTCCATTATTTCATGGTCTATTGTGTGGAATAAGGCTGTTATGTCCAAAGTGTCGGGGCTGGTTTGGAGAATGTTCCAAAACATGATCCCTACTTTAGATAACCTTGTTAGAAGGGGAGTGTTGGATCAAGGTGCAAATAGGTGTTTAGGGGAGTGCGGGAACGAAGAGTCTGTGCCTCATCTATTCTTCGAGTGTCCGGTTTTTGCAGGTGTTTGGAATAGCTTGCTCCAATGGTTGGGTGTGACCACTGTCATGCATTCTGGGGGCTGGAAACATTTACTTCAGTTCGGAGGGCTATTGGACAGAGGGAGTCGGGTGTCCTCAAGGATAGCTTTGATTTGGTTTGCTTGTGTGTGGATAATTTGGAAGGCTAGGAACGAAAAAACATTTCGAAATAAGGAAATTATAAGTGTAAATATGGTTGATGAGGCAAAGGTCTTATCCTGGAAATGGCTAAGATTCAAATCAAGATCAATTTCTAATAGCATTTCTCAATGGCTGACTGTTAGATGTCAAACATGCTACATATTTGTATTCAATACTTTCTATGTTTAACTTGTTGATTTTAGTGGTGATTTGTTGTAGTTCTTCAAACATTAGAATATACTTGTGGTGCTTGTAATTTGTGTGCTAGTGTGCAGAAATAGGCATGAAATGATCAAGAAAGTAAGACACAAGGAGTTGATGCAAGCTGCCAAAGAATCAAGAAAGCAACAGCAGGGTTCGCTAGGCGAATCCTGGTGAAGTCATCAGCGAAGGTTCGCCTACCGAACGGTAGCGAATCTTCCAGGGAGGAGTCCCAAAAAGAGTCAGTAGGAAAAAGAGGTAAAATTCGCGTAGCAAAGTACCAGCGACTGTTCGCTGCTTTGCTTGCTGGGCGAAGGTTCTGGCGAAGGACCCTTGGCTGAGGCAGGGGCTAAAGGACCCAAAATTCGTTGGGGCGAAGGTTTTGGCGAATGACTCGCTTAGCGAATGAATTGTTCGCCTAGCGAACCCACGATAACAATTGAGGGCAGTTTAAGTTTCTGAGGCACTTAAAGTGCCATTTTTTGATCCATTCGCTAGGCGAGTGAATCCTTCCCTAGGCGAAGTCTGCAGAATTTTAGTATCTTATAAATAGATTTTTACTTTTCCTTGTAGGGAGACTTGCTATTTTTCACACAAAACCATAGTTTTCTGAACTTTGATCATCCAAGAGTGAATTTTCACATAGAGAAGCTGAAGTCACATCCAATCTCGATTATTCGACTCGGATGTTCTTTCATCTCCTCTTGAAACTTGTCATCCAAGCTAAACACTTTTGTGTTAAGGTTAGATGTAGTTGATCTTGATCATATGTATTTCTTTTGATCTTTTGTATATGAACAAGGTTATTGATCAATATAGATGAAGTTATTTGTTCTTAATGATGTATGTGTGGTTTGTATTACTCTAGACATAGATTTTACAAATCATGACCTAATATTTTCATCTCTTAAAAACCAAACTCTAGACATAGATTTGGGATTTGTTATTCGCTTTGTGTTGTTCTTAACGGTTGTTGTTTCGATTGTTAGCATGAGACATCATCTAACGGTCTAAACAACGACACTCACGAATTTGCTTTAGAGATAAACTTATTCGAGAGGATACACGATTGTATTGGTCGGAACTGAGTTCATATGCTTGATTAATCGGATATGTATGAAAAGGATTAGCGAAACCTAATCTTGACATGCTTTTCTAAAACCTTACAAACTCTTTGCTACAAATTTACTCTTTGCTACAAATTTATGTTAAACAAAACCAAGAACCATTTGAAACTCTTTAACTTAAAACGTTGCGACTATTGAACGGCAAGCATCAAAATATCGCACAATCCCTGTGGATACGATAAAAACACCCCTCAAAATATTGTTTCAACAAAATGGCGTCGTTGCCGGGGATTGTTGTTTGATATTGCAAGCATTGCAATAGTTGTTTTGTTTTAAGCCTGTTAACTTTTTCTTGAGCTTGTTGATTTATTTGGTTTAGTGTGCAGACTTCGTTTTATGCGAGGGAAGTTACCTGCGGATCAACTTCTGTTCGATCCCGAGATTGAAAGAACCGCTCGTAAAATCAATAGCAGAACAAGGCGAAGGAGGCAACTTGCCAAAAAAAGACGAGAGCGAGACGGAAGTTCAACTTCGACGCAAATTCCACAGTTACTTCCAACTATGGATCCACCACCACCTACTTCTAGACCTTGTACAAACAGTCCAAGACATAATGCACAATTTGCTCGCAATGCGCAGAACGGTCGTCATTCTGAAATGAAGACTGGTATTCTCTCGCTTCTATATCAGATTCCTTTTACTGGTATGGATCATGAGGATCCTTATACACATTTGACAAAGTTCTATGAGATTGCGGGAGCAACTGGTGCACCTGAAGCTGAAGAGGAATCTCTATTTAAGAGACTATTCCCGCATTCCCTCATTGGGAAGGCCAAGGAATGGTATCTTGACCAATCGAAGGCAATAATGACGGATTGGAATTTACTTAAAGAACAAATTTTGGAACGATTTTTTCCACATAATCGTTTCATGGAGGCAAAGACCGCAATAGCAGTTTTCACCCAAGGTGCAAACGAATCTCTCAACGAAGCGGGGAGAGATTCAAATCTATGTTAAGAAAATGCAAGGGGGATGGTTTTGATGAATTGTCTCAAATTCATATTTTTCGGAATGGACTCCAGTTAGTGCAGAAAACATTGTTGGATGCCACCGCGGGTGGATCTTTACTGAGAAAGAGTGCCGAAGAAGCCATTGCCATAATTGACAAGATGGCTTTAAATGACCATCAGGGAAGCCATAACCGTGGCTCTTCTCAAAGGACTCCGGGAGTTTTGGAATTGGGAACCAATGATGCTATACTTGCTCAAAATAAGTTATTATCCCAACAAGTCGAGTTGTTAATGAAACAAATGTCTAAACTTCCTCAACAACTCAAGGAGATTCATGACTCCTGAAGCAAAAATGTGCAAGTCTTAGTATGTGAACTTTGTAGAGGAGATCATCTTACCGGATATTGTCCTCCGGTTGTGGAGGAGGTAAATTATACTGGAAACCAAAACCAAGGATACCAACCCCGACCTCCTTATTAACAAGGCAACCAAGATTACCAACAAAGAGGTAATCAAGGTTATCAACAACCATGGAGACCGCAAGAAGCCGGACCGTCAAACCGTCAACAATACCAAAATTACACTCAACCTCCGCAAGCTCCCATTGGAAATACAAAGATGGAAGACACTCTCACGCAATTTATGCAAATGTCAATGTCAAATCAGAAGAATACCGATGCGGCCATAAGGCATCTTGAAACTCAAGTCGGACAATTATCAAAACAATTGGCCGACCAACAAAAAGGAAACTTTACGGCGAATACTCTACCAAATCCTAAAGAGCATTGTAAGGCTATTCTAACAAGAAGTGGAAGAGAGATTGACATGGGTGTAGGTGAAGTTGTAGTGGAGGAGGAGGTTGTAGTTGAAAAAGAAAAAGATAGTGATGAGATTGAAGTAGAAAAAAATGTTGAGGGTGATTTAGTTGAAAAAAAAAAAGTTAACATAAAACAGCATTTAATTTCAAACATAATACTAATAATACTCGGAATGTAATGGTGTAAACACACCTACAAAGTCAAAGAAAAATACCACCAAGGGTACAAATACATCATACAACCCAAAATAATCCAACACAGTGGATAAAGTACATCAATAATAAACTGAAATAAAATAAAATACATAAAACATGATAAAACTTCACTTTGTAGCACAAAGGAAGTACAAAATCGGAACTCCAAAATCAGTCCTTCTCAGACAACTCAATATCCTCCTCCTCTGAACCACGGGCTGAACCAGTCGCCTCATCATCATCATCAGCCTTATCAGCAGCAGCCTCATCAGCAGCATCATCAGCTGCATGTTAGATGCCAAACATGCTACATATTTGTATTCAATACTTGGCATTTTTCAATACTTTCTATGTTTAACTTGTTGATTTTAGTGGTGATTTGTTGTAGTTCTTCAAACATTGGAATATACTTATGGTGCTTGTAATTTGTGTGCTAGTGTGCAGAAATAGGCATGAAATGATCTAGAAAGTAAGACACAAGGAGTTGATGCAAGCTGCCAAAGAATCAAGAAATCAACAGCAGGGTTCGCTAGGCGAATCCTGGCGAAGTCATCAGCGAAGGTTTGCCTAGTGAACGGTAGCGAATCTTCCAGCGAGGAGGCCCAAAAAGAGTCAGTAGGAAAAGGGGGTAAAATTTGCATAGCGAAGTACCAGCGAGTGTTCGCTGCTTTGCTCGCTGGGCGAAGGTTCTGGCGAAGGACCCTTGGCTGAGGCAGAGGCTAAAGGACCCAAAATTCGCTGAGACGAAGGTTTTGGCGAATGATTCGCTCAGCGAATGAATTGTTCGCCTAGATAACCCGCGATAACAATTGAGGGCGGTTAAGTTTCTGAGGCTCTTAAAGTGCCATTTTTTTATCCATTCGCTAGGCGAGAGAATCCTTCGCTAGGCGAAGTCTGCAGAATTTTAGTATCTTATAAATAGATTTTTACTTTTCCTTGTAGGGAGACTTGCTATTTTTCACACAAAACCATAGTTTTCTGAACTTTGATCATCCAAGAGTGAATTTTCACATAGAGAAGCTGAAGTCACATCCAATCTCGATTATTCGACTCGGATGTTCTTTCATCTCCTCTTGAAACTTTTCATCCAAGCTACCATGAGAATGAGTAGCTAAACACTTTTGTGTTAAGGTTAGATGTAGTTGATCTTGATCATATGTATTTCTTTTGATCTTTTGTATATGAACAAGGTTATTGATCAATATAGATGAAGTTATTTGTTCTTAATGATGTATGTGTGGTTTGTATTACTCTAGACATAGATTTTACAAATCATGACCTAATATTTTCATCTCTTAAAAACCAAACTCCACACATAGATTTGGGATTTGTTATTCGCTTTGTGTTGATCTTAACGGTTGTTGTTTCGATTGTTAGCATGAGACATCATCTAACGGTATAAACAACGACACTCACGAATTTGCTTTAGACATAAACTTATTCGAGAGGATACGCGATTGTATTGGTCGGAACTGAGTTCATATGCTTGATTAATCGGATATGTATGAAAAGGATTAGCGAAACCTAATCTTGACATGCTTTTCTAAAACCTTACAAACTCTTTGCTACAAATTTACTCTTTGCTACAAATTTATGTTAAACAAAATCAAGAACCATTTGAAACTCTTTAACTTAAAACGTTGCGGCTATTGAACGACAAGCATCAAAATATCGCACAATCGCTACGGATACGATAAAAACACCCCCCGGAATACTATTTCAACACTAACTCATCCTAAAGAATGCCTCGAATTCTCAGATTAGGCTACTGTGTTGAGATTCTGGAGTTGGTGCTCTTGGAGGCGAACCCAGATGCTTGGTGCTTCCAGTGCTTTTGGTTCTTCGTTCGAGTTGTTGTCTGGTCTGCAGTGAGCACCCAGCTTGACCAATTATGTAGTGGCCTCGGTATTAACTATGAAGTTTGGGAAATTGCTGAAGTATCTCACATGCCACGGGCGTTTCTTAACTGAATTTATCTCTTCAGGCGAAGTCAGCCGAGGCTATTCTGGTGGTAATTAATTTTGGCTACTGTTAGGTAACATTGAGTTTAGTGATGTGAAGTTGTCGGCCTACCTGTGTTTTTCTATTCTAGAGTCGTATTGGTTTTGTGTTTGGAGTGGCTCTGGTTTTTCTGCAGAATCGGCTTAGGCTGATGTGCTTGGAGTTGTATGTGCTTGGTATACATAAATATTGGCTCTTAGCGTCAACATCTTGGTGAGGTTTTTGCGAAGAATCAGAGCATCAGTATGAATCAGCCCTACCTGTGTTTCGCAGCGGTGGATCTATTGCGTCATCGAATGTCCTTGGAATTCTGGTTGTAGTAAGGTCTGATCTTGGTGGAGGTGTTATGAGACGTCAACTTTCGATGTCCCTGGGTTTTAGTCGTTGTCGGAGTAGTGGAGTCATTGGTCCTATTTCATTTTTATTGGTTGGCTATAGGCCCTTTATTTCTGATGATCCTTGATTGGAGCTGCAGGTGAACTTTATCTTCATTGTTATTTCATCTCATCAAAATCCCATCAGAATCTAGTCCAAGGTTGATTTCATTGTTGTAGCTTTGGCGTGCCTTGATGGATTGGTGTTTCCTGCTGCAGTAACTATTAGCGGCAGATTTGGCCGTTTTTCGGCAAGAGATTTGATCTTTGTTTCTTCATCTCTCTAGAAGCTAGCCCTTTGATGATTATGTTGTTGGTGTTTTGGTGTGTGATGGGTGGGTTAGTTGCTTCCTGTTGCAGCCTGTCCCGTTGTCGTTCTTTGTCTGGTGCAGGTTGGGTGGTTTTTGGGAGGTAGCATTTTGGTGGTAGCATCTTCTTCCTTGGTCTTAGTGGCTTTGGTGGAGCGTTATTCCGTCATCTGTGGTGGATCCATTTTTCTGTAGCAGGACCTTAGCTGCCCTTCCGGTGCTTTTTCTCTCAGCTGATCGTATCTTCATCGGATTGTATTAAATATAGTCCATTGTTGATG
Organism: Lathyrus tuberosus; assembly: GCA_022829125.1. Taxonomy (NCBI): domain Eukaryota; kingdom Viridiplantae; phylum Streptophyta; class Magnoliopsida; order Fabales; family Fabaceae; genus Lathyrus; species Lathyrus tuberosus. The sequence goes on along the minus strand of JALAZF010000396.1, from coordinate 2,864,609 downwards.
GCTTTCATAGCATGCTGGCTGATGTTATTCTCAATGCTCTTTTAAGAAGAAGCATACTTTGATATTCCTGTCCATTTTCAGGCAGGGCTTGTCTGGGATAACCATTATTGGTGGATCTGGTAGCTCATTTTTTTTTGTGGCAAGCGAGCAGCAATATCTTAATTCATTGGCAGAGGTTATGTCATGTCAGTAATTGGTGGCGAAGCTTTGGAACCTTTTCTGGCTGTGCTGGATCTCTTATTGTGGTTCATTCCAGGTCTGTTATAGGCGTTGATGTTTCTGGTGCAAGATAGTTTGGTTTTCAATTGATAGGTAGTTTTAAGCTTTGCATTTTGGTATGTAGTAGTTTGCTGGCTCTAGGTGGAATCTGTATCAGAACTCTATTTGTATGTTTCTTTGGCATTTCTTGTGCCTTTATCTTATGTTAATTTTATCTTGGCCTTTTCAAAAAAAACTACCTTCTAGCATCTGTTTTTGCTTGTTAGCATCCATTTTGGCCGACGCCTCTGGGGAAGTTTTCTTGTAGTGATTATTCTTGAAACTATATATTACAATTAAATAGTAGTAGTATTGTTCTTAAAACAAGATATTGCAATCAAAATAGTACTACCATTTTCTTGAAACTAAGAGATTACAACAAAAATATTATTAACAATGTTCTTGAAACTAAGATACTACAACCAAAAGTGTGTTTTGAAAACAATCTTATATTGTGTGTCAAGAAGTAGGCTACGATAGATTTGGATCCAAACTTAGAGGTTGATGGCCTAAAGAAAAACATTACATAAATCAAAATAATTGATCTCTAAGAAAATATAGGTCTTCTTGTGATGCATGAATCATCTTCTAGCGACTCTTTAATTTCTCTTTATGAGTCATTTTTTCAATTGACAATTCAAAAATTGCAATCCTCATTTATCCATATTCAAATGGTGAGATATTGTGGAATGTAAAAGATATAGTAAATGGTGATTAATCACAATGTTAGGAAGCAAAATTGCTAACCCTAACAAGGTATAAAATAACTACAAATCTAGAAGCAAACTAAGAAAATAGAGATAAAGATAAATTGAATTTTTCATTGATCTCAAATGTCTTTATGAGACTACAATATATAATACCTCTAATGGGTAATAAACTAAAAAGGCCCAAATATTAATAAGAGCCCACTAAATAACAATACATAAAATATCAATATAAATTCTAAATTAAGTTAAATAATATAATTCTACTTTCTATCATTACTCACCCCTTCAAGATCAACCTTGTCCTCAAGGTTGTAACAATAATGTCATAATAGAAACTTTTCTGGGATCCCACTGTTTAAAGCAGTTAAGATAACAGGTGTTAGTACCTTCAGTTCATATGCATCAACAACACTGTTATTATCACTACCCTTAAAAATCCTGTATTGAAATTGTTTTCCTCTTGACAACATCATTTTTAAGCATTTCATTCCACTGTTCCAATTCTTTACTAGATTCAGCATCAACCTTGGCAAATTTATGAAAGTCGTGGAGCTTAGCTGTCAAACGGAGATTACGATGTGGCTCCCCATTTCCTTTAGAAAACTTCCCATGCCAATTTTCTCTGGACCCAGAAGTTAAGTCACTACAATCTCTATTGCATGAAGACAGTGGCTTGGATGTGGTTCTCTGTGATTCTGAGTCAGCAAAATCTTGATTGTTATCATTGGCATGCCTCTCTTTACTTGTTGGAGAGCAACAGCTACCACCACTAGCCAGTGAAGGTGAATCAGGAACCAACAAGTCCTCTCTGTCAGACTCCCCTGAAGATATTTTGCTTATAATGTTCATAAATGATCGTAGCAAAGTATCAAGTCTTTGGTGAAGGGTGAGTAGGAATATATGAAATCCTTGTAAATCCCTAAGCGCACCTCGAAAACCAGTACGAAAGGCATGAACTGATGTCATGTCCATTGAAGGTATATCAGTTGTATCTATGTTTTTTGGTAGCGGACATCCTAATTTCCCTCCAGTTATATCATGTAACAGGTTTGATGCATACTCAGAGCTATTTATTAGCAATTCAACCAATTTAGGATAATTAACCTGGTCATTTGCACGTTTTCCAGCAGGGGGTCGTCGAGGAACACCAGAATCAATGACTACAATGTTAAGGTCAGCATACATTGATTTTCCTGATGCTTCACTTTTAAGGCTTATGTCATTGGACATTGGCAATTTTACTACTTCTGAAAGGTTGGAGGCTTGTGATATAAACTACAAGACCAAGGAAAGAATTTTCATCAAGCATATGTCCTTAATTTTTGAAGGACCAAGAATCTGTAAATCAATAGCGGCGTATCCATGATCATTGATAACCCCCACATGATGTATCAAGCTATGGCAAACTTTATTGACATATGCACATGTTTTTCGACATACAGAAATCACTCTTTGGAGTTCATGCTTGAATGCTGAAGATGACAAGTGATTTAGTGTCATTCTTATTCTATTACTGGTGAACAAGAAGCATATCTTCCTTTGAAAAATCCAGAAGCATATCTTGTACATATCTTCCTTTGAAAAATCCCGAAGCGGCCGCACAAGAAGCATGCCTTGATTTGCCGGAACTTCACCGTACAAATGCGTATGCATAGGGAAAATCTGGGAGGTGAAAAGTGTGTCTGCAAGTCCAAGCACACCACTATTTCGAGAAAGCCTTAAAATAAATAACTCTGCCCAGTCATCAGCATGATGTGCAATAAGCAACACTTCAATCTGGTGTTTGGCACAAACATCATGAAAGACTTGGTACCTCATTTCACTAGCAGCTTCTTGCAACTGACCCTGTTTTGGTTTGCCGCTTGGCCAATCACAATTGGCAATCTCACATCTGATATCCATTACAGAAACACGGTTACGAACAACATTAGCCTCGTCTATGCTCGCGGCGCGTAGTCCATGATCAACAATTATCGCCAACAGACCGTGAATGAAACCATTATGATCAGTGCCAACAGAATTAACACCAGCAGTTTTCCATCCGGCAGTTAACACACAGAGTGTTATACTATCAGGGCCACCAGAGACACCCAAAGCTCTCAAATCAACCCCAAACTCACTCATAATCAATGTATATCCTTGATCCACCAAGTAACCAGATGTGTTCTTCAAATGTTGAGTTACTCGCAATTCAAAGACGGTTGTATCCAAGGCTGTGGCACTGTGCCTCTCAAAAACTTCTTCTATCACTGAAATATCCTGAGTATCATCAAGAGGAGCTCGAAATGCATTAACAGGTTCTGAAACCACAGCCACAGGAGAAGGAATCTTTTCAACACTCAATTTATCAAAGGCATTGTTAGATCCACCATTATCGGGTTCACTTAACTTATTCTTTGTGACTGCAGGGCAAGTAGTTGGTGTTTCTTCAAGCTCAGCTTCTTCAATCTTATTAGTCATCTCTTCCCTCGAACAAGGAGGCTCAGAATCAATATCCACAGCAAAGCCATCATTATTATCAAAATAACCATTAGATTTCTTTAAGAAATCTAATTTTCTCTTTCGAATTTTATCCAGTATAGATGAAATTGGCTTCTGACCCAGTGAAACAGGTTTAAACGCAACATTTCTTGTTTCTTGAAGAAGTTTCTGAGACTTTGCTCGAAGCTGTCTTTCCTTCTCAGCTTTTCTTTTACTGGAGATAGATTCTTTCCGCGGCTTCTTCCCATTCCGATCATCGTCCTCAATTTTCTTCTTCTTTTTCTTCTTACTCTCTTTCTTCTCAGAAACAGCTTCTACAGTCGGTTGCTTTTTTTCTAACTCCTCGGTGTTTTCCTTAACCGTCTTCTCGGTAAACTTTCCGTCAAGTTCATCGTCGACAGAATCAAACTTCAAAACCCTTCTAGCACCCAAACCATCTTCCATGACAGTTTTAATGACATTGTTATCAACCAAAGCTTCAATTTTGTCAATTGATTCTCCATTTGACTCCTCCAATTCGGAATTGTTTTTGAATTCGGGCCATTTGATAGGGGAAGATGAAGGTAGAGGGTCGGAAACCCTAGGTGGAGATGAAAGTGTAGGATTTTTGGAAACCCTAGGTGGTGTATACTCAGGTGGTTTTGGTGGAATGGAAAGGGATTGGACCGGCTGATGCTTGCAAATTGGATAATGCTTGAGAACCTTTTCACCCACAAATGGAGGGTCTGGTTCGACAACAAAATCTTCACGAAGGGATGGTTTTTCAATGAATTTCACCGATTCTAGATCTGACTCTTCCTCTTCTACTTTTGATAAAATTTCTCTCCATTCCGGTTTAAATCTCCATAACAAAGTTGTTGTAAATGTATCCTAGTTATATCTGCGATGAACACGAGACCACCATATCCACCATTTGAGAGCAGAACCTCTCAAAGCTCCTACAACTTTCAACACCTTCAATGACTCATGTGTTCCATGCTCTTTAAAAAATTTCTCAAAACAAAGAATCCACCAATAGGCATCTTCTTCTCCATCAAACAATAATATTGTCATGTTAAAGCAGAAAGTGAGATCGAAAATGAAAGCACCAATTGTTAGGAAGCAAAATTGCTAACCCTAACAAGGTATAAAACAACTACAAATCTAGAAGCAAACTAAGAAAATAGAGATAAAGATAAATTGGATTTTTCATTGATCTCAAATGTCTCTATGAGACTACAATATATAATACCTCTAATGGGTAATAAACTAAAAAGGCCCAAATATTAATAAGAGCCCACTAAATAACAATACATAAAATATCAATATAAATTATAAATTAACTTAAATAATATAATTCTACTTTCGATCACACAATCTCAAACTTAACTTGTTGCTTGTCCTCAAACAATTTTTAAAAGAAAATATTTTTTTCATACCAACTCAAATAAAGTCAGGAGTTAAAAGTGTTGTACCTTGAGCTTCATATTTTTACCAAGTTTGGATGATCTTTCATATTCTCACTAGATGATATTGCGCACCTGTCATCTCTCTACACATTCTCACATAATCTTTCAAGTGCTTATGTGTTTATTCGCTCAAAATTCACAGTATGCCACATTATACCATAGGCTAAAATAAATTCTAATCAGATGACAAGATGCAACGGTAGAAACACTTTTTGAAGTCAGTAAGGTTGTAAGGGGGCTAGGGATATGGTAGTATATATTTGGATAGTAGGTTAATTATCCGAATCAGTAGGAATATTCTCATCACTATGGAGCATTCAAGTTTAGATTTCTAGGGTACTTCATTTCCTTAGTTCTTTTAGGTACCATGAAGCATTCAACTTTAGATTTCTTATTTCAAATTTTTTTCTAGTTTACTTTTAACTATTTTCTTTTGTGTAATTTAGTATTATTATTTTTCATATTTCTTTTCATTCATTTTTATCGAATCAGTTGATTTTTTTCAACTTCTCTTATCTTTTTTTATATCAAACTTAACTCGTATTCTTTTATTTTCCTTAATTTCTAGATTTTTCACAACAGATACCCCAAACTTAAAAGTTGTTATTCTAACAGAAATCCCAAACTTAAATTAGACAAAGTTCTGAGACATCAACCTTTTAACTCTGAGGAGGATAGGAGAATGTTTAGGCCAATGTTTATATTACGGTAATAAAACAAAAATGGGATAAAAGGCTTAAAATGGTTTAGCAAATGATATATAAAATGAAATAGGATGCCTAAAAGGCTCAGGGTTTAAATAAATAAAAAGTGCATCGGTGTGTGTGTAAACAATGCAACTGAAATCAATGAAGAAAATATGCAAGCTCTGAATAATGCGTACATACCGTAATGTTATCTCATGATGAACCAAAGTGTTTGGCTTTTTCTGTTACTCACCAGGTTGGTTAGAGATGAACAACATACACAGTGCATCTTGTTTGATGAGGCGTCACAGTCAGTTATGGTAACCCTGATTAACTTTTAGTATGCTCAATTAAACCACATTAGAACATTCAAAGGTACATAAAAAATAATATTTTGTGAGTTGGTATGCACGAGGATTAAAAATAGTTATGCTTGTTGATTATTAGACAACCACTATTTTACTACGAAATATCATATAACCAGATGAAAGTAATAAAAAATAAAATAAACCAACAAAAATTAAACAAAACTAAGAACTTAAAAGGTAATGGTACCTCCCTTGAGTTGCCTCCTAAGCTGCGCTCATTTAACGTCATTAGCTTAGTGTATCATCATCCATGCTAAGGTGGACACTTCATCTTCCAAACCTTATTGCTTTTTCTTTTTTGAGAATGTGGTATTTGGATCAAACTCTAGTGTCGACAAGGGTAGCTTCATGGTTCGACATGAGTTATGCATGTTGTATTCGAAGTCTGTTCAAGCATGCTGTCGAAATATGTTAGCTTTGTGTTTAAGTTATCATGTCGAATTGGGCCTTGCTTGTAAGCCCAAATTATTAAGTTAACTTGTAACCTAAGTTAGCTTAGTAGTCTATAAATAGACTAGTTCTCTCAGGTTGTTGAGAGAGGTTAATGGTTGGTATTCACTTGTAATCTTTGAACCCTTATTAAATAAGTGAATAGTAAAAAAAAATTTAACCAATTCTTATTCTTCTTCTCTATCTTTTGTAAAACCTAATAGGATTTCTTGTGTTTGTTCAAGAAACTCAATATTTTTCTCATATTTTGGTTTGTTCTTGACAACATCAATTCACAACAAACTGGTGCGGTGAGCGTGGAGGAGAAGATGTCGTCAACAAAGTATGAGATTGAGAAATTCAATTGTGTGAATGATTTTGGTTTATGGCGCTTAAAGATGCAAGTCCTTCTTGTTCAACAGGGTTTGTTATGGGCGTTGAAAGGATCGAAGAAGATGGACAATGCCCTATCGGAGAAGGAGAAGACAACAATGGTTGAAAAAGCTCATAGTGCCATTATATTGAGCCTTGGTGATAAGGTTCTCTGGTAGGTTTCAAAGGAGAAAACTGTAGCTGGTGTGTGGACGAAACTTAAAGGTTTGTACATGACGAAATCGTTGGTTAATCGTCTCTACCTGAAGCAAGCTTTGTATTCATTCAAGATAAGTGAAGACAAAGCCTTGGCTGAGCAGTTGGATATGTTCAACAAGTTGATTCTTGAACTTGAGAATATCGAGGTCAGGATTGATGATGAAGATCAAGTGTTGTTGTTGTTGTGTTCTTTACCTAAGTCTCATGCTCACTTCAAAGAAACTATCTTGTATGGAAGATAGACGATGACCTTTGAAGATGTTCAATTTGCCTTGTACTCTAAGGATATCAACAAAATAAAGGAGCATAAGCCATCTTTTGTTGGTGATGGTTTGTTTGTTAAGGGGAAATTCTTAAAGAAAGATGGTAGGTTTGAGAAGAAGAAGGGTAAAGTTATACAAAATTATTATGGTGGTGATGTTCCTACTATTAAGTGTTATCATTATAAGAAGGAGGGTCATATAAGAAAAGTATGCCCTGATCGAAAAGGATAATGGTAATGCATCCATTGTGCAAGATGGTTGTGAATCATTTGATGTCCTGGTGGTTTCAAGCAGTGACTCTAGTAAGGAGTGGATTATGGATTTAGGGTGTACTTGGCACATGACTTCAAACAAAGACATGTTTGAGGAATTGTGTGATCAAGATGGTGGATTAGTGTTGTTGGGAAACAACAAATCTTGCAAAATTGAAAGTATTGGATCTATGAGATTCCAGCTTCATGATGAGTCAATAAGGCTATTGACTGATGTTAGGTATGTACTTTATCTTAAGAGGAATTTGATTTATCTTGGTGAATTCGACAAGAAAGGATATGTTTTCAAAGGAGACCAAAGAATTCTAAGGGTAATGAAGGGGTCAAAGGAAGTCTTAAGAGGTGTGAAGAAACACGGTTTGTATACCATTGAGGTTGAGGTTGTAAGTGGTTCAGCAAATGTGGCATCCATAAAACCTGTGTTGAAGATTGAGCTATGGCACAAGAGACTTGGCCATGTCAGTGAAAGAGACCTGGTCGAATTGTCGGAACAAAATCTGTTGTATGGTGACAAGGTCGAAAAATTAGAGTTTTGTGAACCTTGTGTATTTGGTAAATCCTGTAGAATGAAGTTTAACAAAGGTAAACAAAGAACACATGGATCCCTTAATTACATTCATGTTGATCATTGGGGGCCTGCAAGGAATACTTCACACTTAGGTGCAAAGTATTTTCTATCCATAATTGATGATTATTCTAGAAAGTTATGGGTATTCGTCCAGAATATTAAGGATGAAACTTTTGAAAATTTCAAAAGTTGGAAGACTCTGGTTGAAAACCAAACTGGCAGGAAGGCCAAGAGGTTGTGGACCGACAATGGTCTTGAATTTTGCAATGTGGCTTTTGACAGCTATTATGCTGCATATGGTATTGCAAGGCACATAACTACTACAGGGACTGCCCAACAAAATGGTTTGGCTGAAAGGTTTAATCGAACCATTGTGGAAAGGGTGAGGTGCATGTTGGTAAGTGCAGAATTAAAGAAGGTGTTTTTGGCAGAAGCTGCTGTGACTGCAGCATACTTGATAAATAGGTGTCCCTCGACAGCCTTGGGAATGAAGGCACTTGAAGAAATCTGGTCGGGACAACCACTTAGTCTCGATAGACTTATAATATTTGGTTATTTATCCTATGCTCATATTAGGCAAGACAAGGTCAAGCCTAGAGCTCTGAGATGTATGTTCCTTGGATACCCTGAACGAGTCAAAGCTTATAGGTTGTGGTGTCTAGAGCAAGGTTACAGGAGGTGTATCACAAGTAGAGATATAGTTTTCAATGAAGCTGAGATGGCTTTCAAGAAAACTGAGAGCATTGGTCAAAGTACCAAGATCTCTGAAGAGGAGCTGGAGCAGGAAAAAAATTATGTTGAGGTGGAGGATAGTGATGTTGAATTGCATAACCCGGATGAAGTCGAAGAAGAAACAGAAGCTGTTTTCGAAGCTGAGGAGACTAATAATGACTACCTGTTGGCAAGAGACACGTCGAGAAGATTCATTAAGCCACCTCAAAGACTTGGTTATGCAGATCTCATAGCATTCGTCTTAATCTCTGCAAGTGAGGTTCTTGATGAAGAACCTAGAGATTACAAGGATGTTGTGAGGAGTCGAAACAAAACTGAATGGATGAAAGGCATGGATGATGAGATGAAATCTCTTTATGATAATAACACTTGGGAGCTGATCGAGAAACTTGCAGGGGCCAGGTTAGTCAGTTGTAAGTGGATCTTCAAGGTTAAGGAAGGAATCGAAGGAGTGATGTCAAAGTGTTTTAAGGCAAGGTTGGTTGTTAGGGGGTTCACTCATAAAGAATGTGTCAACTCCAATGATGTGTTCTCACCTATTATAAATCATAGATCCATTAGAATTTCGTTAGCCATGGTGGCGAAGTTCAACCTAGAAATTGAACAAATGGATGTAAAGACAACTTTCCTGTGTGGCGATCTAGATGAAACAATCTCGATAAGGCAACCCGAAGGTTATGCAGAAAAGGGAAAGGAAGATTATGTGTGAAAGCTGAATAGATCTTTGTATGTCCTGAAACAATCTCCTCGATAATGGAATATAAGATTCAACATGTTCATGGCATACATTGGTTTCACTAGAAGCCAGTTTGACCACTGTGTTTATTTCAGATTTCGACCTGGAAATTCACTTGTTATTTTGTTGCTTTATGTGGATGACATCCTCATAGAAAGAAATAGTGCCAAAGATGTTATAAAGGTAAAGGTTGAACTTGATAAGGAGTTTGACATGAAAGATTTGGGAGTTGCCTCCAGAATTCTTGGGATTCACATTTGGAGAGATAGAAAGCAGTTGAGATTATGCTTATCTCAAGAGACATACCTGAAGAAGATTCTTGACAAGTTTGGTATGTCGAATTCAAAGCATGTTCTAACATCGATTAATCCTCAGTATAAGCTGAGTACGACTCAAAGTCCTAGTACTGAAGTCAAAAGAGGCTATTAATAACATTCCATATGCTAGTATAGTAGGTCCTTTGATGTATGCTTTGATCTGTACGAGTCCAGACATAGCGTACAAAGTGAGCCTTGTAAGTAGGTATATGGCCAATCCTGGAAGGCACATTGGCAAGCATTAAAATGGATTCTTAGGTATATCACTGGGTCTCTGAGTAGAGTCCTGATTTATAGTGGAGCCTGTGGTGATGATAGCAAAGTCGAAATCAAAGGATATTTCGACTTTAATTATGATGGTTGTATGGATTATAGAAAAACTATTTTTGGATATGTGTTCACTATGTTCGGCACAACAATCAGTTGGAAAGCGGAACTTCAGAAGATTGTTTCCTTATTAACCACTGAAGTAAAATATATTTCCCTCGCAGAAGCTGTAAAAGAAGCATTGTGGCTTGAAGGTTTTGCTAAGGAGCTAAAATTTCAAGGTCGATTTATCACTGTTAAATGTGATAGTCAAAGTGCAATACACTTGTCAAAGAATTCAGCCTATCATGAGAGAACCAAGCACATCGATGTGAGGCTACACTTCATTAGAGAGATAATTGAGCATGGAGAAGTTCAAGTGCTGAAGGTTTCGACTAATGACAATGTTGCTGATATGATCACCAAAACATTGCCAAGTAGCAAGTTTTTCCACTATATGCAATTGATAAAGCTGCATGATGAATGCTAGTTTGTTCACTTGTTTGTGTAGAGTTTGTTCTAAGGTGGAGATTTGTGGTATTTGGATCGAACTCTGTTGAAGCTAGAATAGCAGGAAGCAAAAATATAAGTAACCCAGTTTTGTCGTTCTCCACAGGGATCAGTGCGAGGGAAAGAATGCCATTCAACGGTTTCTATATTTCTAAGCTCATGAATCAAAAGTTCTGGTTTAAAGCGAACCAAAAGCAAATGCGAAAAATTAAAGGAACAAAAAGCAAGTAAATAACAATAACACGTTCTTCGGAGGAAAGAAACTCAATAGAGATCACTCAATAACACATGCATTCTTCCGACCATTTCATACACAAATCACTCATTCGTCTAATATCCTCACGTATCACTCACAACAGAGGTTATGTCTAACGCAACGCCGAGAGAACAACGGTATTGTCTCATTGGTGATGTCTCACGCAACTCAACAACACAGAGAAGTAAGAACTGATACTCACGCAAGTGTTAAGTCTAAATCTATCTCTAGAGTTCAGACAAAACCGATATTATTATAACACCCATGTCAAACTCATGAGTAATTCATATACAAAGCCCTGATCAGAATACAAACATATGATTAACCCTGCATTCAACTAATTTACCAACTGTATACGAACGCCGTTCTTCATCGCTATTGTCACGCATCCTCGCAATACCGTATCGATCCTACTCATGCTACCCATGCTACTTAATCAACATAATACAACAAAAGATACAATGAATATCAATTCACAAACCCCTGTCAAAAGCTTGCTCATTGACAGATGAAAATCTAATATTAACGATTCGATATAGGTTTTGTCACGACCCACAAACAATCAATCAAAGACAAACAATCAATAGAGAATCAAAACATATTCATAAACATAGATTAGATGAAATACAATAGGTATCAAGAGATTTACATACCAAACATCAACAAAAGAGAACACAAAGAGAAGAAAGGAGAAAAACAAACTTATCACGGCATGTCAAAGTCGATCGAAGCAAATTTGACTCTGAATCATCAAGATGCATCATCCAATGTTGTTTCTAAGCTAATCTACTCCTAAAACATGTTTGATGAAGTTGGGAGAAAGTTCCCCCAAAAACATAACATAAAAAATGATGAAAAATGGCTAAAATAGGCAAATTTGCGTTCCCAGGTTCGCCTAGCGAGCCCTCGTTCGCTAGGCGAACGTAAACCGCCTTAAAGTTGAGTTTTTTCACGATTCTGGAACTTTTTGTTCGCCCCGGTTCGCCTAGCGAACTCGCTAGCGAGTGCTCGCTACGGGGGTTCGCCCAGCGAACATGACAGCAAACCAAAATTTGTTTTGATCATAACTCTTGAACCGTAACTCTGATTGACGCACGGTTTGAAGCGTTGGAAAGCTTATTCAATGCTCTTTATGAATATGGAAAAATCCCATTGCTGGATCACCTACAAAAATAAATGAAAATCGATTAAACTCAATGATATTTACACGGTAACGCACTATACACCGAAAACGTAAAGTAAACGTATTTACACACAAAGTGGGGTTTATTCAACCAATTTTAACACAAAGTAAGGATAAGTGCAACAAAACTTATATACAAAAATAGGTACAATTTGCACTTATCAAACTCTCCCCAACTTATTATTTTGTTTGTCCTCAAACAAAAGTCAATCAACTCAAAGAAACAAAAGCAATTATCAAGAAATCGTGCTCAACAAGTTTTTACAAACGCAGAATAAACGTATGGTACAAATATCAAAAGTACATGCAAAACAATGCTTACCACTAAACTACAACGACACCACGAATATGAAACAAAGTCTAAGCACAAAACAAATGTCAACATCCAAAAGCAATACATGTTCAAAAATGAATCACACCTAACACTCCACTTCAAATAAGAATGAAGAAATTAATGCGCGTTTGCAACCGCAGGGAAATTTCACTCATCTGACAAACAATGCAAATAACAATTCAATTCATACAACATCTAACAATCAAAAATGAAAATATGGAAGCAAAAAGATCACTAAGGGCTTTAAGGGTTGTAGCTTGGTCGGGTTCACAATAAAGGGACATTTCTACAGGCCATTGAATCGAAATTGCCGATAAATGATATTTACACATTACAACTTCATTCACCATTCTCATTCCTTTACCACAAACCTTCTCAAACTACCTTTATGCATAATTATTTCACTCTATTTTTCTCATTCAAACAAGCATTCTTTTTCTTTTGTTTTTCACATTCATATTTACACTTTTTCTTTTCATGCTTGTTTGAACTTTTTCAAAAGTTTCAAGCAACTTACCAATCTTCTTTTTCATTCTCCCCAACTTGAATTCAACCAAACCTCAAGTGAATGCTCCTTGCTTTTTACGGCAAGGAAATCAAAGTATACAATTTCAAAGGTTCAAGAAGAAATTTTAGAAACTCACTAAATTCAATGATGAACCAAACTTGCAAATTATGTACATAAACCAAGTTCATCACTAAAAATGAGATCTAAATTGTTTTAGTCTCAAAGGGGCTAACAAATTCTCACTACTCACGGGTAAGATACTTTTGGATACGGTTGTGCTCAATATAAACAAATGCCTTGATAATTTCTAATGCTTCCACAAAATCACAATAATCAGAAGATAAAGCATGAATCAAACGAATTAAACAAAGTTTATCAGTCATCCAAGCATTTAGTAAACAATGGAGGTTTCCTCACATGGGGCTATGAACTAAAGTGATTCATAAATGAACAAAAATTGCAAGAGAATGAAAGACATGTAATTTGTACAAATCCTAAGGTTCATAAACATGTTATGTTCTAGAAAAGCAATAAACACCAACCAACACAATGCAACTTTCTTTAAACTTTTCACACTACCATAACATTTTCTTGTTGAAACAATCAAAATTGAAAAATCACACAATGCATCCTCAAGCTAATTAAAAACAAAACTTGAGAACAAACACAAAAATTTCTAAAACTCATAAACATATACTAACAAAATGGGTGAAAGTGGATAAGAGAATAAGAGAGTTTTTCCACAAAAAGCAAGGCGCGCTAAGCGCGCACAGGCTTGCTAAGTTTTTCAAGTTTTTTCTCTCATTCAATCCATCCAATCTCACACAATACTACAATACTACTAAATATAAAACTGTAAAACTCAAATTGTTGGGTTGCCTCCCAACAAGCGCTTGTTTCACGTCGTAAGCTCGACACCTTATTTACGTACAAGCTCTTCCATGTTGTTTCGTTCACTGGTAGCGACCCAATAAAACCTGCAACACTTAAGCAAATGTAAACCAAAAACAAAAATATGTACACACACATAAACATGATGGAAAAAACATATATACAATCACTTATGGAAAACAACTATTAACAAGTATGTACAAAGCTTAACAAGTGTTTATACAGGTAAATATACAATATAGAAAATTATGTACGAAGCTTAAAAATATAGAAACTATGCGATGCAACTCAATATCTAAACACCAGTCCCCGGCAACGGCGCCATTTTGTTGAAGCTAGAATAGCAGCAAGCAAAAATATAAGTAACCCAGTTTTGTCGTTCTCCACAGGGATCAGTGCGAGGGAAAGAATGCCATTCAACGGTTTCTATATTTCTAAGCTCATGAATCAAAAGTTCTGGTTTAAAGCGAACCAAAAGCAAATGCGAAAAATTAAAGGAACAAAAAGCAAGTAAATAACAATAACACGTTCTTCGGAGGAAAGAAACTCAATAGAGATCACTCAATAACACATGCATTCTTCCGACCATTTCATACACAAATCACTCATTCGTCTAATATCCTCACGTATCACTCACAACAGAGGTTATGTCTAACGCAACGCCGAGAGAACAACGGTATTGTCTCATTGGTGATGTCTCACGCAACTCAACAACACAGAGAAGTAAGAACTGATACTCACGCAAGTGTTAAGTCTAAATCTATCTCTAGAGTTCAGACAAAACCGATATTATTATAACACCCATGTCAAACTCATGAGTAATTCATATACAAAGCCCTGATCAGAATACAAACATATGATTAACCCTGCATTCAACTAATTTACCAACTGTATACGAACGCCGTTCTTCATCGCTATTGTCACGCATCCTCGCAATACCGTATCGATCCTACTCATGCTACCCATGCTACTTAATCAACACAATACAACAAAAGATACAATGAATATCAATTCACAAACCCCTGTCAAAAGCTTGCTCATTGACAGATGAAAATCTAAGATTAACGATTCGATATAGGTTTTGTCACGACCCACAAACAATCAATCAAAGACAAACAATCAATAGAGAATCAAAACATATTCATAAACATAGATTAGATGAAATACAATAGGTATCAAGAGATTTACATACCAAACATCAACAAAAGAGAACACAAAGAGAAGAAAGGAGAAAAACAAACTTATCACAGCGTGTCAAAGTCGATCGAAGCAAATTCGACTCCAAATCATCAAGATGAATCATCCAATGTTGTTTCTAAGCTAATCTACTCCTAAAACATGTTTGATGAAGTTGGGAGAAAGTTCCCCTAAAAACATAACATAAAAAATGATGAAAAATGGCTAAAATAGGCAAATTTGCGTTCCCAGGTTCGCCTAGCGAGCCCCCGTTCGCTAGGCGAACGTAAACTGCCTTAAAGTTGAGTTTTTTCACGATTCTGGAACTTTTTGTTCGCCCCGGTTCGCCTAGCGAACTCGTTAGCGAGTGCTCGCTACGGGGGTTCGCCCAGCGAACATGACAGCAAACCAAAATTTGTTTTGATCATAACTCTTGAACCGTAACTCCGATTGACGCACGGTTTGAAGCGTTGGAAAGCTTATTCAATGCTCTTTATGAATATGGAAAAATCCCATTGCTGGATCACCTACAAAAATAAATGAAAATCGATTAAACTCAATGATATTTACACGGTAACGCACTATACACCGAAAACGTAAAGTAAACGTATTTACACACAAAGTGGGGTTTATTCAACCAATTTTAGCACAAAGTAAGGATAAGTGCAACAAAACTTATATACAAAAATAGGTACAATTTGCACTTATCAAACTCTAGTGTCGACAAGGGTAGATTCATGGTTCGACAGGAGTTATGCATGTTGTAGTCGAAGTCTGTTCAAGCATGCTATCGAAATATGCTAGCTTTGTGTTTAAGTTAGCATGTCGAATTGGGCCTTGCTTGTAAGCCCAAATTGTTAAGTTATCTTTAAACCTAAGTTAGCTTAGTAGTATATTTATAGACTAGCTCTCTCAATTTATTGAGAGAGGTTAATGGTTGGTATTCACTTGTAATATTTGAACCCTTATTGAGTAAGTGAATAGTAAAACATTTTTAACCAATTCTTATTCCTCCTCTTCCTTCTTCTCTATCTTTTGTAAAACCTAATAGGGTTTCTTGCGTTTGTTCAAGAAACTTAGCCTTTTTCTCATATTTTAGTTTGTTCTTGACGACATCAATTGACAACAGAGACAATAAATCATTTCTAAAGACCACTTTGTGCAACATGTTACTCCATATTTCCATAGCCTTACTTCAATGTCGTTTTTTCTTTTTTCTCTTGGATTTTGGAATGGATTTTTTAGGCTTTCTACTCGTGGATGGTGGTGGAGATGACATCATTTTTTATGTTACTATTGATACTTTTTCTGTGTTGTAGTCTTTAAGTTTGGATTTCCACACATGTTTTGACATATCTACTTCATAGAGATTCTCTTTTCATTTCTCTTACTTCCTATTTTCAAACACATTCAATGTTATTTCATCATCATAAACCTTTAAAGTGAGTGTACCTTTTCTAAATCTATATTGCATCGACTTGTAAGCAAGAACAATCCACCAAGAATGAGAGGTATCTCTTCATCTTCAAGCATGTCCATGATCACAATATCAACTAGAAAGCTAATTTTTTCTATTTTAACCAGCATACCTTTCGCTATCCCATATGGATGTTTTGTGTACTTATCTGCAAATTCTAAATTCATCCTTGTATTGTTGACTTTTCCAATACCAAGCTTTTGATAGATTAACAATGTCATCAGGCTCACATTAATTCCCAAATCAATTAAAATCTTCTTGGAAGTTCTGTCATCTATAGTGCATGAAATTGTGACAAATTCAGGATATTTTCATGTGATGGGGATTCTCGTATCTTGTGATATTGTACTACATTACTTAGTTAAGATTATTGGCTCATCTCCCAATGTTCTCTTTTTAGAAATTATATATTTCATGAATTGTTTGTACATGGGCATTTGCTCGAGTTCTTCAAACAAAGGAACGTTGATCTCTAACTTTCTAAACATTTCAAGAAATTTCTCAAAATTTTTATCGTTTTGATCCTTCTTCTTCACCCTTTGAGGATAGCATATCCTAACCACCAGTTTGGTCTCATTGTTATTTTTCTCTTCAGTTGGCTTTTTGGGGAACATAACTTTTTCTAGTTCTTTATTGTTCTCCTTTACTTCCAGATCTACCTCTATAAAATGATCATCATTTGTGGCATTCTCTTCTTCATCTTCAGCAACCTTCTGACTTCTTGTTGTGACAATAGTAACATTGATATGATATATGGAATTTATGAATGTGGTGCTCGAAATACTCCCTTATGCTTGCTGTGAAACCTACAGATATTTTTTAATCGCTCCCCTTTTTAATCTTTGCAGATAAGGCAATATGATTTTTGGCTTTGGAAGTTTTCTCTTTAAGCCATGATAGTAACAACATTGACACTCTCTTGATTTCTAGGATTATTAATGGTGTTGCTTGGGAGATTACCTTGAACATGTTATGAAAGTTGTTGAGTTATTTGTCCCACTTAAGCCTCTATATTTTTTATAGATGTTGTAGTGTTCCTTAGATTATTCATGGTCTCTTCTTGAAATTGGGCATTCTGAGAAGTCATGTTTTAAAGAGCTATCCCCAAATCTGCTTTCTTAGGGACTAGTTGTTGTTGTTGAAATTGTTGTTGTTAGTGGTTTTGATATTGTATTGGACCTTGCTTATAAATGCCCCCTTGTTGATCTTTCTAGGAAAGGTTTGGCTATTTTTTCCACCATGGAATATACGTATTGGAATAAGGATTGTTCTGCTTGAGGTAGTTTACTTGCTCTGCTTGTGGTAGATGGGCTTCACAATACATAGTAAAATGAGGACCCCACAAATTTTAAAACTAAATGCTTGTGCATGTTGGACTTGAGTTACCTATTGAATATCTATATTTAATGCCTTAAGTCTCCTTTCAACTTCAGCTACAACTTGATCTTCTAACTTTATACTTTGATTTGCTAGTTTTAGACCAATAACTCTTTCTCGCCTGTTTGTGTATCTATCATACAATTTGAGATGCTTATTTGTAGTGATGACTTCAATAATTTTCTTGATACTATTGGCTATTGTAAAGTTTGATGAGCCACTAACAACTGTATCAATCAACTGTTGAGTCTTTAGTCTGAGGCCATTAATAAACATATGCATTTGTTCTGTTTGACCTAGATTGTGTGTAGGGTACACAACCAACAAATTTTGATTTTTTTGTATGCATCTCACAATAACTCACCTTCCTTTTGTTTAAAGCTGATGATTTATTGTAATTTTTTAAGGAAAATTGAAGCAGGAAAATATCCATTCAAAAAAGTTGTTTCCAGCTCTTCCCAAGTTGTAATGTTGTCTGTTGGATATGAACAAAACCATTATTCATCATACTCTGCTAGATTAAAATGAAACATTCTCAATTTCTTACTTTCGTTTATATACCCTTCTATCTTAAGAGTTGTACTCATTGTTAGAAACCTTAACAAATGTTTGTTGGCATCTTCATTTATTTTAGGCAAAATAGCCTTTTTCGTCCCATATATGATTAGCGCGGAGTGTGAGAGCAAGAGTTGTCTCTACAAGTCAATCTATGTTTTGATGATAACAATACGTATTTGTGAAATAACCATTTTATGTTCTAATGTGTGTTGTGTGCATATCATATTAATAGAAGATATCAGATCCAACAAGCACCAGCCCGATGTGCGTAATTTATAATATGCGAAGTTACTATGTGTGACACAAGTCGCAAGAAGCAAGAACGCTTCTGTATATGATCGTGATCAGTCAGATCCAAGGATGCCGATATTGCTGTTGCAATGCTCTTATGGATGCTCTCTGAAAGTAGTCGAGATTCTGAAGATTGCGAAGCTTCTGAAGAAGAGAACCGAAGTGTTGAAGACTCTCATGACTTGAAGTTCTGAAGGCGGAAGGCTCTGAAGATCAAGTGAAAAAAGACTCTGAAGACTTATGTGTTTTGAAGATTACGGTTCCAAAGGTCAAGCGCTGAAGACTCTGAAGACGGATTCCTAATGGACAAGTTCTGAAGTTTCGGAAGACTTGAAGAAGTAAAGGATAATGTTCTTAAAGACAAGTGTTGAAGTTCTGAAGACTGATTCTTAATGGACTTCTTCAAATGACTAAAGACTTGACGTATCAGATATCATGTTAAGAAGGCTCTACTTATGCTTCATCAAATTACCATCAGAAGCCTCTGAAATTTGGAAGTCAAATATTACCGTTGTGAAGAACTGTACACACTACTCAAGAAGATATCCCGTCACTTCTCCCACAGCAAAAAGGAGATGTGTCAGTACAACTAATTATTACACAACGTCTCTTTTCCAACAGCCAACAGTATTTCAAACGGCTATATTTTACTTGGCTATTTAAAGGAAAGAGCTCTCGCTTCTGAAGGTAATCGATTCATTCCATCAAAAGTGAATTAATTAAGTCATTGTGTGAAGATAGCAACAACGATGAGTTCTCGTTGTAACACTTAAATATCAAAAGCTATCACCATTTACACATGGCCATTATTGTTGGAGCTTAAAGATCAACATTCAACACAACAACAACAACAACAACAATGAATTGGTACAGAAGTTGTTAATGAAGAAGACAACATTGCAAATTAGTCAAGTCATCAACTCACCTTCTCGTTAGCACTACATTGAAGATCTAAAGCAAGGAGTTGTTGCTCAAACCTTGCTCACCCAAGAAGACGAAGAAGAAGAAGAAGATCTACAAGATGTCAACAACTGTCAAATCATTATACATCTTTGTAGTTTCTTAGGATAGCAAGGAGTTGTTGCTCATATCTTGCTTGAACACTTGTGTGTTCTTTTGTACTTAAACTTAGGAGTAATCTTCTTGTTAAGAAGCATCATTGTAATCTCCTGTATAACTACAATGTGACCGGAGACTCGAGAAGACAATGGCGAGATGTGATTGTGGGAAAAGCCTGAAATAGGGTCAGTAGCGTTATATTCATTGCGATGAATCCCTGAATGTCTAGCTGTGAAAGCCTAGCAGTAGATCTTGCGAGATTGGAACCTGCAGGTCAATGTTTGTTATATTCATTAAGTTGAATCCCTGAACGGTTCATTGTATGTTAGTCATAGTGCGGATGTGCAGTTTGTTAATCACCGGCTGTTGCCCGTGCATCTGTAATCGAGATTGATTATAGTGGATTAAGACCTTGTGTTCAAGGCAAAATCACCTGAGGAGGGTGGACTGGATTAGCCTTTGTGGTGAACCAGGATATATCGTGTGTCCTTTACTCTTATGCTTAATGTCTTTGTTTATGTTTGTATATTGAGTATCATAACCATTCATAAACAAGTCAGAACCTTGCAACTCTGATAAGCTTCCGCTCTGCAAGTTCTGAATGATGTACACAGCATTCTGACTCTCATTGGTTCTTATGCTTCATGCAAGGCAAGTCTGAATGTTACTTCGTAAGTCAGAGTCTCTCAACGAACTCTGATGTTATCTCAGCGTCTTAATGACAAGAAGCGAAAAGTTGTCAAAATAGTAAATACACAATTCAACCCCCCCCCCTTTTCTTGTATCTTTCTCGCACCTTCAATTGGTATCAGAGCTCCGGTTCTGATATTGATGGATATCAAACACTTAACAGTGTCAGAAAAAGATCCAGATGCGGTGCGTAGAAATACTCTAGGTGAGATTGAAATCCACTTACAATTTTTGTAACAGTTTAGAAGATGACTGTGTACAAAATTGTAATCAATCTGAGTACTTGAGCAAATCACTGATTTTGGAAGTTTTTACAGTTGTCAAATGACTAAATCTTCCTCACTTAAGTTTTAATGAAGATTGGAGAATCAGCTGATAAGATAGATTCATCAGATAAGAAGTAGTATCTGTTGAATGCTTATCCTGGAAGATACGTGTGAATGAACCACGTATTTTCTCAAAGTTGAATCATCAGAAAACAGGAAGTCTTGTTTGCTGAAGATGACTGTGTACAAAATTGTAATCAATCTGAGTACTTGAGCAAATCACTGATTTTGGAAGTTTTTACAGTTGTCAAATGACTAAATCTTCCTCACTTAAGTTTTAATGAAGATTGGAGAATCAGCTGATAAGATAGATTCATCAGATAAGAAGTAGTATCTGTTGAATGCTTATCCTGGAAGATACGTGTGAATGAACCACGTATTTTCTCAAAGTTGAATCATCAGAAAACAGGAAGTCTTGTTTGCTGAAGATTAGTTCTTTATGATTTTTTGAGATGTTTTCAAGAAACGGATTAGGTCCACCCTTGACTTTCTCGTTTAAAGCTCATTCAGAACTTCTTCATATAAAAAGGAAAGATTGTTGTTCTATAACTTTGAACTTTAGAATTAAGTCTGATGAAGTCAGAAATCTGATAAGTTCAAACTCTTAGAAATGGTTCAACATCTGAATCTTGACTAATCGAGGAGTTGAAAGATTCAATGAAGTACTGAATATTGTTTTCTTGAAAAACATAAACTGAAAGAATATTCAAGAAGAAGAATGTCAAGGATTCATCAAATGCTTAATCGTGAATGAACTCTTAAGTTTTGTTTGAATCAACATAACTAAGTTCTGATAACTTGAAACTATCTCTCAGGTGAATCAAATGTTAGTGATCAGGTCATTATCTGATAAGTTGTTCAGAACCTCTCATGCACTGGAATCAGAAGATGTCAAACCAGACACTTAAGTTTTCTACTCAAAGTCAAAAAGAATTTAAGTTACTAATGTCCTTCTGAAGGAAGAAATCAGTTAGCATTCTGTTCATAAGAAGATATGTTGTTAAACTCTGATGAATTAACTGTGAACTAGTCAGATCAGCATTGTGAGACCAAGGTGTTTCATGCAAACTATGGTTCAGATTTAGAAGTCTCTGATTGGTTGTTCTCAGAAGTCAGATGAACAACTCTGAACAGGAAAAGAGACCCTTGAAGAATCCAAGAACCCACAACAGTTCACTCAGAAAAGGAAAGATCGGAGTCAAAATGGGAAGTACTCAGATAAGTCTATAAAGATCTTAGTATCTTTAAGCAATAGATTACAACGTCAGACCACTCTGAAGGAAGCAGAAGCAAATAGATGATGATCAGAAGTCCTGAGTCAGAATTGAATGCAAAATATGAAAATAAAAATTTCAGACTATGTAAGGTATGATCTTCTCTATCTTAAATATTTAAACAATAATGCATGAATTTGGTAGGAAGAAATAAATTATCTGAAATATTCCCATCTTACAAGAAAACTTCTTAACTATGCGTGCACTCAAAAGCAACCTCAATCATAATTGCGAATCTTTGGAAATCATTACATAACTCTGACAACATAAGCATGTTTTCTTATTAAAATCTTACATGCTTTTACTAGACTAGGCACAACCTAACCTACCTAAATATGTGTATAAAAATCACTTCTCTCTGTCAAAACAATTCACTCTCAAGTCCCTCTATCGTAGAACCTTAATTGTTAAAATTTTCATTGTCCATCTGCTATCATGCCTCCACTAACCTTTCTTGGAAATCAAGATCTTCTTGAGATCATTCCTGAAAAACAATTTGTAATCAATACCCCTCCACTTACGAGTTGCATTGCTTGTAGTCTAGCAGATGTACTTTACACTCAACAATGGACTAGATACTCCATGATGCTAGAAAAACCTATCTATGTAAATCTTGTCAAAGATTTCTGGAAACATGCCGATCTTGATCTTGAAAGCAAATGCATCACCTCCTTTGTTTTTGAAGTCCTAATCATCATAAACCTGCTCTCAGTCACTCTTGCAACTGGGTGTGAGAATGTTGGAATCCCTGTTGACTTTGACAAAAACAAATTTTTTGCTGCTAAAAATTTTGCATCCCTTCATGACCTAACTTTAAGATACATACCCTTCAATCCTGAAAATCTCCTACCCATTCCCAAAGCCTGGTACAAGCTCATGCTGTCCAATTTTCTTCCCAGAGGAGAAAGTCATGACTTACTTAGATTTCATGACCATGAATTCATGTATTTACTAATGAATGAATTTCAAATAAACCTACCACACACTATCTTCAACTGTCTCTGGAAAACCATCTCTGAGTCCAAAAACCTCACAAAGTCCTACATTCCTTATGGAAGAGTTTTGTCTGAGATTTTCTTTAGAGATGGAATTGTGGACATGATCAAAGAGAAAATTAAAGAAGATGGTCCTGAAAGCCTTTTAGATAACTGCTTGTTGAAGACCAAATGTGAAATCTTTAGCAACTAAAAATTCTTTTATCTCTGTTTAATCTATGTCTGGATTTTGTTATGTATAGGGTTAAATCGTATTTGGTCTAGGTAGTTGTACTTGCATCAAGATTGTTTCTGAACTATTTAGGGAAAATGAAGTGTCAAGCCTAGCATCTAAATCAATGAAATATCTCTTCTTTGTTATTCTAAGAATATGAGATTCTCTCTTGACTAACCATTAATTGGAATTAAGGAAATCAAGTATCTGACAAAGCATTAATTGATATTATCTATCGAAAGATATTTGAAAGATATTTTAGTGGCTCAAGAAACCGTCATTATTAACTTATTAGCCCTTTGGCCACTAGCTGTAAAATAGTTGTTAACACATTAACTCTTCCCAAATAAATTAGTAACTGCTCCATTTTTCTTTTCCCACACAGATACAACCCTTAGTATACCCTAAGTAATCATAACCTACCTAGGAAATAGTAAACACAAATCCCTTGCACCAAACCAGTCACTCTCTTCACTCTAACTCGCTATAAATAGTTGGATGTTTCCCTTGCATAACTCATCCTAAAATCTAAACTCTTTTTCTGAAAAAAAAAACTCTCATTTCAACAAGATAATGAACTCTCAAAGAAATAGTCCTACCTTCTTAGGCAGAAAAGAAAATTTACATGTTATTTCAGAGAAAAGACCCAACCTCGCTCGTCTCAGAAACGATGGCTTAGAAATAATAAGAAGCATGCAAGCTCAGTCTTGGCAGTGCTATTACTCCCAACTGAATGGCCCACTCTTTACTTATCTTGTTAAAGAATTCTGGAATTATGCTAGGGTTAGCACTGATGGAAATACCATATGGTCTGAGGTTCATTATCACCCCATTGCTATCTCTGTTGCCTCGATAGAGAAAATCATTGGGTGTGTCTCCGACGGAGTCTCGATTGATCACTTTCAATCTGACTTAAGCATGGTGGAGAGATGTAGAATCTAGTTTGATGATTCAGTTCCATACGAACCGAATAATCCTGAGAAACTCCTTCCTGCTCCAAAAACTTGGTTCAAATTTTCACTGACCAACCTTCGTCCACCCGCGTCTGCGAGAAACACTATGACTCATGACAACAGAATCCTCGTCTTTCTTCTAACCCATCACGTTAGAATAGACCTTCCCAAGATTATCTTTAACCACATGAGACACTCTATCAGAACCTCAAGGAATCAGATGCATGCCTACATTCCATATGGGAGAATAATATCTGAGATAATTTGGAAAGAAAAGGCCTGGGGATTAATAAGCAGGCTTGAACCTGGATCCTCACCAGAAGATACCAGATGTGAACGAGTGGATAAAATTGAGGATTTTGATTATTAAGCTTTAAACCTTAGTAAATATCAAATTGTTTTTGTAATTTTGTGTTGATGGTTCTATATCTTTTAAATCAATGAATCTATGATGCTTTCTGTTTTATCATCTATAATTATATCAGTATTAAATCCATAACTTAAAAAGTTTTATCATTCTCTGAGGTGCTTACATTGGTTAAATAAAACATTTAAAACATTATCATGATCGTTAGAATCAAAGACTGACAATGATGCATTAACATCCTTCAAGGATAATGCAATCACAAAAATCCATGGCTTAGTGGATGCTTCGAGTTCCTGTGTGGACCCCATGGAAATAAGAAATGTCTGGACTGAGTTCCATGAATGGATCTCAGAGGAAGTTGTGAAGAGCAAGAAATTGGTTGTCACTCAAGCAGAAGAAAAGCTGCATTCCTCAAGAATTGATGATTCTGAAAGCTCACTCTCATCCTCCTCATCATCATTAGGCTCCTTTTAGTCTAACCCTAGGAACCCATTCTCATTAAGTCTATGTTTTTATTATCTTAAATCTGTTAGGATTAAGCACAACCTATGCTTTATATTTTAAAACTATTTTGTGGTTTTGTGTTATATCCATCCTTTGTGTGATTAATGCTTACATGATAATATCTTTTGAATCTATTAATATTCACTATCATATTGATACATATGCTTAAATGCTCAGACGCTCTAAACTTTTTGATTATGTCAAAAAAGGGGAGAAAGAATATGATTTTGATTGATGAATATATGAATATGAAAGAAATCTTAAAGAAAAGAAAAGAATGCAACTCAAACAAGTAATCAATCATATAAAATGTGTTACTACTAACGTTTGTTGTTTGATGTTTATCCGAGGAACTCTGAACAAGTTCACTAGGCATTCTAAGACAGGTTAAGAAAGAAGAACAGTGAAGTTCTTATGAACTGTTGGTCATATGATAGAAGTTGTACACTTCGTGAACATGTGTTCAGAATCAGATCTACCCAGTACTGTTCAGAAGTTGAGAATTGTCTAAAAGTCAAAGTTTATCTTGATCTCTGTCTCACTTGGTTTAGAAGTTGTAAGCTGTCTGAGAATATGAGATTCAGAACTCAAGAATCAGAAGAAGAAAACTCTGAAAGCAGTCAAGACAAAGTATACATCTCAAGATGCTTATTCAGAAGAACTGTGCAAATCAGAAGTCAAAGAACTGTCTGAAGATCCGGATTGAAGATCCAAGAATAAGTAGTTCTGATGTCTACTAAGAACTCAATTAAGAAGAAATGATTTGGTATCAGACTAAGTCAACAAGTGGTAATCAGACTTAGTATACACAAAGATTGGTATCAGACTCAGTCTGCAGTAATATCAATCAGAGCAAAGCTGTGAATTATTGTCAAAATATCTTCATTGGTATTAATTTCAGCACACTAAGAAATACTCTTCAAGAGGTATTAAAAGTAATCCTTCACTTGGTATCAGACACAACATACTCTGGTATAATTCAGTTCCAGACTAAGATTAAAACACGTGTGACAGTTTCAGAATCAAGCGTTGATTGATCACAAAATTTAACCTTCAATTGGTATCTGATCAAAAATTAAGCTTTGATAAACCACTGAGTTGTGACAGTAACAAGGGTCTGAGATGAAGACCTGTGTTCAAAAGTCAAACTCTAAAAAAGTCATGATCTACATTGGTGATTAAAATTTCATATTTCTGAACTACGTTCTGAAGATCCCAATATTTGACTTATGGAAATTAGGAGGAGACTACCCAGAAGATTCAATTGCTAAATCTAAAATCTTCACAAAGTCTGAAACTCAAGGGGAGTTTCTTAAAAAGACAGTGTCTGTCTCTGATGAATAGCGAGGCTATGTTATCAGATAAGAACTGATCTGTTTGTGCTTAAATGAATCTGCTGAAAAATGGAAATGCTTCAGAAGTCTCTGAAGATTACAAGCTCTAATACAACCACAAAGAAACTGAGTTCTGAAGATTTGAAGATGGAAGTAATGATGAACTAGTCCAGATTCTGAAGACTTTTGTCTCCTTAAGGACAAGATGGAGTAGTAGTCCTTTTCTATTCTTTGTTCTGGCAACTCAAGTTGTTATTCTGTATATCTTTGGATCATATAAGATTCTAGATGATCACAGATAAAACTTTGAGGATAACACATTCAGGGGGAGCTGTTGTTCCAGACTCTGAATATGTTTGTTTTGGTGATTACCTTGTATAAAATGTTCAATCAAAATACTTGGTTTTGTCATCATAAAAAAGGGGGAGATTGTGAGAGCAAGAGTTGTCTCTACAAGTCAATCTATGTTTTGATGATAACAATATGTATTTGTGAAAGAACCATTTTATGTTCTAACGTGTGTTGTGTGCAGATCATATTAATAGAAGATATCAGATCCAACAAGCACCAGCCTGATGTGCGTAATTGATAATATGCGAAGTTACTATGTGTGACACAACTCATAAGAAGCAAGAATGCGTTTGTATCTGATCGTGATCAGTCAGATCCAAGGATGTCGATATTGCTGTTGCAATGCTCTTGTGGATGCTCTCTGAAATTGGTCGAGATTCTGAAGATTGCGAAGCTTCTGAAGAAGAGAACCGAAGTGCTGAAGACTCTCATGACTTGAAGTTCTGAAGGCGGAAGGCTCTGAAGACCAAGTGCAAAAAGACTCTGAAGACTTATGTGTTTTGAAGATTACGGTTCCAAAGGTCAAGCGCTGAAGACTCTGAAGACGGATTCCTAATGGACAAGTTCTGAAGTTTCGGAAGACTTGAAGAAGTAAAGGATAATGTTCTTAAAGACAAGTGTTGAAGTTCTGAAGACTGATTCTTAATGGACTTCTTCAAATGACTAAAGACTTGACGTATCAGATATCATGTTAAGAAGGCTCTACTTATGCTTCATCAAATTACCATCAGAAGCCTCTGAAGTTTGGAAGTCAAATGTTACCGTTGTGAAGAACTGTACACACTGCTCAAGAAGATATCCCGTCACTTCTCCCACAGAAAAAAAGAGATGTGTCAGTACATCTAAATATTACACAACGTCTCTTTTCCAACAGCCAACAGTATTTCAAACGGCTATATTTTACTTGGCTATTTAAAGGAAAGAGCTCTCGCTTCTGAAGGTAATCAATTTATTCCATCAAAAGGGAATTGATCAAGTCATTGTGTGAAGATAGAAAAAATGATGAGTTCTCGTTGTAACGCTTAAATATCAAAATATATCACCATTTACACTTGGCCATTGTTGTTGGAGCTTAAAGATCAACATTCAACACAATAACAACAACAATGAATTGGTACAGAAGTTGTTGATGAAGAAGACAACATTGCAAATCAGTCAAGTCATCAACTTACCTTCTCGTCAGCACTACATTGAAGATCTAAAGCAAGGAGTTGTTGCTCAAAGCTTGCTCACCCAAGAAGACGAAGAAGAAGAAGATCTACAAGATGTCAACAATTGTCAAATCATTATACATCTTTGTAGTTTCTTAGGATAACAAGGAGCTGTTGCTCATATCTTGCTTGAACACTTGTGTGTTTTTTTGTACTTAAACTTAGGAGTAATCTGCTTGTTAAGAAGCATCATTGTAATCTCCTGTATAACTAATTCTTGGTGAATTAGGATTCCTTGAGTGGTCAGTGTAACTGGAGACTCGAGAAGACAATGGTGAGATGTCATTGTGGGAAAAGCCTGAAATAGGGTCAGTAGCATTATTTTCATTGCGATGAATCCCTGAACGTCTAGCTGTGAAAGCCTAGCAGTAGATCTTGCGAGATTGGAACCTGCAGGTCAATGTTCGTTATATTCATTAAGTTGAATCCCTGAACGGTTCATTATATGTTAGTCACAGTGCGGTTGTACAGTTTGTTAGTCACTTGTTGTTGCTCGTGCATCTGTAATCGAGATTGATTATAGTTGATTAAGACCTTGTGTTCAAGGCAAAATCACCTGAGGAGGGTGGACTGGATTAACCTTTGTGGTGAACCAGGATATATCGTATGTCCTTTACTCTTATGCTTAATGTCTTTGTTTATGTTTCTATATTAAGTATCATAACCATTCATAAACAAGTCAGAACCTTGCAACTCTGATAAACTTCCGCTCTGCAAGTTCTGAATGATGTACACAGCATTCAGACTCTCGTTGGTTCTTATGCTTCATGCAAGGCAAGTCTGAATGTTACTTCGTAATTCAGAGTCTCTCAACGAAGTCTGATGTTATCTCAGCGTCTTAACGGCAAGAAGCGAAAGTTTGTCAAAAGAGTAAATACACAATTCACCCCCCCTTTCTTGTGTCTTTCTCGCACCTTCACGGAGTTCATTTTGGTCCCTTAATTTTTAAAAGGATCATTTTCGTCCCTCAACTGTATTAAATGTACCAGGTTTATCCTTTACAGACAAAATACATCAACGTTGTTAAACATGAAACTGTTAACCTCCATGTCAGCTCCACGTAGAATTTCTTCTTCTCTAAAGACGTCTATAAACCAGAATGCCATATTCTTCATATCAATTAGGGTTTCGTGAAATTTTCCATCTTCTTCTTCTGTAAACTATTGTTCACGCTGCAACATCTATTGTGAAGAATAATGGATCATAAAAGTTCTGCTCCGTCGCAAAAGGGGTATGGGTAAGGTTGAGAAGTGAGTTACAGTTCCGAATCTGGGTTTAATTCTTCTTCTTCGAAAAATCAATGTAGACCTAACTGTTGGTGTGGTGATTTTGTTGTACTCAAAATGGCAAAAACAATCAAAAAAATTAGGAAGCAATTTTGGGGATGTCCACGTTATAAGGTGTGATCTATCTTGTTAAGTTTGCAATTTCGATTTTATATAGTGGGTAATGTTGTATGTAACCTGTGCAGGGGAATCCAACTAATGGATGTGTTTATTTTGATTCATTTTGTGCTGAAGTGAAAGATGACAGGGACATGTTTATCAAGAATAAAAAAAAAGGTTGGGAATTTTAGCAAAAGAGAATGAAGATCAACATCATAAATTGCTTAAATTTAAAGGATTAATTGAAGAACTTGAGGGGGCTCTCAATAACACAATGAAGTGGAAGAGATTTTGGAGATATTCATTTTTTGTTGCTTTAAGTATATTAATCTACAATTTATTAATGTAATTGTACTACTCCAAAGGTTTTTCTATGGGATGAATGAATTGTATTTCTATAATATTGTTTTATGAGATTAATGATGAAATTCTGGTAGTAGATCTCAGATGTCTTGAGAGATGTCGAGACACTTGATCTCTGCTTCACACACAAGGACAATAAGGAGCAGAATACAAAATGCAGAAAATAAAGTAACACACAAGGATTGTTAACCCAGTTTGGTGAACAACAACACCTACGTCTGGGGGCTACCAAGCCAGGAATGAAATCCACTAGATAGTATTACCTCTAAGCTAAACACCTCAGGTTTACAGCTTATCACTTAATCACTACCCGTGCTTAATTTCTACCTAAGACACTTCCTAGGTATGAGACCCTTCTCAATTCCCTTTCAATCACAGCGGCGAGAGAAATTACAACTCAATGTAAACAATCCAGCTCTAGTATCAATACGACACAAGAGAGGCTCCCAAAATACAAACCCTAAACCAAGGTTGTCAAAATCGAGTTTTTACCTTGACTCGTTTTGGCTAGGTAAAACCGAAACGTAAAATCGTAAAATTTACCTCATATTAAAATATTTTATGTGTGTGTGTGTCTATATAATACAAACCCTAAACCAAGGTTGTCAAAATCGAGTTTTTACCTTGACTCGTTTTGGCTAGGTAAAACCGAAACGTAAAATCGTAAAATTTACCTCATATTAAAATATTTTATGTGTGTGTGTGTCTATATATATATATATATATAAATTTATCCTCTGACTATGTAACTTAATGCAGAAAATTAATAGATCTGTTTATATATACGTATCCAACAACATGTAAGATTATGGTAATTGAAAAAGATATATATATATATATATATATATATATATATATATATATATATGTGTGTGTGTGTGTGTGTGTGTGTGTGTGTCTATATAATACAAACCCTAAACCAAGGTTGTCAAAATCGAGTTTTTACCTTGACTCGTTTTGGCTAGGTAAAACCGAAACATAAAATCGTAAAATTTACCTCATATTAAAATATTTTAAGTGTGTGTGTATATATATATATATATATAAATTTATCCTCTGACTATGTAACTTAATGCAGAAAATTAATAGATCTGTTTATATATACGTATCCAACAACATGTAAGATTATGGTAATTGAAAAAGATATATATATATATATATATATATATATATATATATATATATATATATATATATATATATGTGTGTGTGTGTGTGTGTATATATATATATATAATGCAGAAAATTAATAGATGTGTTTGTATATACGTATCCAACAACATATAAGATTATGGTAATTGAAAAAGATAAGCTTTAATATTTCTTTTGGTTCTACAATACATTTGAAATTTTAAATAGAGCTTTGCGATTAACTTCTTTGCTAAACCCAACATTAGAAACTCAAATGAGTCTATCTATGCACAAAACAGGATATAATGATTTTTCACATGGAATATTTCAACAAAAAAAAAGATAAAATTAAGTTAAAGAGTAAAATCCAAAGATTTTACACGATTTTACAGATTTCAAAGAGATTTAAATCGTGTAAAATCGTTCCAATATACGATTTTACTTAAAAACGATTTTACCTGCGATTTAACACCAAATGTCGACCTAGAAACGTAAAATCTAAGAGTTTAGGTTTTAAATCGAGATTTTAACAGCCTTGCCCTAAACAATGTATTTTCCCCCACCTTTCCTAGGTTAAAGCCATCCTATTTATAACTATAAACATGACTGGATTTGGGCTTCAGAAACGCAACAATTCTGCTCCACAAAATCTGCAACTAATTCTCCTCTCGAATAGTTTCTTCAATTCTAAGTTTCCTAAAGTGTCTCCACACTTAGAAACAGCATCTTCAAATTATAATCAGAATCTCTGATTCCTCAATCTTGGACGCCACCTAGGAAAACAAATAATCCCAGAATAATCTGACATCTGGAATAACATAATTAAAAATTGAAAAGTAACAGACAAAGATGTCGAATCATCATGATAGGACATCTTGTTGTCAAGTTAGTTTTATCAAAATTGATGCCAACCTCAACGGCTTGGACTCATCATTCTCCCATTTGGCAAATTTTGGCTAAAACTAACCAAATGAAACTTGCAGACAGAAAAACATAGTCTGAGGCCAAAAAATAGAACATTAGAACATCAGCAATGGAAAAACTAAGCCTCCCCCTCAATCAGTTCCTTCTTCTACAAGCAACAGATTAGCACGCTCCTCTCAGTGGCAGCAGCAGCAGTCAGTGGTTAGTAAAGTTAGTATTACTCCCTCTTTTTAGCCATAATATGACAAAGGCAGTTAAAATAACTAAATAACCAAGCAATATCATAAAGTATTATAGAACAAAATAAGCACATAAAGTGCCAAAAATAATCCTGAGCATTAAGCCCTTACATAACCAAAAAAAAAAAAAAAAAAAAAACAAGACAACATTCAGCAGTCATCTTTAGTTTCCTCATCATCCTCTTCCTCTTCTCCATGATCATTATCAGCCTCATCTCCAGCATCATCATCAGTATCCACCTCATTATTTCCAGCTACAATTTTCTCAGCATCATTAGTGTCAGCTTCAGTCCCCTTGTCTTGCTCAGCTATCAAGACCTGTATTAACTACTCCAGTTTAGCCTTCCTTGTTGAACTTGACTTGAAGATGGCATCAAGATCCTTGCAGGTTTCCTTTAGTTGTGTAATGGTATCTTCCTTTGTATTTCAAGGAACAGATGTTGATGCAGATGTTGAAACAATATCTGGAACATGACTCCCAGCAAACAACTTATAATGCAATATCAAGGGAGAATCCATTTTCATTGCATAATCTACAGTCACAAGAATACCAGGATACTGCTCCAAAATTATGCCACAAATGAGGGAGGGAAAACATATAGGCAGCTTAGTAGTAGTGGATGAGGTTTGCTTCAGAACTTGATCAAAGATATAAGTTCCAAAATTAAACTTTCTTCCTTTACCAACAATGTATATGAATTTTCCTAGCCCAGCAGATATGGTTGAAGTGTGGTTGGTAGGCGCCCAGTTGTCAGTACCAATTCTATGCAGAATTGCATACTTCACACTGAGTTTCCTAGCTAACAGTTCCCCTTTGCTTGGCCAATGCTTCATAGAATTACAGGTGATCTCTTGACACACCTGATCATCAGTATCTTTATACTCAGGTTGAGAGTCTACTGATCTTCCCAAAAACCTGTTGATCACAGTGGAGGAAAATTTCACAATATTTCCTCTGTCGTATACTTTCATGTAGTCTTCATTGGTGGCATCATTACATCCTTCAGGAATGTTCACTACAAATTCTTTGACCAGCTTTTCATAGCAGACCCAAATTTAGTAACTGTCTTCATCAGGCCTGCAACTTTAATTAGCTTTAACTCCTCTTGGCATTCTAGAGCATTCTTCCCTAGTTCTCTTTCCAAAGCTACTCTTCTTTGGTACACATATGGCCACCTCTCCATGTTTTCAGGAGCATGGAAGGAGACGTTGTCCAAGGGAGCTTTAGGAAGAGCATCAGCTCTTTTCTTAGAGGCCGGCTTCTTAATATGCATGATGTCCTGGACATCTTCACCAACATCATAGTCTGACTCAGTATCAGACTCAACCTTTATCTTTTTAGACACAATAGCAACCTTGCTCCAAGGTTTATGTGGTCCATCCACAGGTTTCTTAACTATCTTGGTAGGAGTGTTTTCAGCAACACCCTTACCTTTTCTGCTCTTTAATCTCTTGGCCACACCCGGGTGGAGGCTCTTGGCAATGATTTCATCATCAGAAGGCAATTCATCAACATTGATAACTTGATTAGAAGTCTTACCAATAGTACCCTCAGATGTCTGTTCCTTAGATTCTTCTACAGATGGGGATGTTCCACCATCTGCTTCGACATTTTTTACAATAGAGTCGGCAAGGGTGTGCAGGTTCTCTTCAGACCGTTCAAGATCATTCCCTTAAACATTCTCCTCAGTCACTACCTCTGGTTCAGCAACATGAGCAAAGGTAGTGGGAAGAATCTGAGCCCACGGTCTAGTAATTCCAGCAACATTCACCCGACCCCCTTAATTTAGGATCTGAGCCACTATTGTTTCGATCCTCTTATCCGTGTCAAAAATTTCTTTTTCTGTCCTAGGGTTAGAAAAAGCACTAGAGGTATTTGAAGGATTACCTGTAGGAATGTTTTTAGATCTTCTTACAGCAAGTTTATCCGGCTTACGTGGCACCACAGCCAAGGGGACAACATTTATAGCATCTTCAGCAGACAATTTCTCAGACCTATCCTTAGCCGCTGATGAAGAAACTTTTTCTTTCTTCGTTATTCCTCTAGAAGAATGTTGTTGAGACATCTTGTAATACTTGAGAGCAGAATTTAGTTTTTCTTCGAACAGGAGTATGAAGCAGTTTGTGAGAGATGATGCAGTATGAAGAAGACGTGCGCACGAACAGTTTAGGTAAATTTGAAATTATTGTTTTTGAAACCATACATACCCTTAAATAGTGTTCCCACAAATTAATTTTCCTAAACCCTCAAGCAAGCAAAACCCTAATTTTCCCCTCAACATCTTGACCTGATTTTTGATACCACCAGTGAGGTTCAAGTTTTCACAGGATGGTATCATGACATCTTGTGTGACATCATGCCAAATCATCACCTGCCTCAATCCTATGAACTAAGAGCAACTATCCCTTGTTGCTATTCCTTCAGTTTCTGTGATTGAGTCATCAATGACAACATAAGCGCACCTTTTTCTTTCAAAATCATCGATCATAGAGCCCTTGTGAAGAAGGTCCTGAATCCTTGAGATAGTCTGATGTTGCAACTTCTTCTGTGACATCTTAGTTAACTTCCCAATCTGCCATTCATCAATGTTCAAATCTGAGGGAGGTTTCTGATGCTTCCCATTATCTTTATTTGACATTGATGAGCACTCTGTCTGTAAAGAAGTCCATACATAGCAATTATTTTTTTATCTGACACCCTTCATGATAACTTTATCTTTATCATTCATAACAAAACATTCAGATTTGGTAAAGTTAACCTTTAGACCTTGGTCACAAAGTTGACTAATACTAATCAAATTAGCAGTCAGTCCCTTGACAAGCAACACATTATCAAGTCTAGGTAGACCAGCATGGTCCAATTTTCCAACCCCTTTAATTTTTCCTTTGGACCCATCCCCAAAGGTGACATAGTTGGAGGCATGAGATTCTATATCCACCAAAAAGTTCTTGACACCAGTCATGTGTCTTGAACATCCACTATCAAAGTACCACTTCTCTTCAGCAGAGCCTCTTATAGAAGAATGGGCTATTAGGGCCACAAACTCATTCTTGGGACTCCACTTCTTTCCTGCTTTACCAGCTTGCATCTTTCTGGATTGCGAACCAGACTTGGGATATCCATGTAACTTATAGCAGTAAGGTTTAATATGACCATACTTACCACAATGATGACATTTCTAATCTTGCTTCTTTTTGCCTGAAGTATCTTTCTGATGTCTGCGCTGATGTTGAGACATCACTTTTGACATCTTCTAATTCTGTCTCCTTTTTGGATGAGCAGAACTAGATTCTGGCTCCTTTCTTTTGCTCATCACAACTCAGTCATTGTAGCCAAGTCCACTGATATCTCCAGCATCCCTCCCAAATTGAAGAATCTCATCTAGCACATCAGAACTGTTGTTAAGCATTCTAATAGTTTTGGTTATATTGTTAAGTTTTGAGTTGAGAAATACAACTTCCTCCTTTAGATCAGAGATGATGTCAAGGTGCTTCAATCTTTCAGCCTCAAGACACATAATAACACTATGTTGTTCCTCTCCTAGCTGACAAAATTTTGCACTTCTGGTGCACATCTCCCTGTAGGAGTTTACCAGATCATTATATGAGAGTTCTCCAATATCTGATTCTACATCAGAGTCAAATACCCCTGTAAGCGCAAAAACCTGTTTAGGTGATTCTCCTTCACTTGCAGAATCATCTTCAGACCATGATGTAGACAATCATTTCTTTTCTTTCTTGAGAAAGGTAGGACACTCAGATTTAATGTGTCCAAAACCCTCACATTCATAGCACTTGATTCCTTTCCCTTTTCCAGCTTTCTCTTCATTTTTTGGCTTTCTTCCAAAATCCTTCTTTTGTTGTTGTCAGATGACTGAGTCTTGACATTTGCTCTTGACTCCCCTTCCATCCTCTTCAGTAATTGATTGTACTATTTTCCAAGAAGCACAACAGCCTTAGACAATTCTTCCTTGGAATTTGTCTTGCCTTCATCTTGATTATACACCAAGGCTAAGCTTTTCTTTTTCTCAGTTTTCTTATTTAAGGCCATTTCAAAAGTTTGTAGAGAACCCATGAGCTCATCCACCTTCATAGTGTTTATATCCTGGGCTTCTTCAATAGCAGTCACCTTCATATCAAATTTCCTTGGAAGTGACCTTAGGATCTTTTGAACCAACTTGGCTTCTGGAATTTTCTCTCCAAGATCACTTGAAGTGTTGGCAATATCAACAATGTTCATATGAAATTCTTGAATACTTTCATCCTCCTTCATCCTCACGTTCTCAAACTTAGTGGTGAAGAGTTGAAGTCTTGAAGATTTTACCCTAGAAGTCAACACCATTGAACAAGGCATTCAAGGCTTTGGAGTTACCTTGAGCAAGCTTGTCATCTTCATCATCCCAGTCTTCCTCAAGTTTTAACTCATCAGTGATCTTCCCATCCTTATCTTTGGCCTTTGGTGGGTCCCACCCTTTGACCATAGACCTCCAAGCTTTACCATCCATAGACTTGATGAATGCCACCATGCACACTTTCCAATACTCATAATTGGAACCATCAAGAATGGGTGGTCTATTTAACATTCCTCATTTATCCATTGAACCAGAAAGTATCGTCCCTGAATCTCACCCAGATGCAGAGCAGGATGCCTGCTTTGATACCAATTGAAATTCTGGTAGAAGATCTTAGATGTCCTGAGAGATGTCGAGACACTTGATCTCTGCTTCACACACAAGGACAATAAGGAGCAGAATACAAAATGCAAAAAATAAAGTAACACACAAGGATTGTTAACCCAGTTTGGTGAACAACAATACCTACGTCTGGGGGCTACCAAGCCAGGAATGAAACCCACAAGATAGTACTAACTCTAAGCTAAACACCTCCAGTTTACAGATTAGCACTTAATCACTACCCGTGCTTAATTTCTACCTAAGACACTTCCTAGGTATGAGACCCCCCCCCCCCCCCCCTTCAATCACAACAGTGAGAGAAATTACAACTCAATGTAAACAGTTCAACTCTAGTATCAACACGACACAAGAGAGGCTTGTAAAATACAAACCCTAAACAATTTATTTTTCCCCACCTTTCCTAGGTTAAATCCATCCTATTTATAACCATAAATATGGCTGGATTTGGGCTTCAGAAACGCAGCAATTCTGCTCCACAGAATCTGCAACTAATTATCCTCTCGAATAGTTTCTTCAATCCTAAGTTTCCTAAAGTGTCTCCACACTTAGAAACAACATCTTCAAATTATAATCAAAATCTCTGATTCCTCAATCTTGGATGCCACCTTGGAAAAACAAATAATCCCAGAATAATCTGACATCTGGAATAACATGATTCAAAACCAAAAAGTAACAGACAAAGATGTCGAATCATCATGATAGGACATCTTGTCCAACATCTTGATCTTCAGTTAGTTCTTCTTGTTAGAATATCTTGTCCAACATCTTGTTGTCAAGTTAGTTTTACCAAAATTCCTCAACGGCTTGGACTCATCAAATGAAATGGAATTGTGTGATGTTTTTATCACCTGGTATAATTACTGGTATAAATTGTCTATCAAAATGAACATTATAACTGGTTTCATTACACCATAGCTTAGTTGTTATAATTACTGGTATAAATTAACTGTTATAATTACTGGTTTTATTGCACTATAACCTAACTGGTATAATTAGTAACTTAACTGGTTATAATTTTCACTATAACCTAACTGGTATAATTTATGTATGAACACCATAACTGGTTTCATTACACCATAATTGGTATAATTTAGCTGCTATAATTTGTATATTTGGCCTTTCATTGTACCATAACAGAATTCACAACAACAGAATATTGGCAAAATATGTCTTTCATTGTACCATAATAGAATTCCCATATAACGGTTACAAAACATAGTACCAAAACATACCTAAAACATAATGCCAAAATGTAGTACAAAAATAAGTGACGTTATAGACCTAAGACAGCACATTGAGAACTTCTTCAACCAGTTTTACAATGACATCTTCTTCATCAACATTAACTACAGCCTTATCTATGTTTTCAGTCTCATCCTCTATAGGTCCATCATAATTAGGGGTGGAAATAGGCCAGGCCGATAACAGTGGCCTACAGGCTAGCCTACACAGGCTCAGGCCAGCCTAAGCTTTTTTTTTAATAGAAAAGGCCTAGGCTTTTTTATAAGCCTATCTAGTTAAAAAGGCTAGGCCTCGGGCCATAAAAAAAGCCTTTTAAGCCTAACAGGCCGGCCTATTTAAATAAATATGAATAATATTTTTATTATCTTATGTTATGTTTTGTACTTTGAGTTAAAATACATAAATAAAAATTGGTTATTTTGGAGAACTTATGAAAATAAATTGAAAACACCTTATGAACAATGTTATAAGTTGTTTTCATAAGTTATCTTAAACAAATAGTCTCACAAAACTTATGCTAATAGGAATGTTAAAATAAGTCAATGCAAACAAACTTTTAGTCTCATTGATTTTTTTGTTTGTTAGTCTATTTAAACATTATTTTAATTGTGTATTTACATATTTCTAAATAATAGGCTTTTATGTAGGCTAACAGGCTAATCAGGCCTTAGAAAAGGCCAGACTCGGGCCTAAAAATAAGCCTATGACAGGCTACAGGCTAGGCTTAGGCTTCAATTTTTTTGGTAGGCCAGGCTTAGGCTTGGCAAATCCTAGCTCGACCCTGCCTATTTCCACCCCTAATCATAATAATCAGGTTGAGAAACTAAATGTTGCACATACAAATGAAAACTCTTATGTACCTTACATAAATCAACTATCTCTTGGGCACCTTTATCATCACTCAAAGTAAACAAACTAATTATTGGGTCCTTGTATATTACTGTTCCAGATTCCTCATATTCCAGTTCTTTAACAATCCCTAACACATCAAAATAACTCCACTTATCAACATCACACTTCACCTCAGCAACTGAACCCCCATAACTTGACTCATCATCACCTTCGAAAAACCCTCCATGGTGTGTAACTACATGCACATATTCATCCATAATATACCTAAAAATTACAACATTTCGGACCAGGAACACAAAACCCTAAATCCATGACAAAAACCAGAAAAACCCAACAAACCCTAAAATGTGAACCCAGAAAAATCAAGACAAACCCTAAAAAGAACATTACCGGTATTCTCTTCAAAAATCCATTTTCTTCATGCTTTCTTCATTCTTTCTTCGTTCTTCAATTGTTGACTTCCTTCGTCATGCTCGGTTTCGTCATTCTACTGAGTAAGGTTTGAGAGAACTTTCAGAGAAGTGTGAGAGAAATGAGAAATCTAGGTATTCTCTTTTTATGTATTACATTGCTAGGTCATCATAAACTAATACATGTGTGTGCCCCCTTTGTATCTTAATTGACTTTGACTAATGTTTTGGACGGTAAGGATAAAGGTGACCAGTTTGAATAACTGAGAGATCAAAGTGGTCCTTTTTAAAATTAAGGGGCCAAAATGAACCCTACACAAAAGATAAGGAACGAAAAAGGGTATTAAGCCTTTATTTTACTTGTAAAAGGTCTTTTCACTATATGACATATGGTTGTATGGTCTAACTAAAAGTTGGGAACATTGACCAGTTGATTTAATATTGTCAATCTACCTGCCAGTGCATTTGCTCTTCCATAGTCTCCGAGTAGTTTTTCAGGAGTTAGTTGATTTTTCAACCATTGGTTCCTCTATTTCTTTTTATGATTCTGTATATGACAGGTGATAAATTATCTCCTCTTATTTTTCCAACTTCTACAACCGAACTTTCATGAGCTGAGCGCGTTAGGTTTTCTCGATTTATGCATCAAAAGGAAAATTAGCCGAGAGTTCTCCTCGCATACAAATGTTAGAAACTTGTTAGGTATAAAATAATAATAATAATAATAAGAATAAAAATTGTAGTC
The DNA here is from genome assembly GCA_022829125.1 of Lathyrus tuberosus. Lineage (NCBI taxonomy): Eukaryota > Viridiplantae > Streptophyta > Magnoliopsida > Fabales > Fabaceae > Lathyrus > Lathyrus tuberosus. The sequence goes on along the minus strand of JALAZF010000396.1, from coordinate 2,824,620 downwards.
GTGGAGCAACAAAATTTCAACTAAAATAAATTGTAAACTATATAATCTTAAACAGTCCCCGACAACGGCGCCAAAAACTTGATTGGTAAATTAACAAGTGTACTAATCTGCCAATGTAGTAATATCAAGAAATCGCGAAATGTCAATCTCAAGGACTGTGTGATATTATAGGATTCATATTTTAATTCAATTAAAAAAAAGGTAATTGGGGGTTTTGTGATTAGTTTGTTTGCAAAAGGTAAAATTAAGATAAATTTAATAAAGTATAAAATAATAAGAGAAAAGCATGTTAGTTTGAAACTTGACCTCATCTGATATCCTAAATTAACCTTGTAACAACTTGCTTCATTTTTGCAGAGTATTGTTCTTAAGTGTATTTGTAAAGCCCTGTATAATATATATCAAGAATAATATCATACAAGAGTTATTATCTGGTACTGACACCATCATAAGTGCCAATTGGCATAATTTACATACTTGGCCATTTTACAAAAAAAACATAAAAAAACAACAATGGTATAAGATATGGAAAGTACCAAACATAAAAATCTAAGATCTAAGTACAATATCCTTCATTGTACAACTCAATACACAGTGGAATAAACATAATATAAGCTTCCCTTGAAACATCCATGCATAGCTCCACTTGCAAACTAAACCTGCAACCAATACCTGAAAGACAACAACAATAATGGGGTGAGATAAAAATCTCAATGTGTTCCCCTATCTTATGGGTTCACTCGGCTCTACAGGGGTCTAATCAATTTCTATATCAAGTCAAAAGGGAAAGGGATAAGACTTGAGTTCACACAACTTGTAATGTATGGAAACATGTCTCTTGAGTTCACCAACTCAAACAATCACTAATCGGAAACCATATCAAGGCATCTTTCCCCAGCCAACCCTACGTCTAGAGTTATCGACACGGGTCACAGATCCTTGTATCTATTTTAACATACAAAATGGATTCAAATTCAATGTTCTTACCACATGAATTGTCACTTCTCATGGGACTCTTCCCATCTCGAGTCTCTTACCCGTAGGCTCCATTCGTACACACGGGATAAATGAATGGATTTGGATTCAAGGTTTTTCCCACATGAATTGTCACTTCCTATGGGACTCTTCCCATCTCGAGTCTCTTACCCGTAGGCTCCATTCATTTAAGGGAACTCCTGTCAAAGTATTAGTGCGTACATCCCAGATGAGCTCTACATAAGCATCAACTATTGGGATGACACATCTCAAGGTTTATTTCCGACTACGTGATCAAATACACAAAGCGTGATTGCATTCAATAATCACAAGGCAAACATGTTCACCTCAAACATAAAGTAACATGAAACCACACATGTTCCGTACAAAGCTCTCATCACGACTAGACAACTACTTGCCAATGATACACACCTAGGAATCATTGCGCAAGCATTGCCATATATATTATTCATCATATCCTAATCATCTTACTAATTTATTTCATTAATTAATATCAAGGGTTTCCTCGCCATTCTTATAGTCTTTTAAGCATGTTATCACACAATCAAAACAATCACAAGACACAACAATGATCCAAGCATAGACTATGAAATGCACTACCTAGGCAAAATAACAATATATATAGCATATAATTCATAAACGTGCACATTGCTATTCTACACCAAGAATCCTTGGTTAATCCATGATCTTACAATAGATAGGTCTTTCGGAGCCAAGACCTCACCAAATAGGACTTTCGGAACAAAGGTTCCTCACCAAATATCGAACCATTCACATGGTGCTCATCACAACACTAGGTGTTCTTCTTCATTTTTTCACATATTATTCTACATTCTTTCAATTCAATATTATTTAATCAATCACACATAATTCTGAATGTGCCTCGATCTGAGTCACGGTTCAAAAGTTATGAAGGAAATAAGAAACGAGAAAACATAATTATGTCATGGTCGTTGTGCGGCGGGAAAGCGAGGTTGGTCGCTTTGAGTTCATTTTGCGAGTTCTAGGAAAAGCCTGGACAAAACCAAATCATGATCATGGTCGCTGTGCAAGCTCTAGGCAAGGAGATCGCTGCAAGCTCGCAGTGCGACGGTAGCAGAACAGCTAGTCGCTTTCAACTCGTTGGAAGCTTGTTGTGCGACTCATGCGAAATCAGGATTTCTAAGAGCACAAACCAGTCATTCATGACCAAAAACACCAAACCCACATGTTCATGAAGCATACAAACACTTACATAAATATAGTACAACATGATTAAGCATGAATTTCATCAAAACATCATGAACACAACATTTAATTCAACTTCAACACAAAACCTAACCCACCAATGTTTTCATTTTCTTCCCCCAATACTATACTAACTAATAAAACTCACCTTGGAGATAAAGAAATTGAGATGTAGTTGATGACGATGAATCCATGGCTTCCCTTTCCATGAGTTTTTCCTCTCTTCCTTCCCTTCTCTCTTCTCTTCCTCTTTCTTTCTTTGTTTCTTTTACTATCTTTCTTCTTCTTCTCATAAATATATATATATATATATATATATATATATATATATATATATATATATATATATATATATATATATATAATGGTATAAATTATCTCCAATTGATATTTTGTCATCTAACACCAATTAACCAAATATTAGAGTTACCAAAATGTCATCTCTTAAACTTATTAATATTGGTTTGTCCCCTTTATTAATAATTTATCTCTTCAGAGTTCACTAGTTGTTCTAATGGTCCCAACTAATAACATTTAGAGCACTTAGGAGTTTCAATTAATCTAATTAACAAAAGATAGAGTACATAGGAATTCAATTGATCTCAACTGGCACCCAATTGAACATTTAAGGGAATATGGGATATTACAATATTTATTCCTAAGACCTTAGTGAATAAACCTTTGAATATTCAAATCAATTCATATATCTATAGTAAATTGTAAATGAATTCAAGCATGTAATTATCAATAAGAAAATAGTTTATATACGGTATCTCTAGTCCTAGGTGATGTCTAATATAGAATATTTCAATCAAATGTTATTGTTGAAAGTCCTTCCTAACAAGTAATCGTAAATCAATTTCCAATTTGTCTGAAAAAGAAAAGAATTAAGCACGAAAATAAATAAATCATATAGGAATAAAACATCAGTTATTACAAATGTTAATTCAAAAATTCAAATCCAATCAAGAACAGTGACCCATCCCTAGAATTAGAGGGTTTAGATACTCATAACATAAACAAAAGACATAATAAAAGTCATAAACACTACATAATAATCACAAAGAAAGAAGCTTCAATGGAGGAATTCGTTGAATTTTGTGTTTCCCATTGTTCCTAATGTGTTTTCTTTTCTCCATTGTGATATTTTTTCCGTCCAAAGTCAAGAGTTTTCAAGAAAATCAGGTTTCCTTCATTTAAATATGAATTATGGGTGTTTGGATGATGTCATTCACGTATGGGGGCGTGTAGACAAGATATGGGCATTCAAACATTGAAAAACGTGTATGGGACATATGGGGTGTGTGAGACGCGTCTAGATGCCTCTAGACGAGTGTGGCAAAAAATATTCAAAATTCATACGTCTCATATACACGTATGGACAGAGGGTAAAAATGTCGAATCATCCTTTGGTGTCTTTGTAAGAGTTATAGCCCTTAATGTTAGTTTTTATTTACCTCAAGTCTCACATTAATTCGAATTACAATGCTTCTTACATGATCTAAATACTACACATACATCATGATATAAAATGTCTGAAAAATAGACTTTGTGAATCCTTCTGAACATGCATCGCGTTCCTTTTTCAGTCATTTCTTTGCCTTCCTCCGACCTACAAAACACGTTAATCCTCTCCCAAAACATCATACTATTAGGAAGAAAATCGTGAAATCTTGTAAACCTCACCTGTTGATAAATTTTCAAAACTTACTAGGTTTATTGTTCAAAAACACTAAAAGGTTAACAAATTCAATGTAAACTTAAGGATAAAATATAGTAAAATGGTGACTAATCATATACCTTGATTTTGTAAGACATATAAAATCAAAATAAGTTTAGTATTATATGTATTATTAAGTGGTTTGGGTCGGCCAAAGGCCCAAAAAGTCAATACCCAATCCGATGCAGATCCACTAAAAACGACGAAACATATAAAAGTCGCAACTCACGATAGTCAAAGTACACTATTATGATCTTTATTTTTACTAGACTCGTTGAATTATGTGTTGACTTGGGAAATATTGGAGTGATAACCTTGAAGGTCCACCCCGTGCCACTATATCTAAGACCAACACCACCAATTCAGGATCATTCACCATTAAGATACACCTAGTTATGGTTTCGCAATGGAACAACAATGTTGTTTGTGGGAATTAACTCCTAATTCCTACAAAATTCAAAAAATAGATCATTCTCAATCCAAAGTCAGATCTCTATAAAAAATGAGAGAGAAATATAATTAACCAACATATTGCTATGAAGAAATCGGTTAAATACTCCATCTTTATTCCGTCGTATTCGATCATCATCGATGAGATCTACAACGACGTGAAATTTAAGAGTGATCTGTCATCAGAACACATGTCCCAAACAACAAGTGATTTCAAGTTGCAAAACAAAGATCGAGTTATAGTAGGTTGTTCGAGAAACGAGAAGACATAGAGAACATCAAGTGCAGAGGTACTGGTGATTTTCGTATTTTCCATTGTAGGAAAAACACCTACGAGATACCTCATGTGTAACACCCCATTTAAATATTTAGTCGTTTTTTGATTTATTTTGTGTGATTATTTTGGCATTGACTTGGTTAAAGGTATGTGTGTAAGGGTGAGTGTGAGAGCTTAGTGGAATGAATTAAATGAAATTAAATCTTAGGATAATATTGTAATAATAAAGATATGAATGGTGAGATATTCCATTATTATTATTATTATTATTAGTATTATTATTATTATTACTAATATTATTATGATTATTATTATTATTAAAAATAAAGAAAATATGGATAATTAGGAGAGAGTGGTAGAGAGGTTACAGACAGACAGTTTACACGTGAAAAGAGAAAGGAGAGAAGAAAGAAGGAGAGCTAGAGTAAGAATTGATCGAGAGATTCCACCATTGTTAGAGAGCTTAAGCTTGGAAATTAAGGTAAGGGGGAGAAAGGGTTCTTTAATGGTGATCTTAACATGAGAGGGTAATGGGGGTTCCTTTCCCTCTTAGGATTTTCTGTACATTCTTCCCTCTTCTTGTCTGATTTCCATGTTTATGTAATTGTTGCTGTGAATTTGCATATGCGTACTGTTCCTACATGAAATTTGTGTAAATTATGTGTTGCGGTTGTTGTGTTTTACCATTGAAATAAATATGGAAATTATGGGATTTTTAGGGTTAACGAAAACCGGTTTCGAATCATAGAAAACTTTGATAAATTGATGGATTAATGAAGTAGGATAGAGACTCTAAGATTAAATTGGTATTGATATTGTTTTGGGTCTAAGATGGGAGCTTGAAGGTGCTCCAATGGGGCAAATTCGCACTGATGCGAAAAACTAATTTTTCTGCAGCAGACTGGTCACACGTGTATGTCAGTGGGCAATACACATATGGGGGACTCACCTAGTGGAATTACACGTAGCATACGCACCCCGTCCCCAAAGCCAGCACGACCTTTTGGTCGTACGCGTAGGAAACGTGTAAGGAGAATGGGCCACACGCTTATGGGGTAGCCATTACGCGTATGGGGAGTCTTGGGGAAATGACCCTCTAGTCATGCGCGTAAAGCCGGGGCAATACGCGTATAAAGACCTGGGCAGCAGAGGCCCTACACGTAGCATACGCAGGCCTGGGGCGAGGGAACAAGTCCATACGCGTATGGGCAATGTCATACGCGTGTTGGCAGGGTTGTATCATGATTTTCCCGTTTCTGCTATTTCTTTCCTGATTTCGCGTGCGATGCGATTCCTCTTGGTTCGTAAGACTAAAATGATATAATTGGACATAGGGGAACCGATAATGATAGTAAATATAGTGAAAATATGTAATTTTGTGTGGTTTTCTTCATGATGTGTATTGGATGCTTAGGTTGCTAAGATTATTATTGTGTGGACAGTCATGAGCAGTGGTGGTAATTCTAGAGAGAATTACAGTGAGTATGTGTCTCATGTGTGATCATTGTGGATCGTGTGTTATGCATGGATGATACTTATATTATGCATAATTGTATGTCATGCATTCATGTTGTGTCAGGTGGAGATGAGCCTAGGTGGGAATCCATGAAGGATGCCTAGTCTCGTCCGGACTCCATGTGGGAGTCGAGTGGAGATAAGTTATAGTTCAAAGGAACGTATATGACTTATCCAGATTCTGACGGGAATCAGGTTCAGAGAGTGAACCGTATGCCTTGTGATGGTACCGCATACACGGTGTCGTGTCAGTCGAGTCTCATTGCATATATCTATGAGTGAACGTTGGCTAAACAAATTGATTATTGATGTGGCACTAGTATGTGCGGTTTGTGTGTTTGATTAGTGTGAAATGTGTGAATACTACTCCTTACCATGTGATTTTCACCGTGTATTAATGAATGTGATTCTCACCCCTTTTCTGTTATTGTGTCTGTGCTCCTTGGGGAGTACAGATAATCAAGTACCTGAGTAGTGCTTGGAGCACGCGTTGCTATTGATCGAGTCTTAGGAGTCGCTCTGATACGTAGCACGGGAAGGATGAGGATTTCGTTATTTTCTCTATGTTATTTGTTATTTGTTACGTATCTTGATTTATTTAATGTTGTTGAACCACAGATTTTGTGGATGGTTTGGTGTAATTGGGACCTTAGTGCCGAACTAATTGATTATTCCGCTATTTGATTTAATTTTTTATGAGTAATAAGATATGAAGTGATTTGATGCTTCATGAGATATTTCTGTTGATGTGGCATCCTACATGTGTAACTCTGATTTTTCCGCAAACTATTTTCGTATTTTTATTTATTAAACAAATGGGGAGAGTAGGGTGTTACAATTGGTATCAGAGCAAGCCAGTCCGTCTGACCAGTGTAGTAGTAGAGTCTGACTATAGAGTGAATATAATCATGTGTTTCTTCTAACCTGTATTTTCATGGTGTTGGGCAGTATGGCTGGTAGGAATGATGTTGTGATTACTACTGCGTTACAAGTTGTTGCGCAGGCGGTGCAGAATACAAATCAAAATGTTGGGCATGTCGAGTTCTGCAATTTGGAAAAGTTCTAGAACAACAAGCCACCTAAGTTTGAGGGAAGGTATGATCCGGATGCCGCGTGAAAGTGGCTTAAGGATATTGAGAAGATCTTCAGAGTCATGGGATGCATCGAAGCTCAGAAGGTACAGTTTGGCACTCATATGTTGACTGAGGAAGCTGAAGATTGGTGGGACAACACCCATCAAGGGTTAGAAGCCGCGTGTAGTCCTAGTAATTAGATGGTGTTCAGGGCTGAGTATCTGGAGCGGTATTTTCCAGAAGATGTTCGTGGTAAGAAGGTGATTGAGTTCCTAGAATTGAAGTAGGGAAACTCGACAGTTGCAGAATATGCGGCCAAGTTCATGGAACTCGTGAAGTATTGCTCTCATTACAATAATGACATTGTTATGGGTTCAAAGTTTATCAAGTTTGAGAATGAGTTGCGTCCCGAAATCAAGCAAGGTATCGATTATCAGAAGATCAGATACTTCCCTGAGTTGGTGAACAGGTGTCAGATTTATGATGAAAATAACATGGCTCGGGTTACTCACTACAAGGCCTTGAGTGACAAAAGAGGTAAGCAGAGACATGGGAGTACGCCTTTCAGTGCTCCGACAGATAAAGGGAAGCGGAAAGCTGTTGTTGGCAAGAAGCCAAATGGGGAGGAAATTCTTCCAACCCTATCAAGTGTTTCAGATGTGGTGGCGCAGGTTACCGTGCTAATGAATGTCAGAACGAGGTGAAGAAGTGTTTCAAATGCGGGAAGCCAACCCGTGTTGTGGCAGATTGTAGGACCAATATAAATTTCCTTGGAAGTGACCTTAGGATCTTTTGAACCAACTTGGCTTCTGGAATTTTCTCTCCAAGATCACTTGAAGTGTTGGCAATATCAACAATGTTCATATGAAATTCTTGAATACTTTCATCCTCCTTCATCCTCAAGTTCTCAAACTTGGTGGTGAGGAGTTGAAGTCTTGAAGATTTTACCCTAGAAGTCAACACCATTGAACAAGGCATTCAAGGCTTTGGAGTTACCTTGAGCAAGCTTGTCATCTTCATCATCCCAGTCTTCCTCAAGTTTTAACTCATCAGTGATCTTCCCATCCTTATCTTTGGCCTTTGGTGGGTCCCACCCTTTGACCATAGACCTCCGAGCTTTACCATCCATAGACTTGATGAATGCCACCATGCACACTTTCCAATACTCATAATTGGAACCATCAAGAATGAGTGGTCTATTTAACATTCCTCCTTTATCCATTGAACCAGAAAGTATCGTCCCTGAATCTAACCCAGATGCAGAGCAGGATGCCTGCTTTGATACCAATTGAAATTCTGGTAGTAGATCTTAGATGTCCTGAGAGATGTCGATACACTTGATCTCTGCTTCACACGCAAGGACAATAAGGAGTAGAATACAAAATGCAGAAAATAAAGTAACACATAGGGATTGTTAACCCAGTTTGGTGAACAACAACACCTACGTTTGGGGGATACCAAGCCATAAATGAAATCCACTAGATAGTATTAACTCTAAGCTAAACACCTCTGGTTTACAGCTTAGCACTTAATCACTACCCGTGCTTAATTTCTACCTAAGACACTTCCTAGGTATGAGACCCCCCCCCCCCTTTCAATCACAACAGTGAGAGAAATTACAACTCAATGTAAACAGTTCAACTATAGTATCAACACGACACAAGAGAGGCTTGCAAAATACAAACCCTAAACAATGTATTTTTCCCCACCTTTCCTAGGTTAAATCCATCCTATTTATAACCATAAACATGGCTGGATTTGGGCTTCAGAAACGCAGCAATTCTGCTCCACAGAATCTGCAACTAATTATCCTCTCGAATAGTTTCTTCAATCCTAAGTTTCCTAAAGTGTCTCCACACTTAGAAACAACATCTTCAAATTATAATCAAAATCTCTAATTCCTCAATCTTGGATGCCACCTAGGAAAAACAAATAATCCCATAATAATCTGACATCTGGAATAACATGATTCAAAACCGAAAAGTAACAGACAAAGATGTCGAATCATCATGATAGGACATCTTGTCCAACATCTTGATCTTCAGTTAGTTCTTCTTGTTAGAATATCTTGTCCAACATCTTGTTGTCAAGTTAGTTTTACCAAAATTGATGCCAACCTCAACGGCTTGGACTCATCAAATGAAATGGAATTGTGTGATGGTTTTATCACCTGGTATAATTACTGGTATAAATTGTCTATCAAAATGAACACTATAACTGGTTTCATTACACCATAGCTTAGTTGTTATAATTACTGGTATAAATTAACTGTTATAATTACTGATTTTATTGCACTATAACCTAACTGGTATAATTAGTAACTTAACTGGTTATAATTTGCACTATAACCTAACTGGTATAATTTATGTATGAACACTATAACTGGTTTCATTGCACCATAATTGGTATAATTTAGCTGCTATAATTTGTATATTTGGCCTTTCATTGTACCATAACAGAATTCACAACAACAGAATATTGGCAAAATATGTCTTTCATTGCACCATAATAGAATTCCCATATAACGGTTACAAAACATAGTACCAAAACATACCTAAAACATAATGCCAAAATGTAGTACAAAAATAAGTGACGTTATAGACCTAAGACAGCACATTGAGAACTTCTTCAACCAGTTTTACAATGACATCTTCTTCATCAACATTAACTACAACCTTATCTATGTTTTCAGTCTCATCCTCTATAGGTCCATCATAATTAGGGGTGGAAGTAGGCCAGGCCGATAACAGGGGCCTACAGGCTAGCCTACACAGGCTCAGGCCAGGCTAAGTTTTTTATTTAATAGAAAAGGCCTAGGCTTTTTTATAAGCCTATCTAGTTAAAAAGGCTAGGCCTCGGGCCATAAAAAAACCCTTTTAAGCCTAACAGGCCGGCCTATTTAAATAAATATGAATAATTTTTTTATTATCTTATGTTATGTTTTGTACTTTGAGTTAAAATACATAAATAAAAATTGGTTATTTTGGAGAACTTATGAAAATAAATTGAAAACGCCTTATGAACAATGTTATATGTTGTTTTCATAAGTTATCTTAAACAAATAGTCTCACAAAACTTATGCTAATAGGAATGTTAAAATAAGTCAATGCAAACAAACTTTTAGTCTCATTGATTTTTTAGTTTGTTAGTCTATTTAAACATTATCTTAATTGCGTATTTACATATTTTTAAATAATAGGCTTTTATGTAGGCTAACAGGCTAACCAGGCCTTAGAAAAGGCCAGGCTCGGGCCTAAAAATAAGCCTATGACAGGCTACAGGCTAGGCTTAGGCTTCAGTTTTTTTGGCAGGCCAGACTTAGGCTTGGCAAAGCCCAGCTCGACCCAGCCTATTTCCACCCCTAATCATAATAATCAGGTTGAGAAACTGAATGTTGCACATACAAATGAAAACTCTTATGTACCTTACATAAATCAACTATCTCTTGGGCACCTTTATCATCACTCAAAGTAAACAAACTAATTATTGGGTCCTTGTATATTACTGTTCCAGATTCCTCATATTCCAGTTCTTTAACAATCCCTAACACATCAAAATAACTCCACTTATCAACATCACACTTCACCTCAGCAACTGAACCCCCATAACTTGACTCATCATCACCTTCGAAAAAACCTACATGGTGTGTAACTACATGCACATATTCATCCATAATATACCTAAAAATTACAACATTTTGGATCAGGAACACAAAACCCTAAATCCATGACAAAAACCAGAAATACCCAACAAACCCTAAAATGTGAACCCAAAAAAATCAAGACAAACCCTAAAAAGAACATTACCGGTATTCTCTTCAAAAATCCCTTTTCTTCATACTTTCTTCATTCTTTCTTCGTTCTTCAATAGTTGACTTCCTTCGTCATGCTCGGTTTCGTCATTCTACTGAGTGAGGTTTGAGAGAACTTTCAGAGAAGTGTGAGAGAAATGAGAAATCTAGGTATTCTCTTTTTATGTATTACATTGCTAGGTCATCATAAACTAATACATGTGTGTGCCCCTTTTGCATCTCAATTGACTTTGACTAATGTTTTGGACGGTAAGGATAAAGGTGACCAGTTTGAATAACTGAGAGATCAAAGTGGTCCTTTTTAAAATTAAGGGGCCAAAATGAACCCTACATAAAAGATAAGGAACGAAAAAGGGTATTAAGCCTTTATTTTACTTGTAAAAGGTCTTTTCTCTAGATGACATATGGTTGTATGGTCTAACTAAAAGTTGGGAACATTGACCAGTTGATTTAATATTGTCAATCTACCTGCCAGTGCATTTGCTCTTCCATAGTCTCCGAGTAGTTTTTCAGGAGTTAGTTGATTTTTCAATCATTGGTTCCTCTATTTCTTTTTCTAATTCTGTATATGACAGGTGATAAATTATCTCCTCTTGTTTTTCCAGCTTCTACAACCGAACTTTCATGAGCTGAGCGCGTTAGGTTTTCTCGATTTATGCATCAAAAGGAAAATTAGCCGAGAGTTCTCCTCGCATACAAATGTTAGAAACTTGTTAGGTATAAAAAAATAATAAATAATAAGAATAAAAATTGTAGTCGCGGAGCAACAAAATTTCAACTAAAATAAATTGTAAACTATATAATCTTGGACAGTCCCCGACAACGGCGCCAAAAACTTGATTGGTAAATTAACAAGTGTACTAATCTGCCAATGTAGTAATATCAAGAAATCGGGAAATGTCAATCTCAAGGACTGTGTGATATTATAGGGTTCATATTTTAATTCAATTAAACAAAAAGGTAATTGGGGGTTTTGTGATTAGTTTGTTTGCAAAAGGTAAAATTAAGATAAATTTAATAAAGTATAAAATAATAAGAGAAAAACATGTTAGTTTGAACTTGACCTCATATGATATCCTAAATTAACCTTGTAACAACTTGCTTCATTTCTGCAGAGTATTGGTTCTTAAGTGTATTTGTAAAGCCCTGTATAATATATATCAAGAATAATATCATACAAGAGTTATTATCTGGTACTGACACCATCATAAGTGCCAATTGGCATAATTTACATACTTGGCCATTTTACAAAAAAAACATAAAAAAACAACAATGGTATAAGATATGGAAAGTACCAAACATAAAAATCTAAGATCTAAGTACAATATCCTTCATTGTACAACTCAATACACAGTGGAATAAACATAATATAAGCTTCCCTTGAAACATCCATGCATAGCTCCACTTGCAAACTAAACCTGCAACCAATACCTGAAAGACAACAACAATAATGGGGTGAGATAATAATCTCAATGTGTTCCCCTATCTTATGGGTTCACTCGGCTCTACAGGGGTCTAATCAATTTCTATATCAAGTCAAAAGGGAAAGGGGTAAGACTTGAGTTCACACAACTTGTAATGTATGGAAACATGTCTCTTGAGTTCACCAACTCAAACAATCACTAATCGGAAACCATATCAAGGCATCTTTCCCCAGCCAACCCTACATCTAGAGTTACCGACACGGGTCACAGATCCTTGTATCTACTTTAACATACAAAATGGATTCAAATTCAATGTTCTTACCACATGAATTGTCACTTCTCATGGGACTCTTCCCATCTCGAGTCTCTTACCCGTAGGCTCCATTCGTACACACGGGATAAATGAATGGATTCGGATTCAAGGCTTTTCCCACATGAATTGTCACTTCCTATGGGACTCTTCCCATCTCGAGTCTCTTACCCGTAGCCTCCATTCATTTAAGGGAACTCCTGTCAAAGTATTAGTGCGTACATCGCAGATGAGCTCTACATAAGCATCAACTATTGGGATGACACATCTCAAGGGTTATTTCCGACTACGTGATCAAATACACAAAGCGTGATTGCATTCAACAATCACAAGGCAAACATGTTCACCTCAAACATAAAGCAACATGAAACCACACATGTTTCGTACAAAGCTCTCATCAAGACTAGACAACTACTTGCCAATGATACACACCTAGGCATCATTGCACAAGCATTGCCATCTATATTATTCATCATGTCCTAATCATCTTACTAATTCATTTATTAATTAATATGAAGGGTTTCCTCGCCATTCTTATAGTCTTTTAAGCATGTTATCACACAATCAAAACAATCAAAAGACACAACAATGATCCAAGCATAGACTATGAAATGCACTACCTAGGCAAAACAATAATATATATAGCATATAATTCATAAACGTGCACATTGCTATTCTACACCAAGAATCCTTGGTTAATCCATGATCTCACAATAGATAGGTCTTTCGGAGCCAAGACCTCACCAAATAGGACTTTCGGAACAAAGGTCCCTCACCAAATATCGAACCATTCACATGGTGCTCATCACAACACTAGGTGTTCTTCTTCATTTTTTCACATATTATTCTACATTCATTCAATTCAATATTATTTAATCAATCACACATAATTCTGACTGTGCCTCGATCTGAGTCACGGTTCAAAAGTTATGAAGGAAATAAGAAACGAGAAAACATAATTTTGTCATGGTCGTTGTGCGGCGGGAAAGCGAGGTTGGTCGCTTTGAGTTTGTTGTGCGAGCTCTAGGCAAAGCCTGGACAAAACCAAATCATGATCATGGTCGCTGTGCAAGCTCTAGGCAAGGAGATCGCTGCAAGCTCGCAATGCGACGGTAGCAGAACAGTTAGTCGCTTTCAACTCGCTGGAAGCTTGTTGTGCGACTCATGCGAAATCAGGATTTCTAGGAGCACAAACCAGTCATTCATGACCAAAAACACCAAACCCACATGTTCATGAAGCATACAAACACTCACATAAACATAGTACAACATGATTAAGCATGAATTTCATCAAAACATCATGAACACAACATTTAATTCAACTTCAACACAAAACCTAACCCACCAATGTTTTCATTTTCTTCCCCCAATACTATACTAACTAATAAAACTCACCTTGGAGATAAAGAAATTGAGATGTAGTTGATGACGATGAATCCATGGCTTCCCTTTCCATGAGTTTTTCCTCTCTTCCTTCCCTTCTCTCTTCTCTTCCTCTTTCTTTCTTTGTTTCTTTTACTATCTTTCTTCTTCTTCTTCTCCTATATATATATATATATATATATATATATATATATATATATATATATATATATATATATATATATATATATATATATATATATAATATTATATAATGGTATAAATTATCTCCAATTGATATTTTGTCATCTAACACCAATTAACCAAATATTAGAGTTACCAAAATGTCATCTCTTAAACTTATTAATATTGGTTTGTCCCTTTTATTAATAATTTATCTCTTCAGAGTTCACTAGTTGTTCTAATGGTCCCAACTAATAATATTTAGAGCACTTAGGAGTTTCAATTAATCCAATTAACAAAAGATAGAGTACATAGGAATTCAATTGATCTCAACTGGCACCCAATGTCGCTCCCGGGGTTTTCATCCAAGTACAAACGTGAAAGTGGCGCCGAAACAGAGTCGCCAGCAATGTGTATTTATCCTGATAGAGGGAGAGGAAACACTGTATAAACCTAAGGGAAAGGAAAGAGCATGGTCTTGCGACCAAGAGAACTGGGTTCGGGAGTCAGTTACGCGAGAGGAAGGTATTAGCACCCCCACGCGTCCATCGTACCTGATGGGATCCACGCTTGCTTGTCCCGATCAAAGGGTGTAGGAAACTGGAAATGAAATGTTACGAGAAAGAAGAAGGAATGGGTACGGAAAAGAAAGGAGAAACAAATGTAGGGAAAATAAAAAGAAGTGCTCGAATGGGCCCTACCCCACTGCCTACGTATCTCATCGGAAACATGAGAATCAGAGCGACGTAGTTCCCCTCACTAGGGATGGATTGTTTGTGTTTTTTAGGGAACGACTAACGTTCTAGCTCAGGTGTTGCGGGCTCGCTGGTCCGAGTGTGTTACCATCTTGCAAGAGAACGAGGAGGAGCACGTTCGTACGTTGAGAATGAGTGAGATGAGAAAAGAATTCCCGAAGGAAAGACGTTATTGTTTGTTTTTGTCTTTTAAGAAAGAAGTGTTTTGATTGTTTTGGTGTTTTGTAACATGTATTGTATTTAAGTCCTTCATGTAGGATCGAATGCCTCGCATATCGACCCAAGATGGGACGCATGCTAAACATTCCAAGAAAGTGAGAGAAGACCCCACACCTCCTTGTTTCCACATGAAAGGCCTAAATACAATAGGTGTTATGCCTTTATTAAGTGCTTTTATTCTTGTCTTAAGACTCAAAAAGAGGATCAAAGGTGAAAACTAAGAGGAGACTAAGACACACCCTAGTGTTAGCATGCTTGGAGATCCTATGGTTAATGTGGTTCAACAAACCTAATTCTAAAAGAAAGAAGAAGAAGAGTAAAAGAAACAACTTACTTCCAAAATGGAAGTTAAGTTAATCTTAAAGAGGGATGAAAGAAAAGTTATTCAAGGAAAGCATGTAAATGCTTAACAAACACAAATAGAAAGTTTAAAAGAGATATGAGAGTATAAGAGAAAGAAATGTGTGTGGAAGCATATCCACACATTTACTTACTTTTAGCACCTACATGAAAATGTTAGTTCAAAACAATTTACAAATAGTGCAATATGAAAAGAAATAACAATTGGTGAACAAACAAACTAAAAGTTAATGTATAAAGCTTCTAAGAGATGAACCTCAATCAAGATCAGAATCTATGCTATAAGGGTATTCTCTAATGTTAAGATATCAAACACAAATGAATTATGCTTAAACAAAGCATTAATCATTAAGGAAGTGAATCATGGAAGAAATAGATGAAGAATGAATGGATATGCAAGGTGATCATGCAATTATGCTTCAAATAATGTCAAAGTCAGAATGTGGGTGACCTAAACATGTGCCTAAATATGATATACAAATGTCACATAATGCAAACAATCAAGTGTCCAAGCATTAGGAGTGATTAGGATGAGAAGTGAGAAGATATGAATCATGAATTTAACATGGAAAGAAGTTACTTAAAGTAAAAGCCAAAACAAAAAAAAACAAGATGAAACTCAAATGTCCAAGGTCAGAAGTGGTATGACATGTTGAAGATGTACAAATGATCATAGTATAAACACATATCAATCAAATCCATACAACTTAGCAAACATGCAAGAAGAAGTCACATAAAAGAATGAATGCTTCCTACTTGAAAAGAAATGCAAAAGATGCAAAATGACATACAAATATGAATGCTTATGGATAGGTCAGTAGAAAATCATGGATTAAAATGCAAATGAGATAATGACATGATCATATTAGAAACACACAACCAAACATGACAAACATAAGATGAAGACATAATAGAAATTAGTTCCAAAAGTCCCATAAGATGCATCATATAAAACAAAGGATCAACACATGCCAAATGGACTTAACAATGATCAAACACATCTTCTAAGAGTCTAAACATGTTACCTAAACCCAAACAAAAGACCTCAAATAATGGCATAAATGCTTCATGCAATGAAGGTTAAGGAAAGGCACATAAAGTTCAAGCAAAACTTCCTTCAAACACAAGCACACCAACATATGTCAAAGTGAATTAAAAAATTATGAAAATAGAATGTAAATGACCTCAACCAGTGACCAATCACACATCAAAATATCAAACAAAAATTCATAGAGGAAGGGCCTCAAACAATCAAGCAATAGTCACTTATGAATCATGAGCCAAAGTGTAAAGATGGAGGACTTAAATGCAATAAAAGAACATCTTAAAAATGAAACAAAAATATTTTTAAGAAGTTTTGGATGTTAATGAATTTATACAAAAATATTGATGCAAAAATATTTAAGGATCTATGAGAAATAAATCTTTGAAATGAAGATGTGAAAATAGAAACAAACTTCAAAAGAAATAAAAGAAAATTATGGAAAGATATGTAAATATTCACAAAATAAAAAATAAAAATTATAGAAAATTAGTTAAACATGTTAAGACATCACATGAATTTTTTTAGAATTTTCCATAATGTTTTAGTATTTTAAAAAATCAATTATGAAACAAATATAAAAAAAGGAAATTAAAATAAAGAAAAAGAAAGCAGGGGGTGCCACAAGCAAACAAACCACGTTCAAAAATGGGCTGGACCAAAGCTGGGGGTGGGAAAAGCAAAGAAGCCCAAAGCGCTTCTTAGAAAGGCTCAGAGTCAACAAGGTTGACTCAATCATCGCCCTTGGATCAATCTAACATGCCACAATCAGTCAACAGAAACAAAAGTAAACATGATGAGAGGCTAGGATCAAACGTACATGGTAACCAAGCATACTACGCGCGCACACAACCATTCAGAAATTAAAACAAACAACACGTGGGAAGCACATGACCATTTTAATATGTTGTCACACACACAACCATCAGATCAAATTAATGCACCAGATCAAGTCAACTAATCACCAAACATGCAAGATCAAAGGTCCAGATTAGATACACACAATAAGAAACGTGGAATGGAGAACACACAATCAGTAATATAAAAACAAAATTTAAAAGACGTGGCAACATGCTAACCACACGATGCACAAATCAAACGGTCAGGATTCAAACTCACAAAACCCTAGAATTTAAACTCACTGGCTGGAGAAGGACCTCCGGTCATCTTCTCCGGCTAGCAACCACCACTTGCAACCTCACATTTTTCCAGAAATACAAAAACTATATACCAAAATGAAGAGGAGGTTATGGAGATCAAGAATCCGCTATTATTTTCTACGAATCATGCACATATGCAACAAACCGAATCAAAACATATTGCCCTAAGATTACACCTAGGCTCCTAAAGAGCCTATCAACTAGCCAAGACGCACACAACCTCTAGTAGGCTATAAACAACATGAAAACACATCACATTCAGTGGAAAAAGTTAAGAATAAGGAACCTGAAGTTTGAAGAGTCTTGTGTCCAAATAAAACCAGAGAAAATGCACTTGATCTTGAGCTTTCAGAGCCTCCACTTGAGCAAAATAAATGCCTCTTGATTCGTAAAATGAAGAGAAATGCTGATTGTGATGATGTTAAGCTTGGAGATATGAGTTTGCTCTTGAATGTTCTTGCTCAATACTCAATAGAAGTGATGAAAATGATTGAGGAAGAGAAAGAACTCGTGCTGAATCAGAGAGAGATAATGGAGAGAATTTGAGAGTGTTTGAGAGGGAGAGTGAGAAAATGAATGTTGAAATCAAAAAATGTGAGTGAAATGTGAATTTATATGTGTGGTTTAAAGTGAACCAGAGGTGGTTAAATGAGTGAGTTAAAGTGAGTTGAGATGGTTAAGGTGAGTTATCCCTAACTAACTGAGTCAAGTTAGTTAGGGCAAGTGAGGAGAGTGGAGCTATGGTGTGGAAGATGTATGATGTTATGGTGGAGGTTGATGAAAGTGAATGGTGATGATGGCACGGCTGGTGGCAATGTGAAATCAGTGGTGCAGAGGAAACTTGCTCAACAAGTTTTATTCTTTCCATTCTCATGTATGGTAAGCATGGAGGGCACATGCTTGCAAGGAAAATGTTTAGATGTAAGAGGAAAAGAAGTAACTGGTGTGTATGCGTGTGGTATGAAACATGACAACAACAACAACAACAACTCATTTCCTTCTAATTTTGTAATAGCTTGACATCAAAGATAACATGGATGTTTGATGGTGAATTTCTCCATGTATGGTGGATAATTTGATGAGTTTTTGGTGTCAAATGAAATATAGAACATCATAGAACATGATTGATGTTGATTTTGGGTTGAATTAAGGCTTGGAAGTTGGTGAAAAACAGCTTAGAACACCAAGGTTTGGAACTGATTTGTGGACGTGGCAAGTGGTTGGTTGACAAGGCAACTTGGAGCATGGATTTTCAGCATGAACATACTAACTTTGAACCCTTAGAACTATCTCATAACTTGATCAAATCAAAATTTGTCCAACATCAACATTGAAGAGGGCATGGCAAGGATCAACTTTGATGTTGAAAAGTTTTTCATTTGGAGATTTTATCATTGAGAAAAATGGGTGAACATTTGGCACACCAAGTGTTTGACAAAATGATGGCCGGTGGGCTTGGTCACACTTGGTCATGACTTGATTTTGGACCTAGTTTCATCAAACTTTGATCAACCATAACTCACTCAATTTTTATCCAATGGAGATGTTCTTTATATGGATTTTAAGCTTAAAACATGAACTTTAATTGGCTCAAATTAGGACTGAGGTTTGAAGCTTTTATCTTGGAGAAAGAGAGCCTCAAAGTAGGGTGCAAAATGGTCCAAACTTACTATTTTTGGCAACCCTAAAGTTTCCATTTTTGGCAGTTTTGTGATTTCTTGATTTTTCATTATTCCTCCATCATTTCTTGATCAAATCTTGTCCATTGAACATATATAACACGAATTTCATGGATTTGACCTTAAAAAGTCAGAAGTTGACTTTTTTTCACTGCACAATTGACTTTTTCCCCAATTTCTTGATTATCAAGCAACTGACCAATTGAAACTCCTCTGAACCCAATTGATGAGCAATTTTCCATCCATATACACTTAAGAACATAAGGAATACCATGAGATCAAGCCTTGCCCAAAAAATCAGAGATAAACTGCTTTTAGGTCAAACCCTAATTTTGGCACCCTCTGGTTAGGAGGAAATAGCACATCCTCCAAATCCAAATTCCTCTGAATATAATGTGTATCCTCTCAAACAATGATGAAATATGCCATTTGGAGATGATAAAAACTCAAGGAGCTTGCCCATTTGGGGGTTAGATCCCAATTTTTGACTGCCTTGTGTAGGAAATGATACACTGCCCAATCTTCTTGATGAATTTTCCTTCTTTCAATGATTTGTGAGATCAAGTAGGGATGACATATGACTTAAGGGACCTTTGGCTCTTGTGAGAAACACTTGGCTCTTATTTTTTAGCTTTGGATGAACAACACCTTAGAGAATCACCTGATCACATGCCCTTATGCAAGATGCAATGCTAAATGCTTGATGTTTTGGTTTTCTATGCTTGAATACAATGCAATGAAATGAAAGCTCATGCTAAATGATATGAAGAAATGAGAGGGAAAATTTTGGGGTATTACAGCTGCCCCTATTCAATCACTGTAGACCTGAATGGATGATAGCGATTGTTGTCAGACCTTCAAGGTATGGAGGGATTGAATACCAAAATAACCAGAAAATTTGTACTCGGTGGAGAAGAAGAAAAGGGATATAAACCCAACCGAAGGAGCTCTGCTTGAATAAAACTCTGATGGGAAGAAAAACACTGAAGGGATGCCTTTTATACAACGCCAGACGACTACTGGCTTGCCACACTGCGGGTGGACTTTAGCAACGTCTTTTGTACAACGCCAGACGACTACTGGCTTGCCACACTGCGGGTGGACTTTAGCAACGTCTTTTGTACAACGCCAGATGACTAATGGCTTGCCACACTACGGGTGGACTTTAACAATGTCTTTTGTACAACGCCAGATGACTACTGGCTTGCCACACTACGGGTGGACTTTAACAACGTCTTTTGTACAACGCCAGACGACTACTGGCTTGCCACACTACGGGTGGGCTTTAACAACGTCTTTTGTACAATGCCAGACGACTACTGGCTTGCCACACTACGGGTGGACTTTTGCCAATCTACGGTTGGACTTTGCAGCTGAAATGCCACACTGGGGGTGGACTTTTGCCAATCTACGGTTGGACTTAGCTGAATTGCCACCCTTGGATAGACTTTTGCCAATCTGCGGTTGGACTTAGCTGCGGTCTTTTAAAGGGAGTCAGACGACTACTAACTTGCCACACTACGGGCGGACTTGTGCCAAGCTACAGTTGGACTTGCCGATGATTTGCCACCCTTGGATGGACTTTTTGCTAATCTACGGTTGGACTTTAAGAACTTGCCACCCTTGGATGGACTTTTTGCCAATCTACGGTTGGACTTTAAGAATTTTCCACCCTTGGATGGACCTTTTGCCAATCTACGATTGGACTTTAAGAGTTCCAATACTGGATTACTCTCTGCATGCATGTCAAACATCTCTGCTGACCCTGCTGAGGACCAATGATCAATGATTTGACTTTAGAGACTCCTGAAAGGATGGTATCTCCGCTGAAGAATGAATGAACAATTTGTCTGCTTCGAATTGTCAAGTTTGCCAAAAATAAATTGGACTTTGGAAATTTAGGGGATTGATGATTCTGCCAGGAATTACTTTATCTGCTTGGCGATGAATTCTGGTCACAGTAACTCCGCTGGGGATGAGAATTTTTTAATGACATCCTGCTAGGGAAGAAAAGTCATTAAACTCTGCATGAGGATCTACCAAACCCGAGATCCTTTGCGGGGAGAATCAACCTGCTAACCTGGCTGGGGAAAGCATGTACTAACACTCTGCTGAGGAAGAGATTCTATTGATCAATACGCCTCTTGCGGAGAGAAAAACAACCCAGCTGGAGAATATTGTTGACAAGATTCAATGATGAACTCTGTGGGGATATCATTACCAGAGATACGATCTTGCTGGGGATCAAGGCTACTCTGCCGAGGATATGCAAACCCTAGATGGAAAACATTCCGTTGCAACATGCTGGGAAAGAGTCCTTAAAGATCTGCTGGGGAACCCCAAAACAATTCCACGGTAATCTGCTGAGGAATAAGACCGTTGAGCTTAGGATAAGTGTCACAATGCCCCATGTTAGGCGAACTTTCCATTTGACGACTCTGCTGGGGATAATGAGTTTATAACAAACTCTGCTGGGGAGAACCGCTTCAACGTGTCTAATACTGGGAAAGCCATTTGAGAGGATTTTACAGAAGACCAAACGGCCTCAAACTCTACTAGGGATAACAGATCTAGAACATCTTCTGCCGGAGAAATTCAATATGCCCCATGCTTGGGAAGGTCAACAACTTGCTTCTCGCTCCATGATACAAGACTTACTTGAAGAAACATCATGAGAGGATTTCACAGAAGATTAAGCATCTTTAAACTCCTGGCAACTTTAATGGGGGATTAACCATCAACTTTGGTGTCTACGAAGCAACTCTGCCGGAGAATTCGTAACCGTTATCGACACAGAAAAGCTTGTAACTGTTGGAAGTACTGAATGAGATAATCGACTTAATAAGATACAACACTATCCAATTGAACTCCATTTACCAATATCGAAACGTCGTGACCGACCGCCGACCGAATGATGGACTCAATTAGTAAAAGTTGTGACAAAAGGGTGACATGTGAACCCTTCCCTGAACATGATTGCTCCAGTCTTCTGCATGGGGATAAGTGATTACTCGTCTTGTGCTTGAAATCACCCGGATCTGTTACCTGCAACAAAAGCATACACACACATGCCCCAGAATATTGCGTGGTTTGAATCCACCATCTAGGATTGTTCAACATTCAAAGTAATTTTAAATGTTTTTTCTGTGCATGTTATTGTAAAGCCACCATGTTTTCAAATGCAACGTTTTGTCAAAAATTCGGACGTTTTTGCAAACAAAGCAATAAAACAAAATAAGAAGCTTTTTTACTGAAATTCAATTTATTGAAGAAAAGCCCAGAATAGGCAATTACATCAGGAAGCAATCCCTGGAAAGAGGTGATCGCGGAAAATTGAGAAAAGAAACTATCCTAATGGCAATGTGAAAACGACATTCCACTGAGTTTCAATTCTGCTATGGTCGGTATGTCTTCAAGACTCCCCGACCTTGCCTTCTGAGGAATGATCAGACTGATTCCTACCCTTTGGAATGTCAGTTGTTGAAATGGTGATGGAGTACAGATAACTCAGATCGTAGTCGTTCGCTTAAATCCCTCTTTTGCGTGGACCGCCCTTTCGGGTTTTCACTCCACCGGGATACCCTTTCTTGCCTGAGTTGTCCTTACGGATTTTCAACTCACCGGGTGTACAATTTTTTTTTTATTTATTGTCCCTAATTTTTGCCCGAACCTTTTATTTTGTTTTTGTGGTTCGCCGGGATGCCCTTTTTTGCCTGGACTTTTCTTTTTTTGTCCAGCGGGTCTATTCATGCGAAGTATTTTTTGACTACGTCTGAGTTGACAGGGGATGAAAAGTCTTCGTCGTCCATGGTTGTAAGTAACAAGGCTCCGCCCAAGAAGACCTTCTTAACCACGAATGGACCTTCATAGTTGGGAGTCCATTTGCCCCTGTGATCTGTACTTGGAGGAAGGATCCTTTTGAGTACCACATCTCCCACTTTGTAAACCCGAGGACGCACCTTTTGGTCAAATGCCTGCTTCATCCTCCGTTGGTATAACTGCCCATGACACACCACTGCCAGTTGTTTCTCCTCAATAAGGCTCAACTGATTAAACCTGGCGCGAACCCACTCAGCTTCGTCTAACTTGACATCCATCATGACTCTGAGGGATGGAATCTCCACTTCGACCGGTAGTACTACCTCCATACCGTATACAAGTGAGAATGGGGTTGCCCCAGTGGACGTGCGCACTGACGTTCGGTACCCATGCAAAGCAAATGGTAACATCTCATGCCAATCTTTATATGTGACAACCATTTTCTGCACAACCTTCTTAATATTCTTGTTGGCCGCCTCCACAACGCCATTCATCTTCGGGCGATATAGAGAAGAATTGTGATGTTCAATTTTGAAGTCCCGACACAACTCAGCCATCATTTTGTTGTTCAGATTAGAACCATTATCAGTAATGATTCTTTCGGGCACTCCATAGCGACAAATGATATCCCGTTTCAAGAAACGAGCTACCACCTACTTAGTGACGTTGGCATAAGATGCTGCTTCAACCCATTTAGTGAAATAATCAATGGCGACCAGGATGAAACGAGGGCCATTTGAAGCAGTAGGCTCAATTTTTCCAATCATGTCAATGCCCCACATGGCAAAGGGCCAGGGAGAGGACATGACACTCACGGATTTGGAGGAACGTACACTTTGTCTGCATAGATTTGGCATTTGTGACACTTGCAGGCGTACTTGTAACAGTCCGCTTCCATTGTCAACCAGTAATACCCCGACCTCAATAGTTTCTTAGCCATGGTGTGACCTCCAGCATGGGTACCGAAAGAGCCTTCATGTACTTCCTGCATTAACAGGTCTGCTTCGTGTCTATCCACGCATCTGAGCAGAACCATGTCAAAATTCCGTCTGTACAGCACATCATCTTGATTCAAGAAGAAGCTACTAGACTACCTTCTCAACGTCTTCTTATCTTTAGCAGATGCCCCTGGCGGGTACTCTTGACTTTTCAAGAAACACTTGATGTCATGAAACCATGGCTTGTCATCAGACGTTGCATCAACAACAAACACAAATGCAGGTCTGTCAAGACGGGACACTTCAATCTTAGGTACATGGTTCCACCTTTGCACTTTGATCATGGAAGACAATGTGGCCAAGGCATCAGCAAACTTATTCTCATCTCGGGGAATATGGTACAGCTTCACTGTTGTGAAAAATGTCAGCAATCTCCTCGTATAATCTTTATACGGAACCAGATTTGCTTGGTGCGTGTACCAACTCCCTTTCACTTGATTGATTACCAGAGCTAAATCACTGAAGATATCAAGGGTCTTAATTCGCAAATTAATCGCCTCCTCAATCCCCATTATACAAGCTTCATACTCTGCTTCATTATTGGTGCATCCGAAAGTTATTCGGGCAGTGAAAGGCATATGAACACCTTCCGACGTGATAAGAACTGCTACAACTCCGTACCCATTCATGTTGACGGACCCATCAAACATAAAACTCCATTTGGATTCAGGGTTTGGCCCCTCCTCCGGGAGTGGTTCCTCGCAGTCTTTAGCTTTGAGAAACATGATGTCCTCATCGGGGAAATCAAATTTCATGGGTTGGTAATCATCAATTAGATGTTGCGCAAGATAGTCTGACAAGATACTTCCTTTGATGGCCTTTTGGGAAGTATACTGGATATCATATTCTGTCAAAACCATTTGCCACCGTGCAACTCTACCTGTTAGCGTTGGTTTCTCGAAAATGTACTTGATAGGATCCATTTTTGAAATCAACAAGGTTGTGTGCCTAATCATATACTGCCTCAATCGCTTAGTGGCCCATGCGAGTGCACAACATGTCTTTTCAAGCATTGAGTACCGGGACTCACAGTCATTGAACTTTTTGCTCAAGTAGTAGATAGCATGCTCCTTCCTACCTGTCTTGTCATGTTGACCGAGAACACAACCCATAGAACATTTAAGTACTGTCAAATACATTATCAAAGGCCTTCCTGCAACTTGAGGCATGAGAATTGGAGGTTCCTGCAAGTATTCTTTTATTTTATCGAATGCCAATTGACAATCGTCATTCCACCTGACCGTTTGACCTTTTCTTAGCAGTTTGAAAATTGGTTCACATGTGGCTGTTAGGTGACATATGAACCTTGCAATGTAGTTCAATCTACCCAGAAAGCCACGAACCTCTTTTTTTGTTCTCGGTTCAGGCATATCTTGTATTGCCTTCACTTTGGCAGGATCAACCTCAATCCCTTTTTCACTCATAATGAAACCCATCAGCTTTCTAGAACGCACCCCAAAAGTGCACTTGTTTGGATTTAATCTCAAACGGAACTTTCTCAGCCTTTCAAACAACTTTTTCAAGTTAATCAGATGCTCCTCTTCCGTTCGCGACTTAGCAATCATATCATCCGCATAACATTCAATCTCTTTGTGGATCAAGTCGTGAAATAATGTTACCATTGCCCGCTGGTACGTTGGCCCTGCGTTTTTCAACCCAAAAGGCATCACCTTATAACAATATGTACCCTACGGAGTAATGAATGTGGTCTTCTCCATATCCTCAGGTGCCATCTTAATCTGGTTGTACCCGGAGAAACCGTCCATAAACGAGAACACTGAAAACTGAGCTGTATTGCAACCAGTACATCGATGTGGGGCAGTGGAAAATCATCTTTTGGGCTAGCTTTATTAAGATCTCGATAATCCACACATATTCTCACTTTTCCGCATTTCTTTGGCACTGGCACGATGTTGGCGACCCATGGAGGATAGTTAGTCACAGCAAGAAACCCAGCGTCCCACTGCTTCTGAACTTCTTCTTTGATCTTTATAGCCATGTCAGGATGAGTTCGACGAAGTTTCTGCTTGACTGGCGGGCATTCTTCTCTCAATGGCAGCCTGTGTACGACAATATCAGTATCCAACCCTGGCATGTCTTGATACGACCAGGCGAAGATATCAACATATTCACACAACATCTCAATCAACGTCTTCTTCACATCTGCTTTCAAGTTTGCGCCAATCTTGATCTCTTTCTTAGCATCCTGGGTACCAATATTAATAATCTCTATGGTCTCTTGATGAGGCTAGATGACCCTTTCCTCTTGTTTTAACAATCTGGCCAGTTCCTCAGGGAGTTCACAACCCTTCTCATCCCCTCCTTCGGCTTGATAAATCGGTTTTTCAAAGTCATACATGGCCATAGCAGAACCGTTATCAATGAAATCCGGAGGATCAAGTCTGCACGAACGGGTTCATGCTTTATTTTAGAATTTATTTTAAAACAAAAGGAAACAAAACATTGCCATTTTATTATTTTTGTGAAAAAATAAAAATGAAAGACAGAGAACAAAATTTGAGTGCAAAACATCCTTTATTGATGATTAAAATTGCAAATGCAAACAGGGTGGCCCTACAAATGAATCTATACGCCTTGGGCAGAGCGCAAGATTTTAACATGCATTATGGTTAGAAAAATAAAGAAAATTACTCTGTTTGAAGAGTAACTCGGATGACTTCTTCAACAGACCAATTCTGCAATGGTTGTCCCGGAGCGCGTGGACGTACCCAGTTGTCCAAGTCACAGTCACTGTCAACGCCATCTTCTGTAGCTGCACAAGACTGATCTGAGTAAATGATTCCTCCACTGCTGAAAGTGATGGGTCCACTGTTCTCTTTAACTGAAGTCATAGAGGGACGATAGCCAATACCAAATTTGGCCTCCTTCATTGGTGTCTCTATCAGCTTGCCCCAGCCCTGGGCGTTGCCTGCTCTGGCGACCTCGACAGCTTGCTTATAGGACGAAATGGATGTACCGGCTCTGTCTGGTGCAAGGGAAGATTCAGGGACGTTGTAAATATTCACCGCTTCAAATGACTGGCAAAGCATCTCGTGAATTTCCCCATCCATCTCAATAAACTTGAACGTGGACAAGTGGCTAACAAAAATATCTTCTTCACCACACACTGTCACAACTTGCCCCTCGAACTCGTATTTCAGCTTTTGGTGTAAGGTGGATGTAACAGCCCCGACCGCATGAATCCAAGGGCGACCTAATAAGCAACTATACGCGGGCTGTATATCCATCATGTGGAATGTAGATTTGAACACCTGCGGTCCAATTTGCACGGGCAGTTCCACTTCACCAAACACAGATCTTTTCGTTCCATCGAACGCTCGGACAACTAACTCACTTGGCCTTAGTATCAAACCATTAACTTCCAGCTTCATTAGCGCCTTCTTAGGCAAGACATTGAACGAGGAACCAGTGTCTACCAGTACATGAGACAACACTGCACCCCTGCATTCCATTGTAATGTGCAAAGCTTTATTGTGGTTTCTCCCTTCAGACGTCAAATCTCTGCTTGTGAAACCCAATCCGTGGCTGACATTGACGTTGGAAATTACACCCTCAAGCTGATTAACAGTGATTTCCTGTGGAACATATGTTCTCTTCAATACTTTCAATAAAGCCTCTCGGTGCGCGTCAGAACACATCAACAATGACAAAATTGAAATTTTCGAGGGCGTCTGGTTCAGTTGATCGACAATCTTACAATCACTTTTCTTTATTATCTTTATGAACTCTTCCACCTCATTGTCAAAGGCAATCTTTGTCTCTGTTTCAAGCACAGGCACACTCTCGACCACCTGTTTTCCTTTATCTTTTGCTGCGGCTTCAACCTCTTTATCGCTGCACAAAGTTTGGGGAGCAAACAATCTTCCGCTTCTTGAATAGCCACCTACACCACCCACATTGTCAATATTTGAACTAGTTGATGTCCCGACTTCTTGCTTTTTCCCTTCATAATATACGTATGCCCCATAGTGCCATGGGATTGCCTTCGTAGATGTAAACGGAACAGGTCCTGGCACCGTGATGGTAACAGGACTGGGTCTTTCTTACACCACACTTGCTACAGGAGCTGTACTTGTAGGCACCTGAATCTCAGCAGGAGTGTAATAAATGGTCACGGTTGACACCTCATCAGTATCTTTCACAACCCTGTCAAACTGTAGCTGACCCTCATTGATCAGATTCTGCAGACCAACTTTCAACTTATCACAGCCATTCTCTTGATTTGAACACTCAGAACAATTTTGATCACATCCCGGGAACACCTGTCCCTTCAACAAACGATCTTTTACAACCAACAAGGAAGTCTTTACCCGATTAATATCTGCTACCAAATTCAATCTCTTTCCGTCTTCAATAGCACGCACATCTACCACACCATGATCAGGCATGGGGTTCTGAAGAACATTAGGAGGTAGCGAGAAATTGATTGCTTTAGCATCTATCAAGTCTTGTACCTTATGATGAAATGCCCAACATTTTTCAATGGAGTGCCCTTGAGCTCCTGAGTGGAACTCGCAGCGAGCGTTAACATCAAAATTAGGTGGCAAGTTGCCAACGGCAGGAGGTCTCATAGTACGAAGCTCAACTAACTTCAACTTGAGTAACTGTGGTAGCAACGCATAATAAGTCATAGGGAGAAGGTCAATCTTACGATCCCTCTGTCTAGACCTCTGCTGGAAAGGAGGTTGCTGCTGAGCTTGCTGTTGTGGTTGTTGTTGTTGAACAGATGGTGTTGGGATCGTCACTGCACCTACTTAATGGTAACCTTGAGAACGTCATCTGCCTCGTCCTCTATATACAGCATTTGTATCACCTTCTCTTCTTTTCTGACCACTAGCAAATAGTTTCTTCGTCCCGGAAGAGCCAGCCCCACTTACATCTTGGATCTTTCCAAGTTTTAACAGACTCTATATTCTTTCTCCAGCAATCACGATATCAACAAATCCAGTTGATGAACACGCAACCAATCTTTCAAGGAATGCCCCTTGCAGGGTGCCCATAAACATGTCTGCCATTTCTCTATCCAGCAAAGGAGGTTGAACCTGTGCAGCCATCTCTCTCCACCTTTAAGCATATTCCTTGAAACTTTCCTTAGCATTCTGTGAGTGCGGTTGGGTTCCATATCAATATTGTACTGGTACTGCTTTAGGAATGCTTCTGCCAGATCCTTCTAACTTTTCACAGCAGCTCTGTTCAATTTCATATACCAGGTCAAAGGAGCTCCAGCCAGACTGTCTTGAAAGTAATGCATACATAACTTCTCATCATCTGTATGAGCTGAGATCTTCCCAAAATAAGCTTGGATATGTGTTTGGGGACACGTATTGCCCTGATATTTATCAAAAGTGGGCGGCTTGAATTTGTGAGGAATTCTGACTCCAGGTACCAAACCCAGATTGGTGACATCAATGCCCATAGCATTCTTGCATTCCATAGCCCGTATCTTCTCAGCCAACTCATCGTACCTTTTGTCATTAGGATTACCCATCTCAGCATCCACTAGGGTGAACTGGTCTTCCTGAGCATCTTCCTGAACAACACTAGCATTTCTGACATTTCCATTACCCAGATTGCCCACAGGAGGAGGATTGCCAACAGGAGGAGGAGTGCCATGAGTCTGTGAATTGTCATTCTGATTACCTCCTGGCGTAGTCTCTGGACGCTCGACCAGAAGCCTCAATCTCTCTTGAGTTTGTACCATACCAGTCATGAGAGTCATGAACTGGTCCATGCGTGCCCTCATTTCTGCCAAATCATTCTGCATTTGATCCATAATCCTTGCTTGATTTCTCCGAGTTGAGAATCGGTGTACGTGATTCTCAGCTATAATGCCTGAAACCAAATAAAGGTTAGAGATCTCCTGCAACAAGTACCTGAAAAAGCAAACAATAAAATGCAAAATGATATGCAATGCAATGCAATGTTTATTCATTTTGAGGCATTCCTTCCTTCGATTCCAGTTTGACCGAAAGGGAACAGTGCATACTCCTGTAATTGCTAACAGCGACAGAACATCAGAGGTGCATATTAATAATTCAGAATACCCATCATACGGCCCAGTGAGTGTGTGAATTATTGTATAATATGACGAAGAATCCACCTCAATAATTACCAACAAAGCCAATAGCATAAATGAAAAAACCCACAGCCAGGTGTGGAATAGTCAAATACAAATTGTTCCTGAACAAATACAACTGAACAACATGAATACAAATAAAAGAAAACCCATCAACAAGCCTGGTGGTGATTCCCCAGAATAACAACAACACAACTCAAACACTGAGCCCATATAAATCCTCCCGGACCTCCTTGAGAAGCGCTTCAGTAACTGGATCATTTGGGCGCTCGGTAAGACTTCTGATCAGTTGACTTCTTAACTTGACAGCTTCTTCTAGCTTTCAGATTTGATCTTTGACAGCTAACTCTTTGGCTCTCTTTACTCCAGAGTGGATCTTCAGATCTTCGACCTCTTGGTTGGCTGAACTTAGTTGCTGGAGAAATTCACTTTCTTTGCTCTTCAAATTTTTCCTTAACTCGTCGTTTTCAGCCCTGATTCTCGCCTCGATCTCCCTCCGGCATTCAGAAAACTCATCCCATCTCTGTTGTCCTTTGGCCAGGGCATTCTCAGACTTGGTCAACTTCTCATTGATGCGCTTGCACGCCTCCTTTAGTGCCATCTCATTCTGTTTGACCTTGCGAATATAGATGGTGTCTTCAGCCATTCTTTTCTCATTGGCCTCATGACGCTCAGTCAGCTTTTGCAGTTCATACTCAACATTACACTTTTCACAAAGCGTCTTTCTGAGTCCTTCGCTTAGCTTCTCATTCATTTTGACTGTCTTATCCATCTCTGCTTTAAGCTTGTTATATTCAACAACGCTTACCATGGTCATCGGTTCTTCAGCAACTGGATCTGACGGTCTTTCCTGAGAAAACGGCAAAAGAGTGATCTGAACTCTTCGTTTCAACTAGGCATCAAATTGAGAAGAAGACACATTGTTGCACTTGCCGAAAACAACCTTACCCTTCGTTTGCAGATTGCCCCAAGCTCCAGCTGCTTGCCTTACCAACAAAAGATTGTCCTTCACAGGGAAAAAGAAAGATTCTTCCAAATCACTGTCCCTCGGAGGCTCTATTAAGGCAAATCCTAACTGTTTCCTGAGAATAACAGGATTGTAATTGATGCAACCCTTTATTCCCAAGAGTGGCACATTAGGATGTCTTCCACAGCTACTGACAAAATCTCCACCCATCGTCCTTTGATTGAACCAACGAATGTCCTTTGCTGTCAACTGAATCATCCTCTTAGCCCAATTCTTTGCAGGATGAGGATCCAAAAAGGCCTCTGAATTTGGTAAATGACTCATGAGCCACTTATGGAACAGAGGTGCGCAACATCTAACCAAACCTCCTCGTTTCTTCTCATTTTTAAAGTGCACAGAATAATACAAATCACCCAGGAGTGTGGGTATAGGATTCTTTAGCACAAAAATATGGATTGCACTCATGTCCACAAACTTAGGTTCATCAGCAAACAGCATAATTCCATAGATGCTCAAAGCCAGGATTGCACAAACGGCTTCCCACTGAGACTTAGCAGCACATTCCTCAGCTTTGGCAACCAAGAAGTTCAAATGAAAACCAGATAAACCTCCTTTGGTGGCGAGATTATCTGCTACCACAGGTACGCTCAGATGGAGGGCCTTAGCTATCTCTTCAGGCTTTGGAGGGCGCATGTCAGAGTTGAAAGGAATCTGGTACTTGAGAGGCACACCTAGAAGCAGGGCATACTCTTCTAGCATCGGAGCTCATTGAAAATCTGAGAAAGTGAAGCACCTTAGTTATGGGTCATAAAACTGTAAGCACGTATGGATGACACTTCTTTCTGAAGCATTCAAGTCAACAACCACAGTCATAATCTCCCCATAAGCCTTTCGGAACATACCCACATGGTCTGGAGTAATAAGAGAAACCATCTTTCGTAACTGTCCCACCTTTGTGTCAAAGAAAGTATAATGCACATTGTTCTTCCTGGGAATCTCCATAACTGAAAAAGGGAACTGTCAACTGGAACCGAAAGGAAGTATACCCTGCAAATGAATAAACTTGAAGGTTAAATGCAAGAATGCTAATGATGATATGTATGCAAGGGCATGTGATCAGTGCTGCACAAATAAAGCTGAATCCACTGTACTGCAATCTAAATCTGGTGAGATATACAACACCAGGATAAGAAGTCCAATAACAAATCCAAAACAAATGTGAATTGATCAGAACCACAGATTCAGTAACAAATCTAGAACTCATAAGAAAACCGGGTATTCTGAAGGTCAAGGGTTCCTGCACACCTGTAAACAATCCCCCCAATCTCACATGTATGTACTAGAAGGTGAGGATCCTCAAATTCGAACCTCGGAATGAGAAGCAATAGCACATTCAACCCAAAGGATACAATGCTATCGCCAAACAAAGAGATCGTCCTCTGATTCACCTCAAAATAAAGAGGGGTCATCCTAAAAGGTCATCCACACTTAACAGCTCTTCCAGATAGCTCTACCATTGTGGAAGATCCACAATGCAGAATTCTCTAGAGAGAACCACATCCAGATTGTGTCTAATATTCCCTCCTCGAACCGAGATGTAACGCGAGAGGACATGAAACACGCTAAACATAGTGCACTCAGGCCTGTGTATTGGGCCTATCTCTCAGAATACCCATCCCGCCAAACGGAAAACAGTACAGCAGTATAACATATGAAATGAAAATGCTAAAATGCAGTAAATACAGTAGTACACAATAAAATACAGTAAAGCGGTAATACGGTAAATAGCAATGCAGTAAAACAGCAAATACAACACAACAGTAAACACCTAATGAAAGAAAAGCAGACAAGCGCTAGGATTGACTCGCTAAGGAAACCAGAGATTCTGGGTTCATTCCCCAGCAGAGTCGCCAGCTGTCGCTCCCGGGATTTTCATCCAAGTACAAACGTGAAAGTGGCGCCGAAACAGAGTCGCCAGCAATGTGTATTTATCCCGATAGAGGGAAAGGAAACACTGCATAAACCTAAGGGAAAAGAAAGAGCATGATCTTGCGACCAAGAGAACTGGGTTCGGGAGTCGGTTACGCGAGAGGAAGGTATTAGCACCCCCACGCGTCCATCGTACCCGATGGGATCCACGCTTGCTTGTTCCGATAAAAGGGTGTAGGAAATTGGAAATGAAATATTACGGGAAAGAAGAAGGAATGGGTACGGGAAAGAACGGAGAAACAAATGTAGGGAAAATAAAAAGAAGTGCTCGAATGGGCCCTACCCCACTGCCTACGTATCTCATCGAGAACACGAGAATCAGAGCGACGTAGTTCCCCTCACTAGGGATGGATTGTTTGTGTTTTTTAGGGAACGACTAACGTTCTAGCTTAGGTGTTGCGGGCTCGCTGGTCCGAGTGCGTTACCATCTTGCAAGAGAACGAGGAGGAACACGTTCGTACGTTGAGAATGAGTGAGATGAGAAAAAAATTCCCGAAGGAAATACGTTATTGTTTGTTTTTGTCTTTTAAGAAAGAAGTGTTTTGATTGTTTTGGTGTTTTGTAACATGTATTGTATTTAAGTCCTTCATGTAGGATCGAATGCCTCGCATATCGACCCAAGACGGGACGCATGCTAAACATTCCAAGAAAGTGAGAGAATACCCCACACCTCCTTGTTTCCACATGAAAGGCCTAAATACAATAGGTGTTATGCCTTTATTAAGTGCTTTTATTCTTGTCTTAAGATGAGAAGAAGAGACTCAAAAAGAGGATAAAAGGTGAAAACTAAGAGGAGACTAAGACACACCCTAGTGTTAGCATGCTTGGAGATCCTATGGTTAATGTGGTTCAACAAACCTAATTCCAAAAGAAAGAAGAAGAAGAGTAAAAGAAACAACTTACTTCCAAAATGGAAGTTAAGTTGATCTTAAAGAGGGATGAAAGAAAAGTTATTCAAGGAAAGCATGTAAATGCTTAACAAACACAAATAGAAAGTTTAAAAGAGATATGAGAGTATAAGAGAAAGAAATGTGTGTGGAAGCATATCCACACATTTACTTACCTTTAGCACCTACATGAAAATGTTAGTTCAAAACAATTTACAAATAGTGCAATAAGAAAAGAAATAACAATTGGTGAACAAACAAACTAAAAGTTAAAGTATAAAGCTCCTAAGAGATAAACCTCAATCAAGATCAGAATCTATGCTATAAGGGTATTCTCTAAAGTTAAGATATCAAACACAAATGAATTATGCTTAAACAAAGCACTAATCATTAAGGAAGTGAATCATGGAAGAAATAGATGAAGAATGAATGGATATGCAAGGTGATCATGCAATTATGCTTCAAATAATGTCAAAGTCAGAATGTGGGTGACCTAAACATGTGCCTAAATATGATATACAAATGTCACATAATGCAAACAATCAAGTGTCCAAGCATTAGGAGTGATTAGGATGAGAAGTGAGAAGATATGAATCATGAATTTAACATGGAAAGAAGTTACTTAAAGTAAAAGCCAAAACCAAAAAAAAACAAGATGAAACTCAAATGTCCAAGGTCAGAAGTGGTATGACATGTTTAAGATGTACAAATGATCATGGCATAAACACATATCAATCAAATCCATACAACTTAGCAAACATGCAAGAAGAAGTCACATAAAAGAATGAATGCTTCCTACTTGAAAAGAAATGCAAAAGATGCAAAATGACATACAAATATGAATGCTTATGGATAGGTCAGTAGCAAATCATGGATTAAAATGTAAATGAGATAATGACATGATCATATTAGAAACACACAACCAAACATGACAAACATAAGATGAAGACATAATAGAAATTAGTTCCAAAAGTCCCATAAGATGCATCATATAAAACAAAGGATCAACACATGCCAAATGGACTTAACAATGATCAAACACATCTTCTAAGAGTCTAAACATGTTACCTAAACCCAAACAAAAGACCTCAAATAATGGCATAAATGCCTCATGCAATGAAGGTTAAGGAAAGGCACATAAAGTTCAAGCAAAACTTCCTTCAAACACAAGCACACCAACATATGTCAAACTGCATTAAAAAATTATGAAATTATAATGTAAATAACCTCAACCAGTGACCAATCACACATCAAAATATCAAACAAAAATTCAGAGAGGAAGGGCCTCAAACAATCAAGCAATAGTCACTTATGAATCATGAGCCAAAGTGCAAAGATGGAGGACTTAAATGCAATAAAATAACATCTTAAAAATGAAACAAAAATATTTTTATGAAGTTTTGGATGTTACTGAATTGATACAAAAAGATTGATGCAAAAATATTTAAGGAGCTATGAGAAATAAATCTTTGAAATGAAGATGTGAAAATAGAAACAAACTTCAAAAGAAATAAAAGAAAATTATGGAAAGATATGCAAATATTCACAAAATAAAAAATAAAAATTATAGAAAATTAGTTAAACATGTTAAGACATGACATGAATTTTTGTAGAATTTTCCATAATGTCTTATTATTTTTAAAAATCAATTATGAAACAAATATAAAAAAAGGAAATTAAAATAAAGAAAAAGAAAGCAGGGGGTGCCACAAGCAAACAAACCACGTTCAAAAATGGGTTGGACCAAAGCTGGGGGTGGGAAAAGCAAAGAAGCCCAAAGCGCTTCTTAGAAAGGCTCAGAGTCAACAAGGTTGACTCAATCATCGCCCTTGGATCAATCCAACATGCCACAATCAGTCAACACAAACAAAAGTAAACATGATGAGAGGCTAGGATCAAACGTACATGGTAACCAAGCATACTACGCGCGCACACAACCATTCAGAAATAAAAAAAAAACAACACGTGGGAAGCACATGACCATTTTAATGCGTTGTCACACACACAACCATCAGATCAAATCAATGCACCAGATCAAGTCAACTAATCACCAAACATGCAAGATCAAAGGTCCAGATTAGATGCACACAATAAGAAACGTGGAATGGAGAACACACAATCAGTAAAATAAAAACAAAATTTAAAAGACGTGGCAATATGCTAACCACACGATGCACAAATCAAACTGTCAGGATTCAACCTCACAAAACCCTAGAATTTAAACTCACCGGCCGGAGAAGGACCTCCGGTCATCTTCTCTGGCGAGCAACCACCACCTGCAACCTCACATTTTTCCAGAAATACAAAAACTATATACCAAAATGAAGAGGAGGTTATGGAGATCAATAATCCGCTATTATTTTCTACGAATCATGCACACATGCAACAAACCGAATCAAAACATATTGCCCTAAGATTACACCTAAGCTCCTAAAGAGCCTATCAACTAGCCAGGACGCACACAACCTCTAGTAGGCTATAAACAACATGAAAACACATCACATTCAGTGGAAAAAGTTAAGAATAAGGAACCTGAAGTTTGAAGAGTCTTGTGTCCAAATAAAACCAGAGAAAATACACTTGATCTTGAGCTTTCAGAGCCTCCACTTGAGCAAAATAAATGTCTCTTGATTCGTAAAATGAAGAGAAATGTTAACTGTGATGATGTTGAGCTTGGAGATATGAGTTTTCTCTTGAATGTTCTTGCTCAATACTCAATAGAAGTGATGAAAATGATTGAGGAAGAGAGAGAACTCGTGCTGAATCAGAGAGAGATAATGGAGAGAATTTGAGAGTGTTTGAGAGGGAGAGTGAGAAAATGAATGTTGAAATCAAAAAATGTGAGTGAAATGTGAATTTATATGTGTGGTTTAAAGTGAACCAGAGGTGGTTAAATGAGTGAGTTAGAGTGAGTTGAGATGGTTAAGGTGAGTTATCCCTAACTAACTGAGTTAAGTTAGTTAGGGCGAGTGAGGAGAGTGAAGCTATGGTGTGGAAGGTGTATGATGTTATGGTGGAGGTTGATGAAAGTGAATGGTGATGATGGCACGGCTGGTGGCAATGTGAAATCAGTGGTGTAGAGGAAACTTGCTCAACAAGTTTTATTCTTTCCATTCTCATGTATGGTAAGCATGGAGGGCACGTGCTTGCAAGGAAAATGTTTAGATGTAAGAGGAAAAGAAGTAACTGGTGTGTATGCGTGTGGTATGAAACATGACAACAACAACAACAACAACTCATTTACTTCTAATTTTGTAACAACTTGACATCAAAGATAACATGGATGTTTGATGGTGAATTTCTCCATGTATGATGGATAATTTGATGAGTTTTTGGTTTCAAATGAAAGATAGAACATCATAGAACATGATTGATGTTGATTTTGGGTTGAATTAAGGCTTGGAAGTTGGTGAAAAACAGCTTGGAACACCAAGGTTTGGAACTGATTTGTGGGTGTGGCAAGTGGTTGGTTGGCAAGGCAACTTAGCGGATG
Organism: Lathyrus tuberosus; assembly: GCA_022829125.1. Classification (NCBI taxonomy): domain Eukaryota; kingdom Viridiplantae; phylum Streptophyta; class Magnoliopsida; order Fabales; family Fabaceae; genus Lathyrus; species Lathyrus tuberosus. The sequence continues at coordinate 2,786,807 of JALAZF010000396.1, read as the reverse complement.
GATTTTCAGCATGAACATACTAACTTGAACCCTTAGAACTATCTCATAACTTGATCAAATCAAAATTTGTCCAACATCAACATTGAAGAGGGCATGGCAAGGATCAACTTTGATGTTGAAAATTTTTTCATTTGGAGCTTTTATCATTGAGAAAAATGGGTGAACATTTGGCACACCAAGTGTTTGACAAAATGATGGCTGGTGGGCTTGGTCACCCTTGGTCATGACTTGATTTTGGACCTAGTTTCACCAAACTTTGATCAACCATAACTCACTCAATTTTTATCCAATGGAGATGTTCTTTATATGGATTTGAAGCTTAGAACATGAACTTTAATTGGCTCAACTTGGGCCTGAGGCTTAAAGCTTTTATCTTGTAGAAAGAGAGCCTCAAAGTAGGGTGCAAAATGGTCCAAACTTACTATTTTTGGCAACCCTAAAGTTTCCATTTTTGGCAGTTTTGTGATTTCTTGATTTTTCATTATTCCTCCATCATTTGTTGATCAAATCTTGTCCATTGAACATATATAACATGAATTTCATGGATTTGACCTTAAAAAGTCAGGAGTTGACTTTTTTCACTGCACAGTTTTCTTTTTCCCCAATTTCTTGTTTATCAAGCAACTGACCAATTGAAACTCCTCTGAACCCAATTGATGAGCAATTTTCCATCCATATACACTTAAGAACATAAGGAATACCATGAGATCAAGCCTTGCCCAAAAAATCAGAGATAAACTGCTTTTAGGTCAAACCCTAATTTTGGCACCCTCTGGTTAGGAGGAAATAGCACATCCTCCAAATCCAAATTCCTCTGAATATAATGTGTATCCTCTCAAACAATGATGAAATATGCCATTTGGAGATGATAAAAAACTCAAGGAGCTTGCCCATTTGGGGGTCAGATCCCAATTTTTGACTGCCTTATGTAGGAAATGATACACTGCCCAATCTTCTTGATGAATTTTCCTTCTTTCAATGATTTGTGAGATCAAGTAGGGATGACATATGACTTAAGGGACCTTTGGCTCTTGTGAGAAACACTTGGCTCTTATTTTTTAGCTTTAGATGATCAACACCTTAGAGAATCACCTGATCACATGCCCTTATGCAAGATGCAATGCTAAATGCTTGATGTTTTGTTTTTCTATGCTTGAATGCAATGCAATGAAATGAAAGCTCATGCTAATTGATATGAAGAAATGAGAGGGAAAATTTTGGGGTATTACACCCAATTGAACATTTAAGGGAATACGGGATATTACAATATTTATTCCTAAGACCTTAGTGAATAAACCTTTGAATATTCAAATCAATTCATATATCTATAGTAAATTGTAAATGAATTCAAGCATGTAATTATCAATAAGAAAATAGTTTATATATGGTATCTCTAGTCCTAGGTGATGTCTAATATAGAATATTCCAATCAAATGTTATTGTTGAAAGTCCTTCCTAACAAGTAATCGTAAATAAATTTCCAATTTGTCTGAAAAAGAAAAGAATTAAGCAAGAAAATAAATAAATCATATAGGAATAAAACATCAGTTATTACAAATGTTAATTCAAAAATTCAAATCCAATCAAGAACAGTGACCCGTCCCTAGAATTAGAGGGTTTAGATACTCATAACGTAAACAAAAGACATAATAAAAGTCATAAACACTACATAATAATCACAAAGAAAGAAGCTTCAATGGAGGAATTCATTGAATTTTGTGTTTCCCGTTGTTCCTAATGTGTTTGCTTTTCTCCATTGTGATATTTTTTTCGTCCAAAGTCAAGAGTTTTCAAGAAAATCAGGTTTCCTTCATTTAAATATGAATTATGGGTGTTTAGATGATGTCATTCGCGTATAGGGGCGTGTAGACAAGATATGGGCATTCTAACATTGAAAAACGTGTATGTGACATATGGGGTGTGTGAGACGCGTCTAGATGCCTCTAGACGAGTGTGGAAAAAATAGTCAAAATTCATACGCCTCATATACACGTATGGACAGAGGGTAAAAATGTCGAATCATCCTTTGGTGTCTTTGTAAGAGTTATAGCCCTTATTGTTAGTTTTCATTTACCTCAAGTCTCACATTAATTCGAATTACAATGCTTCTTACATGATCTAAATACTACACATACATCATGATATAAAATGTCTGAAAAATAGACTTTGTGAATCCTTCTGAACATGCATCGCGTTCCTTTTTTGGTCATTTCTTTGCCTTCCTCCGACCTACAAAACACGTTAATCCTCTCCCAAAACATCATACTATTAGGAAGAAAATCTTGAAATCTTGTAAACCTCACCTGTTGATAAATTTGCAAAACTTACTAGGTTTATTGTTCAAAAACACTAAAAGGTTAACAAATTCAATGTAAACTTAAGGATAAAATATAGTAAAATGGTGACTAATCATATACCTTGATTTTGCAAGACATATAAAATCAAAATAAGTTTAGTATTATATGTATTATTAAGTGGTTTGGGTCGGCCAAAGGCCCAAAAAGTCAATACCCAATCCGATGCAGATCCACTAAAAACGACGAAACATATAAAAGTCGCAACTCACGATAATCAAAGTACACTATTATGATCTTTATTTTTACTAGACTCATTGAATTATGTGTTGACTTGGGAAATATTGGAGTGATAACCTTGAAGGTCCACCACGTGCCACTATATCTAAGACCAACACCACCAATTCAGGATCATTCACCATTAAGATACACTTAGTTATGGTTTCGCAATGGAACAACAATATGCTGTTTGTGGGAATTAAATCCTAATTCCTACAAAATTCAAAAAATAGATCATTCTCAATCCAAAGTCAGATCTCTATAAAAAATGAGAGAGAAATATAATTAACCAACATATTACTATGAAGAAATCGGTTAAATACTCCATCTTTATTCCGTCGTATTCGATCATCACCGATGAGATCTACAACGACGTGAAATTTAAGAGTGATCTGTCATTAGAACACATGTCCCAAACAACAAGTGATTTCAAGCTGCAAAACAAAGATCGAGTTATAGTAGGTTGTTCGAGAAACGAGAAGACATAGAGAACATCAAGTGCAGAGGTACTGGTGATTTTCGTATTTTCCATTGTAGGAAAAACACCTACGAGATACCTCAAGTGTAACACCCCATTTAAATATTTAGTATTTTTTTGATTTATTTTGTGTGATTATTTTGGCATTGACTTGGTTAAAGGTATGTGTGTAAGGGTGAGTGTGAGAGCTTAGTGGAATGAATTAAATGAAATTAAATCTTAGGATAATGTTGTAATAATAAAGAAATGAATGATGAGATATTCCATTATTATTATTATTATTATTATTATTATTATGATTACTAATATTATTATGATTATTATTATTATTAAAAATAAAGAAAATATGGATAATTAGGAGAGAGTGGTAGAGAGGTTACAGACAGACAGTTTACACGTGAAAAGATAAAGGAGAGAAGAAAGAAGGAGAGCTAGAGTAAGAATTGATCGAGAGATTCCACCATTGTTAGAGAGCTTAAGCTTGGAAATTAAGGTAAGGGGGAGAATGGGTTCTTTAATGGTGATCTTAACATGAGAGGGTAATGGGGGTTCCTTTCCCTCTTAGGATTTTCTGTACATTCTTCCCTCTTCTTGTCTGATTTCCATGTTTATGTAATTGTTGCTGTAAATTCGCATATGTGTACTGTTCCTACATGAAATTTGTGTACATTATGTGTTGTGGTTGTTGTGTTTTACCATAGAAATAAATATGGAAATTATGGGGTTTTTAGGGTTAACGAAAACCGGTTTCGAATCATAGAAAACTTTGATAAATTGATGGATTAATGAAGTAGGATAGAGACTCTAAGATTAAATTGGTATTGATATTGTTTTGGGTCTGAGATGGGAGCTTGAAGGTGCTATAATGGGGGAAAAATCGCACTGATGCGAAAAACTAATTTTTCTGCAGCAGACTGGTCACACGTGTATGTCAATGGGCAATACACATATGGGGGACTCACCTAGTGGAATTACGCGTAGCATACGCACCCTGTCCCCAAAGCCAACACGCCCTTTTGGTCGTACGCGTAGGAAACGTGTAAGGAGAATGGGCCACACGCTTATGGGGTAGCCATTACGCGCATGGGGAGTCTTGGGGAAATGTCCCTCTAGTCATACGCGTAAAGCCGGGGCAATACGCATATGAAGGCCTGGGAAGCAGAGGCCCTACACGTAGCATACGCAGGCCTGGGGTGAGGGAACAAGTCCATACGCGTATGGGCAAGGTCATATGTGTGTCGGCAGGGTTGTGTCATGATTTTCCCGTTTCTGTGATTTCTTTCCTGATTTCGCGTGCGATGCGATTCCTCTTGGTTCGTAAGACTAAAATGATATAATTGGACATAGGGGAACTGATAATGATAGTAAATATGGTGAAATTATGTAATTTTGTGTGGTTTTCTTCATGATGTGTATTGGATGCTTAGGTTGCTAAGATTATTGTTGTGTGGACAGTCATGAGCAGTGGTGGTAATTCTAGAGAGAATTACAGTGAGTATGTGTCTCACGTGTGATCATTGTGGATCGTGTGTTATGCATGGATGATATTTATATTGTGCATAATTGTATGTCATGCATTCATGTTGTGTCAGGTGGAGATGAGCCTAGGTGGGAATCCATGATGGATGCCTAGTCTCGTCCAGACTCCATGTGGGAGTCGAGTGGAGATAAGTTATAGTTCAGAGGAACGTATATGACTTATCCGGATTCTGACGGGAATCAGGTTCAGAGAGTGAACCGTATGGCTTGTGATGGTACCGTATACACGGTGTCGTGTCAGTCGAGTCTCATTGCATATATCTATGAGTGAAAGTTGGCTGAACATATTTATTATTGATGTGGCACTAGTATGCGCGGTTTGTGTGTTTGATTAGTGTGAAATGTGTGAATACTACTCCTTACCATGTGATTTTCACCGTGTATTAATGAATGTGATTCTCACCCCTTTTCTGTTGTTGTGTCTGTGCTCCTTGGGGAGTACAGATAATCAGGTACCTGAGTAGTGCTTGGAGCACGTGTTGCTATTGATCGAGTCTTAGGAGTCGCTCTGATACGTAGCACGGGAAGGATGGGGATTTCGTTATTTTCTCTATGTTATTTGTTATTTGTTACGTATCTTGATTTATTTAATGTTGTTGAACCACAGATTTTGTGGATGGTTTGGTGTAATTGGGAACTTAGTGTCGAACTAATTGATTATTCCGCTATTTGATTTAATTTTTTATGAGTAATAAGATATGAAGTGATTTGATGCTTCATGAGATATTTCTGTTGATGTGGCATCCTACGTGTGTAACTCTGATTTTTCTGCAAACTATTTTCGTATTTTTATTTATTAAACGAATGGGGAGAGTAGGGTGTTACAATTGGTATCAGAGCAAGCCAGTCCGTCCGACCAGTGTAGTAGAGTCTGACTATAGAGTGAATATAATCATGTGTTTCTTCTAACCTGTATTTTCTTGGTGTTGGGCAGTATGGCTGGTAGGAATGATGTTGTGATTGCTGCTGCGTTACAAGTTGTTGCGCAGGCGGTGCAGAATACCAATCAAAATGTTGGGCATGTCGAGTTATGCAATTTGGAGAAGTTCCAGAACAACAAGCCACCTAAGTTTGAGGGAAGGTATGATCCAGATGCCGCGTAAAAGTGGCTTAAGGATATTGAGAAGATCTTCAGAGTCATGGGATGCACCGAAGCTCAGAAGGTACAGTTTGGCACTCATATGTTGACTGAGGAAGCTGAAGATTAGTGGGACAACATCCGTCAAAGGTTAGAAGCTGCATGTAGTCCTAGTAATTGGATGGTGTTCAGGGCTGAGTATCTGGAGCGGTATTTTCCAGAAGATGTTCGTGGTAAGAAGGTGATTGAGTTCCTAGAATTGAAGCAGGGAAACTCGACAGTTGCAGAATATGCGGCCAAGTTCATGGAACTCGTGAAGTATTGCTCTCATTACAATAATGATATTGTTATGGGTTCAAAGTTTATCAAGTTTGAGAATGAGTTGCGTCCCGAAATCAAGCAAGGTATCGATTATCAGAAGATCAGATACTTCCCTGAGTTGGTGAACAGGTGTCAGATTTATGATGAAAATAACATGGCTCGGGTTACTCACTACAAGGCCCTGAGTGACAAAAGAGGTAAGCAGAGACACGGGAGTACGCCTTTCAGTGCTCCGACAGATAAAGGGAAGTGGAAAGCTGTTGTTGGCAAGAAGCCAAATGGGGAGGAAATTCTTCCAACCCTATCAAGTGTTTCAGATGTGGCGGCGCAGGTCACCGTGCTAATGAATGTCAGAACGAGGTGAAGAAGTGTTTCAAATGCTGGAAGCCAGGTCGTGTTGTGGCAGATTGTATGACCAATATACCTACATATTATAACTGTGGTGAACAAGGTCACATCAGCGCCCATTATCAGAAGCCGAAGAAGTCGCAGACTTGTGGGAAGGTATTTGCATTGGTGGGGGCTCAGCCTACCAGTGAGGATCGTTTGGTCAGAGGTACTTATTATATCCATAATACTCCTTTGATTGCTATCATTGATACGAGTGTGACGCACTCGTTTATTTATGTTGATTGTGTGAAGAAACTAGGACTTGTGTCGTCTACTTTGAGTAAGGGGATGGTGATTGATACTTCATCTATTGGGTCGATAACTACATCTCTAGTATGCTTGAATTGTCCTATGTCGATTTTTGGTAAAGACTTCAGAGTGGATTTGATTTGCTTACCACTCAGTGATATGGATGTTATTTTAGGGATGATTTGGCTATATAGCAATTATGTATACATTGACTGTTATATGAAGAGGTTGTTATTTCTTACCCCACATGAGGAAGAGTTGTCTAATGTTATATCTACCGAGGAATTGAGAACCTTGTTGGAAGATGAAGCTAAAATGTTCACGATGTTTGCCTCATTGTCTGTTGAGGACAAAGCGTCGATTAATGAATTACCTGTAGTGAAAGAGTTTCCAGAAGTGTTTCCAGATGATATTTTAGAGTTCGCTCTGAAGCGAGAGGTGGAATTTGCAATTGATCTTATCCCTGGTACTAGACCTATATCTATGGCACCATACAGAATGTCAGCGTCAGAATTGGCAGAGTTGAAATCTCAGCTAGGAGAATTGCTTGATAAGAAGTTTATTAGACCTAGTCTTTCTTTGTGGGGAGCTCCAGTGTTGTTGATTAAGTAGAAGGACGGTAGTATGAGATTGTCCACTGACTATCGTCACCTGAATAAGGTGACCATCAAGAACAAATATCTGCTTCCCAAAATTGATGATCTAATGGATCAACTCGTGGCAGCTTGTGTTTTCAGTAAAATTGATTTGAGATCAGGTTACCATCAGATTCAGGTGAAAGAGGATGATATTCAAAAGACGACTTTCAGGACTCGGTATGGACATTACGAATATGATGTAATTTCGTTCGGAGTGTCCAATGCGCCAGACGTATTCATGGAGTACATGAATTGTATCTTTCATGCCTACTTAGATCAGTTTGTTGTAGTTTTTATTGACAACATTTTGATTTACTCCAGGTCGGAAAGGGATCATGCAGAACATCTGAGGATTGCGTTGCAAGTGTTGAAAGATAACAAGTTATTTGCGAAACTTTCAAAATGTGAGTTCTGGCTGCACAAAGTGAGTTTTCTGGGACATGTTATTTCTGGTGATGGCATAGTAGTGGATCCATCCAAAGTGAGTGTTGTACTTCAATGGGAACCTCCGAAATCGGTGACGGAGATTAGGAGTTTCTTGGGTTTAGCAGATTATTACCAAAGGTTTATCAAAGGATTTTTGAATTTGGCCATTCCTCTGACTTAATTGACTAGAAAAGGTCAGGCCTTTGGGTGAGATATCTTGTGTGAAGAGAGTTTTTGAGAATTGAAGAAGTGGTTGACTACAGCACCAATTTTGATTCTACCAAAGCCATATAAACCTTTCAAGGTATATTGTGATGCGTCTAAAATAGGATTAGGCGGAGTTTTGATGCAGGATGGTAAGGTCGTGGCTTATGCCTCACGACAATTGAGGGTACATGAAAGGAATTATCCTACTCATGATCTTGAGTTAGCTGTAGTGGTTTTTGTGTTGAAAATTTGGAGACATTACTTGTACGGATCAAGGTTTGAAGTGGTCAGTGGTCATAAAAGTCTGAAATATTAATTTGACCAGAAAGAATTGAACATGAGACAGAGAAGATGGTTGGAGTTCTTGAAGGACTATGATTTTAGCTTAAGTTACCATCCTGGTAAAGCTAATGTCGTGGCAGATGCTTTAAGTCGGAAGACGATTCACATGGACATTAATGATTAAGGAGTTGGACTTAATTGAACAGTTTAGAGACTTGAGCATGGTTTGTGAACTGACTCCTGAGAGTGTGATGTTGGGTATGCTGAAGGTTAATAATGAGTTCCTTAATAAAGTTAGAGAGAGTCAGAAACTCGATTTGAAGCTAGTCGATTTGATGACCACAGGAGGGTCAGATGCAGGAGGTGACTTTAAGGTAGATGATTTTGGTGTGTTGCGTTTTATAGGAAGAATTTGTGTGCCGGATAATCCTGAATTGAGAAAAATGATCTTAGAGGAGAGCCTCAAGAGTAGCTTGAGTATTCATCCAGGAGCTGCGAAAATGTATCAGGATCTCAAGAAATTGTTTTGGTTGCCAGGTATGGAGAAAGATGTAGCTCAGTTTGTGTATGCTTGTTTGACTTGCCAGAAGTCAAAAGTGGAACATCATAAACCTTCCAGTTTGATGCAACTAATGGAAATACTGGAGTGGAAGTGGGATAGTATCGCGATGAACTTTGTGTCTGGGTTACCAAATACAGCGAGAGGATTTGATGTTATTTGGGTGGTTGTGGATAGACTGATAAAATCGACACATTTTATACCGATTAACATCAGTTTTCCTTTGTCAAAGTTAGTAGAGATTTATATCAGAATAATAATGAAGTTGCAAGGGGTTCCGTCGAGCATAGTTTCTGACAAAGACCCGAGGTTTACTTCTAGATTTTGGAAGAGCTTGTAGGAAGCCTTGGGTTCTAGTTTGAAGTTGAGTTCTGCTTATCATCCGCAGACAGATGGACAATCTGTGAGGACTATTCAATCACTGGAAGACTTGTTGAGAGCTTGTATACTCGAGTAGGGTGTAACACCCCAAAATAATTATAATATTTATTTAATAGAATTATTATAATTATTCGGTGTTTTGGTGAATATTGTGACGCTTGATAACCTTGGGTGGTGTTGTGGGGTAGTCTGGGTTAAGGGAACATTGAGGTGTCTTAGAAGTAGTAATTAAATTAAGATTATTTTATTAGTAATAAAAGTAAGGTACTTTTTAATAATTAAATTATTATTTATTATTATCATTAGTATTATTATTTAAAATAATTAGGAGAACCATTAAGGGTAAGACGGTAATGTCGAGGAGGTTAATTGAGGATAATACGGGTAAATCATGATTAGGGCCCAAAAGAGAGGTTTAACAAAAAGAAAATAGGGGATTAGGAGAATTAATTTGTGCAACCCTAAGAAGTGAAGAGAGAGCTGATGAAAGGAGGCTAGAACACATAGAACAAGAGGATCAACTGTAGAACCCCGAAAAGAAGAATCTTTGCTGGAAAATTCGAGGTATGCGCGGGGGGGGGGGGGGGGGGGGGGGTTAATCCGGGTTCATATGTTTGATATGGGTTTAAGGTAGAGTAGGTTGTGTGTTCTGTGTTTTATGATGAATTTCCGTATGTTGAATCTGTGTGAATTTTCGTGTATCTGTGTTGGTCAATTTTCTGATATGAACCTGGTATGTGTTGCTGTAAATTTTGTGAAATTCGTGTGAATGATTTCTGTTGCTGTGATGACCATGCGAATAAACCAGATCTGAAATTGAAGGTGGGGATTAACGAATTACGACTTAATAATTAGGAAGAAAATAATGAGAATAATGAAGTAGGATAAAAACGTAGATCTGTGATGAATCGAAACTGGTTTGAGTCTGGTTTTGGAGGATCGAAGGTGCTGGAATGGGAAGGTTTTCGTTCAGATGTAAAATCTGAGTTTTGGAGTGCTCTCTGGTGATACGCGTAATAGGGGGCATTACGCGTAACAGGGGACATCCCCAGGGTGATATGTGTAGCATACGCACCTGTCCCCAGGGCCAACACGACCCTCTGCCAGTACGCGTAGTATACGCGTATGAGAATGGAGGAAATATGTGTATGGGATGTTAATACGCGTATGAGAAGGTGCATTACGCATATGGGTTCTTAGGAAAGTTGCATTATGCGTATGGGCTAGCCATTACGCGTAATGGGAGTCTGAAGGGGAATTTTGAGAGGGAAACCTCTCTGGTGATATGCATAACAAGGGGGCATTACGCATATGGGAGGCCTGGGCAGGTGGCCCTACGCGTATGATACGTAGGCCAGTGGGTGAGGAATTAGGCCATACGCGTATGGGACATGGTCATACGCGTATGGACAGAGCTGTTGGCAGATTTTCCCATTTTTACGATTTCTGTCCCGATTTCGCTTGTGATGCAGTTTCTTTGAGACGAAAGGCTATGACGGGGTAATAAAACATGAGTAAAGTAGTAATGAGGATGAATGGGATAAAATCGAGAATTTTTATGTGACGAGCATAATATGATGAATTGTGAGGTATAGTGACAAATTTTGACGAGTGCGACTTGGTGTTGTATAATGACGTTTGTTTGATGATGATTCATGAATGATGATGCAATTATGACAATTTTATGATGGTGATTATAATGATGATTTGCATCATGCATTCTAGGCATAGTTAGGACTTCGGTCCATTTGGTGGCTTTAATCCCATTGTGTGGATTGAGGTGTTTTATGACGTGCTCCGGTTCTTGTGTAGAATCGATCCTATTGGTGGGGATCTTTGGAGGGTGATGGCTCAGCGTCCATCAATTATGACGAATTGGTACCACATGCATGAGTCTATGATGTTGCATTTGCATATGGTGTGACATTGCATTTTATTGATGAAATTGATGTATTATTGACGTTTGTGAATGACTTGACGATGTTTGTGCTTATGCTTTATCTTTTACTTATATCTTATATATTGATTCGTGATTACTCACCTTGTCTGTTTGAATGTTGCCTCCACGTGGGTAACGTGCAGGTGATCAGCTTAGCTCTCTTGGTGCTCAAATATTTAGCTTTTGAAGTATTTTGATTTCTCGGTCGATTAGAGGGTCTTGCTCTGATATGTAACATTGGGTCGGGATGTTTGAGTCGAACGATTTACGTTCTTTTGTTTTGTTGGCATGATGTTTTTATGATGTTTTGTTTTATGGAGTTTTGGATTATAAAAGTATTCTTTTAAACTTTGATTTCCACTACGTGATGTTTAAATAAATTCATGATGGTAAAACCCGTGTTACGGAGCAGGTGATTAATTTATGTTTTGCGATGATATGTGATGCCTTTTTAGGACTGTACTCTGGTAAAATAATGGTATTCATTCGTGATGTTTTTGGGTAGAAAAAAAGGGTGTTACATTAGTGGTATCAGAGCATGTTGGTATGTCCGGCCAGGTTTTACATGATGTCAGTCCCCTGTCAGTCAACGAGTGTGTGTACACTGTCAATGTTGTGTTCCTTCTAACCTTGTTGGTGGTATACATGATGGCTGGAAGAAATGATTGTGATATCGCTGATACGTTGGAGTCCCTTGCTCAAGCAATGGCTCAGAACAATCAGAATGGTGGAGTTTCAGATGAGTTTCATGCTTTGGGGAAGTTCCAGAGGAACATTCCGTCGACTTTTGTGGGTACTCATGATCCGGATAGTGCACATAAGTGGCTGAAGGTGATCGAGAAGATCTTACGGGTGATGGGGTGTAATGACGCGCAACAAGTTCAGTTTGGAGCTCACATGTTGTCAGAAGATGCTGAGGATTGGTGGGATAACACCCATCAGAGACTGGAAGATGTTGGCACTGTGATAACCTGGCCGGTGTTTAAGCAGGAATTTCTGGGAAAGTATTTTCCAGAGGATGCTCGGGGCAAGAGAGAGCTGGAATTCCTTGAGCTGAAGCAAGGAAATATGACAGTGGCAGAGTATGCTACGAAATTCGAGGCGCTAGTGAAGTTCTGTCCTCACTACAACCGTGCCGATGCTGAGGCGTCAAAGTGTCTCAAGTTAGAGAATGGGCTGAGACCAGAAATCAAGCAGGGTATTGGATACCAACAGATTTGCAGGTATGCTAAGCTGGTGGATAAGAGTAGGATCTACGATGAGGATAGTCGAGCTCGATCTGCTCACTACAAGCAGTTGAGTGAGAAAAAAGAGAAGGGGGCAGTATAGGGGGAAGCCTTATACGACTTCAGCTAATAAAGGGAAGCAGAAAGCTTCAGATGGGAAGAAGACAAGTAAGGGAGTAGCTCCCGCTTCTGGGAAGTGTTACAGGTGTGGCGAGCAAGGCCACCATGCCGATGTGTGCGCCGATAATGTGTTGAGATGTTACCAATGTGGCAAGAAGGGTCATAGAGCTACCGATTGCAAGGATGATGGTCCAACATGTTTCAATTGTGGTGAGAAAGGTCACATTAGTACCCAGTGTTAGAAACTGAAGAAGACTACTACTTCTACTCAGACCAATGGCATAGTGTTTGCTTTGAGTGGTGCAGATGTTCCAGAGAAGGACAACCTGATTTAAGGTACTTGTTTTATTAATAGTGTTGAGTTGGTCGTTATTATTGATACTGGTGCTACTCATTCGTTTATCTCGCTTGAATATGCTAATAGATTGGGTTTGAAATTGTCTAATATGAATGGTAATATGGTAATAGAAACTCAAGCTAATGGTTTTGTTACTACTACTTTTGTGTGTTTGAGATGTCCTTTGACGATTTTTGGGAAGAGTTTTATGATGGATTTTGTGTGCTTACCCCTACACCAAATTGATGTAATCCTTAGAATGAACTGGTTGGAGTTCAACCGTGTTCATATCAATTGTTATAATAAGACCATAGAGTTTCCTGAGTTTGGTGATAGTGGGGAGTTGATGTTCTTATCTGCTAAGCAAGTAGATGAACTTCTGAGGGACGAAGCCTTGGTGTTTGCAATGTTTGCATCGTTGCAGGTTGATCGTGAAGCTGCGAGTGTCGAATTACCTATAGTCTGTGAATTTCCAGATGTGTTTCCAGATGACATCAGTGATTTGCCTCCAGAAAGCGAAGTAGAGTTTGTAGTGGACTTCGTACCAGGTACGAGTCCAGTGTCAATGGCTCCTTACCGGATGTTCGCTTCAGAGTTAAGTGAATTGAATAAACAATTGGAAGAATTGCTCGAGAAGAGGTTTATTCGACCGAGTGTTTCTCCGTGGGGTGCTCCTGTGCTGTTAGTGAAGAAGAAGGACGGAAGTATGAGGTTGTGTGTTGATTATCGACAGTTGAATAAAGTGACTATCAAGAATTAATATCCACTTCCAAGAATCGACGATTTGATGGATCAGTTAGTAGGCGCTTGTGTGTTTAGCAAGATTGATTTGAGGTCGGGTTATCATAAGATTCGTTTTAAGCCTGATGATATTCCGAAGACATCTTTCAGGATGAGGTATGGTCACTATGAATACACTGTGATGCCGTTTGGAGTGTCCAATGCACCTTGTGTGTTCATGGAGTATATGAATCAGATCTTTCATGAGTATTTGGATCAATTTGTAGTGGTTTTCATTGATGATATTCTGATATACTCCAAATCTAAAGAAGAGCATGCTGAGCATTGAAGAACTGTGTTGTAAGTATTGAAGGAGAATAAGTTGTATGCAAAATTGTCGAAGTGTGAGTTTTGGTTGAAGAAAGTGAATTTCCTTGGCCACGTGATTTCAAGTGGTGGGATTGCTGTAGATCATTCTAAGATTGATGTTGTGCTATAGTGGGAGACTCCGAAATCTGCTACTGAGATACGAAGTTTCCTTGGATTGGCAGGTTATTACCGCAAGTTTATCGAGGGCTTTTCTAAGTTGGCATTACCATTGACTCTGCTGACTCGAAAGGGTCAAGCTTTTGTATGGGATATAGCTTGCGAAGAGAGTTTTATGGAATTGAAGAAGAGGTTGACGACCGCTCCAATGCTGATTCTGCCTAATCCGAATGAATCTTTTGTAGTGTATTGTGATGCGTCGAAGATGGGTCTTGGTGGGGTGTTGATGCAGAATGGTCAAGTTGTCGCTTATGCTTCCAGTCAGTTGAGAGTTCATGAAGTGAATTATCCAACCCATGACTTAGAGTTGGCAGTTGTGATGTTTGTACTGAAAATCTGGAGACATTACCTGTTTGGCTCTAAGTTTGAAGTGTTCAGCGATCATAAGAGTTTGAAGTATTTATTTGATCAGAAAGAGTTGAATATGAGGCAGAGAAGGTGGTTGGAATTGTTAAAGGATTATGACTTCAATTTGAATTACCATCCCGGTAAAGCAAATGTAGTGGCCGATGCATTGAGCAGGAAGTCATTGCATTTGTCGATGCTTATGGTGAAGGAGTTGGAATTAATTGAGCAATTTCAAGATTTGAGCTTGGTATGCAAAGAAACTCCGGACAGTGTGAGGTTGGGGATGTTAAAGTTGACTAGTAGTATTCTGGAAGAGATTAGAGTGGGACAACAATCTGACTTGAAGTTGGTTGACCAGTTGACATTGATCAATGAAGGTAACGGAGGTGAATTCCAGATTGATGAGAATGGTGTAATGATGTTAAGAGATAGGGTGTGTGTCCCAGATGTCCTAGAAATTAACAAGAGCATTCTTGAAGAAGGATATCGAAGTAGATTCAGTATTCATCCCGATGCTACGAAGATGCACCAGGATTTGAAAAAGTTATTTTGGTGGCCAGGTATGAAGAAGGATATTGCAGAGTTTGTTTATGCGTGCTTGACTTATCAGAAGTCGAAGACTGAGCATCAGAAGCCTTTAGGTATGATGCAACCGTTGAATATTCCAGAGTGGACATGGGATAACATTTCCATGGATTTTGTGTCGGGGTTGCCGATAACTGCTAAGGGAAATGATTCAATTTAGGTAATTGTAGATAGATTAACTAAATCGACTTATTTCTTGCAGATGAAGATTAATCATTCTATGCAGAAGTTAGCGGAGATGTATATTGAGGAGATTGTGAAGTTGCATGGGATACATTCGAGTATGGTGTCGGATAGAGACCCGAGATTTACATCGAGGTTCTGGAAGAGTTTGCAAGATGTTTTGGGTACTAAGTTGAGGATGAGTTCAGCATATCTTCTGCAGACGGGCGGTCAGACGAAGAGGACTATCTAATCTTTAGAGGATTTGCTGAGGGCTTGTGTGTTGGATCACGGAGGATCTTGGGATAGTCATTTACCGTTGATTGAGTTCACATACAACAATAGTTTTCATGCTAGTATTGGGATGGCACCTTATGAAGCTTTATATGGGAAAAGGTGTAGAACTCCTTTGTGTTGGTATGAGTCAGGCGAGAATGTTGTGCTCGGACCTGAGATTGTGCAGGAGA
This sequence comes from Lathyrus tuberosus, assembly GCA_022829125.1. Taxonomy (NCBI): domain Eukaryota; kingdom Viridiplantae; phylum Streptophyta; class Magnoliopsida; order Fabales; family Fabaceae; genus Lathyrus; species Lathyrus tuberosus. Next base: position 2,771,236 of record JALAZF010000396.1, on the reverse strand, counting down.
TGACTGAGAAGATTAAGATGATCCAAGAAAGGATGAGAGCTTCGCAGAGTCGTCAAAAGAGTTATCATGATAAGAGGAGGAAGGCACTTGAATTCCAAGAGGGAGATCACGTGTTTCTGAGGGTGACGCAAGTGACTGGTGTGGGTCGGGCTTTGAAGTCTAGGAAGCTCACTCCATGTTTTATTGGTCCTTATCAGATCTTGCGGAGGATAGAAGAAGTAGCCTATCAGATCGCCTTACCACCGTCTCTTGCGAATTTGCATGATGTGTTCCATGTGTCTCAGTTGAGAAAGTACATTCCGGATCCATCGCATGTGATTCAGATGGATGATGTACAAGTGAGGGATAATCTGACTGTGGAAGCATTACCTGTGTGGATTGATGGTCGTGAAATGAAGAAATTGTGGGGCAAGGACATAGCTTTGGTGAAGGTGTTATGGGGTGGACCAGCTGGCGAAAGTTGGACTTGGGAGCGAGAAGATTAGATGAAGGAGTCGTATCCGACTCTATTTCCTTCAGGTAATTTTCAAGGGCAAAAATTCTTTAAGTGGGGGAGAGTTGTAACACCCCAAAATAATTATAATATTTACTTAATGGAATTATTATGATTATTCGGTGTTTTGGTGAATATTGTGATGCTTGATGACCTTGGGTGGTGTTGTGGGGTAGTCTGGGTTAAGGAAACATTGAGGTGTCTTAGAAGTAGTAATTAAGTTAAGATTATTTTATTAGTAATAATAGTAAGGTAATTTTTAATAACTAAATTATTATTCGTTATTATCATTATTATTATTAGTATTATTATATAAAATAATTAGGAGAACCATTAAGGGTAAGACGGTAATGTCGAGGAGGTTAATTGAGGATAATACGGGTAAATCATGATTAGGGCCCAAAAGAGAGGTTTAACAAAAAGAAAATAGGGGATTAGGAGAATTAGTCTGTGCAACCCTAAGAAGTGAAGAGAGAGCTGAAGAAAGGAGGCTAGAACACATAGAACAAGAGGATCAACTGTAGAACCCCTAAAAGAAGAATCTTTGCCGAAAAATTCGAGGTATGGGGGGTTAATCCGGGTTCATATGTTTGATATGGATTTAAGGTAGAGTAGGTTGTGTGTTATGTGTTTTATGATGAATTTCCGTATGCTGAATCTGTGTGAATTTTCGTGTAGCTGTGTTGGTCGATTTTCTGATATGAACCTGGTATGTGTTGCTGTAAATTCTGTGAAATTCGTGCGAATGATTTCTCTTGCTGTGATGAACATGTGAATAAACCAGATCTGAAATCGAAGGTGGGGATTAACGAATTACGACTTAATAATTAGGAAGAAATTGATGAGAATAATGAAGTAGGATAAAAATGTAGATCTGTGGTGAATCAAAACTGGTTAAAGTCTGATTTTGGAGGATCGAAGGTGTTGGAATGGGAAGGTTTTCATTCAGATGTGAAATCTGAGTTTTGGAGTGCTCTCTGGTGATACGCGTAACAGGGGAGGCATTACACATAAGAGGGGACATCCCCAGGGTGATACGCGTAGCATACGCACCCGTCCCCAAGGCCAACATGACCCTTTGCCAGTACGTGTAGTATACGCGTATGAGAATGGAGGCAATACGCATATGGGATGGTAATACGCGTATGAGAAGGTGCATTACGCGTATGGGTTCTTCGGAAAGGTGCATTACGCGTATGGGCTAGCCATTACGCGTAATGGGAGTCTGAAGGGGAATTTTGAGAAGGAAACCTCTCTGGTGATACGCGTAACAAGGAGGGCATTACGCGTATGGGAGGCCTGGGCAGGTGGCCCCACGCGTATGATACGCAGGCCAGTGGAAGAGGAATTAAGCCATACGCGTATGGACAGAGCTGTTGGCAGATTTTCCTATTTTTGCGATTTCTGTCCCAATTTCGCTTGTGATGCAGTTTCTCTGAGACGTAAGGCTATGATGGGGTAATAAAACATGAATAAACTAGTAATGAGGATGAATGAGATAAAATCGGAAATTTTTATGTGACGAGCATAATATGACGAATTGTGAGGTATAGTGACAAATTTTGACGAGTGCAGCTTGGTGTTGTATAATGATGTTTGTTTGATGATGATTCATGAATGATGATGCAATTATAATGATTTTATGATGGTGATTATTATGACGATTTGCATCATGCATTCATGGCATAGTTAGGACTTCGGTCCATTTGGTGGCTTCAATCCCATTGTGTGGATTGAGGTGTTTTATGACGTGCTCTGGTTCTTGTGTAGAATTGATCCTATTGGTGGGGGGATCTTTGGAGGGTGATGGCCCAGCGTCCATCAATTATGACGAATTGGTACCACATGCATGAGTCTATGATGTTGCATTTGCATATGGTGTGGCATTGCATTTTATTAATGAAATTGATGTATTACTGACGTTTGTGAATAACTTGACGATGTTTGTGCTTATGCTTTATCTTTTGCTTATATCTTATATATTGGTTCGTGATTACTCACCCTGCCTGTTTGAATGTTGCCTCCACGTGGGTAACGTGCAGGTGATCAGGCTTAGCTCTCTTGGTGCTCAAAGATTTAACTTTTGAAGTATTTTGATTTCTCCGTCGATTAGAGGGTCTTGCTCTGATATGTAACATCGGGTCGGGACGTTTGAGTCAAACAATTTACGTTCTTTTGTTTTGTTGGCATGATGTTTTTATGATGTTTTATTTTATGGAGTTTTGGATTATAAAAGTATTCTTTTAAACTTTGATTTCCGCTGCGTGATGTTTAAATAAATTCATGATGGTAAAACCTGTGTTACGGAGCAGGTGATTATTTGATGTTTTGTGATGATATGTGATGCTCCTTTGGGACTGTACTCTAGTAAAATAATGGTATTCATTCGTGATGTTTGTTGGGTAGAAAAAAAGGGTGTTACATAGGGAGGTGCTTGGGATAACCATTTACCGTTGATTGAATTTACTTACAATAATGGTTTCCATTCTAGTATTGGAACGGCTTCGTTTGAAGCGTTGTATGGTATGAGGTGTAGGACACCTCTATGCTGGTATGAGTCGGGTGAGAGCACTGTGATTGGACCCGAGGTTATGCAACAGACTACTGAGATGATTCAGATGATCAGAGAAAGGATGAAAGCATCCCAGAGCAAACAAAAAAGTCATTATGATAATAGGAGGAATGACTTGGAATTTAACGAAGGCGACCATGGGTTTTTAAGGGTCAATCTTGTGATCGGTGTTGGTCGTTGTAGCGCGAATTTTTGGACGTGGTTGCGAAGCACTATTGCCTTTTGGGTACTACAGTTCGATTCATTTTTTATCCTATTGAAGCTGATGAAGGAAGGGAAATAGATGTCTCCAATTAACCCTGCTTGCATACTGAGTTTAAACAGATGACTGTTGGTTTACATATGCTATTGAGATTGTCGGTCTCTCTTAAGTTATTTTGTTAAAATAGTGCCTAGGTGATTGGTGGGAATTTAAGACTGATGTTTTTCGATCGATATGTGAAGGTATGGGATTTGGGACTTTGGATTAGTGTGCTCGCTAAGATTTTTCTTTCAATCTTATGCCTACGTATTCCTGTTTACTGAAATAGGGAAATCAGAGCGATCGTAGTTCCTCCTATTCTATGGGAGGAAATGGTGTTTTGGTGTCTTGTTCAAAGCCCAAGACATGAAGCTGAAAGGGTGGTTTATATCTTGTTCAAAGCCCAAGATGTGAAGCTGAAGGGTCTATTTGTATCTTGTTCGAAGCCCAAGATGTGAAGTTGAAGGGTTTATTTGTATCTTGTTCGAAGCCCAAGATGTGAAGCTAAAAAGGTGTTGTCTTTAGAGAGAATTTGTCATCTCTAAAGGGGGTATGTGTGTCACAGTTGTTGGGTGACTGACTATAAAAGAGGATTACTTTAACCTGGATATGTGAATCCTAGCAATGCCATAATTTCCTTTATAGGGGGTTTTAACCTGAAGGAGAAGACTTTAACTCAGTGTAGAGCAATGCCATCTTTCCTTAGGAATTTCTCATGCTAAAAGAGGGACAGTGGCGTGAATGTAAATAATCCAGAGGGTTGCCGCTTACAGCAATTAGATGAAAGGAGTTGTTGATGTTTGTATCCTGTGAACGAGGCACAGTTTAAAAGGTTGATTGACTCAACCTGGGTTTTTCTTATACAAAGCCTAAGAGGAGGCTATTGACCCAACAAGAGGATGTTTTTGTGTCTCGTACGAAGCTCGAGAGGGAGGCTAAAAGGGTTTGACTCAACAAGAGAGTGCTTTTAGATGTGTCTTGTACGAAGCCCAAGACGGAGGCTAAAGGTTGACTCAACAAGAGAGTCTCTTTATACTCAACAAGAGAGTGATTTGTATCTCGTACGAAGCCCGAGATGGAGGCTAAAGGGAGATTGACTCAACAAGAGAGTCTTTTTATGTCTCGTACGAAGCCCGAGATAGAGGCTAAAAGGATTGTTGTTTCAGTTGAGTGACAGGTCCAGTAGGTTGGTTAAAAGAGAAAATCAGTTCTTATAAAGATACTGATTAAAGGTAAGGCTATGCTTTGGGATTGATCAGAGGACCAGGGTTATTTCCTGTTCTTTAAGGAAATGGGGAATCCAGAGGGTTTCTAGACTGTCCAAGTCTACTGGTGTTTTTCTCTACTTGAGAATGCCTTCGAGGCTCAAAGAGATTAGACTGTCCAAGTCTAGAGTTTTATCTGTTGTACTATGCTTAAAGAAACAGTAGTAGTATGTTTATGGTAGAAAGATCTAGACTCTTTGAAAGATTGTTCTATTAATATGACTAATTTCTATTCCTATACCTCTAGGAGGTCGTCGGGACAATTTGTAGGAGGCTGGAAACTTTTAAGAAGCCGAGGGACAATTTGTACGAAGCCCAAGAGGAGGCTCTCTTCCCGAAGGAAGAATCCTTATACGAATCCTAAGAGGAGGCTGTGAATACTTCTAAGAAGTCGTAGGGTCCTTGTACAACACCCAAGAGGAGGCGGGGATGCTTTTAGGAAGCCTGTGGGTCCCCAAAACCCAGAGAAATTCAAGACAGGCTATTCACAGAGAATAGATCAAGCCAGGAAAGTCTGAGAATTTGGAAGAAACTCAAGAGATGCCATTCACGGAGAAAAGATCATCTCTGGGGAGTAGAGTTTCTTTGACAATGTCTAAGGGTGACAATCTGAGAAAGGGTTCACCGAGAATGCTGTCTTTAACGTCTCCATATTGTTTAACACCAAGAGGAGGGAAGACTGTATATGGTAATCCTATGGGGATCTAGTTTTGACCGTATTTAAGAGTGACCAACAGGGCTTAGTGCTAGACGTAGTTGCCGGGGAAACTCTAAATATCAATACTAGTATTACACAGTTGAAATGAGTTTATGAAAGAAGACTTACAGCAAAACAGCCCCCACAATACAGTTATATGTATATGAAAGCGGATAAAGAAAGCATATAACCACTTACTCGGTTGTAGAGCTTCCATGCTGTTTGGTTAGTTTTTCAATAAAGAAAGATTAAAAACAACAGTATATTCAAAATTTAAAGGAGAAAGTATTTTGAAAAGATGTTGGGGCTTACAGCTCAGGGAGAGGCCCCAAGGTTTATCAGTGATCGCACTGTCGTTTTGTACAGAGGGACTTATACAAGTGACTGAGGCCCAAAAAGTTTTCTGTACAAGGGGATGGGTCTTACACTCTCTCAAGAGGCCCAAGTGTTTAAAGAAAATGAATGGGGCTTACAACACGAGGGTAGGCCCAGATGATTGGTTTTTTATTGGCGATCGCACCGAGGTTTTCTTTTAACGCAGGGGAACTTATACAATGTCCGAGGCCCAAAAAGTTTTGGTTAAAAGGGGATTGGGTCTTACACTCTAATAGAGGCCCAAAATGTTTTGAATGGGTCTTATAGCTCGAGGAGAGGCCCAAGGTTTATTTTTCAACTGACGATGATCGCGTCGAACTTTTTGAAATACAACGGGACTTATACAATAAGTGAGGCCCAAAAAGTTTTGTATTTACAAAGGATTGGGTCTTACACTCTATTAGAGGCCCAAAAGTGTTTGAAATTGTTTGATAAGGGTGAAAATCAAAGAAACCCGAATTTGTTATTCTTTAAAAGTAAATATTTAAAGAAAATCAAATAAAATACCAAATAAGTTTGAATAAACCATTTGTGATTTGTTTTTAAGGTTTGATAAATGAGGGATTAATCACAAGGTTAATTAAAACTCACTTGGTTTTGATTTTCAAAGTAAATATTCACTTTTAAAATGTTTAAAAACATTAAAAAGGAATTTATTCACAAAAATACTAATTATATTAAATAAATAATATAAACTTAATGTTTTTGTGGAATAAAATATTTCAACATTTTTGTGATTTTTTGCAAAAAGAACCAATAAAAAATAATTAAAATTGAAGGAGTTATTAATTTTCCAATTAATTAATAAAACATAAAAATACTGGAAAAATAGCAAAAATGTGAAAAAACACAAAATGGCATGGGTGGGGTTTGAACCCACGACCTCAAGGTTATAGGGCGCGTGCCTTACCACTGGGGTGGTGATACATCCATTGCTTGAAGTGAAACCACAAATATACAAGGCATGCCTTGTTTTCTAGGTCTGGCCAAGGCAAGGCAAGACAAGTTTTGCCAAGAAACGGGAAGGTCCATAACTTTCTCATTTCTCAATGTTTGGGGACAAAATTTATATGCATCTGGCCTAGAATTTCACAAGGAATCCAATGGTGGTGGTATTTTTTCAGATCATACTCCCTCCTCAAAACCCGGTAGTGGTTTTGAAATAATTGCATTTTCTATGCTACACTTTGATACAGGCATGAATTACATGACGAATTGGTTCAAACACAACATATATAACATGTATGAGGTGTGTATGATCAGTGGACTTCAAAGCAATGCATGTTTTGGAATGTTCAAGTCATGATGCCTACCTCTTTTTGAGCTTTTGGAGTTTTTTGTTCAATCTGCCAAACTTCTTGTTCCAGAAATGGTTTGATGCTTTAGACACTCTCAAATGATCCCTTAGAAGCTTTGAGGATGGTTGGAATCAGCTGGAACCTGCAAAAACACAAACTGGCCCTTTCTTGCAAAAGGGGTTAAAATGACCAAAATAGCAACTCTCTTAAATGGTGTTCCAGATGGGGGGAACCATTTGGGACAGTTCAAGGATGTTATTTGGAGTGTGTTTGAGGTTTTATCTGGTTTGGAAAGTGACTGAATCAAGACATGGCTTGAAAAATGCACAAAAGGCCTATTTTGAGGTTTTGAGAGGTGACTTTGTGATTTTGGTGTTACAGGTCACTTTTGATAGTTTGGATCACCTACATATGATGTTTATGAGGTGTTAGGATCATGAGTTGTGATGGAAATGCTCTTTAACTCAAAAATTCAGAGTTACCTTGCTAAACAAGGTATTTTTGCCTAAAGAAAGGGATTTTGAGGAAAGTATCTGTTTGATGGCTTTGGTGTACCCAAACTGAGCACAAATGAGCTCTATTTATAGTAGAGCAAGTTTGTTTTGGGATCAATAGTGAATGGCAACTGCAGCAGAGGTTTGGCCAATGGTTGCACTTTGGAATCCAAGTCTCCTCTAGCCATTGACTAGAGGTTAGGGTACAGGGTTGTGGTTCCCTTGGTCTTGGATAAGTCTTGACTGAATTCAGTTACAAATGGCTCAGTCCATGCCACCTTGGTGTATGCATTGAATGCTTCAATCCAAAATTGGAGTCTTGTCCCTCTTTTAGGCAATTCTAGGTTTGGCATGCTACTTCTTGTTCCAAGGACTTTGGAGGCTTGGCTCAGTGTTTGTCCCCTTTAGATTTGATCCACAGATGTGTCCAAGATGATGACAAGGCTTGGAATTATCTGATTTTGCCAAATCGAGCAAAAATACAAAATTCTGCCTAGCCTTGGTAGTTTTCAGTAAGGCATATTGCCCTTGTCATATCTCATGGCTCAAGTGGAATTTGGTGATGTTCTTGGCCATTTTGGAAAGCCATCATATGATACAACAACTGTCTGATCATATTTGGTTTTGATACCTTTTGGATCCAAGTGAAAAATCCCCCTACATTTGGAAAAAAGTGAAGGCAGATTCTGACTTAGTGAAAATTTCACTAAGTGTTGGACAAAAGTGACATTTTCACTTTTTGTGATTTTGATCATTCCATAACTCAAAATCCATGAGGAATTTGGAGGGGGCCAGTTTTAAGCTTTTGTAGAGGGTAATGAGATCTACAAATCAAGCTTTGGATGAGGAAAAATGGCTTTGTGGTTTAGGAGTTATGATCCTCCAAAGTTGGTATCCTTGCCACTTTGTTCATAACTTAGAAAATTTTCTAAGTTTTTATGGTTACCCCTTTTACAACTTATCCCACTTTTCTTGATTTTTCTTGATGAATGATGATTCAAATCACACATTAACATCATTTTAGAGTTAAAAAACCATTTTTGTGAAAAATCTCAAAAAGTCAAAGTTGACTTTTGTGCACAGTTGACTTTTTATCAGATGAATTCCAAACTGTGCGATCCTTTAGGAAATCATGTCCTTGACCTAAATCAAACTTGATGGACATGTTCCATGGGTGTTATAGGGTATATTGAATCATGTCTTAGGGTTTGGGATCATGTCCTGGTCAAAAGTCAAAGCTACGGTTGACTTTTTCCACAAAACCCTAACTGTGGTACTGATGAAATTGAGACTTGCTGCTCAAGCTTCCTGGATCAATCCATTGTTACAAATGGATCAATGTGGTATGTTGGAGACCCTCAAATCCTCTCTTGAGGTCTTGGCTCATGATTTGTCCCAAAAGTCAACTTAGGGGTGAATTAGGTCAAGACACCCTAATTCCTTATTTTTGATGTATGCATCCCCTGAGGTCAAATTGACTTGATGGATGGGCCCATGAGGTTCCATGGAGTATTTTAGGATATTATTTGAAGCATTGGCTCATGTCCAGAGGAAAATTTTCATCTGGAGGCCCTGGTCGACCAAACCCTAATTTGGTGATACTGGCGATCTTGAGGCTTGATCCACCTGGAAGGGAGCAGCCTTGTGCTTAATCCTTAAAGTGGGAGTCCTCTTGATCCCTTGTGGATATTTGGGAGGTTAGAAAAGTTGAAGATCATGTCATTCCTTGATTTATCCTTTGTCTAAAAGCTCTGAGAGGGCTGGAAACCCTAATTTTGATTGTAGTGAATGCTCACCCATCTTTGGGGAGACTACTGAGGTATGATGGTTCCTCCATATTGTGATGATGATTTTCACAATAATGGGAAATCTTAGTGGTCAAAATTTGGGGTATGACAAATGCCCCTATTTAATCTTCTTGGACCCGAAGGTGTGAATGGCGAAGGTATTCGGGCATTCAGGGTGCAAGAGGATTAAATATCGGAATACTCGAAATTTTGATGGTGATTATGAATGGCAGTTCGCGCATCCTTCCTCTTTTGCTAAGCAATGATGCTTAGAAAAGGTAAAAACTTCCCCTCGATCCTGGTTTCCTACCAAGGAACTGGTCTTAGTTTCTGAAATAAACTTCCCCTCGATCCTAGTTTCCTACCAAGGATCTGGTCTCAGTTTCTGAAATAAACTTCCCCTCGATCCTGGTTTCCTACCAAGGAACTGGTCTCAGTTTCTAATATAAACTTCCCCTCGATCCTGGTTTCCTACCAAGGAACTGGTCTCAGTTTCTGATATAAACTTCCCCTCGATCCTGGTTTCCTACCAAGGAACTGGTCTTAGTTTCTTTTGTCAAAAAACTTTCTTGACAAGGGACTCTATTCGTAGCGGTTTTCCTCAAACTTCTCGCCAAATTTTCCTGGAGAGATGCCATTTGATAGAAAAAGTTTGATGTCAGAGTTGCTGGGGAACCCAGTCGTCTGAGTTGTAGAGGGGTACAAACTTCTCTGTTTGGAGACGCCATTTGCCGACTCCACTGGGGAAAACGAGTCTCTTGAGAGACTGTTTTCACGCTTGGGGATATTGCATCATACTTTTCTCGGGATCTTCCCGGAGAAACGCCATATGATGTGTACCAATTTTGAGGTGCCGATGACCTTTTCATCAGGGGGTTTTTCAGAGAAAAACGGTTGTATTGCCGAATCTCTGTTTAAGAGGCTTCCTCTGGGGATTTTCCTTAATCCGGGAAAGCAAAGATATCATCTTCAATGGCGAAGAGTGACATTGGTTGAAGGTTCTCTGGTCTTTCAGAGGTTCAAGTTATCAAAGTGGTCAAGGGCCAATTCTGATCCAGAAATAAACTGGAGGAGAGAGATTGTTCAGGCGCAACCTTTCCTGACGAGGAAAGAACTGACAACTCGATTGAGATGACTGTTATCACTACGGGACAAGACCGATTTGAGTAATAGTGATGCAATATGAATGTGAATACAAATCAATAATGCATGATGTATGTATGTATATGCTGACAAAACTGACACGACATACAAACTAATAGATGAACATGACTGGATACTCGGCCATCGCGGGGCGAAGAAGTACCGCTGGTTCAAGATAGCAATTCTGCCTTGCTTAGGAGAAACGATCCCTGTTGGGAGCGACGCTGGTCAGGCTTAGGAGATGGGAACTCGGCTGAGGGTGTCAGATGAAACAATGGTCTCTGACACAGCTGATCCTTCATTCAGGTGCACTAGTTTAGAATAAGTACTTTGATTCTGTACTTTGAAGTTCCTTACTTCTGGAGAAGCGATCGATGTTCTTTCGATGTTCAACAGTCAAAAGAAATTGCCATCTTTATTTTAAGCAGAAAAAATTTTATAAGTAAATTCATTTTTGTTTTATTTCAAGAATCGTTGATCATGTTAAAATGTCGTCCTGTAAAGCTAAAACAAATATGAATTGAAAACAAAAGCACAAGGGCTCAAATTTTATTGATAGGATGGAAATCAGCCAAACGCGTGATTCCATAGAGTATTTACAAAGTTAGAAAATGGTAATTTAAGGGAAGAGGGCTACATTGAAACATAACGACCACTATCCTTCTACCAACTTTGACTTCAGGGCATCCTGAGCTTCTGTCGAAGATGACCTTGACTGGAGTTTTCCTGACGGATGATGTAACTGCTGCCGAGGGATTTGCCCATTTGTCGAAAGTAGTTACTTGCCATTATCCCTAATTTTTGCCTGGATTGTACTTTGAGATTTCCAATCCACCGGGATAATATTTGATCATGTCTCTAATTTTTGCCTGGACCGCCCTTTCGGGTTTTCAATCCACCGAGACGTTTTTTATTTATTTATTTATTTATTTAGGTGAAGTATTTCTTGACTACATCAACATTTGTGGGGTAGGCAAATTCCTCTCCGTCCATGGTTGCAAGTTTCAAGGCACCGCCTGAGAAAGCTTTCTTGACCACGTAGGGGCCGTCATAATTCGGAGTCCATTTGCCCCGAGAATCAGTGAGAAAAGATTGTATCTTTTTTAGCACAAGGTCTCCTTTCCTGAAGATGCGAGGTCGAACGTTTTTGTCAAACGCCTTCTTTATTCTTTGTTGATACAACTGGCCATGGCATAGTGTCGTGATTCGTTTCTCTTCGATCAGATTTAGTTCGTCGTGTCGACTTTGACACCATTCAGCTTCTGTAAGCTTAGCTTCCATCAATACCCGGATTGATGGGATCTCTACTTCTATGGGGAGCACTGCTTCCATGCCATATACTAGAGAGAAAGGGGTAGCCCTTGTTGAAGTGCGGACAGATGTGCGATAACCGTGAAGAGCAAAGGGTAGCATCTCGTGCCAATCTTTATAGGTTACAACCATCTTTTAAACAATCCTCTTGATTTTCTTGTTAGCCGCTTCTACCGTTTCATTCATCTTTGGTCGGTAGGGAGATGAGTTATGGTGTTCGATCTTGAACTCTGAGCATAACTCTTTCATCATCTTATTGTTCAAGTTGGATCCATTATCAGTAATGATCTGGCCTGGAACACCATAACGGCAGATGATATTGTTTTTGATAAATCGGACCACCACTTGTCGGGTTACATTAGCGTACGACGCTGCTTCGACCCACTTAGTGAAGTAATCAATGGCTACCAGAATGAACTGATGTCCGTTTGTAGCTTTGGGCTCAATCAAGCCAATCATGTCGATTCCCCATATGGAAAAAGGCCATGGGGAAGAAAGAACTTTGAGATGTGTTGGCGGTACATGAATTTTGTCGGAGTATATTTGACACTTGTGACACTTCCTCATGTACTTGTAGCAGTCGGATTCCATTGTCAACCAATAGTACCCTGCTCTCAGAATTTTTCTCGCCATTGTATGTCCGTTGGCATGAGTGCCAAAGGACCCTTCGTGAATTTATTTTATCAGCATGTCTGCTTCTGGTCTGTCTACACATTGGAGCAAGACCATGTCAAAATTTATCTTATAGAGAGTATCACCGCTCAGGAAGAAGTTTCCTGCCAATCTTCTGAGGGTTTTCCTGTCCTTCCTTAGTGCCCCAGGTGGGTACTCTTGTTTCTGAAGGAAGCATTTAATATCGTGATACCAAGGTTTGTCGTCTATGACTGCTTCAATCGTGAAGATGTAAGCGGGCCGTTCAAGGAGCATTATGTCAATCTTAGGTAGGTCATTCCATTGACCTACACTAATCATGGAAGAGAGAGTGGCTAGTGCATCAGCCATTTGATTCTCCTCACGAGGGATATGATGAAACTCGACTCTGTTGAAGAATGGTAACAACCTTCTCACGTAATCTTTGTAAGGAATCAATCCTGATTGGTATGTGTTCCAATCTCCTTTGATTTGATTGATAACCAGAGCTGAGTCACCATATACGTCCAAGTTCTTGATCCTTAAATCGATCGCTTCTTCGAGACCCATAATACAAGCTTCGTATTCGGCCTCGTTGTTTGTGCACTTAAACGCGAGTCTGGCAGTGAAAGGAATGTGGGTACCCTGAGGTGTTATGATGATTGCCCCAATTCCATTTCTGTAATGATTGACAGCTTCGTCAAAGATTAGTCCCCATTGAGAACCTGGTTCTGGCCCTTCACTGGGTAGCGGTTCATCGCAATCTTTCATTTTCAAATACATGACATCTTCGTCTGGGAAGTCAAACCCGACTGATTCTTGATTGTCAATCGGTTAATGAGCCAAATGATCGGCTAAAACACTTCACTTAATGGCTTTTTGAGCATGGTATTCTATGTTATATTTTGATAATAACATCTGCCAACGGGCAATCCTTCCCGTGAGAGCAGGCTTTTTAAAGACGTACTTGATTGGTTCCATTTCTGAGATCAACCAAGTAGTGTGACGAATCATGTACTAGCGAAGATGTTTGGCTGCCCAAGCCAAAGCGTAGCAAGTTTTTTCAAGCACAGTGTACCGAGTCTCGCAGTCGGTGAATTTCTTGCTCAAATAGTAGATGGCAGACTCATTCCTTTTGGTTTCGTCTTGTTGGCTAAGTACACAACCCATTGACTCCTCGAGGACTATGAGGTATATGACCAGTGGTCTTTCTTTCACTGGAGGTGATAGAATCGGAGGGTTCAACAGGTATTCCTTAATACTGTCGAAGGCGGTTTGGCAGTCTTCTGCCCAAACGCAGTACTGATTCTTTTTTAGTAATTTGAAAATTGGCGCACATGTCGCGGTCATGAGGAATATGAATCTGGAGATGTAGTTCAAATGTCTCAGGAATCCTCTGACTTATTTTTTAGTTTTTCGAGAAGGCATTTCTCGAATGGCCTTGACCTTGTCAGGATCAACCTCAATTCCTTTCTGGCTGACGATGAACCCTAAGAGTTTCCCTGAACGGACACCGAAGGTGCATTTGTTGGGATTCAAGCAGAGTTTGTACTTTCTCAACCGCTCGAATAGTTTTGACAGATGGGTCACATGCTCCTCTTCTATCTTAGATTTTGCAATCATGTCATCGATATATACCTCGATTTCTTTGTGTATCATGTCATGAAAAAGAGTAGTCATGGCCCTTTGATAGGTCGCCCCGACGTTCTTCAAACAGAACGGCATCACCTTGTAACAAAAGGTACCCCAGGGGGTAATGAACGAAGTTTTCTCCTTGTCTTTCGGCGCCATTTTGATCTGGTTATAGCCCGAGAATCCATCCATGAAGGAGAAAACTTTGAGCTTTGCTGTACTGTCTACCAGCATGTCAATGTATGGTAAAGGAAAGTCGTCCTTTGGACTAGCCTTGTTTAGATCTCTGTAATCCACACACATTCTGACCTTTCCGTCCTTTTTCGGAACGAGTACGATGTTGGCTAGCCATTGAGGATATTCTGATGTGGCGAGGAAACCCGCGTCAATCTGTTTCTGTACCTCCTCTTTGATTTTGATGGCCATATCCGGGTGAGTCCGTCTCAACCTCTGTTTTACTGGCGGACATTTTGATCTTAATGATAAGTGATGTTCCACGATGCTGGTATCCAACCCTGGCATATCCTGATAGAACCAAGCGAATACATCGGGGAATTCTTTGAGAAGTTTTACCAAACCCTCTCTAGCAGTTGGACTGAGCAGTGCCCCAATCCTGATTTCTTTTCTCTCTTTTTCTGAACCTAAGTTTACCATTTCCAACGGTTCTTTATGAGGTTCAATAGACCTTTCCTCTTGTCTGAGTAGTCGGGAGATCTCTTCTGGAATTTCGTCGTCATTCTCTTCTTCAGCCCTAAATACCGGGAACTCAAAGTTGGGAGAAGGCATCGGATCGTATGTTTCAACGGGGTTTAAAACAAGCAATCTGCATGACAGTATGATTTGTGTTTAGAAGAGATAGAGGAAATGCAAGAGTGTGTGCAGTGTATTTCTTTTACTGCTTGTTTTTATTATTGATTTGTTTTTTAGGATTACCATTTTCTGAGAAAAGCAAAAAGAGAAAACAATAATTAATGCGGAAATTACAGAACGACGTTATTTTATTAATGAACAAGTCGATTCTTGAAACTACAGCCCTATAAAACAAAGCTTTGTCGCTTTGGGCGAAGTGAAGAGGGAAATTTACAGAAAGCGAGCCCTATCAAAACATCCATTTCACCTGGGCAGGGTGAAAGGTTAAAAGACGACAATTACTTTGACTTATGAACAATCTTCGGAACATCGACATCAACCCATTGGCAGCGAACTCCTCGGTGAATCACAAAGTCTGGCACCTTCCTTGATTTGTCTTCAGAAATAACGCTGATTTCTGGTGGAGCGGGATCATTGGAATCAGTCTCCCAGGCAGAGTTGTCGTAGGAGGATTCCTCTGTTGCATTTTGCATAGTATTTGTGCTCTCAGGTATATCTCCCCATCCAGTTAGTTGGATGTCTTCGAACCTGATACAAGAGCTTTCGGGAGCAGTGTACTTGACCATATAGTCGTATTTCCCACTTGGTTGTCCCAAGGTGTCCCACACTTCTTCGGAACTGGAGGAGTCATCTCTTTCGATGACGTTGACCTCTGGAAAAGCATAGTTAATGAATTTTAGTCCTACAAACATTGCAAATTCATCGTCGCACTGGACGTTTTCTGAATGACCTAGGTGTTGATCCCATGACATGGTGGGGACGCAGGCATTCTTTTCAATGATGCTCAGCTGATTTTCATTGTTCGGCTAATTTCCTTGCCCCAAGTCTCCTGGATACGGCTGCCACATTGGCAGACCATCCATCAGGCCATAATAGTTGTGGTCAAAGTTGTCCTTCATCAGAGTGTCCTCCTCTAATGAGTTTGGTGGAGCACGGCATCCTTCCGGATCACAATCTCCATATATCATTTTGACATCTGACCTGGGTATAAATCTCAAACTTTGTGTAGGAAAGCAAAAGGGAGTCTGCGTTTCGTCCTGATACATATAACCGTCCTTGTTAAGATAAGACTCTCATTCTTCATCTGTATCAGAGGAATCATCTTTATTGATGGTATGCACTTCTTGAGGTACTGGGTGAAGGAAACCTCCACTGTGGAAGAAATCCTGAATGAGATGAAGACTTTCATTGCTGGTAGTAGCTGTCTGGGTACAGGTTGCAGAAAAACCAAGACCCTTCCTTGTTTTATTGTCAGTAGGAATGATTAGCCGTCCCCATCCTGTTGTATTGGTACTCTCGACCACTTTGATAGCATCTTTGTATAAGGAAATCGAGGTTCCCTCTTCGGATTGATTGTCCTTGCTTACCGACAGTGCTTGGAACTGAGTTCCAATAACCTCCTCGGGTTCTATACCAGTAGATGATGATAAGTTACTCACGAGCAAGGCTTGTTCCCCACAGATTGTGACGAGCTGGTTGTTCTGGATGAACTTTAACTTTTGGTGGAGGGTCGAGGTGACCGCCCCAGCCTGATGTATCCAACGTCTTCCTAATAAACAACTGTACGTTTCCTGGATGTCCATGACCTAGAACGCGACTTGGAAAGTGTGAGGACCAATAGTTATGGGAAGGTCGACTTCGCCGATAACCGTTTTCCTAGACCCGTCAAATGCTTTGACGACGACCTCACTGGTTCTCATCGGGGGTCCTTTGAAGGATAATTACATCAAAGTGGACTTCGGCATAACATTCCGGGCTGACCCTGTGTCTACCAGTACGCTGGCTAAAGCATCTCCCTGGAAGCTGACCGTGATATTGAGCGCCATGTTATGACGGCGACCCTCTTCAGGTAATTCCTCATCACTAAATCCCAAGTTATTGCAGGAAGTGATGTTAGACACAATGCTATCGAACTGTCTAATTGTTACATCCTGTTCTACAAAGGCTTGCTCCAAGACTTTCTGTAGAGCCTCCTTGTGCGCTTCTGAACTGATTAAAAGTGACAACACAGAGATCTTTGAAGGAGTTTGTAATAGTTGATCAACAATGTTGTATTCACTCCTTTGGATGAGCTTCAGCATCTCATCGTTGTTTTTCGAAAGGTCGGGATTACTGGATTGACCGACTTGTGGATTGGGAACTTCTGTCTGAGGTTTATTTTCTTTGTTAAGTTCTCCAACTCCTCGGTTGAAGATTCGACCACTTCGTGTTATTCGACTGATGTCCGCAATATTCACGACAAAGGGTAATGGAATTTCCTTTCCATTCTCGACTATTGTTGCACCGTATTTGTAAGGGATAGCCTTAGTTGATTCATACGGTAATGGTCCTGGTAGATAGATGACTATGGGAGCCTTCTGATTTTTCCGACCATCGTAAGCAATTTTAATCCGTTCCTGGTTGGGAACTCTCGATTCATCAAGTAGAGGGATGATGGTACAAACATCCCTAGCCTTCTGATGATCAGAGATTACGACAACATCCTTAATTTGATCAGCGAGGTAGTCCGGCGCCCAGTTGATTGGTCTGGAACCCGTATATGGGTGAATCTCTCTACGATCCACCTGACCCTGAAGAGCTGCTCGCACAAAGTAACATCCTTGGTTACCTTCCGAACAGACTCTACAACATTCATAGTTGTGTGGTGGCACCTGGCCACACCCGCTTTAAATACAATGTAACCTCACTAGGTCAGTTTCCACAGATCGAACGTCCCGACTTTGATGCCGAGTAGGGTTCCCGTTGGTAATACTAATTTGCTGGGTGTCTTCATCCATATAGATTGGAAGCCACCAGTGGTTCAACAAGTGCTGAAGGGTTTCCTGGACAAGGGCACAACCTTGATCGTTTTTGCAACCCGCCCTACAGCTCTGATAATCATGTGATACCAGGAATCCGAGCCGAACCTGTTTAGCATGTAACTCCACCAGGCTGGTATTTATCAAGCGAATATCGAAAATTTGAATCATATTGATCTGATAGGGACTCCTATCATGGTAGTCCTGGATCCATCCAAGATCCATCTGACGCTGGAGGGCCTCTTGTACAAAAGAGCATCCCTGTTTGTTTACCGAGCAAGTCAGACAGGAACTGTAATCGTGCCGCAGAAGATTATGATACTGGCTTTGCCTGGAATGCATCGCCACCAAGTTGACATTCATTACACGGATGTCGTGGTTCTGAATGATGTTAGAATTCGTGTAAACCATGTTATCTCCACGAACTCGATACTCTTTGATCCATCTGAGATCCATCTGTTCCTATAGAGCTGATTGCACCACAGAACATCCTCGATTACTTTTAGAGCAGATATCACACTGGTGATAATTATGAGGTGGCACATGGCCATATCCACTCTGTCTACAATGCATCTTGACCAGATTGGTCTTTAACAAGAGTACATCATGAATTTGATAGACGTTGTTAGTCTCTCCCTCTATCAAATTGACTGTAGCTTTCCCGTGTTGAGGCAGCGGGTTTGTGAGAACATTAGGATTCATATCCTTGAAAGATAAGACCCCGATCCTAACAAGCTTTTGCACGTCGGATTTGAAATTGAGACAGTTCTCTATGTTATGCCCTGGTCCTCCTTGATGGTAAGGGCAAGTCTGATCTACCTTAAACCAAAAAGGCGGATTTTCTGGTACTGTAAGAGGAGACTTAGTCTGGACATGCCCCTTAGCCAATAGTAACGGAAATAGTTCTGCATACGACACGGGTATAGGATCAAATCCTGGTGGTCGCGTTGTACGGTTGTTATTGTATGGAGGACGAGCCTGCTGAAGAGGCTGTTGAGTCCTTTGCTGATTAGGTTGGCTCTGCGTAACCTGAGGTTGATACGTAGAAATAGGCGCAGGATTGATAGCAGGAGTCACAGCCGCTACTGGCTGATAACGTCGCCTTTGCTTTCTGAGAGAGATATTCCCAATATCTTGCTCTTTTTTCTTAGGGAGAGCACTACCGTATCGCTTTGTACTACTTGATGATCCAGCGTCTTTCACTAGACGTCCTTCTTGGACGGCTTCCTCAAGACGAACTCCCATACCGACCATCTCGGTGAAGTCACTGGGCGCACTGGCAACCATTCTGTCGTAATAAAATGAGCTTATGGTCTTTAAGAAGATCTTTGTCATCTCTTTTTCCTCAAGAGGTGGACAAATTTGAGCGGCAATTTCACACCATCTCTGAGCGTATTCCTTAAAGGTTTCCTTGTCCTTTTGTGACATTGATTTGAGTTGATCTCTGTCGGGTGCCATGTCCAGATTGTATTTATATTGTTGGACGAAGGCAGTGCCAAGATCTCTGAAAGTGCTAATCGTAGCATGGTTTAAGCCCATGTACCATTTTAGTGCGGCACCGGTTAAACTATCTTGAAAGTAGTGAATTAGTAAATCCTAATTCTCTGTCTGAGCTGACATTCGCCGAGCGTACATCACCAAGTGACTCTGAGGGCAAGAGTTACCCTTGTACTTTTCAAAGTCGGGCACCTGGAATTTGTGCGGGACTTTCACATTGGGGACCAAGCAGAGGTCCGCGGCATCCTTTCCAAATAAATCCTGACCGCGAAGGGCCTGCAGTTCTTTATGCATTCCCAGGAACTGTTCCTAGAACTCATTCATTCTTTCGAACACATTGTCGTTTCCACCAGAAGGTATCTGTGGAATCTGTCCTTCCGGGATAATATGTACCACGGGTGGTGGTATAGTCAGTATGGCCGAGACTCTCGGTGCCTCCCGAAGTTTGTAACCTTCAGGAGTTGCTGTCATGCCCCTGGTATCTTCGTTTTCCCGAAGTTTGTAACCTTCAGGCCCAGCGGTTCCCGCTGCAGTTCCCTGATCCTCATTGATCAACGGGATATATCCTTCCGAGATATAGTTAAGTGGCATGCCTCAGGGACGATCTTTCGGCATTTTGTACCTAGGATCGGACTTTTCCACTATGGGCGTTGAGGTGATCTCCGAGATCACAGTCCTTTGTAGCTGAGCTTCTGCCATGGCTTGCATGTCGTTATGAAGCTTTCTCATATCCTCTCTCAGAGAGTCGATCTCTTTTCTCAACTCTCTGTTCTCTTCCTCGAGATCATCCATCTTTTTCTGACGATTGGCCCGAGTATGGTACGAATGAGACAGTTTGACTCTAGAACCGAGACACAAACGTGAGATTCGTAGGTAAGAAGAATACATGACGTGAGAATGATGAATGCAATGATTATATTAATTGTTTTTTTTTGTTTAATCAAAATAAACTTCGACAATTAGATTGCAAATATCAAACAGTGGGGAAACCCCATTTTATTGAATTCAAAGGATTGCGAAAATAGAAATACAGTAGATTACAAGGTGCGGAAACAAAAACCTAAGCTAAGGGGTCCCGAGTCCTCTTTGAGGAGAACTCGGTGCTGATTCTGGTACTTTCCTTTTCTTGGACCGGGGCTCTTGGGCCGTTGTCGGGTTGTCATTCCTTTGCCAAGTGAAAGGAGCGAGCAAACTCCTTTGGTCATCCTGATTATCCACAACATGTTGCTCTAAAATCTCGATCAGAGCATCCTTATCTTTTAGCAGTCGCTGTATTTTGGTACACTCTACATTGAGGGTGTGGTACTTGTTCTTCCAAGACCTCCTCTCCTGTTGAACTTTGTTGAGAATAACCTGAAGTTTTTCCATTTCAGTCATGAAGTACATGACAGATTCCCTCGGCGGAAAAACTTCGTGATGAGGATAAGGCATCTTTAGCTTGAGAGCTCTAGTTTGTACCCAGTGGAGATAAGGCTCCACCGAGACACAGTCCGGTTTTCCTAGAGACTCTCGTCCTTTCTTATGAACATGTTTCCAAGTGTGCACTATTTCCATCTTTAGTGCCCTGTCATTTTCTCCTTCTTTGAAGAAAAGACCCTCTAGACGAGCATTACGCGGGATATGCCTCATTGGGTATCCAAATTGACGAGAACCAACACTGGATGGTAGTTGATTCCTCCCTTAGTTCCTATGAGGGGTACGTTGGGGAAGTTTCCACAACGATCAATGATCCTGATCCCGTCATAAATCCTATTGCACCAATCTATATCAGAGTTGGTAAGAGACATGATTTTCTGCGACCAACGTAAGGCACTCTTATGATCCCAAAACGCAACAGACTTGGGTAAATGGGAAATAAACCATTTATATAACAGGGGTACACAGCACGTGATCGTCCCTCTGCTGTACAAATTCCCTAAGTGTACAGAATGATACGCGTCCTCGAGCAAAGTTGGCACAGGGTTTCCAATGAGAAAAACCTTAATGGCGTTGATATCGACGAAGCTATTAATGTTGGGAAATAGAAATAACCCGTAAGTGAGTAAGACAAAGATGCTTTCAAAAGCAGTCATGTTCCCTATACTAGCAAAGTACAGAGCCTTCTTTGTCAGGAACTGGGCTGGCAAACCTGGGAGCCCACCCTTGGTGGTCATGTGAGTCTTGACTTCCGACTCATCCAAATAAATTGCTCTTGCAATGGTCTGATCCTTTGGAATTTCTTCCAGTCCAGAAAATGGAGCTCGATCAGTAATGTGTAGATCGGTTAGGTGAAAATACTCCTCCAGCGTTGGTGTGAGCTGATAATCTGGGAATGTGAAACAGTGATAGACCGGATTGTAAAACTGAATGAGTACCTCCATGATTCCTTCAATCACATGGACTCTTAACAGAGGTAGCAGACCTCCGTACTTGGCTCTGAAAGCTTCAGGGTTAGTGATCATCCTCGCTAATCCTCTCAAATCCTCTAGTTTTGGAAACCTAAAGGTATACTTATGAGTTCTCCTTCTATCGAAATCCATGAGCGCAATCTTTTTCTCTGACATTTGCAATCACTGTCTTAGTTTAATTTGAAAGAGAGAGACTAGAAGAGAAAATTTTCTTAAATGTAATGTTTTTTAGATGAATGCATGAATGCAACACACAAAAACATAGAAAAAACATGGGGTCAAAGGGTCGGTGTCATGAAGTCAAGGCTCTACCTCCCCCCCAAGGTTTATACTAGTGATTTTTGTACCTGTCTCTCAACATCATCAGTTCTTGTCGAGAAAACACCAGCGGGCCGGGAACCGTGCTAGGTGATGTTTTTCGAAGAACCATCAGAAGAGGGTAGTATCGTGTGATAACCATTTCCAATAGTTTCTGCACTACTAAAAGAGGTTTTTCCTAGGTGTATACTCAATCTTTCCACATGCGGCATCACACGCATTCCCATTAACAGAAAAATAAAAACAGATATCAATTAGGAAAAGCAGTATATATATTTGTCCTAAAGTCCTAGACTTTAAAGAGCTATGGATCCTATGTTCCTGACAAAAATGGCTCCCTAGCAGAGTCGCCATTTTGTGGTACCTTCCCAACTTTAAAGGTTTTGACCTAAGATCCTATTGAAGTTAACAAAAATCCTATCCCAGTGAAATCCCCAAAGAAAGAAAGAAAGGAAAAGAGCCCCACGGTGGGTGCTACTTTTCTATGGCACTTTTTAAGGTTTCTTATTAAGAGATGGGAAGAGAACAAGATCTCGTTGTATAATGATATGCCCATTAAAGTCGCCATGTTTTCTGTAGCGCGAATTTTTGGACGTGGTTGCGAAGCACTATTGCCTTTTGGGTACTACAGTTCGATTCATTTTTTATCCTATTGAAGTTAATGAAGGAAGGGAAATAGATGTCTCAAATTAACCCTGCTTGCATACTAAGTTTAAACAGGTGACTGTTGGTTTACAGATGCTATTGAGATTGTGGGTCTCTCTTAAGTTATTTTGTTAAAATAGTGCCTGGGTGATTGGTGGGAATTTAAGACCGATGTTTTTCGATCGATATGTGAAGGTATGGGATTTGGGACTTTGGATTAGTGTGCTCGCTAAGATTTTTCTTTCAATCTTATGCCTACGTATTCCAATTTACCGAAACAGGGAAATCAGAGCGATCGTAGTTCCTCCTATTCTATGGGAGGAAATGGTGTTTTGGTGTCTTGTTCAAAGCCCAAGATGTGAAGCTGAAAGGGTGGTTTATATCTTGTTCAAAGCCCAAGATATGAAGTTGAAGGGTCTATTTGTATCTTGTTCGAAGCCCAAGATGTGAAGCTGAAGGGTCTATTTGTATCTTGTTCGAAGCCCAAGATGTGAAGCCAAAAAGGTGTTGTCTTTAGAGAGAATTTGTCATCTCTAAAGGGGGTCTGTGTGTCACAGTTGTTGGGTGACTGACTATAAAGGAGGATTACTTTAACCGGGATATGTGAATCCTAGCAATGCCATAATTTCCTTTATAGGGGGTTTTAACCTAAAGGAGAAGACTTTAACTCAGTGTAGAGCAATGTCATCTTTCCTTAGGAATTTCTCATGCTAAAAGAGGGACAGTGGCGTGGATGTAAATAATCTAGAGGCTTGCCGCTTACAGCAATTAGATGAAAGGAGTTGTTGATGTTTGTATCCTGTGAATGAGGCACAGTTTAAAAGGTTGACTTTTTCTTATACAAAGCCTAAGAGGAGGCTATTGACCCAACAAGAGGATGTTTTTGTGTCTCGTACGAAGCCCGAGAGAGAGGCTAAAAAGGTTTGACTCAACAAGAGAGTGCTTTTAGATGTGTCTTGTACGAAGCCCAAGACGGAGGCTAAAGGTTGACTCAACAAGAGAGCCTCTTTATACTCAACAAGAGAGTGATTTGTATCTCGTACGAAGCCCGAAATGGAGGCTAAAGGGAGATTGACTCAACAAGAGAGCCTTTTGATGTCTCGTACGAAGCCCGAGATAGAGGCTAAAAGGATTGCTATTTCAGTTGAGTGACAGGTCTAGTAGGTTGGTTAAAAGAGAAAATCAGTTCTTATAAAGAGACTGATTAAAGCTAAGGCTATGCTTTGGGATTGATCAGAGGATCAGGGTTATTTCCTGTTCTTTAAGGAAATGGGGAATCTAGAGGGTTTCTAGACTGTCCAAGTCTACTGGTGTTTTTCTCTACTTGAGAATGCCTTCGAGGCTCAAAGAGATTAGATTGTCCAAGTCTAGAGTTTTATCTGTTGTACTATGTTTAAAGAAACAGTAGTAGTACGTTTACGGTAGAAAGATCTAGACTCTCTGAAAGATTGTTCTATTAAGATGACTAATTTCTGTTCCTATACCTCTAGGAGGTCGTCGGGACAATTTGTACGAAGCCCAAGAGGAGGCTGGAAACTTTTAAGATACCGAGGGACAATTTGTACGAAGCCCAAGAGGAGGCTCTCTTCCCGAAGGAAGAATCCTTATACGAAGCCTAAGAGGAGGTTGTGAATACTTCTAAGAAGCCGTAGGGTCCTTGTACAACGCCCAAGAGGAGGCGGGGATGCTTTTAGGAAGCCTGTGGGTCCCCAAAACCCCAAGAAATTCAAGACAGGCTATTCACAGAGAATAGATCAAGCCAGAAAAGTCCGAGAATTTGGAAGAAACTCAAGAGATGCCATTCACGGAGAAAAGGTCATCTCTGGGGAGTAGAGTTTCTTTGACAATGTCTAAGGGTGACAGTCTGAGAAAGGGTTCACCGAGAATGCTGTCTTTCACGTCTCCATATTGTTTAACACCAAGAGGAGGGAAGACTATATATGGTAATCCTATGGGGATCTAGTTTTGACTGTATTTAAGAGTGACCAACAGGGCTTAGTGCTAGACCTAGTTGTCGGGGAAACTCTAAATATCTATACCAGTATTACACAGTTGATATGAGTTTATGAAAGAAGACTTACAGCGAAACAGCCCCACAATACAGTTATATGTATATGAAAGCGGATAAAGAAAACATATAACCACTTACTCGGTTATAGAGCTTCCATGCTGTTTGGTTAGTTGTTCACCAAACAAAGATTGAAAACAACAGTATATTCAAAATTTAAAGGAGAAAGTATTTTGAAAAGATGTTGGGGCTTACAGCTCAGGGAGAGGCCCCAAGGTTTATTAGTGATCGCACTGTCATTTTGTACAGAGGGACTTATACAAGTGATTGAGGCCCAAAAAGTTTTTTGTACAAGGGGATGGATCTTACACTCTCTCAAGAGGCCCAAGTGTTTAAAGAAAAAGAATGGGGCTTATAACCCAAGGGTAGGCCCAGATGATTGGTTTTTTATTGGCGATCGCGCCGAGGTTTTCTTTTAACGCAGGGGGACTTATACAATGTCTGAGGCCCAAAAAGTTTTGGTTAAAAGGGGATTGAGTCTTACACTCTAATAGAGGCCCAAAATGTTTTGAATGGGTCTTATAGCTCGAGGAGAGGCCCAGGGTTTGTTTTTCAACGGACGATGATCGCGTCGAACTTTTTGAAATACAACGGGACTTATACAATAAGTGAGGCCCAAAAAGTTTTGTATTTACAAAGGATTGGGTCTTACACTCTATTAGAGGCCCAAAAGTGTTTGAAATTGTTTGATAAGGGTGAAAATAAAAGAAACCCTAATTTGTTATTTTTTAAAAGTAAATATTTAAAGAAAATCAAATAAAATACCAAATAAGTTTGAATAAACCATTTGTGATTTTTGTATAAGGTTTGAGAAATGAGGGATTAATCACAAGGTTAATTAAAACTCACTTGGTTTTGATTTTCAAAGTAAATATTCACTTTTAAAATGTTTAAAAACATTAAAAAGGAATTTATTCACAAAAATACTAATTATATTAAATAAATAATATAAACTTAATTTTTTTATGGAATAAAATATTTCAACATTTTTGTGATTTTTTGCAAAAAGAACCAATAAAAAATAATTAAAATTGAAGGAGTTATTAATTTTCCAATTAATTAATAAAACATAAAAATATTGGAAAAATAGCAAAAATGTGAAAAAACACAAAATGTCATGGGTGGGGTTTGAACCCGCGATCTCAAGGTTATAGGGCGCGCGCCTTACCACTAGGATGGTGATACATCCATTTCTTGAAGTGAAACCACAAATATACAAGGCATGCCTTGTTTTCTAGGCCTGGCCAAGGCAAGGCAAGGCAAGTTTTGCCAAGAAACGGGAAGGTCCATAACTTTCTCATTTCTCAATGTTTGGGGACAAAATTTATATGCAACTGGCCTAGAATTTCACAAGGAATCCAATGGTGGTGGCATTTTTTTCAGATCATACTCCCTCCTCAAAACCCGATAGTGGTTTTGAAAAAGGCCTATAATTGCATTTTCTATGCTACACTTTGATACAAGCATGAATTACATGATGAATTGGTTCAAACACAACATATATAACATGTATGAGGTGTGTATGATCAGTGGACTTCAAAGCAATGCATATTTTGGAAAGTTCAAGTCATGATGCCTACCTTTTTTTGAGCTTTTGGAGTTTTCTGTGCAATCTGCCAAACTTCTTGTTCCAGAAATGGTTTGATGCTTTGGACACTCTCAAATGATCCCTTAGAAGCTTTGAGGATGGTTGGAATTAGCTGGAACCTGCAAAAACACAAACTGGCCCTTTCTTGCAAAAGGGGTTAAAATGACCAAAATAGCAACTCTCTCAAATGGTGTTCCAGATGGGGGGAACCATTTGGGACAGTTCAAGGATATTATTTGGAGTGTGTTTGAGATTTTATCTGGTTTGGAAAGTGACTGAATCAAGACATGGCTTGAAAAATGCACAAAAGGCCTATTTTGAGGTTTTGAGAGGTGACTTTGTGATTTTGGTGTTACATATCACTTTTGATAGTTTGGATCACCTACATATGATGTTTATGAGGTGTTAGGATCATGATTTATGATGGAAATGCTCTCTAACTCAAAAACTCAGAGTTACCTTGCTAAAGAAGGTATTTTTGCCTAAAGAAATGGATTTTGAGGAAAGCATCTGTTTGATGGCTTTGGTGTACCCAAACTGAGCACAAATGAGCTCTATTTATAGTAGAGCAAGTTTCTTTTAAGATCAATAGTGAATGGCAACTGCAGCAGAGGTTTGGCCAATGGTTGCACTTTGGAATCCAAGTCTCCTCTAGCCATTGACTAGAGGTTAGGGCACAAGGCTGTGGTTCCCTTGGTCTTAGATAAGTCTTGACTGAATTCAGTTGCAAATGGCTCAGTCCATGCCACCTTGGTGTATGCATTGAATGCTTCAATCCAAAATTGGAGTCTTGTCCCTCTTTTAGGCAATTCTAGGTTTGGCATACTACTTCTTGTTCCAAGGACTTTAGAGGCTTGGCTCAGTGTTTGTCCCTTTTAGATTTTATCCTCAGATGTGTCCAAGATGATGACAAGACTTGGAATTATCTGATTTTGCCAAATCGAGCAAAAATTCAAAATTCTGCCTAGCCTTGGCAGTTTTCAGCAAGGCATATTGCCCTTGTCATATCTCATGGCTCAAGTGGAATTTGGTGATGTTCTTGGCCATTTTGGAAAGCCCTCATATGATACAACAACTGTCTGATCATATTTGGTTTTGATACCTTTTGTATCCAAGTGAAAAATCCCCCTACATTTGGAAAAAAGTGAAGGCAGATTCTGACTTAGTGAAAATTTCACTAAGTGTTGGAAAAAAGTGACATTTTCACTTTTTGTGATTTTGATCATTCCATAACTCAAAATCCATGAGGAATTTGGAGGAGGGTCAGTTTTAAGCTTTTGTAGAGGGTAATGAGATCTACAAATCAAGCTTTGGATGAGGAAAAATGGCTTTGTGGTTTAGGAGTTATGATCCTCCAAAGTTGGTACCCTTGCCACTTTGTTCATAACTTAGAAAATTTTCTAAGTTTTTATGGTTACCCCTTTTACAAGTTATCCCACTTTTCTTGATTTTTCTTGATGAATGATGATTCAAATCACACATTAACATCATTTTAGGGTTAAAAAACCATTTTTGTGAAAAATCTCAAAAAGTCAAAGTTGACTTTTGTGCATAGTTGACTTTTTATCAGATGAGTTCCAAACTGTGCCATCCTTTAGGAAATCATGTCCTTGACCTAAATAAAACTTGATAGACTTGTTTCATGGGTGTTATAGGGTATATTGAATCATGTCTTAGGGTTTGGGAGCATGTCATGGTCAAAAGTCAAAGCTACAGTTGACTTTTTCCGCAAAACCCTAACTGTGGTACTGATGAAATTGAGACTTGCTGCTCAAGCTTCCTGGATCAATCCATTGTTACAAATGGATCAATGTGGTATGTTGGAGACCCTTAAATCCTCTCTTGAGGTCTTGGCTCATGATTTGTCCCAAAAGTCAACTTAGAGGTGAATTAGGTCAAGAAACCCTAATTCCTGATTTTTGATGTATGCATCCCCTGAGGTCAAATTGACTTGATGGATGGGCCCATGAGGTTCCATGGAGTATTTTAGGATATGCTTTGAAGCATTGGCTCATGCCCAGAGGAAAATTTTTATCTGGAGGCCCTGGTCGACCAAACCCTAATTTGGTGATACTGGCGATCTTGAGGCTTGATCCACCTGGAAGGGAGCAGCCTTGTGCTTAATCCTTAAAGTGGAAGTCCTCTTGATCCCTTGTGGATATTTGGGAGGTTAGACAAGTTGAAGATCATGTTATTCCTTGATTGATCCTTTGTCTAAAAGCTCTGAGAGGGCTGGAAACTCTAATTTTGATTGTAGTGGATGCTCGCTCATCTTTGGGGAGACTACTGAGGTATGATGGTTCCTCCATATTGTGATGATGATTTTCACAATGATGGGAAATCTTAGTGGTCAAAATTTGGGGTATGACAGTCGTACGCTAAAATCAAAGAAGCTGGATCCTAAGTTCATCAGACCATATCAGATTTTACAGAGAGTTTGGGTTATTGCATATAGAGTGGCGCTGCCACCCGAACTTTTGAATTTGCGTGATGAGTTTTATGTGTCGTAACTTCGGAAGTACATTGCTGATCCATCCCATGTGCTTCAAAGGGATGAAGTGCAGATTCAGGATAATCTTACTATAGAGGCGATGCCGATAAGGATCGAGGACCGCAAGATGAAACAGTTGAGAGGAAAAGACATTCCTTTAATGAGAGTAGCTTGAGGAGGAGCTGCTGGAGGAAGTGTGACCTGGGAGATGGAGAGCAAGATGTGAGAGTCGTATCCGAAATTGTTCTCATTAGGTACATTTTCGAGGACGAAAATATTTTAGGTGGGGGAGGGTTGTAACACCCTATTTAAATATTTAGTAGTTTTGTGATTTATTTTGTGTGATTATTTTGGCATTGACTTGGTTAAGGATATATGTGTAAGGGTGAGTGTGAGAGCTTAGTGGAATGAATTAAATATTAGGATAATATTATAATAATAATGATATGAATGATGAGATATTCCATTATTATTAATATTATTATTCATATTATTATTAGTATTATTATGATTACTAATATTATTATTATTATTATTAAAAATAAAGAAAATAGGGATAATTAGGAAAAAGTGGTAGAGAGGTTATAGACAGACAATTTAAACGTGAAAAGAGAAAGAAGAGAAAAAAGAAGGAGAGCTAGGGCAAGAAGTGATCAAGAGATTCTAGCATTGTTAGAGAGTTCAAGCTTGAAAATTAAGGTAATGGGGGAGAATGGGTTCTTTAATGGTGATCTTAACATGAGAGGGTAGTGGGGGTTCCTTTCCCTCTTAGGATTTTCTGTACATTCTTCCTTCTTCTTGTCTGATTTCCATGTTTGTGTTATTGTTGCTGTGAATTCGCATCCGTGTACTGTTCTGACATGAAATTCGTGTAAATTATGTGTTGTGGTTGTTGTGTTTTACCATAGAAAAAATCTGGAATTTATGGGGTTTTGAGGGTTAACGAAAAATGGGTTTCAAATGGCTGAAAACTTTGATAAATTGATGGATTAATGAGTAGGATAGAGACTATAAGATTAAACTGATATTAATACTCTTTTGGGTTTGAGATAGGATCTTGAAGGTGCTCCAATGGGGGGAAAACTGTACTGATGTGAAAAACCAATTTTTTTGCAGCAGACTGGTCATACGCGTATGCCAGGGGACAATAGGCGTGTAGGGACTCACCCAGGGGCATTACGCGTAGCATACACACCCCGTCCCCAAAGCTAGCACGCCCTTCTGGTCGTACGTGTAGGAAACACGTAAGGAGAATGAGCCATACGCGTATAGGGTAGCCATTACACGTATGGGGAGTCTTGGGGAAATTCTGAAAGGGAAATGACCCTCTGGTCATACGCGTAAAGCCGGGACAATACGCTTATGAAGGTCTGGGCAATAGAGGCCCTATCCGTAGCATACACAGGCCTAGGGCGAGGGAACAAGTCCATACGCGTATGGACAGGGTCATACGCTTATGGGCAGGGTCATATGCTTATGGGTAGGGCTGTGTCATGATTTTCCTGTTTTTGCGATTTCTTTCCTGATTTTGGGTGCGATGCGATTCCTCTTGGTTCGTAAGACTAAAATGATATAATTGGACATAGGGGAACCGGTAATGATAGTAAATATGGTAAAATATGTAATTTTGTGTGGTTTTCTTCATGATGTGTGTTGGATGCTTGGGTTGCTAAGATTGTTGTTATGTGGACAGTCTTGGGCAGCGGTGGTAATTCTAGAGAGAATTACGGTGAGTATGTGGCTCACGTGTGATCATTATGGATCGTGTGTTATGCATGACTGATATTTATATTGTGCATAATTATATTTCATGCATTCATGTTGTGTCAGGTGGAGATGAGCCTAGGTGGGATTCCGTGATGGGTGCTTAGTCTCTTCCGAACTCCATGTGGGAGTCGATTGGAGATAAGTTGTATTTCAGAGGAACGCATATGACTTATCCGAATTCCGACGGGAATCGGGTTCAGAGAGTGAACCGTATGGCTTGTGATGGTACCGCATACATGGTGTCGTGTCAGTCGAGTCTCATTGCATATATCTATGAGTAAATGTGGGTTGAACATGTTGATTATTGATGTAACACTAGTATGTGAGGTTTATGTGTTTGATTGGTGTGAAATGTGTGAATACTACTCCTTATCATATGATTTTCACCGTGTATTACTGAATATGATTCTCACCCCTTTTTTGTTGTTGTGTCTGTGCTCCTTGGGGAGTACAGATAATCAGGTACCTGAGTAGTGCTTGGAGCACGTGTTGCTATTGATCGAGTCTTAGGAGTCGCTCTGATACGTAACACGGGAAGGATGAGGATTTCATTATTTTCTCTATGTTATTTGTTATTTGTTACGTATCTTAATTTGTTTAATGTTGTTGAACCACAAATTTTGTGGATGGTTTGGTGTAATTGGGGCCTTAGTGCCGAACTAATTGATTATTCTGCTATTTTATTTAATTTTTTATAAGTAATAAGATATGAAGTGATTTGATTCTTCATGAGATATTTCTGTTGATGTGGCATCCTACGTGTGTAACTCTGATTTTTCTGCAAACTCTTTTCGTATTTTTATTTGTTAAACGAATGGGGAGAGTAGGGTGTTACAATTGGTATCATAGCAGGTCAGTCCGTCCGGCCAGTGTAGTAGTAGAGTCTGACTATTGAGTGAATATAGTCATGTGTTTCTTCTAACCTGTATTTTCTTGGTGTTGGGCAGTATGGCTGGTAGGAATAATGCTGCGATTGCTGATGCGTTACAAGCTGTTGCGCAGGCGGTGCAGAATACCAATCAAAATGCTGGGGATGTCGAGTTCCACAATTTGGAGAAGTTCCAGAACAACAAGCCACCTAAGTTTGAGGGTAGGTATGATCAGGATGCCGCGCGGAAGTAACTTAAGGATATTGAGAAGATCTTCAGAGTCATGGGATGTACCGAAGCTCAGAAGGTGCAGTTTGACACTCATATGTTGATTGAGGAAGCCGAAGATTGGTGGGACAACACCCGTCAAAGGTTAGAAGCTGCATGTAGTCCTATTAATTGGACGGTGTTCAGGGCTGAGTTTTTGGAGTGAAATTTTCCAGAAGATGTTTATGGTAAGAAGGAGATTGAGAAACTCGACAGTTGCAGAATATGCGGCCAAGTTCGTGGAACTGGTGAAGTATTGCTCTCATTACAATAATGATGCTGTTATGGGTTCAAAGTGTATCACGTTTGAGAATGGGTTGCGTCCCGAAATAAAGCAACGTATCAGTTATCAGAAGATCAGATACTTCCCTGAGTTGGTGAACAGGTGTCGGATTTATGATGAAGATAACATGGCTCAGGTTGCTCACTAAAAGAGGTAAGCAGAGACATGGGAGTCCGCCTTATAGTGCTCCGGTCGATAAAGGGAAGCAGAAAGCTGTTGTTGGCAAGAAGCCAGGTGGGGGAGGAAATTCTTCCAACCCTATCAAGTGTTTCAGATGTGGTGGCACGGGTCACCGTGCTAATGAATGTCAAAATGAGGTGAAGAAGTGTTTCAAATGTGGGAAGCCAGGTCATGTTATCCTCCTCTTTAGTGTCCGGAGAAAGCAGTGGTAGATCTTCTTCTGGGTCCCTGTCGGCCAGAATTGCTTCTCTAACTACTTTTCAGAGAGCATGTGCAGTTATTTTAACTTCTGGATTAAATGGTAGTAATGTTGATCCTGAACTGCGCATACACAAACAGAAAATACCTCAATAACACTATGATAAACAAGAAAATAAAAATAAAACGAAAAGTAATAAAACTACAAACAAAAATAAAAAATAAAAAATAAAACGTTGCATAAGCATTTCCCAGTTGCAATCAACAATCCCCGGCAACGGCGCCAAAAACTTGATGACTTCTCGGCAAGTGTACTGATAGTGTCACAATAATAATTAAGATCGAATCCATAGTGACTGTGTTCGAACAGGACAATATTTGTGCAATGTAAAAAAAACAGTAAAGGGGGGTTTCAGTTTGCAGTGCAAAAAATAAAATAAGAGTTTTAAAACAGGATTATGAAAGCGGTCTGGTTGTGTATTAAATCCCCTATTTCTCTATTGTCGGTGTTGATGTCTTGTATGAATGAACCTATCACTATAATCCCACGATGAATTAACAAATCCGTTATAACCGATCCCTCGTGAAATAACTCACTATTCACTACTCAGAGCTTCTTATCCCTAGTCCACTAGCGTAAACAGGATTAGGCAATGTACAAAACGTTAATTCCCTATGCCACTACTCGTGGTCTCATATTCCTAGTCAACCAGCATAAGTATCATAATTGCCCTAGGTCCAACACATAGGTTACGGGTCATTATTTCCTATGTGCCCAAAATTAATTTAACAAAGTATCTCAAATAAAAAGCTTTAAGAACAAGGGACAATTGCATAGAATTATAGATCAAATGGTTCATACAAAGTCAAATCAACATATAATCCAACAATATTGAAACAGGTTCATCACACACAACCTAACCTAGAAGAGCTTAGCTACTCATACTGAAAACTACAATACCAATTGAATAAAGAAGAAACACATATGAATTCCCTTGAAGGATTTGCCTCCAATGGTTTCCAATGCTCTCAAAATCACCCTTGATGCTGTAAAAATTGTACTTCACATGCCAAAATTCATAACCCTTACAAAAGTGCAGAATTTCCCTTTAAAAAGAACTCAAAATGGATCAAAATGCGTAAAAAAAACCTAGAAAAAGGTAACATCGCGCACATTATACATGTATCATGCGCACGATACAACTAGTACATTCTTATCGCACTCGCGATGTTGCGTGATGTTACGCGTGATTATTCCTGTAGCTGCACGCTTTTGCTCCCCTTTTCACCTAATTTTTAACTAAGTACAATTTCTTCACACTTAGATATTTTTCCTTATTCTTTGGTCTTTTTTCTTTCTTTTGGGTCATCTTTCACTTGTTTTTCTCCGATTCTTCACCTAATTTCATGTAATGACAGACTATCATCAACAATGTAAGAAGAGGAGTAGTCGATCTCGAGGCAACATCCTCGTAAAGACGAGCCCGTTTAAGGGCATCTTCCTCCAAATGTTTTGAGCCGACCAAAAGCCCAAAAAGTTAATGCCCACTCCACTGTATATCCACTCAAAACGATCCAACATATAAAAACTGCTACTCACGATAGT
Organism: Lathyrus tuberosus; assembly: GCA_022829125.1. Classification (NCBI taxonomy): domain Eukaryota; kingdom Viridiplantae; phylum Streptophyta; class Magnoliopsida; order Fabales; family Fabaceae; genus Lathyrus; species Lathyrus tuberosus. The sequence continues at coordinate 2,737,466 of JALAZF010000396.1, read as the reverse complement.
CAAGGTACATTATTCTGATATATATTTTATACTAGGCTTATATTAAATTATGAATTAACTTGAGTATTGAAGTGTTAATTTTGTAGGTCTGTCTCATACCACCGTATTGGAGATCAACACCACCAGTTCATGATCATTCGTTATCAAGACTAACGTCCAAACAAGCACTCTCGTGCACATTTGTCCGCTTCTTTTAAGTGTACATACGCTTGAAAACATAAATATATTTTTTTCAACTTTGTATTTAATTTAAAATATACAGTTTTTTGTGATATATAATCATATAAAATATGAAATAAATATGTACCTCTCTCTCTCTCTCTCAATACTAATAAATAAATAAATCTCTCTCTCTCTCTCTCTCTCTCTCTCTCTCTCTCTCTCTCTCAATACTAATAAATAAATCAATAGTACTGTAAAACCAAGACACTAAAAATACAATCTCACTCTCCCTTCACATACGTGACTTTTATTTTATTTTATTTTTATTTTGGGTTGGTCATAGAATTCCATATCATATAATTACAAATTTTTATGTTTGTCAAATAATTTATATTTTTGGAATAGTGAGGAATAAAACAATGAAAAAACTGAATGAAAACCAAATTCAATTTGGATGAAATTTAAAAATATTAAATATTAACAAATTAATCAGAAGCGTAAAACTAAGACACTAAAAAGAAAATAATATAATAGAAATAAATATATGGCCGATAAAATCACCAAAAGAATTTTTCATTCAACTTTTTTTTAACAGGTTTTATAAAAAAAAGGTAATTTGATTAACAAAAAATTAGATAAAATTAACTCTCACAAATGAGTATAAAAAAGACTCACAACTCAATCACAATTTGTATTTTCTTATTGACAACAAATCACCTCAAATATATTTCATATACATTGTCATTTTTAAAAGAAGAAATGGATCAAATATATATGTATTATACAAACCTCATAACAATTCAAGCATCATTTGAAGAGTTATTTCAGAAATTATATATTAAGTCGATATTCTGGTGCTAACTTTCCAACAAAATGCACTGCACTATCTCCTTTATTACTTGAAAGTGTTGGTTCTAGTAAAAAGAAAAAGATTGTACATTTTATTAAGCATCTTTTGAAAATTAGAATAAATTAAGAGATGAAGAGAGATTGTTTGTGGATAATTGTGAAGCATTTTTATAAATGAGAAAAGAAAATATTTTGTATAAATTGTGAGAAGTTATTATTATTTCAATTTTTTATTTGAAAAATTGAGAAATTATTTATTTATATGGTAGTTTTGGTAGAAAAAATAAAAAAATTATTTAAAGGATAATTTTGAAAGACAAATAAGACAATAAGAATCTTCTACCTCCTTTATATATATATATATATATATATATATATATATATATATATATATATATATATATATATATATATATATATATATATATATATATATATATATGGAGCATATCAAATGAGAGTGATTTTAAATGAGAGATGAGAGGAACAAACAACAACCATTAGATCAAGTTAATAAGAGAGATGAAATGCAGATTAATAAGAGAGAGAAACTGATATCCACATTAATGAATTTGTTTAATCATAAATTTTGACTGATCTAACGGTTGTTGTTTGTTCCTCTCATCTCTTATTTTAAAATCCCTCTCACTTGATATGCCCCATATATATATATATATATATATATATATATATATATATATATATATATCTTAAATAGTATTTTGATCCCTGTAAATTAACGAGTTTTTGCGTTTAGTCCCTAAATCTTTTTTTTAGATCTTAGTCCTTATATCTCATGTTTGTGTTGATTTTCGTTCATGATGTTAGTAGTCTGTTAAAAAAACGCTGAGTTGGCTAATGGCGCTGACGTGGAATGAGATTTTATTTTTCTTTTCTTTAATATTTTGTAGACGTGGCTAATGAGTTATGTTAACACCAAACTCAACAAAAAGTTCAAAACACACTCTTTGGCATTAGTCTCTGTAAATTAGGGTTTTCTATATTTGGGAAGTGAATTGTGGTGACCATTGGAGAACGGAGGATGCGAATGTGAGACGACAACCACGATACGATGATGGTGCCGTTCTAGTTGACAATCTCATATGTGGTATTTTGCATTTATCTTTTATTCGTGTTTTGTTCTTACTCTGCATTTATCTCAGTTCTGTTTGTTGAAAGTGATGGCTTTCAATTTGATATTCCATTACGGGGGTGGGTTTTTAAGGGACTATGTAGTATACTACACGGGGGGTTATGAGCATTTAGTAGAGATAGATCCTGATAGATGGAGCTTATTTGAGGCAACTGGTATAGTGAAAGACATTATTCATCTTAAGCATTCATAATATATGCTATGGTGGTATAACAATGAGAGAAACACGTATAGTAATACGGCCACTGATGCTGATGCTGATGAGGTATATCAATATACCATGGGAATGAAAATTGTAGTGCACATATATGTTGATCTTAAAGGTAACGCAAGTGTTCAAGTTAATGATGTTGCTGATGTTCAGAGTAATAGCAAAAATGACTAAGTTTAGAGCGAGTGGTTACTCCCTTAGAGATATCACCGAGAATGTTGTCAATTGGATGGTATTTTGAAGACTTCCAAGCTGGAGGAAGTTCATCTTTATCAGCATGATGATCATCCTCACTTTTCACTGGTTGGTGATCCTTTTCCTCCTCAATACGCACTGCTTTAGGCTGATCAATTCCCTTATCAGTGTCCTTGAGTATGTCTTCAGTAGGTACACCTGCACCATGAAAAGAACTACCTTCTCCAACATTTCTCGGATAAGACTCGTCAAAGGTAGCATGAACTGACTCTTCAACTACACGTAACCTTTTATTATAAATTCTATACGCTTTACTTGACTGAGAGTATCCAAGAAAAATACCCTCGTCGGCCTTGGCATCAAACTTACCAAGAGTCTCATTGCCATTGTTTAACACAAAGCATTTGCAACCAAATACATGAAGGTGAGAGATATTTGGCTTACGCCCTTTTAAAATCTCATACGGTGTCTTGTTTAGAATAGGCCGGATGAGCACCCTATTCAAAACATAACAAGCCGTACTTATGGCGTCAGCCCAAAAGTACTTTGGTAATCCACCATCATTGATCATAGTCCTTCCAAGTTCCTCCAAAACTCTATTTTTACGTTCCACTACCCCATTTTATTGAGGGGTACGTGGTGCGGAAAAATTATGATCAATTCCGTTGGAATCACAAAATGCTTCAAACAAATGATTTTCAAACTCACCCCCATGGTCACTTCTAATTGACCCAATGTTTGTGTTTAACTTGTTCTGAGATAACTTAGCAAATCGTTCAAAGGCCGAAAAGGTATCACTCTTATTTGCTAAGAAAATAGTCCAGCAAAACCTAGAAAAATCATCGACTATTACAGACCCATAATAGTTACCACCTAGGCTTTTAACCTTAGATGGTCCAAAGAGGTCCATATGGAGGAGCTCAAGGGGTCTCATAGTTGAAACGATGTTTTTAGATTTGAATGAGATCTTTGTTTGCTTCCCCATTTGACACGCATCACAAAGGTGATCCTTTATGAATTTAATTTTGGGCAAATCGATGACTAGGTCTCTAGAGACTATTTTGTTAAGCAGATCAAAGTTGATGTGAGCCAACCGTCTATGTCACAACCATGAATCTTCATTCATAGCGACTAGACATTTGTCTCCATTCAACGATACCTCATTTAAGTCTAGCATATAGACGTTGTTCACCCTCAAGCCCTTAAACACATTCTTTTTGTCGCTATCTTCAACTATGCAACAATCCTTTGAAAAAGATACTTTATAATTTTTGTCACATAGTTGACTAATGCTTTAAAGGTTGTGTCTAAGGCCTTCCACAAGCAGCACATCAGAGATAGTAGTAGATGAGGGGTTACCTACACTACCTTTGTCGAGAATCTGTCCCTTGTTGTTATCTCCGTAGGTGACAAACCCCTTTTTCTTCGCCACAAAGTCGATGAAAAGAGATATGTCTCCGGTCATGTGTCTCGAGCAGCCACTATCCAGAACCTATCTTCTTTCGGCGGTCTCAAGACTTTGTACCTACAAAAAATAATCAAGGGAGAGTAGGTACCCAATTCTCATTGGGTCCTTTAAGGTGAGTGAAACCAAGACCGCACTTGGGCAACCATTGGTAGATGCCTTTCGGAACAAGAAACCTTCTGAAGCGGCATTTCGCAATAGTATGACCAGGCTTACAACAGTAAAGACAACTACGGTTCATTTGGAATTTACTTTTGCTATCACTATCTCGAATCACATAAGTATACTTTTGATATGGATTATTCATGCTTTCACGAAAATGTGATCGATCAATAACAAACGTAACTTTTGGCTTAAGAGCCTTGTCCAATTTGGCCTTGAGGGTTCTCACCTCTCGTTGCTAAATATGACAAGTGTCACAGCCCCAATTGAACCAAGAGGTAAGGTCCTTTTCAACCTTGGCTTTTGATGTGTCCACTATAGATTTTTTTAGGGCTTCCAATTCCTTTTCGGAATCGGAAACCTTCTTCTCCAAATACGAGAAAATCTTTTTATTTGAGGCTAAGCGTTGAAATGTTTCCTTAGCCTCATAGTGTAACATATCAAAAGCCTTTTGTAACTCTAAATGCGACATTTTATTAACATGATCGTATTTAGAATGCTTTACCTCTTTTGCTTTGTTGTGGCGTGCCATAAGACAAAAGTTAACGAATTCACTTTCGCCGCTTGATGAATCATCTTTCTCCGACTCACTATCGCTTTCCCAAGCGATGTATGCTTGTCGAGACTTGTTGGACCTTTTGTATGAGCGACTCTTGTCATTATCCTCATCTTTGTCTTTCTTTAGAGATGGACAATTCGGCTTGTAGTGCCCGGATTTTCCATAGTTGTAGCACGTCCCTTTTACCTTGCCATTCTTATTTCCTACGCTTCTAGATTGCTTCCTAAACTTGACTAGATTTCTGTCCGAGTGTTGAATCTCGTTCTTACGAACGTATCTATTGTACCTCTTCACGAATAAGCCCATATCATCACCGAATTCTTCATCTTTGTCATTATTGGTTTCATCATCACTTAGCTCTTAATGTGTGGACTTTGAACAAGAAGCCTTAAGAGCTATCGACTTCTTCTCCGTATCTTTTGCCTTCTCTTTCTTGATACTCTTTTCATGTTTATCCAAGCCAATGAGCACTTGCTCATGCTCATCGAGTTTGCCAAAAAGTGTTGTGAGGTCTAGTGTAGCAAGATTGTTGGCCTCCTTGATAGCGGTGACCTTCGGTTGCCATTCCCTGTTTAAGCACCTCAAAATCTTGTTAGTAGCAACCTCATTTGGAATTGGTTTACCAAGAACATGCAATTTTGTTGATAATGTGAGTAAATCATTTTAGCATATCCGCAATGGTTTCCCCTTGCTTCATGTAAAACAAATCAAACTCTTGCGTTAAGGTATTAATACAAGCCATCTTAACATCATTAGTGCCTTCGTGGGCTACTTGTAAAGCATCCCACATGGCTTTGGCCGTTTCACAATGGGAGACTCGATAATACTCGTCAACTCCCAAGGAGGAGATGATCATATTACGAGCCTTCTAATCATAGTTGTACTTTTTCTCGTCCTCCTCAGTCCATTGAGCTTCGGGTTTAGGAACGACAACGTCTGTCGCGTTAGTCATAGTAATTTCCATGGGACCGTTTAAAATAACATTCCAAACCTTCCGATCTATGGGATTAATATGGACGCGCATACAATCCTCCCAGAAGCTGTAATTTTCACCTGTAAAAACTGGAGCTCTATTATAAGCCCCTTTAGGTTCGTTCGCCATGATCCAAGAAGTTTTTCCGAAGCACCAGAATTAACCGGAGCTCGTGATACCACTTGTTAGACGATGGCTATGGATCTAGAAGGGGGGGTTGAATAGACCACTTGAGTTTTACACGCAAATAGTTACCAAAAATTTAGTTTTAAAATTGTTTAACGGAAGCAACCACTGGATAGAACGTCTACAACGAACCTTCTACTAAAAGGATCGGATATGCACGAATATATCGGGAATGAGTATGGAAGAGAAAAATTTAGTTTGATTTCTACACTTAAAAACGCAGTCAACAAATTATCACTTGTTTGATGTTTAATCCAAACCAATGAGGTGAAATGATAAGCAATTAAAAGGAATGCGTTCGATTTTTGCTTTGAAACAAATTATCAAACACCTAGTGTGCGTAAACACACTAAGTGCAGAATTTCTATGGAATGTAATATAAAGTTGCTCTAAGATACAATTCAAGGAGTTGTATCAATTTAACAAATAGTTTCTCAGCTCAAAATTACACTACAACAGAAATTTCGATAAATTGCGACTTTATAAATTCGAACAAACTGAAATGTAAAAGAGTTAAGGGAAAGAGAGAACAAACGAGATTTGATTAGGCAGTTCCCTAATCGTCCTCGCTTTGGGTACGTCTGCCCCCAACTCCACAATTGGAATTGAGATATATATATATATATATATATATATAGCTGTTGCAAATTGTTTATTACAAGAGAAAACTATGAACATCCAAACCCTCGAACGTCTTCGATCGTTGATGCAGAATTTTCTCTCCCCTTGATTCAAGATGAATAAAGTCCTTTGAATATGGTTGATCCAATTACCGTCCCACGCTACTAAACCGAAAGAACCCACCGTTCTTCGGTTACCTTCACTCGATCAATTGCGATCTACAAAAAATTCGAACCCAAACCTCTCTTCTACGATCCTCTGATTACAGCTACTAAACCGAACAATTGCTCCAATTTCCGGTTACCTTCGCCCAACCGAATCCCTGTAGAACGAAACGGTTTGTGCAAAACCCCCCAAAATCTACTCGATTCTTGGAGGACAAAACCAACTGGTTTTATTCAAGAAACACCTGCCAAGCTCTCAATCCAGAAAATGAAGATCACACTTCCTAAATTCTGAACGTTATCACTTCGAACAATGGGCGACACAAACAAAGATGATTATGTGTGATTGTTTGTTTACTCAATGAAGAAGATGAAGATGAAGAGAGAAATGGCATAAATTTTCACGTTTCTTGTTTTTGAATAATGAGATGACCAAAACTATTTATAGAGAAAAATAATTGACCCAAAAAAAAACAGAAATAACAGAAAAAGAATTTAAGTGAAAAAAGTCAGTTCAGGAGGTCATGCGTCGACTCAGAGGAACCATGCGTCGACGCACAGATGATGTTTTTTGAGTCATCCAAAGTTATGCGCTTTCCCGCAGGTTTCACTAGGTTAGCACATAAACTGGAAGGTTAGCGCATGAGCTGGGAGGGTTAGCGCATGAACTGTAAATTTTTGGAAATACAATTTTCTGCGTATTTTCAACTGACCAAGTCCAGAAAAACATACTAGACTCTACTAAAATGGTAATGAACATTTGTTTATGGGAAAGACAAGGTCCTATACATCTAGACACATGAACAATAATGATTAGACGCAATATGCCCGACACGTGAAGTGATACCGCTCAAACTACAATCTAAAACTTACATATTTGTTGACATCATTAAAACAAAGTAGATGAGAGACCATAGTCCTCACATATCATTTGATGATAGTGAAGATGAGAGAGCGCTTTGGTTGGATGATTGCTTTGATCTTAATGAAAAACAATATACTTCAAAGAAAAAGGTAAAAGTTACAGCAAGGAAGCACAAATGTACTCCAAAGAAAATTCTAATTGGTGTTGAAAATATAGCTTCATCTAGTGGCGTGGACAATGAGATGGATATCAATTATGTTAGTGATGAGCTTGGTAGCAGTGACCCTGATGTTTCTGGTGATGAGAAGGAACCAAAATATCCTAAGTTTAAGATGGAGGATTTGAGCAAGACTTACAAGTCAAGGTGGGATTGGAGTTCGGATCACTTGATGAATTCAAAGAGGCAATTACAGAATGGTCAGTGTTAAATGGGAGAGAGATAAAGTATGTGAAAAATGACAAAGTGAGGACACTGAAGCCCCTAATAAGGATAAGACACAAACAACTTATTGTTGCACAACATGTGGTGTACATGGCCATAATGCAAGAAGTTGTAAGAGTCAAGTGGTTGACACTGAAGCTCTAAAAAGAAACGTATGAAACATGTCCGTAATTTGATAAGTATATGTAACAAGTAATCCTTTTAATGTTTTGATTTCCAAAAAAATTGCAGAGAAAGCCAAAGAAAGTTGCAACAGGACAACCATCTACAAATACAAGTCAAGCAAGTCAAGATCAAACCCAAGCAACTCAAGAACAAACTCAAGCAAGTCAAGAACAGATCCAAGCAACTCAAGAACAAACCCAAGCAAGTCAAGAACAGACCCAAGCAACTCAAAAACAAACCCAAGCAAGTCAAGAACAAACCCAAGCAAGTCAAAAAAGAAAGGTATGTAACATGTCCATAATTTGATATGTATATGTAACAAGTAATCCTTTTAATGTCTTGATTTCCAAAAAATTTGCAAAGAAAGTCAAAGAAAGTTGCAACAGGAAAACCATCTACAAATACAAGTCAAGCAAGTCAAAAACAAACCCAAGCAACTCAAGAACAGTCCCAAGCAAGTAAAAAAAAGAAAGGTATGTAACATGTCTATAATTTGATATGTATATGTAACAAGTAACCATTTTAATGTTTTGATTTCCAAAAAATTTGCAGAGAAAGCCAAATAAAGTTGCATCAGGACAACCATCTATAAATACAAGTCAAGCAACTCAAGATCAAACCCAGGCAACTACAAAACAAACCCATATAAGTCAAGAACAGACCCAAGTAACTCAAGAAAAAACCCAAGCAAGTCATCCAACTGAGGCCGCTACCAATGAATATCATGAAGCGCATGCATCTCAAACAGACGTTGACATTGAGTTTGAAATGCTAGCTGCAAATCTTGCAGCAGCATTTGAGGCTACTCAAACTCAACCAAATCTTGCTGTATCATCTCAGAGTGTACCTGCTACATCATCTCAAAGTGTCTCAGTTACATCAGTTCAGAGTGTCCCTGCTACATCAACTCAGACTGCTCCTGTTCCATCTGGTATAATATTTTTTGCACCTGACTATATTTTATCTGCACCTGTTCCAATAACAGATGAAGTACCTGTTGCACCTAGTTCATTTACTCCTAGATGTCTTAAACCAGTTGAGTACCAAACCTACATTTTCATGGAAATTATTCTAATGATTTGTGTTATATTTCAACACCTCTAATTATTCTATTTATTGCAGAAGAAAAAGAGTACCAAACCTAAAGTTTCAAGGAAATTGAAATTGAGGAGAAGTCCTAGGACAAGGAAGTCATGAAGAAGGTTCTGTTGTCATAAATAAGACATTGTGGTTCTGGCATTTGTGCATTTTAGCCTCTATGACATTATGTTATGTTTATGTAATCCTAAGACAAATTATGCATTTGAGACAAGTTATGTTTTATTTGTGTAATTCTTAGACAAGTTATACTTTTGAGACAAGTTATGTTATCTTGATGTAATTCTAAGACAAATTATGCTTTTGAGACAATTTATTGTGTATTTTGCAACTAGGTATGCCTTTTAGCATTATATTCTGTTTTTATAACCCACTAACACAAGTAAGAAACAATAATTAAATAGAAACATTTCATTAAGAGTAAGGGATAAATAACATACAAACAATACAATATAAAACAGGGACGAAATACAAAATGTCAAAATATTTAAGGGACGAAGTTCTTAACTAATTAAACAATACATAGATTAAATTCAACAAATAGCCATCTTATAGGGACTAAACCATAAAAAAATTACAGACACCGTGAACATGGAACTCACTACCATTTCTGGTAAGCAAAGAACGAGACCCATGACAAAATCAACAACATCCTAAATAAGTTGGCTTTCTTCCTTTCGTTTTCCAACTTAAATTTCATCTTCTCTTTTTTTTTTCTAACTTCAACGTCTTGGATGATGCAACCTAATTCCTGCACAACTTCTGAGCAATTGCAACCAATTGAAATTTTCGGTTCAGTTGATATGTTGCGCTCAAGTTCATCACCCCACAAAAATAGCTTGCAACTTGACATTACACCCGAATTTGTACATTTCCAGAATCTTCATTTAGGGTTTTTACTTGAATTTGAGGTGAACATACACATTTTTCTATTGCAACCACAAACTGAGATTTAAAACTGAGAGATATTACCTACAAATGACGTTGCCATTTTACAGAGAAGAAAAACGCAGCACCTTACCGAGAAGAGAAGAAAAAGTGTAAAAAAAAATTGAAGAGGAAGAAGATAATTCAAATGCTAAATGTTTTTGGATTTAGTCCTCCTTTAAATGGCCTCCAAAACATAGATTCCACGTCTGCAAAATATTAAAGAAAAGAAAAATATAATCTCATTCCACATCAGCGTCGTTAGCCAACTCAACATTTTTTTAACAGACTACTAACGCCAGAGACGAAAAGCAACACAAACTTGAGATATAATAAATGCTAACTTAAAAGGACCACAACACTATTTAAGCTTATATAAAATACACATAATTTTGATTTAACATCATTAATTAAAAAAAAAGTTTAATTGTTATGCACTGATAGTGTAAAAATGTTTTACACTGTCATCCAATAGTAATATATTATTCTGCCATATCATATAATTAATGAGATTAATTGTTATGCACTGTCAGTGTAAAAAGTTTTACACTGTCAATGCATCACAACCATTCGTTAGTATTATTTTTTAAGTGTTTAAAATAAAAGTCAAACCATTTAAATAAATCAACGGTTATGATTACCTGACAGTGTAAAATATCTTTACACTGTCGGTGTATATCAATTAAATTCATAATTAATTTAAAATTTTCACTATAATTTAATGGGATGCATGATCGTTATTGATTGACAGTGTAAAAAATATTTACACGGCCAGTTGACAGTGCATCTCCCTTTTTTTTCTTTAAAAAAATATTAAATTTATATGTAATAAATTTTTTTTTTAATTTGTTTATATAGATCGAGCAAAATTATACTGATGCGGTCCTACCAGTAAACATCAATTAAACGAGTAATTATCTTTCGTTTCTTCGAAGCGCATTTGATATTTGCCGAGAACGAAACAACGAAGCACGTAGCTGAAGTGGAACCACCAGATCTCTTTCTCTGAGATGGAGTTTCCCGTTTCCGTCATTTGTACCCTCCTCTTCTTCTCTGTCCTCTCTCCTCAAGTTAGGGTTCGTTTTCTCTCTCTGTCTCCACTCTTCTTCCAATTCATTGCGATTGCGATTCCGATCTAACGATTTTCCTTTTGTTTGATTTTCACAGGGCGAGGCTTCTGGTTCCGTCTTCTTCATCGATAGCTCCACTCATCAATTCCTTCGCGCTAGATCATCCAACCATGAGGTTTATCTTATAATTCTCCTGCTTTTTTTCAATCATCTCTGCATCTTATGTAATCGCCTTATTCAATAGGTCTTTCTGATCGATTTGATTTTTTAGTACTTTAATTGAATTTGCATTTTATCGAACGTTATGGTTTGTTACAAGAAATTGAGGTGTGGAAATTAAGAAGTTAATAATGAAATCAAAATCTAGTTTGAAATCTTATGAATAATCGTTTAGTATAAACCTCTTGCCTAGTTGTTTGTGTTTGAATTGTTGGAAGAAGTGACAGTTGTTTTGTTCAATTTGGAAGAGACTAATTGTTAGGAACTCTGCAATAAAGAAGAATTGCTAGAAAGGTTCAAAAGAACAGAGCTCTTGTGTTTTTCACGGAAAATAGATAATGGAATTCTCCCCAAGGGTTTTCCCCTAACAAAGGATTTCTCCTTTCACACACAAGCTATCAAATTCACAGCATGATTCTTCTTCGCCTACAACTCCCCAATTTATCTGTATAACAAAACATAACAAAATTATCTGTATATCCAACCCTGGCTAACTAACCAATTAGCCAACTGCTTTAACTTCCTTAACCATTTTTCTCATCCTCTTATTAAATTTCATTATATTGGTTTGACTTTGAAGGTTAACTATTTTCATCATGTTCATCCCTTTTGTGTTCCCTCTATTTCTGCTAATGAGGCTGCTACACTCTTGTCATTGTAAAAATATAAAAAATAATGATCTCACTTGATGGCGACATTTCACTTTGCAGAGTCCTTCAATTTCGCTTCAAGAAGTTGGTGCTACTGTGCCAATCTTGCTCGGTTTTGCACCTCCTTCCACCCTTTCAGCCTCCAGCTCATCCAAGGTTCTTGAAATCATTAGTCACGATCAGTTTTTACTGCCTTACTTATGTTACATCACACTTCTGTTATATAGATTTGATTAGTGGTAATGTATTGCTTTCTGCAGTTGAATGAGGTTTTGATTCCTAACCCATTCAATAGGCCTCGTTCTGTGTTTCTGCTGGAAGTGAATGGAATCAAAGGTTTTTGCCCTTCATTTTGAGTACAATTATCAATTTCTATAATATTCCCTCTTTCTTTAAATAATAATTTTGTGATATGGATGCAGGCCTTGAAAGCATTGCCCAGGATAATGCAATGTTCAGCAAGTCATCATGGGATGCAAATTTTATTGGTTCAGAAAAAGTTGACCTTTATCTTCCAGGTGAATACAACAGAACTTGTGATAGGCACCTAATGATAAGGTTTGGTTTTATCTTTTTTTTTTTGTTAAAGACTTCATGTTTGTTTTCTTTTAATCATGCAGGTGAAAATGACGCTTCTGTGTTCTCGTTGGATGAGCAATTGGAATATTTCACCGACAAAGAAATTAGCGAGTTTGTCAGTTTTGATTCATACACATGCTAATGAGCTATTTATTTATCAGTTAACTATTAAGTTATATTTGAATATGACTTTTTTTTCTGTTGGTTTTAGTCATCTTTGATAGGTGGATCATATGCCCCTGATGCCGTAGAGCCAGTCAATGGAGTGCTTACCATTCCTTTGGCAAATGGTGCCTTAGTGAATCTCCATATGTCAAAGGTGTGATAAGGATTATTTGAAGGCATGTTTTTCTACTTATATGTGTATTTGTTTGTTAGGACTGATTGGGAGGCTTATGTGCTTAAATTTGCAGAAAGCAGAAAGAAAGTTTGTGATAGGTCTTTTGTCTCTCGCTCAAAATGTCAAAAGAGCAATTCAGATACATCATGAATTATCACAGAGTACACTAAGTCCAGCTGAGTTGTTAACCGGAAGCTTCAATGGCATTAAGGTGTCCAACTTTCTTTCTCCCTCCTTTTCTTATTCTTTTTTAACTATTTTAAAAATTTTAAAAAGAAAAACTGGACATTACTGAATCCAAGAGTTATTATCTGACATAAATGTATCTTAAGTTTTTATTAGAAACCTTTCTTTTGGTATATGGAAAGAATTCCCCAAAACAAGACAGAATTGAGTAAACAAGAGAGTGATTCTAACTAGAATAAAGATTTATCAATAAATGAAGGATTTCATATTGGTGTATAGAGATTGAACGATAAGATACCAAAGGTATCCAATGAAGATGATAATTTTGGCTTGTAGATAAATAAGGTTTTATTAAATAAAGTAAATGCAATTGAGGTGAATATAGGGTATCCTCAAGAACAAGAAAAATAACTTAAATGAAACAGTCGTAGAAAGCAAACTACAGAGTAAGCAAGACTGCACAATCACTTTATTTCTCCAAAACAGTAACTTAATGAAACAGGTAAATCTTTGACAGAACCGAGAGGGGATTAAGAAAGTAATTCCCGCTCCAAAGCAAATTGAATGGCTTGGATTCCTTGTGATGCATATGTTTCATTTCAGTCATGGATAATATTTTATCCTCCCGTATATTAAGATGGTAAAGCTGTTCCAAAGCAAATTGAAGGACTATGAAAATGCTTATTGCTACAAGAGAAGGCTGACTTGAAACACAAGAATGCAGCATGTAACTCTTCCAAATAATAATCACCCACTCTCCCGTGTATGGTCAGCTTGAACTCGATTGGTCAAATCTCCAACCTTTGCGCGTTCTTCTCTTTTTTTGTATAAATCATTCTCTTGTATAATCCTCCGTAACAAATAGCATTGCTGTTCTTTTTAATAGAAAAATAAATTAGAATGGTTGTCGATGTTCCTAGAAGGAATCCCTTATTTAGTAGGTTCTCTTGTTGGACAAATTGAAATCCTATAAAATTGAAATGTATTTTAAATTTAGAAAGAAAGTACGGAAAGAACGCAATTTTCCTTTTGTGATGGGGAAACTATGCCATGGTGAACATGAGCCATCTGAAGTGCTAAGTTGATTCTGTTTCTTCTGTTCTTTCTCAATTTAAATTTGTGCCTTAGAAGTTTTGTATGAAGAGTCAATACCAAGCAATTTTCTTTTCAGTACATGATTGATGCTTTATTTATTTGTGTGTAACTTAGGAAGGCATATAAAATGTGAATGCAAATTTGAAGAGAAACTATTCTTTCATACAGTATCATTGATTTGATATTGGAGGTGATAGAAAAATTCTCTTTGTAATCTTTTTTCTCAATTGACATCTATTATTAATGTGTCTTATGAGACTTTATAAATTATAATTCTCGACTTCTATTCAAATGGAGGAGTCTAATAATTAGAGATAGAGGAGAACCAATAATTAACTAGACTTGAGCCATTAATAAGGATTTGGGTTTAACTGGTTAAATCAGGCATGACTTATGATTAGACATAATGGTGATGCTTAATCCATGTAACCAACTTCACTTTGCGAGGAAAAATTGATCATTATATGCTTATATTATATCTAATTTCAGTATCCTGACATAAGTATTATTGATTCTTTTTTATTACTTTTATTGTTTTTGTTGTGTCTAAACAAAACCAAATGAACATTGTATACTGGAGACATTAGACCCGATGCATATAGTTTTGTGAGCACATCCTAAAGGAAAGAATCAACTTTGTTGAATACAGTTTTTTTTTTAGTTGAATATATATATGTTCACGTTTACCTGCAATATTTAATGATGTTTAATATGTGAAGCTTAGTTGTCTAATCATATCAACCAATACGTTGCAGGTTTTGCAAGAGCAAGGTGAAGCTGAAAGTATTGCTCAGCATGGAGTTGAATTGTTACTTGTGACTTTGACAAAGATATTTGGCTCATTGCAAGAAGCATACAAAGGTCAATTTTTGTCAGGCCTGCTGTTTTTTCTTACAAGATAGGAACTTTGGAAGTTACTACTTCCATCCCTAAATATATAGACCCCTCTTAAGGTTTTTCTGTCCTTTTTTGATTGACCTCTTTTAAAATTTCAACTGCATTAATATTTCTTTACCAAAATACCCCTAACTATTTTACATTTTTTATGCAATCATAATAAATACTCTTATGAAGACATTAACTAATTCTCTCTATTGAATGGTAAATTTGTAGAACAAAGGCAACTGTCAACAAATTTAATACAACAACCAACTTTTTAAATTCCTGTGATTTACTCAAGGGTTTTATATTTAGGGATAGAAGTAGTATTTGCTTTAGTAAAAATATCCTAGTCAAATGACTGTAGCAAACTCAGCTGATTATTTGTTCATTAGATGTCAATTATTGGTTTGAAAAGTTCATTTGCTTTTGTTGAACCTGTTAATGATCAATGGCTGAGCAGGTCAAATTGTTGGAATTATCTTTTGTCAAACTGCCACTCCTCAAGAGTCTGGCAAGACGTTTAATGTGATCTTTACTCCTTCTGACTACCATAAGGCGCGCTTGTTGGAAGAAGCAAATGCACTGAATATAACATTTGCAGAAGTGGCACTCGTTAGGACAACCCTTGCCTGGATAACAGGAATACTTTTGCTTGTTTCAACTCTTATGGGGGTAAGTGTCTGGTGAAAAACTCATACTATTAAGATCATGTTAATCAAAAATAGGAAAGAAATGGTTTTCTGTGTAGTTAGACAAATATTTGTCGTTAAAGTCTAGCTAAATGTTTGGAACTTGAAAGAATTTTGGGAAAAGATTTTTCATCTATTTCATTTGCTCACTTTAACTCTTCATCCCCCCTTCTCCAAACTTTGTTTGGAGCAGGGCAGTACCTTTTCTTAGTAACAATTTGGAAATTTATTTTGGAGGGAAATTCTAACATTTAATTTGGTGTAATGTATGACGATGTTATGTTTGGATAATGGATGCTTGCTTACATTTGAATTAGTAGTTAGATTTTGGTAAGATCCCTTTCTCTTTTTGGTTAAATATGGTGAATGGGTTGAGATATGTCACTCAGTCAAGGTGTCAGCACCCGGGAGGCCCACCCATAAAAGGATACTCAATTATCTCCGAGTTCGGGGAACTATTTGAAGGAACTGATGAACAGGGAACATCAGTTAGCTAATATATTACATACATTGGTCATGTAGGATATGTCGTTTTTTTATGCATTGGTGATAGTATGTGTTGACAATTGGTGCATGATCATAAATATTTACTAATTCATTTTTTTTCTTCTGGCAGACATGTTACCTCTTGTATATGCCAATCACAAGGGACACACTTCTCTACTCTAATGTCAAGCTTGATTAAGCATAGAAGCAAACAAACGCCACAAATCTTTTTGCCAAACCAGGGAGGACCGGGCTTCTGTTGAATTTTTTGATTGGTTTTTTCTCTCTAAATGCCTCTAGTTTGTGTGCATTATTATATAAATGTTGTGGATGGATCGGTGTAGTCAGTTTTTTATATTTATGTATCAGAAACTTGTTCATTTAGGATTTAGGTCATCAAAATAAGGGGTTATTTATATATGTGAAGCATGGACATTGTGCCCCTTGTTCAGGACTTGGATAGCTGTGATTGTTCCGGCCATTTTCAATAAAGTGTACAACATTTTGATTGGCATATTCAATAATACTATTGTAAAATAATGAAATTTGAGAAACGGTCATTCTCGTGTCTTCCTATTTCTTAACTGCAGCATTTACTTTATCAAATGCAAGAGCTAACTAGCAATTTATAGGCATGTTGGTCTTCTACAAGTCAATAGATTTAATTCTATTCTCGACTCTAAATGGTTTTCAACAGTTCACGGGGAAAAGTAAACTTAAAAAGCTCGTCATTTTAGTTGCAGTGTAACTAAAATGGTGACAACTCTATTCATTATAAAAAATTAAATATCATATTTAATAATTTATTTGATGATTTAAATTTTGACAATTTTAATACAAATGGATACATTCAATTTTTTATGATGGGTAAATAATAATTTCCCTCCCAAAATATATTCACAATGTACTTTGAACATCTAAATAACAATATTAGTCCTATTAGTTTTGAAAGAGACTTTGGATAATGTAGTTTGGGGTGTCTAAAATATAAGATCCTAGCACAGTACTTTGGGTAGTGTAATTTGATTAAATTTATTCAATATAATTCATTTGAATAATTTATCTTTAATTGAAGTTTATTAACTACTTGTCCAATTATTTAGTTAATGTTAAATATTGTATGATGCATTGAAACAAGTAATAGAATTATTTAGTGTGGTTTAGTCAGTTTCTTTTGCTGAAATTGACTAATGTATTGCAAATTCAGTGAGATATAATTTACTAATATTCTCTCAAAAATAAAACTTGAAATTCTCATTTTACAATTAACTCTCGGAGCCATTTGAAAGAGTAGCAAGCAGAGCACTGAAAATTATTGGATGGAGAACTAGAGTCCAACCAATGAAACCAATTCACTTCAATTTCCGTCGCCACTTCGCCACAAAATACACCGCAAAAATCACCTCCGCCTCCCCCACCGGCCGTTCCCTAGCCGCAGAAGTAACACCGCCACCCCCACTCCCCTCCGACATCCGAGGCTACTCCCTCCCCCGCCATGACCTAGTCTGCAAAGCCACCCAAATCCTCCTCTCCACCACAAACCCCCATTCCACCAAACAAACCACTCTCCACGACCCATTCTCCGACCTCTCCGAATATCTCCAATCTCTCTCCATCTCCCTAACCCCTCTCGAAGCTTCCGAAATTCTCAAATCACTCAAAAACCCTTCCCTCGCTCTCAAATTCTTCCACTTTTGCCCCTCCCTTTCGCCCAATTTCCGTCATGACTCCTTCACCTACAACCGTATGTTCCTTATCCTCTCCCTCTCGTCTTCCCCTCTTCGATTCGAACAGACCGAATCCCTTCTCGATGATATGGAGCGACGCGGCCTGCGTGGCTCCATCTCGACCGTTAATATTCTTATTGGATTTTTTGGTGATTTGGATCGTTGTGTTGGGTTGGTTAAGAAATGGGAGCTTAGACTTAATGCTTATACTTATAAGTGTTTGCTTCAAGCTTATTTGAGGTTACGGGATTCTGATAAGGCTTTTGATGTTTATTTGGACATGTTGAGACGTGGTTATCATTTGGATATTTTTGCTTATAACATGCTTTTGGATGCTTTGGCTAAGGAGAATAAGGTTTGTGTGTTTCTTTCATTGTTTTGTTGCTTTGGTGTTTTTTCTGTTTATTTTGAATTTGTTTGATTCATTACATTACAATGCATGTTTTTAAGAGAGATAAATGAAGATTCTTACACCCTTTTGGATCAAGTTTGATTATTTAGGGGTGCATTTAGAGAAGTTCTGTTGGGTCTTTGACTCCTAGTGTGTTGAGAAATTTTGAAAATCACCGTGGGCATTTAACGTGCAGCAGTAGTGGCTCACCGGGATACCAAACATAGGCTTAGACTTGGGATTATTTTGCTATATCATTTGTGTAACAGGGGTATTTTGAAAAGCTTATTTGAACTTATGACGCGGGCACTTGTGAAATGTTTGGAAAAGTTGATGAAAAATAGCTTATGATACTGTTTTAAGCTTGTTTTTATAAGCCGGTCTGTGGTAATAGCTTGTTTTCATAATTCATCTGTTTCTGGAATATATTATGCATAATTACTTGTGCGACTGTAAAGTTTTCCTGCAAATTCCAGCAAGATTAGTGTGAATAGATTGATGAACGTCTAATTGAGCTTTAGTGGTTGTGTAAATTGTGTTTGAGAAATACAGCTTACTTTTGTTGATCCTGTTTAACAGTTAGTGTATTTCAATATTTTGGCAGGTGGATCAAGCATATAAAGTTTTTGAGGACATGAAACGAAGGCATTGTGAGCCTGATACGTTCACCTACACCATTATGATCAGAATGACTGGGAAATCCGGCAAAACAAACGAGGCGCTAGCACTCTTTCAGGTGATGTTAGAAAAGGGATTCACTCCGAATTTGATTGCTTATAATACTATGATTGAGGCACTTGCCAAGGGGAGGATGGCAGACAAGGCTGTCCTTCTCTTCTCAAAAATGGTGGAGAACGATTGTCAGCCTAATGAATTTACGTACAGTGTGCTTTTGAATGTTCTGGTCGCTGAAGGACAGCTTCATAAGCTTGACTATATTGTAGAGATATCAAAAAAATATATGAATAAGCAGATATATGCTTATTTTGTGAGGACTTTAAGCAAATTGGGTCATTCCTCTGAAGCACATAGGCTATTTTGCAACATGTGGAACTTCCATGACAAGGGGGATAAAGATGCTTACATGTCCATGTTGGAGAGTTTATGCAGTAGTGGTAAAATGACAGAAGCAATAGATCTTCTTAATAGATTTCATGAAAAGTGTATAACCAGTGATACTATCATGTATAATACAGTATTCACGGCTCTTGGCAAGTTGAAACAAGTATCACATATCCACGACCTTTATGAAAAGATGAAACGTGACGGCCCTCCGCCAGATATATTCACATACAATATTCTGATTTCCAGCTACGGTAGAGCTGGAAGAGTTGACAGTGCTGTTAAAATTTTTGAAGAGCTAGAGAATAGTAATTGTGATCCCGATGTCATTTCCTATAACAGTTTGATCAACTGCCTCGGAAAGAATGGAGATGTTGATGAAGCTCACATGAGATTCAAAGAGATGCAAGAGAAAGGACTAAATCCTGATGTTGTAACTTATAGTACACTTATTGAGTGCTTTGGCAAGACTGATAAAGTTGAGATGGCGTGTAGCTTGTTCGATGAAATGATTGCTGAAGAATGCTCTCCTAACTTAGTAACATATAATATTTTACTTGATTGTCTTGAAAGGTCTGGAAGAACTGCCGAGGCAGTGGACCTTTATGCAAAACTTAAGCAACAAGGGCTGACACCAGATTCAATAACATATGCAGTGCTTGAGCGATTGCAAAGTGGTAGACACGGGAAGTTGAGAGTTCGCAGACAGAATCCAATTACAGGATGGGTTGTTAGCCCTTTGTGATGATATAGAAAACTTTGTTATACATTCATTCAGTAGAAATTCCTTTTTATGAGGCCTTCTGAGGGTTCTTTGTCTAAAGCTACTATAGCCGTGTTGTTGTGGTGAAGAAGATATATGATTATAGCCATTTGGTGCACGTTGACACTCTTGTTGGTTGGCAACATACTCAAGTTTTTCTGCAATGGGATTTGTGACTTGAATCATGGTAGCTCAATGAAAAGAGTATGCTTTCTTTCTCTTATGAATCTCAATAGATTCTGATAATTTAATTCATAATAGGACCTGTTAGCAAGCTCATACTAGATATGTCATCATAGAAAAATTGTAAATATAATTCTTCATTCTTACATGAATAGTAAAAGGGGAGGACTAATTTTTCTTGGTTTTATATGTGAGCATTGAGTATTGAATGAAGAAGAATTAGGTCCTGAAATGCTTTTTATTTTTTTCTCTTTCTTTTCTATCTTTTTATGCATACTAGGTGCTTATTTAGACCAATCCTAATAAAGTTCACATTTCTTTGACTTTTCTTCTTTCTCCCTCACTGTATTTAGGAGATTTATTTACCCTTTGAATAAAAAATGTTCTTTCAATTACAGCAAAAATGATTGTCATAAACCAAAAAAATTATTGTGTATAAAAGATTCCAAACAATAAAAGTTCTTTATTACATGTATTCAAAATCAAAACACATTCATTCAGAAGGTTCACCAATCTATACCCAATTCTCTTTCAAGAAAGATCTTCTCAATATATTGGAGTAGAGGCGGGGATGCCGATATATAAGTTTCCATCAGGATCTTTGCTGCAGATTCTGTTGAAATAACAAAAATATTGTTAACATCATAACTACAATAGTTAAAGTTTTAAGCCTTAAGTACATGCTTAAACTGATGGTAGCAAATGTTATGCTATACTTACCATCTTCACCGAGTTTTCTATATAGCTGCTGTTTTGTAGGAATATAATTTAATCTTACAGAAACAGCTTTTCTGAGAGCCCAACCATGATATGAATTAAATATTTGTGTGTAAGCGTTAGAAACTGCATCTCTCATAGAATTTCCCCTGTCAAAACACAGATTGAAACTTAATTTACAATAACTGTCAAGTACTACCAAACTAAACAAAATGGTAAAAGAAAAGTAAACAAAAAAGACTTAATTATTGACGTTGACCCGAAAACCACTATTAGTCCACGGACACTTTCCTCCATACAGCCCACTTTGCACTAAACATTGAATAATTTTAAGTGGGATTTGTTCTGTCATCCAATTTTCCACTTTCACTTATTTATTTATTTTTATTCTTCTGAGATAAGTCTTGGAGCTCACCAAATATAGAACAGATCTCATGTTCAAAGATAATCTATCTGTAAGATTTTCCAAATTACATTTTTCCCAATTACAGCAGAATTGGAGCTCTTGTTATGAAATATGAGTTTTTTTGTTTAATCATTGTTATCTAGCTCTGGTGTTAAAAACATTAATTATGGGTGATAGTTACATGCTTTGAATCTCTTCTACCAAAATATCAAAACTATGTATCAAATCAAACATTAATAAGTAAGTACTCAGTAAATGGTAAATTAGCCAATGAATAAGATCTACATACTCTGTGAGTAGAACTTGTTCAAATAGCACTTTGAGAAATTCAAGTCCACGTTTAATTTTCAAAAGATTTCTGGAATGGCTTCCTTGTATTCTCACAGAATTAGTTTGTACATCATGATCAACCATAGATTGTAACGTCTTGAAAGACTTTGATGCCTCTGCTATGTCATTGACCTGTTATTATCCATGTTTATTTGTTAGTGTTTGATGCCAGTTTCTGTGTAAGTGTTTCACAGGTTTGTGGATCAACAAATGAGATCACATATATGTTATTAATAACAAAGTAGTTTATCTGTCACTTACCTTGATGAGGTAATCCATTTCAATGAACTTGAAGTGAAAGCCAATGCTTCCAAAAAGGGGAGCCACAAAAGCACATGCGCGGGAAAAAGCAGCAACCTCAATCACACTTTCGGAGATGATAACGTCTGCGAGCTCTTTGAACGCATCTGCAATTTTGCCAAGAGGTTTTTCATCAACGGCTGTTGTGGAAGCCACCCTGCTTCTTCTTCTTATGATCTCCTCCGCGTCGTTGTCAACATGATCATGTACCAATTGCTGCTCCTCTTTCCTGGCAGTGGCAGAAAAGCACCTCAGAAAAATACCAAGTGCTTTGGGCACTTTTCTCTGACGTCCATGTTGTACATTATCTGCCATAGTATTGGAAGAAAGAATATATGATTATACTTCTTAGTCCTTGGTGTATATATATATCTATATATTGTATGGGTGTGTGTGAATGTGTTGAGGAGTTCAAATTGGAATCAATTTGAAGAAAGATTTCTTTGAACATACAAATAGGTTAGGAAACTGTCAATTTGGTTTTTAGAGAATAAATATGTCTATAACGATATATAATGGAATAAGTTGATAGTACTGTATAATTGTTATCATGTCAACAAGTCAAGTCATCTTATAAATATATATTACTGACATAATAGGTCCCATTTTCCATTCACTTCAACTAAGTGGCAAATAAATTACACTTCAACAAACCGATGTGAACACTGTATCATAGACTCAATGATTGAATTGTTGAAATTGATATTTGAACAAAAAAGTGTTCCAAATTGGTGAGCTTGTTCTACTTTCCATGATGGAAACAACAGTCATAGGGGTCCAGATGGTGAAATATGCTCTTGAAATGGACTGTATGATTTGAATAATGCCAATTTGCAAATTTAGCAACACATCTGATATACAAACAATATTTATTTGTTAGTTAAGAGGTAATAATTTTTTACTACATAAAATAATATTAATTGGTAGCTCAATTGGTAAGTTGAAGGACATCAAGAGTGTACTAAGAGGTCTAGGGTTTTGCTATGAAAACAAAAAGTTGGGAGCTGAAAATAATGGAGCATTTCATAATGTACCACCCAAGTTTTTTAGGCACCACGTAAAATTATTTTTTTGTCCTCAGATTTTGGATGTGCACATCCGGACGCACTGTATCCTTAAAAAATAAAAAGTTGTTCTGGATGTGCTTATCCGGAAGACCTCCGGATCTGTATATCCGGACGAAAAAATGTGATATATTTGAAGCTGCATGATCACTCCCCCTTCCCATTCTCAACATTTCTCCAACTACACTCACTCTCACCAACTCAAAAACCTCTACTTCATCAATCCCATTTCTCACTCAAAAAGTTCAAGTTTTTGGTGCAACAAATCAAAGGGAGTAAGGAAAGACTGAATTTCAGGTAAACATTCAACTTCATCCACTACATTGCTCACATTATCAATCTACATTTTTGAAAAAATAAGTTACGCAGCTTTCGAATCTGCACATCCGGAACGAGAGCATGAACATTTCCGGATGTGCACATCTGGAAAAATGTCTGAAGCTAATTAATTTAAAATTTCAGCATTTTTGAATATATTTTATTTATACATATTAATTGTTCTGTTCTTGTTTATAAATAGATATGGTGCACCCCGATAACATGGCAAAAGAATTAGTTGCGCCGATTTTCCCGAAAGATGAAGGCATGCTCGTAAAGTCGGTTGATGTCGGCGGTGACTTTAACAACAAGCAAGACTTTGATGATCGTGAAAGCATGATCGCATACATTCGTAGGACGGCTATTGAGCTTGGCTTCGGTGTAAATATCGGGAGATCGAATAATGGGTCTGATAGAAGAAAAGCTTTTGTAATTTTGGGTTGCGAAAGAAGCGGAAAATATCAAGCACCTCTACGGAAGTTAAAGAAAGACGAGACCGGTACTAGAAGATGTAAGTGCCCTTTTAAGATTGGTGGTTACATGTTAGTTTCCAAGAAATGAAGATTTACCATTCGTTGTGGTATACATAACCACGAAATGTGCTCAAAGCTTCAAGGTCATCCAAGTGTATGTCGGCTCAAGGCGGAAGAGAAGACATGTATAGCCGACATGACCTTGAACCTTGTCCAACCGAAGAATATACTTGCGACGTTGAAACGGAAAGAACCCGAAAATGTTGCAAACATAATACAAGTGTATAACATTCGGTATCAAACGAACAAGGCAATTAGGGGAGATAGGAGTGAGATGCAACAACTGTTGAAAGTGTTGGAGGACAACGATTACGTGTCTCGGTACAGATATCGCAATGATGGAATTACGGTCCGAGATATTTTTTGGACTCATCCGGATTCCATCAAGTTGTTCAACACATTCTCGACAGTGCTCATTCTCGATAGCACCTACAAGACAAACAAGTATCGTCTTCCATTGTTTGAGATGGTTGGCGTTACGTCTACGGATAAGACATATGTCGTCGGCTTTGCTTTTTGGAGTGTGAGAAAGAGGACAATTTCACGTGGGCGTTGGAGACGTGTCGGTCACTTTTGAAGAAACAAGTTCAAATGCCAAAAGCAATTGTTACGGACCGCGACAACGCCTTGATGAATGCAGTTGCAAAGGTCTTTCCTTCTTCCAATGCACTACTTTGTCGATTTCACATAACAAAGAATGTGCGAAGTCGGGTTAAAACCGTGGTGGGTGCGAAATAAGTGGAGTCGGAAGATGGAAAAGTGGTCAGGTCGGGTGTCATTGTAGAGAAAATTATGGATGCATGGACTCATATTCTAAAATCTTCCACAACGGAATTATATGCCGATTCGGTCATTAAATTCGGGAAAGTGTGTGAA
The DNA here is from genome assembly GCA_022829125.1 of Lathyrus tuberosus. NCBI lineage: Eukaryota > Viridiplantae > Streptophyta > Magnoliopsida > Fabales > Fabaceae > Lathyrus > Lathyrus tuberosus. Next base: position 2,712,403 of record JALAZF010000396.1, on the reverse strand, counting down.
CGGTACCCCGCTTTGTTGAAATATGTTAAATCCACCATTCTTGATCAAGTGAAAGAAAAGATTGTTTGTGCGTGGACCGATAACGTACGACATCTTGGAAACACTACCACCAATAGAATTGAGTCGGCACATGCCACTTTGAAGAATTGGTTGGGGAATAGCAAGGGGGATTTATGTGGGGATTGGGACTCCGTGCATCTAATGATCAAAAACCAACACAATGAGTTACAAACCAATTTCGGTCGGAGCATGACGGTTTTGGAACATCGGTTTAAAGGTAACTTCCTCTACTCTCAATTGATAGGCAACATGTCTCGGGCGGGGTTGGGCTATATTTTTCACGAGGCCAACCGAGCCGAAACGGTAGGTTCCGATAGTGCAAAGTGTGGTTGCACTATTGTGAAAACCTACGGTCTTCCTTGTGCTTGTGTCATTGCTAAAAAGTTGAAACTAGGTGAGCCAATACAAATTGATGAAGTTTGCCCTCATTGGATGAGACTTAGTTTTGATGATGATGGTTGTAAGGAAGGAGATAAACCGGATATCTCTATTTTGGCCGAATTGGAAGCGATTCAAAAGAGATTTTCGAAGGCCAACGACAATATGAAGCTACACATCAAAGAAGAGTTGAGGAAGATTGCCTTCCCCAAAACAACCGCAATGATACCGCCGTCTCAACCGGTTAAGACAAAGGGTGCTCCGAAGAAGTTGAAGCCTACACCAAATGACAACTCAACAACTCGGTCTCCTTCATATTATGAGCACGTTGACTAAATCTTTCCGGACTATGCGACTCCTAAATCTCTACAAAGTGTCATGAAAGGAGCTCGCATTTCCAAACCGGCTCCGACACCGATTCCACGAGTTCCGACTCCGACTCCAACTACACGTATGATTTCCTTTATTGACGAGATGCCAGTTTTTATGCACAAGCATATCGACGGTATAATCGATGTTGTAGGGGATGGTAATTGCGGTTACCGAGCTGTGTCGGAACTACTCGGTAAAGGAGAGGAAGGTCATGCACTTGTACGTCATCAACTTATCCTAGAGTTGGAGACGCATAAAGAAGCATACTTGCGTCTCTATGAAAATCAAGAAAATTACAACAAGGTTCACGAGTCACTTGTTCCGTGGTTGAGTGGTCCGACACCGGTATCGAAATGGATGAGCTTCCCCGAGATGGGTCATCTTATAGCATGCGCCTACGATATGGTGTGTATCGACTTGACGAGATACGGATTTTCGGAAACCTTTTTTCCACTCCACGCCGCACCTCCGTCGAATCCAAATGATCGCATCATGTGTATCGGATGGCTTACGAAATCAAGACATTTCGTACAAGTTATCTTGAAACCCGGATGCCCGATACCACCTAAATCACCGCAATGGGCGACGCATGCAACCGCAATTGCCGAGTCTTGGCCGGATAGTTTTGTCGAAAGGATGCTTGAATTCGAAAGATTGCAGCAATTGAAAAGGCATCAAATGCGGAAAAATTGAAAGTTCTAGCTCCAGTAGATTTAGACGGAGAATTTTGTTTTAACTCTTTTGTATAATCATACGACACAATGTACATTTTTGAAGTGAAATATATTGTATTTTTATCCATATGTCTTTTTAATACACTTACGAATTTGATTGCACTAAAAGTATTCCAAGTGGCTGCATAAGCTGTTCAATTATGTTTTAAAATTGTATCAGTAAAACATTCTGATTTGCAGATCCGGGAAATTTCCAGATTTGCACATCCGGAACCAATATTTGTAGGGTTTGTCCGGATCTGCACATCCGGAACGAACTTAGGCAGAAATAGCTTTACCCTAACTTTTCTATAAATTAGGGGTTTCATTTGATATCATTCACACAAACACTAAATGTCTCAATTGTATGATATCAAGATCCATTGGTATGTCGCAACTGTCTCCTATACTGACGGCATAACAATCGGTCGCAAGTATAAGTTAACGAGGGACATCTCAATCGGCGAGATCATTGACGACATCGAACATTTCCTACCTTACGGAGACAAACAGAAGGTTGCGAAGCTTCAGTATCGTTCACCTTCCGTTGATAACGAAGGGAACGTCGCTTACAACCTTGTTGAGCTCAAGAATCAAGAGGATGTTAGAGCGATGTGGCAAACTTTTTTCGGCTACGAAGAACGATTCCCGCTCGAGTTCGAGGCAACCGTCAAAATTCGAAAAACGGTCGATGACATCTTAGAGATGTGCAACCGTCCACCGGGCTATTGATCTTGTAATATTTAAATTTATGCCGATGTCATGGCGATTTTCTCAATGTAATCTCGATTTTATTTTATGAATGTGAGAAACATTGTTGGATTTTTGGTGTTCTGCATCAGGTTTTATTCTAGATTTGCAAATACGAACGTTTACCGGATGTGCACATCCGGTAAAAACTGAAAATTTCTAAAAAAAACGGTGCGTCCGGATTTGCACATCCGGAACACAGGGGTATTTTCGTCAGTGCGTTAGGTGCCTAAGAAGGTTGGGTGGTGTGTTAAGAAATTCTCAAATAATGGCTATGATCATTGTGTTTATACTACTTTACAATTTAATGGTGTACTTTGATAGAACTTACATAAAATAGAATGAATGAAACAATGTAAATGAGAGATAGAATGAAGATTTTTTTATTTATGGAAGGAAAGAAAAAACAATTATAATGTATAATCAGAGCAGAGTTCTTCTAGAGAAAATATTTTCCTAATACAATAATAACAATGAGGATTTCTTAATACACCACCCAAGTTTCTTAGGCATCACGAGAAATTTCATTTGTGTCCCCAGATTCCGGATTTGCACATCCGGACGCACCAAATTTTTAAAAAATGCTGATATGTTCCGGATGTGCACATCCGGAAGAATTCCTGATTTGCAAATCCGAAAAAAATCAAAAGAATTTCATAAAATCATTAACTTCTAAATATAATTAAATTCAATATAATTAAAATCCAACGTAATTAAACTTAATATGATTTTTTCAATATAATTAAATCCAATTTAATTAAATCCAATATAATTAAAATCTATATTAATTAAAATTAATATGATATTTAATATGATTAATTTTTTCAATATAATTAATATGATTAATATGGTATTTAATTTTAAATGATTTTTTTATATTGAAAAAATTAATTTAATTATATCGGATTTAAAATTATATAGTATTTACTTCTAAAATTGGATTTAATTATATTGGTATTTAAAATTATATGGTATTTACTTCTAAATTATATGGTATTTACTTCTAAATTATAATTAAAATTATATGGTATTTACTTCTAAAATTAATTTAATTATATTGAATTTAATTATATTGAAAAAATCATATTAATTTTAATTATATTGGATTTAATTAAATTGGATTTAATTATATTGAAAAAATCATATTAAGTTTAATTATGTTGGATTTTAATTATATTGAATTTAATTATATTTAGAAGTAAATGATTTTATGGAATTCTTTTGATTTTTTCCGGATTTGCATATCAGGAATTTTTCCGGATGTGCACATCCGGAAAAAACTGAAAATTTTTAGAGAAAGGGTGCGTCCGGATGTGCACATCCGAAAATTGGGGGCAAAAACGGAAATTCAGGTGGTGCCTAAGAAACATGGGTGGTGTGATAAGAAACTCTCATAACAATAAATGTGCAAGCCTCTAATAAACACTAACCTCCTCGGTATATCCCTCACTACTAACAACTTTCTAGAAATTAAGTTTTTTTTTCTAGTCATTAACAAATAATAATTTCTTAATACATCCTATATGTCACTTAGGCACCACGTGAAAAGACTTAAATGCTTTCAGATTTTGAAAATACATCTTCGGACGTACTCAATTCTGAATTAACGTCAAAACACCCCGAAGATGCATCTTCAAACTTATTCCGAAGATGCATTTCTGAAATTATTTAGAGCATATATCGCCCCATAACCCTTCTTCCTCATTTCATCAAAAACTCAAATCTTTCTAAATCTTTTTCCACCACCAAGTCCAAAATCAAACAATCAATCTCAAAGGGTCATTAATCAACATCTTAACATCATCCAACACCGAAGCAAATTCAAAAATTGTAAGTTTTTGATGTTTTGATAAGTTTTTTGAGTTTTTGTGTAAATGAATAGAAAATAATGATTTAGGTATCAAATGAGTAGGAAATGCTAGAATGTTAGTTTATACATGTTGTAGAACTAGTTTGTTTGTTAAAAATCATTATCAAACCGTAGAATAATTTAGTCTAAACAACAACAATAATTATTCAACACAATTCAATTGCATACTTCACCAAAGCATTCTCAAATCATCAATATCAACATGATCATTCAATACATACTGCAAATAATGAATGCAAATGTACTCAACAATGCAAGTGATACCATTATAGACAACACAAGTCCATCTCGCTCATGAATCCCCACAATTGGACTGGAGCACACTAAAATATCTATTATCACCATAAGTAACGCTTTACTGATTCTCATCTAGAACCAGCTACTTGCTCCTGAATCCCCACCGTAGGAGCAGAGCATACAAAATTGGACCAAAGTCCGTACACCATGATGCATGATTCACCCTAACATGCAATATCACTAAATGATCACTATACAATCACCACATAATCACCATAATAAACAACAACATCATTCTTCACACAAACAAGTGGATTAAATCAATAACATAATAAACAACATCAAATACCTCCAAATAGTGGCCTAACATTAATTTATTCACAGTAACAAGTCAAAAATTAGAACGACGAGTCAATTCCACGCAACTGAGTGAACGAAGCTCATTTTGGAAGTGTGACGGGTTACCCGTCACCTCACACGTCATCCTTATGACGACCGTCCCAACCCACTATGCCTAAGGACCATGATGGTCTACCCGTCCAGAAACTGACGCCTATCAGTGCCTCCAAAGAGATGACGACCAAAGTGTCATTAGGGTGACTCCTATCACCCTGAACCAGAAGGCAGAACTGTGCTTTTCCATGGGAGTTCAAGTCAGAACTCCGATTTTTCCTCCCTTGACCCCAAATCGAACAACGACATCATGGAATATAATATCTAACATCAAATCATCAATTAACATGCAATTTCATCAATTAATCATGGATTTGACATGGTTTATTCATCAATTTCACAACAACATATGAACACACTTTCATGACAATTTCGTCAACAATATACACAAATTACACAGCAAAATAGTGCACGAAAATCACATAACATAACACATAATCATACAATTACAGAGTTCATGTTATGCCAATCATCCATTCATCAAAAAGGGAAAAAAGTTGTGAAAATCCTAATGGGATTAAGGATTTCCCTCCACCCCAACATGAAATTTACACCATAATTTTCTAATCATTCTAACAAACACCTATTTCTCACCACACCCTACCAATACCATTACACCCCTATAACCACGTAATTTATTTTAGTCAAAATATCCTTTTTGGTCCCTTAACTATACCCTTGGGTTCAGATTGGTCACTTAATTTTTTTTGTGTCAGATTGGTCCCTTAACTCTTAAAACGTGTCATGTTAATCCATTTTCTCTAATTAACGACGAATTTAGCGAACCGATTTTTGAATTTTTCCATCACTAATTAGACAAAAATGGCTAACATGACACGTTTTAAGAGTTAAGGGACCAATCTGACATGAAAAAAAATTAAGGGACCAATCTGAACCCAAGAGTATAATTAAGGGACCAAAAAGGATATTTTGCCTTTATTTAATTAAAACACAAAATAATCAATTAAAGATCTAAATAATTCAATTAAATCAATTAATCGAATTTATGGTGTTACTCGAGGCACATGCTAATGGCACTTATGGCTTTATCCACCATTTCGCACTTCTATGCTTTTGTTAGGCCTACGGGCAATGATCCCTCACCCTTCAAAGCTTCAATACAATTCACTTGAGTTAAAATTGTTAGCATCCTCATCTTCCACAACCCAAAATCGTTGTATCCGAAAAGTTTCACGATCTTCCATTTAGCCATGGCGCTCACTTATAAACAACACCCCTTGCCCCACAGTGGACGCCACTTGTTGTGAAATTGATAGAATAATTAAAACCACTTCAAAATAAATTATTAAGAAATCAACCACACTAAGGAATTTGAGGTGTGGGACAAAGAACAATGCCAACAAAAATAAATTGCCTTCAGTAATAATAACTTTTAATACAATATAAAATGGAACTAACTGGATAGAAAAAGATAAAAGAAAGCGATAAACGCACAAGGTTTGTTTACACAGTTCGATCAAATGATCTACGTCTAGGGGAGAGATCAACTCTCCAATTCACTATACTCCAAAAGTTTTTACAAGAGATTACAAATGAGTTACAAGAAAATAGTCTTCCAAGTTCCCATGAACAAACCATATTTTCAACCCCAATTGTTTCTCAATATCTCTAACTTTCAATATATGAATCGTACAAACCCAAGGTCTCCCTAAACCTTAAACCCTTATTTCTCTCTTTAACTATAATGCTCTCAAGATTGTCACACCATACAATAACATAAAAAATACATATTTATAATTGCTAAAACCCAACAGATCTGTAGCAAAGCCCAAAACACAATCTATTAACAAATAAATCTATGAACAAAAAAAGGTCCCAATTACGACTTCCCTAACCCTCTGCCGACTCCGTCCAGTTGCCGCCGGTCGTTGACCTATGACCTATGTCGCTTCCAATTACGACTTCACTAACCCTCTGCCGCCGCGTGCCTCTTCTGACCATCGGTGCACCGCTGGCTGCCGATGCCCCCATGGCTCCGACACTACCGTCTTTGATTTTTACTAGATTTCTTAACCTCTGGCTTTCTGGAATTTATGATTTTCTGGTTTATGCAATCTTCAAATATGTTTTCTTTCTCTTCATCACTTTAGGTTTTAATTCATACTTCAACAATGAGGTTTGATAAGATTTTTTTATAGACACTGTCATCATAGATATTGCTTGACCATCATGGATTCCGTTGAATGACGCATTGACGCTTAACATTAGGTGTTAACATCTTGATCTCCAAAGCATAACAACTTGATCATTTAGATTATATTCAGATGAAGACTTTACGTCATAGTATTTTCATCATCAAAACCATTGATGTCATTAGATTGATGCAGACATTATATCTACAAGCACTTAGATTCACACCTTGCACAACATAAACTTTACATACAATAAGTGCTTGAGACCATAGATGTGTTCTCTTAAGTATCTCTTTTCATCATCACCTCCCGATTTGGCTATGTTAGTGTTCGAGTTTGCATTCATACCCAGACTAGATGGCGAGGAACCCACTTACTTTACACAAACTAAGTGGAATAATTAGTAGACCTATTTCTTACTAGCGTCGAACTCAGGTTATGTTGAGACCCAGAGCCCGTTTTCCAATTAGACTCAAATTCTCATACTCGCCCCTTTCCAATTGTGGGACCCACTAGCACATCCTCTTGACGACAACAACTCATTTTTTTTTGAAAAGGCCAATATATTGAAAATACACAAGATGTGCTAATCAAGGTTACATAAGGTCACACCAGAAAATACAAGCCAAATGCAGCTACACAGAAACTTAGAATTCTCCAAAATCCACATTCTCCAAATACAACCACTTCCTAACAAAGAAAAGAACCAGAATCATAAAAAGTACTACAAAGATAGCTACTATTCCAGCCAAGCCAGAGAGGAGGAATGTATAGGACTGCTGCTGAAAACCACCACCACTCCCATGCCATAAGAAACTAGATTCCAAGACTGTTGATGAATATTTTCGATGCAGACCAGCACGCGCAGAACAGGAAGACCAATCTAATTCATTCCATCTGCTAGACCACAAACGCAGAAGATGACCAATACAGCAAAGGCTAGCTACCTTCCATTTGCAGGGCCTGTTCCTAAAAGAGGTTACACTTTAACGGCCTTCAAAGTGGCCACCCAATTAATGGGCTTGACAATAGACAGCTGGACATTTCGTACTCCCTCCAACCTCCACCACCATTGTGACAACAGCCTAATGCTGTTAACCAAATCTAGCTCCACAACACCAGCCAGCCAAGCCAAGCCACTTGACAACAACAACTCATTTATCTCCATATCACGAACGATCTCCACCGCTTAGACTCGTGAACATAGATTTAGCGTTCAAACCCTCAAACGAATATAAGTCTTAAGTTTTCCCATGAAATATCCCAACTATTGCTTCTACGATAACCTCCACACTTGCGATGATACATATCGAAGTATGGGTGGAAAAATGGATGGATTGGATGGTTAATGGATGGATCAAAACAATCCATTAGTCCATTAACAATCCACTAAAATTTTCTTAAAATTATCCAATCCGATCCATCCGTTAAGAATAAAATTCATCCAATCCATCCATTAACATATTTTTAATGGATGAATATCCATCCATCCAATTTTTTTTTTATTTAAAAAAAATCAGTTTTTTTATTCTGAAAAAAATCGGTTTTTTTCGGGAAAAAATCGGTTTTTTTCAGAAAAAAAAGTCGGTTTTTTTTTTTCGGAAAAAAACGTCGATTTTTCTTTCGGAAAAAAATTCGTTTATTTTAAAAAAAAAAAAGTCGGTTTTTGTTTCGAAAAAAAAAAGTCGGTTTTTTCGAAAAAAAGTCGATTTTTTTTTCGAAGAACAAAGTCGGTTTTTTTTTTCGGGAAAAAAAGTCGTTTTTGGTTTCGGAAAAAAAAATCGGTTTTTTTTTCGGAAAAAAAGTCAGTTTTTTTTTTCAGAAAAAAAAATCGGTTTTTTTTTTCTGAAAAAAAAGTCATTTTTTTAAAAAAAAAAAATTTGGTTTTTTTTTTTTTTGAAAAAATTAATTCTTTTTTAAAAAAAAATCCATTTTTAATTATTTTTTAAAAAATAAATCTAACGGAGATAAAAATAATCCATTGGATCTTTAAAATATATTGGATGGATTGAACCAATCCATGTATATAAATTAATGGATTTAATCCAATCCATTAACTTATTTTTTATGTGATTGATGGAGTGAATGAATTTTTGTGTGGATGGATTTTGCTTTAATGGATTCAATTGCCACCTCCAACTCGAAGGTGGTGATGTACTCGTAAACCGTTCTAATGCATTATAAATCCTTTATTTCCTCATAAGGGTTATCGCTTTGGCTTCCCTTATATCTCTTGATTACGACTTGTTTTTGCTTTAGCCACGTCAAATTATCTTCCATATCCCTTAAACAAATTAACTAGTGGATTTGCGTTCCTTCCATGCTTAACTTTGTCAATCTAACCTTCATCTCCTTCGATGTACCCTGAACTTCGAAATATGTCTCAACACGCATGACCCAACCAACCCACATGATCATCACCATCGAAGGACGATAAATCTACCTTCTTAATCGCCATCTTGTACTTCCTCATAGACTCCTCAGAGAATGTAGGTCATTTCACCGTCCTTATACTTTGTTGCTCCAACAGATTCGTAAACTCACTCATCATGGTATCACAAAACTCCTGCATCATCATCTCACGAAATTCCCTCAACTCTTGGCGTGCATGGTTTTGCACTACTGAGAGCCTTTCTTATATTGTTTCCATTCAATCTGTCAATTTAGGTGGCATGTTCAAGACAAGAATTCACTAGTTCAAATCTGATAGGTCGGACCAGTGATAGAACTTACAAAAGATAGAATGAATGAATCAGTGTAAATGAGTGATGGAATTAAGTTAGATCCCCTCCAAAAAGAAAAAAAAATTATCATAATACAATGATAACAATAAATGTGTGCATGCCCATAAGAAACATTACCCTCCTCAATATATTCCTCACTGCTAACAACTTTCCTAGAAATCAAGAATTTCATTTGCCATATTATTTAGGGGTGGCAAACGGGCATGCCCACCCCGTTTAGGCCCGTCCCGCAAAAAAACGGGGCGGGGCGGGGCGGGGCGGTTAAAGGTAGAGATGCGGACTCATTTTCTAGGTCCGCCCCATTTAATGACGGGCTCGCGGGCATGCGGGCAGACCCGCCATTCTCTTTAAAAATAATTTTTTTCCACTCATGATATAATTTAAAAAAAAAACTCATAAATCCTAATATTACCAATAAAAAAACACTATCATTATCTTACATTCAATAATTAAATTCAACAAATAAAATATCATAAAATAAAAAACTCATGATATAATTTGATAATGGGTTGTTTTGGTATGGGCCTATTGGGCTATAAGATATCATAAAATAAAATTAATTTTATTTGTTCCTAAATTTTTACCCGCGGGCATACCCGTGACCGCCCCACGCCCGCCCTTCTTTTTTGCGGTGCGGGGCGGGGCGGGCATACTTAAATATGCGGGTTCAAAATTTAGGTCCGTCCCGCAAAAAATGATGGATAAAACGGGTTTTTCCCGCGGGCCGGGCCCGTTTTGCCACCCCTAATATTATTAATAGAATTATTCTCCATTTTCTTACCCCTACGAACATACACACAGACTTGAGTTTTTCATTAGTAATAGGCCCATCGGTAGTTGCTCTATCCTACTTTTATTTAATTGTCAATTGAATTAGTAAAAAACAAAGACCAATAGTTTTTGGTTTTAATGAACAAAAGTTCATCATTGTACTTTTATTTTTGTTTGTACATTCAATGATGAAGTCCATATTGATTCCGGTTTGGTCATATTCTTGGCTTTGTCTTCTACATATGAACAACTGCTATTGTTGACATTCGATTTTTTCAGTTTCTATCCCCGACTACCATTTTGGTATTCTCAAGTTTATGACTGTCCAGAGTATGTAGTATGTATTATGTTCATATACCATTTAACTCGATCTTATTTGTAGGTTGTTTTCTGTGAAGAGTACGAAGTTTATTATCTGTCAAGACTATGAAGTTATGTTTCTGCAAAACACTTTTTGTTACTCTGTCACATTGACTGGTATGATTTTTTTCCTATGTTTCATAACTGGTAAGTATTTGATTTTCATGTTACATATATGTTACATACACTGGTATGTTTTCCATGTTCGTATACTTGTATGATTTTAATGTTCATGTTACATAGAGTGGTAAGCTTTTCATGAGTTGTATATACTTGTATGCATTTCATTTTCATTTCATAGCACACAAAATAGACTGCTATGATTTATTAAGTCATGAGTTGTATATACTTGTATGAAGCTTTTTTTAAGTTACATAGACTGGTATGATTTTAATGTTCATGTTACATAGAGTGGCAAGCTTTTCATGTTCATGGTACAGAGAATGGTATGCTATTCATTTTCATATGATGCGTTCTTATAATTTGGACAGATTTTTAAGCAACCATGTCAATACCACCTATTCTAATCAAGGATTTGGTGCAAGGAAATCAAGTGTGGAAAATGCTGATTTGTGTTGTTAACCTTTGAGTTGTTAAAGAGAATAATGGACTGCAACATGTGGAAACGGTCATACAAGATGCAAAGGTAACCGTTTACAGATATGGTTAACTAATTTGTTACGAATGCTGCCTTTAAATGTATATTTACATTGCAGAGTGATCAGATTCACGTGACAACTCGGAATCAGGAGTTTAAAGATTGGATTACACAACTTGAGGAACATGGAACATATTGTCTTTACAATGGAGATCATATGGTTAATTACGGTGCTTTCAAAGTATGTCCCAACAACCTGAAACTTGTATTCAATGGAGGAACCAATATTTCAAAAATGGCAATACCTGAAATACCGCCACACCAATTCCAATTTAAGCCTGTAGTCGATTTTCTTACTGGAAAATTCAGCAATGATATCTTATATGGTAAGATTTTTTTAATGTTTACGTATCTTGTGTTATATTTTATTTTACAATGCTTACTTACTCAACAAACCACATTTTAATTTTGTGAATTCTTTACAACTTTAGACGTTATAGGTGCTCTGCAAGATGTTGCTAAGACGCAAGTGGGCGGCGGTGGAAAGAAATTGTGTGCCAATGTAACTATTCATGATGAAGCTGGAAATGTCATTGAGGTTGCATTATGGGACAATTACGCTAAACAATTCATGAACTATAATGTCTCAAACAACTCCCCTGGTCCAACACTCCTTATCTTTACACAAGTGTGGTGTAAGCAAAATCAAGGTTTGACATCTAATCTTTATTTTTTTACAAAACTGTGTTCCGCATCTGTTTTAAGCATTCTCAATGTAACAAAAATTCTATATGTGACATGAAGCATCTGGTTTTCCCAGCCTATCAGACGCGTGGAATGGATCGAAGCTTCATGTTAACTTAGACCATCCCCAAGTTCAAGCGTTTAAATCATTGTATGAGAATTTCATATGCACTATGCATTATTTCTTTAGTTTGACGACTATACCGTTTACTTGCATATCATAAATGTTTTTTGCATTTACTTATTACACCAGGTTAACAGCAACAAATCAACCATTGCTCCATCTCATTCTCTCACCCAAACATCGAATTCATTTGTTCAATCTAGCAACAAAAAATAGACACACCCGAATGAGGTCAAAAGTATCCGACAAAACTGTGAACTCGGCAAGGTAATCTAATGGTATTTATCATGATTCAAGTTATTGTCTTTATCATATATGCTATGACTAATTAAGGGATCAATCTAGGATTATTTTTCCATAACCATTGGTACAACCAAATGATTTAAGGCCTCCAAATTTGGATGGTTCTTTGAGGCGTGTCCGGGTTGCAAGTCATCAAATAAGTCGCATGGAACCAAGTTTGAATGCGTTTGTGGAGTTAAGGATGTTGAACCTGTTTCAAAGTAAGACTTCCTTTTCATTTCCCATTTGACATGTATTACTTATGCAACTCCCTAAATTACATATACCACTGTTAAATGATTATGTTAGATACAAGATTGAAATCGAAGTCGAGTATGAAAACCATGTGGGATGCTTTATGTTTTGGGATAAAGATTGTATCTCATACATTAATATGACTGCTAGGGAATGGAGACAAGTCATGAATGAGGTACTTCAAAATGCAATATTTACTCTTTCTTTGCAATTTTCATTGTAATTTAACTACATTCCAATGCCTAATCTGAGTATTCTCCTAGGCTGGAGAGATAACCCGAAGATATATCCAATACACCTAGACAATCTTTTGAACCAAGATCTTGCTTTTATAATCAAGTTTCAATCACAATATGGCCAATTCTCAATTATTACCATCCTTAATGAGACTGGTATTTACAAAAACTTAAACGAATTGCTTAAACCAAATGAGGTACAAACCATCTACCATTTTAGTTTGTTCTTTCTGTTTTACTCATAATCATATTATGTCTTGTTACAATTTGGTTCAACTAATTGCATTGTATTTGTCTACGCATATGGAATCAACATACTTCAAAAACACCATTATTGGTTGTGGACAGCCTCCAAGAAGAATCAATTGTATGTCTAAACTCTTAATCAATTAAATATAGATGTATATGAGTATACGGGTTATAACTTATTATGTATTTACAATTTACTAATGGAATTTGTAGCCAAGCAATCCAGCTGATCAAAGCTTCTCACTATTACCCACCACTTCTGCCAAGAATGATTGCAGCCTGTCGACTTGGTTTCGCAACACCCCTGCTAAGAGATTTGTTGTCCCACCCAACTACTCTTGATGATATATTGCAAAATAAAGTCCTGACTCCACAACAATCTGCAACAAAGGTTAAGCACATCAAGAAAGAGTGATCAATATATGCATGCCTCACTTTTTGAAGTTGGGAAATATTTTGTTTACTACATTAATGTAATGTTAAGAACTTCATTATCTATGCCTATTTAATGATGTACTGTTGTGTTATGTATTACTATGCAAATATCTATGTGTTTTAGATACTAGCTACTTCATGATTCGTATTAACTCCATCAAATCATGATGTATTGAAAGTTTATTATGAACTAATCATATCAACTCTATCCAAATTTTTTATTTACTTAAACTGATGAACTAACTCTTTACTTCATATTGCCCTAAGTACTAGTGTCTATCTCAATTTACACCAGTAGAAACATTCTCATGAAAATGCATTGGTACTGCTTCATAACAAGTTAAAGATTTAAACCCGACCATTCTTTACTAAATTTTTGCATTCCATTTAGACACTGCCTTCAATTTTGATGCAGCTAGTAAAACATTAACTCTAGCTTAATGAAAACCTATCGCGTGACTTAAATAGTTAGCCGCAATTTTAGATATAGTGGTAGCTGTTACATTTTCACAATGGGATGTGTGACATGGCCTTTGCTTCTTTCATAAAATACATATATGCCTGGCCTTTATATCCTTTTTCTTTTATGAAACAAAAAACCGACAACGGATAAACCTCATCGTGGTTGGCCAAGAACTACATTGGGAATTCCACATCTAGCTATGAATCTTACGCAGAATGTTGAGCATATCATCACCGACAGAGTTAATGGCAAAGTTGTCATGCAATCTCCATGCTCGTCGCACGTTAGGTACGTCGGAAATAATAGTTATTGAAATGGATGTTTTTTTAGTCTATAATTATGGCTACATAAGGTTTCTTTTGCATGACTTTGCAGTAGCATTGTTTATTCAACTTCATATGTGTTTATTTTAGTCAACTTATAGGCAATCAAACATTGTATTCTCGCATCCTGTTAGACAAGTGGACGAACATGTTCCAGTCCCCAAAGTTGTTTCCATTCCAAAACCTGCTACATTGTGTCCTATTTTTACCTCTACTGTTAATCCAGATTTTAATAGTGACGCCGACGATGGATCTCACTACGACCTTTTCTGCTTTGTAATTTTTGAAGAACTCGTGTTTATTAGCAACTTCAATTTTTTACATTTTTTTCATACTTTAACACTATTGATGATTTAATTCGACTATATATTAGCTCATTAATCTGAGGATGAATTATTATCTGATTCTGACGACTTCCAACCACCTTTTGCAATTAATGGAAATTCTCATACCACTTCTGAAGGTACATCATAATCAAACATATGACTTTCTATTTTAACATTCGTATCTGTCTATAATAATGTGTGTGTATTTGCAGAATACTACGACATTGGGGATCCTTTGATCGACTGTCGTTATTGTAAAGCCATGATGTGGTATCAAGAGAGAATGGGAAAAAGTCATCATTTCGCTAATCCCAAGTTTTCATTATGTTGTGGCAGTGGAAAGGTTGAACTCCCGTTACTTAAACAATCACCTAAGTTACTATCATGTCTCCTATTCGATGATGACAGTGTAATTAGCAGGAATTTTCAACAACAAATTCGCATTTACAACATGATGTTTGCATTCACATCACGTGGTGCAAAGTTAGATAATCGTTTTAACAAAGGAGGCGGGCCACCTAAATTACGGATTCAAGGACAACCTTATCATCGGATTGGAAGATTTTTACCCCCAGAAGGTCAACCACAAAAATTTTCACAACTTTATATTTTTGACACTGAAAATAAAGTCCAAAACAGAATGCAAGGTTTAAGGTAACCAAAATTACAGTTACTTTTTTTATAAACTATACATACTCCTCTTTATCAAAATTTCACATTTAATGTATATTTTCTATACTCCATTATATTTACTTCCTTTAACATTTATAGGAACACAAAACACATTGATCCAGTCATTGTACATCAGTTGTCAGATATGTTCTACGAACATAACGCTCATGCCAAGTGTTTTCAAATGGCCAAACAATGGTTGTATAATTCTAATACAGACAACTTAAAGTTGAGACTCATCTTTGATAGAATAACTGATGGTAAAATATACAATCAACCAACTGTTTCAGAAGTAGATGCTTTAGTGGTTGGTGATTTTGACACTGCAGAGTAGAGGGATACAATCATGCAAACTAGAGGAGGACAACTGCAGAGAATTAATGAGCTTCTGTTCGCTGTAGATTTTGGCGAACAACCTCTGGTTTACCAATCTCTTATAAAACTGGGTTACTTGCAGGACCAACCACACAAATCCTGGGATACATGTGCAAAATTATCTAACTCTTAGAATAATGGTGTTTTGATGGTTTATTTTGTTGTATCTTTTATGTATGAATGGTTTGGTTAAAGAACTAACTAACAACTTCTGGCGAAAAATAAGTTGAATGAAAGTAAGACTTGCATAAAGTAAATGACAAAGGATAAATGACTGGGAGAAGTAAAGGCAATTATAAAAGACTTTGAATTTTTATAAACTTAAAAGATGGTGTTCACACGTACATTTTCCAGATAACAAACTCTTTTCTCTCACACGGGTACTTTGAGTATTTACAGGAATTTTGTACAAGTTTTCACACACCAAAATTCTACAACAACTATCCTATTTATAGAAAAATACAATAACTGTTTAGTAACGGAAAAATTCTAAATCTTTGACACTTGGCCTTCTGCATGTCTTCTTTTCTTCTAAAGCTTCCACGCGTCCTCTGCCAAACATCATATCTTTTGAATTTGAATTTTCCCTTTGCGTCGAAGCGTTGCGCCTCTTCACTTTGTCGAATTGTCGAAAAGTAACAAATGTCCCTTAAACCTTGTCTGCCGAAAACTTCCTTATGTTTCTGTCGAAATGTCGAAACGTTGTTCTTGTCGAAGTGTCGAAAACTTCTTTTGAATACCTTCATTTTCTTTCTTCCTCATCTGTAGCCATTTTCTTCAGTTGAAGAACATCATTTTGCCTACCAAGACATGGTGTCGAAAATATATGTCTACAAATTGCCCCCCGGCAAAGATGTTTCGACTTATTTATGGAGAAACCATCATTTGCTGTCGAAAATATTTCGACGCCATGTTACCTGCATTAATGATGTTGGTTTTCAAGACGTGACCTTTTGTTAAGTCCCAAGAAAATCCATCATTACACTTTTCTTTAAACGTCTCATCTAATCCCACGTTTAGACATGATCTGCATAACCCTAAAAACTAGCTAGCCATGCTTTTCTCAACTTTCCATACTCTTTGATCATTACCGTTGAAATCTTGACACGTGTCCCATGATCAATATTAAAACTGGAACGTTTTCTCATCTTTCCCTCTATAAATACTCATTTCCAAATCTTTTAACACTTTCACGTTCCTGACCTTCTTCTTCTTCACAAACCCATTTCAAACCTTCATACTTTCTTCTGAAATTTCTCTGCTTCCCTCATCAATGGCTCCTCGCAAAGCTCCTACTGACAAGAAAACCAAGAAGACCAAGAACACTACTGTTCTCCCTTATGCGCACGAGTTGCCTGGACCAGTGATTGTGAGCAATCAACAGTACATTCCAGAGCCTCCAAATGAAAGAGAGAAAGCAAGTATTTATCAATCCCAGGTACTAATTCCGGTTCTTATTTCTGGCACTTGACATGCAATGTTGGGTCCACTCCCTGGCCCCAATGCTAACGCTGATCGTTTAAAGGATTTTTTCCCTACGTATTCTTATTCAAAACCCATAGGTGCTGGAATAAAACCCAAACCTAGTGAAACGTCCCCAAAAAATCCTGATAGCTCCTCAGCTTCTGAAGAAATAGATTTAGCATATTTGAACCAAGCTAGGATCTTTAGAAGTTGCCCTTTGACAAAAGATCCTTCAGACTATTTGGCCTGGCTGACTAAGGTCGAAAAAACTAAAGGGGATTTCTGGAAGCAAACTGGCATTTTCGACTTGATCCAACTGTCGAAGGTGGGCCCTAGTTATTGCTCAAACATGCTCCTGGCTTCCCTTTACTTTTGGGATAGCACCTACAACAACTTCCATCTTCCTTGTGGAATGGTCACTCCAACCTTCTTCGACATAGCTGCCATAGTTGGCCTTAGCCCTATAGGATTAGACTTCGACCCTACTGATTTAGATGAAGATACTATAGGTTTCAACACCAAACATGCCTCCTATTCCTTGTTTATTGCTCATTACTATGACAAAACAACTACAGAAGTCTCTGATGTAGAGCACATAGCCTTTTTGACCCTCTGGTTGTCGAAATTTGTCTTTTGCTCTCGTTCTCTTCAGGTTGCCAAAAAATACCTTACCATAGCCAACCAACTTCATGCTGGGAAAAAACTTTGTTTAAGCGAAATGGTTTTGGTGAACCTTTATGAATCCATTAACGAGAGTGTGGAGTTTTTTAAGACTGTCAAAGAGAAAGGAAAACTAAGCTTGGCAGGGCCTTTCTGGCTTCTACAGTTATGGCTAAATGCCACCTTCGAGGTCTCTCTCCCTATCAAGAATAAAGTAAATGAGGAAGAAGTGAAGGACAGAAACGTCGAATGGCCTAGGTTGGTAAAACTAACTCCATCTGACGAAGGGATTAGCCTTCGACAAGCCTTCACCAGTTATGTAATGATGTTTGCCAAACGATACAACTTCACTCCGTCCATGGCACCCTTTGCCAACAGAACTATTGGTCCCAAATGGTTTACCAAACAACCTCCTTTTGAGATGCAGAAAGAAGAAGACACATTTTTGGTTATCTGGGAATCGTTCCTAACACCAAGACACCTTTTCTCCCATCACAACATGAATAACACAAAAATGTCCCTTATTGTTTATCAACCCAACCTAGTGGCTCGACAATTTGGGTTAATCCAAATAAAAACAAAACCCGTTTATCCAAAGAAAAGTTGTATTATTTTTCACAATTCTTTTCATAATCTGGAGAAAAGCATAGAGTTATCAGAAAAAATACTTTGATGAGACTCTGGAGATTCAACCGGTGGTCTTTCGACCATCTTTCCTCTGCACTCAAGAATTCGATGTTTGGTGGAAAGACTACTACCTCACTAGATTCTTCGACGTGACGGCCTTTACGACTCATCTGACGAATGCTTTCACTTTTGTGCAGGATCGAACAAAGAAAGGTACTGAAAGACATATTAAAGAAATCCAAAAGTTTCAGCATTATTTTGAAACTATTTACCGGCCAAATGATCGTAGTCGAACCATAAGCGAAGCAGCAGTGACTTTGAAACACAAATTTACAGCAAAATTGGAGAAGCTGGTGTTGCCTTCATATGTTCGTCCAGAAATACGTTATGATTTGGCATACAGCTATTATCCACCAAAGTTTCCCCCTCTACCTTCTGCTGAATTTGGTGTAGCATTAAGCCCTCCATTCCCAGATTGGTTTATTTGTGGATCTCACCTAAAACTGCTCCGTAAATCTTGTAAAAAACCTGCTGAGCGTGTGGTTCCGACTAAGTATCATTTGGATAATTTCCCAGGACACCTTCATATTGGAATAGGACACGTTCGCGTGGAATCTCCCATTCTTGAAGGTGTTTAAAGAAACACAATTTTTCTTTACTTTATTCTAACTTCCTTCTTATGTTTTTTCCTTTTGTATTCATTTCTTTATTTTTCTTTCTTTCTTTCAGCTGTCAAGATTACTCCTAAAAAGGCTTCTGTCGGAAGTAATTCCGGAAAGGTGGTCGAACAACCAACCTCTACAGTCGAAAAGGTTTTACCAGAAAATATCAACTTTTTTCCATGTAATAAATTCTGTTTAATTCGAACTAAAACAATTTTCTCCTGAGCTTTTAGGTGAGTCAAAACCCACCACCCTCCAAGAAAAGAAAACAAGAGGAGGAGGTAAAGGTGATCGATGAAGAATCTGGGGATGAATCTCCAGACCAACAACCTCTCAAGAGAAAGAAGGTCCCGAAGATCAAGACAGTTGCCTCCCAAAGGTCCATTGTCCGCTCGACCAAGAAAACTCCCCCCACCAGTCCAGTTACAAAAGTTCTTATCAAAGATACAGAAAGTGGGAATTCTAGCTTTAATACTGAGATCCCTCAGGTAAACCTTTTATTTCGACTGATGATATTCACTTTTACTTGCATTTTCTTTTCCTTAACTTTTTGCTTGTTCTCAGATCCAAGTTGATGTCGAAGGACACCCCATAGCAAAAGAAATGCCAACATTGACAGGTGGTCCTACCTTTAAAGCAGCTAGCTCAATGCCTACCTCTTCCAAAGCTTCGACAAAGAACTCAACAAAGGAAAAAGAGCAGGACACAATTGATCTTGATTCTGAAAAGACTTTAGCTGAGAGACTCTAAGATGGAGTCGACCCTGATGCTGGTAGCTATGAAAGGCAAACCATTGATGAATTCGACACTGACCTGGAAGAGCACTCTGATAATTCTCCTGTTCTTCTAGCATTAAATACTGAAAGGGATGGTGATGAGTCACCAGATCAGGCAAACCCCACCAAAAAGAGGAAGAAAGCAACCAAACCTCTCTCACAGAAACCTCCTACTCCCAAAGTTTTAGAGAAAATACTATCAAAGGAACCAGGTGAGGGAATCACCCCCGCTCAAGCGGAAAGTGAAAGTTCTAGTCTAAAGACCAAAATTCTAAAGGTATGATTTTTTCTTTTCCTCTTGATGCTAACAAGCTGCTTTACTTGTATTCGCTTCTTTGACCTACTTATCCTTCAGGTACCTGTCGATACTCATGGACCCCCTATGATCCAAGTTCTTCCCAAGACCAGCAGTGATCCTACTTATAACCCAGCCAGCGCCTCCAAATCCTCCCCTAAGAGTTCAGCGAAGGAATCAGCCACTGAAGTAGATCAACACATTGCCATTTCTATACGAATTCCAAAAGTAGTGGAAGAAAAGACTGGTCCCGATACTGAAGACTTTGTCGAAACTGATGGGGACACCGTGATGGCTGCCACTAGAAATGAAGCTGAAGATCAATCTCCCCCCCATTCAGAATTTGCTGACGAAGAGCGTGACAAGGAGGCTGCAAGTGATGCCGAAGAAGAAGAAGAAGAAGAACATGAAAGGCCACCAACTCCTGCTGCTGATACTGGCGAAAAGACAGAAAACGTCGAAGAAAATCTTGGTAAAACAGCTAAAGCTGCTTCGACCGGGACGACTTCGACCCAGTTCTCTCATGAGGAGCTAGAAAGTATGAAGGTCCAAAGACCTTTTGAGTATCTAAAGACCATGCTCAGTTCCCGCTACAACTTTGCTGATACTACCATCAGTAGTTCGACCACCTCAGGAACTACTTCTGATGCCAAATCAATGGACGAATCGCTGGCACACATTCGACAGAAGGTCCTTGATATTGACTTATTTCAACTTCTGGAGAATGACTCCTCTGCTCACTTCGACCTGAAGAAAATCCTAAAGCAATTCAATGTCCTGGAGGCTCCTCCTGAAGTCACTGATGTGGTGCTGGACCTTACTACTTTGATAGATCTTGTGGTAACTGACTTTAATCGACTTCGAGAGTGCTCCAAGAAGCTTGAAAACAAAACAGAGAGCCAACTTGCTGAGTGGGAAGCTGCGTCGAATTCGTCCAACAAGGTAACTGAAATGGAGCAAGTATCTGAGCAAAATCAGCGGGAAGCAGCTTTGTGTGGCGAAAACATTCTAAAATGGGAGAAACAAATTTCTGTCCTCCAAGTCAAAATTTCACAGGCGAAAAAACGTCAATCAGAGCTGCAGAAGAATGACCAGGAAGAAATCCACAAAGAGATGGAAGTTGGGGTGCACCATGTCGACAGGGCCCGTAAGCTTGGCGAGGAGATTGAGGAGATTTCTAAGAACAAGACACTTTGTGAGCGACGCCTTCAAATTCAAAAGTCGAAATTTGAGAAGCTGAAAGCATCCTTTCCCGTTTGAACACTTGTAATTTTTGTTTGGCTTTTAAAGCCCTTTTTGTAATGACAATGGATCTGTGTTATTTGGCGAAAAGATTTTTAGTCCGCCATATTGCCTTTATTTTTACAATTATTCGACTGCTATTTTAATTTCTTGCAATGTTGGCTTATATTTTTTCAAATACTTGTCATTTATCTTCAGTATTCTTTTATCTTTATCTATCTCTTCGACCTTATATGCGCCATTTGAAAAAACTTTTAAAATTTGGAAAGGTTCTTCCCACTTAGGAGACCATTTTCCCATTAACCTATCTTTTCGATCCATAGGAAGAATTACTTTCCAAACAAGATCCCCCACTGAAAGGGTCTTAAATTTCACTTTCTTATTGTAAAAATTTTCGACTCTCTCTTTTTGTCTCTTTATCAGGTCTAACGCACGCAATCTCTCTTCATCCAAATCAACTAGTTCATCCATCATCATGCTCCAATACATTTCTGATGGAATTTCATGATGCCTTTGAACTCGTATTGACTGTAAATAAATTTCGACCGGTAGCACTGCATCGTGTCCATAAGTCAATTTGAATGGAGTAGAATTTGTTGCTTCTTTAGGAGACGTTCGACAAGCCCATAAAATATGATCCAAAGTCTTACGCCAGTTCTTAGGTTTTCTACCCACGTGCTTTTTGATCAAATTTATCACAACCTTATTTGCTGCTTCGACTTGTCCATTTGCCTGGGCGTAATAAGGTGTCAAAGTTAAGAGCTTAAAACCTGTGTCTTTTGCAAACATTTGCATGTTTTTCCCAGTAAACACGGATCCTTGATCAGTAGTTATCGTTTCTGGTATCCCAAATCTGTAAATTATATGTTTCTGGATAAACTCAATAACTGCCTCTTGATCCACATTTACCAGTGGTATAGCTTCGATCCACTTAGTGAAATAATCTATTCCAACTAAAATGTACTTCTGCCCTTTTGAAGAAGCTGGTCGAATTTCACCAATTAAATCCAACGCCCAACCTCTGAATGGCCAAGGTTTTATAATTGAATGCAACTCATTTGCAGGAACATGTGGTATACCTGCATGCACTTGGCATTCCTGACAACCTTTTGCAAATTCGACACAGTCTTTCAACATTGTTGGTCAGTACATTCCTTGTCGAAATAATAACCATTTCATTTTGTGGCCTACTTGGTGTGCGCCACATGCACCACTGTGCACATTCGACAAAGCTATGTAAGCTTCATCTTCGCCCAAACATTTCAGCAAGACTCCTTCTGCAGTCTTTTTAAATAATTCATTTCCAAAAAGTACATAACTTAAAGCTCTGTACTTTACTTTTTTTTTCGACTTTCTGATTTGGGTCTTGTAGATAATCCTTGATAGGTTTTCTCCAATCTTCAATTTCTGAATCATCTATATTGAAAATTTCAAAATTTTCCTCATCCCCATAACCTAATTTTATTGTTTCCAAATCTGAAGGAGCCAACTTGGTGGATATAACTCTTCCCCTTACTTCAATAGCTTTCTCCAAATTTTCTTTCGACACTTTGTAGCCTGACGCAAGTTGAGCCAAATCATTCGCTTCTTGATTCTTCAATCTAGGAATGTGTCTGATGGCCACATTGTCGAATTTTGAGAAGTCTGTTAGCTATTACGAAGTACATAATCAGATTCTCTTTGACACATTTATATTCTCTTGTCAATTGTTTTATCACCAACTCAGAGTCACTCATTATTTCGACTCTTGTTGCCCCCAATTCCAACAATATTTCAAGTCCGGCAATCAAAGCTTCATATTCTGCTTCATTATTTGAACAGAAGCCTTCGACTTTGTACTTGAATTTTGTTGGAATTTTGTCAGGAGAAATAATTAGCATTCCAACACCAGTTCCATTCTTATGACTGGAACCGTCGAAATATAACTTCCATGGTTCTAATTCGACATATTCCACTTCATTTTCATTTATTGAGTGGTCAGCTATGAAATCAGCAACCACTTGTCCCTTAACAGCCTTTAAAGGCAAATATTTTAAGGAATATTCTGTCAAAGCCAAAGCCCATTTCCCAATTCGACTATGTAAAATGGATTTAGATAACATATACTTTATTACGTCGAAATGAGAAGAAACATATACATCAACAGGTTTTATATAGTGCTTTAACTTTGTACAAGAGAAATATACACACAAACATAATTTTTCTATCACACTATATCTAGTTTCAGCATCATTTAGGACTCTGCTGAGATAATATATGGCCCTTTCGACGCCATTTTCATCTTCTTGACACAGCATGCTTCCCAAAGTTTTGTCTGACGCTGAAATGTATAATCTCATACTTCTTTTTCTACAAGGAGACATCAAAACTGGAGGACTAGCCAGATACTCTTTGATCTTGTCGAAGGCATCTTGTTGTTCTTGCCCCCATGTGAAATCCTCCTTCTTTAGTCGAAGTAGGGGTGAAAAGGCTTGTGTCTTTCCACTAAGGTTAGAAATGAACCTTCTGAGAAAGTTGATTTTCCCTAGTAGAGACTGCAATCCCTTCTTTGTCGATGGCGCTTTCGCTTCCATTATGGGTTTGGCATTGTTTTCATTTATTTCGATCCCTTTCTTGTGGACCACAAAACCTAAAAAATCACCCGCCTGCACACCAAAAGCACATTTAAGGGGATTCATCTTTAAACCAAACTTTCTCATCCTTTCAAAGGACTGTCGAAGATGGTCTATATGACTTGTTCCTGAAACGGACTTAACCACAATATCATCAATGTATATTTGCATAAAAGAGTCAATAAAGTCATGAAAAATTGAATTCATGGCTCTTTGATAAGTTGCCCCAGCATTTTTTAAACCAAAGGGCATTACTACCCATTCATAGGTTCTTATTGCTCCAGGGCAACGAAAAGCTGTTTTAGGAACATCTTCTTTAGCTATAAAAAATTGATTATAGCCAGAGTATCCATCAAGCATACTCAAATACTCATGGCCTGCTGAAGAATCTATGAGCATTTCTGCTACTGGCATAGGATATTCATCCTTAGGGGTAACTGAATTTAAATCTCTAAAATCAATGCATACCCTCAGCTTGCCATTTTTCTTAATTACAGGGACTATGTTTGCAATCCATTCGACATACCTGGTGGTGCGGATGAATCTGCATTTCAGAAGTCTTTCGACCTCTTCTTTTATTTTCGACAAGATTTCTGGTGCGAAGCGTCTGGGAGTTTGTTTTACTGGCTTCTTTCCCTCCATTATTGGCAGCTTCAATTCGACCAAGCTCCTGTCTAATCCTGGCATCTCGTCGTAATCCCATGCAAAACAGTCTTTGTACTCATTTAGCAATTGGATTATTTCGACTTTGAACTGAGGATCTATCTTGGCGCTGATGTAAGTTGGCCTTCTTTCTGCCCCCAATCCTAGATTGATTTCTTCTAATGGATCCTGTGCCACCATCTTCATGTTAGTCGATGCTGGATCCTTTTCGAACCCCAAGGGTTCGTCATCATAGATGGCGTCAAGCTTCTGATTTTTCCATTCGCCAGTCTGATTGTTGTCATAACCTTTTTCAATATCCCTTTGGGGACATTGCTCTTCAAAACCTTCTTTGTTGGCTTCGACAGCCATGTATTTTACTTCGGTCTCTAGGGCTGCTTTGAGTTTATTTTCGGCTATATAAGCCGTAATCCTTTCGATCGCTGAGGCTTCACTCATCATAATCATCAAATTCACTTCCCCAACCGGTTGGTTCAATATTAGAAGTCCCCCATACGTGACTTGGTTCGCCAATTACTTCTTTGTCCCATTGAAACCCATGTGTTGGGTGAAGGTACATGGAACAATAGGCGTTGTCAGTCGCCTTCAAGTCGAATTCTGCTGGGTTGCAGGGGGGTATGTGAGCCAAATTCTTGTCGAAACTTCGACTATTCACATTGTTTACTTCAGTCATAAAATAGCTTTGATCTGCTTCAATATTCTCGACAATCTCATCTGGCCTCCAGATGGCTATTCGTTGGTGCATGGATGATGGTACAGCTCCTACCCCATGAATCTATTCTCTTCCAAGCAGCAAGTTATAATTCGCCCTTGAAGCTATCACTATAAACATTGTTGGTCTTGTTATGGTTCCAACAGTTAAGTTCACCTAGATCACTCCCATGGTATTTCCTACTTTTCCCTCATAATTTGACAACACCATGTTGTGGGGCTTTGTGTCTGAGTCATTCTTTCCAATCCTTTTTATCATGAAATGGGGCATTAAATTCACAGCAGCTCCACCATCTACTAAGATCTTGTTGACACCAACGTTCTCCACTTTTCCTTTTATGAACAAAGGCTTTAAGTGCGCTTTCATTGCATCATCTGGTCTTTCAAAGAAAGCGTTTTGCTCTTCGACACAACCATTGTTCATTATATAATAACATACAAGCCTGAGCCCCATGCTGTCATCTTCAACCTCATCTTCTTCGTCTTCGATCTCCATCACTCTATCATAGTCTCTAGGCAGCACTGAAACCACATTGCATGTGACATCGAAAGATGCTTCTGAGTCTGACCTAAAATCATCAGTCACTTCGTAGTCTTCTGGCACCTTGTTGCTAGGATTCGACATCCCTACCATGTTGCTTGGTTTGTCCTTTTGAGAGGGCTCGTTTTTTGGAGCAGACTCTTGGTTCATTGTTTGCATGTTTTTGCTTGACTCAGCTTTATTTTCATCAAGAGTGTTTTCTTTGATTTTGTTCTTTTCTGCAGCCTCCTTTTCTGCTCTTTTCTGTCTTTGGAACCTTCTCCACTGAGACCTTGACATTGGATTCTTTCCTTTATAGTTTTCTGATGGGTATGGTCTCGGTTTCTGTTTTTCGACCCCCCTTTTTTCTTCCATGGAGGAACCTCTCTGCATTTCAAAGTTCTTCCATTTTTTCTGCCCTTGAGCATCTCTGATTGGTTGGACCCACTTGTCATCCTCAGCTTTGACAGATGGCTTGTAAGTTCTATGACGTCCTTCGCCAAACCTTTGGTTGTGATGCTCACTCCTCCTTGGATCGAACCTTCCATTTCTGGCTGCTGGGATTGCCCCTCAGTTTCCTCTTCATTTGGCTTTCTCCACCCCCTCCAGATTGCTTGCTGCTTTCTTGTCGAACACCGCACTACAACGTGGGCACAACATGACCTCAGCCTTCTTTCTCTGGCACCTTTGGATGAATTCGACTAAGTTCTCCTCCTCCTTAGGGTAAGCCAACTTCTGATACTCTTCTCGACGACGTTCTTCGCCAGTTTCTGTTTGTTTCTTCTGAGAAATTTCCACCATGTTGATATCCACATTCTGGTCATCAGTGAGACTTAATTTATTCATTCTTCCATTGTTCTGCGCAAAATCCCATAAGGAGCAGGCTTCACAAGTCCTTCAGCAGCCTCTGTCTTGATTCTGGTAACGTTCTTATTGACTGGTTCCATAGTGTTGATCTTGTCACCAACTCTCATTGTCTCTATTTTGTCATGATTAAGGCCTTCAGTAGCCTCCTCTCTGATGACAGGGGCATTAACATTTGCTCCTTCATTAGTATCTTTAAAGAAATCTCCCCATCCAGTTGGCTGGATTTTGTTGATGTCAATACGAGAACTTGGGGGTGCAGAGTATTTCACGAGATAGTCGAATTTTCCACTGGGCTCCCCTAAAGTATCCCAAATTACTCCATCTTCAGCAATTTTGTGGTTATTCTTTTCGTCGAAACCTTCAGTAATTCCAACTGCATTCTGGTTGTTGAAACCTTCAGTAGTTTCCTCCTTCTTCTGACTGTCGAAGACTTCAGTATCTCCAACTTTGTTCTTTCTGTCGAAACCTTCAGTAGTCTCAACTGCGTTCTGTTTGCTGAAACTTTCAGTAGTCTCAACTTTGTTGATATGGTCATTCAAATTTCCTACATCAAGATTTTCAGTAATCTTGACTGACACTGGCTGGTCTACAAAGTCCTTGGATACTTTTTCCACTTCAGGCTTGTCTAGGAGGTCATCAGCAACCTCCACCATGTTAATATTATTGTCGAAGCCCTCAGCAGCTTCCACCATTTCAAAACTACAATCAGAGTCTACTTCGACTTCCACCATGTTCACAGTGGAAGGTTCAGCATAATTGGCTTCGACCACCTGCATGGGGTTTGAGTCAATCCTCATCTGTTGTTTTGATTTGTCTCCAAACTTCAGTCTTCCATCACGGATTGCATTCTGAACAAGATCCCTGAAAAGGAAACATTGAGAAGTTTTATGACCCAAAAAGTTATGGTATTTGCAAAAACCTCTCTTTTTCTGTTGGTCCACAGGAGGCTCTTTAGTGCCTGCTGGTTTTATTAATTGACCATCTTTGACTAATAAGTCGAAAATTTCGTCACACTTGGTGACGTCGAATGTATAAGTTTTTTTAGGAAACCTATCATTCTTTTCAGGTTCGACTGGATTTTTCCCATTCGACGGAGCTAGTACTTTACAGGCGTATGGTGGGTCTGACTTTAGTTCTGCCAGATCAATTTCTTGTTCGTCGAACAAAATTAGTTCATTTTCGTCACTATCATTATCCTGGCATACTCCTACATAGGCCACTCTTTCCTTTTTATTTTTATTTGATCTAAATTTCTCAGCTTTTAGCCTTTCAATTTGTCTTACCCTGTCTGCTAATTGTGCCATATCTCTCAAATATTGAGTGTCTAGTTTCTTTCTTATAGAATAATCTAGACCCCCTGCAGCCATTTCGACTAACTCTTGCTCTGGCACTTGTGTGAAACATCTTGCCTTAAGCAACCTAAACCTATTTAGGTAATCATCTATAGGCACTGAAAATTTCCTCTTAACACTGGCTAATTCCTTCAAACTTATTTTAGTCTGACCCATATAAAATTATTCATGGAACAATCTTTCTAATTGGGTCCAAGTGAATACAGAGTTTGCAGGCAAGGATGTAAACCAGGTAAACGCATTTTTCGTCAAAGAACTTGGGAAGTATTTCATTTTCAAATTTTCATTATGGGCTATTTCTCCTGCTTCGATCAAATAACGCGCTATATGTTCTATGGTGGATTCGCTAGTGTCCCCTAAAAATTTGGTAAATTTGGGTACTTTCCACCTTGGGGGTAATTCCTGTTGTAGAACATATTCAGACAATGGGGAAGCATAACTAGGCCTTTGTAATCCTACATTTACCCCATTTTGCGCCATTATCTTTTCGACCATGGCTGCTAAATTGTTTTCGGCAGGCAGGTTATTATATCGTATTTGCTGTTGCAACACATCATCAGCATCTTGGCCTCTCGGGACTATTATCCTCCTAGGTTCTTGTTGAACGGGGATTTCGACACGCGACTGTTCAACCACTGCCTCTTGGTTTCTAGGGTTTGCCTGAGGATTCTCTAAAGGCCTTTGATTTATTGTGGGTTCCTCTTCGACAGTCCCCACTGGGTTTTGAATTACATGTTCTCTTTGTCGCGTTTGAGGAACACCAAAAAAGTCAGCAATACGTGTCATTTGCGCAGCCAACAATTGGTTGGTTTGGGTAGTGTTTTGTATTAAAGGGTTAAACACTGCTCCCATTTGTTGTGTCAACATTTGGACCATATCATGATTACTTTCGTCCATTTGTTGTCGAATTACTTGCGCAGAATTAT
The DNA here is from genome assembly GCA_022829125.1 of Lathyrus tuberosus. NCBI lineage: Eukaryota > Viridiplantae > Streptophyta > Magnoliopsida > Fabales > Fabaceae > Lathyrus > Lathyrus tuberosus. The sequence continues at coordinate 2,683,083 of JALAZF010000396.1, read as the reverse complement.
TTGTAATTGCTGGCATTTGGAAATTTGGTAGGGGTTGGTTCAATCTACTCGTATTTCCACCATATCCCGACCCTTGTAGTGGTGAAGATGCGTGGACCACGGCATCAGAATACAAGGATGGTGCATTTTGCAAGTTTGCCATCACTGAAGTTGGCATTCTATATGGTTGTTCTCTACCAAACATAGGCATGGAAAAATTTGTCTGAAATGGCCTATAATTATGTCCTCCAGGAGGAGGTGTCCCCATAGGCATTGAATGTCCCATCGTGGAAGAACTAGGCATATTTTGGGAGAGCGAAACCGCTGGTATAGATCCTGTTGACGAAGGCATAGCCTCTTCTAAAACAGGGTTTGAATCCACATTTCCCCTTATTGAAGGGATAGGGTTGGAAACTGGAATGGTTTCATTTGGATTTGGATTATTTGGCTGATTTTCCATTCTTCTTACTCTTGTTCTTTTAGGTCTTTCTACGTCGGTTACGGCTAATTTACCGCTTCTCAAAAGCATACGACGAAGTAGAAACTATTTGGCTAAGAGTTATTCTGTAAAAATTCTAAAATTTCGCACTAGTCCCACTGGGCGTGCCAATTTGTTCGCTGTAGATTTTGGCGAACAACCTCTGGTTTACCAATCTCTTATAAAACTGGGTTACTTGCAGGACCAACCACACAAATCCTGGGATACATGTGCAAAATTATCTAACTCTTAGAATAATGGTGTTTTGATGGTTTGTTTTGTTGTATCTTTTATGTATGAATGGTTTGGTTAAAGAACTAACTAACAACTTCTGGCGAAAAATAAGTTGAATGAAAGTAAGACTTGCATAAAGTAAATGACAAAGGATAAATGACTGGGAGAAGTAAGGCAATTATAAAAGACTTTGAATTTTTATAAACTTAAAAGATGGTGTTCACACGTACATTTCCAGATAACAAACTCTTTTCTCTCACACGGGTACTTTGAGTATTTACAGGAATTTTGTACAAGTTTTCACACACCAAAATTCTACAACAACTATCCTATTTATAGAAAAATACAATAACTGTTTAGTAACGGAAAAATTCTAAATCTTTGACACTTGGCCTTCTGCATGTCTTCTTTTCTTCTAAAGCTTCCACGTGTCCTCTGCCAACCGTCATATCTTTTGAATTTGAATTTTCCCTTTGCGTCGAAGTGTTGCGCCTCTTCACTTTGTCGAATTGTCGAAAAGTAACAAATGTCCCTTAAACCTTGTCTGACGAAAACTTCCTTATGTTTCTGTCGAAATGTCGAAACGCTGTTCTTGTCGAAGTGTCGAAAACTTCTTTTGAATACCTTCATTTTCTTTCTTCCTCATCTGTAGCCATTTTCTTCAGTTGAAGAACATCATTTTGCCTACCAAGACATGGTGTCGAAAATATATGTCTACAGCTTCATGCAAGCTACTTGGCTTATCAGTATTCTTTGATTTTCCCATATGGAGAAGATGGTTATAGGCCTAACATTGCTCATAGAGACTTAGACATCTTCCAAGACAACAAGAGAAATAGACTTACAATAAGAGAGTGACTATCATTTCGCATTCAAAGCAAATCTAGCGAGGCAAAGACTTTATAAGCATCAAGAAGACTTTTTCAACAATTTTTGGTTGATGGTGACATGATGTTAGAGTCGAAAAAATTATAATGGATTCTTGAAAATCAACCAAAGCTAAGGGTTTCAAAGTACAAAAGTCTAAACGAAGAGGGTGATCAAAGTCATACATCTGGATCCACCACAGGAAAGAGAGTGGTCTTGCCTTCTACCTATGTAGGTGGAAAGAGGTTTATGGATCATATGTACTATGATGGTATGACTATTTGTAGCAAGGCCGGGTTCCCTAATTTGTTTATAACTTTCACTTGCAATCCTAATTGGCCAGAAATCCAAATATTACTAAGACCACTTCATCTTAACCGCAAGATCGTCCTGATGTGATATCAAGGATATCTAAAATTAAGTTTGACCAGCTACTATCAGATTTGACAAAGAAGGGTGTCTTAGGCAAAGTGGTTGCTTGTAAGCTCTTATTTCTCAACCTTACTTTTCAATTTGTTTGATTTTACTTAGAGTAACTTATTATTTTATTACACTTTTGTAGATATGTACACCATTGAGTTTCAAAAGAGAGGGTTGCCACATGCGCATATATTGTTATTTTTGCATCCTTCAAATAAGTATCCAAGACCTGAAGATATTGACAGAATAATTAGTGTTGTAGCGCCCGATCCTTTGAAGGATCCAAAGCTGTACAACTTGGTTAAAACTCATATGGTTCATGGCCCTTGCGGTTTAGCAAATCTAAGTTCACCTTGCATGAAAGGTGGAAAATGCTCCAAGTATTACCCAAAGAAATTTCAGGCTACAACTTTAGTTAATCAAAATGGCTATCCAGTTTATAGGAGAAGAGACAATGGACACACAATTGAAAAAAAATGGAATCATCCTTCACAATGGTCATGTAGTTCCTCACAATCCAAGTTTATTGTTGTAGTATGAATCACACATCAACATGGAATGGTGCAATCAGAGTACTCCTATCAAATACTTATTCAAATATATCAACAAAGGTTCTGATCGAATTCCTGCTATTATTCATTCTTCTGGTGATAATGAAATTGGTGAGAAGAAGAACATTGATGAAATCAAGCAATATCTAGATTGTCATTACATCTCCCCAAGTGATGCATGTTGGAGGATTTTTTCATATTCTATACACGGTAGGAAACCAGCTGTAGAGAGATTATTTTTTCACATGGAAGGAGAGAATTCTGTTTACGACAAAGACTTTGAGCAAATTGGAAATGTTTTACTCAAACCAAGTGTTACCGAATCTATGTTTACAACATGGTTTAAGGGAAACAAAATCATTGATGAAGCTAAGTTGTTGACATATGGTGACTTTGTCTCTAAATTTGTTTATCATAAACGGAACAGAACTTGAAAGCTTAGGAAGATAGGGTATACTATTGGTCGTCTTATTTGGGTGCCTCAAAGCACATGTGAACTATATTATTTAAGGATGATGTTGATTGTCAAGAAATGACCAATAAGCTATGGAGACATTAAAAAATTGATGGTTTTCAACATCAAACTTTCAGAGAAGCATGCTTTGCTATAGGGTTTCTACAAGATGATAGAGGAGTTATTGAGGCTATAAAAGAGGCGCATGTGTGGGGGTCTGGTGTTTTTTTAAGGCAATTATTTGTTACTATGTTGTTATTCTCATCATTGAATAGACCATAGCATGTTTGGAGTAATACATGGCAGTACTTATCTGATGGTATTCTTTACGAGGAACGTGTTTTGACCAGAAATTGTAATACCCCATATTATCTTAAATGCTCAATTGGATATTAGAAAAGATCAGATGAGTATCTATGTGCTCTATCTTTGGTAAATTGGATTAATGGAATCCCTTAAGTACTTTAAGTATTATTAATTAGGATCAATAGAGCAACTAATAAACTATGAAGAGATCAATGAGTTTAATTCAAGAAAAGATTTTAAGGTAACTTTGATAACAGATCAATTGGTTGAGACGACAAAATATCAATTGGAGATATTTTACCTTGTTGGATTATATTATATATATATATATATATATATATATATATATATATATATATATATATATATATATATATATATATTTGTTAGAAAAGAAAGAAAAAAAAGAAAGATAGTAAGGAGAAGAAAAGGAAAAGAGAAGGAGAAAGAGAGAAAGAAGAGAAAGAGGAAATGGAAAAGAAGGAAGAGCTTAGATCTTCATCACCTCTTCATCGATTCACCATCTTCTTCAAACTCCTCTTCGATTATCAGGTGGGTTCTAGTTAGACACTTTAAGTTCTAGAATGGGATGTTTGGAACTTAGGTTAGAAATTGAGAAAAAATGATAAAACTGGTGAATCAATGAAATCTAATGGATGAAATTTGACATAAATTGTGTAGTGTAGTCGGAAAATGTATATGATCAATTGTTGATACTTGTTTTGGTTGGTTGAAGATATTTTGGATTGGAAAGTTGGATTTTTGAAGTTGGGAACCATGTAAAACGCAGAAAAAGAATTCTGCTCCTGGTGCGATTCGCCAGGCGAATGAGGATTCGCCACTAAGTCGCCAGGCGAAAATCGTGAGATAGAAAATGTGTAGCTACTGGAACTTTTGGTGTTTTTATAAAACGAGGGTTCGTCGCAGGCTCGCCAGGCGAAGCACTGGGGAAGGGGGATTCGCCAGGCGAATCTGGCTGTTTCTTAATATTTTCCTTTTCTTTAAAAAATCATAACTTTTGATCCGTAACTCGGATCGAGACGTTCTTGGTACTGTTAGAAAGCCACAACGACCCTCTACCCAATAAAAAATGGAAATATTGAGTATGGTGTGGGATTAATTATTTAGTGGACAATGAAGGAAAACAATGTTGTGCGATATGTTGTAAATCCATATCTTTTGGATCATAAGTCCGATCACGGCATAATGTTAGCCGATGTAAAGCTGTGAAAGTATCCTACGGGATAAAAGTGAAAAGTATTGTTTTTGATACCCGATTAAATGAATCGGAGGGAACCCAAAAGTGATGTTTTATGTGATTCTATTATGCTTTTGTATAGCTTGTGATGAAATTATTATATGTAATTCAAAATGTACAATTGTAATATGCTTTACCTAATATTAATGTTAAACCTGATTGAAAGAATATGTTTGTTTAAAATATAAGTTAGGAAGAGTGAGGAAACTTTACCCCAAAACAAAATGGTATAATTCTAGGTTGTGAATAAAATTGTGATAGAAACTCTGGATGGCGACACTCGTGCATTCATTGACGAGTTTTGGCCTAGAGTAGATAACTTAATGACAACTCTCGTGCGTGAGGGGCCGAGGCGTGTGTCTATTTCCGAATGGTATAGAAAAGAGTGAACACTAGTATGGAACATGTGTGTAAACCATTGTGGTTTTGTGAAAAGGAAAAAGAGGCCTTAAGGCATTGTGGCCTTGTGATTGTCGAATACAATCACGTTTGTGTGTGAGATCACGTAATCGTAATCGGTTCTTTGAGTTGCAGTTTCATGAGTCTCGAGCTCCTCTGAAATAAGGCATGGTACTTGGCAGGTTTGATTCCCGCGTGTAGTACGAATGGAACCTACGGGTAGAGACTTGAGATGGTTAACAGGCCATGAGAAATGACGATTCACGGCTAACAGGCCGATGTTTCCGAATCCATTTTGTATGCCAAGTAAATTACAAGGATCCATGACTCGGGTCGACTTCTAGATGAAGAAGAGGACGAGAAAAGGGGATGCCTTGGTATGGTTATCGATTAGTGATATTTTGAGTTAGTGAACTCATGACATGTTTCCATATAGTGTGAGATTGTGAGATTGTGAACTCAAGGTATTTTCCCTTCCCCTTGACTTGAGTTAGGATTATTAGATCCCTGTAAAGCCGAGAGAATATATAAGATAAGGAACTCACTGAGATTTGATGTATCTCACCCCACTATTGTTGATTATTTTCAGGTATTGAGTACAGGTTTGATTTACAAGTGGAGCTATGCTTGGATGTTTCAAGAGAAGCTTAGTTGAGCTTATTCCGCAGTGTATTTGTTGTATACAATTGAGGATATTGTATATTATTCTTAGATTTTATATTTTTGGCTAGTTTCCATAGCTTGTACCATCGATTGTGTTATGTATTAGAAATGGTCAAGTATATGAATTACGCCATTAGGCACTTATGATGGTGTCAGTACCAAATAAAATGCTTGTATTGTATTATTCTAGATAAATATTATACATGGCATTACAGAAATCCAGGTACACTTTTTATGAAAACTTATTTGCAAGGTTGATTCTATTATGAATTTCAATTTGTTAGTTACAGTTTCTTCTTTTTTCCTATCATAGGATTAACACTTACTGATGAAAAAATAAAACAACTCACCCTTATTGCAATAGAAACTCGGTTACAAAAGAACTACAAAAGTTTGAAAGACTTCAAACCAATGTCGTATCCAAATGACTTTGTACTTTCTTTTGATGGAAATTAGTTGGTTTATGAAGAGGGGCATTATGATCCAATTGCTAAAGAAACAATTTTCAATGATTTGTATTCATCTCTTACATGTAAATTGTCCATCCTGCAGACAAATTTAAAGACATATATATCATGTCAACATTTGTGACTTTGTTAAATATATTACTTATTCTATATGTCATTATGCTATAATGCCCTAAATATCAAACTTTGCTTCATTATCATTTATTGTCCGATGTCTTATTTCATTTATTTTTATATATAGTTTTTATTATAAATGTCATACTAAATATATTGTCACAACAATGGTATTTGAAGGAGAACAAAACACATTTATTTGAAATCATGGAAGTTATAGAAAGACAGAATGGTGGAGGTTTTTTTTTACATGGCCATGGTGGAACAAGTAAAACTTTTATGTGAAACATTGTGGCAGTTGCACTTCGTTCTAAAAGAAAAACTGTTTTGTCTGTTGTCTCAAGTGGGATTGCAAGTTTTTTTTTACCAGGTGGAAGAACAACTCATTCAACGTTTAAGATTCTTGTCCCTACTTTGGAATCTTCAATTTGCAACATTGACAAAAAGGATGATCTTGTTGAGCTTTTAAAGTTGATAGATCTTATTATATGAGATGAGGCTCCAATGGCAAACAAGTTTTGCTTTGAGACTCTTGATAAGTCTTTGAAAGACATTATGAGTGAAATTCCTCAAACTTCTAAGAAACTTTTTGGATGCAGAGTAGTAGTTTTTGGTGGTGATTTTAGACAAATTCTGCTTGCTGTCTCGAGAGGTAGTAGATCTAATATTATTCATGCAACAATAAATGCTTCTTACGTTTGGGATGAGTGCAGAATCCTCAAGCTTACAAAAAACATGCGCCTACAAAGTGGTACAAATACTTCTAACAAATAGGAGGTCCATATTTTTTCAGAGTGGATATTGAAAATTGGAGATGGTACCATGTTTGAGCCTAACGATGGTTATGTTAACCTTTTAATTCCAGATGGGTTTCTAATTTCTAATTTTACACATCCTATTGAGGGTATTGTTCAGAGTACCTATCCCGATCTCATTCACATCTATCATGATCCCAATTATCGACAAAGTCGTGCAATATTGACTTCAATAATTTAGGTTGTCGATGACATTAATCAATACATCCCAAATCTTCTTCCAGGTATTAAACATGTTGTTTCATTATTTTAATGATAATATTATACTATACAATATACTTTGCATTAACTTTTTTTACATTGCTATGTTGTTTTAATTTTATTGGAGAAGAAAAAGAATACTTTAATAGTGATTCTATTGATAGATCTACAGCTACAAACTTTAATGCTTTTGAGCACTTGACTCCTGAATTTCTAAATGCTCTGAAAACTTCTAGTTTACCTGATCATTCGATCAAGTTGAAGGTTGGTGTCACTATTATGTTGATGCAAAACTTGGATCAATCTGAAGGCTTATGCAATGGAACAAGACTAACTGCAACAATGTTTGCTAATCATGTCATTGAAGCTAAGATCATTTTTTAGAAGAATTTAGGTAACATCATTTATATTCGTAGAATGTCTTTGTCCCCGTCACAATCACCAAGGCCATTTAAGTTGGTAAGAAGACAGTTCCCCGTTATTTGCTATGACAATTAATAAATCTCAAAGAAAATCTTTAGATAATGCTGGTTTATACCTACCAAGGGATATTTTTAGTCATGGTCAATTGTATGTCGCAATGCCTCGAGTTAAGACTAAGAAACACCACTAAAATTGTATTCAAAGAGATTTTCACAACATTTAATAGGTATATCATTCAAATTATTCACTAACATAAAGTTTTAAATTCAATATATGGTTGTTTTGTTATATAACTTAAATTATTGTTTTCAGGTGGAATTATAAATGCCAAATTGAAGACCCGTGTTCCTTTTGTAACCTTTATTTTTTTTGGTGTGCAAGACATGTTGATGTTGCACTATTTTTTTTTTATCATAACTTTGATATTATTCATATGTTAGATACTTTTGATAGCCTCTTCTTACAATGCAATGCAATGCAAATCATTTTGCTTACAGTTTCTATTTCATTGGTCTTACTTATACTTTCTAATTCATTTTTGCATTTCATAAATATATCAAACTTTATGATCTCGCATGGGTTCCGCACGGGAATTCTACTAGTTTATAACAATAAAATGAGAATAAACAAAAGTTGGAACTCATTACTCAAAATGAGTTCGGACTTGACTTTGACTCAGGAACATGGGGAGAAAAGTCAGGTTTGGACCAAATTAATCGGTTTGGGTCAGATTGTTGAATTCTTAGTGTTCACACAAACCACATTACACCTCTGACCCTCATTTGAGTAAATTTCACTCAATCCATATCTACTTGTGCATTGTACATGTTAAAAATACTGGTATTCATACCATTACAAAATAAACTAGCTTTGATTTGAGTGAATTTGTTGGAAGAAACGACTCCATTCACCGTTTCTATTAAGCATGCATATTTAGATGCACTAATAACCAAAGAGTGAGTGACCAAGTAGACATTACTATTTATTATCATAGTTTATAAATGCAGCTATTGTTACAAAAATGTAGAATGACAACTGCTTAGCTAGCTACTACTAATGTTACATAAATCTAGCCATCTAGGTAATATCATAAATCAAAATGGCTCAAAAGTTGGCATAAATTTAGAGCTAATAACAGCTTACAAAGGATTGATGGAATTATCTTGAAACCTGTCTGGCTTCTATGTCTTGAAGTCTCAAAGTAACGGCTCGCTTGTGTGCTTCGAGTCCTTCAACTTCAGCCATGGTTTCTACATATGGTCCAAGTTTTCTTAGACCTTCCTCTGTGAGAGACTGCACAGTTATATACTTGAGGAAAGAGTCCAATGACACACCGCTATACATCCTTGCATATCCATAAGTGGGAAGGACGTGGTTTGTGCCACTTGCGTAATCACCGACACTCTCCGGTGTCCACGGCCCTAAAAACACAGAACCTGCAGAAGCAATTGAATCGTCGAGGAGACATTTTGTGGTTATCTAACAAGAATTCAGAATGCAGAAGCACAAAAGGCACCAAGAAAGAAGAGTACATAGACTGTATTACCTGCATTCTCGATAAAACTCTCCCACTTCTCTGCGTCTTTCACATTGATAATTAAATGCTCGGGTGCATACATGTTTGAGAAAGTGATGGCCTAGAAGATGCAAAAGTAACTTTTACTTCTGAAACTCCAATATAGATGCTGATAGATTGAGACTTAACAAGCCAAAGTAGTACTTTAAAGTATAAACTGTTTCATTGATTGCAAACAAACAAAAATAGAGCGATAATTTTAAACTCCTCCAAAAGTAGTAAGGAACAATATCAATAGATAATTTTATTGTAGCATGTGTTTTTATTTTGTATTACTCGGCTGATCCTATATAGCTTGACTATCCACTAGCATAAGCACTAGTGAGATTGCTCGAGAAAGCTTATGAAAATAGCTTATAACGTGTCTATAAACTATTTTCAGCTTATCTTCATAAGCTCTCCGTGATAGCTTATGAAAACAACTAATAGCTTATATGAAAAACTTTGACTATATTTTATCTTTTGTTATAGAAAATTCATGCATAAGTACTTATGCGATAAGTGATTATGTAATAAGTGTTCAATTAAGCTACTTATCAAAACAAAGCCCAACTCATCAATGCTTTTAGTGCTCACAGACATAAACTTGGCCATAAGGACTGACCTCAAGCATATCACGTGCATGCACGATAAAACTGTGGCTCAGTGCTTTCGCGGCAAATTCGCCTCTTGGAAGACTCTGACACTGTTTGCTGAGTTCCTCTTGAATTGCACTCTGATCCACACCATCTCCAGCAATCACGAGAACAACCTGACTATCAGGGCCATGCTCAGCCTGAAATTGTAAATTAGTTTTTAAGATATTAGAAATAGACAAGGAAGCCGAAAAGATAAGGACTCAACTTGGCTTGTGTAGGCAGAACAATAAGTAGTAAATTTATCGTCTCAAGTAAAATTTGGCAGGATGGTGGTGATGAACATGAAGCATGTCTCCTTGGTTTATAAATTTGGTTGTTTTCTAGAGATTAGTGATCAATCTTAAATTAATTTATATGATGTATCTGTGACAAGTATTAGGATCCTATATTAAATTATGGAATCATAAAGTAGAAAATGGAGATAGAAGCTTTTAGAATAATTTATAAACTACACTAAAATACGAGTATAGTTTACTAAGAGGATGAAAAAGATAACAAGTTTTATTGTGAAAATAAGTTAGTGAACAGTGTTTATAAACGTAGTAGATTTTTAAACTCGTTAAACCTGGGAAAGCAAATCAGCAGCTACATGAGATGGAATTGCGTGCTTGTCTGCAATGACTAAAACTTCAGATGGACCAGCCGGCATGTCGATTGAAACCATGGCTTCACTGTTCTGCAGAAAGATTTTTTTTTAAATGGAAAGATGTTTTTAGATTCAAATAATGAAATGCAATAGAGGATGTGGATACAAAACAAGAGGTTCAAATGTAAACTGTAAACACACTTACTTGAAGTATCATCTTTGCAGCTGTGACATATTGATTTCCAGGGCCAAAAATCTTCTCAACCTGCAAATAGGGTTGTTCAAAAAAACCATGAACTGAACCGAACAGTCAAACTGAACCGAACTGAAGTTAAAATAACTGAACCGTTATGTTTGGTTAGTGAACCAAACCATATTACACGAAACAATTCTAGAACCGTACCGAACTGAAACCGAACCGAAACTGTAACCGAACTGAACCGAAATTGAAAAATTAAAAATACTAAAAACAAGTTTTAATTTTTATTATTTTAAAATTTTGAAAATTAGTTTAATGGTTCGGTTCTTTAATAAACGGTTCGGTTTGGAAAAATTGTCTTCTAACGGTTCGGTATGGTTCGGAATTTCTAAATGGTATACTAAACCAATGATTTTGATTCGGTTCGGTTCTAAGTAAATTGAAACAGTTCGGTTCAGTTCGAGTAAATTTTTATTATAGTTTGGTTCGGTCATGATCAACCCTACCTGCAAAAGTTCATCACAAATTCACAATTAGAAATGATAGAAAAATATATGAACTATGAATACTGTTAGAATGAAAGAATCAGATCGTAGTATGGATTAGAATTCGCATAAAAAACACGGACTCCGACACAGACACTGCACAAATTTTAGGTATCTTGGTCACCATGCATTCATTAAGCAGCGAGATTTATGTTACCATTAGTTAACGATAAACTAAGAACACGTCAAGACATTTAGCTTATTAGTAAGGAGTGAGAATTTAGAGTACAGGGTTCCTATTACTAGATAAGTTTCACCATATATAATCATGAGTTTGCAATTCTATTAGAATGTGGTACATACTAATACACAAATTAAAATAATAAAAAGATATAAAGCTGTACACAATAGATACAAATAGAGATGGCAACAAGAAAATGAGTTAAATGAGAAGCCAAACCTTTGGACAAGTTTCTGTTCCCCAAGCCATAGCAGATATGGCCTACAATTGAGAAAAATGACAAATTAATAATACAATGACACATAGAAACTAATCCAACAAAAAGGATAATATATTCAAATCACAAAACCAGAAAAAGTTTATAGTATGTTATCATGCAACAAACCTGTGCTCCTCCAGCTTTGAGAATGTGAGTCACCCCGGCCTTCTTCGCACAATATAGCACCTCCTGCAGAAAAACGTTAGTCAAACTCAAAAAAAATTAAAAAATAAATAAATATTACATCATAATTATTATAAATTTTATACGAATAGACAAATACCTTACATGTTGAGCCATCCTGGGTGGGAGGATTTGCAAGAACAATAGTTTTACATCCTGCAATTTGCGCAGGCTGGTATAGAAAAGAATGTACATTCAGCTAAATCTGAACACATTAAATTTTAGAACATTGAGCGACAAAAGAAGCGATGAAACATGCATTCAACTTACAACTGCAAGCATCAAAGCTGTTGAAGGCAATACAGCGGTTCCCCCTGGAACATAAAGACCCACGGAATTAATGCTTCTTGCAACTCTCTTGCATTGGACTCCCTGAAGTTTTGGAAAACTCAAGACTCGCATAAGTAAGATATTATTGGGGAACACTAAGAACAATTAATGAACAACCATGTAACGAAATGAAGAACAAATTACTGACAAATACATAGAAAAAATGAGAATTCAAAAGACATATGATCACAACTTGACAAATAACTTGCTGATTTGATCTTTTTAGTATTATTTACTTATTCTTAGAATAACATTGTTGGCATTTGTGGTTCTTAGAAAATACCACTTTGATCAAATCCAGCTATGCTACAGTGGTGGAGTGTTGTCGTAACTGCTATTTGACAACATTTTGTACTAAATAATAGGGTATTTAGAGCAATAGTGTTTTGTTCAAATTCTACTACGCTAAAACACTGCTATAGCCGCTATTTAACAACATTGCAAGATAATGATGCAACCAACTACTTTCAGCAGGTAGATTCACAAAAGCAAACCCTAACCCATGTCTAATGCAATGGCAATATAGTGATATCTAACCAATGAATATTTCAGATTATAACTTAATAAGCCATAACAGTGTACTTAAATTAAGTTCCGATTAAGTCTAGAACCATCAAGCCTATTGTTCCAACTACAGCATAAAACAGCAAGAATCAGCATTAACATACTTTCATGTTCTCAACACTTTTCTCAGGTGATTTCTGAGCAGCATGAAATGCATAAATATTGCTGTAGGCGACATCGAAAGCTTCCTTAATAGATGGATCAAGCTGCAAAAAGTCAGAAAAACAAGAAAAAAACAACTTTTTAAACGGAGTAATGCGGCTCACACGTGTAGTCAATCAAGTACTATATTTGGTTAATAGATATATCAGGTATCACAAGTTATTAACCATCAACAGAATTTTGCTAACCACAAATTTAAATGTGATAAATCTTAATTTTAAAAAGTTTAAATCTACAAGTAGCTGAAACACCTAAAATCACCGCTAATAATGTTTGAACTCGTGTTTAATTAAGTTCAACAGATGGTTAAGAACTTAATAACTTATCTAATCTTGATAATCACATTAACTACCGATTGAATTGCATTAACCATTGGAAAATTGTCCCAAATTGATGTTCAAATAACATGATCATAATAAGGGTAGAACACGACACAAGTTAACACAAGTTGAAGAATTGCAACGAAATAACATACCACTGGATCTGGGAGGCCAGACACAAGTTCAACAATCTTATCTAGATCAACTTTATCAAACCTAGAAGTATATCTAAAAAAAAACACAAAAATTGAAGTTAAAAAGGGCAAAACAGATAATAACAGGGATAGAATGTTAATCCAATTCAAAATTAAGAGAAGTCTCAACTGTTTAACAGCAGCATCTCCTTGATTGTGAACATCATCAACAATGGGATTAACCTGAAAAGACAAAAAGGAACGATTTTTAGAGTGAAAAAGAAAACCCAATAGGGAAAAAAATAAAAATTTAAGGGGAGAAAACTTACAACGTTGAAAATGGAAGTGAAATCAATTCGAGGACGAGATTTAAGGGAGAGAAGTTCGGTGTGAGTGAGGTTTGATAAGTGATAGGTTTTGATGGTGTCGGCCATGGAGATTGAACAGCGTGTGCGGAAATTGGTGTTGGTGGGAGAGAAGGAGAAGGGTTTGGTGGTGGTTGGAGGAATGAAGCAGCGGTTCCAGCTGTTAGTGTGACAAGCGGTAAGCGCAGACTTCATCCTCCTTCAAACACAGTTCTTTCTATGAGTGCTCTTCCTCGCTTCTTCACCACTATTCAGGTTTTAGAGTTTAATTACCATTTTACCATGTGTTGGAATAATGTTTTGTATTTTATTTTGGTATTTTATCACAAAATTTTGTTTGCTATGTTTAACATTTTTTTTTAAAATGGGAGGGCAAAAGTTCAAAACCAATAGATAAACTAACTAAGTTGTCTTACAAAAGAAATAAGAAACAGAAAGAACCTCTTTAATCAAAGGTTGAAGTCAACTAGGACATTCAACAAATTTGCATTACAATTTGTTTCACGATAAATATACTCAAACTTAATCTCTTCAAAACTATTGTTAAAGTGTTGAATGTGATGCAATAAATTATAACCAAATTGAGGCATCGTGTCAGATGCATGCAGCATAGAAACCATCCAAGTGTTGTTAACTTGGATCTTAAACTTCTTGACACCTTTGCGCAGAGCAAGTTGAAGGCCTGTTAAAACACCCTAAAGCTCTGCATGGACAGTGCTACTTTTACCAAGATGCTTACTGAAGCCCCCGATCTAATTACCATTGTTGTTGCGTAAAAGGCCCCCACAACCCCGCCGAACTATCGTGCTTAACAGCCTCATCATCATTTAGGCAAATCCAATCTCCCTCGGGAGGCCTCTACTAAACTGGAATAGAGAAAGAATTTGAGGGAACCAATCGGTGCTTCAAATTTCTGTACTCACCATACTGATGCACCATATCAGTGATACATTACACAATATTGGTCTGCATGACGAAGTTGGGTTTGTGAATCCTTTGATTCGCCAAAACCAGATAATATGGCATGCAAAGGCCCAAAACGCCCCCAATCATTGTGCCTAACATTATGATTCTTTTGTATATTGCTTTGGAGTCAGTCCAGTAACTCAACTTGGAAAAAAAATATCTACTTATTAGTGTTACTAACAAGCTGAGTGAAGGGAAATTGCGATCCAAAGTGCAGCGAAAATTAAAATTTTCCCTTTAGTGATCCTTACGAATGGGCATGATTATTGATAGAAAATGTTACCTCTTGTGATTATAAAAAATTTGATGTTGAATCGAAGATCACAAGCGTTGAATTATGAACAACGCCTCTACTTAGTCCACACGAACAGATTCCTTCAGTCTCAGTGCTATCTGCTACGATTGAAGGCTTTAAGTGTGAGAGAGAAGGAAAATACAGTTAGGGTTTCACAGACCAAATTTTCATCAAAAGTGTGAACGCTTCTGCACAAGGGTTCTATTTATAGAACCACTTGTGTGGGCTGCAAGCTAAAAAAATTCACTTAAGTGCACGTGCACCATATCATATGGTGTACCGTATGTCACTTATGCACGTGGTACCTTACCACATTTTGTATTCTACTTAAGTGCATCGTACCTTACGGTGTTCTATATTTACTTAAGTGCACCGTACCTTACAGTGTTCCTTATTTACTCTACCTCTTATTAATATGTTCTTATGTGTGTGACCCCATACATTTTCACGACGTTGGCAATTATATTAAATCACGCATTTAACATAATAAATAGTGAGTGGTATTTAGCAACACATCACTGCTACCCAAGTCACGAAAATACCATGTGATATGACAAAACCTTTTGTGATAATACTTATGTGTACAATTACCCTTGTGCCCTTATGTCTATATTGAACACAAGGCATATACGGTGTCATCCTTAGCCAGTTCAATATTGAGCCCTTAGACATTTATCCTGTTATAGAGGATGGGCAAATTCCATCTAGGTCACTCATGTCCCTCAGCATGCTTTGTGGAGTACCCATCAACTGTCTTTATGGTCATCCAGTTATGGACAATGTTAGATCAGTAATAAAGTACTCGACTCTACATCTAGGGTCCATAGTGGTTTTAGGTCGAAGGGTGGTATACACCACTATTACCATGAGAGTAACTTATGACACTTTGCATAATATTCTACGTAGTACTCTCACAGCGGGTCAATCCAGTATAAATATTACTCATAATATTCATACTTACGTTAAGAGTTGATAACTCCTTATCCATGATCCATGAGATGCGATCATCAGTCTATCTACATAATAGTCTTAATGCTTTAAGGTTATCCCACTTCATAGTAAAGCTCGACTACGGATACTTTAAGAATAATGTCCTTATGTTTAATGGAATCTCATGATTAAGTCACACTTAATATTTCATTAAACAGACTAGCTATTCTAGGGATTTTATTATTCTGGAAAAACAAACATAATAAAGAAATGTCTTTTATTAATAATAAATAATTCGATACAAGTACCAAAAGTATTATCCTCTAGGGCTTACACCAACACTGAGTCCACATCTGTTTAGCAATGGAACAATCTCTCATAGCATGGAGAATAGTTTCCTCCTGATTCCTACAAACATCACAATAGGCATTCCTCAATTGGTGATGCCCGAGATACTTATTTGTGATGAGGCCATTATGACATAACTTACAAATGAAATACCGAATACACTCTGGGACCTGAAGCTTCCAAATGTCATCCCAATCATTCCTATTATTGTTCACGTTTCTGTTGACAGGAGGAGAAAATTGCTTATACATATAAGCGATAATGAAAGACCCACTATGAGACCCCTTCCATGTATTCATATCAATCACCCCAAAATTTAGAATAAGAGGATGGATAACTTTTATTTTATCCAAAGTATCGTTGTCAAACAAGGCTGACAGAAGGTTCCAAATCCAATCCCCATTATGATCAACCATGGTACCCACTTTGGCGTTTTGATCCACTGTGCAGTTCTGATTCTGCAACTTAACAATCAACTTCGGATATGGCTCTATCCAAGCACCCCCTCACACCCTTATATCGTTGCCATTCCCCACTTCCCAGAATGTCATACTCTCCAATTGGGGCCCAACTTGACTAATTGTTTTCAAAGGCTAGTATCGTTGGCATTAGCCCTGATGCTACTAGTTTGTTTCCTATGAGTAATGTATTTGCTTCATATAAAATCGAACCATAGATTTTGTTTACCGCTTTTCAGCTGCCAACCAAGCTTAGCAAGGTAAGCTTGATTCATAAGCCCAATCATCCTAATGCCCAAACCACCTTGAGTCTTAGGAAATGCAATCTCATTCCACTGAATAGTATGCATATTATGCTTCTAATTAATGTCACCCCAAATAAAAGCCCTTTGTAATTGTTGAATCTTCTTGATACACGCCTTAGGTATATCAGATGCCATCATATTATAAGTGGTAAGAGCTTCAATCACAACTTTAGCAAGAGTGACACGACCAGCAAATGACAATTGATTTCTTTTTCGATTAGTTAGCCTGTTTTAAACTTTCTTAATCAAGTACCCATAGTCTTTGTGTCATGGACGTCTTTTAGATTGGGTCGCGCGTTGGCAATCGGTGGTGTTGTGTCGCGATCCGGCGGTGTCGGGGGCAGCGGACGGTCGGTAGTTCGGCGGCGATTTTCGGGCGTTCAAGCGTTTTTTGAGTTCGGACGTCTTTTGGTGATTTTATTTTAAGCAACATTTGATTAGAACCCTTTCGATGACCTTAGGGTTACTTTTGAGCAATTTGAGTATAACTACCCGACTTTATGCTTATTAGAGTTATCACATGTGAACATTTACCCTTAGAGCATTTCAGATACTGTAGAGTTATCTTTGAGAATTGAGAGGTTTGAGGTGTTTTTCAGCTTCCCTGAAAAATTTTGATGAGTTGGGGGTTTGGGGTAATAACATAACTTTGCCCATTTTGATGAAAAATAATTAAAAAAATTTTAAACCATAATCTTGAGTATAGTAATCCGGAGGAATTACAGTGACGACCTTAATTGGAAATTTTTTATAAATAGTAATTCAGAGGGATTACAATGACGACCTTAATTGGTGATTTATGATGACTAGTAATCCAAGGGGATTATAGTGATGACCTGTGATTGGCAACCTATACGTTCAAGAGTGGAACCTTTTTTATGATGTTTTTTATGATACTTATGACGTTTGTAATTTCATGATGTTGACGGTGTTAATGATGTTGCATGCTTACATTATACATGACCATGTATGCATTTATTTCAGAGTTAGGTAGGACTTCAGTCTAGTTATGGCCTGGTTCAGAGAAGGACTATGACTGTCTCACGTCCAGAAAGAAACATGGTTCAAGAGGAACCGGAGATATGGGTAAATCAATAACATGTCTCTTATCCCAAATAATTAGTACCACGTGCATAATTTTACGAGGAACCGGTGGCATTGGCATTATCATTTGTATTATTATTTAACTTTGATTATGCTTTTGGGTGTGCATGATGTATTTATGAACTCGTTATTAATATCCTATTGTTGAATTTCACCATTAACATTTGTAAGATGCATTATCACCCATTTTTTATTCGTTTTGTTGGCTGTGTGCAAAATTAATGTACAAATACTCAGCAGCAGTAGTCACTCGTGAGCGGGAGTCTGCCTTGGAGCTTTCTTCCTTCTTTTTTTTTTGTTTTTAGTTGGTTGTCGTCTACTCTTGTCTGTAACACTACGAATAGACGCATTATTTATTTTGGAGTTGTCTATTGAAGTTTTATTTGTGTTGTTTGGTGGTTTATTATATTATTGATGCTTATGAGGATTATTTGATTTTCTTATGCGAGTTTGAAACTATGTTTATGAAATGCATGATTTGTGTGAAGTAGCATCTTAAGCAGTACAATTTTCTCTTTTACATTGAAGGTTGGGGTTTAGGGTGTTACATCGCCAGCATGATCTGCGACGATTTGGAAAATCGTCACTCAAACCATCATTATTATTTACGAGATTAATGAACTGCTTTAGATAATTATTTGCGACGGGTTAAAATTGGCGTTAATTTTATTTAGTGTTTCATTTTTAGTGTTGATTGTGAGGATTTTAAAACAACTTACGAAGCTTTATAACCCCTGCTAAATTAATTAAATTTTTAAAAAAAATGTTAGTTTCTTGGATTGGCTGGAATTTTGGTAAAACAAAGGTTGTTCAATGTTTGATGTCATATGGGTGATGTCACAACATTGAGTCTTAACACTGGGCTGTGTTAAGTGTTTAAATTGTGAAGTTTGGATGTCTGATGTCACATGCGATGTTGTGACATTAGATCTGCAGAATTAATAACATCAGGTTTGTGATGTTGTTAGGGTTTGCGTGTTAGCTGGAATTGTGGAGAGCAGGTAGTCTCATTGGATGCGGATATCTTGGGATAGATATTCTCTGTTGCATAGGAGATCTGATGCAGATTTGTAGGAGATTTAAAAGGCTGAAGATTTGAAAAGATTTTAGGAGAAAATCTGTTTTGAAGATTCAGTTTTAAATAACAAATCAAGTCAGATATTGTAGCAGGTCCAAGCCCAATTCAGATAGCTATATAAAGCGCATCTGTAATGAAGAAAAAGTAACGAAGAAAGTGAGCTAAAGACTGAGAGTCGTTTTGTAACTTCGTGCATGTTTTGTAAACCAATCTAGTGTGAATTGGTATTGTTGTTTTGAGTTGTTCTTGATCAAAGCTGTGAAGCAGAATCAAGTAGTGTTATTCAAAGTGTGTGATCTTTGAATTATATCACTGAAGTGTTTTAGGGATTGAGTAGTGTTCTTATATCTAAGTGGTTTCTTAGGTAGAAAGTCACTAGTAGGAATTAAGATTAGGAGATTGTCAACTGGGTTGTTGAGTCTGTAATTTAATTCTACAAGTAGTGAATTTCATCCCTGGCTTGGTAGCCCCCAGACGTAGGTAGTTAGACCGAACTGGGTCAACAATTCATTCTGTTGATTGCTGTTATTGCATTGTCCATTGTGCAGAGTGTGTTATTGTAACATCGTGTGTGACATCGCACATATCTGGTACCAGAATTTCAAAAAATAAAAATCTAATATAACTATAAAATTAATTAATGGAAGAGAAGTTAAAATATGGTATACTACTCACCAAGCCAACACAATAAGGAAAAATTAATCATACATTATTGCAAGATGAATAAGCTCATTGTAATGAGTGGAATAAAACCTTGTCTTTCTCCATTCAAACCAAATAGAATACAAAATATTGGCAGGTGTACTCTCCACCATCTATACTGAAGTTGAATTTAGTGTTAGCATGTTGTATCAGAAAATCAGAGACTTTTTTCACAGCAGTCAACTACATTGTATTGTAAAATTTGAAGCACAAAGTAACTTGAAATTACAAATTGTTAGAGAGAATATGTTGTTAGAACAAGATTTGTTCATGACATCTTCTCTTTTAGTTTTGGTGATAACAAAAGTATTGAAAGAACAATGGTTTATTTGATGTGTGGTTTATATATATAGCAAATTGGCAATTGTATATCAGAATCTGGTACCACTCAGAGTTGGTGATAAAGCTGGAAGTCGTCCGTACTGCACAAAGCAAATTGTACTGTCTTATCAGTTTGTCAGTCTGAGTCTATAGATTGCAAGGCTCAAGAAAAGCTGACATGCTTTATGGACGACTACTTCTAATGGCTCTATCAGTACGAGAACCTCTTGAAGACTCAAAGGTTAAATGTGTTAGACACTGGATTCAGAATCTGCTGTGCATCCATCTTCAACGTCTCTTATACTATGGGGCAAAGACAAAGACACGTGATCAAGTTACTTCCTCAACGACTAGTTTTCTACAAAAGCTATAAATATGGCTAAAGGTTCTTACTGAAAAGAAGAACAAGGACTTTCCAGATGAAGGAGTAGCAAGATCAAGCAATTATCAACTCTATTGTAATATGCAGATTTTCTTTTTGTAGGTTGTAATTGTAAAATCCCTAAGATTTCTTAAACATTGTATATTTTAGAAATCTTAAGTGCTTTAGGTCTTTGTTATGGTGATTTCCCATATATCTGATACTTGTATCTTGTACACCTTGTTCTCTATCGTGTTGGGTCTGTTCAGTAGTTTAGATCAAAGTCTCTTGTTATGTGCTTGAGCAAAAGTCTTTTCTCATTGGGATTCAAGCAACAAGTCTTAAGCCAAGATGCTTAAGCCACATAAGTCTCATTGTTTAAGTGCTTGAGCTGTGAAAGTCTTATTCAGCTAGGCTGATTGAGCAAAGGGAAAGTCTCCGTTTGAAGGGCATGAGCAGGAAGTTTCAAGTGCTGCTTGAGCAAGGAAGTCTTAGTCTGGGTGACCAGAAAAATAGATGGCTCGGTCAGAGGATGTGAGCAAATGAGTCTCAGTCTGGATGGCCAGAAGAGCAGGTGGCTCGGTCAAAGGATGAGAGCAGAAGTCTTAGACATGTGCTCTAAGCAAGAAAGTCTCAGACAGTTAGTCTGAGCAAGTGTAAAATCTCTTATGAGGCAAGGGGACTGGAATATTCTCAGTTAAGGGAGGAACCATGATAAATCTTTTGTGTCTTTTGCTGTTATTTGTTTACTTCTGTTATATCCGCTGCCAATGAATTAAAACAGAATCTGAACACTAATTCTGATTCTGAAACTCTGATCAGAAGTTAAATTAAAGAAAATGCGAAACACAATTCACCCCCTCCCCCCTCTTGTGTATTTTTCACACCTTCATATATTACCTTGTAAAATAGTCAAAACTATGACCACACGACGTGACGTGAAAATAACATTATATGAGGACTAAAACCAATTATTATAGAAACTTTGACTAACAAAAACATTTTGAAAAGTAAATCAAAACTGAATTAAAGTAAATAAAACATTCTTATAAAAGATGTATATCCCAACCTCCAATAATCAAATATCAAATTTTCAAATTTATTTATAAATAAAATGCTATACAAGTCCATACAATCTTAATTAGTTTATAAAAACACCTTACATATTCACTGTTATGACCAGCAACCATGAATAAGAAGCAAACCCTCAAGGTAACATATATGTGCATTGGAAAAATCACTAGCCATCACAACTTACATTCCCTTCATTCCACTTATGCCAACACCAAATGAGCAGATTGAATTATGCTTATCATTACATATCTCTTACTTATCTCTTATAAATATGAAAGAATATAATTTTAATTTAATTTATAATTTAAAGTTATATGGTATAGTTTACGATAAAAGAGCATATTGTTACTTATCTTAATTTTCGGGTGTATTAACCTGGAATGAAATAATTTGCTAGTGAAGCAAAACCCATTTATTTTTCAAAACCTAAGCACAAGGTGCGATTGGCTTAGAAAGTGTAGCGATGCTGCTGATTTGGATGGTGCGGTGGTTCAAGGAGACAAGGAAAATGATTGTAGCGTAGGTTGCGATAATGAAAATGAAAGAGAAAAAGAATTTACGGCATCTGGGAAAATATAGTAACAAAAGCGTGTGAAAATTAGGGAAAACAAATACTAAAGGGTGTGAATACGGGGAAACAAAATTGTGGGATTTCAACTGGGAAGGGGGAATGCTTAGGATCCGTTTGGTTCAACGGAGGGGAGGAAAGTGGATGAATTTTAATAAAGGGGAGGGGAGGTAAAGGGATGCATTTTAATTAAAGGTATGTTTGGTTCAATGGAGGAGAAGAGAGAGATTTTAATAAAGGGGATGAGAGGGGAAATATTTTAATTAAATATATGTTTGGTGCAAAAGACGGGGAGGGAAGGGGATGGAGACATTTAAATCAAAAATATATTTAGTTCACAATGGGAGGGGAGAGATTTTAAAAATACTTTACCTTTTACCCTTAAAATATTATAACACTCTTGCTAAATAAAATAAAAACAAAATGATATTCACAAAAAAAACAAAAGAAATTTGTTAATTAATAAACAACACATATAATCAAACATAGAATATTTAATATTTTAAATACTCTGAAATATATTAAAGTGTAAATAAAATATTGATAAATGTCATAGAATCATTATATGATCAATCTTCATATGAACTATTTTATTATCTTGATGATCCATTTAATCCTATAAAATATTTATAAATTTAAATTCTAGATAATATGTAACTCAAATACTACAATTATATATCGATACGTAATACAACACAACAACTTATAAACAAATTAAATGATTACAAACAAAATAATAAATAAAAGTGAATTAAATAAAACAAAAGAAAGTTAAATTATAATAATAAAAATAATAGAGTTTTTGTTAAAAAAATATGGAGAAATAATAATAAAGTAAAAAACTAACCTATAATATTTATTAAGAACAAATTAGGATTATAATAAAAAATGAGTGTAATTATGGAATGAAAAATTCGGGAGGAACGAAAAACTACTCTAAGAGAGATTCAGATTACCTCCACTCCTCATCCCTCCCCTCATAAAAAATTGAACCAAATATATTTAATTAAAAATATTTTCTCCCCTTTCTTCCCCTTATAAAAATTGAACCAAACATGTTTAATATTCTCTCTCCTCCCTTCCCCTCGAAACCCCCTACCAAACGGACCCTTAGTGCTATATATTTTGGATTCTTGTGGGCATCTTAACATTGAATGTGATTATTTTGATGTTTTATTTAAAAAATAGAACTAGGGTAAAGTCAAACTCGCGACACAAGCTCAAAATGTTCCAAACTTACCACTACATTGTTGCACAATAAATAATTACCAAAAATTTAGTACATATTTATTAAGGCGGTTTAATAACCGTCACAAACTTGGTTAAAATATAACGACTATTTCTATAATCGTCACAACTTAGTTTTTATGGTAGTTGATAAAAAACGCCGCAAATTATCTTCATTTTGTGAAAATCAAGAGGCGATTGGACAAAATCATTGTGCAAACTCTCGAGTACATAGAAGAGGGCGGTTTTAATATAACTGTCATAACTTATATGTCAAAAAACATCTTTTTCTTGTAGTGTATTCTCATGGAAAATGTGTGTAAGTTAGAGATGAACACACAATGACACAATCACACACTTATACAAAATTGGAAAATTATAGAGTAAAGTGCAGAAGACGTGAAACCTGTCAAGGATTTTGAGAGCCTTGTCCTCTCTCTTCCCCAAATGTTTGAGAGTTGGGTCCCTTCCACTAACCGCTTAATAATTATAGATAAACAACTATTTCACTGGATTCCTTTATTTAATTTGAACTTAAACACTCAAAATTAATAAAAATTAACTACTCTTAATAATATAATAATTACTACTAAACTACTTCTGATAATAAAAAAAACTGTTAGCAAATTGAAAAGTCAGTTTTGCATAATTCATTAACGAGGTGTAACACATAATAAAACGATAAATATCCTGAGTTTTTTTTAATTAAGGTTTTATTTATGTATTTTTGAAATTTTTCTTTTATTACATGTTAAGAATTGCGGTTGAACCTAACGCAAACGTACAAAATCAGCTTGTAAGATGAGGACTACTCCCACTTATAAGCACATGCTATGTCATACATTGCCTGGTGTGAAACTCTTAACACACACTCTCACGCTCAGGAAGGGACAATTAAAGCGTAAAAATAAATGGTGGGTGACCCAATAACGAAAAACGGATAGCATATGACCCACTAGATCTTAAACAAAGTTCTTAATATCATGTTAAGAATTATGGTTGAGACTAACTCAACCATACAAAAATGACTTGTAAGATGTAAATTGTACTTACTTACAAGCCAAATAGATTTTGAGTTTAAATCTGTCTCATTTAGAATATATGTTTTTTTAGAGTATTTAACATTTTTATTATGAGTTAAGTCAAGTTGAACTTTAAGTGAGCTAGATCATATACCCTAATCAATTGCAACAAAAAAAAAATCTTTAAAAAATTTCAAAATTCAATTTAGAAATTACTCACTTTTATAATTTTATTAATAAAATATAAATAATTAACTTATCAAAATGGTTTTATATCATTAAATCGGATGTCACATGTCACATAATTTAAAACATTTGACATCACTAATTTTTAACTCAAAAATATGAAAAAGATCAAAGTTGAGTGATTTTAAAATAGAGACACCAATTACATAAGCACATAAAAATAAAATACCAAACCTATAATTAAGTCATAAATTTATTTCTTTATGATAAATAAGCAATATATAATATTGAGTAAAAAAAGTTAGAAATATTATTGCTGATTCTATCTTAATCACTGTTCACTATTATTTCAGTATGCCAAAACAACTATTGTATATTTGTATAATGCAAAATCATGGATTTACAAAAAAAATAAGCTACTAATCAAACAAAAAATTGCCTTAACTGAATATACAATCATGATCCTGTAATTGAAAAAAATCTAATAAAAATCTTAACATACTAATTATCCTCCTTCTCTATCATCATCAATATCAAAATATAATAACAACATTTTTGGTCACTTCAAGAGGCAAATAATCTTAGGCAAAGGTTGTTTTCAGGATGAGGAAGTAATATCTTGAAAAACCTGCAACCTGACTCTTCTTGTTAGCTTATCTTCTCCACAGAATAAATCCCTTTCACCCGGATTCGTAAACAACGAACGCCTTACTGTTGGATTCCTCGATAAAGGATCTATCGCAGGTGCAGCATTATATCCATTCTTCAAGTTCAATAATTCAAGCTTTTCGTTTAAGCTTTCATGTTGATAGACTATGTTTGAGTCTTCGTTTTCGTTACTAAACATTTCAGCACCGAAATTTGTATATCCGTTATTGAAGAACTCATATTCTTCAGTTTGTTGCTCTTCTTCTACCATATCTGCCCAACTCTTCTTCTCAACTGGTTTTTTGTCTGCAAATTCATATGAAGATTGTTAAGCAAGTTACTGTCAATAAATCGGTAAGACTAATAGAAGTTTTGATATAGAGATTTTTCACTACCTTGATTTTGTTGGTCTGTTCTATCAACAGAAGCTGCAAGTTCATTGGCTCCATTCACAACTATGCCGTGCAAATTTGTATCAGATTTGTTGTTGTCGTCGTCATTCTTTGTGAATTTCATAGCCGCCTCTGTGTTCTTAGGATGTATTGTACCAGAACCGTACACGGTTATTGTATTTCCTTGCTTTACTGTTGTTGTAGGTCCACATTTTACTATGGCAGTATCATCTTCAAATGTCCTTGTTCTCCAACTTGCATTGGTATGCGGAAAAAACTCGTTCTGTGTCGAGTTTGGCTTAATTATGTATGGAACCTTTTCATTAGGATAAGTCAGAGGTGAAGGCTTAGAATCTGAATGATTATTGAAACCCCAAGATGATCGTTTTGGTTTTGCGTAAGGAACCTTCGGATCAGGAGACTCGTATAATCTTCTCCTTGCGTGAGAATGTCGAGCTTCTTCGAAATCAGAAGTCAAAGACCAATTATTTTCTGTCCTACTTTTAACCATATTATCTGAGTTCTTTCCCGTAGACCAATTATTTTCTGTCCTACTTTTAACCATACTATCTGAGTTCTTTCCAGTAGAATTTTCCGAATTCGGTGTGGAGTATTGTGATGACATAGTCTTCCCTGAAAATCTCTGAGTTTCTATAATCTTATCACCTTTATCTTTGACTGAATCTACTAATGGAGTTGATTCCATCTCCTGCAGCATTTGTGTAGCGCGTTCAAAAGACTTGACGAAAGAATCGTCCATTTTTCTGTTTTTCGTTGCTGCGGTTACTGCCTGAAGTAGAAACCTTGCTTCTGTAATTTTGTTCATTTTCATTAAACATATGGCCAAATTGCACTGTTTGTTCCTATCAACCTCAAAGGAAAGTGCTTTTCTGGAAGACACAAATAAGGAACTTTTATTACTTCTCTCTAAAGAAACACAAAAATCAGAAATGCATTTTGATTCCATCAAATAAAACACTCACCTATAATGTTCTTCAGCGGTTTTATAGTCGCCTTTTTGCAAATAAGCCCAAGCCAAGTTGCCAAGTATCCTCGATATCTCTTGCTCAGCGGTTATTTGAATTTTCTTCCCTTGAGATCTCGCTTGTTTTGTTGACCTTCCGACAAATGTCATACTGTCTTCAATTTGTTTCAACTTGTGATGAAGCATGTCAATCTCTTCATCAACCCTTCCTGACCTCTATAACAACAAATACAAAATTGAGTTACAGACATCATAGCAAAAATTGAGTTATGACAGAATTATATGAAGAAACTAAGACACTTTTCTGAATCCTTATACCTTATACAATTCAACCAAGATGTTGTCAAGAGATTCCTGAGAATCAGAAGGGCAGAGATGGCGGAAAGACTTGATTGCTTCGATTGCCTCATCAGACCGGTTCAATTGCTTCATAACTAAAGCCATGTCCTTCAAAGCACTCTCGACGCGATCACCCGCATTAATGGCAGCCCAGAAAAGGGAAATAGCTCTACCTGGATCTTTTTCCACTAACTGTAATCAAACAATTCAGATTCACAATCATTGAACAGAAAACCAAGAAAGAAAATAAACTGGTAAAAATCACTTCAAATTCTCATTTTTCAGACCATAAAAAACTGTAATTGAATTATTCAAATTCCCAATCATAACACTCACAAAAAAACTTCAAAACTAAAAATTCAAGTTCTTTTTCTTCATATTGATAACAACAACCCATCAAAGAAAGAAGAAAATTACTGAGAAAAATAAGAACTTTCTTTTCTTTTCAACAGAAACATCAATTCAAGACCAAGAATTCAAAGAGACAAACCAAGAACACCATAACCCAGAAGAAAAAAACAATCAAAATAGAAACTTTAAGCAACGAAAAGTTTATTCACCTGAACCTGTTTGGCCTTAACATAAGGAGAATCCCCAGAAGGAACCTTATGAATGACATGAAAAAGATCATCTTTATGAACAGAAGCAGGTGATTTCTTCCTCTCTGAAAAAGGCACATTGGGAGAACGCAAAGGCCTTGAATTCCACGAAGACGGCGACGGTGTCATGTAGCATCTTGCCGGAGAGTTTCTTTCAAAAGTCATTCTGATAAGAAACTTTCAACCAAAAAGGCAAGGTTGGATAGGGTTCTTGGAAGAGTGGCCTCCACTTTTTCTTCTTCCTTTCAGAAATGGGTGAAAGGAAAAGAGAGAAAGAGAGGAAATTTGTTGAGAGATGAAAGGAAGAGACAGTGACAGTGGCAATGAGTGTTGCAAATGATGGAAAGTGAAGGAATGAAAAAACGAGAGTGAGAGTGAAAGAAAAATATGGAAAAGAAACTAGCCGTTTTATAATTACTAGCCGTTGGAGTTATTGGGCCACGGTTCATGTTCTGTTTTGCACCTTTTAGGTTTGGGCTTTGAGTTTGAGCCCATTAGTTATGATATTTGCTTTTAAGCACTCCCACTTTAACTCTTAGAGCTTCTTTCCTTTTTATTTGTAGGGTTTATATATGATTTTAGTCTTTGTGGTGTTTAGAAAAGTTATTTATATTAAGATTGATCTTTGCAAGACTTAAACATAAAATAAAATTGAAAGTGAAAGAAAATATGGACTCTGTGTATTTATAAATGCATGTATTTATCTGTATTTATTGGTATCGACTATTGATTTAATATTAACTCGCTCACATTAAACTAAATATGAAATTATAACTCGCACACACTCGTGAATCTTCTCTAACTTTCATAGGCAAGTCCTTCTTTAACAAAGTGATATTGAATTTTCTTGATATTTAAAGGCAATGAGCTTTGGCCCATAAGTATTTATTAGTGAAATCTTTAATGGTGCTCACACACATTAGTGAAAAATCAATAATGCCTCTAAAATTTAGAAATGTACTTCTGGACGCATCACACCACAATATTTTCTAAATGAACCACACCCTCATTTTACTAAAATTTAGTCCAAAAATATACTTGAAGTCTATTTTCGTATGAGACAACAATACTTATTTTTGTGACTCTGAAACTTCACACTTAAATTTGAATACTTCACAATTAAATTTGAATATCTAAAATATGTGATCTTAAGGGTACAAGGTGCAACACCCCGTTTTCTTAAAATTATTTATTTAAGTAAATTTATGCTTTATTTATTCATTTAAATAAATTTTATATACATTGGATTGATGATTTGGTGCTTTGAGCATGTTTATTTTATATAGGGGTTGGTATAAAAGTGTTGTTATATAATGAAATAATTAGATGCTTAAATTAATTAAAATTAAATAGAAAATAGAGGATTTTGGTGGAAAATAGAAACGATGAGAAAAATAAGATAAGTGGTGGGAATTATAATAAGTTTGGGGCAAAAGTGTAATTATTAGAATATTAAATTAGGTTTTTAATAAAAAAGGGATTAGAAAACTTAAGGGTAGTCAGTACGTATTATTTTAGAGAATTAGAGAAAGAGACAAGATAGACAACCCAGGACATAAAGGAAATTGATCACCATTGTTGTAGAGCGTGCTTTGCTGGAGATACAAAGTAAGGGAAAATTTACTCTAATATGGGTGTAGAGAGGGATCATCGCCCTCCTCTAGGTTTTTCTCCTATTTTCACCATTGTTGATGTTTAGGTGTTCTTGAGAGAAACCTGTGAAAAATTTGTTATAATTCTTGTGGAATATATGAAATTCGTGCACGGGTTGATTATTGATTTTCGTGTGCCTCTGTATGTGATAATTGATTGAGTTGTTGTTCATGTGTGTATTTTTGGTATTATGAGCATAACCTTAAATTCATGATAAACTGATGAATTAGGCATTTTATTAGTGAGTATATAATGTGTTAATCATGGCGTGATATGTATATGATATTTTCTGTTTGATTTGGGTGATTGAGGGTCAAAATCGGAGCTTCAATAGGACTTCAATGGTGGAATCGTGTTTCTGGTTTTTGCAGTTGTGGGCAACCTCGCTTAGCAAGGATGAAGTTTCGCTTAGCGAGCCTCCCCTTAGCAAGCCTTCGCTTAGCGAGCTTTGACAGGATGTGATATTTTCTGGTTTTTAGTTTTCTCCTAGCGAGTTAAATCTCGCTTAGCGAGCGTGACAACGCAAAGTTCCTATTTTAGACTCGAGTTGTCGATCTCTCTCTAATTACAGCGACTGTGGGTTGCTGTTGATCGTGTTTAATGAGATGAATTGATATGATTAAGTGCTATGTGGATATTTATTCGACGTGTACATATATGTTATGAAGTGCAAGTATAATTATGTGAATTATTGTACATACTTGCTGATTATTGTTGAGATGCATATTTTGGAGTGAGAACTATTGTTGATGCGTTTAGATGCATGATTATTTACAGTCAGATGTGGGGTTGTAATCGTTGTTGTATTGTTGTCGTTGCATTATTGTATGCCATACATCATATGTTGTCGTTGTTGTGAAAGAAGCGATTCACAGGTTCAGATGTTTGGACTAGTGACTTATCCGGATCTCATATGAGGGGGCTTGGGGTTCAGATGTTGGGACTGGGTTCGTATGAAGAACCATTGTTGAGTCAGTACCACATGCATATAGAGTTGAGGTGTTGTCACATTGCGTACAATTTGACACTTGTGAATTGATGATTGTCGTGTGAATACATTACTTATTGATGATTGTTGTTGTTGTTTAGGTTACCCTTCCTGATCTTTTGCACCACTAACATATTTGAGCGTATTCTCATTCCTTTGTTGTTTTGTTTGTGTGTTGATGTACGATGTATACAAATACTCAGGAATAGGAGTAGTAGCTGCTGTGAGTTGGAAGAAGGCCTTAGAGCTCATCTTCATTTACTTTATTATTTATTGCTTTTAATCGGTTAAATGTTTTGATGTGTAACATCGGGAATGAGGTGTTTTTGTTATGTTTTGAGTTAATGTCGAACTATGTGGTTTAAAGTCAAATACTTTATTTGCGAAATTTAATTTTGTAGTTGCTGTAACATGATTTTCCGCAGCTTATTGTCAAATGTGTTGATGAGTTTTTGGATGGTTGTCGTAGTGACACCTTAAATTGTTGATTAAATATTTTTATATAAGTTTCGGGGATTAGGGTGTTGTTTATTATGAAGTTTGGTAAACAAATACAAGTTTCTATTAATACTTACGGGATCAAACTCGAAAATCTCCCGGACATATTTGTGTGTGTGTGTGTTATTTGTGAAAATCATAAAGCTTGTCAAAGTTAAAGTAAACTTCTTGAAAATACTTTGAAAAGATGTTGATTAGAGCTATTTGTGAATAAGAACAACAATCAAAGGACTGAGTAATTGTAAACAAAATACAAGTAAAGTAAAGAAAAAATAATTTGAAATCGAAAGAGATAAAATGCTGAAAAAGGTTGAGATCAAAGTGCAGGGAATATAAAATTACGTGAAAGGTAAATGAAATTGAAAAGTAAAATAAAGGCTTTTAAAGTAAAATTTTTGAAATTGTATAAAGTGATGAAACGTATACATACATCTTTCTTCACTCGTTTCTCACAGTGCAGGTACTTTGAGTGTTACAGAAATGTGTACAATTGCGGACCCCTTACAAAATGAACAAAAGTGTCTTTATATACTACTCTAAAATAACCGTCCAACAATGATAAGTCACTCCCACGATGACACGTCCTAAGTTTATGTAGCGGTTTTCCCCGACGTGTCCCACGTTTTCTAAGTAACCGTCGATGTTGACGTAGTTCCTGCCTTGTTCTATTATTTGAATTTCTCAATTGCTTTGCTGGTGCCAAGAACTAACTATCCCCTGTCAGCTAGTATAATCCATTGGATTGTCCATTGTAGTGATGTACCCCACATGTAACATCCAAGTCAACATTGTTTCCATTATAGTGATGAACTCCACGTCTGGTGGCTGTGACGTTACTTCCATTGTAGCGATGAACTCCAACCTTAGCCAACATAGCATAGTATTCAATTTCACTAAGTCCTCAAGTTTTTCACCACGTCTTTCGACCATGCCACCTTTGATCGATATCACCCTATGTGGATCTCGACCTTGAGTCATGCTAATTATGTGGACTCTCTCTTTTTTATCTTCCATGTGGCATACCTATAGCTAGTCTCATGAATACTTGTCATTTATAGTCAAGTCGAAAATCCAGTGTAACAAACTGCCCCCCAAAAGGCCATGTTTCGATTTGCATTAGACAAGAGATACGTGGCCTTTTTTTATCACACTTTTCGACGTCATTTCATTTTTGCTGACGTCTCTGTCATCATTGCCCCTTTTACGGCGTGTTGTCTTTTTCCATAAGATTCGCTCAGAATCTCATCATCACTCTTACTTCCTAAGAAGACGTGGGTTTTCACGTTTCAGTAACTGCTTCCACTCCTCATTAATGCGTTCCTTCGAAACCCACAAAATCTCTTCATTCACTCCCACGCGGCTGCCAGGTGTCCGATCCAACACATGCACTGAAGCCTATAAATAATATCTTTCAGCTCCTTTTTCCTTTTCTCAAATTCAAATTCTTGCACCTATTTTTTCTCAGCGAAAGAAAACTCCAAACCCATTTCACCATTTTTGTCTCTGAAACTTTTTGCTTCCACCATGTCTCATAGCAAAACATCTTTCAAAGCCACTACTGGTAACAACCCTCTTGCTTTCGTCATTTCTCCAAACGAGAGTGAATAGGTGATGGATTTCATTCCTGAACCCTCCTTTGAAAAGAACAAGATTGCTATCTGGAAAAAATTGGTGTTGATCCCTTAAGCCATGAACAACAAGCTATACACCTACCCATGGCCTTATCCTTCCAAGAGGTCTCAAGCTGCAAAGGTTGCTCACCTCTTCACAGGCTACACACTCACTATTACATATGCATTTGAAGAACGAGCCCTCGACCTTTTTTTCATGGTTAAACCCAACCGTGTGTTTCGATCTGCTCGACCAGCCCCTAGCAAAGTATATCTGGCTTGGCTTAATAAAGTTCAAGCCAAAAAGAAAAGGCATTGGGAAACACTGGGCATCTACGACATGTTCAACCTGTCTAGGACTAGTCCTATATATAACACATGTATGTTGTTGGCTTTGATCTTCTTCTGGGAGGGATCAACCAATTCCAGCTTCCTTGTGGCATGCTGACGCCAACCTTGTTCGACGTTGCCTCCATTACAGGCTTGAATTCTGTTGGTGCCACTTTTTGCCCAACTCTGACAACTCCATATGAATTTACCATTAAACACCCCACTTACAATAATTTCATCTATGACAACTATGACACTGCCAGTGAAGAGGTCTCCGACCAAGAGCATATTGCTTTCTGGCGTTTTGGATCTCTTACTACGTTTTTGGCTCTAGCTCCCTGCAGGTGGCAAAGAAGTTTGTCCCCCTGACCATTCAACTTCATGAAGGACGAAAAATTTCCTTCAACAAACTTCTTTTGGCCAACCTATATTAATCACTTGAAGATGCCTCCGACAAACTCAAGCACCTTCCTGAAAACACCAAAAGTAAGCCCTTCCCACTCTTTGGCCCCTTTTGGCTCTTGTAATTGTGGCTGAATGCCACCTTCGAAGCAAAGCTTCATGTTACTGATTTTGAATCCTTAGTGAGGGCGATTGAGAAAAGGGCCATTGATGGTACGAGGATGACTTTACTTACTCCTGACAAAAATACCACTTCAAATGTTCTCATCAAGTATACCGAGATGTTTCTTGGCCCCAAAGTCTTTGATGCGACCATGGCTCCTTTTGTGGATCGCTCAATTGCCCCGACGTGGCTAAAGAACAAGTTTCTTGGCTCATTTCCTTCGACTGCTGCTATGTCAAATGCGGCTTGGGCTACTTTTCTCACCCCTACAATCTTGTCACTGAGAATTGAGGTTGGTGTTGTTGGCTATGGTTTTGCTGGTTATTGGCACAATTTGGTGGCCAGACAATTTGGATGTATCCAATTTCAACCCTCTTCTCTCTTCGTTTGGGAGGATGATATCTGCTGGTCGGAGCGCTAGTGCAACTATGAAGAGTTTAAACTCTGCACCAAATTTACTCGCAACCAAGTCTTAGAGCTCCCTCTTTTTGAGTTCCAACAATCATTCAACATAACTTTAGGGTTCCACGACTGGTGGAGCGGCTATCTTGGCCGTCACCTCTCAGAAGACCAATTCTTGGTCAGGATTGTTGACGCCCTCTCCGACCTTCCCAAAGAGCAACAAGGTATGTTTCTTTAAGTAACTCCTTTTACCCTCTCTCTCTCTCTCTCTTCCTTTACTTACACTCCGATCCTCGGATGAAGCTGAAGCTCCAGGCGATGACCATGTCGAAGAACCTTCTGAGGTGAGAGACGAAGCTGCCTGAAGAACCCAAAAAGAAGGTATTTTGACTTCTCACACCCTCTTTCGTCTTTAGAACACTACTCATAGTTTTGCTTTTTTTCCAGATTCAACAAAGAGATCCTGAATCCCTAGCTTCCAAACCCAAGTAAAAGAAAACAAAGACTTCTGCTGCCACAAAGACTATTGTCTCCCCTAGTCAGGTATCATCGTCGAAACCCGCTCTTGCTTGTTATTCTTTTAGAATCCCACTTATTCAACCATTTCTTTAGGGTATCCCACAACTTACTCTAGTTCTGGTCGAGGACGCAAGCTCAGAGGACTCTGGCGAACCTTTTATCTTCTCCAGGTCGAGGTCGAAGGCCTCTTGAAAGCCTGACGCCGACCATCAGAAAAAAGGGACTCCCAATAAGTCCACATCCCAAAAGGATGCAACTGAAACCTCTGCAGGCCCTTCTACTAAATCTCCAAGGCTACTCAAAAGGAAAAAGGTTAAAGAAAGAAGAGAAGAACCTACTCAATCTTTGACGCCCCCAGCTGACAAAACCATCAATCCCTCTCAAAAAAATCTTGTCGATGAAGCTAATAACCCCTAGGTAAACACTAGTTTTCTTTGTAACTTATTTGTCATCCTTCGTTCTAAAAATTTTCCTTGACACTTCCCTTTTTCTTTTCCCAGAAAAATCCTGAAGTGACCCATGTCTTATAAGTGACTCCCGTAGGTATCCTTTGATCCACTTCTTCTGCTTCACTTTCACATATACATTGGTCGGATTTCCTTGACTCTAGTATTTCGACCATTCAAACAGTCTCCCAGCCAATAACGACAACAACCACTACTGCACATCCTCGTCCTGAAGTGCTTATAAATGTTGAATCTAACCCAACCGATGTCTTAAAAGAAGTAGACACACTACGTATGTTCATGAAAACATTGCTCCCAATAACTCACAGACTGTTAACCCACCAGAAAATGAAGATCATGTTGTTCCCCACATTAACGTTGCTCCCATTTAGGAAAAAGTTTGCACAGTTTGACCAAAACCTTCACCAACTCAAGCCGACGCGCATGATTCCATGTCGAACTCTTCTCTCAGCCAAACATAAATTTTAGCCCTCAAAAGGAAAAATCCAACCGAGGCCTTAAAAATACCGCAGAAGCTACGAAGGCTGTCAATGGATTCTAAGTTGGCTCAGTCCTTAGACTCATTGGCTGATACCATAAATGATGTCGTGAATCTTCTTGTTCAACAATTGAAAGCTAACCTTTTTGAAGCTGACCTCGTTGCTACAATCGAAGAAGATACTCACTTTGGAAATGACCTTAGGAAACTGCTAACTGAAGTAAAAAACAACGGGCGTATGATGTCTTGCTCAAATTTCTCTTTGAGTTTGAATCCTTCTTCGATCAAATATGCAAATACGTTGATCTAAAAAGTTCAAATACCTCCAAACTTAAAGGAGTAAAGGATTCCATTGCAGTAGCTTGGGAAGCGAGTGATACATCTAATCAAAAGGTTGACCGACTTGAAGCCCAACTTCAAGAATACAATGACAAGACTGCTTCCATTGACGAGAAGATTGCTCAGCGTCGTGCCAAGATGTTGGAACTCTCTAAAGAGATTGATGGCCTAGAAAAAGAAAAGATTGAGTTGGTTTCAGGACAATCACTCCCTACAAAGGAAATGATTGGCGCTAAAGCCACCAAAGGAGTCGAGCACGTTGAGTCCGCACTTAATCTAGGACCTGAGATTTCTCCACTGGAAGAACTTCTAGATCGTCTTCCTGTTAGGCTCGACCCGTGTAAAGCTAAACTGGAAGAATCCAAGGCACAATTCCCCGTCTGATTTGTATTTCCTTTAATTTACTTTTTCTAATCTTCGCTTATTGTAATGGTTATGCCCATCTTTTATAATGACTTTGCCATTTTGGCGTCTTAATACCATGGTGGCAATTTTGTTTCGTTTAGCACATTACTCCTGTTCAATTCGAATTTCTTGTAGCATAGGTCTATACTGTTTAAGGTACTTACTATTTACTCTTAAAATTCGTCTGTCCATGGCTAATTCTTTGATTTCGTAGGTGTTATTTGAAAATACTTAAAGTATTCGAAATAGCCCCTCCCTATTTGAAGACCACTTGCCTATGGCTCGATCCCTTTGATCCATAGGCAATATGACCTTTCAAACAAAATCTCCATTCGAAAAATGCCTTGGACTTAACTTTTTTATCATAGGCTTTGGCGACACACTCTTTTTGCCTTATTAACGCATCTAATGCTGCCAGTCGTTCCTTGTCCAAATCAATTATCTCGTCCAACACCATTCCCCACTATTGGTCTGATGGAATCTCATGTTTACGTTGAACCTGGACTGATTGCAAATTTATTTCTACAGAAAAAACACCCTCATACCCATACGTCAATCGAAATGGCATTGTTGTTGTTGCCTCTTTAGGAGACGTATGACAAGCCCGTAGGAATCGGTCTAACGTTTGATGCCAATTCTTCGGCTTCTTCCCAACATGCTTCTTGATCAAGTTGATAATGGTTTTGTTAGCAACCTCAACCTGCCAATTTGCCTGAGCATAGTAGGGCGTTGAAGTTAATAATTTGATTCTTATTTCTGACGCAAATTCTTGCATATTTCTACCAGTAAACACTGACTCATGGTCTGTCATAATGGTCTCAGAAATTCCAAACCTGTAAATAATGTTTCTTTCAATGAACTCAGTTATGGCCTCTTGATCAACCTTCACTAGAGGAACTACTTTAATCCACTTGGTGAAGTAATCAATTCCGACCAATATATACTTCTGGATTTTAGAGGACACATGTCAGATTTCTCCAATCAAATCCAATGCCCATCCCCTAAACGACCAAGGTTTTACTACCACATGCAACTCAATTGCAGGAACATGTTGTATGCCCGAGTGAATCTGACATTCTTGACAACCCTTAGTGAAATCAATGCAATACTTAAGCATTGTGTACCAATAGACACCTTATTGACACAACAACCATTTCATCTTGTGCCCCACTTGATGAGCACCGCATGCTTCACTATGAGTGTTCGAAACAGTCAAATACGCCTCCTCTTCATCAAGCCACTTAAGCAATACCCTTTAGGGGTCTTTTTGAACAACTTGTTTCCAATGATTACATAATTCAAATATTTATACTTGATCTTTCGATTTGTTGATTCGACTGGATTCCTCAAGTAATCAACTATGGGTTTTCTCAAGTCAGTTCCAGGAAAGTCTTCGACAATATAGATTTTGAAGTTCTCCGAGTCTTCCGACCCAAGCTTTGTCAATGCCAGGTCTGATGGAGAAAGTTTTGTCGCTTGAACTCTTCCTCAAACTTCAATCAACTCTTCTAGATTTCCTTTTGGCACTCTATAACTCAAAGCGATCTGTGCCAATTTGTTTGCTTCGTGATTCTCAAGTCTAGGAATATGTCTGATATCCACGAAGTCAAAACATTTGATCAGTCAATTCACCATAACAAAATACATGATCAAGTTCTCCTTGATACATTTGTATTCTTTTGTTATTTGCTTCGCACTAACTCAAAATCTCCTTTTATCTCGACTCGCCTTGCCCATAACTCAAACAAGGTCTCGAGTCCAACTATCAAAATTTCATACTCAGCCTCGTTGTTGGAGCAAGAACTCTCGATTTTAAACTTAAACTTTATTTGTACTTTGTTTGGCAAAACAATCAAAATTCCAATGCTAGTTCTATTTTTATGGATTGAACCATCGAAGTATAACTTCCAAGGCTCCATTTCCAAGTAATTTAAAGGTGTCTCGAGCACCACATGATCCACGATAAAGTCTGCGACTATTTAACCCTTCATGGCCTTTAAAGGCACATATGTAAGGGAATATTCGGTTAAAGCAAGTGCCCATTTTCCAATTCGAATATGCAAGATTGGCTTAGACAACATGTATTTAATAACATCAAAGTGGGAAGAAACAAAAACATCAACTGACCTTATATAGTGTTTCAACTTCATATAGGAAAAGTACAAACATAGGCACATATTTTCAATTGGGCTATACCTAGTTTCGGCATCATTAAAAGCTCAACTAAGGTATTATATGGCTCTTTCGACACTACTATCATCCTTTTGGGCTAATAAACTCCATATGGTTAGGTCTGAGGCCAAAATGTACAGCCTCATACATCTATTTCTAACCGGCGGTACCAAGATATGAGGATTTTCTAAATATACTTTGATTTCGTCAAACACCTTATGATGCTCAGGTCGCCATATAAACTCTTCTTTTCTCAGAAGAAGCAGTGGTGAAAATGTTTGCACTTTGCCGCTGAGGTTCGATATAAACCTTCTTAAAAAGTTGATATTCCCTAAGAGAGATTGCATCTCTTTCTTTGTCAACAGAGGCTTCATCTCTTTGATGGATTTTGTCTTGTTTTGATTTATCTCGGTCCCTTTCTTATGGACCACAAATCCAAGAAGATCCCCTGCCTCCACACAGAAAACACAATTAAGGGGGTTCATCTTCAAACCATATTTTCTGATTCTTTCGAATGATTGCTTAAGGTGATTAAGATGATCATTCCTTGATACAGATTTAACAGTTATATCGTCGATGTAGATTTGCATAAACATCTCAATATAGTCACGGAAGATAGAATTCATCACCCTTTGATAAGTTGCTCCAGCATTTTTTAAGCCAAATGGCGTCACTACCCACTCGTAGGTTCCTAAAGCTCTTGGGCATTGAAATTCCATCTTCGACACATCCTCACCTACAATAAAAATTTGGTTATATCCAGAATAACCATCTGACATACTAAGTTACTCAAAACCCGCCGCTGAATCGACTACCATCTCGACGACCAGCATTTGGTATTCGTCTTTTGGGGTTGCAGCTTTTAGATCTCTAAAATCTATGCAAACCCTCAACGTTCCATTTTTCTTTATAACTGGAACGATGTTGGAAAGCCATTTGACGTACCTTGTAGTTCTTATGAACCTGCTTCGTAAGAGTCTTTCGATCTCCTTCTTTATTCTAGACATTATTTCTGGAGCAAATCGCCTTGGCATCTGCTTGACTGGCTTCTCACCTGCCTTCATTGGTAGCTTTAGCTCCACGAATTCCCTGCTTAAACTTGGCATTTCATTATAATCCCAAGCAAAACAATCTTTAAATTCTTTAAGCAATTCTATTACTTCTAACCTTAAGTTCGGATCAATATTTGCGCTTATATAAGTTGGCCTTTGGATCGATCCGTCACCAAGATCTTTTTCCTCCAGTGGGTCTTATGGTTGCATCATGGTAGTAGACGCTACTGAGTTTTTCTCAAACCCCAAAGGCTCATCGTCATGGACACTGTCTAGCCTCTGGCCCTCTCAACCGTCTTCTTTTTAGCTAGTCTTCTGCGCCACTTGTCTTAATTTAGGAGAAAGGTCGTTAGAGGCAGTTATTTTGATTCAATATAAATAGGAAGTCTTAGTGATAGGATTGTGTGTGTGTATTCAAGTTTGTGCAAAATCACTCAAAATACGCAAAGCACCTAGTGTGTAGAGAAACGAGTTGTTGAGAAAATGTACATTTGATGAATCATCATTTACTTACATTTTAATAAAAGTCAGTTTATGCTTTTGCCCAGAAATTTATCTTTATTTTGTACAAGTTATTTTCAGCACATTTTACTGCACTTTTGACATTCGCCTGTCGCACAATTTTCTTTATCATTTTGAAGCAAATTATTTTCTAACCATGAATATTGTCGAAGTGTTCATTATTTCTCAAACTTTAATTTAAAAACACTAAGCACATGCCCTAGGATTCACTGGTTGATCCTGCAAGTTAACCAATATTTAGAGACCAGCGGTTGTTTACCAATTTTCACAGTAAACAAATTGGCATGCCTAGTGTGACAGTGCTATAGTGTGTAAAACATTTCCTTTTACTTTTTTAAGTTCTTCGTTCTTACAATCTTTCTACGCTTTGTTGCATGAGACTTAGGAGTGGTAAAATAGCCATTAGTAACAAAGAGAGACCTAAAAGGAGATATGTAAGAAGAATGACGAATCCAAATCTACCAAATAATCAAAATCCACCAAATGACAGAGAACTGCCCCTGCCTCTTCGACTAGGGGAAGTACGGTTTCAGTATCAATATCTGAGGCCATACCATCAATTGCAAGTTCGACGTCAATGCAGTCGATTGCCTAAAGTGCTCCCATTTTGTTCCATATGGGAACACAGGGTCCGCAAACGACCCATCCTCCAGTGGGAAGTAGTCTATTTAAGCCTTATATGCCTAGATTTTCTATGCCTCAAATGGGTCGAGAACAACCTTATGGTATGCCAACGTCGGTGATGGCAAGTTTGCACAATGCTTCGTCAGCATTTACAGAACCAGTGGTGAATGTGACTTCGCCACTACAAGGATCTGGTCCAGGTATAAACAATATGGGTTTAATGAGTCAACCCTTAAGAACTGGATATCCTACCTATATGCCAAACATCACCAACAATTTTGCAACAGTGATAAGGCAACAAATGGACGGAAGTAATCATGATATGATCCAAATGCTTGCCCAACAAATGAGGGTTATATTTAACCCTTTAATCCAAAATACTACCCAAACCAACCAGCAATTGGTAGCGCAGATGATGTGTATTACTGACTTTTTTAGTGTCCCGCAACCCCCTTGACATCCTCAGAGGGATGGATGATACAGAATACTGGGGTGGTTTTAGAAGAAGACCCTACAATTAATCAAGTTCAATTAAATGTACCTCAGGCGAACGTTTTAAACCAGGGGGAGTAGTCGAACAACATAGGGTTGAACCTCCCAGAGTCGAACACCCAATCCAGGGGAACCAAGGTGAGTAGTGGTAAATAGAAACCAGAACGCTGATGAAGTTATAAATTAAGTTTGACGCAATGATGTAGCGGCGGATAACAACTTAGTAGCCATGGTCGAAAGGATTATGGCCATAAATGGGGTAAATATTGGCCTGCATAGGCCAAACTATACATCACTTTTGTCTGAGTATATCTTACAGACAGATTTACCCCTTAGATGGAAAGTCCCCAAATTCACTAAGTTTTCTGGGGATACTAGTGAGTCCACAGTCGAACATGTGGCGAGATATTTGATAGAGGCTGGAGAAATTGCAAACAACGAAAACCTAAGTGAAATATTTTCCAAGTTCGCTCACTAAAAATGCCTTCACTTGGTTTACAACCCTGTCGGCAAATTCGATCCATAATTGGACTCAGTTGGAGAGACTATTCCATGAGCAATTCTATATGGGACAGACAAAGATAAGCTTAAAAGAATTAGCTAGTATAAAGAGAAAGTTCTTAGAGCCAATTGATGATTACCTAAATAGGTTTTGTTTGCTTAAGGCAAGGTGTTTTACTCAAGTGCCTGAACATGAGTTGGTCGAAATGGTCCTCGATGTCCTCGACTACTCAATTAGAAAGAAATTGGATACCCATTACTTAAGAGATATGGCCCAATTGGCTGACAAATTTTGACAGGTAGAACAATTGAAAGCTAAAAAAATTAGGGCAAACAAGAATAGAAAGGAGAGGGTAGCCTACGTCGGAGTTAATGAAGATGACGAAGAAACATATAACGAGTCTTTAGACTTTGACGAGAACGAGGTTGACCTTGCTGAACTAAAGCAATGACCACCTTACTCTTGTAAGGTCTTAGCCGCCTTAAATGGAACAAACTCAGTCGAAATTGAAAAAGAACGATAAATTTCCTAAGAAGACTTACACTTTCGACGTCACAAAATTTGACGAAATCTTTGATTTGTTAGTCAAGGATGGCCAAATGATAGTGCCTCCGGGTGCTAAAATGCCTCCTTTAGAGCAAAGGAAAAAGAGAGGTTTTGGTAAGTATCACAATTTCTTGGGTCATAAAACATCCCAATGTTTTCTTTTCAGGGATCTCGTTCAGAAGAGAAGTCGAAATCCCAAATGAAGATCGATTCTGATCCTCTTCAAGTGGCTGATGCCCACTATACTAAGCCGTCTGTAATCAACATGGTCGAAGTTACTAAAGACTTCGCCAACAATATCAACATGGTTGAAGTTACTGAAGACTTCGCCAACAATATTAACATGGTCGAAGTTACTGAAGACTTCGCCAAGAAAGTTGACATGGTTGAGGTTACTGAAGACTTCGCCAACAAAGTTGACATGATCAAAGTTACTGATGACTTCTTCAATGAAGCAGTCACGGTCAAGATTACTGAGGATCTCGATAAAGAAATCATTGAGAATTACATATGTGAAGTCACTGAAGGCTCCACTAACGAAACTACTGAAGGTTTCGAAAAAGAAACTATTGATAGTTTCACTTAGAGAGTCACTGAGGGCTCTAACGAAGGAGTTATTAAAGGCTCCAATGAAGGAATCACCAAAGATCCCAATTTGATGATAACAACAAAAGAAACCACTGAAGGTTTCGTGCAAATTGATAAAGTCACTAAGGCTACTAAGGGCCTTAGGATGAAACTGGAAAAGCTGGACATTGCTGACAAAACCAGCGTGGGTGTAAACATGGTCAAAGTCTCTCACGAAACTTTGATGGAGGTTGATGAGGACCTTCGACAGGAAGAGTATAACAAATTGGCTTACACAAAGGAGGAAGAGAGCCTGACTGATTTCCTTCATAGGTGTCAGAAAAAGAAATTAGAGGTCATGTTTTTCCCTTGATGCAGTGCGGTCTTCGATAAAAAGGCAGCACAAAATCTCGAAGGGGTTAATAGAGCGATGAGTAGAAGAAATTGGAAAACATCTCATGGCCGACAGACTTTTGACGACAGGAGTGATCCAAGGAGACGGGAGCAGGAAAATCAAAGATTCAATGGTAAAAAACCTACTACTTTCAAACCTTCGACAGAAGTTCCCAAAGACAAATGGGTCAAACCAGTTGGAAATCAAGAGCAGGGCCAAAGGAAATGGAAGAACTTTAAGGTTCAAAGAGGCTCTTCTGTGATGTACAGAAAAGAATTACAAGCGTCGAAGCGGATGGTATACCTTTCAGAGAATTATAAAGGCAAGAATCGAATGTCAAGATCTCAGTGGAAGAGGCAACAAAGGCGAAGGAAGGCCGAAAGGGAAGCCATGGAGAAGGTGAAGCCTAAATCTAGTAGCAACATGCAGGCGAAGCGAGAAGAAAAGAAACCTGCCGGGAGGAAATTGTTCTCTCCTCAGAAGGAGGCATCTTCTAAAAAGTCTGTCCACGAAGACAACGTAATGACTGACGATTTCGACTCCGGGTCAGAAGCCTCATTGGACATCATGTGTAATGTGGTGTCGGTGCTTCCCAGAGAGTACAATCAAGTGATGGGAGTAGAGGAAGAATAATATACGATGGAAATGGAGACGACTCGACACAAACCTGTCTATTACTACATCATGAATAACGGCTGCGCAGAGGAATAAAACCCATTCTTCGAGAGGCCTGATGATTCGATGAGAAGCCATTTAAAACCTCTGTTCATCAAAGGGAAAGTGGGAAATGTCGAAGTAAATAAGATCTTGGTCGACGACGCAGCGGCAGTTAATTTAATACCGCATTATATGCTTAAAAAGATTGGAAAAGACGACACAGATACGAAACCCTATAATATGGTGTTGTCGAATTATGAAGGCAAGATAGGAACCATAATGGGGATTATACAGGTGGATTTGACTGTCGGTACTATAATTAGACCGAC
Organism: Lathyrus tuberosus; assembly: GCA_022829125.1. Taxonomy (NCBI): domain Eukaryota; kingdom Viridiplantae; phylum Streptophyta; class Magnoliopsida; order Fabales; family Fabaceae; genus Lathyrus; species Lathyrus tuberosus. The sequence goes on along the minus strand of JALAZF010000396.1, from coordinate 2,639,393 downwards.
GATGTTTATGGTGATAGCCTCGAAGGCTAATTACAACCTTTTGCTTAGTGAGGAGTTGATTCACAGCATTTACAATTTGGCGCAACGATGGAATTGTCGAGAACATCGAAGCAGACCAGAGTTATTTTATGGCTGAAGTAAATCAGGTTGACAAAAGAAGTTTCGACCGGAATTTGGCTCATATTGATCCATGTAGTCCTGTAGGATTCGATATAACGCCAACAGACAACACTTTTGTTCTCTCTGTCTACACCTAACCCATGGGTTTCAGTGGGATAGAGAAGTCATTGGTGAAGAAGATTATGTCTTTGGAATAGAACGCATTTGATCAACTGGCTGGGGAAGCAAATTTGGTGATGATGAGTGAGTCACTGGTGCTTGAAACGATTTCGGCTTATGTAGCCGAAAACAAACTCAAACCGGCCTTAGAGGCCAAAGTAAAATTTATGGATGTCGAAGCCAAGAAGATTGAAGCAGATCAAGCAGGTCCTGGTAAGGACTTCGATCCAGAACCACCTGATAAGGTTCAGGATGAGCTGTAAAACCAGAGGCTCGACGGGTACTCTGGGTACAATCAAATTTTCATTGCTGAAGAAGACGTTCCAAAAACGGCGTTTAGATGCACTGGGGCCTTGGGCACCAATGAATGGGTGGTAATGCCTTTTGGTTTAAAAAACATTGGGGCAACGTACCAGTGAGCAATGAATTCAATCTTCCATGACTTGATTGAGACTTTTATGCAAATCTATATTGATGATATTACTGTTAAGTCTATTTCAGGGAAGAACCACATTGACCATCTTAGATAGTCCTTTGAAAGGATGAGGAGACATGGTCTGAAAATGAACCCTCTTAAATGTGCTTTTTGTGTACAGGCGGGATATTTCTTAGGCTTTGTGGTCCACAAAAAGGGGGTCGAAATAAATCAGAACAAGGCCAAAGCCATAATGGAAGCGAAAGCGCCAACAACCAAGAAGGAGTTGCAGTCATTGCTTGGCAAGATTAATTTCTTAAGAAGGTTTATATCGAACCTCAGTGGCAAGACTCAAGCCTTCTCACCTATTCTTCAAATCAAGAAGGATGGTTTCGAATGGGGGCAAGCTCAGCAAGAAGCCTTCGACAAGATCAAGGAATATTCGACCCACCCTCCAATTCTGATACCACCTTGTAGGAATAGAAGTATGAGGTTGTATATATTTGTGTCGGACAAGACTTTAGGGAGCATGTTGGATCAAGAGGATGAAAATAGCGTCGAAAGAGCCATTTACTACCTTAGTAGGGTCTTGAACGATGCAAAAACTAGGTATAGCATAGTCGAAAAGTTATGCTTATGTTTGTATTTCTCATGTATGAAATTGAAGCATTATATAAAACCAATGGATGTTTTCGTTTCATCTCATTTCGATGTTATAAAACATATGTTGTCTAAACCAATCTTACACAGTCAAATTGGTAAATGGGCATTAGCTTTAACTGAATATTCCTTAATGTATATGCCTTTAAAGGTTGTTAAGGGACAAGTGGTATCTGACTTTATAGTCGACCACTCTATAAATGAGAATTCATTACACTACCTTGAATTGGATCCTTGGAAGTTGTACTTCGGCGGATCTAGTCATAAGGATGGAACGAGTATAGGAGTTCTTATTATTTCTCCTAACAAAATTCCAACAAAATTCAAGTATAAACTGGAAGGCATGTGTTCGAAAAATGAGGCTGAATATGAGGCTCTGATAGCTGGACTTGAGATATTGCTGGAATTGGGGGCAACTTGAGTCGAAATAATGGGTGACTCAGAGTTAGTTATAAAACAAATTACAAAGGAGTATAAGTGCGTTAAGTAGAATCTTATCATGTACGTCGTGATAGCCAATCGACTCTTGAAAAGATTCGAGATGGTGAATATAAATAGCTTTATAGATGAAGATTGGAGAAAGCCAATAGTGGAATACCTACAAAACCCAACAACATCTGCTGAGCGAAAAACCAGGTATTGAGCTTTAAGTTACGTTCTTTTGGTAAATGAATTATTTAAAAATACTCATGCAGGAGTTTTGCTCAAATGACTTAGTGAATCTGAGGCATATTTAGCCCTTTCAAATGTCCACGGTGGGGTACATCAGCTAGGCCATAAAATGAAGTGGTTATTGTTTCGACAAAGAATGTATTGGCCAACTATGTTAAAAGATTGTATCGAGTTCACAAAGGGATGTCAAGAGTGCCAAGTACACGTAGGTATACAACATGTTCCTGCAAGCGAACTGCATTCCATAGTGAAACCTTAGCCCTTTAAGGGTAGGGCTTTGGATTTGATTGGAGAGATTTGATCGACGTCATCTAAAAATCAGAGATATATTTTGGTTGGCATTGATTATTTTACAAAATGGATGGAAGCCATACCATTAGTGAATGTGGATTAAGAAGCTGTAATCGAATTCGTCCAGAAGCACATTATATATAGGTTTGGAATCCCAGAGACCATTACAACAGATCAAGGATCTGTCTTTACTGGTCGAAAGGTGCAAGATTTGCAAAGGAAATTGATTTCAAACTATTGACATCTACACCTTATTATAATCAAGCCAATGGACATGTCGAAGCAGCAAATAAAGTTGCAATTGGTTTGATTAAGAAACATGTGGGAAAAAAGCCAAAGAATTGGTATAAAACATTAGACCAGATTCTCTAGGCATGTCGAACCTCCCCTAAGGAAGCTACTAATACTACTCCTTTTCGACTGACATACGATCATGACACAGTCCTACAAGTTAAAATCTACTTACAGTCAACAAGAATCCAAAGACACCATGAGATTCCATCTGAATTATATTGGAACATGATGTTGGGTGAGTTGGTTGATTTAGATGAAGAAAGACTAAGTGTCTTAGAATTGTGGAAAAGGCAGAAAAAGAGAGTAGAGAAATCATACAACAAAAGAGTTAAAATTAAAACATTTTTGCCTGGAGACTTGGTTTGGAAAGTGATCATTCACATGGATCAAAAGGATAGAATTCTGGGAAAGTGGTCCCCTAAGTGGGAAGGTCTCTTCCAGATTATACAAATTCTTTTGAATGGTGCATACGAAATCGAATAATTGAATGAAGATAAAAGGATACTAAGAGTGAATGGGAAGTATTCAAAAAAAATTCAAATTTGCACTCCAAGAAGTAAAAATAGCGAAGGAGTAATTACATATAAAATGGTCGAAGCCAACATGGTAAAATAAGATAGATATTGCCAAAATGGCTTAAATCATTACAATTCATGCCACAAAGGGCTAAAGAAAATTACAATTGAAAGAAATAAAGTTCAATAATCAAGTTAAAATGGGAGAGAGCTTTTCATCTTATCATATTTGGATTTCTGAAGCATCAAGCGAAGTTCGTAGAGAGCCTTGTTAGTTGAAAGGACTTCGATTTCCCTTCCAAGATGTTGGCTCTGTCGACGTGATACATTCCAACCTTGAGTTATTTGGCCACTTCTTATTGGTCAAACTTGAGAAGCTCATCTTTACGTTGTTTGGCCTGAGAAATTTTGCTTTGCAAAGCCTTGATTTGCTTCTCCCATTCTTCAACATTTTTTTCACAGCTTTCATTTTCTTTCTTATTTTGCTCAGAGACCTTTTCCAAATTTGAAACCTTCGTGGTAGATTCAGAGGTTGCATCCCATTCGGCCAGTTGGGTCTCCGATTTGTTGTTAATTTTGCTTGAGAAGTCTTGAAGACGATTCAGATCAGCAACGAAAAGATCAATCAATGTGCCCAACTCCATTATGGCGTCAGCAACTTCAGGAGAGACCTCCAAGACATTGACTTGCTTCAAGAGTTTTTTGATCCCAAAACTGACATAAACGTCTTTTTCCAAGAGTTGGAATAGATATGCGTTGAAAATTTGCTCTTTGATTTGAGGAAGCAAGTCATCCTCAAGCTTTTAAGTATTCCAACGGCCTTTGTACTTTCGATGATTCTAGCTCTTCGTGTTAAAGGCTGGTAAAGTTTGTGCCACTTGAAGTATTTTTAGAAGGGTCGGTTTTCGATTGATCTTCTCGCTCTTTTTCTTCTTCTTCATCTTCCACTACGATTTCAGTTACAAAATCAAACATTGAATAGTCTTCCTCCTCCTCTTCATCCTCTTCACCCTTTTCGTCGCTGCTATTTTGTTGAATGACTGGGGAGCCATCTTCATATTTATCTTCGACAACTTGTTCAGCAGAAGGCATTTCAGTATCTCCTGCGACGTCAACTATAACTTCTTCCCCGACTGGGCTTGTTTTTTGATCAGGCGCGTTCGTGTACGAAAGCTCAGTGGTGGGCTTAAGTGGTGATTTCTTTTGAACATCAGCAAGTTTGCTCACTTCGTCAACAGACCCTTTTATGGAATCCTTGGGAGATGTTATGGAAGGGCTTGTCGGATGATAGGTAGGATCACTGCTGGTGGTGGGAATGATTTGTTGTACAATGGGATGCCCTTGATCATCTTTGGCATTCTAAGAAGAAGAAATCAAATCGGGTTAGAAGCATGTTAGTTGAAGAAAACCATAAAGTTCAAAATGAAGAAGAAATTTGTGTACCTTAGGATTTTCAGTCCCAAGGCTAGAGTTATCACTTTGTACCTGATCAAGGCTCTTCTTGTCAGTTGGTTCCTTACTAACAGGCGTAGCATCAGTTTCTACTACCTTTAGGGTATGGGGTTTCGTCGCAAGTGCTCTGGTTGGTTTTGGCTGAGGATGAAAGCCGGTATCAGTGATTTTAATTTGCTTCTTCTTCTTTTTGAGGTGTTTGGATTAGTTTGGCGAAAGATCCCCATCATCGGATTTAATTGTTTGAACCTCGGGTTCTTGCTGCTCTCTCTTTTTAGGTGTCGGAGGAGGTTTCCAACTTCCCTGCACAAAAAAAAAAATATCTATATATATATATATATATATATATCATATTTTAGATGCTAGATTTAGAAGGCAATAAAAAATAGAGAAAAGAAATGATGAGCACAAAATTCTCCTTTGTTGTGGTTTTTTTGGTGTTATCTTCTTCTTCTTCTTCGACAGTTTCTTTCTCGACAGAAGTGGGTTTCTTGGCTGGAATCCTCACAGCTGCAAGAGAAAGTAATGCAGTCAATATAAGCAAAAAAGAAAAAAAATATAAATAAAAAGGAAAGAAGTGGTGTCAAAGAACCTCTCATTCCACACCTTCATATATCGGAGACTCCATGCGAACGTGTTCTATGGCAATATGAAGGTGGCCTTTGAAATTTTTCAAAGTATATTTAGTCGAAACCACTCGCTTAACACGTTTTTGGTAATCTTGGTGAGGATTTTTCATAAAATCCCCACAGACGAACCAGTCTGGAAATGGCGGGCTAAAGGCCACACCAAAATCAGCAGTTGGCAGTCGAGGGAATTTTGGAGGATAAAGATTGAAAGTTAACTTGTAACGTTGATCAGGTCGAACGTATGAAGGAAGTTTTAAATCCTCCAATTTCTTCATAAATTTTTCTTTTAAAGTTACCGCTGCTTCGCTAATGGTTCGAATAAGCTCATTTGACTTGTAGGCAGTTTCAAACTATTTCTGGAATGCTTGGATCTCTTTGATATATCTTGAAGTACCTTTCTTCACTTTGTCCTATACAATTGTAAAAGCTCTAGTTAGTTGAAGGTTGAAGGAGGTTACATCAAAAAATTATGTGTTGTAGTATTCTCTCCACCATTCGTCAAACTCCTTGGTATAGAGGAAGTTTGGTTTGAAGGCCACAACATTAAACTCTGTGAGGTCAGAAAACTTAGCTAGCAACTTGGCACACTCTGCTTCATTATGCCACATGTTGTAATGGATCAGTGAGCCCTTTTTAGGAAATAGAGGTTTGGGTTTAATCTAAATCAAACCAAACTGTCGAGAGACAAGATTTGATTGATGGTTGACAAGAGCAGTTCGAAGTTTGGAAGGGTTGAGCCTTGAAGCTAATAATCTTAGCGTAAAGAAATATTCCTATATGTTGAGAGATTCTCCTTCCTATTCCTTCGACTCAGGAGGAAATCTTCTTGTAAACCATTCAAGGCCTACTTTCCTATTTGCAAAAGTGGCAATGTTGGAAGAAAAATTATGACGTTTCGCAAACATCATTATATAACTGGTGAATGTCTGCTGAAGATTCATTCCTTCGTCATTAGGAGTTAATAGCGCAAGATTTGTTCCTTCAACTCTTCTATTTTTTACAGAATCTTCGTTGATGGGGTTTCGGCTAAGAAGGGATGCTTCAAATGTGGCATTCAACCATAGTTGTAGCAGCCAGAAAGGTCCAGAAAGGAGCAAGCTTCCTTTCGTCTTGATTGTCTTCAACGCCGTGACGCCTTCGCCAAGGGATTCATGCAGGTTGGCAAAAATGATTTTGCTAAGACAAAGGTTATGTCCAGCATGCAACTGGTTCGCCATGGTTAAGTACCTCTTCGCCACTTGGAGAAACCTTGAATAGAAAATACAGCGTGAGAGCCAGAGAGCCAAGGCAACATGTTCTTGGTCAAAAACCTCTGTGGTTTCTTTGACAATTGGATAAGGTCATAAATGCCCATTTTCTTCCAAACTTAGGACTTGGATTTTTCTATCTTTTCTAGCCAAGCTAAGTAGTCGGAAGGGTCTTTCAACAGAGGGCATGATCTAAAAACCCTAAAACTAGTATTTATGAACTCTAAGTTTATGGAGTCCCTAGAAGCTATGGTTGAAGGTGAACCTTGGTCATCTACCTTAGATTTCTCATCAATCCTAACTTCCTTATCAGTCATAGGTCTTAAACTGTTTGTTATGGGTTTGTAACGGTGATAAGATTGAAAAAATTCCCTAATTTTAATAGGATCAGCAGTAAGATCAGGTAAAGGACCTAGCATGGCATAGGTTTTACTAGACACAAGAATAAGTATAAGCACCTGGAATTGATATTTCCTGCGTTTCTCTTCTTCATTTGAAGGTTCTGAGATGTATTGCTGATTTCCAACTACATTTGGACCTAATATCCTATGAACTGAAGCGAGTTCTTTGGAATTCTTGGAATCTTTTGCCTTCTTGTTGGTTTTCTTGGAGATTGTTGAAGTGGGAGCCATTGTGGTAGTGAGTGTGTGAAGAAAAATTTGGAGAAAGATGAAGTTTTAAGGACGGTGCGTTTCAGAAAATTCAGAAAGTGAAAAAGGTAAAATGGTAACTTTCACTCTTTTATAGATGGATTGAAGTGGGACAGTTACTATGCATGATTACTATACATCATTTATGGTGACAAAATCATGGGACATGTGTTACATGAAGGTGATGTGATGAGACGGTGGCAGTTAAAGGGCATGATTGAAAAGATTCTCGTGTGGGATTGAAGAGACATTTCAGAAAAGGCGTCATGATGACCCCGAAGTCACAATTATGCTGAAGCATATGAATAGTTTATGACGTCGAATTACTTATGGCGTCGAATTATGTTATCAAAGTGTCTTTTTCTCCATATGATGTCGAAAATGACATTTTTGGGGGGGCAATTTGTTGGCTCTTAATTTCGATGTTGTCGCACCTTGAAAAATACAATCGAAAATACGACCTTCGCGCAAAAGGCGTGGAAGATATTGCGACTCGACAGAGTCGCCACCGAATGTAACACCCCAAATAATTAAAATATTTATTTATTAAATTATTATGATTAAGCGGTGTTTTGGTGCTTTGTGATGACTTTGTGGCGTTGATGGATTACGTGATTTTGTGGGGTAGCCTTGAGTTAAGGGAACTTGGAGAACTTAGAGTTAGTAATTTAATTAGATTATTTTGTTAATAATAATATTGAAATAATTTGAATAATTAGAATATTATTTAGAGTTTTATTATTATTGTTAATTAAATAATTAGGAGGTCATTAAGGGTAAGACGATAATGTTGAGGGGATTAGTGGAGGATATTATGGTAAATAGAGATTAAGGCCCAAAACCTTTAGGTTTAACAAAAGAAAAGTAGGGATTTGGAGATCAGAATTTTGGCAACCCTAAGGAGATTAGAGAGCTGAGGAAAGGAGGCTAGATTTAGGAATCAACCGTAGGAACCCGGAAAATGAAGAATCGCTGCTGGAATTTCGAGGTATGGGGGGTAATCCGGGTTAATGTGTTTGATATGGGTTTAAGGTAGTGGTAGTCACGTGTTTTCGTTTTCTGATAATTTCGTGTGGATCTGTGATGAATCTGTTGTGTATTTTCGTGATCTGATGTGTGCGATTTCTGTGATGAATCTGGTGTAAATTGTTGTATTTTGATGTTGAATGATTGTTGATGTTGTGATGAACTTTTGAATAATCAGATATGTACATCGAACCTAATAATAACTAAATCCAGACTTAGTAATTAGGAATAATTGATGTAGATGATGAAGTAAGATGAGTAACACAGATCTGGGATGAATCGAAGTTGATTTGAGGCTGTTTCTGGTGGATCGAAGGTGTTGGGAAGAGGGATTTTGCGTGCAGATGCGAAATCTGAGTTTTTGGAGGAGTCTCTGGTGATACGCATAATGGGGAAGGCAATACGCGTAATGGTGAAGGCAATACGCATACCGGGAGAGGCAATACGCGTAAGGAGACACTCCCAAGGTGATACGTGTAGCGTACGCACCTGTCCCCAAGGGCTACTATGGCTCTCTGCTGATACGCGTATGGAAGTTGGGCAATACGCGTACTAGGAGGCTATACGCGTAAGGAAATCTGAAGGAGAATTAAGAGGGAGGACCTCTCTGCTGATACGCATATTGAAGAGGGCAATAGGCGTATGGGGTGGCGTGGAAATTGGGCCATACGCGTATTAGGGTAGACCATACGCGTATGGGCAGAGGTGTGTGCAAAATTTTCCGTTCTTGCAATTTCTATCCCGATTTCGCTTGTGATGTGATTCCTTTGATACGTATGACTAAGATGAGATAATATGGCACTAGTAATCTAGTAATGACGATGAATATAATAAAAATCGGGGGTTTTATGTGATGAGTATTATATGATGAAATGTGAGATTTAGTAACGGATAACGACGAGTGTGAAATGATGTTGTACCGTGGTGCATAATGATTATAGTATGATGAATTGTGATGAATGTGAGGTGAAGTTGTTTTATGACGAGTTAATGGTAATCTGTGAATGATGTGATAACATGGTGCTTTATGATGATTTGTGATGTATGTTAATAATATGTGATCATGATGATTTGTGATGATTTGTGATGTATGTTACTAAATGTGACCATGATGATTTGTGATGTATGTTACTAATATGTGGCCATGATGATTTGTGATGTTTTGTGATGTACGTGACCATGAGGATTTATGATGAATTATGATGCGTGATTTGATTTATGATGATGATGGTTTATGAATGATGATGCAATTGACAATTTAGTGACGATGATGATTATGACGTTTGCATCATGCATTCATAGCATTGTAGGACTTCGGTCCAATTTGGTGGCTTCAATCCCATTGTGTGGATTGAAGTGTTTTATGACGTGCTCCGGTTCTTGTGTAGAATCGATCCTATTGGTGGGGATCTTTGGAGGGTGATGGCCCAGTGTCCATTGATTATGATGATGTTGGTACCACATGCATGAATCTGTTGTTGCATTTCATATTATGTGGCATTGTATGAGATCGTTGTGATTGATGTATTTTGGTGTTATTGATGATTTGATGTTGTTGTTGTGTGGTGCTTTATCTTTCACCTATATCTTATATATTGATTTCGTGATTACTCACCCCGCCTGTTTGAATGTTGCCTCCACGTGGGTAACGTGCAGATGATCAGGATTAGCTGTTTGGCGCGTGAAGAGCTTACTTGAAGTGCTTTTAGTTATTTTTGGTCGAGTAGAAGGTCTTGCTCTGATATGTAACATCGGGTCGGAGAGTTGAGTCGAACCGTAATGTTCTTGTATTTGATGATATTATGATGTGTAGAGTTTATTTAAAAACCTTGAGTTATAAATTAAAATGAAGTTTTTGTGAAGTTTTTCTGCTACGAAGTATTTGATCTAATTATGATGTCTTTTTACGAAATGTGACGCCCTTGTGGGATTTGTACTCTGAAAAAAAAGGTGTTTTTATTCGTGATATTTGTTGGGTAGAAAAGGGTGTTACATTAGTGGTATCAGAGCAGGTCGGTCCGTCTGGCCAGGTTGTCTAATGTTGTTTGTTTCCCTAGTGAGTGACATGTGTGTGAAAACACTGTCGATGCTTGTTTTGTTTTCCATTTGCAGGTTGGGAATGAAACATGTGGGGGGACAAGATGGTGTTTCTCCAAGGTGTTTCGAGTGTGGAGCGATGGCTAAGTGTGGTGTTGGACGCTGTGATAGTTTGGTAAAGATCGTTTGTACCGCCTTGTGATAGTCGGCTGTTATTGACAAATTGAGGAACTGATCACCCTTAATCTCTTGTTGATAATAGACGGGATCATGTTGGATGTGATAGACGTGTCTTGCAAGCTTAAGTGGTGTGCGTAGTGAATTTCTTAGAGTTAAGCCAAGTGCTTACGGATTGTTTTGATGAGTCGATGCAAACTATTAGATTTGAAGACGAGGCGAATTCGAGCTTCTTGCTTGTCGATTAAGTTGGAATGTCTTGAAGATAACAATCAGGTATTATTGATGTCTGCTTTTGAGGGATAAAGAACAGTTTGATGGCTAGTGATATGCCAGTGGTCTGTAATTCCTGATGTTCACCTGAATCTAATTTCGACAACGGTGAAGAGTTGTTTATTCTGTTAAGCAAGTGAATGAATCTGTGGAAGATGGTGTAAAGGTGTTTATGATGTTGGATTCCTTGAAGCTTAAGAGGATACGGTAGCGTGTGAGCTACTTTTTGGTGTGTGACTATTCAGAGGTGTTCCCATGAGATATCAGTGATGTACCACCTTAGTGTGGAGTGGAACTTGCTATCGACCTGGTACTTGATGCAAGCTCGATGTCAGTGAATGCATACGAGATATATGTTTCTGAGTTAGGAGAATGGATGGAATAGTCGAGAGAATTGCTCGAGAAGAGGCTTGTCTGACCAAGTGTTTCTTCGTAGGGTGCTCCTGTGCTGTTAGTGAAGAAGAAAAATGGAAGTATGAGGTTGTGTGTTGATTATCGGCAGTTGAATAGATGGACGATCAAGATTAAGTGTCTGCTTCCGTGGATTGATGATTTGATGGATCAGTTAGTAGATGCCGGTGTGTTTAACAAGATTGATTTGAGGTCTGGTTATCGTCAGATTCACGTTAAACCTGATGATATTCCAAAGACGACTTTTGGGACGAGGTATGGTGGCTATGAGTATACTGTGATGTCGTGGATGTGTCTAATGCACCTAGTGTTAATGGAGTATATGAATTGGATTTTTCATGAGTATTTGGATAAGTTGGTGGTGGTTTTATTGACGATATTCTGATAGACTCTAAAACTGAAGAAGAGCATGCTGAGTATTTGAGGACTGTGTTGCAAGCACTGAAAGAGAAGGAGTTGTATGTAAAACTGTCGAAGAGTGAGTCCTGGTTGAAGGAAGTGAGTTTCCTTGGCCATGTGATATCTAGTGGTGGGATGTTGCTTGTGGGGCAAGCTTTGTTGAATTGAAGAAGAGGTTGACGACCGCTCCGGTGTTGATCTTGCCTAATTCGAGTGAATCTTTTGTGGTGTAATGTGATGCGTCGAAGATGGGTCTATGTGGAGTATTGATGCAGAATGGACAAGTTGTTGCTTACACTTCGAGACATCTGAGAGTTTATGAAAGGAATTATCTTACGCATGACTTAGAGTTGGCCGCTGTGGTGTTTGTGTTGAAGACTTGAAGACTTATCTTTTTGGCTCTAAATTTAAAGTGTTAAGTGATTATAAGAATTTGAAGTGCTTGTTCGATCAGAAATAATTGAATATGAGGCAGAGAAGGTGGTTGGAATTACTGAAGGATTATGACTTTGATTTGAGTTACCATCGGGGCAAAGCAAATGTAGTGGCTGACGCGTTGAGCAAAAAGTCATTGCATATGTTGATGCTATAGTGAGAGTATTGGAATTAATCGAACAGTTTCGAGATTTGAGTTTGGTGTGTGGAGAGACTCTTGACAGTGTGAAGTTAGGAATGTTGAAGCTGACAAGTGGTATTTTGGAGGAAATCAAAGTGGGTCAGCAAGTGGATTTGAAGTTGGTGGACCAATTGACGTTAATTAACCAAGGTAATAGAGGTAAATTCCAGATTTATGAGGATGGTGTGATGGGGTTTCGAGATAGAGTGTGTGTTTCAGATGTTCCAGAAATTGAGAAAAGTATTCTATAAAGAAGGATATTGCTGAGTTCGTTTATGCTTATTTGACTTGTCAGAAGTCGAGGATCGAACATCAGAAGTCGTTGGGTATGATTCAACCGTTGAATATTCTAGAGTGGAAATGGGATAGTATTTCCAAGGATTTTGTGTCGGGATTGCCGAAGGCGGAGGAAGGATAGATTAAATAAATAGGCTCATTTTTACCGACGAAGATTAATCATTCTATGCAGAAGCTAGCTGAGATGTATATTGAGGAAATCGTGAAGTTGTATAGGATACCGTCGGGGTATTGTGCCGGATAAAGACCCGAGATTTACGTCGAGGTTTTGGAAGAGTTTGCAAGATGTTTTGGGTACTAAGCTAAGGTTGAGTTTTGCCTATCATCCGCAGACGGATGTACAGACATAGAGGACTATCCAATCTCTAGAGGATTTGTTGAGGGCTTGTGTGTTGGATCACGGAGGATCGTGGAATAGCCATTTACCATTGATTGAGTTCACGTACAATAATAGTTTTCATGCTAGTATTGGGATGGCATTGTATGAAGCTTTGTGTGGAAGGAGGTGTAGGGTTTCTTTGTGTTGGTATGAGTCAGGCGAGAGTGTTGTACTTAGACCTGAAATTGTGCAAGAGACGACTGAGAAGATTGAGATGATCCAAGAAAAGATGAGAGCGTCGCAGAGTTGCCAAAAGAGTTACCATGATAAGAGGAGGAAAACACTTGAATTCTAAGAGGGAGATCACGTGTTTTTGAGGGTGACGCCTGTGACTGGTGTGGGTCAAGCTTTGAAGTCTAGGAAGCTCACTCCACACTTTGTTGGTCCTTACCAAATTTTGGAGAGGATATGAGAGGTGGCCTATCAGATTGCTTTACTGCTGACGCTTGCGAAATTGCACGACGTGTTCCATGTGTCTCAGTTGAGGAAGTACATTCCAGATCCGTCGCATGTGATTCAGATGGATGATGTACAAGTGAGGGATAATCTGACTGTAGAAGCTTTGCTTGTGCGGATTGATGGTTGTGAAATAAAGCAATTGCGGGGTAAAGGCATAGCTTTGGTGAAGGTTTTGGTGGGGTGGACCGGCTGGCGAAAGTTGGACTTGGGAACGTGAAGATCGGATGAAGGAGTCATATCCGACTCTGTTTCCTTTAGGTAATTTTCGAGGGCGAAAATTCTTTAAGTGGGGGAGAGTTATAACACCCCAAATAATTATAATATTTATTTATTAAATTATTATGATTATGCGGTGTTTTGGTGCTTTGTGATGACTTTGTGACGTTGATGGATTAAGTGATTTTGTGGGGTAGCCTTGAGTTAAGGGAACTTGGAGACCTTAGAGTTAATAATTTAATTAGATTATTTTGTTAATAATAATATTGAAATAATTTGAATGATTAGAATATTATTTAGAGTATTATTATTACTGTTAATTAAATAATTAGGAGGTCATTAAGGGTAAGACGGTAATGTTGAAGGGATTAGTGGAGGATATTATGGTAAACAGAGATTAATGCCTAAAACCCCTAGGTTTAACAAAAGAAAAGTAGGGATTTGGAGATCAGAATTTTGGTAACCCTAAGGAGATTAGAGAGCTGAGGAAAGGATGCTAGCTTGAGGATTCTACCGTAGGAACCCGAAAAATGAAGAATCGCTGCTGGAACTTCGAGGTATGGGGGTAATCTGGGTTAATGTGTTTGATATGGGTTTAAGGTAGAGGTAGTCACGTGTTTTCATTTTCTGATAATTTCGTGTGGATCTGTGATGAATCTGTTGTGTATTTTCGTGATCAGATATGTGCGATTTCTGTGATGAATCTGGTGTAAATTGCTGTATTTTGATGTTGAACGATTGTTGATGCTGTGATGAACTTTTGAATAATTAGATCTGTAAATCGAACCTAATAATAACTAAATTCAGACTTAGTAATTAGGTTGAGTCAAACATCGGGTTGGGGAGTTGAGTCGAACCGTAGTGTTCTTGTATTTGATGATATTATGATGTGTAGAGTTTATTTAAAAACCTTGAGTTATAAATTTAAATGAAGTTTTTGTGAAGTTTTTCCGCTACGAATTATTTGATCTAATTATGATGTCTTTTGACGAAATGTGACGCCCTTGTGGGATTTATACTCTAAAAAAAACGTGTTTTTATTCGTGATATTTGTTGGGTAGAAAAGGGTGTTACACCGAACTTTATTTATCCCAAAAGAGGGAAAGGAAAATATTGAGAAAACCTTTAAGGAGATAAGAACATGGTCATCGCAATCTTGTGCCTACGTACCTTACATTCGAATGAATGAAGAATCAGAGTGTCCGTAGTTCGTGGATACGACCACGAAAAGAAGGAGTTTGAAGTTGGAGTTTGGTTTAGATGACGATTACTCAAAGCTTAAGAAAGGCTCCTCGGGCCCAAGTAATCGGGAGAGTGAGTCAAAGGCTCGACTCTCTCTCTCTCTCTCTCTCTTTTTAATCTAAGGTGGTTGAGTTTGAAAAGTGTGGTAAGTGACAAATGGTTGGAATATAGTTTGAATGCAGTCGAGCTGGAAGTGTTTTAGAGGCGTTAATTGCTCACACACGAGTAAGAGAACTCGCACCCAAACAACTGAAGAGAGATCAAAGGCTCAATCCCCCTTTTTTTCACCTTGAAAAGAGTTTCGATAGTCGTTAATCGTTTTAATGTTTGATTATGAAAATCCACTTGATGTTGGATCAAGGGTTTGATTGTATGCGAAGAGGTTGATTGCGAGGTAAAGGGCACTCGGCTTAAAGGTTTGTTTTATAAATGCCTCGATGACGAATTGATAGTTTGTTTGAAAAGGGTGTGAATCGATCATAGTCCCTAGGGGTGCTCCTAGTAATGAAACCATGATGAGATGTGTGAGTGTGTGCATTAGGTTGAAGGCGATGCTAATGAGCAATCGACTTACGGGGGTGTTTTGAAAATGGCTCGACGACGAATCGAGAATTAGTTTGAAAATGGTTTAGTCTATGCTAGTCCCTAGGGGTGCTCCTAGTGAACAAACCACAATCAAAACAGAGCGAGTAAAGTGCGTACATCGGAATGGGAGCGGGGTACATGTAAGTTACACGGGATTGTACGAAATAAATAGGGTCATTATAAGGTAGCCCAAGAGGAAGTCGTCTGTGTGCAAGGTGTCCTAAACTAAGCCACGAGACAGAGTCGGACAAAAGCTCCAAGCTAGGGTTTATGTACAAAGTCTATACTCCATGTCTCAGTATAGTAACCACAGTCCACCAATTAATCATTTTTCTTGAATATTATGACCAGGATATGAATAAGATATGAACAGATGAATATGGTATGAACAGTATGAATATGAACAATATATATTGACGGAAAAATAAAACAAGAGTATATTGAACATAAATTAAAGTTAGTGGTTAGTGATTAATCGTTAGTCGTTATTGAATCAGATGAATCGCTTTGAATCAGGTCGACTATAACGTTAAACCATCGTAGCACGATCTATGATGAAGATCATACTATACGAGGTCGCGCAAGTATGATGTTTGTGCTAAAACACGATAGAGAAAAGATGACGGTCTCGTCTTAATCACAAACTTTCGTCAATTAATCGAAGGTAACTTATCACGATCTCAAAGTATAGAAAAAGATCTCAATGATTATTCACTACAGATTTGAAACCATGAAGGTTAAACAACCTCAATAATCAACATTCACAATTTTTAGACTTCATCGACCAAAGATAAAATCGAAAAGAAAATAGAAGATGATATGAAATGAAAATAGGATGAAATAAATAAGAAAAGAAAATGGTCTAATCTTAATCATGGATTTTCATCGATGAATCGACAACCCATGATTTTTAGATGTTCATCGACTAATATTTGAAATAAAATCGAAAATGAAAATCAACTTGGAATTTAAAAGTAATGGAAATAATAGATCCATAACAACTTGAAATATTACAAAAAAGGAATTTCATAAAAATTAGGGAAAATAAAAATAAAATAAAATAAAGATGAAGAAGAAAAAGTAAATAAGAAAAGGAGAGGGGAAGGAGGTGCGCAAGTAGTTGTGAGGAGTGTGTCCAACGTTGGCTCATAAGCCCATCTAGCCACTTCAAAAATCAAAACTACTACAAAAAAGAAAAAAAATGCTTGAAGGCCCACCAACAACAAATATGAGGGCATGGGTAAAACAAGTAGCAACGATAGCCTTCAGACTACACTAGGCGATGCTCAGATCAAGGCAAAGTTAAAAGGGACGGTCAACGAAAAGGGTCGCATCAAAGTCATGGCTTCACCATCAGATTTCATCATCATCTTTCAGAGGAACAAAAATGAAAACGAGGAAGAAACACGAGCAACCAAATCAAATCGTTTCCAACATCTTACTGCGCGGGATCTCTCTCGTTCATGCTCGTTGCGTTTATGTTTTGAAAACAGGTTTGCGTATTTTTTGCTCACGGCTTCCTCTATTTCGGTTTCGAATAATTTCTCTCTTCTTTTACTCAAAAAAATTTCTGGGTTTGAATTTGGTTTGAGGTTTGAGAGTTGTGTTGGGTGATTAGAGAAAAAGGTTGGGTTGATTTATGGATTGAAGAAGAAGGTTGAGTAGGGATGTGTTGTACGGTTGGTGAAGAGGATTGGGGAAGGATTTGAGTGATGAATTTTCAGAAGTTTATTGTGTTATGGATTTGAGGTTATGGAGAAGATTGAAGAAGTTTCGGAATGGTTTTTCTTTGCAAGGAAAAAGTGTGTTTTGGGTACATTAATGGTTATGGAATCGGGCAGCATCTATTTGGCTGAAAAGCTTCCCAAAATGAATGAAGAGAGGGTTTATTTTATAGGAGAATGGAGAGGAATTTGGTTGTCGTTTTGAAATCTTTTTGTGACGTTTTCATTGTGTCGTACATAGGTCATGAGCAAGTTGTTATGCGTTGACCTCCTGCTGTGGGAAGGTGTATGTTAGCTGGTTTTGTCGTTTTCATTTGTGGGGCCAAGTTGTGGTGATATGCTGTTATTCCTTGGCTGTCTCATGCGTTACCGTTTTGGAGTGACGTTGTTTGGCTGAAATTGTGAATGGTTTGTGAAGGTGCGATGTACTGCAGATTGTGTATAGTGACTCACGGCTTTACTTGTGCATGTACCGTTTGTGAGATGTATTTCGTGATGGTTGTGAGTTGTGTATCGTGGGGTTGGTTATGGTGCGTAGTATTGTGTAGCATGGGGAAAGTAGCTGGCTGGTATTAAGTGGCTCGTAGCATATGTTATACATTGTGAATGAAGGCTGGTGATGGCTCGATCGTGTAGCAGCTGAGAATGGTTTTGTCTTGGCATGAAGATTGTAGTGGCTTTGGATGTTTTTTCTTCTTGTCAAAAATGGACTTTGAATGCACTTATTTTGTAATGACCTTGGGTTCTTGATAGAAAAAGAATGATAAATGGGCTCATGGTTTCTTATTTAAAAAGACTTTGGTTTATGAAATTTTCATGTATTCTTGTAAATCACACGTGAACATGGACTTTGAACTTGATCCAAAACAAAGGCCTTCAACTTTGATCTTGAATTCACAATTGTCTTGAATTCTTCCATTCTCGATTTAAAAACAATGATGATTAAAATTTGACTTTTCATGTTAACTCCATATCCACATTTGAAACCATTCTTAAATTTCTCCTGAAATGAATCGATTTATAACCATGAACCCATTCTTTGAGAAACGAGTCAAACATGAATCAATCAATCTTGAACTTTGCCAATTGCATATTGAGGAACCAAAATTCTCACTGTGGATCACGCCTTGAAATCGTGACTTGAAATATGAATTGCATTGTTCAAAACCTTAACTGACACCTCATACACAAACACTTGAATCAATCGCACTCAGGCCTTGACCTTGAAACAAACCCTTTTCCTGACTGATGAATCTCAACACATACTGCACTTATCTGCCTTGATAACCTTACTTGAAACCCAATCCATCCTTGCAACCATTTGAGCAGAAATAACACTTTTTGGATTTTTGAATAGCAGTTAATGGATGGATATACAGATGAAGGTGATATACAAGTAGGACAAAATTGGGGTATGACAAATGCTTCTATCTAATTGGCTTAAACCTAGTAAGATGAACTGCTACGACGTTCATTCTTTCAAGGTGTAAGACGATTAGATATGAGGAAGACTCCGAATTTGTCCGAACAGAAAGAAAATGCTTGGGAAGTGGAATGATAGATCAGTGTCGACCCTCGAGTGGACACTGAAAAACATGCAAAGGTCGTTATCACCAAAAAGATGGTAACAGTCAATCTGACACCAAAAGGATGACACGCTTGTCACCAAAAGGATGATAGAGAACACATGTATAAAGATATCTGACGCCAAAAGGATGGCGGACCTATCACCAAAAGGATGATAGTAAACTCACACGACTCGACTCGCTATTACCAAAAGGATAACAGTAAGTACACACACAGACCCTTCACCAAAAGGATGAAATGAGGTCAAGACTCGCTATTACCAAAAGGATAATAGTAAACAAACACATAGGATTCTGATGTTGTCGTTCACCAAAAGGATGATTCACACACCAAAGATCCACGAATTACTGACACCAAAAGGATGACGGATCTATCACCAAAAGGATGATGAAGACGCACACAACCTGATGACCCTTCACCAAAAGGATGAAAGTGAGGTCAAAACTCGCTATTACCAAAAGGATAATGTAGCGGAGAAATTTGTGAGTATAAGCTATTAACTTAACTAAAAAAAAAAAGTGTCGCCACCGCACTTTTATTTTATCCAAAAGAAAAGGAAAAAGAGCAAACAAAACCTAAAGAAGTTCTAAAACAAGAACAAATGAACAAAGACTGGGTAAGGGGGGTTGGTTACGCAATGGGAAGGTATTAACACCCAAAACGTCTATAATACCCTATAGGAACCCTTTGAAATATCTACCGCTTTTGGTTTGAAAAGGTTTGCTTGAAAAAGATTGGGAGAGATGAGAAGAGAAGTATTTTTTAAGATTTTGTGTTTGGAGAGACTTACCGTCTCATGCCTACGTACCCACGAAGTGCAATGTAGGATCAAAACCTCGTAGTTCGTGGTACAAAGAATGAAATTTGTTTGTTTTGGTTGATTTTAAGTGTAAAGACAAGTCGTCATTTCTAAGCGAATAATTCTGCTTAAAGAAATGAATCATGTCTAAACTTATGAAAAAGTTTTAAAGGAAAAGTGCATATGGCACAAAAAGAGATTGATGAATTTTTATATTTTTTATGTTTTTATGAAATGATCAAAATATGATTAAAATTGATTGACATTTATTAAAGAAAACAAAGTTTAAAAATCACTTGACCAAAGTTAAGGTTTTATTATGAAAACGGTTTTGAGTTTGAAAACAAAAAGATATTGAAAAAGGGAGAAAGTTTTGAAAATTGAAGAAGGGGTGGAGAAGAAGAGACTATCATAGTGCATAAAATAAAAACTAGGGTAAGAAAGATCTAACTACATGGAGGCACTCTTCAAAGCATAATAAGAAAAGAATTTCATCCTCTTGAGCCAATAAGCAAGCCAAAAAAAGGCTAAGATACCAAACTCCATAATGGTCCAAAGCATAAGGGAGAGAATCCTATTTCTAAGTCCATAAGCCCATAATCAAGCCAAGAAGGTCCTCCAAAGAAGGGATAGTGGCCATAGTCCAACAATTAAGAGCACAAGTCTTTTAGTGGTTTAATCCTTTATTAATGTTTTTGAGTCCAAATGGACAAAAGAAAAACAAAACACAAGATAATATGGTCCAAGTGGACAAGAGAAAAATGACATAAACATAAACATGATATGATATATGATAATATAAATAAAGAGAGGTAGGGAGCGAGAAGGAAACATAAAAAAAATTTTAGAAGTTAGTAATTAGTAGCACAAAGCTCTAGTGCCATAAGCCTTCACCAATTATCTTGTTTCGCGTTTTGAACTATAGTGATTAAATAATGCACTTAGCTTAAGGTTAATGAACTTGACAGAAGATTGGTAGAACCAAAGCCTCTACAACGTCAAGTTTCAAAGGTTATGGACCTAATGCAAAAAATTAATCAACATTGGGTTGACACGACCAATCAAGGTCCGGACCACGAAAGTTCAAATTCCGAATTGGATAAAGAGGGACAAATGTTGCGCTATGTTAAGGAATCGCCGAGTAATTTACGGAGTAATTACCCTACAATGAGGTCGGTCAATAGATATTTGTGCTAATGCATGCTAGATGAACGATATGTAAATCGTCATCTGAAAGCAATACCGCATGAAAAGAAAATAGGTAGTGATCTAGTCTTGATCAAGAATTCAACAAAGAAATTTTAAGATCCATAAGACTTTCATCGATCAAAATAAAAAAAGAAATAGATGAAGAGAAATGCCAAATTGAATTACAAAGTCAAGAACCTTTCATCTTCAAGTTCAATCACCTTTAATTGATAGATTTAAGTGTAAAAACATATCACTAATTCAAAGCACCTCAAATGAATTCAACAATTCATTTAAAGATAAATTTGAACTAATGAATGTTTAATTACTCTAACCATATCCAAAGTCTATTGAAATTGAAGAGAAATTAATCTCAACAATGTGTTTCAAGGCTAAAATAAGAAGAAAGGGGAAGATGGAGGAAGAAAAACCAAAACAGTCCAAAAAACAAGTGAAAATCACATTCTGGACACTGGTTAATCGATTAACCATTTCATGTGTAAAAGTGTTAATCGATTAACCAGTTGAAAAATGCAATTCTGGGTGCAAAATCCAACTGCTAATCGATTAACACTGTGAAAACAACAACAAATCAGTTTGAAAATTGCAAAATCCTTGATCAATCGTTTATTCAAACACCTCATAATCAAGAATGCAATTGTGCATGAAATTTTGAGTAAAACAACAGCAAAAACCAGTAATCAAACACAATTACAAGATCCAAAGAATCAAGTAACAAGAATCCACCAAGGATTTACATTATGGAAGATGAAGATGAAGCTTCAATAATGGTGAAAGATGAATTACCACTTCAAATCTGAAAATTCCTTCAAATTGCTTCAAGATCCAAACACCAAAGCCTTGATCTATGAGAATTGATGAAGAAAACAAGTTTGGATAAGGTTTAGCTCAAAGTTGAACAAGATTTAATGTGAATTTTTGTTAACTTTCAAAAGAAGAAAAGTGAGCTTTAGTGAAATTTGTGGTTGGGGAGAGAATTTGCAAGTGGTTTGTTGGCTCTCAAAAGCTTCAAGAGAAATTTTAGCAAGGTGAATTTGGATCTCAAAAGCTTCAAGAGAAATTTTAGCAAGGTGAATTTAGCTATCAAAAGCTTCAAGCGAAATTTTAGCAAGGTGAATTTGGCTCTCAAAAGCTTGTGAAATGAATGAAATGAGGTCTCTATATATAGAGTTTAGGATTGGAAATTTGGTGGGAAATTATCAAAAGAGTGGTGATTAGTGGAGGTACATGGTGGGAATTAATTATGATGATGTGGGGAATTAAAATGGGATGGTATAGAATATTCCACATGTGATCCAAATGATGAAAATTGGTGCCAATTGCTGCAGAATTTGAATTTGGCACATTTTTTTCAAAAATTGCATGTGTTAATCGATCAACCATTTTCAGTGCAAAATGTGTTAATCGATTAACACATTGAAAAAATGAGAAAAATGGCTTTTTGATGTACTGTCTTGGCTCTGGCTCGATTTCTCTTACTTGTCAAAGAAGGCATGGAAATAAACACATGAACCTTGGAGTCTCTTGAATAATAATCAATTAAATCTTAGAAACTCTTTATCAGATAATTTTTGAATTAATTGCATATCAACTTTGACTTTGTTCAGATGAAATTCATTCGAGCTGTGGGACTGTTTTTTTTTAATCTTTAACCTGTTCTTCCCCTGAAAATGTTAGTGAAAGAAAACAAAATATTTTTGGATTTTGATTAAAGGTTATTAAACAAAAACAAATTAAGCAATAATACAACCGACAAACACACACATACTCAAAGATCCCTGCAAGGCACAATCTTGTAAAAGAGGGAACCAATGTGTGATCTTGTTTATATGCATGAATGCACATGACAAGCAGAGAATCTTAGGGGGAAAAATTAGGGTATTACAGATAATAGTAAGTAAACATAGATTTTCGACACCAAAAGGATGACAGATCTATCACCAAAAGGATGATAGAAGACACATGCAACTACGACACCAAAAGAATGACAGATCTATCACTAAAAGGATGATAGAAAACACAGACGACTCTAACACCAAAAGGATGACAGACCTATCACCAAAAGGATGATGGAGGACTCACAACTCTGACACCAAAAGGATGACGGACCTATCACCAAAAGGATGATAGTGAACACAGACGCACGACCCTTCACCAAAAGGATGAAAGTTAGGTCAAAACTTACCACTACCAAAAGGATAATAGTTAGAACAAAACTTTTTGACACCAAAAGGATGACAGACCTATCACTAAAAGGATGATAGCAAACACACGACTCAATGACCCTTCACCAAAAGGATGAAAATGAGGTCAACACTCGCTAATACCAAAAGGATAATAGTAAGTACACACTGGTTTCTGACACCAAAAGGATAACGGTAGGATCAAACAACACAAATTGCTACCACCAAAAGGATGATATAAACTTCCCAAACTTTGAAAATTACCGACACCAAAAGGATGAAGGTTAGGTTGAAACAACATGAGCGGCTACCACCAAAAGGATGATAGAAACTTCCCAAACTTTGAGAATTACCGACACCAAAAGGATGAAGGTTGGGTTGAAACAACATGAGCGGCTACCACCAAAAGGATGATAGTGAGTTTTTGATTTTGAGAATTGCCAACACCAAAAGGACGAAGGTCAGGTTGAATTGATAGGGTTTGGTTATCACCAAAAGGATGATAGTAAAGCAATTGACAAAAGGTCAAGTTTGCTGGATGTATGATGAGTAAAACTTGTTTGGAGACATCAACAAAAGGTTGAAGCAAAGCAGGTTATCGAGGAACACCATCCTTATCAACAAAAGGTTGAGAGGAACAAACTCACTGGGGAACGCCCAAGAGGAAGGTAAACAATTATTCGAAGAAAAAACACTGATCGGTCTGAGGATAACAACTCTATCAACAAAAGGTTGAAGAGACATAATTCAATAGGGAACGCCCACTGGCTCGGAGAAATGCCACTGGCTGAGTTAGGGATGACAACTTCATCAACAAAAGGTTGAGGAGACAACTCAATGAGGAATGCCCACTGACTTGCTTGGAGGTTACAGCTTCATCAACAAAACGTTGAAATAATTCTATGTGGAACACCCACGAACTTGAAGAAGATGCCTCTGGATGGGCTGAAGATCATCTTGAGTTTGATCAACAAAAGGTTGAACAACTTCGTGAGAAACGCCCACGGATTTACAGCAGATGCCCCTGGCTGGGCTGAAGATCGTTTTGAAATCTTGAGATTGATCCTGGATCTTGACTTATGCATGTATGAATGCTCAATTTTGTAATGATGCTTCATATCGAATGGAAATGAAAATGTAAATGCTGACGCTCAAAGATGCAAGTGCTGGGGAAGTATGATTTGGTTTTTGTATACATATGATGCACATGATGTTTATGATGTCAAATGTATATGATGCGTATGATTGGAGATGGGTGATTGGATATGTTTTGTGGCGGGATTCCAGTATGGTGGACTTTAGGTAGTTGCCATTACGGATTGAACTTTGGGTGATGGGAGGGTTTGATTTCCTCGGCACACAGTTCATTGAGTACACCATGATCGAAGTAGACGAAGATGCTCTCGAAGCCTTGAGTTTGATTCACTTGATGATAAGTCGTGAGTTCATTTCTGAGATAACCACAACTTATATGCTTGAGGGTCATGGTGACCTAACAAATGAGCGTAGCGACGTAATTAACTCATGAAGGTCGTACTTTTGCTCTGAACTTGATGATCACTAATGTCTGGCAAGGTCTGCCTGACCAACTTGAAGATACAGAAGGTCTGCCTTCTGTAACTGGTCTTGCCCCGGTCTGAATGTGTTAATGGTCTGCCCCTGATTAACCAGTTCTGAAGTGATTTGATCTTTGGAAGCTGAGCTTTGATGTGCTATGAGATAACTTGCCCCTGATTAAGATTTTTCAAGGATTTTCCCCTGATTGAGCTGCTTTGAGGTAGCCTTGATTCAAGTTGATGCCAATGAAGGTTCAAGTTCCTCCTTGATTGCCCCTTGTTGGAGTTGTCTTGATGTCAAGCACTAATTTGCAGTTAAAATTATACATTCACAAATTATAATCTTAATGCAATGCTCATGCAACTTTTGAAAAAGAGTCGTTTATTAGAGTGTTGTGATAGTGTAAGACGAATGGACCATTATTCCAGACGACGTGGTGATTTCGCTAGTGTGTGAAAGATATAGCAAGGAGAATAACACCAGTGTTGAATATGTAGGGAGTCAGTTTACGCGACCTTGCAATAGTATGCTTTCAGAATAAACATTGCCTCAATTAGGTCTTTCGAGGGTTGTAACGTGGTTTGGTTCACGGTTTAAGAAACAAAGGATATTAGGCTCAAAGCATGGTTTGTACCCACCCCTTCTCCGTGATGAACTCCAGTCCTACGTTCAGTTAATTCTGCACACGTTTGTCTTCCAAAAGGGTTAACAGTGTGAGCATGATGATTCAAGGTATGCTCAAAATGGCAGTCACCTTATTTTGTTTTGATGGATGTCAGTGACCTCTTGATTTTGATATGGTGGTCACTTGATCTTATTTTGTTTTTGTTGAGGGTTTGAGGAGCTCTTTTGATTTTGCTTTTGATCCATATCTTTTGCATGAACTGACTTCGTTTTTCTAGTCCATCAGGATTGCCTTGATTTTTGCCTAAGTCTCCTTTTGAGGTGTTCGACTTAGCAGGATTTTGATTTTTTGATTTTGTCTTTGATTTTGTTGGAGGATTGTGATTGCCAAGTCACGGGTCTTGATGAACAACCGTCATGTCTTTTGGATTTTGCTTTGTGATTTGAGTGTATAGTCACATTAATTGAACACTACCCTGCCCCAGGTTAAGTGTAAGGGTTTGTAGATCCAAAAGAAACTGCTACTTCTTGGCTCGAAGTGGTTAACTAGAGATTAACTCTTTGTCTCTCCAGTGTTTGGGTATTGAAATAATGCATGTACATCATCGACATGATTTCATCCGAAAGCATACAGTTTGCAATTATGGGTATTTCGTTGTCATCATCCTTCCTCCAATCATTGCTAAACAACAGTTGATAAAGAGTGTGAAGTGGAAAAATATGTGTCGGTGCTTTGCAGTAAATGGGAAAAAAATGAGTGAATACGACATAACTGATTCAAAACATGCATATTCACTACATTAATAAAACCAAATACGAATGACAATGTTTAAAGTATATAGTACTTAAACACACAAAAACAAAATACAAGAATGCAAATGATGGGATGGCATGATAACTTCCTTCTTCGGGGAAACTGAACTTGACTTAACTTGACTTGATCGGATGGTGGCACTAGTTTAGCGGTGGCAGAGGGTTGTTGATGGCATTTGGATGCCTCTAATTGAATATGAGAGCCTTTGAGTCAACCAGGTCTTGAACTTTGTGTTTAAAGGCTCTGCAGTCCTCGATCGTGTGCCCTGGAACGCCCTTATGATACTCGAAGTAAGCATTAGCATCAAAATTTAGGGGAATGATAGTTGGAGGAGCTAGGTCTCTCAGAGTAATCACCCTCTTCTCCAACAATCCAACGAAGATCTGAGCATACGATATTGGTAGGCGATTAAAGTTTCTTTCTGACCTCCTTGTCCTCTATTTATTAGGCTGACGATGTTGTTGAGCAGCTCGTTGTTGTTGATTCTGAGGAGGATATTGATACCCTTGCTGATTGTATGATTGTTGAGGAGCCTGTTACTGAGGCATTGAAGCTTAAACAGCTGAATGATAAGGTATTGGAGCATATTGTGCAGCAGCAACATACGGATACTGGAAGTAAGGGATTTGAAAAGGCATTGGAACGGGAGCTTGTTGAGCTTGCCCTTTCTGAGCATAGATGGAATTTGTTTTACCTTTTTTTTCTTGTATCCATTGAATGGCTTCTTGGCTCTAGTCTGACTGCTAGAACCTCCTTGGATCTTCCCGCTTTTCAGACCCCTCTTCAATCCTCTCACTGTCAATCACCAAGTCATAGAATCCAGCAGAAACACTACCAATTAGCTTCTCGTAGTATTGTCCTTGCAAGGTACACATGAAGATTTCAATCAGTTCACGGCCAACCAATGGTGGATGCACTCTTGCAGCTAACTCTCTACAGTGTTGCGCGTGCTCCTTAAAAGATTCATTGTCCTTTTGAGCCATACTCTGAAGCTGAGTACGGTTCAGAGCAAGTTCAGTGTTGTATTTGTATTGATTGACAAACGCATTAGCTAATTCAGCCCAAGTGCGCACACTGCTACACTCCAACTACATATACCACTCGAGAGATGCCCCAGACAAGCTGTCTTGGAAGCAATGAATCATCAGCTTTTCGTCTCTGGCATAGGCAACCATATTGCGAAAGTACATCTTCAGATGAATGTTGGGACAACTGAGACCCTTGTACTTTGAAAATTCTGGCACCTTAAACTTGGGATGAATGACAACATCTAGCACCAAGCACATTTCCAGAGCATTCAGCGAAGTTGAGTTGTGCCCCTCCATGACTCTGAGTTTTTCAGCTAGATCGCGACACATTTTGAGGGCTTCATAATCCTGAGCAACAGGAGGATTCAATTGGAATAAAAACATGATAGTTTTGAACCTCGTCACCCTTATCTCACAGATTTCCTTCAGTATGAGGAATGGGAATTTGAGTAACAGCAGGTTGGGCTTGCGGAATAGGTCCAACAGTAACTCCAGGTGTTGGCAATGGTTGAGAAGTGGCTCTTTCAACTACGGGAGTGAAGTTCATCGATATCCCATAAGTGATAGGATTGGGAACAGGAACTGAGATCCTTGAGGTAGATCCTTGCACAGGAACATTGTTATTGGCGGCAGCAGCTTCACGCAGTTCTTCCTCCTTTCTGGCCATCAAGATGGCTTCGAGAATCTGGTGAATCCTGCCTTTGATAGAGTCCAACTCTTCTCTGAAGGCGGCTTGATCTTGCTGAATTTTCTCTATCATGCATCTAGTATTGGCTCGATTTACGTACCGGTGTCGAGGAATCAACTTGATTTACTGGAGATGAAGGAAGGAGAAATGAGTCTCTGATGTTGAAATGAAATGCAAGATTCATAACCGATGCAATGCAATGCAATGACATGTATGCAAGGATGCAATGCAAGATGCAAGATCCAGGATCGCAGGTTCGATCAATTCTGAGGTTAGTCGGAGGTAACGGGTCAACAACCAAAATCTCTGATAAAAGAAACCCCACAGGTAGGTTCTAAGACGGGTAGGTTCCTAGAGTCATGGATATATTTCAAAGACATTATAGCCATGACAAAGCCTCATCCGACCATAATATCCTCGAAATAATCTCCTCCAGGTGAGTTTTTCGTATCTTCCCCACGAGAAAGACTCCTCGGAGGCGTCCACTACACAACCATCGATACACGGGTTCTAAGGAAGGTTCTCAGAGTCATAGATCGAGGTTGAAAATATTACTGTCAGGAAGTAATACGTTCAAGGGATCTCATCTGATTGGGGCGTTCATATTAAACTAAAAGGAGTTAACACTACCAACCACCAGGAATAAATCGGGTTAACGGTCCTTGGGATCAACTATTCAGGCTCGAAAACATTATTGCCCTGGCAAAGACTCACCACAACAATAACATCTCCAAGGGAGTCTACTCCAAGCGGGGTTTTCGCTTCGGCCTCACGCGAAACAAACCACGCAAGTCTCCACTACACAGCCACCATCCTAATCATAGGGTTTTACTTAGACTCGGGTGTAGAGCCATCTCACAAAGTATCCATAATCAGAGCAACCCAACAATGTCACAAGAGGTAACACATATAAGGAATCAGAAAGCAAATAAATAAATAAATAAACGAGAAGAAAACAAATAAGCGAAGCTAAAGAGCTCACAATTCGAATCAATATAGGTTTGACTTTCTCTTGCATGAAGCTGTGATCCTCAGCAGAGTCGCCAGCTGTCGTACCTTGAAAAATACAATCGAAAATACGAACCTCACATAAAAGACGCAGAAGATATTGCAGTTCGACAAAGTCGCTACCGTACTTTATTTCTCCCAAAAGAGGGAAAGGAAAATATCGAGAAAACCTTTAAGGAGATAAGAACATGGTCATCGCAACCACATTCTGGGTTCGGGAGTCAGTTACGTAAGAGGTAGGTACGAGTACCCCTTCACGTCCGTTGTACTCAACGGGAACCTCTTAATTCGAATTGTGATGAATGTTAGCTAAGCTTATTTGTTTTCTTCTCAATGATAAATACGAAACAATAAGATAAAAGGGAATCAACGCTAAGGAAAATGGGATGGTTTAAGGATAGGGTGCTCGCCAAGGATTGGGGCCCTTGTGCCTACGTATGCTCATTCGGAAGAGAATAAGTAATCAGAGCAATCGTAGTTCGACTATGGGGAATGACGGGAAAAGATGGAAGTGTGCCCACCAAGATCATCACAATCTTGTGCCTACGTATCTTACATTTGAATGAATGAAGAATCAGAGCATCCGTAGTTCATGGATACGACCTCAAAAAGAAGGAGTTTGAAGTTGGAATTTGGTTTGGATGACGATTACTCGAAGCTTAAGAAAGGCTCCTCGGGCCCAAGTAATCGGGAGAGTGAGTCAAAGGCTTGTCTCTCTCTCTCTCTCTCTCTCTCTCTCTCTCTCTCTCTCTCTCTCTCTTTTTCATCTAAGGTGGTTGAGTTTGAAAAGTGTTTTAAATGACGAATGGTTGGAAGATAGTTTGAATGTTGTCGAGTTAAAAGTGTTTTAGTGGCGTCAATTGCTCACACACACGAGTAAGAGAACACGCACCCAAACAACTGAAGAGAGATCAAAGGCTCAATCCCCCTCTTTTTCATCTTGAAAAGAGTTTCGATAGTCGTTAATCATTTTAAAGTTTGATTATGAAAATCCACTTGACGTTGGATCAAGGGTTTGATTGTATGCGAAGAGATTGATTGCGAGGCAAAAGGCACTCAACTTAAAGGTTTATTTTGAAAATGGCTCGATGACGAATCGAGAGTTTGTTTGGAAAGGGTGTGAATCGATCCTAGTCCCTAGGGGTGCTCCTAGTAATGAAACCACGATGAGATGTGCGAGTGTGTGCATTAGGTTGATGGCGATGCTAATGAGCAATTGACTTACAGGGGTGTTTTGAAAATGGATTGACGATGAATCGAGAATTAGTTTGAAAATGGTTCAGTCTATGCTAGTCCCTAGGGGTGCTCCTAGTGAACAAACCACAATCAAAACAAAGCGAGTAAAGTGCGTACATCAGAATGGGAGTGGGGTACATGTAAGTTACACGGGATTGTACGAAATAAATGGGGTCATTGTAAGGTAGCCCAAGAGGAAGCCGTGTGTGTGCAAGGTGTCCTAAACTAAGCCACGAGCCAGAGTCGGACAAAAGCTCCAAGCTAGGATTTCTGTACAAAGTCCATACTCCATGTCTCAGTATAGTAACCACAGTCCACCAATTAATCATTTTTCTTGAATATTATGATCAGGATATGAATAAGATATGAACAGATGAATATGGTATGAACAATATGAATATGGTATGAACAGTATGAATATGAACAAGATATATTGACGGAAAAATAAAGCAAGAGTGTATTGAACAGAAATTAAAGTTAGTGGTTAGTGATTAATCATTAGTCGTTATTAAATTAGATGAATCGCTTTGAATCGGGTCGACTATAACGTTAAACCATCGTAGCACGATCTATGACGAAGATAATACTATAGAAGGTCGCGCAGGTATGATGTTTGTGCTAAAACACGATAGAGAAAAGATGACGGTCTTGTCTTAATCACAAACTTTCGTCAATTTATCGAAGGTAACCTATCACGATCCCAAAGTATAGAAAATGATCTCAATGATCATTCACTACAGATTTGAAACCATGAAGGTTAAACAACCTCAACAATCAACATTCGTTATTTTTAGACTTCATCGACCAAAGATAAAATCGAAAAGAAAATCGAAGATGATATGAAATGAAAATGGGACTCAACTATGAAGTAACCTTGGTTTAATTTGATATTTTCCACTATCCCATCTTTGCGCCATATGGCTATTCTTTGGTACAGGGACGAAGGAACTGCCCCTATACCATATATCCACTCTCTTCCTAGCAACAAATTATAACTAGGTCTGGAAGTTATCACCATGAAAACTATAGGTCGAGTAATATATCTGACTGTTATTTCGACCTGAATAAATCCCATTTTTTGGCTAGTTTTCCATTCATAATTAGAAAGGACCATATTTTGAGGTCTGAGGTTAATATCGTACTTCCCAATTGTAGCCAGTAAGAAATGAGGCATCAAGTTTACTACTTCCCCACAATCTACTAAGATTTTGTTTACGGTGGTACTCTTAACCTTAGCCCTTATAAAAAGGGCTTTAGGCGATTTTTCATCCCTCCACGGGGCCTCTCAAAGAATGTGTTATGCTCCTCGATACACCCATTATTCATTACGAAATAATAAACTGGCTTGTGTTTGGCCATCTCTTCTTCCTCATAGTCTTCCTCCTCAGCGACTTCTGTTACCCGGTCATACTCATAATGGAGTACAGACACCACGATGCACAAAACGTCAAAGTCACCTTTGGACCCAGAATCAAATTTATTTGTCAAGAACCCTTCCTCTTTATCCTGCTCATCCCTTTTAATATTTTCTTTTGCTACACCCGACTTAGGGGCAAATAACTTCCTACCCACTAGTTTTTTCGCCTGATCATTTGTTGTCTTATGATGTTGCTTGGTGTTGCTAGACTTAGCAATATCTCTTTCTGCCTTCTTTTTCCTCTGAAATCTCTGCCAATGGGTCCTTGTCATGGGATTTTTCCCCTTGTAATTAACACTAGGTCCATAAGACAGCTTTTCAGACATCTGGAAATTTTCCCTATAGGTCATGGAAGATCCCCGTCCAATATCAAAATTCCTCCATTTTGGATTCCTCTCGTACTCTATTTCAGAAAGATTGATTCATTTCCCTTGGGCAGCATTTGATGAAGGCTTGTAGGTATCTGGCCCCGCTTTCTGTGAATTAGGTGTGTGTTCCTTCCTTTGTGACACCCCTGTTTTATTGAAGTAATACTGAGGTCTAGCTTTCTCATCTTCTTTGGCCTTCTGATCACCTTTGACCTTTTTAGCAACCTTCTTATCGAACACAGCGCTGCATCGTGGACATAACATTACCTCAGAATCATCAGTCTGACACCTGTGTCGCGATGAGAATCGGAGACCAAAGCTATTGGATTAGCTTGACTCACAAAAATAAGATATCACCACCGAACTTTTACTTTTCCAAGGGAAGGGAGAAAAGATCGAACAAAAACCTTAAGTAAATATGTAAAGCAAAAAGCAAGGCCTAAAGCTAAGCAAAGAGAGATCAAAGGTATGGGGGTTGGTTATACTAAGGGAAGGTACTATCACCCTAATCATCTGCAATACTCTACAGGAACCTCTTGAAATATTTGTGTTTTGGCTAAAATTGTTTGTTAAGGATAAAGATGGGTAAAGTAAAAAGAAAAGGGGAAAAATGAAAAAGGTAGAAAAGCAAAACAGGTAGAAAAGAAAAAAGGTAGTTTGCTAGGATCTCGCAATCCTATGCCTACATATCCTTAATAGAAAGTCAGAGCAATCATAGTTCAGAACTACGATGTTCGATTTTAAGAACCAAGTACAACAACAAAGACAGGTAAAGAAACAAACAAGGAACGTGCATGATGATAATGAATCAACATACAATTCCTTCCCTTGGATTAGGTCAACAAGGAATAGAAATAAAGCAATAGGTACATGGAAAATCATTATTTAAATGACATCAAATAAAGACACAGACATAGTACATGGAAAGAACATAATGTATAGTCAAACAAACAAGAAATCACAAAATACACATGGCAAAGCATCATGGTAATCAAACAACGAAAAGTCAATAGAGATACATGGAAAAGCACTATGTAGCAAAGTAACAGATACACGTGGCAAAGGATCACGAATATTAAACACACAAAAATATATGGCAAACCATCATGAATGATCATCAACAAATAGGAATTACACGACAAATCATCGTGTAAGCAAAGAGAATTAATGACATACATGGAAAAGCATCATGCATAAACATCAACACAAGTACGTGGCAAAGCATCACACAATTAATAAATAACATTCACGGCAAAAACATCGTGAACTAAGGCAACAAAAATCGACAAAAATACACGGTAAAGCATCATAATCAACAAATAAAATCCACACACACATACAACAACAATCACGACAAAGCATCGTGAGAACATCAAATGCAATTAACAAGGCATACGTGGAAAAACATCATGTATGATATGACAACAAATAGAATCGAGAAGGCACAACACATGGGAAGACATCATGTGAAAGCAACAAAGCAACAACAGATACATGGAAAATCATCACATAATCAACAGATAAAATCAACAAACATTCACGGCAAAGCATCATGAATAGCAAATAGAAAGTACACGACAAAGCATCGTGTATCAGCAAATGCAATTAATAAGGCATAAATGGAAAATCATCATGTAGAAGCAAATAGAAAGTACACAACAAAGCATCATAAAGAAACAACTGATAAAATCCTCGGACGTTCACGCCAAAGCATCGTGATAAAAATCCACACACATAAAGTACATTCACGGCAAAACATCGTGAGAAAGCGACAAACATTCACGAAAAAGCATCATGATCAATAAATAAAATACACACACATACACGGTAAAACATCGTGTAAAATCCACAATTAATCAAGGCACAACATCAAGAATTAATCGAGGAAACAAGCCCAAAACAAGGAAGCAAGCAAGCCACAAAAATAGAATCAGACAATACGAGAATTATTAATCAACTTAAATATAAATATTTAATAAGATCAATTAATAATTTAATTAATCAATATTAAATAAAAATATTTAAAAAGATTAAAAATTATGACACATTTTTAGTATTTTTCAATCTTATATAAATTTTAAAAAAACCGGATTAAAACAAGTAATTAGGAATAACAATAACTAAAAATTAAAAATAAATTTGTTTCTTTCTATTTCTTTTTGGAATAAAAGGCCATATGGGCCCGATAGCCCAAAATGTCAAAATACCCTAAGAAAAATAACTTTAAAAAAAGGGCAAAAAAAAAAAGAACAAAGTAAAATAACAAATGCTAAGAGAAAAGCTCGCATGTGTTTCTTTGCCGACAATTATGTTTGCCACGGAAATTGCTACAATGGAAAACGGAAGCCAGTGTGTTGGAATGAACGGATGAAGAATCAATACGGTTGGGATACCTCCAATTAAAGATAGATCTTCGACGGTGGCGAAATGCGATTTCGACAATAATGGAAGACGGTGAAAGTCTTGGTAAGCGGTGAAAGTTTGGTCGTGTTGTTGATGTTGTTCTCTTTTTTAAAAAACTGGAATGGAGATTTTGTTATGTATGAGGGAGATTTTTGAGATATGAAGAAATAAGGGTTGTTTAGTGTAAGAAGAAGAAGTTTGTTCGCTATTGTGAGTAAAGGAATGGTCCAAGAAGATGAGAGAAGGAGATGATTCGGTGCGTGAGCGGCTTTGTGAGTATGGTGGGGTTATAAAGTTATGTTTATGAGTGTGAGAAAGTTGTTGTTGCTGTTTCGTGTGCACGATAATGGTTTATGTAGATAAGGCATAGGGGAAAGAATGATGGATAGTGGGAAATTATGATGTGGTCATGGAGTTTAAAGATTATGAAGAGTTGCATAACAATGGAGGTGGCACGGTTTGTTTGTTGAAATGAAGAAGATGAATATGCTCGTTGTGTTAACAGTAGGAATAAGAAGGTGTGAATGAAGAGGGTGGTTTGTGGTGCACAAAATGGAAGATCAAGGTGGTTGTAGGTTGTGCGTTTTAAGGTGATGGTGTGGTTTGCAAGTGTTGTTAAGATGATGAAGTTGAAAGGTGATGATATGGTTCAACTTTTCAACATGTGAGAGATGTAGTGAGGAGTTAAAGTGAGGATGAAAGGTGGTTTTTATTAAAATAAGTAACAGGTTTTTTATATTTGAGAGATAGAGAGCATGCGTTGCTTGTGTTTAAAGGAGAGAGTATGGCTATGCGCAGCACGAGGGAGATTTCATGGTGTGTGTATGGCTTTTCTTTTTTGCAAGTGTAATATTTTTTTTGAGAGATAAGGTCTATTATGGTGGGGCCGTGTTCTATTTTCGTATGTATTATGCAAGATGTCCTCCTTTTTTCTTCTCCAATGCAGTATGTTTTATTAAATGAAAAGTGATGATCCTCCCACACCAAGTCGGGTCCGCGCGGTTAGTTGAAAAGGGGTGGTGTATTGTATAAGTTGTAGTGTACTATGCAATTTGTTCATGTGAGGTCCTTTCTATAAAAAAAAAGTATCATGTATGTGTGGATGTGTTAAAAATGAGGGTCCCGCGTGAGGTACATGCATGCAGGTAAAAAAAATCAAAGTGTGTCATTGTGGAACTCCTTTTTTAAGTGCATGTTTTATGGTAGCATAGGAAAAGAAAAAAAAAATAAAAAAAAAAAGTGAAGTAGGGTGGCACAGTGATAGTAGGTGTACGTATTATGGAGTATCCTAGCTTCCAACATGTGTTGTCTGAGAAATGCAAAATGTACACGTTACAGGTTTACTAGTATTAAGCAAAGGTAAAACAACTTTCAAAACTTACTAAACAAGTTTTCTAAAAACTAATAAAAAAACAAATACATGAAATATTTAAAAAAAATGGAATCAGATAAATAAAATAAATTTATACTAAATTAAATTAAAATGCTTAATTATTTAATTAGAAAAACAAATAAAATTGGTTAGAAAACGAATAATTGGACTGGTATCGAAGTGCTCGAAAAAATAAAATGAATACACCAAAATGATCAGCATGAAATAAACGACTCGAAAAAATACAACAGTTGGTCAAATTCCAATATAAATTTTACCCGGTTAAAAGACTTAAACTAATAAAAAATGCGACCGGAAAGCAGTCGAAAAATTAAAACGAGCACGCCAGATTAAACTACGCGAAACGTAGATTAATATGACTGACGTTTGCAAGCTCGATTTTGAAATTTTTTGTCCACTGATTTTACGCACAGTTGACTTTTAGTTTGACCGATTCAGCTATAATTCCAACAAGTTCATTCTGGCTGATAAATTAGGCATTATGCGAGATGAAATGCATGATAGACTATGCAGATGATGCAAAAGAGGCGGGATATTATGGTTAAAAATTAGGGTATGACAGATGCCCCTATTTAAGTTTCTTCAATCCGAAGATATGAAGATTGAAATCTTCTTCTCGACAAGATTGGAGAGACTTAAATACAAACATGCACAACTTTTGGCCCTAAGATACCACAAAGATGCTTATGATATGATATGAATGCAAAACTCCAAGTTCTGTGGCGAATGAAACCACATAAGACAAACTACTACAAGTAGAGAACAAAGAGAATAAGTAACAAATCTCAGAGAGACACAACTAAGGATATTATGGAAATTCGTCAAGGTTACAAAGAGTTTCCCGTAATACTTGGAAAGAGAGGGACAAACCCTAAACAAGAGTTACAAACATTCGAGAAGACATCAGATACAGAAAGTAACACGCTCTGGAAAGCATATCAGAAACATCTATAAAAGCATTTGATGTGTAATGAGGACAAGATTTAAGATACAACAGAGATTTCCAAGAAAGCTCTCAACTTTACTAAGGAATAATCAGGAACATCCAGAAAGCAAAAGCAGCTTTACTGGGGAAAAGGTCACAATCATTAGAGATTTTGTCAGAAATGCATTGAACAAACCCTGGAAAAGAATAGTATCAACCATCAAAGACATTCAAGAGAACATTGAATGAAACTTTGGAACATAAGCAGGCATCAGAGATATACAAGCAAACATCAGAGATATTCAAAATAACATTGAATAAGCTCTGGAACAAATTACAGATATTCGGGTTAACATTAAATAAGCTTTACTAGGGAATCAACAGTTATCATCCAATAATGGAACTGGATGGCAAAGAGTCGCAACATTTATGAGACCATTGAATGAGATGAGGAAAACTTTGAGAAATACATCAAGGACACTTAAGCAAACATTAGAGGCATTCAGGACAACATTGAATGAACTCTGGAACATATGAAAACATTAGAGACATCCAGAAATACATTGAATAGACTCTGGAAATTATCAGAGGTATTCAAGGATACATTGAATAAACTCTAGAAAACATAGCGAACGTCAGAGACATTCAGGAAATCATTGAATAGACTCTGGAAAACATTAGAGATATCCAGAAAAGCATTGAATAAAATCTGTAACACATGAAAACATCGGAGACATCCAGAAAAGCATTGAATGGACTCCGAAAAACAACACAGATATTTAGGAAAGCATTGAATAAACTCCGTAACACATCCAGAGAAAGCATTAGATGAAGAATGGAAACAGACTTAAAGGCATTCAGTCGCTGTTAACCAAGGTCAAAGATAAATTAAAGATATCTAGAATATCATTAGATGAAGACAAAGATTCTGAAAGCTACGTATGAAACATTTAGAAAAACTTTAAATGTACGGGAAAAGATTTTGAAGGCATATCTGGAAGAACATCAAATAAGCAACATTATATCTGGAAGAACATCAGATAAGTCAGGTCATATCTGGAAGAACATCAGATGGACATGAAGGGGTTCTAGAAAAACATCAGAAGAGCAAAGTCATATATAGAAGAACATCAGATAGACATAAAGGGGTTCTGGAAAAACATCAGAACAAAGATACATATCCGAAAGAATGTCAGATAGATACAAAAGGATTCTGGAAAAACATCAGAACAAAGATACATATCTAGAAGAACGTCAAACAGGTACAAAGGGATATCTGGAACTCATTGGGGAGTAAAAAACAAATTCTGGAAGTGCATCAGAATCACAATGGAAATATCTGGAAACACATCAGATAGGTTCTGGAAAAGGTTTAGAACAAAAAACTCAATCTGAGAAATCATCAGAGAGATAAACACATCCGGAAAAACCTCGAATAGATTTTGGAAAAGCATCAGAATCAAAGAGAATATCTGGAAAAACATCAGATAGGTTCTGGAAAGACATCAGAACAAAGGACTCAATTTGGAAAATTATTAGAGAGACAAACATAAGTGACACCCAAGAATGGCATTGGATGAAAGGAAACATAATATCCAGGAATGACACTGGATGTAAAGGGATTACAACATCCAAGAATGGTATTGGATACAAAAGAGAGACAACATCCAAGAATGGCATTGGATATAAGAGAAAGACAGGCAAAGACATCCAAAAATAGCATTGGATGGAAATTGAAATTCCAGATATATCCAAGAATAGCATTGGACACGAAGAAAGAAATAGACACAAACATCCAAGAATAACATTGGATGGAAGAGAAAAATAGGCACATCCAAGAATAGCATTGGATGGTAAATAGAGACATCCAGGAATATAATTGGATGGGAAAGAGGAACAGACAGACACATATTTGCTTTGGTAGGTGCCAAGTAAGTTGGACTTTGACCATAAGGTAAGACGTGGGTAACACGACCTCTGGTGAAATGTAAATGAGAAATGAAACACTCTTGTTATGCATATGTATGTAAATTTTGCTATGATATATGATTAAATGAAAATGTAGATGTCGATGATGTGGCTCGACTCTTCTGGGGGATGAAGATGGTTAGTTTCTACCTGAGTGAATCGCACACTCAAAGATACAACAGAGTCGCCATCGAACTTTATTTAGTCCCAAAGGACAGGGAAAATATTGATAAAACCCAAGGGGAAGAGAAACGGGCACGGAGGGTCGGTTATGCGAAAGGAAGGTATTAGCACCTAACGCATCCGTCGTACTCGACGGGAACCATTTTGCTTGCTTCTAGGCTTGGATGGGTTATCTATCTAAAGACTTCTAGCTAAAAGAAAGAGGAGAGAGAGACAGGGGAAAAAGAAAAGAAAGAAAGAAAGTGCTCGCGGAGGATTGGGGCCCTCGTGCCTACGTACCCTCATAGTGCAATGAGGAAATCAGAGCGTCGTAGTTCATGGAACCAGGGGAAAGAGAGGAAGGAAGAAAATGAGAAGGAAAGAAAGGTGGAAGACGGTGGAAGTTTGCTCGCCAAGACATTGCGTCTCGTGCCTACGTATCATACATTCAAAAGAATGCAGAATCAGAGCATCCGTAGTTCGGGGAACTAAACGGAAAAGGAAAACAAGAAAGAAACAAGGAGGCGAAAGAAGCGATGTCGAAACCAAGAGCAAGAGTGAAAGAAAAACTCTACTGGGAAAGACCCCGCAGTAAGAGCGATTGCACAAGAGACTAGGAAAAAAATGGTGTTAAAACCGAGAATGAAAGAAACTCCACTGGGGATAACAAAGAGAATTGGTGTCGAAACCAAGAAAATAAGAGCAAAGGGAATAGGAAGGACTCCGCTAGGGATCTAAACAAAGGGTTGGTGTCATAACCAAGAGGAAAAGGAGACTCGGTATATTAACTGGCTGGAAGTGGTTAACCGAAGAAAGAAAGTAGACCCTGGCGGGGAAAAGAAGCTGGTGTCAACAGACAGACTGTGATAAACTAAGAGAGAGAGCGCTGAACCAAGAGAAGGTGTTTGACTCTGAAGGGGTCTCGGTATATTAACTGGTAAACAGTGGTTAACCGAGGAAAGAAAGGACTGCAACCCTGTGGAAATAGAGAAGCATTGGTTTTAACAGAGAAAACTGTGATTAACCAGAAAAATAGGTGTAGGACCGAATAAAGATCATAACCCAAAGGACGGGTGTAGGATCAAGCAAAGGTCGTGCCCCAAAGGGGTTCGGTAAACTAACTAAACA
Source organism: Lathyrus tuberosus (assembly GCA_022829125.1). Classification (NCBI taxonomy): domain Eukaryota; kingdom Viridiplantae; phylum Streptophyta; class Magnoliopsida; order Fabales; family Fabaceae; genus Lathyrus; species Lathyrus tuberosus. Next base: position 2,599,951 of record JALAZF010000396.1, on the reverse strand, counting down.
AACAGTACTCAACCGAAGAAAGGGTATTTAAACCAAAGAAAGGTTACTAACCCAAGGGTACAAGTATTCGAACCAATAAAGGTTGCCAACTGCAAGGGATTCGGTTTTAACAGGAGAACTGTGATTAACCGAGAAAAATGAGTGATTAACCAAGAGAAGGTGATTAACTTGAAAAAGGGTTCAATATTTTAACAGACGGACTGTGATTAACTGAAGAAAAGGGTGATTAACCAAGAAGAGGTGATTAACCCAAGAGGTGCTCAGTGATTAACAGACGAACTTTGATTAACTGAAGAGGCGAGTGATTAACCAAGGATAGGTGATTAACCCAAGGGGTACTTAGTGATTAACAGACGGACTGTGATTAACTGAGGAGACGGGTGATTAACCAAGAAAAGGTGATTAACCCAAGAAAGGGGAAGAACCAAGAGAAGGTTGCGAACTCCTGGGGAAAATGGTCGTGACAGGAAAACTGTATTGGACCAAAGAGAGAGAATTGAAACTCTCCAGGGGATTCAAAGAGCAATGATTGATTACAAGAGAGATTGCTAGCGCAAGAATAATGATCTTAACTAAGAAGGATGGTGATTGATAAAAAGGAGAGATTGAAAGAGATAGGAGTGATCGAGGATCGAAAGGGATCGCAAAGAGAGAAGAGTGATCAAGGATCAACTCTACTGGGGAAGGAAAACACATTACCGTCTGGAGATAAAGATGACTAAGCCAAGCACAAGGTCATTTGTCCCCTACTTGAAGTAGTCAGAATGAGAGTAGGAATTATCCCTTCTTATTCCTTCTCTTAACATACAGGGTGTAATGCGGAAGTCGAACCGGACGCCCCAACAGCTCCAAGTTATACAGTGCTCCTGCGTAGAGAAACGGACGGCATAACGGCGTCAATTTGTACAGTGCTCCGATGCAAGGCGCAGCGCGAAACTCCAACTCCACGGGGGGGAATGAGAGAAAAAGCTCTAAAGGAGGCCTAAAGAGGGGAAAAGAGAAGATCGATTAATCGTGTTAGTTCTTGGATTGGCTAGAATTTTGGTAAAACAAAGTTGTTTGTTCATTGCTGATGTCATATGGCTGATGTCTTAACATTGAGTCTTAACATTGGTTAATGTTATAATTTTAAGTTGTTGAAGTTTTGAAGTCTGATGTCACATGCGATGTCATGACATCAGATATGCAGATCATTAAAACATCAGGTTTGAGATGTTTTTAGGGTTAAGCGTATTAGCTGGATTTTGGGAGAGCTGTTAGAGTCATTGGATGTGAATATCTTGGAGGAGATATTTTCTGTTGCAAACAGATTTGATGCAGATTTGTATGAGTGTTTAAAGGCTGAAGATTTAAGAAGATTTTGAGAGAAAATCTGTTTTGAAGATTCAGTTTTAAATAAAAAATCAGGTCAGATATTGTAGGAGGTCCAAGCCTAAATCAAATAGCTAAATAAAGCGCATCAATCCTGAAGGAAAAGTACAGAAGATAGAGAGCATAGACTGAGTGTCAATCATTGTATTTGTATGAGTATTTTGTAAACCATTCTAGGTTGAATTAGTGAGTTGTAAGGTGTACTCTCTTAGAGCTGTGAAGCAAGAGAGTGTTGTTACTTGATCAAAGCTTGTAAGCAAGATCAAGGTGTTTCTCAAAGTGTGATCTTTGAGGTGTTTTCGGATCCAAATGAGGTTGGTGATCCTATTTAAGGGAATATTACAAACCTCAACCTTGAAGTGGATTCGTTATTCTATATAGGGGGAGCTTACAAACCTCACCTCTTAGACTTCACAGATAGGACTCAGGGGAAGCTTACAAACCTCACCTCTAAGACTGTTTGACACATGGAGAGCTTACAAACCTCAGACCCTGAAAGTTGTTGAGTAATTAATATACTACTGATTATTTTTAAATACTTAAAGTTTCCATCATAAAAAAAGGGGAGATGGTTGAGACAAGTTTGGTTCATGCCATGTACCCTCTAAGGTTTTGATGATGACAAAGTATTTGAAAAACAATTAGGATTTCTAACTAGCTAGTTTGTGTGTGTAGAACTTTATTTAGTCGGTGAAAGTGATTCTGACACAGAAATGGCTTTGGTTCAGTTCTGGTCATAAACTCATGAGAGAGTATGATCAAAGTGCAGCTGCTAGTACACTCCAGAAGCAGAAGCGTGCTATGATTGCCTCTGAGACTGAGTGGTGTCAACTTAGTTCTACTAACACAGGATCAAGGTGTTTTAGGAAGTGAGTAGTGTTCTCATACCTAAGTGGTCTCTTAGGTAGAAAGTTCATTAGGTAGAGATTAAGTTTAGGAGATGTCAACTGGGTTGTTGAGTCTGTAAATTAATTCTACTAATAGTGAAATTCCTTCCTGGCTTGGTAGCCCTCAGAGTAAGTTGTTTAACTAAACTGGGTGAACAATTCTTTGTGTACTCTTCTGTTGTTTTATATTGTCTATTGCAGAGTGTGTTGTTGTGACATCACACATAACATCACATATCTGGTACTAGAATTTCAATTGGTATCAGAGCAGGCATCCTGCTCTGCATCTGGGTGAGATCTAGGGCTGATACTTTTTGGTAAGATGGACAAGGAAGTTGGTGGATTTGTGAATAGACCCCCTATTCTAAATGGCTCTAATTATGATTATTGGAAGCCAAGGATGATTACCTTTTTGAAATCCTTGGACAGGAGGGCTTGGAAGGCTATCATAAAAGAATGGAAATCACCTGTTGTTGTTGAGAAAGATGATGCTGGGAAAGAAAAAGAAGGCAGCTCAAAACTGAAACCTGAACAAGAATGGACCAAGGAAGAAGATGAGCTTGCCCTTGGTAATTCCAAAGCTTTAAATGCTATTTTCAATGGAGTTGATAAGAACATATTCAGGTTGATCAATACCTATGAAGTTGCTAAGAAAGCTTGGGACATCTTGAAGACTACTCATGAAGGAACTTCAAAGGTTAAGATGTCAAGACTTCAACTTCGGACATCAAAGTTTGAAAATCTAAAGATGAAGGAAGATGAAACTATTCATGACTTTCATATGAGTATTCTTGAGTTGTCTAATACCTCTAGTGCTCTTGGAGAGAAGATGACTGAAGAAAAGCTGGTGAGGAAAATACTTAGATCCCTTCCCAAGAGGTATAAGATAAAGGTGACTGCAATTAAAGAAGCTCAAGACATCAGCAAAATGAGGGTTGATGAGCTTATTGGATCTCTTCAGACTTTTGAGTTAGGGTTGAATAAGGAGGAACCTGAAAAGAAGACCAAGAGTATAGCCTTGGTATCTAATACTCAAGAAGAGAAGAAAGGGAATGGTGTTGAATCTCAGGAGGAGCTATCTCAGGCTATTGCTATGCTGGGAAGACAGTTCAACAAGGTGTTCAAGAGAATGAATAGAAACTACAAACATAATGTTAAGAACATCTCCTCTGACATCAGCAAGTCAAAAGAAAAGGATGAAGAGAAGACTGCTCAAGACAAAGGGATTCAATGCTTTGAGTGTGAAGGTTATGGGCATGTCAAGAAAGAATGTCCTAAATTCCTTAAGAAGCAGAAGAAGGGCATGACTGTTTCCTGGTCTGATACTGACAGTGAGAGTGAAGAAGAGTCAGCCAAGCATGTCAGAGCATTGACAGGGACATGTGTGTCTGATGGAGAATCAAGTGATGAGGAACTGACTTTTGAGGAGTTAGCAGCCTCCTATCAAGAGTTATGTCTGAGGAGTGCAGAGGTTTGTCAAGAAAGTGAGAAACAAAAGAAACAAATTGGTCAGCTTGAGACTGTTAAAGGTGATCTTGAAAATGAAGTCTTGTGGGTTAAATATCAACTTAATCAAATGACAAAATCTGTTAGAATGTTGAACAGTGGATCTGATACTCTTGATAAGATCCTTCAGGCAGAAAAGGCAGCAGGAGACAAATCTGGCTTAGGATTTGTTGTTGAGGAGAAGGTTTCTGTTGAAGCTAGTACTTCAGGAACCAAAAAGGGCATGTCTCAACCAATGTCTCAACATAACAAAAAGAGACATAATCCTAAACCCAAGCAGGTTGCTCACCAACAGCCTCAAAATGTTAGGAAAATGTATGCTCATGGTCCTCATCAAAAGAAGGTTCATACTTCTGGAGCTAGGCAGTATATGCCTCCTCAATACCATAGGAGCATGCAGTCTTCTAGGTTTAACATGTTCCATCAGATGTCTCAACATCAGGGGAATATGTATGGCTTTGGATATAATAATAATGTGCCTCATTTTTATGGTAGAAGGAAGCCACATCATCATAGAAGACAACCTAAGAGACAGAATCCTCACTACAGAAGACAGGCAAACTATGGAAGAAGACAACACCAGTACTATGGATGGCAACCACAGCAGTTTCATCATCAAGGTGGCAGGAAGTTTAACAACTTCAGAGAAGAGAGAGTAAGGTGCTTCTATTATGGAAGATTTGGTCATATGCAGTTTTCTTGCTTTAAACTGCATGGATATCCCAAATTTGTCCCTCAACCTAGACAGAAGGAGAACAGGACTAAGGTTGTTAAACAATGGGTTCCTAAAGCTGAGGTTACATGTCTATTGGCTCACACATCAGATAGACATGGATGGTACTTTGACAGTGGATGTTCAATGCATATGACTGGGTCCAAAAATCATTTGGTGGAGATCAATTCTTGCTCCTCAAATGATGTTACTTTTGGTAATGGAGAGAAAGGGGAGGTAAAAGGAGTTGGAAAATTGAAGTGTCATGATGGACCTGATCTTGACAATGTGCTTCTTGTCAAAGGTTTGAGTGCTAATTTGATTAGCATAAGTCAGCTTTGTGATGAAGGATACAAAGTCAGCTACACTAAAGATGAGTGTTTGGTAACTAATGAGAAGAATGAGGTTGTTATGAAGGGAGTCAGATCCAGAAATAATTGTTATCAATGGGTACCTCAAGAGGTCAGCTCATCTAATGATGTTAAGGTTGATGTTGTGACATCAGACTGTAACATTAAGTGTGAAAGTTTGAGCATGTTGAAAGGTCAATTAGGGTTAATAACTTATGGTGTGAATTCTTTTAAAATTTTAAAAGGAAAGTTATTTTAGAGGGAGAAACTCATTGATTGGCTTTTAAGTAATCCACAAAATCAGGCTCCATACTTTAGGCTATCATTACCTATTGTAGATATCACACGCTTCATCAAACACCATACCCCTAGACGGTTCATCTCCTTCTCCATTAACAGAAGTAGCAATCCTTCCCTGATCCTCAGTTGCTTCACTAGAACAATGTCAAAACAAGTATCATCCCCTTCAAATAAGTCTGCTTCAAAAAGTTCTTCTCTTGAAAAAGCTAGGGTTTTGACGAAAGAGGGTTCTGCTGAAGAAGCTTTGAATATAGCACCCATCTCCATGATGGTTCCTGAATCTGGTAAGTCAAGACCTTCCAAACTGCAACCCAATAGGCCTACACCTAAAATTGATGATAGTGAAACTAGGAGGTTAGTCACTAGCATTCTTTTTAAAGAGAAATATGCATCTGGGTCTTCCATCCCTCAAGCTGTTGAAGAGAGGTTTGATGTTGATCGCAGTCTTAATCAGATTGCCACCAAAATTTTGGATAAGGGTTTATTTGTAAAAGGCATTTCTATTCCCCTTAGACAAATTCCTGCTGAAAAGGAGGACATGCAAAGTGCTGATACAAATCTTCACAGACTGGCTATGTCTGTCATTGAAGATGCTGAAGTAGGTGTTGAAGAAGAAGGTGTCAATTCTGAGGAAGATGATGAGGATGATGAAGATGGGCCTAGCTCTGATGAAGATTAAGTTTCTTTTGTTGTTTCTGCTAGACAGTAGTTTTTTTTGCTTTTGTTGTTTTGCACTTGATGTGTTTGGTTTGTAACCTGAATATTGTGTTTTAATCACTTTTTATGTTTTTTTTTCTATGATTTGTCTTGTCTTGAATGCTGACTTTAGACTGACAATGAGAGCTAGCTTAGGACTAACTGGTAGTTAGTAGGTGTTTGTCCAATTATGGCTAAAAAGGGGGAGAGTTAGCCAAGCCAAGGTGTGGTTGTGAATCCTGTTTCTGATGTGGTGCAGAAGTTGAGGGGGAGAGTGTGTGTGCAGCTGTATGCTGGTTCTGGTTTTGAGGGGGAGCTTGACCCTTTGCTGAGATGATGGAGTATGTGCAGCATTTTGAAGTATGAGCTGTTTTGAAGGAGTGCTGCTTGGAGTTTTTTTAACATTTTTCAATTTTTATCCGTTGCTGAAGTCTCTGATGTTGCAGAGATTGTTTTAGCCAAAATTAGCCAAAGGGGGAGATTGTTAGTTCTTGGATTGGCTAGAATTTTGGTAAAATAAAGTTGTTTGTTCAATGTTGATGTCATATGGCTGATGTCTTAACATTGAGTCTTAACATTGGTTAATGTTATAATTTTAAGTTGTTGAAGTTTTGAAGTCTGATGTCACATGCGATGTCATGACATCAGATATGCAGATCATTAAAACATCAGGTTTGAGATGTTTTTAGGGTTAAGCGTATTAGCTGGATTTTGGGAGAGCTGTTAGAGTCATTGGATGTGAATATCTTGGAGGAGATATTTTCTGTTGCAAACAGATTTGATGCAGATTTGTATGAGTGTTTAAAGGCTGAAGATTTAAGAAGATTTTGAGAGAAAATATGTTTTGAAGATTCAGTTTTAAATAAAAAATCAGGTCAGATATTGTAGGAGGTCCAAGCCTAAATCAAATAGCTAAATAAAGCGCATCAATCCTGAAGGAAAAGTACAGAAGATAGAGAGCATAGACTGAGTGTCAATCATTGTATTTGTATGAGTATTTTGTAAACCATTCTAGGTTGAATTGGTGAGTTGTAAGGTGTACTCTCTTAGAGCTGTGAAGCAAGAGAGTGTTGTTACTTGATCAAAGCTTGTAAGCAAGATCAAGGTGTTTCTCAAAGTGTGATCTTTGAGGTGTTTTAGGAAGTGAGTAGTGTTCTCATACCTAAGTGGTCTCTTAGGTAGAAAGTTCATTAGGTAGAGATTAAGTTTAGGAGATGTCAACTGGGTTGTTGAGTCTGTAAATTAATTCTACTAATAGTGAAATTCCTTCCTGGCTTGGTAGCCCCCAGAGTAAGTTGTTTAACTGAACTGGGTGAACAATTCTTTGTGTACTCTTCTGTTGTTTTATATTGTTCATTGCAGAGTGTGTTGTTGTGACATGACACGTAACATCACATATCTGGTACCATAATTTCAAATAGAAACAAAGTTTCGATCAATTAATCAAGGGAGAAACATGCTAACAACTTTTCAAAGAGGATGAAAAGTCATTAAAGCAAAAAGGAGTGAATTATTGATTATACAAGATTAATTTTATCCATGAAGAATAAACTTAATGCAAACTGAAATGGAAAGTGCAAAACAGTGCCAAATGATCACCAAAATGCCACACGAACTCATGTATCATGTGAACAAAGATAGTGCAAGAATTGCTATTTTCATACAATGCTAAGAACATGAAACAAATGAATAATAAAAAATGTGCATCGAAAGTTCATGAATATGCTTCAACCAGAAGTGAAATGACATTAAAAACATCCATAAAATCAAGCATGACAATCAATGGAAGTTAAAATGAAGAAAGCATGGCAAACATACTTGAAAATGCAAGAAAATGGCCTTCTGGTTCAGTGTTAATCGATTAACACAATTGCACTGCAATGTGTTAATCAATTAACACGTGAAAAAGTGCAAAAAAACACTGGTTAATCGATTAACACAATTGCACTGCAATGTGTTAATCGATTAACACTGTACAGGGAGCAGAAAATCAGTTTTGAAAAGTGCTTTTGGCCAACTTTTTGATTGTGCAATCACTCCAATGCTAGGGCAAACAATTATGCACGAAAAATCAAGCTTAGAAACATCAAATGATCAACAATAGAATCAATTAACAATCAAGATCATGGATCTATCAAAAGTGCAATCAATTCACATGCAAGAATATTGAAATTACATCGCAAACGATATGAAAACGATCGAAATGATAAAACGAATGAAATCCACCAACCTACAAGGCTGAGATGTGCCTTGGTAAATGTTGCAAAGTGATCTTGGTGCAGAAGATTAAAGAAAACCAGAGGATCCTTGAATTGTAGACGAAACGCGTCGAAACCGATCAAAAATGCGAAAATGCACCGAAACCTAACTTGCACCAAAATAAATGGTGTGAAACCCTTGGATTGAAGTAGAATGAGATGTAATTCCAGAAATCCAACCAAAGATTGCAAAATGATGAAGGTTAAGCTCAAGAATTAATCACTTTCAAGGTGAAAAGTGATTATCCTTCAAGAATAAGAGCTTTTGGTGAGGTTTGATGGAGAAGAATTGAGATGAAGATGAAGAATGAGTAGAGAAATCAGAGAAAAAGTGAGAGAATTGAGATTGAAATGTGAGAAGCTTGGTGAAAAAATGGTAGAGAATGGTTAAGGAATTGAAAAGTGAGTGGAGGTGTGTTTATATAGGCTTTAGGTTTGGAGTGTGAGATGGTTTGGAATTTGGTTTGGAATTAGCTTTGGGTTTGGAGCTAGGTTAGGAGTTAGTTGGACTTGACTCACCAAGTCAAGGTGGTTAACTCGGTTAGTTAGAACTAACTCGGTAACAATCCCAAGGTGAAATCCAACATCCAAAGATCCACATTACTTGGAAAACAAGGAACATGGTGCACTTGATTTGAAGTGAAGTATCATAGAAAATGCACTTGGAATGAATTGAGTAGTTTTGAAATGTTTAGAGGTGTCTAGAACATTCCATATGCTGCTAGAATCCAAGACCAAAGTGTGTGCAAAAGTGCTGTCATGAAAAAGCAGAAATTGTGCCTATTTTGCATGTGTTAATCGATTAACACAATTGCACTGCAAATGGTTAATCGATTAACCAGGCCAAAATATGCCCAATTTGCCTAAAAAAATGTGTTGTGGTCCCGGCTTCGATTTTCCACTTCTTGTATTAATGGATAGGTATGGAAACCTTCATTTTGTGCTTGTTTTGATGATGTGATGACCTTGTGAGGATATGATTAATCGGGCTTGGCAAACCTGAATATCCTGCAATCAAAACACCAGAGAAAAAAAATGTGAATGCGTATGCCAGCGATGCGAATGCGCATGCTTATGCAAAAGGCAAAAGAGGGAGGTCAAATTTCGGGTTACGACAGTTGCCCATATTTAATCCTCTTGGACCTGAATGTTCGAATTGTGCTAGCTTTTCGATGATTCGAGGTAAAAGGGGATTAAATAAAAGAGTAGCTCGAGAATTTGGCTGACGGCGACAAAAGAAGAGTTGAAAGTGTTTGAATAGATAAGTGCAAGGATTGCTGAAAATCTTCTGGGAGATAAGTCAGGAAAAAAAAGAGGGAGTATGATCGATGCATATGCTATGTATGTGTTTCTACATGATGCTTGATACCATGTAATGCAAAGGCGCAAGATGAGGCACAGTGTGAAGTGATTAGGCAGAAATCGTAGCAAAACGACTTCGACACCCTCGGTTGGGGAGAGAACCTGCAGATAAAGACAAACTCTGCTGGAGAAGAGAGTTTACAAAGGATGATGATCCTGCCGGGGAAAGAAACCGAGGACGTCTCATGTTTCTAAATCACCATGGTTGTCCTTGTTGGGAATGAAAGAACCAAGTCAATCCTTTCTACCAAGACTGGCTCTGCGTGGGGAAAAGAGATTCCCGAATCGTGTTGACTCAGCTGAGGAGAAACCACTACTGCTAGTTCCAGATAGTTCCTAATCATTAGAGATGATGTACAGTCCTTGCTAGGGAAAATAGCGTCTTTGCTGGGGAACACCTTGGCAACCTGCTGGGGAGGATGATGACTCTGCTGAGGAACTGCTGAGGAGACAACAACTTCTTCATAGAATCATCCCATTGCCGGCCAGGCGTTAGGCTTACCAATGGATATTACCGATTATCCTGCAGGGGTTACCAGTAACACATGCAATGCATAATGCTTTCTCGGTGGATTTAGCTTTTTATTGTTCTCAACATTTTATTGTATTATGTGATCACAAATAATTTTTTATTTTGCAAACAAAATACTGGAATGAAAGCAAATTGAGATAACAAAGAATGCATTTTATTGAATGTAAAATTTTTTGTACATAAAGTGTGTACAAGGATGCAAAATCCTTGATGAGGAAGTTTGCAATAAAATTGAAAAACAAATGTAAATGGCAAAGGAAAATTATGCTTTGCATTGATTACAACATTAGCCACCATCCATAGTAAGTCCAGGTTCCAACGCCTTGTCCCAGTTGATGATGATTGGAATGCTCTGTTACCGTCTGAGGTCTAGCTGCGACGAAGTGAGGCTTAAATGTTCACCGTCAATGCCTTTATCCCTAATTTTTGCCTGGACATGTTTTCACATTTTTTTCGTCCACCGGGATGCCCATTTTTGCCTAAGTCACCCTTTCGGGTTTTCAACTTAGCGGGCTATTATTGTTTTTTTCATTGTCCCTAACTTTTGCATGGACATTTCTTTTTTTTGGTCCATCGGGACGTCCATTTTTGCCTAGATTGTCCTTGCGGATGTCAATCTAGCGGACTCTTATCCATTTTTTTTCAGGCATAATATTTTTTGATTGTATCGGAGTTCACGGGCGATGGCAACTCCTCCCCATCCATTGTGGTGAGGATCAAGGCTCCGCCTGAGAAGGTTTTCTTGACAACAAAAGGTCCTTCGTAATTGGGAGTCCATTTGCCTCGTGGATCCGAGTGAACAGGTGAATATCTCTTGAGCACGAGTTTGCCTTCACAAAATGTTCGAGGGAGAACTTTCTTATCAAAAGCTTGCTTGAGGCGTCTCTGATACAATTGACCATGACAAACGGCTGCAAGGCACTTCTCTTCGATGAGATTCAGCTGGTCGTATCTGGATTGAACCCATTCGGCTTCATCAAGACCTGCTTCCATGATGACTCTGAGCGAAGGAATTTCGACTTCGATGGGTAGAACTGCCTCCATACCATACACAAGTGAGTACGGAGTTGCCCCAGTGGAAGTGTGAACTGAAGTTCTGTAGCCATGCAGTGCAAAGGGAATCATTTCATGCCAATCCTTGTAAGTCTTGACCATTTTCTGGACAATCCTCTTGATGTTTTTGTTTGCTGCTTCAACGGTGCCATTCATCTTGGGCCGATATGGTGAAGAGTTGTGGTGCTCGATCTTAAATTCTTGACACAACTCCTTCATCATATTGTTGTTCAGGTTGCTTGCATTGTCCGTGATAATGTTGCTAGGAATGCCATAGCGACTGATTATCTCTTTCTTGATGAATCTAGCAACCACTTGTCATGTAACATTTGTATAAGAAGCAGCTTCAACCTATTTTGTGAAGTAGTCGATAGCAACCAGAATGAATCGATGACCGTTGGAAGCCTTCGGCTCGATCATTCCAATCATATCTATACCCCACATGGAGAATGGCCAAGGTGAAGTCAAAACATTCAATGGGGTTAGAGGCACATGGATCTTGTCTCCGTAGATTTGGCACTTGTGACATCTTTTGGCAAAGTTGTAACAATCTACCTCAATTGTTGTCCAGTAATACCCAGCCCGAAGGATCTTCTTGGCTATAGCAGGACCTTTAGCATGTACACCCTCACAACCCTCATGTATGGACCTTATGATCGTGTGTGCTTCGTGTCTATCCACGCATATGAGCAACACGGAATCATAATTCTTCTTGTACAGTATACCACCACTTAAGAAGAATTTGGCGCAAAGCCATCTAAGAGCCTTCTTATCAGTGATAGTGATACCCTCGGGATATTCCTATTTTTCCAGATATCTTTTGATGTCGTAGAACCAAGGCTTGTCATCAGACTCATCCTCGATTGCCAAACAGTGTGCTGGTTCGTTCAAGTGATCAATGCGGATATGAGGAGCTTCATTCTTCCACTTGACCTTAAACATGGAGGCTAAAGTGGCAAGAGCATCAGCTAGTTGATTTTCCTCTCTGGGAATATGATGAAAAGTGATCTCATTAAAGTAAGGAATGAACTTCGCTATGTGTTGTTGGTACGGAACCATCTTGGAATCCCGAGTCACAAAGTTCCCTCTGACTTGACCGATGACCAAGGCAGAATCTCCATAGACCTCAAGAATCTTGATCCTCATGTCAATAGCCACTTCAATACCGTAGATACATGCTTCGTATTCAGCCATATTATTGGTGCATGCAAAGCATAATCTAGCAGTGAGGGGAAGGTGAAAACCCGTTAGAGAGATGAGGATCGCTCCAATTCCACGACCTTTAGAATTAGAGGCACCATCAAACACGAGCGTCCATCGTGCCCCTGGTTTTGGTCCTGTATCAGGGTCTGGAGTCTCATAATCTCTGATAAACAGAACATCCTCACCAGGAAAGTCAAACTTCATCTGTTGATAACCCTCCATAGGTTGATGAGCAAGGTAGTCAGACAAGACACTCCCTTTTATTGCTTTCTGGGTAACATGTTGGATATCATACTCAGTTAACAGCATCTGCCACCGAGCAATCCTTCCAAAGACAGTAGGCTTTTCAAATATGTACTTTATTGGATCCATTTTGGATATCAATAAAGTAGTATGGCAAATCATGTATTGTCTTAGGCGTCGAGCAGCCCAGACCAGAGCACAACAAGTTTTTTCCAAGAGTGAGTATCTGGTCTCACAATCAGTGAACTTCTTGCTCAGATAGTATATTGCATGTTCTTTTCTGCCAGTGTCATCATGTTGACCCAATACACATCCGATCGATTCATCGAGAACGGTGAGATACATGATTAAAGGCCTACCAGGAACCGGTGGTACTAAGATCGACGGTTCTTGTAAGTATTGTTTTATTTTGTCAAATGCTTCTTGACATTCATTATTCCATTCAATCGATTGATTTTTCCTTAGTAATTTGAACATTGGTTCACAGGTAGCCGTCAAATGAGAAATGAATCTTGAAATGTAATTGAGTCTGCCCAGAAAGCCACAGACTTCTTTTTATGTTTTGGGAGGCGGCATGTTCTGAATTGCTCGAACCTTATCAGGATCAACTTCAATGCCTTTCTGACTTACAATAAAGCTCAATAGTTTACCAGATCGAACTCTGAAGGTGCACTTCGCAGGATTCAACCGCAATCTAAACTTCTGGAGTCTGTCAACCAGCTTCTTCAGATGAACCAAGTGATCATCCTCAGTTTTGGATTTGGCAATCATATCGTCCACGTAAACCTCAATCTCTTTATGAATCATATCGTGAAAGAGGGTTGTCATGGCACACTGGTATGTTGCCCCTGCATTCTTTAGACCGAATGGCATGACTTTGTAACAATATGTACCCCATGGCGTGATGAAAGTAGTCTTCTCTATATCAGCTGGGGACATCTTAATCTGATTATATCCTAAAAAATCATCCATGAAAGAAAAGACAGAGAACTACGCGGTGTTGTCTAACAAGACATCAATAAGAGGCAAAGGAAAATCATCCTTCGGGCTTGCCTTGTTGAGATCTCGATAATCCATACACATTCTAACTTTGCCGTCCTTCTTGGGAACCGGGACAATGTTCGCAATCCATTCAGGATATTCAGAAGTGGCCAGGAACCCAGCATCAAGCTGTTTCTTTACTTCCTCTCTGATTTTGAGTGCCATGTCGGGTCTAGTCCTTCTGAGTTTCTGCTTGACAGGAGGACATCTGGGCTTGAGTGGCAAGTGATGTTCAACAATGTTGGTATCCAACCCAGGCATATCTTGATAGGACCAGGCAAAGATATCAACATACTCTTTCAATAACTTGACCAACTCGGAGTGTACATGCTTAGCGAGGGATGCGCCAACCTTGACTTCTCTTCTGACCTCATAAGTACCAAGATTAACAACTTCCACTGGCTCTTTGTGTGGCTGAATCTCTCTACGCTCGTGCTTAAGGAGCCTTGCCAGTTCAGTCGGTAATTCACAATCTTCCTCACCATCTTCTTCGGCTTGGTTAATTGGAATTCCAGAATTACAATGGATGTTTGCCATGTTTTTATCAATGCTTTTATTAGTTCTGCATGTTTATGAATATGTTTAGAATGAGCTATTTTAAAAGTGAAAAAGAAAAGAAACTTTTGCCATTTGTTTTGTGAAAAGGTAAAATAAAGAAAGAAAATAGAGCATGATTTTGAATGCAAAAACTTTCATTTATTGATCACATAATATTACAAAAGCGTGAGGCCCTTTACAAGCTATCCACTCGTCTCGGGCGAGGACGAGGGAGTGAGAAAGCAAAATGCATTACATGTTATATGGGAAAACCACAGGAATCACGGTAGATGTCCAATTGTTGAGCTTGAAACCCGGCGGACATTTGTGCATAAAACTTGAAATCTGATTACTGGGACCAGCATCATCAGCAGCTGCCACAATGTCACCTTGTTGGAAACCCGTGCTATGGAACTTGACAAAGTTGCATTGTTTCTGATCAGAGGTACCAGATTGACGACCAGGATGATACCCTAATCCAAAATGATTATGCTTCTCAACCACATCAATCACGTGCCCCAGCCTGACAAAGCGCCTTTCTGGATGGTCTCTTTAGCACTCTTAACATATGCTAAAGTCAATTGTGGTGATCTACTTTGACTAGTTGAAGTAGAGCTGACATCTTCGAACTCGAGACACTGCAACGGCACCTCAGCTATGCCTCCCTCAGTCTCGACATATCAGAAAGATGATAACTCGCTCACAATCAGATCCTCTTCACTACAGACAATGACAAGCTGGTCGTCAAACATGAATTTCAAATTCTGATGCAAAGTGGAAGTAACTTCCCCAGTAGCGTGGATCCACGGACGACCCAGTAGGCAACTGTACGCCGAATTGATATCCAGCACTTGGAAGGTAATGGTAAACAAATGTGGCCCAATATTGATGGGTAAATCCACTTCTCCAATGACCTGTCTTCGAGAATCGTCAAAGGCTCTGACAATTAAGGCACTTGGTCTCATCTCGTTTCCTTCCACCAATAATTGACTCAATGTTCCCTTAGGCATCACATTGAGAGAAGAATCGGTATCCACTAGAACACGAGATAATAGGATGTCTGTGCAGGTTACAGATATGTGCAGAGCTTTGTTGTGGGCAGTTCCTTCAGGAGGCAATTCTGATTCATTGAAACCCAAATACAGACTTGCAGTTATGTTGGCCACTACATCATCGAATTCGAGAACGGATATGTCATGCATAACATGGGCACTGTTTAACACTTTCAACAAAGCTGATCTATGCGCAGGCGAACTCATAAGTAAGGACAAGATTGAGATCCTCGAGGGAGTCTGACCCAGCTGGTCCACGATCTTAAAGCCACTTTTCTTGATCAGCTTAAGGAACTCTTGATCCTCAAGGGTATCCTTGCTCTTTGAAACATCCTCAGACGGAATATTAGGCATTGGAACTATGGTAGAAAATGCCCCTTGTTGAACAGTAGGGGTTGCAGTTGCAGATGTTTCCTTGGGAGAAACAACAGTTGGAACTTGAACAGGCTTCGTAGTGACCTTTGGAGCAAACACTCGTCCACTACGAGTCATACCTCCACCGGCTGTAACGTTCACGATCTCTAATTCGGCGAACCTTATGTCTCGACCTTCAGAAAACACGGAAGACCCATACTTCTACGGTACCTCTTTAGAGTTTTGATACGGAAACAGCTTTGGCGGGCAAACAACGATGGGTTGCACCTTCTTCTGTTTAGGGGATTCCACATGAACCTTCCTATAGACTATGGTGAACGGCTCAATAGCAGCAACTTCCTCAACAGGTTTAGATCTGGAAAATTGCACTTCGCCACGGTTCATCAGAATCTGGACACAACCCTTCAGCCTTCGACACTGGTTGGGATTATCGTCGCAAATCTGACACTTACCATGCAAACCTTTCAACAACCCATGTTCCTTCAATTTCTTGAAAACCAAAGACATCAGAGTCTTTACCTCGTCCACATCCAAGATCAATTCAGCCCTTGAACTATCCTCAATCATGTTAACCGCAGGCCCACCGTGATTCAACAACGGATTACTCTGAATGTTGGGTCCTTCCTCAGGAAAAGTCAGAACCTTCTTATCAATGAGTTCCTGAACCTTGGTTTTGAAAACAAAGCAATCCTCTGTTGCATGTCCTATGTATCTAGCATGATAAGCACAAGATGCATTTGGATTATACTTCGGGCTAAATGGAGGAATCGCAGGTGCAATCTGCTTGGGGACAATTACCCCTTGGTGAACCAAGTAAGGAAACAGTTCCGTGTATGACACCGAAATTCTATCAAAATTCAGATGTTTACAATTTCCTTGATTGTTGTTGTTCTGACGGTTTTGATTCTGATAATTTTCGTTATGTTGATTCTGTTGCTGATTCTGAGCATTCTAAACTGGTTGTTGTGGACGATACTGATATGGAGGTTATTGATACTGTGCAGTAGCAATGTACGGATACGGATAGTAGGGTAGGGGAGCCATTGGAGCTTGATATTGAGGAGAAACTTGAGCTTTCACAGCATTGGCTTCACCTTCCTTTTTCTTGGAATGACTGTTCTGAGATTTCCGAGTGGTCGGCTGCTGGGAAGCAGCTCCAGGAATCTTTCCAGTCTTCAAACCATTCTCAATCCTTTCACCAATGGTTACAACATCAGCAAAACTCGATGAAGAACTACCCACCATTTTCTCATAGTAAGATCCTTGCAATGTACCCATAAAGATGTCAACCAACTCATTGTCAGAGAGAGCCGGTCGCACACGAGATGCCATCTCACGCCATCTTTGTGCATACTCCTTGATTGTTTCAGCTGAGCACTGTGATTGATTTTGCAATTGCAATCTAGTAGGCGCCAGATCAAGGTTATATTTGTATTGTTTCACGAACGCTTCAGACAAATCCCTCAAAGTACAGATTTTGTTGTGCTCCAAGCCCATGTACCAATCCAATGAAGCACCAGACAAACTATCTTGAAAACAATGAACAAGCAATTCACCATTATCAATATGGGATGTCGTCTTCCTGCAGTACATAGTGATATAACTACGCGGGCAGCTTAAACCTTTATACTTTGGAAAATCAGGTATTTTGAACTTCTGCGGCAGAACAACATTTGGAACCAGACACAAATCTTTGGCTTCCATGCCAAAAGCAGAGAACCCTTCAATAGCTCTGATACGGTCTTCCAACAACTTGTAGTCAACAGATCTATTCTGATTAGTGGGCCTAACAAGAATCTGAGGATTTGGCAGCTGAGAAGCGACAGGAGCATTCACTTGCAGAGTAGAAAACTGAGAAGGATACACCAAACCCGGATGAACCATCTGACCAGCATTCTGAACCATCAGAACACCATACGGATAAATCGAATGAGGCATCACAGCAGCTGAGGAAGATGCCCCATGATAGAACATCCCAGGATGAACATTCTGAACAACAGTTTGAGCAGCCTGAGATGGAACTGGAACATGAATAGGAGGACCTCTATACACATGCTCTTTATCATCAGGAGTTTCGGTGTCGACCAATCCGGCAGTTTGATGAGTTGGAGCCTGAAGATTCTCAGGATCATCTTCACCACTGGAGGCAGGACTGGAGTAGGCATGACCCATGGATAGGCGACAACATTCCCATTAGGCATGGGCGCAACAAAAGACTGATATGGCATGAAGGTACTACCATTATTTGCAATTTGAGGAGTATAACTCAAAGGCAAGCCCCAAGGAAAACCAACGGGCATCTGGTTCAAACTAGGCTGAACAGCAGGCTGATTCACAGGCTCAACGGGCACTTTAACTCTAGTAGGAGAAGGAACAACAACAGCAGGAGTAGCTGTAACAACAGGAGGAACAGTCACAGGAGTAACAACAGTTGCATCGGTAGTAGTTGCAACAACAGTGGCAGCAGCAGCGACATCCCTCTGAGCATGAAGGAGCTCCATAATGACATCCATGTTCGTCTGGAACTGATCCATCCGACCTTGGAATTAAGCCAAAGTTTCCTTGTACGCAGCGTTCTCAGCTTCAAAGTCAGCCTTGATTCTGGATTTGCTTGAGCGAGTAAAATACTGATGTCGAGTCGTCGTCTTGCGACAAGGAAGGAGGACAAGGATGAGCAATGGTTTCGGATGAAGGGACGTGCAGATGAATGTATGATATGCATGCAAAAATAAATTTTTAAATTCCAGGAATTCTTAAACTTATCTTTGTTGAAAATAATCATAAAGCATACAAGTAAAGGCATAAGATAGAGTGAGCAAGCATCTTCATTCATTTATTTAATAAAGGAAAGAAGCAGTAAGTCGAATACAAGTCAAATATATGCCTCTTGGGCTACAACAAAATCCGCATGGATTCTATCAAATACCACCCTACACACAGACAAGAAATGGAAAACAGCCCAAGGAAGCTGGTGGGGTAATGCATCAGCATATGCATCCCTCAACAACCCAGGTAATCCTCCAATGCATGCTCAGCAAATCTGGCTAGACGGCCATGCCTCTCACTCCAGTACTTCGTATCCTTCACGAGGTTACGCATCAACGAGTGATTAGGTCCCTGAAGCATATCCTGAAGAAAGGTCTCTTTCTGATCCAGGAGGTTCTGTAGATGACGGCTTTGATACTCCCAATGAGTGCTCTCTGTGTTGAGCTGACTAATTTGCTCTGATGTGCTTGATCTTGCAGCTTCTGAATCTCACCGAAGACTTTGTCTAGCTGGGTTTGACATTGAGAAAAGTCCTTTGCTAACTGATTAGCACGGTCTTGCTCACTTTGCCACTTTGCCTTGAACTCGAATAACTTCCCTCGAAGCTCTTCAAGTTGCTTGTTGTAGCTCAGCTCCTCTTTGTAGGCTTGATAATGAGCATCGGCGAGTTGTCTCTTCTTTGAAGCAAGTCCCTCATAGGTGCTCTTCAAAGCATCACCCACCTTCCTACGCTTATTCTGTTCGACCTCCACCTCTTTGAGCATGCGCTCGCGCTTCTGATGAAGCTCAATCTGTAGGCTATCCTTCTCGAAAGTGACTCTATCAAGGTTGAGACGAAGATCAACATTTTCCTTCTTCAACTTTTCAACAACCAGCTTCAGATGGAGGAACAACGGCAAGTTCAGGAAGCTTGGCATTCATGGAAGGCTCAGAAAAGAATGGCAACAAGATCTCTTTGACGCGCTCTTTGACCCAAAAGTGTGTAAGCTTCCTTGGCTATGCAATTCTTCTTACCCAAATCGGCTCTTCCTTCGAGATGAATCTGAGTCTAAGGGGCACTAAACCTCTTCAGCAATCCCATGTCATTAACCCCTTCATGAAAGATGAACTCTTCCACTACCTCAGGATCAGGTTTGTCAACCATAGGGTATCCCAACTGTCGGAAGGCCATTCTCGGATTGTAGTTAATTCCACCCTTTGTACCCAAGAGAGGCACATTGGAGAATTTCCCACAATGAAGAATGATCAGAATGTCGTCGAAGACTCGAGAATACCAAGAAATATCATCAGCAGTAAGAGACATGATTCGTTGAGACCACTTGAGATTATCCTTATTCTCAACAAAGGGACCCTTCTGTGGAAGGTGAGACATGAACCATCGGTACAGCAGAGGAGCACAACACACAATGGTTCCCTTCTTCTTTTCGTTCCTGGAATGAATAGAATGGTAGGTATCAGCAAGAAGCGTCGGAACAGGGTTCTTGGACAAGAAAATACTGATGGCAGCCTGATCTACGAAATCCTCCATGTTCGGAAACAAGACAATCCTATATACCAGCAAAGCGAGAACTGCGTTGAAAGCCTTCCAGTTTCCATCCTTAGCAAAAGTAGAGGCCTGGTCAACCAAGAACTTCGAAGCAAACCCTCGAATACCTTTCCCTTTGGTCTTGAGATTATCCTCCACATCTTTCTTACTAATGCAAATCGCATCAGCAATCAGATGAAACTTCGGACAACCACTGGTGTAGACATAAGGAACCTGCTTCTTGACTCAACCCCCAGAATATAAGCATACTCCTCAAGTGTAGGTGCTAGCTGATAATCCTGAAATGTGAAGCACCTATATGGCGGGTCGTAGAACTAAACCAGAGTATGAATAACAGTGATGTTGACTTCAGTGTTGAGGATGGTCAACAGATTACCATAAGTATCTATGAAAACCCCTCTATGATCTCCAACCAACAAAGATGCCAAACCCCTCAAAACACCCAGCTTAGGTTCCACAAACTTGTAACTAACGATGCCACGACAACCAGTACTCATCTCTATGATAATGTCAACAAAAGATAAGCCCTCAAAAACCTGGAAATGCACATGCAAAAATTAATTTACATGATGAAATGATATGCAACACAACAACAAGAAGCCATCACTGTCCGAATAATCAAATCTGAACAATCCAGATATCTGCATATAATCTGTGTCAGTGCAACATAATCTGATGTGTCAGTGAGGAAATCTGGCGTGTGTGAGAACAAGGGTATGAAGTGGCCTGTTTTCCTGTAAAAACCCATCCCCCTCACATGTGTGATCTAGACACAACAAGGTGGTCCCTAGAAAAGGTCGCCCAAACCATAGGATTCAGGATGAAAATCCCCGCCGTAGTGAATTCTCACAGGACGGAAGTATTCTCAAATGAATCACGATCTGGGATGTGGGTCTCGTGATATCCCAACGCGCAAAACGCAAGCCTCACGACTATCCACGTTCTAGCCTATGTGTATGCTAGGCCCGGTGTTAGGACCTTTCTCTCCAATAATATCTACCCACCCCAACAACAGCAGAAAATAGTAGATATCCAGAATATACAGTATATGAATATTCAAAGCAATAAAGGAATGCAATAAATAAACATACAGCTAAAGGATGAAAATAAAGCTAGTAAAGCACTGAAGATAAACACCCAAACAAGCAAGAAAGCAAACAAAACTAGGCGAGACCCCTCAAGGGATGGACCAGCAAGAGGTCAACTACTCCCCAGCAGAGTTGCCAGCAGAAGATGGCTGGTTTCTACCTGAGTGAATCGCATACTCAAAGATACAACAGAGTCGCCACCAAACTTTATTTAGTCCCAAAGGACAGGGAAAATATCGATAAAACCCAAGGGGAAGAGAAACGGGCACGGGGGGTTGGTTATGCGAAAGGAAGGTATTAGCACCTAACACATCCGTCGTACTCGACAGGAACCATTTCGCTTGCTTCTAGGCTTGGATGGGTTATCTATCTAAAGGCTTCTAGTTAAAAGAAAGAGGAGAGAGAGAAAGGGGAAAAAGAAAAGAAAGAAATAAAGTGCTTGCGAAGGATTGGGGCCCTCGTGCCTACGTACCCTCATAGTGCAATGAGGAAATTAGAGCGTCGTAGTTCATGAAACCAGGGGACAGAGAGGAAGGAAGAAAAGGAGAAGGAAGGAAAGGTGGAAGACGGTGGAAGTGTGCTCGCCAAGACATTGCGTCTCGTGCCTACGTATCATACATTCAAAAGAATGCAGAATCAGAGCTTCCGTAGTTCGGGGAACTGAATGGAAAAGGAAAACAAGAAAGAAACAAGGAGGCGAAAGAAGTGGTGTCGAAACCAAGAGCAAGAGTGAAAGAAAAACTCTACTGGGAAAGACCCCGCAGTAAGAGCGATTGCACAAGAGACTAGGAAAAGAATGGTGTTAAAACCGAGAATAAAAGAAACTCCACTGGGGATAACAAAGAGAATTGGTGTCGAAACCAAGAAAGTAAGAGCAAAGGGAATAGGAAGGACTCCGTTGGGGATCCAAACAAAGGGATGGTGTCATAACCAAGGGGAAAAGGAGACTCGGTATATTAACTGGCTGGCAGTGGTTAACCGAAGAAAGAGAGTAGACCCTGGTAGGGAAAAGAAGCTGGTGTCAACAGACGGACTGTGATAAACAAAGAGAGAGAGCGCTGAACCAAGAGAAGGTGTTTGACTCTGAAGGGGCCTCGGTATATTAACTGGTAAATAGTGGTTAACCGAGGAAAGAAAGGACTGCAACTCTATGGGAATAGAGAAGCATTGGTTTTAACAGAGAAAACTGTGATTAACCAGAAAAACGGGTGTAGGACCGAATAAAGATCATAACCCAAAGGACGGGTGTAGGATCAAGCAAAGGTCGTGCCCTAAAGGGGTTCGGTAAACTAACTGAACAAACAGTACTCAACCGAAGAAAGGGTATTTGAACCAAAGAAAGGTTACTAACCCAAGGGTACAAGTATTTGAACCAATAAAGGTTGCCAACTGCAAGGGATTCGGTTTTAACAGGAGAATTGTGATTAACCGAGAAAAATGAGTGATTAACCAAGAGAAGGTGATTAACTTGAAAAAGGGTTCAATATTTTAACAGACGGACTGTGATTAACTGAAGAAAAGGGTGATTAACCAAGAAGAGGTGATTAACCCAAGAGGTGCTCAGTGATTAACAGACGGACTGTGATTAACTGAAGAGACGGGTGATTAACCAAGGATGGGTGATTAACCCAAGGGGTACTCAGTGATTAACAGATGGACTATGATTAACCGAGGAGACGGGTGATTAACCAAGAAAAGGTGATTAACCCAAGAAAGGGGAAGAACCAAGAGAAGGTTGCGACCTCCTGGGGAAAATGGTCGTGACAGGAAAACTGTATTGGACCAAAGAGAGAGAATTGAAACTCTCCAGGGGAATCAAAGAGCAATGATTGATTACAAGAGAGATTGCTAGCGCAAGAATAATGATCTTAACCAAGAAGGATGGTGATTGATAAAAAGGAGAGATTGAAAGAGATAGGAGTGATCGAGGATCGAAAGGGATCGTAAAGAGAGAAGAGTGATCAAGGATCAACTCGACTGGGGAAGGAAAGCACGTTACCGTCTGGAGATAGAGATGACTAAGCCAAGCACAGGGTCATTCGTCCCCTACCTGAAGTAGTCAGAATGAGAGTAAGAATTCTCCCTTCTCATTCCTTCTCTTAACACACAGGGTGTAATGCGGAAGTTGAACCGGACGGCCCAACAACTCCAAGTTATACAGTGCTTCTGCGTAGAGAAACGAACGGCATAACGGCGTCAATTTGTACAGTGCTCCGATGCAAGGCGCAACGCGAAACTCCAACTCCACCGGGGGTAATGAGAGAAAAAGCTCTAAAGGAGGCCTAAAGAGGGGAAAAGAGAAGATCGATTAATTGAAACAAAGTTTCGATCAATTAATCAAGGGAGAAACATGCTAACAACTTTTCAAAGAGGATGAAAAGTCATTAAAGCAAAAAGGAGTGAATTATTGATTATACAAGATTAATTTTATCCATGAAGAATAAACTTAATGCAAACTAAAATGGAAAGTGCAAAACAGTGCCAACTGATCACCAAAATGCCACATGAACTCATGTATCATGTGAACAAAGATAGTGCAAGAATTGCTATGTTCATACAATGCTAAGAACATGAAACAAATGAATAATAAAAAATGTGCACCGAAAGTTCATGAATATGCTTCAACCAGAAGTGAAATGACATTAAAAAGATCCATAAAATCAAGCATGACAATTAATGGAAGTTAAAATGAAGAAAGCATGGCAAACATACTTGAAAATGCAAGAAAATGGCCTTCTGGTTCAGTGTTAATCGATTGACACAATTGCACTGCAATGTGTTAATCGATCAACACGTGAAAAAGTGCAAAAAAAACACTGGTTAATCAATTAACACAATTGCACTGCAATGTGTTAATCGATTAACACTGTACAGTGAGCAGAAAATCAGTTTTGAAAAGTGTTTTTGGCCAACTTTTTGATTGTGCAATCACTCCAATGCTAGGGCAAACAATTATGCACAAAAAATCAAGCTTAGAAACAGCAAATGATCAACAATAGAATCAATTAACAATCAAGATCATGGATCTATCAAAAGTACAATCAATTCACATGCAAGAATATCAAAATTACATCGCAAACGATACGAAAACGATCGAAATGATAAAACGAATGAAATCCACCAACCTACAAGGCTGAGATGTGCCTTGGTAAATGTTGCAAAGTGATCTTGGTGCAGAAGATTAAAGAAAACCAGAGGATCCTTGAATTGTAGACGAAACGCGTCGAAACTGATAAAAAACGCGAAAATGCACCGAAACCGAACTTGCACCAAAATAAATGGTGTGAAACCCTTGGATTGAAGTAGAATGAGATGTAATTCCAGAAATCCAACCAAAGAATGCCAAATGATGAAGGTTAAGCTCAAGAATTAATCACTTTCAAGGTGAAAAGTGATTATCCTTCAAGAATAAGAGCTTTTAGTGAGGTTTGATGGAGGAGAATTGAGATGAAGATGAAGAATGAGTAGAGAAATCAGAGAAAAAGTGAGAGAATTGAGAGTGAAATGTGAGAAGCTTGGTGAAAAAATGGTAGAGAATGGTTGAGGAATTGAAAAGTGAGTGGAGGTGTGTTTATATAGGCTTTAGGTTTGGAGTGTGAGATGGTTTGGAATTTGGTTTGGAATTATCTTTGGGTTTGGAGCTAGGTTAGGAGTTAGTTGAACTTGACTCACCGAGTCAAGGGGGTTAACTCGGTTAGTTAGAACCAACTCGGTAACAATCCCAAGGTGAAATCCAACATCCAAAGATCAACATTACTTGGAAAACAAGGAACATGGTACACTTGATTTGAAGTGAAGTATCATAGCAAATGCACTTGGAATGAATTGAGTAGCTTTGAAATGTTTAGAGGTGTCTAGAACATTCCATATGCTGCTAGAATCCAAGACCAAAGTGTGTGCAAAAGTGCTGTCATGAAAAAGCAACAAATTGTACCTATTTTGCCTGTGTTAATCGATTAACACAATTGCACTGCAAATGGTTAATCGATTAACCAGGCCAAAATATGCCCAATTTGCCTAAAAAAAAGGTGTTGTGGTCTCGACTTCGATTTTCTACTTCTTGTATTGATGGATAGGTATGGAAACCTTCATTGAGAGAAAAAGCTCTATAGGAGGCCTAAAGAGGGGGAAAGAGAAGATCGATTAATCGAAACAAAGTTTCGATCAATTAATCAAGGGAGAAACATGCTAACAACTTTTTAAAGAGGATGAAAAGTCATTAAAGCAAAAAGGAGTGAATTATTGATTATACAAGATTAATTTTATCCATGAAGAATAAACTTAATGCAAACTGAAATGGAAAGTGCAAAACAGTGTCAAATGATCACCAAAATGCCACACGAACTCATGTATCATGTGAACAAAGATAGTGCAAGAATTGCTATGTTCATACAATGCTAAGAACATGAAACAAATGAATAATAAAAAATGTGCATCGAAAGTTCATGAATAAGCTTCAACCAGAAGTGAAATGACATTAAAAACATCCATAAAATCAAGCATGACAATCAATGGAAGTTAAAATGAAGAAAGCATGGCAAACATACTTGAAAATGCAAGAAAATGGCCTTCTGGTTCAGTGTTAATCGATTAACACAATTGCACTGCAATGTGTTAATCGATCAACACGTGAAAAAGTGAAAAAAAACACTGGTTAATCGATTAACACAATTGCACTGCAATGTGTTAATCGATTAACACTGTACAGGGAGCAGGAAATCAGTTTTGAAAAGTGCTTTTGGCCAACTTTTTTATTGTGCAATCACTCCAATGCTAGGGCAAACAATTATGCACAAAAAATAAAGCTTAGAAACAGCAAATGATCAACAATAGAATCAATTAACAATCAAGATCATGGATCTATCAAAAGTGCAATCAATTCACATGCAAGAATATCGAAATTACATCGCAAACGATACGAAAACGATCGAAATGATAAAACGAATGAAATCCACTAACCTACAAGGCTGAGATGTGCCTTGGTAAATGTTGCAAAGTGATCTTGGTGCAGAAGATTAAAGAAAACCAGAGGATCCTTGAATTGTAGACGAAACGCGTCGAAACTGATCAAAAACGCGAAAATGCACCGAAACCGAACTTGCACCAAAATAAATGGTGTGAAACCCTTGGATTGAAGTAGAATGAGATGTAATTCCAGAAATCCAACCAAAGAATGCCAAATGATGAAGGTTAAGCTCAAGAATTAATCACTTTCAAGGTGAAAAGTGATTATCCTTCAAGAATAAGAGCTTTTAGTGAGGTTTGATGGAGGAGACTTGAGATGAAGATGAAGAATGAGTAGAGAAATCAGAGAAAAAGTGAGAGAATTGAGAGTGAAATGTGAGAAGCTTGGTGAAAAAATGGTAGAGAATGGTTGAGGAATTGAAAAGTGAGTGGAGGTGTGTTTATATAGGCTTTAGGTTTGGAGTGTGAGATGGTTTGGAATTTGGTTTGGAATTATCTTTGGGTTTGGAGCTAGGTTAGGAGTTAGTTGGACTTGACTCACCGAGTCAAGGGGGTTAACTCGGTTAGTTAGAACCAACTCGGTAACAATCCCAAGGTGAAATCCAACATCCAAAGATCAACATTACTTGGAAAACAAGGAACATGGTACACTTGATTTGAAGTGAAGTATCATAGCAAATGCACTTGGAATGAATTGAGTAGCTTTGAAATGTTTAGAGGTGTCTAGAACATTCCATATGCTGCTAGAATCCAAGACCAAAGTGTGTTCAAAAGTGCTGTCATGAAAAAGCAACAAATTGTACCTATTTTGCCTGTGTTAATCGATTAACACAATTGCACTGCAAATGGTTAATCGATTAACCAGGCCAAAATATGCCCAATTTGCCTAAAAAAAAGGTGTTGTGGTCTCGACTTCGATTTTCTACTTCTTGTATTGATGGATAGGTATGGAAACCTTCATTGAGAGAAAAAGCTCTATAGGAGGCCTAAAGAGGGGGAAAGAGAAGATCGATTAATCGAAACAAAGTTTCGATCAATTAATCAAGGGAGAAACATGCTAACAACTTTTCAAAGAGGATGAAAAGTCATTAAAGCAAAAAGGAGTGAATTATTGATTATACAAGATTAATTTTATCCATGAAGAATAAACTTAATGCAAACTGAAATGGAAAGTGCAAAACAGTGTCAAATGATCACCAAAATGCCACACGAACTCATGTATCATGTGAACAAAGATAGTGCAAGAATTGCTATGTTCATACAATGCTAAGAACATGAAACAAATGAATAATAAAAAATGTGCATCGAAAGTTCATGAATAAGCTTCAACCAGAAGTGAAATGACATTAAAAACATCCATAAAATCAAGCATGACAATCAATGGAAGTTAAAATGAAGAAAGCATGGCAAACATACTTGAAAATGCAAGAAAATGGCCTTCTGGTTCAGTGTTAATCGATTAACACAATTGCACTGCAATGTGTTAATCGATCAACACGTGAAAAAGTGAAAAAAAACACTGGTTAATCGATTAACACAATTGCACTGCAATGTGTTAATCGATTAACACTGTACAGGGAGCAGGAAATCAGTTTTGAAAAGTGCTTTTGGCCAACTATTTAATTGTGCAATCACTCCAATGCTAGGGCAAACAATTATGCACAAAAAATCAAGCTTAGAAACAGCAAATGATCAACAATAGAATCAATTAACAATCAAGATCATGGATCTATCAAAAGTACAATCAATTCACATGCAAGAATATCGAAATTACATCGCTAACGATACGAAAACGATCAAAATGATAAAACGAATGAAATCCACCAACCTACAAGGCTGAGATGTGCCTTGGTAAATGTTGCAAAGTGATCTTGGTGCAGAAGATTAAAGAAAACCAGAGGATCCTTGAATTGTAGACGAAACACGTCGAAACTGATCAAAAACGCGAAAATGCACCAAAACCGAACTTGCACCAAAATAAATGGTGTGAAACCCTTGGATTGAAGTAGAATGAGATGTAATTCCAGAAATCCAACCAAAGAATGCCAAATGATGAAGGTTAAGCTCAAGAATTAATCACTTTCAAGGTGAAAAGTGATTATCCTTCAAGAATAAGAGCTTTTAGTGAGGTTTGATGGAGGAGAATTGAGATGAAGATGAAGAATGAGTAGAGAAATCAGAGAAAAAGTGAGAGAATTGAGAGTGAAATGTGAGAAGCTTGGTGAAAAAATGGTAGAGAATGGTTGAGGAATTGAAAAGTGAGTGGAGGTGTGTTTATATAGGCTTTAGGTTTGGAGTGTGAGATGGTTTGGAATTTGGTTTGGAATTATCTTTGGGTTTGGAGCTAGGTTAGGAGTTAGTTGGACTTGACTCACCGAGTCAAGGGGGTTAACTCGGTTAGTTAGAACCAACTCGGTAACAATCCCAAGGTGAAATCCAACATCCAAAGATCAACATTACTTGGAAAACAAGGAACATGGTACACTTGATTTGAAGTGAAGTATCATAGCAAATGCACTTGGAATGAATTGAGTAGCTTTGAAATGTTTAGAGGTGTCTAGAACATTCCATATGCTGCTAGAATCCAAGACCAAAGTGTGTGCAAAAGTGCTGTCATGAAAAAGCAACAAATTGTACCTATTTTGCCTGTGTTAATCGATTAACACAATTGCACTGCAAATGGTTAATCGATTAACCAGGCCAAAATATGCCCAATTTTCCTAAAAAAAAGGTGTTGTGGTCTCGACTTCGATTTTCTACTTCTTGTATTGATGGATAGGTATGGAAACCTTCATTGAGAGAAAAAGCTCTATAGGAGGCCTAAAGAGGGGGAAAGAGAAGATCGATTAATCGAAACAAAGTTTCGATCAATTAATCAAGGGAGAAACATGCTAACAACTTTTTAAAGAGGATGAAAAGTCATTAAAGCAAAAAGGAGTGAATTATTGATTATACAAGATTAATTTTATCCATGAAGAATAAACTTAATGCAAACTGAAATGGAAAGTGCAAAACAGTGTCAAATGATCACCAAAATGCCACACGAACTCATGTATCATGTGAACAAAGATAGTGCAAGAATAGCTATGTTCATACAATGCTAAGAACATGAAACAAATGAATAATAAAAAATGTGCATCGAAAGTTCATGAATAAGCTTCAACCAGAAGTGAAATGACATTAAAAACATCCATAAAATCAAGCATGACAATCAATGGAAGTTAAAATGAAGAAAGCATGGCAAACATACTTGAAAATGCAAGAAAATGGCCTTCTGGTTCAGTGTTAATCGATTAACACAATTGCACTGCAATGTGTTAATCGATCAACACGTGAAAAAGTGAAAAAAAACACTGGTTAATCGATTAACACAATTGCACTGCAATGTGTTAATCGATTAACACTGTACAGGGAGCAGGAAATCAGTTTTGAAAAGTGCTTTTGGCCAACTTTTTTATTGTGCAATCACTCCAATGCTAGGGCAAACAATTATGCACAAAAAATAAAGCTTAGAAACAGCAAATGATCAACAATAGAATCAATTAACAATCAAGATCATGGATCTATCAAAAGTGCAATCAATTCACATGCAAGAATATCAAAATTACATCGCAAACGATACGAAAACGATCGAAATGATAAAACGAATGAAATCCACTAACCTACAAGGCTGAGATGTGCCTTGGTAAATGTTGCAAAGTGATCTTGGTGCAGAAGATTAAAGAAAACCAGAGGATCCTTGAATTGTAGACGAAACGCGTCGAAACTGATCAAAAACGCGAAAATGCACCGAAACCGAACTTGCACCAAAATAAATGGTGTGAAACCCTTGGATTAAAGTAGAATGAGATGTAATTCCAGAAATCCAACCAAAGAATGCCAAATGATGAATTAATCACTTTCAAGGTGAAAAGTGATTATCCTTCAAGAATAAGAGCTTTTAGTGAGGTTTGATGGAGGAGAATTGAGATGAAGATGAAGAATGAGTAGAGAAATCAGAGAAAAAGTGAGAGAATTGAGAGTGAAATGTGAGAAGCTTGGTGAAAAAATGGTAGAGAATGGTTGAGGAATTGAAAAGTGAGTGGAGGTGTGTTTATATAGGCTTTAGGTTTGGAGTGTGAGATGGTTTGGAATTTGGTTTGGAATTATCTTTGGGTTTGGAGCTAGGTTAGGAGTTAGTTGGACTTGACTCACCGAGTCAAGGGGGTTAACTCGGTTAGTTAGAACCAACTCGATAACAATCCCAAGGTGAAATCCAACATCCAAAGATCAACATTACTTGGAAAACAAGGAACATGGTACACTTGATTTGAAGTGAAGTATCATAGCAAATGCACTTGGAATGAATTGAGTAGCTTTGAAATGTTTAGAGGTGTCTAGAACATTCCATATGCTGCTAGAATCCAAGACCAAAGTGTGTGCAAAAGTGCTGTCATGAAAAAGCAACAAATTGTACCTATTTTGCCTGTGTTAATCGATTAACACAATTGCACTGCAAATGGTTAATCGATTAACCAGGCCAAAATATGCCCAATTTTCCTAAAAAAAAGGTGTTGTGGTCTCGACTTCGATTTTCTACTTCTTGTATTGATGGATAGGTATGGAAACCTTCATTGAGAGAAAAAGCTCTATAGGAGGCCTAAAGAGGGGGAAAGAGAAGATCGATTAATCGAAACAAAGTTTCGATCAATTAATCAAGGGAGAAACATGCTAACAACTTTTTAAAGAGGATGAAAAGTCATTAAAGCAAAAAGGAGTGAATTATTGATTATACAAGATTAATTTTATCCATGAAGAATAAACTTAATGCAAACTGAAATGGAAAGTGCAAAACAGTGTCAAATGATCACCAAAATGCCACACGAACTCATGTATCATGTGAACAAAGATAGTGCA
Organism: Lathyrus tuberosus; assembly: GCA_022829125.1. Lineage (NCBI taxonomy): Eukaryota > Viridiplantae > Streptophyta > Magnoliopsida > Fabales > Fabaceae > Lathyrus > Lathyrus tuberosus. The sequence goes on along the minus strand of JALAZF010000396.1, from coordinate 2,569,212 downwards.
AGAATTGCTATGTTCATACAATGCTAAGAACATGAAACAAATGAATAATAAAAAATGTGCATCGAAAGTTCATGAATAAGCTTCAACCAGAAGTGAAATGACATTAAAAACATCCATAAAATCAAGCATGACAATCAATGGAAGTTAAAATGAAGAAAGCATGGCAAACATACTTGAAAATGCAAGAAAATGGCCTTCTGGTTCAGTGTTAATCGATTAACACAATTGCACTGCAATGTGTTAATCGATCAACACGTGAAAAAGTGAAAAAAAACACTGGTTAATCGATTAACACAATTGCACTGCAATGTGTTAATCGATTAACACTGTACAGGGAGCAGGAAATCAGTTTTGAAAAGTGCTTTTGGCCAACTTTTTTATTGTGCAATCACTCCAATGCTAGGGCAAACAATTATGCACAAAAAATAAAGCTTAGAAACAGCAAATGATCAACAATAGAATCAATTAACAATCAAGATCATGGATCTATCAAAAGTGCAATCAATTCACATGCAAGAATATCGAAATTACATCGCAAACGATACGAAAACGATCGAAATGATAAAACGAATGAAATCCACTAACCTACAAGGCTGAGATGTGCCTTGGTAAATGTTGCAAAGTGATCTTGGTGCAGAAGATTAAAGAAAACCAGAGGATCCTTGAATTGTAGACGAAACGCGTCGAAACTGATCAAAAACGCGAAAATGCACCGAAACCGAACTTGCACCAAAATAAATGGTGTGAAACCCTTGGATTAAAGTAGAATGAGATGTAATTCCAGAAATCCAACCAAAGAATGCCAAATGATGAAGGTTAAGCTCAAGAATTAATCACTTTCAAGGTGAAAGGTGATTATCCTTCAAGAATAAGAGCTTTTAGTGAGGTTTGATGGAGGAGAATTGAGATGAAGATGAAGAATGAGTAGAGAAATCAGAGAAAAAGTGAGAGAATTGAGAGTGAAATGTGAGAAGCTTGGTGAAAAAATGGTAGAGAATGGTTGAGGAATTGAAAAGTGAGTGGAGGTGTGTTTATATAGGCTTTAGGTTTGGAGTGTGAGATGGTTTGGAATTTGGTTTGGAATTATCTTTGGGTTTGGAGCTAGGTTAGGAGTTAGTTGGACTTGACTCACCGAGTCAAGGGGGTTAACTCGGTTAGTTAGAACCAACTCGGTAACAATCCCAAGGTGAAATCCAACATCCAAAGATCAACATTACTTGGAAAACAAGGAACATGGTACACTTGATTTGAAGTGAAGTATCATAGCAAATGCACTTGGAATGAATTGAGTAGCTTTGAAATGTTTAGAGGTGTCTAGAACATTCCATATGCTGCTAGAATCCAAGACCAAAGTGTGTGCAAAAGTGCTGTCATGAAAAAGCAACAAATTGTACCTATTTTGCCTGTGTTAATCGATTAACACAATTGCACTGCAAATGGTTAATCGATTAACCAGGCCAAAATATGCCCAATTTGCCTAAAAAAAAGGTGTTGTGGTCTCGACTTCGATTTTCTACTTCTTGTATTGATGGATAGGTATGGAAACCTTCATTGAGAGAAAAAGCTCTAAAGGAGGCCTAAAGAGGGGAAAAGAGAAGATCGATTAATCGAAACAAAGTTTCGATCAATTAATCAAGGGAGAAACATGCTAATAACTTTTCAAAGAGGATGAAAAGTCATTAAAGCAAAAAGGAGTGAATTATTGATTATACAAGATTAATTTTATCCATGAAGAATAAACTTAATGCAAACTGAAATGGAAAGTGCAAAACAGTGCCAAATGATCACCAAAATGCCACACGAACTCATGTATCATGTGAACAAAGATAGTGCAAGAATTGCTATGTTCATACAATGCTAAGAACATGAAACAAATGAATAATAAAAAATGTGCATCGAAAGTTCATGAATATGCTTCAACCAGAAGTGAAATGACATTAAAAACATCCATAAAATCAAGCATGACAATCAATGGAAGTTAAAATGAAGAAAGCATGGCAAACATACTTGAAAATGCAAGAAAATGGCCTTCTGGTTCAGTGTTAATCGATTAACACAATTGCACTGCAATGTGTTAATCGATCAACACGTGAAAAAGTGGAAAAAAACACTGGTTAATCGATTAACACAATTGCACTGCAATGTGTTAATCGATTAACACTGTATAGGGAGCAGGAAATCAGTTTTGAAAAGTGTTTTTGGCCAACTTTTTGATTGTGCAATCACTCCAATGCTAGGGCAAACAATTATGCACAAAAAATAAAGCTTAGAAACAGCAAATGATCAACAATAGAATCAATTAACAATCAAGATCATGGATCTATCAAAAGTGCAATCAATTCACATGCAAGAATATCGAAATTACATCACAAACTATACGAAAACGATCGAAATGATAAAACGAATGAAATCCACCAACCTACAAGGCTGAGATGTGCCTTGGTAAATGTTGCAAAGTGATCTTGGTGCAGAAGATTAAAGAAAACCAGAGGATCCTTGAATTGTAGACGAAACACGTCGAAACTGATCAAAAACGCGAAAATGCACCGAAACCGAACTTGCACCAAAATAAATGGTGTGAAACCCTTGGATTGAAGTAGAATGAGATGTAATTCCAGAAATCCAACCAAAGAATGCCAAATGATGAAGGTTAAGCTCAAGAATTAATCACTTTCAAGGTGAAAAGTGATTATCCTTCAAGAATAAGAGCTTTTAGTGAGGTTTGATGGAGGAGAATTGAGATGAAGATGAAGAATGAGTAGAGAAATCAGAGAAAAAGTGAGAGAATTGAGAGTGAAATGTGAGAAGCATGGTGAAAAAATGGTAGAGAATGGTTGGGGAATTGAAAAGTGAGTGGAGGTGTGTTTATATAGGCTTTAGGTTTGGAGTGTGAGATGGTTTGGAATTTGGTTTGGAATTATCTTTGGGTTTGGAGCTAGGTTAGGAGTTTGTTGGACTTGACTCACCGAGTCAAGGGGGTTAACTCGGTTAGTTAGAACCAACTCGGTAACAATCCCAAGGTGAAATCCAACATCCAAAGATCAACATTACTTGGAAAACAAGGAACATGGTACACTTGATTTGAAGTGAAGTATCATAGCAAATGCACTTGGAATGAATTGAGTAGCTTTGAAATGTTTAGAGGTGTCTAGAACATTCCATATGCTGCTAGAATCCAAGACCAAAGTGTGTGCAAAAGTGCTGTCATGAAAAAGCAACAAATTGTACCTATTTTGCCTGTGTTAATCGATTAACACAATTGCACTGCAAATGGTTAATCGATTAACCAGGCCAAAATATGCCCAATTTGCCTAAAAAAAGGTGTTGTGGTCTCGACTTCGATTTTCTACTTCTTGTATTGATGGATAGGTATGGAAACCTTCATTGAGAGAAAAAGCTCTAAAGGAGGCCTAAAGAGGGGAAAAGAGAAGATCGATTAATCGAAACAAAGTTTCGATCAATTAATCAAGGGAGAAACATGCTAACAACTTTTCAAAGAGGATGAAAAGTCATTAAAGCAAAAAGGAGTGAATTATTGATTATACAAGATTAATTTTATCCATGAAGAATAAACTTAATGCAAACTGAAATGGAAAGTGCAAAACAGTGCCAAATGATCACCAAAATGCCACACGAACTCATGTATCATGTGAACAAAGATAGTGCAAGAATTGCTATGTTCATACAATGCTAAGAACATGAAACAAATGAATAATAAAAAATGTGCATCGAAAGTTCATGAATATGCTTCAACCAGAAGTGAAATGACATTAAAAACATCCATAAAATCAAGCATGACAATCAATGGAAGTTAAAATGAAGAAAGCATGGCAAACATACTTGAAAATGCAAGAAAATGGCCTTCTGGTTCAGTGTTAATCGATTAACACAATTGCACTGAAATGTGTTAATCGATCAACACGTGAAAAAGTGCAAAAAAACACTGGTTAATCGATTAACACAATTGCACTGCAATGTGTTAATCGATTAACACTGTACAGGGAGCAGGAAATCAGTTTTGAAAAGTGCTTTTGGCCAACTTTTTGATTGTGCAATCACTCCAATGCTAGGGCAAACAATTATGCACAAAAAATCAAGCTTAGAAACAGCAAATGATCAACAATAGAATCAATTAACAATCAAGATCATGGATCTATCAAAAGTGCAATCAATTCACATGCAAGAATATCGAAATTACATCGCAAACGATACGAAAACGATCGAAATGATAAAACAAATGAAATCCACCAACCTACAAGGCTGAGATGTGCCTTGGTAAATGTTGCAAAGTGATCTTGGTGCAGAAGATTAAAGAAAACCAGAGGATCCTTGAATTGTAGACGAAACGCGTCGAAACTGATCAAAAACGCGAAAATGCACCGAAACCGAACTTGCACCAAAATAAATGGTGTGAAACCCTTGGATTGAAGTAGAATGAAATGTAATTCCAGAAATCCAACCAAAGAATGCCAAATGATGAAGGTTAAGCTCAAGAATTAATCACTTTCAAGGTGAAAAGTGATTATCCTTCAAGAATAAGAGCTTTTAGTGAGGTTTGATGGAGGAGAATTGAGATGAAGATGAAGAATGAGTAGAGAAATCAGAGAAAAAGTGAGAGAATTGAGAGTGAAATGTGAGAAGCTTGGTGAAAAAATGGTAGAGAATGGTTGAGGAATTGAAAAGTGAGTGGAGGTGTGTTTATATAGGCTTTAGGTTTGGAGTGTGAGATGGTTTGGAATTTGGTTTGGAATTATCTTTGGGTTTGGAGCTAGGTTAGGAGTTAGTTGGACTTGACTCACCGAGTCAAGGGGGTTAACTCGGTTAGTTAGAACCAACTCGGTAACAATCCCAAGGTGAAATCCAACATCCAAAGATCAACATTACTTGGAAAACAAGGAACATGGTACACTTGATTTGAAGTGAAGTATCATAGCAAATGCACTTGGAATGAATTGAGTAACTTTGAAATGTTTAGAGGTGTCTAGAACATTCCATATGCTGCTAGAATCCAAGACCAAAGTGTGTGCAAAAGTGCTGTCATGAAAAAGCAACAAATTGTACCTATTTTGCCTGTGTTAATCGATTAACACAATTGCACTGCAAATGGTTAATCGATTAACCAGGCCAAAATATGCCCAATTTGCCTAAAAAAAAGGTGTTGTGGTCTCGACTTCGATTTTCTACTTCTTGTATTGATGGATAGGTATGGAAACCTTCATTGAGAGAAAAAGCTCTAAAGGAGGCCTAAAGAGGGGAAAAGAGAAGATCGATTAATCGAAACAAAGTTTCGATCAATTAATCAAGGGAGAAATATGCTAACAACTTTTCAAAGAGGATGAAAAGTCATTAAAGCAAAAAGGAGTGAATTATTGATTATACAAGATTAATTTTATCCATGAAGAATAAACTTAATGCAAACTGAAATGGAAACTGCAAAACAGTGCCAAATGATCACCAAAATGCCACACGAACTCATGTATCATGTGAACAAAGATAGTGCAAGAATTGCTATGTTCATACAATGCTAAGAACATGAAACAAATGAATAATAAAAAATGTGCATTGAAAGTTCATGAATATGCTTCAACCAGAAGTGAAATGACATTAAAAACATCCATAAAATCAAGCATGACAATCAATGGAAGTTAAAATGAAGAAAACATGGCAAACATACTTGAAAATGCAAGAAAATGGCCTTCTGGTTCAGTGTTAATCGATTAACACAATTGCACTGCAATGTGTTAATCGATCAACACGTGAAAAAGTGCAAAAAAACACTGGTTAATCGATTAACACAATTGCACTGCAATGTGTTAATCGATTAACATTGTACAGGGAGCAGGAAATCAGTTTTGAAAAGTGCTTTTGGCCAACTTTTTGATTGTGCAATCACTCCAATGCTAGGGCAAACAATTATGCACAAAAAATAAAGCTTAGAAACAGCAAATGATCAACAATAGAATCAATTAACAATCAATATCATGGATCTATCAAAAGTGCAATCAATTCACATGCAAGAATATCGAAATTACATCGCAAACGATACGAAAACGATCGAAATGATAAAACGAATGAAATCCACCAACCTACAAGGCTGAGATGTGCCTTGGTAAATGTTGCAAAGTGATCTTGGTGCAGAAGATTAAAGAAAACCAGAGGATCCTTGAATTGTAGACGAAACGCGTCGAAACTGATCAAAAACGCGAAAATGCACCGAAACCGAACTTGCACCAAAATAAATGGTGTGAAACCCTTGGATTGAAGTAGAATGAGATGTAATTCCAGAAATCCAACCAAAGAATGCCAAATGATGAAGGTTAAGCTCAAGAATTAATCACTTTCAAGGTGAAAAGTGATTATCCTTCAAGAATAAGAGCTTTTAGTGAGGTTTGATGGAGGAGAATTGAGATGAATATGAAGAATGAGTAGAGAAATCAGAGAAAAAGTGAGAGAATTGAGAGTGAAATGTGAGAAGCTTGGTGAAAAAATGGTAGAGAATGGTTGAGGAATTGAAAAGTGAGTGGAGGTGTGTTTATATAGGCTTTAGGTTTGGAGTGTGAGATGGTTTTGAATTTGGTTTGGAATTATCTTTGGGTTTGGAGCTAGGTTAGGAGTTAGTTGGACTTGACTCACCGAGTCAAGGGGGTTAACTCGGTTAGTTTGAACCAACTCGGTAACAATCCCAAGGTGAAATCCAACATCCAAAGATCAACATTACTTGGAAAACAAGGAACATGGTACACTTGATTTGAAGTGAAGTATCATAGCAAATGCACTTGGAATGAATTGAGTAGCTTTGAAATGTTTAGAGGTGTCTAGAACATTCCATATGCTGCTAGAATCCAAGACCAAAGTGTGTGCAAAAGTGCTGTCATGAAAAAGCAACAAATTGTACCTATTTTTCCTGTGTTAATCGATTAACACAATTGCACTGCAAATGGTTAATCGATTAACCAGGCCAAAATATGCCCAATTTGCCTAAAAAAAAGGTGTTGTGGTCTCGACTTCGATTTTCTACTTCTTGTATTGATGGATAGGTATGGAAACCTTCATTGAGAGAAAAAGCTCTAAAGGAGGCCTAAAGAGGGGAAAAGAGAAGATTGATTAATCGAAACAAAGTTTCGATCAATTAATCAAGGGAGAAACATGCTAACAACTTTTCAAAGAGGATGAAAAGTCATTAAAGCAAAAAGGAGTGAATTATTGATTATACAAGATTAATTTTATCCATGAAGAATAAACTTAATGCAAACTGAAATGGAAAGTGCAAAACAGTGCCAAATGATCACCAAAATGCCACACGAACTCATGTATCATGTGAACAAAGATAGTGCAAGAATTGCTATGTTCATACAATGCTAAGAACATGAAACAAATGAATAATAAAAAATGTGCATCGAAAGTTCATGAATATGCTTCAACCAGAAATGAAATGACATTAAAAACATCCATAAAATCAAGCATGACAATCAATGGAAGTTAAAATGAAGAAAGCATGGCAAACATACTTGAAAATGCAAGAAAATGGCCTTCTGGTTCAGTGTTAATCGATTAACACAATTGCACTGCAATGTGTTAATCGATCAACACGTGAAAAAGTGCAAAAAAACACTGGTTAATCGATTAACACAATTGCACTGCAATGTGTTAATCGATTAACACTGTACAGGGAGCAGGAAATCAGTTTTGAAAAGTGCTTTTGGCCAACTTTTTGATTGTGCAATCACTCCAATGCTAGGGCAAACAATTATGCACAAAAAATCAAGCTTAGAAACAGCAAATGATCAACAATAGAATCAATTAACAATCAAGATCATGGATCTATCAAAAGTGCAATCAATTCACATGCAAGAATATCGAAATTACATCGCAAACGATACAAAAACGATCGAAATGATAAAACAAATGAAATCCACCAACCTACAAGGCTGAGATGTGCCTTGGTAAATGTTGCAAAGTGATCTTGGTGCAGAATATTAAAGAAAACCAGAGGATCCTTGAATTGTAGACGAAACGCGTCGAAACTGATCAAAAACGCGAAAATGCACCGAAACCGAACTTGCACCAAAATAAATGGTGTGAAACCCTTGGATTGAAGTAGAATGAGATGTAATTCCTGAAATCCAACCAAAGAATGCCAAATGATGAAGGTTAAGCTCAAGAATTAATCACTTTCAAGGTGAAAAGTGATTATCCTTCAAGAATAAGAGCTTTTAGTGAGGTTTGATGGAGGAGAATTGAGATGAAGATGAAGAATGAGTAGAGAAATCAGAGAAAAAGTGAGAGAATTGAGAGTGAAATGTGAGAAGCTTGGTGAAAAAATGGTAGAGAATGGTTGAGGAATTGAAAAGTGAGTGGAGGTGTGTTTATATAGGCTTTAGGTTTGGAGTGTGAGATGGTTTGGAATTTGGTTTGGAATTATCTTTGGGTTTGGAGCTAGGTTAGGAGTTAGTTGGACTTGACTCACCGAGTCAAGGGGGTTAACTCGGTTAGTTAGAACCAACTCAGTAACAATCCCAAGGTGAAATCCAACATCCAAAGATCAACATTACTTGGAAAACAAGGAACATGGTACACTTGATTTGAAGTGAAGTATCATAGCAAATGCACTTGGAATGAATTGAGTAGCTTTGAAATGTTTAGAGGTGTCTAGAACATTCCATATGCTGCTAGAATCCAAGACCAAAGTGTGTGCAAAAGTGCTGTCATGAAAAAGCAACAAATTGTACCTATTTTGCATGTGTTAATCGATTAACACAATTGCACTGCAAATGGTTAATCGATTAACCAGGCCAAAATATGCCCAATTGCCTAAAAAAAAGGTGTTGTGGTCTCGACTTCGATTTTCTACTTCTTGTATTGATGGATAGGTGTGGAAACCTTCATTGAGAGAAAAAGCTCTAAAGGAGGCCTAAAGAGGGGAAAAGAGAAGATCGATTAATCGAAACAAAGTTTCGATCAATTAATCAAGGGAGAAATATGCTAACAACTTTTCAAAGAGGATGAAAAGTCATTAAAGCAAAAAGGAGTGAATTATTGATTATACAAGATTAATTTTATCCATGAAGAATAAACTTAATGCAAACTGAAATGGAAAGTGCAAAACAGTGCCAAATGATCACCAAAATGCCACACGAACTCATGTATCATGTGAACAAAGATAGTGCAAGAATTGCTATGTTCATACAATGCTAAGAACATGAAACAAATGAATAATAAAAAATGTGCATCGAAAGTTCATGAATATGCTTCAACCAGAAATGAAATGACATTAAAAACATCCATAAAATCAAGCATGACAATCAATGGAAGTTAAAATGAAGAAAGCATGGCAAACATACTTGAAAATGCAAGAAAATGGCCTTCTGGTTCAGTGTTAATCGATTAACACAATTGCACTGCAATGTGTTAATCGATCAACACGTGAAAAAGTGCAAAAAAACACTGGTTAATCGATTAACACAATTGCACTGCAATGTGTTAATCGATTAACACTGTACAGGGAGCAGGAAATCAGTTTTGAAAAGTGCTTTTGGCCAACTTTTTGATTGTGCAATCACTCCAATGCTAGGGCAAACAATTATGCACAAAAAATAAAGCTTAGAAACAGCAAATGATCAACAATAGAATCAATTAACAATCAAGATCATGGATCTATCAAAAGTGCAATCAATTCACATGCAAGAATATCGAAATTACATCGTAAACGATACGAAAACGATCGAAATGATAAAACAAATGAAATTCACCAACCTACAAGGCTGAGATGTGCCTTGGTAAATGTTGCAAAGTGATCTTGGTGCAGAAGATTAAAGAAAATCTGAGGATCCTTGAATTGTAGACGAAACGCGTCGAAACTGATCAAAAACGCGAAAATGCACCGAAACCGAACTTGCACCAAAATAAATGGTGTGAAACCCTTGGATTGAAGTAGAATGAGATGTAATTCCAGAAATCCAACCAAAGAATGCCAAATGATGAAGGTTAAGCTCAAGAATTAATCACTTTCAAGGTGAAAAGTGATTATCCTTCAAGAATAAGAGCTTTTAGTGAGGTTTGATCGAGGAGAATTGAGATGAAGATGAAGAATGAGTAGAGAAATCAGAGAAAAAGTGAGAGAATTGAGAGTGAAATGTGAGAAGCTTGGTGAAAAAATGGTAGAGAATGGTTGAGGAATTGAAAAGTGAGTGGAGGTGTGTTTATATAGGCTTTAGGTTTGGAGTGTGAGTTGGTTTGGAATTTGGTTTGGAATTATCTTTGGGTTTGGAGCTAGGTTAGGAGTTAGTTGGACTTGACTCACCGAGTCAAGGGGGTTAACTCGGTTAGTTAGAACCAACTCGGTAACAATCCCAAGGTGAAATCCAACATCCAAAGATCAACATTACTTGGAAAACAAGGAACATGGTACACTTGATTTGAAGTGAAGTATCATAGCAAATGCACTTGGAATGAATTGAGTAGCTTTGAAATGTTTAGAGGTGTCTAGAACATTCCATATGCTGCTAGAATCCAAGACCAAAGTGTGTGCAAAAGTGCTGTCATGAAAAAGCAACAAATTGTACCTATTTTGCCTGTGTTAATCGATTAACACAATTACACTGCAAATGGTTAATCGATTAACCAGGCCAAAATATGCCCAATTTGCCTAAAAAAAAGGTGTTGTGGTCTCGACTTCGATTTTCTACTTCTTGTATTGATGGATAGGTATGGAAACCTTCATTGAGAGAAAAAGCTCTAAAGGAGGCCTAAAGAGGGGAAAAGAGAAGATCGATTAATCGAAACAAAGTTTCGATCAATTAATCAAGGGAGAAACATGCTAACAACTTTTCAAAGAGGATGAAAAGTCATTAAAGCAAAAAGGAGTGAATTATTGATTATACAAGATTAATTTTATCCATGAAGAATAAACTTAATGCAAACTGAAATGGAAAGTGCAAAACAATGCCAACTGATCACCAAAATGCCACACGAACTCATGTATCATGTGAACAAAGATAGTGCAAGAATTACTATGTTCATACAATGCTAAGAACATGAAACAAATGAATAATAAAAAATGTGGATCGAAAGTTCATGAATATGCTTCAACCAGAAATGAAATGACATTAAAAACATCCATAAAATCAAGCATGACAATCAATGGAAGTTAAAATGAAGAAAGCATGGCAAACATACTTGAAAATGCAAGAAAATGGCCTTCTGGTTCAGTGTTAATCGATTAACACAATTGCACTGCAATGTGTTAATCGATCAACACGTGAAAAAGTGCAAAAAAACACTGGTTAATCGATTAACACAATTGCACTGCAATGTGTTAATCGATTAACACTGTACAGGGAGCAGGAAATCAGTTTTGAAAAGTGCTTTTGGCCAACTTTTTGATTGTGCAATCACTCCAATGCTAGGGCAAACTATTATGCACAAAAAATAAAGCTTAGAAACAGTAAATGATCAACAATAGAATCAATTAACAATCAAGATCATGGAGCTATCAAAAGTGCAATCAATTCACATGCAAGAATATCGAAATTACATCGCAAACGATACGAAAACGATCGAAATGATAAAACGAATGAAATCCACCAACCTACAAGGCTGAGATGTGCCTTGGTAAATATTGCAAAGTGATCTTGGTGCAGAAGATTAAAGAAAATTAGAGGATCCTTGAATTGTAAACGAAACGCGTCGAAACTGATCAAAAACGCGAAAATGCACCGAAACCGAACTTGCACCAAAATAAATGGTGTGAAACCCTTGGATTGAAGTAGAATGAGATGTAATTCCAGAAATCCAACCAAAGAATGCCAAATGATGAAGGTTAAGCTCAAGAATTAATCACTTTCAAGGTGAAAAGTGATTATCCTTCAAGAATAAGAGCTTTTAGTGAGGTTTGATGGAGGAGAATTGAGATGAAGATGAAAAATGAGTAGAGAAATCAGAGAAAAAGTGAGAGAATTGAGAGTGAAATGTGAGAAGCTTGGTGAAAAAATGGTAGAGAATGGTTGGGGAATTGAAAAGTGAGTGGAGGTGTGTTTATATAGGCTTTAGGTTTGGAGTGTGAGATGGTTTGGAATTTGGTTTGGAATTATCTTTGGATTTGGAGCTAGGTTAGGAGTTAGTTGGACTTGACTCACCGAGTCAAGGGGGTTAACTCGGTTAGTTAGAACCAACTCGGTAACAATCATAAGGTGAAATCCAACATCCAAAGATCCATATTACTTGGAAAACAAGGAACATGGTTCACTTGATTTGAAGTGAAGTATCATAGCAAATGCACTTGGAATGAATTGAGTAGCTTTGAAATGTTTAGAGGTGTCTAGAACATTCCATATGCTGCTAGAATTCAAGACCAAAGTGTGTGCAAAAGTGCTGTCATGAAAAAGCAATAAATTGTACCTATTTTGCCTGTGTTAATCAATTAACACAATTGCACTGCAAATGGTTAATCGATTAACCAGGCCAAAATATGCCCAATTTGCCTAAAAAAAAGGTGTTGTGGTCTCGACTTCGATTTTCTACTTCTTGTATTGATGGATAGGTATGGAAACCTTCATTGAGAGAAAAAGCTCTAAAGGAGGCCTAAAGAGGGGAAAAGAGAAGATCGATTAATCGAAACAAAGTTTCGATCAATTAATCAAGGGAGAAACATGCTAACAACTTTTCAAAGAGGATGAAAAGTCATTAAAGCAAAAAGGAGTGAATTATTGATTATACAAGATTAATTTTATCCATGAAGAATAAACTTAATGCAAACTGAAATGGAAAGTGCAAAACAGTGCCAAATGATCACCAAAATGCCACACGAACTCATGTATCATGTGAACAAAGATAGTGCAAGAATTGCTATGTTCATACAATGCTAAGAACATGAAACAAATGAATAATAAAAAATGTGCATTGAAAGTTCATGAATATGCTTCAACCAGAAGTGAAATGACATTAAAAACATCCATAAAATCAAGCATGACAATCAATGGAAGTTAAAATGAAGAAAACATGGCAAACATACTTGAAAATGCAAGAAAATGGCCTTCTGGTTCAGTGTTAATCGATTAACACAATTGCACTGCAATGTGTTAATCGATCAACACGTGAAAAAGTGCAAAAAAACACTGGTTAATCGATTAACACAATTGCACTGCAATGTGTTAATCGATTAACACTGTACAGGGAGCAGGAAATCAGTTTTGAAAAGTGCTTTTGGCCAACTTTTTGACTGTGCAATCACTCCAATGCTAGGGCAAACAATTATGCACAAAAAATAAAGCTTAGAAACAGCAAATGATCAACAATAGAATCAATTAACAATCAATATCATGGATCTATCAAAAGTGCAATCAATTCACATGCAAGAATATCGAAATTACATCGCAAACGATACGAAAACGATCGAAATGATAAAACGAATGAAATCCACCAACCTACAAGGCTGAGATGTGCCTTGGTAAATGTTGCAAAGTGATCTTGGTGCAGAAGATTAAAGAAAACCAGAGGATCCTTGAATTGTAGACGAAACGCGTCGAAACTGATCAAAAACGCGAAAATGCACCGAAACCGAACTTGCACCAAAATAAATGGTGTGAAACCCTTGGATTGAAGTAGAATGAGATGTAATTCCAGAAATCCAACCAAAGAATGCCAAATGATGAAGGTTAAGCTCAAGAATTAATCACTTTCAAGGTGAAAAGTGATTATCCTTCAAGAATAAGAGCTTTTAGTGAGGTTTGATGGAGGAGAATTGAGATGAAGATGAAGAATGAGTAGAGAAATCAGAGAAAAAGTGAGAGAATTGAGAGTGAAATGTGAGAAGCTTGGTGAAAAAATGGTAGAGAATGGTTGAGGAATTGAAAAGTGAGTGGAGGTGTGTTTATATAGGCTTTAGGTTTGGAGTGTGAGATGGTTTTGAATTTGGTTTGGAATTATCTTTGTGTTTGGAGCTAGGTTAGGAGTTAGTTGGACTTGACTCACCGAGTCAAGGGGGTTAACTCGGTTAGTTAGAACCAACTCGGTAACAATCCCAAGGTGAAATCCAACATCCAAAGATCAACATTACTTGGAAAACAAGGAACATGGTACACTTGATTTGAAGTGAAGTATCATAGCAAATGCACTTGGAATGAATTGAGTAGCTTTAAAATGTTTAGAGGTGTCTAGAACATTCCATATGCTGCTAGAATCCAAGACCAAAGTGTGTGCAAAAGTGCTGTCATGAAAAAGCAACAAATTGTACCTATTTTGCCTGTGTTAATCGATTAACACAATTGCACTGCAAATGGTTAATCGATTAACCAGGCCAAAATATGCCCAATTTGCCTAAAAAAAAGGTGTTGTGGTCTCGACTTCGATTTTCTACTTCTTGTATTGATGGATAGGTATGGAAACCTTCATTGAGAGAAAAAGCTCTAAAGGAGGCCTAAAGAGGGGAAAAGAGAAGATTGATTAATCGAAACAAAGTTTCGATCAATTAATCAAGGGAGAAACATGCTAACAACTTTTCAAAGAGGATGAAAAGTCATTAAAGCAAAAAGGAGTGAATTATTGATTATACAAGATTAATTTTATCCATGAAGAATAAACTTAATGCAAACTGAAATGGAAAGTGCAAAACAGTGCCAAATGATCACCAAAATGCCACACGAACTCATGTATCATGTGAACAAAGATAGTGCAAGAATTGCTATGTTCATACAATGCTAAGAACATGAAACAAATGAATAATAAAAAATGTGCATCGAAAGTTCATGAATATGCTTCAACCAGAAATGAAATGACATTAAAAACATCCATAAAATCAAGCATGACAATCAATGGAAGTTAAAATGAAGAAAGCATGGCAAACATACTTGAAAATGCAAGAAAATGGCCTTCTGGTTCAGTGTTAATCGATTAACACAATTGCACTGCAATGTGTTAATCGATCAACACGTGAAAAAGTGCAAAAAAACACTGGTTAATCGATTAACACAATTGCACTGCAATGTGTTAATCGATTAACACTGTACAGGGAGCAGGAAATCAGTTTTGAAAAGTGCTTTTGGCCAACTTTTTGATTGTGCAATCACTCCAATGCTAGGGCAAACAATTATGCACAAAAAATCAAGCTTAGAAACAGCAAATGATCAACAATAGAATCAATTAACAATCAAGATCATGGATCTATCAAAAGTGCAATCAATTCACATGCAAGAATATCGAAATTACATCGCAAACGATACAAAAACGATCGAAATGATAAAACAAATGAAATCCACCAACCTACAAGGCTGAGATGTGCCTTGGTAAATGTTGCAAAGTGATCTTGGTGCAGAAGATTAAAGAAAACCAGAGGATCCTTGAATTGTAGACGAAACGCGTCGAAACTGATCAAAAACGCGAAAATGCACCGAAACCGAACTTGCACCAAAATAAATGGTGTGAAACCCTTGGATTGAAGTAGAATGAGATGTAATTCCAGAAATCCAACCAAAGAATGCCAAATGATGAAGGTTAAGCTCAAGAATTAATCACTTTCAAGGTGAAAAGTGATTATCCTTCAAGAATAAGAGCTTTTAGTGAGGTTTGATGGAGGAGAATTGAGATGAAGATGAAGAATGAGTAGAGAAATCAGAGAAAAAGTGAGAGAATTGAGAGTGAAATGTGAGAAGCTTGGTGAAAAAATGGTAGAGAATGGTTGAGGAATTGAAAAGTGAGTGGAGGTGTGTTTATATAGGCTTTAGGTTTGGAGTGTGAGATGGTTTGGAATTTGGTTTGGAATTATCTTTGGGTTTGGAGCTAGGTTAGGAGTTAGTTGGACTTGACTCACCGAGTCAAGGGGGTTAACTCGGTTAGTTAGAACCAACTCGGTAACAATCCCAAGGTGAAATCCAACATCCAAAGATCAACATTACTTGGAAAACAAGGAACATGGTACACTTGATTTGAAGTGAAGTATCATAGCAAATGCACTTGGAATGAATTGAGTAGCTTTGAAATGTTTAGAGGTGTCTAGAACATTCCATATGCTGCTAGAATCCAAGACCAAAGTGTGTGCAAAAGTGCTGTCATGAAAAAGCAACAAATTGTACCTATTTTGCCTGTGTTAATCGATTAACACAATTGCACTGCAAATGGTTAATCGATTAACCAGGCCAAAATATGCCCAATTTGCCTAAAAAAAAGGTGTTGTGGTCTCGACTTCGATTTTCTACTTCTTGTATTGATTGATAGGTATGGAAACCTTCATTGAGAGAAAAAGCTCTATAGGAGGCCTAAAGAGGGGGAAAGAGAAGATCGATTAATCGAAACAAAGTTTCGATCAATTAATCAAGGGAGAAACATGCTAACAACTTTTTAAAGAGGATGAAAAGTCATTAAAGCAAAAAGGAGTGAATTATTGATTATACAAGATTAATTTTATCCATGAAGAATAAACTTAATGCAAACTGAAATGGAAAGTGCAAAACAGTGTCAAATGATCACGAAAATGCCACACGAACTCATGTATCATGTGAACAAAGATAGTGCAAGAATTGCTATGTTCATACAATGCTAAGAACATGAAACAAATGAATAATAAAAAATGTGCATCGAAAGTTCATGAATAAGCTTCAACCAGAAGTGAAATGACATTAAAAACATCCATAAAATCAAGCATGACAATCAATGGAAGTTAAAATGAAGAAAGCATGGCAAACATACTTGAAAATGCAAGAAAATGGCCTTCTGGTTCAGTGTTAATCGATTAACACAATTGCACTGCAATGTGTTAATCGATCAACACGTGAAAAAGTGAAAAAAAACACTGGTTAATCGATTAACACAATTGCACTGCAATGTGTTAATCGATTAACACTGTACAGGGAGCAGGAAATCAGTTTTGAAAAGTGCTTTTGGCCAACTTTTTAATTGTGCAATCACTCCAATGCTAGGGCAAACAATTATGCACAAAAAATAAGCTTAGAAACAGCAAATGATCAACAATAGAATCAATTAACAATCAAGATCATGGATCTATCAAAAGTACAATCAATTCACATGCAAGAATATCGAAATTACATCGCTAACGATACGAAAACGATCAAAATGATAAAACAAATGAAATCCACCAACCTACAAGGCTGAGATGTGCCTTGGTAAATGTTGCAAAGTGATCTTGGTGCAGAAGATTAAAGAAAACCAGAGGATCCTTGAATTGTAGACGAAACGCGTCGAAACTGATCAAAAACGCGAAAATGCACCAAAACCGAACTTGCACAAAAATAAATGGTGTGAAACCCTTGGATTGAAGTAGAATGAGATGTAATTCCAGAAATCCAACCAAAGAATGCCAAATGATGAAGGTTAAGCTCAAGAATTAATCACTTTCAAGGTGAAAAGTGATTATCCTTCAAGAATAAGAGCTTTTAGTGAGGTTTGATGGAGGAGAATTGAGATGAAGATGAAGAATGAGTAGAGAAATCAGAGAAAAAGTGAGAGAATTGAGAGTGAAATGTGAGAAGCTTGGTGAAAAAATGGTAGAGAATGGTTGAGGAATTGAAAAGTGAGTGGAGGTGTGTTTATATAGGCTTTAGGTTTGGAGTGTGAGATGGTTTTGAATTTGGTTTGGAATTATCTTTGTGTTTGGAGCTAGGTTAGGAGTTAGTTGGACTTGACTCACCGAGTCAAGGGGGTTAACTCGGTTAGTTAGAACCAACTCGGTAACAATCCCAAGGTGAAATCCAACATCCAAAGATCAACATTACTTGGAAAACAAGGAACATGGTACACTTGATTTGAAGTGAAGTATCATAGCAAATGCACTTGGAATGAATTGAGTAGCTTTAAAATGTTTAGAGGTGTCTAGAACATTCCATATGCTGCTAGAATCCAAGACCAAAGTGTGTGCAAAAGTGCTGTCATGAAAAAGCAACAAATTGTACCTATTTTGCCTGTGTTAATCGATTAACACAATTGCACTGCAAATGGTTAATCGATTAACCAGGCCAAAATATGCCCAATTTGCCTAAAAAAAAGGTGTTGTGGTCTCGACTTCGATTTTCTACTTCTTGTATTGATGGATAGGTATGGAAACCTTCATTGAGAGAAAAAGCTCTAAAGGAGGCCTAAAGAGGGGAAAAGAGAAGATTGATTAATCGAAACAAAGTTTCGATCAATTAATCAAGGGAGAAACATGCTAACAACTTTTCAAAGAGGATGAAAAGTCATTAAAGCAAAAAGGAGTGAATTATTGATTATACAAGATTAATTTTATCCATGAAGAATAAACTTAATGCAAACTGAAATGGAAAGTGCAAAACAGTGCCAAATGATCACCAAAATGCCACACGAACTCATGTATCATGTGAACAAAGATAGTGCAAGAATTGCTATGTTCATACAATGCTAAGAACATGAAACAAATGAATAATAAAAAATGTGCATCGAAAGTTCATGAATATGCTTCAACCAGAAATGAAATGACATTAAAAACATCCATAAAATCAAGCATGACAATCAATGGAAGTTAAAATGAAGAAAGCATGGCAAACATACTTGAAAATGCAAGAAAATGGCCTTCTGGTTCAGTGTTAATCGATTAACACAATTGCACTGCAATGTGTTAATCGATCAACACGTGAAAAAGTGCAAAAAAACACTGGTTAATCGATTAACACAATTGCACTGCAATGTGTTAATCGATTAACACTGTACAGGGAGCAGGAAATCAGTTTTGAAAAGTGCTTTTGGCCAACTTTTTGATTGTGCAATCACTCCAATGCTAGGGCAAACAATTATGCACAAAAAATCAAGCTTAGAAACAGCAAATGATCAACAATAGAATCAATTAACAATCAAGATCATGGATCTATCAAAAGTGCAATCAATTCACATGCAAGAATATCGAAATTACATCGCAAACGATACAAAAACGATCGAAATGATAAAACAAATGAAATCCACCAACCTACAAGGCTGAGATGTGCCTTGGTAAATGTTGCAAAGTGATCTTGGTGCAGAAGATTAAAGAAAACCAGAGGATCCTTGAATTGTAGACGAAACGCGTCGAAACTGATCAAAAATGCGAAAATGCACCGAAACCGAACTTGCACCAAAATAAATGGTGTGAAACCCTTGGATTGAAGTAGAATGAGATGTAATTCCAGAAATCCAACCAAAGAATGCCAAATGATGAAGGTTAAGCTCAAGAATTAATCACTTTCAAGGTGAAAAGTGATTATCCTTCAAGAATAAGAGCTTTTAGTGAGGTTTGATGGAGGAGAATTGAGATGAAGATGAAGAATGAGTAGAGAAATCAGAGAAAAAGTGAGAGAATTGAGAGTGAAATGTGAGAAGCTTGGTGAAAAAATGGTAGAGAATGGTTGAGGAATTGAAAAGTGAGTGGAGGTGTGTTTATATAGGCTTTAGGTTTGGAGTGTGAGATGGTTTGGAATTTGGTTTGGAATTATCTTTGGGTTTGGAGCTAGGTTAGGAGTTAGTTGGACTTGACTCACCGAGTCAAGGGGGTTAACTCGGTTAGTTAGAACCAACTCGGTAACAATCCCAAGGTGAAATCCAACATCCAAAGATCAACATTACTTGGAAAACAAGGAACATGGTACACTTGATTTGAAGTGAAGTATCATAGCAAATGCACTTGGAATGAATTGAGTAGCTTTGAAATGTTTAGAGGTGTCTAGAACATTCCATATGCTGCTAGAATCCAAGACCAAAGTGTGTGCAAAAGTGCTGTCATGAAAAAGCAACAAATTGTACCTATTTTGCCTGTGTTAATCGATTAACACAATTGCGCTGCAAATGGTTAATCGATTAACCAGGCCAAAATATGCCCAATTGCCTAAAAAAAAAGGTGTTGTGGTCTCGACTTCGATTTTCTACTTCTTGTATTGATGGATAGGTATGGAAACCTTCATTGAGAGAAAAAGCTCTAAAGGAGGCCTAAAGAGGGGAAAAGAGAAGATCGATTAATCGAAACAAAGTTTCGATCAATTAATCAAGGGAGAAATATGCTAACAACTTTTCAAAGAGGATGAAAAGTCATTAAAGCAAAAAGGAGTGAATTATTGATTATACAAGATTAATTTTATCCATGAAGAATAAACTTAATGCAAACTAAAATGGAAAGTGCAAAACAGTGCCAAATGATCACCAAAATGCCACACGAACTCATGTATCATGTGAACAAAGATAGTGCAAGAATTGCTATGTTCATACAATGCTAAGAACATGAAACAAATGAATAATAAAAAATGTGCATCGAAAGTTCATGAATATGCTTCAACCAGAAATGAAATGACATTAAAAACATCCATAAAATCAAGCATGACAATCAATGGAAGTTAAAATGAAGAAAGCATGGCAAACATACTTGAAAATGCAAGAAAATGGCCTTCTGGTTCAGTGTTAATCGATTAACACAATTGCACTGCAATGTGTTAATCGATCAACACGTGAAAAAGTGCAAAAAAACACTGGTTAATCGATTAACACAATTGCACTGCAATGTGTTAATCGATTAACACTGTACAGGGAGCAGGAAATCAGTTTTGAAAAGTGCTTTTGGCCAACTTTTTGATTGTGCAATCACTCCAATGCTAGGGCAAACAATTATGCACAAAAAATAAAGCTTAGAAACAGCAAATGATCAACAATAGAATCAATTAACAATCAAGATCATGGATCTATCAAAAGTGCAATCAATTCACATGCAAGAATATCGAAATTACATCGCAAACGATACGAAAACGATCGAAATGATAAAACAAATGAAATCCACCAACCTACAAGGCTGAGATGTGCCTTGGTAAATGTTGCAAAGTGATCTTGGTGCAGAAGATTAAAGAAAATCTGAGGATCCTTGAATTGTAGACGAAACGCGTCGAAACTGATCAAAAACGCGAAAATGCCCCGAAACCGAACTTGCACCAAAATAAATGGTGTGAAACCCTTGGATTGAAGTAGAATGAGATGTAATTCCAGAAATCCAACCAAAGAATGCCAAATGATGAAGGTTAAGCTCAAGAATTAATCACTTTCAAGGTGAAAAGTGATTATCCTTCAAGAATAAGAGCTTTTAGTGAGGTTTGATGGAGGAGAATTGAGATGAAGATGAAGAATGAGTAGAGAAATCAGAGAAAAAGTGAGAGAATTGAGAGTGAAATGTGAGAAGCTTGGTGAAAAAATGGTAGAGAATGGTTGAGGAATTGAAAAGTGAGTGGAGGTGTGTTTATATAGGCTTTAGGTTTGGAGTGTGAGATGGTTTGGAATTTGGTTTGGAATTATCTTTGGGTTTGGAGCTAGGTTAGGAGTTAGTTGGACTTGACTCACCGAGTCAAGGGGGTTAACTCGGTTAGTTAGAACCAACTCGGTAACAATCCCAAGGTGAAATCCAACATCCAAAGATCAACATTACTTGGAAAACAAGGAACATGGTACACTTGATTTGAAGTGAAGTATCATAGCAAATGCACTTGGAATGAATTGAGTAGCTTTGAAATGTTTAGAGGTGTCTAGAACATTCCATATGCTGCTAGAATCCAAGACCAAAGTGTGTACAAAAGTGCTGTCATGAAAAAGCAACAAATTGTACCTATTTTGCCTGTGTTAATCGATTAACACAATTACACTGCAAATGGTTAATCGATTAACCAGGCCAAAATATGCCCAATTTGCCTAAAAAAAAGGTGTTGTGGTCTCGACTTCGATTTTCTACTTCTTGTATTGATGGATAGGTATGGAAACCTTCATTGAGAGAAAAAGCTCTAAAGGAGGCCTAAAGAGGGGAAAAGAGAAGATCGATTAATCGAAACAAAGTTTCGATCAATTAATCAAGGGAGAAACATGCTAACAACTTTTCAAAGAGGATGAAAAGTCATTAAAGCAAAAAGGAGTGAATTATTGATTTTACAAGATTAATTTTATCCATGAAGAATAAACTTAATGCAAACTGAAATGGAAAGTGCAAAACAGTGCCAACTGATCACCAAAATGCCACACGAACTCATGTATCATGTGAACAAAGATAGTGCAAGAATTGCTATGTTCATACAATGCTAAGAACATGAAACAAATGAATAATAAAAAATGTGCATCGAAAGTTCATGAATATGCTTAAACCAGAAATGAAATGACATTAAAAACATCCATAAAATCAAGCATGACAATCAATGGAAGTTAAAATGAAGAAAGCATGGCAAACATACTTGAAAATGCAAGAAAATGGCCTTCTGGTTCAGTGTTAATCGATTAACACAATTGCACTGCAATGTGTTAATCGATCAACACGTGAAAAAGTGCAAAAAAACACTGGTTAATCGATTAACACAATTGCACTGCAATGTGTTAATCGATTAACACTGTACAGGGAGCAGGAAATCAGTTTTGAAAAGTGCTTTTGGCCAACTTTTTGATTGTGCAATCACTCCAATGCTAGGGCAAACTATTATGCACAAAAAATAAAGCTTAGAAACAGCAAATGATCAACAATAGAATCAATTAACAATCAAGATCATGGAGCTATCAAAAGTGCAATCAATTCACATGCAAGAATATCGAAATTACATCGCAAACGATACGAAAACGATCGAAATGATAAAACGAATGAAATCCACCAACCTACAAGGCTGAGATGTGCCTTGGTAAATGTTGCAAAGTGATCTTGGTGCAGAAGATTAAATAAAATCAGAGGATCCTTGAATTGTAGACGAAACGCGTCGAAACTGATCAAAAACGCGAAAATGCACCGAAACCGAACTTGCACCAAAATAAATGGTGTGAAACCCTTGGATTGAAGTAGAATGAGATGTAATTCCATAAATCCAACCAAAGAATGCCAAATGATGAAGGTTAAGCTCAAGAATTAATCACTTTCAAGGTGAAAAGTGATTATCCTTCAAGAATAAGAGCTTTTAGTGAGGTTTGATGGAGGAGAATTGAGATGAAGATGAAGAATGAGTAGAGAAATCAGAGAAAAAGTGAGAGAATTGAGAGTGAAATGTGAGAAGCTTGGCGAAAAAATGGTAGAGAATGGTTGGGGAATTGAAAAGTGAGTGGAGGTGTGTTTATATAGGCTTTAGGTTTGGAGTGTGAGATGGTTTGGAATTTGGTTTGGAATTATCTTTGGGTTTGGAGCTAGGTTAGGAGTTAGTTGGACTTGACTCACCGAGTCAAGGGGGTTAACTCGGTTAGTTAGAACCAACTCGGTAACAATCATAAGGTGAAATCCAACATCCAAAGATCCACATTACTTGGAAAACAAGGAACATGGTTCACTTGATTTGAAGTGAAGTATCATAGCAAATGCACTTGGAATGAATTGAGTAGCTTTGAAATGTTTAGAGGTGTCTAGAACATTCCATATGCTGCTAGAATTCAAGACCAAAGTGTGTGCAAAAGTGCTGTCATGAAAAAGCAACAAATTGTACCTATTTTGCCTGTGTTAATCAATTAACACAATTGCACTGCAAATGGTTAATCGATTAACCAGGCCAAAATATGCCCAATTTGCCTAAAAAAAAGGTGTTGTGCTCTCGACTTCGATTTTCTACTTCTTGTATTGATGGATAGGTATGGAAACCTTCATTGAGAGAAAAAGCTCTAAAGGAGGCCTAAAGAGGGGAAAAGAGAAGATCGATTAATCAAAACAAAGTTTCGATCAATTAATCAAGGGAGAAACATGCTAACAACTTTTCAAAGAGGATGAAAAGTCATTAAAGCAAAAAGGAGTGAATTATTGATTATACAAGATTAATTTTATCCATGAAGAATAAACTTAATGCAAACTAAAATGGAAAGTGCAAAACAGTGCCAACTGATCACCAAAATGCCACATGAACTCATGTATCATGTGAACAAAGATAGTGCAAGAATTGTTATGTTCATACAATGCTAAGAACATGAAACAAATGAATAATCGAAAATGTGCACCGAAAGTTCATGAATATGCTTCAACCAGAAGTGAAATGACATTAAAAACATCCATAAAATCAAGCATGACAATTAATGGAAGTTAAAATGAAGAAAGCATGGCAAACATACTTGAAAATGCAAGAAAATGGCCTTCTGGTTCAGTGTTAATCAATTAACACAATTGCACTGCAATGTGTTAATCGATCAACACGTGAAAAAGTGCAAAAAAACACTGGTTAATCGATTAACACAATTGCACTGCAATGTGTTAATCGATTAACACTGTACAGGGAGCAGGAAATCAGTTTTGAAAAGTGCTTTTGGCCAACTTTTTTATTGTGCAATCACTCCAATGCTAGGGCAAACAATTATGCACAAAAAATAAAGCTTAGAAACAGCAAATGATCAACAATAGAATCAATTAACAATCAAGATCATGGATCTATCAAAAGTGCAATCAATTCACATGCAAGAATATCAAAATTACATCGCAAACGATGCGAAAACGATCAAAATGATAAAACGAATGAAATCCACCAACCTACAAGGCTGAGATGTGCCTTGGTAAATGTTGCAAAGTGATCTTGGTGCAGAAGATTAAAGAAAACCAGAGGATCCTTGAATTGTAGACGAAACGCGTCGAAACTGATAAAAAACGCGAAAATGCACCGAAACCGAACTTGCACCAAAATAAATGGTGTGAAACCCTTGGATTGAAGTAGAATGAGATGTAATTCCAGAAATCCAACCAAAGAATGCCAAATGATGAAGGTTAAGCTCAAGAATTAATCACTTTCAAGGTGAAAAGTGATTATCCTTCAAGAATAAGAGCTTTTAGTGAGGTTTGATGGAGGAGAATTGAGATGAAGATGAAGAATGAGTAGAGAAATCAGAGAAAAAGTGAGAGAATTGAGAGTGAAATGTGAGAAGCTTGGTGAAAAAATGGTAGAGAATGGTTGGGGAATTGAAAAGTGAGTGGAGGTGTGTTTATATAGGCTTTAGGTTTGGAGTGTGAGATGGTTTGGAATTTGGTTTGGAATTATCTTTGGGTTTGGAGCTAGGTTAGGAGTTAGTTGGACTTGACTCACCGAGTCAAGGGGGTTAACTCGGTTAGTTAGAACCAACTCGGTAACAATCATAAGGTGAAATCCAACATCCAAAGATCCACATTACTTGGAAAACAAGGAACATGGTTCACTTGATTTGAAGTGAAGTATCATAGCAAATGCACTTGGAATGAATTGAGTAGCTTTAAAATGTTTAGAGGTGTCTAGAACATTCCATATGCTGCTAGAATTCAAGACCAAAGTGTGTGCAAAAGTGCTGTCATGAAAAAGCAACAAATTGTGCCTATTTTACCTGTGTTAATCGATTAACACAATTACACTGCAAATGGTTAATCGATTAACCAGGCCAAAATATGCCCAATTTGCCTAAAAAAAGGTGTTGTGGTCCCGACTTCGATTTTCCACTTCTTGTATTGATGGATAGGTATGGAAACCTTCATTTTGTGCTTGTTTTGATGATGTGATGACCTTGTGAGGATATGATTAATCGGGCCTGGCAAACCTGAATATCCTGCAATCAAAACACCAGAGAAAAAAATGCGAATGTGTATGCCAGCGATGCGAATGCGCATGCTTATGCAAAAGGCAAAAGAGGGAGGTTAAATTTTGGGTTACGACAGGGGAGAGGACAAGATTAGAAGGCTGATTCCTCAACACAGAGATCACTGACATTCTGCTTGGGGACTAAAGATACTACTGTTGAATACATCTCTGTCACACTGGTAAACTGTATCAAATTTATGATCCTTGTAGGAAGGATGAAGAGTGATTTGGGGATTCTCTAAGTAGATTGCCGTAGATTAGATGACTGCTGTAGATGAACTGATCATTGCTTCAGCTTGTCTGATTCTGGAGATGACTGCCTTAATGTGCGCTTGGAAAGCTTGCCCTAGTATGAGTCTTGAAAGATCTTCTGGATAAACCAATTTTGAGAAAGACTTGCATTGAACCACAAATCTTGAACTGATTCTCAACAGGATCTGGAAAGAACTTGCCCCTGATAGGATCAGCGGCCAAGTTTCTCAACAGTTTGAAAATTCCTTGAGAGGAAAGCCAGTTTGCAAACAAAAGTGTTAATACAAACATGGTAATTTTAGTGCAAAAAACATGCAACTTCTGAAATCAAAACCATTTTTGGAATGATTCAAAATATGAGTCATTTTTCAAAACATAGTGGTTTTAAGACAATCAAAGTAAAAGATAAAGTAAAGGCAAAACATTTGATTTGTAAAAATATTTCAGAGTCAATTTACACAACCTTGCTGTAGTATGCTTTCAAAATAACCTCGCTTCAGTTAGGTCTTTTGAGGATTGTAACGTGGCTTGGTTCACAGTTTATGAAATAAAGGATAAAGGCTCAAAGTTTATTTGTACCCACCTAATCTTCGTGATGATCATCAGTCCTACACTCAATTAACTCATACTATGCGCTCAGCTTACCAGAGGTTGGGAGTTGCACTGATGATAGTGATAATAATGGTTCAGAAGTCATGGGACCATTGAGATGGAAGTCGCTGCTTCCTTACAACGTTTTGTTGTCATTGTCATTGAGGACTTTCATGATAAGGATTTAAAGATCTCCTTTTTTTATTATCGCTAACTTTTGCCTTAATTGTTTCTTTAGAAGCTTACAGTCAGCGGGATGCCCTAGTTTTGCCTAAGTCTCCTTCATAGGTTTTGACTTAGCGGGCCTTTTTATTATTAATTTTTTTTATAGTTTGAGAAGGAAAGTGACTTCCTGGCTTAATGATTACAATGAACCATCATTAGCTTTTGACTTGAAAGACGTCTTCGACACTTGCTTGTTGTGTGCGAAGTAAAACTTGTGAATGCAACCTTTATTGAAAGGTGTCTTTCACGAATGCGCAATTAAGTTAATTAAGAACTACCCATACCTAGGTTAACATTGCGGGTTTTTGCATAGAAAGAAACTCCAACTTCTAGGTTCGAAGGGGTTGACAAAGGAATGACTTCTTTATTTCTCCAGTGTTTAGGAAATTGAAACAATGCCTTACATCGTCAGCAAAATTTTAATCTGAAAGCATACTAATAGCAATTATGGGTATTATGTTTTCATCATCGTCCCTCTAATCTTTGCATAATCAAAAGAAAGTGGACAAGATATATATATATATATTATTTTTCTTGAAAGAGAAAGCATAAAGATGTAAATAACAGACATTAATGAATTGAATCAAAATGTTGCAATGCTCATTTCGTTAACATGAAAGTACATACATAATTTGAAAACAAACATCTAATACAAATAAGGAAAATGCAAACAACAAGAAACATGGCCTAGTGGCTAATCAGTAGCAGGGGTGAGTTGGCCTGTCTAAAACACTGGCTTTTAGGATAGTAGTCTGAAGTTGACTGAAGCTTCACTTCTCATGCCCAGGTAGAGGATTGGTCTGGACAATGGGATTGGTGTCATGAAAGGTAAAGATTTCGTCCTTGATCAAATCATGCACTCTAGCCTTCAATGCATAGTAATTTTCCAAGTCATGGTCTGCGGCACCTTGATGGAATGCACAGTAGAGGTCATATCGAAAACTAGCTGGAAAAGGATTTGGAGGAGGACGTAGGGTCCTTGTAGTAATCCAACATTTTTGAACCATAGCAGGGTACAGTTCAGTGTATGTCATAGGGATAGGATCAAAGTTTAACCTATCGCGGTTTTGGTTTTGTCCAACAACTGGACGTTGAGGTACTTGAGGTGGTCGTGGAGCAGTAACCACGGGAGTATTAGCAGCAACAACAGGGTAATTAGCATACTGAGGTCGGTAACGAGGCCTTCTTGCTTCAGTCATGACAACATTGGTCTGATCTTCTCTCTTCTTCTGGAAGTTCCCATAGAATTTCTTTGTACCATTAAAAGATTCAGCAACTTTGGACATTTTACCATTCTTGAGACATTCTTTGAGTCTTTGGCCAATGCTTACCAAATCTGTGAAGTTGGAGGAAACACAACCAATCATCTTTTCCCAATAGAAGGGAGACAAGGTGTCCATGAACATTCCTGTTAGTTCTTTTTCTACCAGAGGGGGTTCCACTTGGGAAGCTAGTTCTCTCCAACGCTAAGCATACTCCTTGAAAGATTCTTGCTCATTCTTAGACATGTTCTGGAGTTCACGCCGGTCAGGAGCAATATCAAGATTGTACTTGTACTGCTTCATGAAGGCATTAGCAAGATCCTGGAAGCATTAAATACTATTATGTTCAAGGTTCGTGTACCATTTGAGGGAAGCTTCACTCAGGATGTCTTGAAAGCAGTGGATGAGCAGCTTCTGGTTGTTGGTGTAAGCAGCCATCTTTCTGAAGTACATAACTAGATGAGCTCTTGGACAGGAATGACCTTTTTATTTCACAAACTCGGGAGTTTTGAATTTGGCAAGCACGACAAGGTCATAACAAGGCACATGTTGTCTGCATCAACACTAAAGAAGTCAGTACCCTCCACGGCTCTGAGTCTTTTGCCAATTGTCTGAAACTGTTCACAGACAACTTCAGGTTCAAAAAAATATTCACGGTCTTCACCTCGAGCACTAGTAGCATTGTACTCATAAAGAGGATTCTCAAAGGGATCTCGGGCAGTCTGGGCAATAGTATGAACAACAGGTCTGGGCTCGACGAAAACAGGAGTTTGAAACACTGGTCTGGCAGTTTGACCAATCATAGCAGTAGATGCAAGAGGTGGAGAGTAGTTATGGGGTAAACCAAACTCTGGCCAAGTAGAAGATGACATCTGAATAGGCTGAGGATGAGTAACAACACCTGAAACCTCTTGGATAACAGTCCTTTGAGGTTGCTCCTCTCTAGCAATCAGGACTTGGAGCACCTCAGTAAGCTTAGTCATGCTTGAATTCAGATCATCAATCTCCATTCGGATCGCTGCATTGTGTTGTTCTTGCCTTAACATTTTGCGTCTGAAGTTAGCTCTAGTCCTGTATCGGTGACGAGGAATCAACTTGATGACTGACAGATGACGCTGGAAGATAGAGACAACTGGAAATGAGTTGCTGGACAAACTGGATGTATGCAATGAATCATGCAAAAGATGCAAATGATATACAATATCATGCAACAGGATGCAGATCATAGGTAACAAGATCACAGGTTCAGGATCACGAGCATGGAGTCTGGGTGAAGAGTAACTACAGGGTGAAGGTGTGAGAAAACACAAAAAAAAGGGTTTGAATTAGGTTTTCAAAATAAAAGCTTTTTGTGAAACTCAAACAAGGATCACAAATAAACTAGCAATAGATAAAGACACACGATATATCTTGGTTCACTTGAAAACTATCAAGTTAATCCAGTCCACCCGCCAAGGTATTTTGCCTTATACACAAGGACTTAATCCACTATAATCAACTGATTACACTGCACTAGCAACTGTTGGTGACTAACAATCAAAGACTAACTGTCTCTTCTTAAGGATTTTGACCTAACTGATCCCTTAAGGAATACAAATAATTGTTTGAACAAATTTAATGTTTACAATGAATTACTTCTACACAAGCTGATATAAACACTATGAATATCTCAAATAACTTAAAAGAAAATCTATACAGTATGAACAATGTTTCTTGCTTTGTATTGTGGTGCTTTACTGTTCACGCATGTGTCTCTCTTCATTTTCTTCAAATAATCAAGTCTTTATATAGCCAGAAAGAGATCCGTTGGAGGGCAGATAAGGAATATCATGAAGATTGTTGGCGACTTGAAACAATGTCGTTATACAGGGATGAAAATCGTACACAAAAGTTGTCCTTTGTACCACCAAATCAGGGTAGTGGAATGGTAGTGGAAAAGAACGTGTTTGATATGTACTATGTACTATTTTCCTTTGCAAACGTTTCATCTTCTTCTGTTCATCAGAGGCTTCTAAATAGAGATGATTGAAGCATGGGCAGAAGAGTTTATCACTGGGTCTTTAGAGTCTCGAGTCATCAGAGTCTTCAGAACTTGTTCACCAGAACCATGTCTTCAGAGTCTTTAGCACTCGGTCTTTAGAACCCTTGGTTATCAGAAACTTAAGTCTTCAGAGTCTTCAGAACTTTGTTCAGCAGAACCTTGTCTTCAGAGTCTTCAGCACTTAGTCTTCAGAAACTTAAGTCTTCAGAGTCTTCAGAACGTTGTTCAGCAGTACCTTGTCTTTAGAGTCTTCAGCACTTAGTCTTTTGAAGATAATTATCAGAGTCATATTCAGAGCCAGAATCCAAGAGAACATTGCAGCAACAACATATTGTCTTCTTAGAATCTTTCTGAAATTGAGTAAATCAGAAGGAGACTTGCTTCTTTGGCGCAGAAGCGACTTTTGGTCAAATAAGAGTGACGTTGCACATGATCTTTATCATAGTCATAGCTTTCTTTATCAGAATCAGGTCCTATTTGTTAATTTTTAGAAAACAAACGTTAAAGTACCAAAATTATTCTCACACAATTACTACTTTGTTATTATCAAAACTTAGAGTTATTTGGATGAACCAAATCTTGTTCTAACAATCTCCCCCTTTTTGATAATGACAAAACAATGTATTTTTATAAAATAATTTTGTGTGAAGATAATTAATAGGAAATGACAAATATAAGTTTAGAATTAACTTCCCTTTATCAAGCTCCCCTTGAATCTAAGACTTAAAAAATCTTATCAGATTAGGGATACCAGAGCCTGATTACAAGGATCTAGTCAGATCCAGAATATTAGAGCTTGATTATAGTGGTAATGGAGTCTGATAATAGAGCCTGATTGGTTATATTAGAGCCTGATTAAATCAGATCCAGATTGCCAATATAGATATTGTTCCTAAAAATCATTCTAAGAATAAAATTGTGTAATTAATCGTGTTAGAATGTTAGAGCTATGATTCAGAGACAAGATATTTATCGAAATAATTTTCCATTAATATACTCCTTTTTTTGTCATAATAAAAAAGGGTAAACCAGAAAGGTAATCCAGTACAAAATAAGATAAACAAACAGACAAAGAAAACTAAGGGGTAGCCTAGAAAGGTGCCTAAGGTTGAGAAGGAGGAGGGAGCATCTGAAGGATCTGAGTAAGTGCATTCTGAATGATGGAAGTGACTTCATCTTGCGTGTCTATCCTTGTTCTGAACAACTCTTGCTCCTTCTGAATGCTAGCCAGAGTCTTCAACACTGGATCAGAGGAAGAGTTTTCAGCAGCTTCTCTCTCAGCTGGATCTTGAGCATCCTTAGCCAACCTTTCAACTTCTCTGTCTAGAGCTTCCTTGGCTAACCTCTCAGCCAATTCCCTTTCAGCAACTAGCTTTGCTTCAGCTTCCTTCTTATCTTTCAACCTCTTTTCAACTTGCTCGACAAAATAGTCTTTTTGTAAGTTAGGAATGCACCTAAGAGGGAGGTGAATTAGGTTCTTAGAAATTTTTTCGGATTTTTGACGGTGAAAGCTTAACTAATTTGGACAAAATTTTGGTAAAACTCAGCGCTGAAGAAGATGTTCCAACATGAAGACCAAAGCTGAAGAATTCTGCCAAAAAACAAAGATGTCGAAGAAGATGTCTCAACTTGAAGACTCAACATCCTAGACTGTTATAACAGATTGTTTTAAATCTGTTTCAAATCTAATCCAAAATCTTAGGCGCGCTCAGCAGTGGATCAAGGAAAGATTTTAAGCCCAACTAAAGACTATAAAAGAAGACTTAGTCCTAGGGTTTATGCACCTTTGATATACCTTTTATAACCTAGTTCTCTTATGTAACAATAAGGGTTTGGGGTTTTGAGAGTCGTTGGCTCTCTAGGTTTGTAAGTCTCCCTTTGTATCGTTTGATGCACTGTGGTAGGCATATGTATCGCACAAATCCATAAGCCTTTAGATATTGGATTGTGTATTGTTCTTGGATGAAGCTTTGAAGCAAATCCAAGTTAGCGTGTTGGTCAAGTATGCTTGACCGAATTTTGTATTTACAGGGAGTGTTTAAATATCACAATTTGTGATTAGGGGAAGTGAGTAGAGATTATCATATCAAATGAGATGTCTTTTATAAAGATTTCATTGGGTAGTGATTAGGAGATAAAGTTGTAAACGGGGGAGTTTAGCTTTATGGTAATACTACAAATAGTGGAGTCTTCTTCCTGGATTGGTGTCACCCAGATGTAGGTGAATTGCACCGAACCGGGTTAACATATTATGTGTTCTTTTATCAATCTGCAGATTTACATATTATGTTATGGGACTTAATAAACATGTTGGAACACATGTTGTAACATCTATGATTTTGCAGTTGCTGATATTCAAGGTATCAGTCTGCTGTTCTGTTCTTGTTTAAATGATTATGCAGAATAATCTCTTGACATGTGTTAGGACATTTGCTGTCTGCTATGCCAGAATTTTAGACGGTATCAAGTTTTACTTTCCTAAGTGATTACTATGTGATGAAAACGATAAATGCAGAAAGTAAATGACACGGCGATATATCATGGTTCCCCTCACAATCCAAGAGTACTCCAGTCCCCTTTCAACATGAAAGAGATTTTTAATAATGTTAGATCCTATGACAAAACTATCCTAGCTTTTCTATACAGACTCTAACAAGCACACCAAGAACAATCCACTTGGATTTTACACTAAGTGAATTAAGAGAACAATCCTCCCTTAACCACTCTCTTGTTTCCAACAACCTGGACAACAAGGATTACAACCTTACAACCTTAAGTTCAATAATCCTAAACATAAGATGTAATAAGCAAAGAAAATTTTTAAATTTTGTATAAGTATTTGAAATGGATATTCCAATGTATCAATCAAAGGATTGATCTTCTTTTTGAACAAATAACTTTTATAAAGATTAAACAAGTGTTCTTTGATGAGAGAAATGCAACTTGAATGATTTGGATGAAAGTTCAATGCATAAGTTTCACTTTATAAAAATTTTGATTTTAACACTTGAGAAATTTGAAATTTTAATGATGATGAGAATGTTTGAAATTTTTGCAAGAAGGTGAGTTTTAAATTATGAGTTTATGAGGTTTAGAAAGCCTCTAAACACCTTTCCAAAAGGGTGTAAATGATCAAAAGTTGCCATGGTTCAAAAAGAATTATTTAAAAAATTTTCTGTGAAGAGATGTAATTATTTTTGCTACTGGAACAGTGGTAATCGATTACCTTAAAGTGGGTAATCGGCTATTTGCCTTCAATGTGCAAAAAAAATTCAAAATTTCTTCAGGGCAATCGATTATCCTAGATAGAGTAACTGATTACTCTGATCCAGTTTTGCAAAAATGCTTAAAACAAAAGTGAAAAATGTTTTAAATGTGCACAACATTTATTTTAATGGATATGCAAAGAATAAAGAGATGTTTGAACACTTGCATAGTATATATAAAGGGTGAATGTTATACCTTTCCTTTGTGCTAAACCATCTTCATAATTCATCAAGACTTGATATATTACTTTGACAATTTTGGTCTTTGTTCTTGATCTTGATGCTATGGAAATTCTTTATCCATCCTTGAGCCGAAGAATATGTGTCGTCATCAAAATATTTGAAGCCATGTCTTCACACTTTTGTCTGAACAGAGAGATTTTGAATCTTCTAAAATTCCTCAGACATCCACTGATTAAATTGATCCCACGAAGCACCCAAAGCAGAAGGGTCTTCGCTAGAACTTGATTCATCAGAGAGTGTCTCGAATCTCATAACCACGCTGTCCTTAAAAGCAGAAATAACTTCATCTAGGTTAGGAGGAAGGTCAGAAGGTTGATTCTCAGGGAATGATTGGGTTTCTTCAGCAGAATCACCCAAATTGGAGGTATCATTATTTAAAGAGGGTTCAGGATTGTCTGGTATCGGTTCTGGTATTATTTGTGGAGCGGTTGATGGTGTGGTTGATGGAGAGTTGGTTGTTTGAAGAAGTTCAGTAGGAAGTTCTTTAGAAAAAGATTGAGTGGTTAATGGTAGGGAGATGGTTGGAGATGGTTGTCTAGTAATGACGGGGGTTGGTTGTATAGATATGATGGAAGATGGTTGAGTTAAGGTGATTTGAAGTTTTTGTGGTGGAAGTTGTATGGATGGTGCAGAGGATGGAATTATTTTAGTTGGTGATTCAGAAATGGGTAAGGGAGAGGTAGTGACAAAAATTGAAAATATTGGTGGTGGAGTAGAGAATAATGGTGGTTATGTTGAAGGAGGTGGAGATGGTGTAGGAAGAGATGAAGATAAATTTCTATTAGTAATAATAGGTGCAGTTATAGAATGAGATTTGGAAGATTTACTCTTCTGTTCTGGATATGATGTCAGTGAAATGTTCCTTATACTGGATTCACCTAGACTTTTCTTCTGCTTCTTTGAAGTTTTCATCTGAGGAGTTGTGTTGGAGTAGGGTCTCTTCTTCTTCATCATATCAGGAGGATTATCCATAAGATCTTCAACCCTGAAATCAGTCACATCATAACCTTCTACTTCTCAAAGCTGTATATATGCTTCTATAACCTCTGGATTGTCATGCTTGGTGAACAGAGGGAATCTGTCGATAATCAACCTTCTTGCCTTCAGACTCTCCCAATCGGTTGCTATGCTGGGTTTAAATCTGATTTCATCAATAATCTGCATGCTCTTCAGATTTTTGTTGTTCAAAGGAGTTCCAGTTACAACGTTTAATTCATCTGTGACTGGAAGCTTTGTTAGATGATCAATCATTCCACTTTCCATCAAAATATTCGAGATCAATCTACTAAGAGGAATGTAGTTCTTGAATTTCTTTGATTGATTTCTTGTTTCTTTTACAGAGTCTCTGAGATATCTGAAGAGAATTGAGGGGGGACAGATCTTCTCGCCTTTCATCAGATAATACAGCATGTATTTCTGATCAGTATTGAGGAAATCAGAAGAACTTGAGTTCGGTCTATGATAGATGCAACCCATAATGATTTTGAGCCATACATGAAGCTCCTTTGATAGGTCTTGAGTCTTGAAATGAGGTTTTCCACTAGATGATTGTGTGAAAATTGATGGGTTAACCACTTCAGATAGAAACTTGGATTTGGAGCTCATCTTGTAAATACGATTTCCTCCATAATTTTCCATTCCAAGTAACGTGGCTATGGATTTCTCCGTGATTATGAAATTGTTTCCCAAAACGTGTGACACGATGAAGTGTTCATCAGTGTCAGCGAATCTCCATAATTCCTTGATGAGATTGGGAAAAATGGGACCGTAGAGACGATCAAAATAGGTTTTCCATCCTTGAGCATTTAGTTCCCTAGACAAGTCAATTCCATTCTCAAGCAGGTTATCAAAGTCTACTAGCCATTCAGATAGAACTTCCAGTTATGAGAAAGGAGTAGTCAGATGAATATGAGCTGGGTGATCCACAATATAAATTTCAGTTGGTTTCTGAAATATGGATAGTGATTGATGAAGTGAAGTTGATTCCGTTGGAGCAGTTATTGTTGAAACCATTGAGGACAGTTCTGCTTGTTGTTGTTGTTGAGAGAATTCGAAAACACTTTGTTGTTGAGAATCCATTTGAAGAAGAAGATAGAGTTACGAAGCACAAAAAGGTTTTAGGGTTTATAAGAAAAAGTGTGGGAAGTGAAAGTAGTGTAGTGTGTGAAAGTGAGAGTATGAGTATTTATAACAAAAATATTGATGATTATGAAAAGGTGGGAGTAATAGGAAATAATTACTTGAAACCTAGTCTCACGAAATCACAATGCTCAAGGTGTCTCTTCAACAGTAGGATATGATTTGATTTTGGACAGGTGTCACAAATAATCATAGTCATTTGTTTTCAATAGAGCACATTTGATAATCTCAAAGTCAAGAATACCAAGAGGTATCTGACTGGACGAGTTTCTGATCAAGACATCTTCTAACATGTAGAAGTATTGTTAATCAGAAAGTCATAAAATAATGAAACAATCTGCTTAACATCAGAATCTTATTTCAGAAGTTCTGGTGACTTGACACATCAAAATTTCATCTACTTATTCTGGACACAGTTTTGTAAATAGATTTTCCAGAATGAATACGAATATATCCTCAACATGGGGTTTTGTGAAAATATCAGCCCATTGGTCGTCTGTATCCAAAAAATTTAACTGAAAAGTACCCTTCTGAACATAGTCACGTAAAAAGTGATGTTTTATTTCAATATGTTTTGGCCTAGAATGCAAAATAGGATTCTTAGATAAACAGATAGCAGAAGTATTATCACAGAAGATAGGAATGTTACTCTCGTGTATCTGATAATCTTTGAGTTAATTCTTCATCTAGAGTATCTGAGTACTGCACAATGATGCTGAGATATATTCTGCTTATGTAGTTGAAAGTGCAATTGTTGATTGTCTTTTTCTTGCCCAAGAGACAAGGTTGTTCCCCAGAAACTGACAATTTCCAGAAATACTTTTCCTTTCCAATATGTCTCCAGCATAATCTGCATCACAATAACCAGAAAACTTGTACTCTGATGTTTTCTTATACATCAAGCCAAGGTTAGTTGTTCCTTTTAGATACCTTAGGATTCTCTTAACAGTAGTTAAGTGAGTTTCCCTTGGATTTGATTGGAAACGAGCACAAAGACATACGCTGAACAAAATATCTGGACGAGAAGCAGTCAAATACAGAAGAGAGCCTATCATACCATGATAGAGCTTCTGACAAACCTTTTTACTTGCTTCATCTTTCTCCAGAATGCATGTTGGATACATAAGAGTCTTGGCAGGTTTACTTTCTGACATATTGAACTTCTCCAGAAATTCTCTTGCATACTTGCTCTGATGAATGTATGTTCCTTCTGGACATTGATCAATCTGAATTCCCAGAAAGAATATGAGTTCTCCCATCAGACTCATTTCAAATTCAGCCTGCATTAACTTAGAAAATTCCTTGCACAAGGAAGTATTAGCAGAACCAAATATAATATCATCAATGTATATTTAAACAACCAGAATGTCATTTTTAAAGCTTTTGAAAAAAAGTGTTGTATAAATTTTTCCTATGGTAATGTCATTTTCCAAAAGAAATTTACTTAGCCTTTCATACTAAGCTCTGGGAGCCTGTTTCAGACCATATAACGATTTTGTAAGTTTGAAAACAAAATCTGGGTTTTCAGAACTTTCAAAACCAAGAGGTTGGTGCACATACACTTCTTCAAAAATATACCCGTTTAAAAATGCACTATTTACTTCCATCTGATATAAAGTAATGTCATGATTTACAACAAAGGAAATTAAAAGACAAATAGATTCTAACCTGGAAACTGGTGCAAAGGTTTCTGTATAGTTTATCCCTTCTTGCTGACTATAACCTTGTGCTACCAGTCGTGCTTTATTTCTTATGACCTCACTTTTCTCATCTAACTTGTTTCTGAATACCCACTTTGTTCCAATGACATGGACACCTTTTGGTTTCTGAACAAGATCCCAACCATCATTTCTGGTGAATTGATTCAGCTCTTCTTGCATGGCCAGAATCTACTCATTCTCCCTAAGAGCTTCATCAATTGATGTTGGCTTTATCAGAGACACCAAACCCAGAGAGTTTCTTCAGAAGGTTTAAACGATGAACGAGTTCTGACTGGATCAACTTTGTCTCCCAGAATCAATTCTTTAGAATGAAAACTCTTTAGTATATTCTTCTTTTGATGAGATGGATTATTTGTTTCTTATGGTAAGGTTGTATCTTATTCTGGAGAATCTGCATCTTTGTCTCCTTCCTTTGAATCTTCCTCCTTGGATTCTGATAAAGTAATCTTCATATCTGCAAACTTTTCAACTAGCTTTGACTTTTCAGGGTCAAGCTTATCATTGAATCTGACATGAATTGATTCCTCAACAATATGTGTTTCTGTGTTATAGATTCTGTAGCCTTTAGAGCGTTCACAGTATCCCAACAGTAAACACTTTTGAGCTTTGGATTCAAACTTGCCAATATTCTCTTTAATGTTCAACATAAAACAAATATAGCCAAAAGGATAAAAATACGAGATGTTAGGTTTTCTATTCTTCCACAATTCATAAGGAGTCTTACCCAGAATAGGTCTGATAGAAATCCTGTTCTGAATATAACATGTTGTATTTACTGCCTCTGCCCAGAAGTGCTTAGCCATGTTAGTTTCTTGGATCATGGTACGAGCCATTTCTTGCAAAGTCATATTCTTCCTTTCCACTACTCTATTCTGTTGTAGAGTTCTGGGACATAAGAAATCATGGGAAATGCCATGGGAATAAAAAATATTCTCAAAGTATTTGTTCTCAAATTCTCCTCCATGATCACTTCTGACCTTGACTATTTTGCAATCCTTCTCTATTTGTACTTGTGAGCAAAAGGTAGAGAACACAGAATGTGACTCATCCTTGTGTTTTAAGAATTTTACCCATGTCCAATGACTATAGTCATCAACGATAACTAATCCATACTTCTTTCCACTGATTGAAGCAGTTTTCACTGGTCTAAACAAATCAATGTGTAGAAGTTCTAATGGTCTAGAGGTGGACACAACATTTTTTGCTTTGAAGGAAGTTTTAGAAAACTTTCCTTTCTGACATGCTTCACAAAGAGCATCTGAAGAATACTTCAGATTAGGTAAGCCTATGACAAGTTCAAGCTTATTTAGCTGCGAAATCCTCCTCATACTAATATAGCCTAAACGTCTATGCCATACCCATTTTTCCTCATTAACAGACATTAAGCATTTGACATTCTATTCACAGAGATCAGAAAGTCTAATCTTGTAAATGTTGTTTTTCCTCTTTCTGATAAAAAGGATCGAGCCATTTTTCTGACTGACAGCCTTACAGGACTTTTGATTAAAGATGACATCATAACCATTGTCACTAAGTTGACTAATTGACAACAAGTTATACATCAGACCATCGACCAGAAGAACATCAGTAATAGAAGAAAGGTTATCATTACCAACAGTTCCAGAGCCAATGATTTTTACTTTCTGATTTCCTCCGAAACCAAAGAAGCCTCCAGACTTTGGAACATATGCCTTCTTCCCTTCATGTGTCGCGAGCAACCACTTTCCAGGTACCATGATTGGTGTTTCAACTAAGATGCTAAGGATATCTGCAACATAGATTATCTTATCCTTAGGTACCCACTTTCTGGGTCCTCTTTTGTTAGTTTTCCCAGAGTGTTTGACAACTTTGGGCTTATGTACAACATGATAATCAAGTGGAATTTGTGCATGATATTTAGCTTTAGAAATAGATTTATGTGTCGGTGGGTGTTTCTGTGCAAGCTCAGAACAAACAAGCTCGGTGCGAGAAGGCACAAAATGGTCATAGAGAGGTTTTGGTTTTACAAGCTGACTTTCGTTAATTTCAAATGTTTTTGTACAACCTAAGCCTTTCTTGCCATTTTTGCTAACTCCATAGATCATGGAAGCTATTCTACTTCTATCTTAGCTTTTA
This sequence comes from Lathyrus tuberosus, assembly GCA_022829125.1. Lineage (NCBI taxonomy): Eukaryota > Viridiplantae > Streptophyta > Magnoliopsida > Fabales > Fabaceae > Lathyrus > Lathyrus tuberosus. Next base: position 2,529,864 of record JALAZF010000396.1, on the reverse strand, counting down.
GCCAAAAAGTGCTGGAATGCTCTATCATACTTGTTGACACATTTGGTGTCAGAGACATTGGAGATTAATTCTTCTTCTAATTTTGAAATTTTGCTTTTCAAAGCATAATTACTATTTTTTAAAGAAAAAATATTTTCATTTAGAGAAGAATTATTCTGTTCAAGCTTATCTCTTGCTTCAGAAGCAATTACATGGGATTTTTTAAGATCCTTGTATTTACTTAGAAGTGTTTGATATTTTTCCAGCATTTCTGAAAGACACGACTCTAATTCACAACGAGAGAGTTTAGATAATACCTCTGAGTCTGAGTTTGAGTCTGATTTTGGTTCTGATGGTATTTTGTCTTCTGGTTCACCAGAGACTTCAGTGTCAATTGTTGTTGCCACTAACGCAACATTTGCTTGTTCTTCATCAGAATCTTCTTCTTCAGAATCAGAGTCATCCCAAGTTTCCATGAGTCCCTTCTTTGCTTTGGAGAAGTTCTTCTTAGGCTTCTTGTCTTTCTTAAGCTTTGGACACTCGTTCTTGTAATGACCTAGCTCATTACACTCATAGTAGATGACTTCTTTTCCAGAACTCTGTTTCTTTTGTCCAGATGATGACTCAGGACGACCTTTGTTCCTTCTTGATCCTCTGATATTTCCTTGCCTATGTTTCTAGAGTTTGTTGATCCTTCTAGAGATAAGTGACAACTCATCTTCTGATTCTTCATCAGAATCTTCTGATTCTTCCTCAGCTTGATAAGCCTTTGCCTTTTCAGGTTTATACTTAAGAGCAATAGATTTACTCTTCTTCTGAGGTTCATCTTCTTCCAGCTCTATCTCATGACTTCTTAAAGAACTAACAAGTTCTTCAAGACTTATACTATTCAGATCCTTGGATAGCTTTAGAAATGTTACCATAGGTCTCTATTTCTTGGGAAGACTTCTGATGATCTTTTTAACATGATCAGCTGTTGAGTATCCTTTGTCTAGAATTTTAAGTCCCGCGACTAGCATTTGAAATCTTGAAAACATAGTCTCAACTATTTCATCATCCTCTATTCTTAATGCCTCATATTTCTGGATTAGGGTAAGCGCCTTTGTCTCCTTAACTTGAGCATTTCCTTCATGAGCCATTCTCATAGAATCAAAAATGGATTTAGCAGTATCAATATTTGTTATCTTCTCATACTCAGTATAAGAGATATCATTTAGCAATATGGTTCTTGCCTTGTGACGATTCTTGTAATCTTTCTTTTGTTGGTTGGTCATAGCACTTCTAGACACTTTTACTCCTGTAGCATCAACTGGGTGAGTGTAGCCATCGACTACAAGATCCCAAAAATCTACATTGTAACCAAAAAAGAAACTTTCAATTCTATCTTTCCAGTAGTCAAACTTTTCACCATCAAAGACTGGTGGTTTGGCACTGTAATTATCTTTCTCTTCTTGAATAGGATTAGCATTGGTTGCACCCATGATATCTCACACAAATATTGGATCGGTACTGAACACGGTGAAGTGTTGATAAAACTTTTATCACAATCAGAACCGGAGCTCTGATGCCAATTAAAGGTGTGAGAAAACACAAGAAATGGGGGTTTGAATTGGGTTTTCAAAATAAAAGATTTTTGTGAAACTCAAACAAAGATCACAAATAAACTAGCAATAGAGAAAGACACACGATATATCCTGGTTCACTTGAAAACTATCAAGTTAATCCAATCCCCCTGCCAAGGTGATTTCGCCTTATACACAAGGACTTAATCCACTATAATCAACTGATTACACTGCACTAGCAACTGCTGGTGACTAACAATCAAAGACTAACCGTCTCTTCTTAAGGATTCTGACATAACTGGTCCCTTAAGGAATACAAACAACTGTTTGAACAAATTTAATATTTACAATGAATTGCTTCTACACAAGCTGATATAAACACTATGAATAGCTCAAATAACTTAATGAAAATTTATACAGTATGAACAATGTTTCTTGCTTTGTATTGTGGTGCTTTATTGTTCACGCATGTGGCTCTCTTCATTTTCTTCAAATGATCAAGTCTTTATATAGCCAGAAAGAGATCCGTTGGAGGGCAGATCAAGAATATCATGAAGATTGCTGGCGACTTGAAATAATGTCGATATGCAGGGATGAAAATTGTACACAAAAGTTGTCCTTTGTACCACCAAATCAGGGTAGTGGAATGGTAGTGGAAAAAAACATGTTTGATATGTACTATGTACTATTTTCCCTCACAAACGTTTCATCTTCTTCTGTTCATCAGAGGCTTCTGAATAGAGATGATTGAAGCATGAGCAGAAGATTTGATCACTGGGTCTTCAGAGTCTTGAGTCATCAGAGTCTTCAGAACTTGTTCACCAGAACCTTGTCTTCAGAGTCTTTAGCACTTGGTCTTCATAACCCTTGGTTATCAGAAACTTAAGTCTTCAGAGTCTTCAGAACGTTGTTCAGCAGAACCCTGTCTTTAGAGTCTTCAACACTTAGTCTTCATAAACTTAAGTCTTCAGAGTCTTCAAAACGTTGTTCAGCAGAACCTTGTCTTCAGAGTCTTCAGCACTTAATCTTCAGAAGATAATTATCAGAGTCATATTCAGAGCCAAAATCCAAGAGAACATTGCAACAGCAACATATTGTCTTCTTAGAATCTTTCTGAAATTGAGTTGATCAGAAGCAGACTTGCTTCTTTGGCGCAGAAGCGACTTTTGGTCAAATAAGAGTGACGTTGCACATGATCTCTATCAGAGTTAGAGCTTTCTTTATCAGAGTAAGATCCTGTTTGTTAATTCTTCAGAAAAAAAAGTTAGAGTATCAAAATTGTTCTCACACAAATACTACTTTGTTATTATCAAAACTTAGAGTTATCTGGCAGAACCAAATCTTGTTCTTACATAGGGTGTGTACTAGGGGTAAAGCACTTGCACAACGGTTCTAACAATGTTCCCAGAGTCATCGGTCCATCTTTAGGATATTACTAACACACCGATTATCTGGAAATCAATAATATTCTCAAGAGAACCTCGTCTGAGTGTAGCATCATGTATTAACTACTTCGGGTTTACACCCTCATAGTCACTGCACTGCATCCTAGAAGGCCAAGTAGGGTAAAGGGGATATAATGGACCTCAGCTTTTCCTTTACTTCTTTGGGGTTTACTTGGTTCTAGCATCCTGTGGAATGTTCAAGATACTTCAAGACACTTCAGAATCCACTTGTATTTGCTACAATACATCATTTTCAATCAATACCACCATGTACCTTCATTTCCAAGTATATGAACCATTGGATTTTGGACTTGCATTGGGATGTTCCCACCGAGTTAACAAATAACTAACTGAGTCAACTTCCGACTCATTGAGTTAGATGTAACTAACTCTAAAGCTAGCTCCAAAGCAAGCTCAAAACTAAACTCCAAACCTAGCCCACTCCAAACCTCCACTATATATAAAGAAACCCTCACATTTGTGAAAGGACCTTTGAACCTTGAACCATTTTTCACTATTTTCACTTGATCACTCTCTCATTTCTCTCTATTCTCTCTGAATTTTCTGCAAATTTCTCACATTCATTTTTATCTTCTTCCCCAAACCACACACAAAAGCTCAATTTCCACCATTAGAGTGTAACAATCTTCACATCAAAATTGTTATTCTCTTTAGCTAAACCTCAATTTCACTACAATTTTACTTGAATTTCTGGATTTACAGTAGCTTCTACTTCAATTCAAGTAATCATCTCAAGCGTTTTGGTGCATATTCGTATTCGGAGCATTTATCGGTTTCGCTACGATTCGATATCAAGCTTGGAATTCTCCGGTTTTCTTTGCTTATTCTCACCATATTTTGCTTTCAACACTTACCAAGGCAATCCTCCGCCTTGTAGGTTGTGTCACACCCTGATTTCCAAAAGGCCAACTGCATATTTTGCTTCTCTTCCATTTTAATACAAACTTCAAAACCATCACCTTCACTCCCTCACTTTAACTCCCACTAGCTTCAAAGAAAAAGACCTGCTACACTTTATTGAAAAAGCTCTGACTTTCACCACCCTTTGCTATTTGAAAAGCCTTTATTCACTCTCAAAGAGGACCTACTTTCTTCTTCTTTACGTCGGTAGAAAAGTGAAACAAACACATTAACTCCCGCTACATGTTTTCACAATATTGTCCATATTTTTACACAAACAACCTTACACACAGTAGACTAAAAACCAGAACTTTTTCTTCTTCCCAACAAACTCAACCTCCTATTCACCATACTTCAATCATCCAACGTACCAAGTCCCTCTCCTGCTACATTACATACTCCCTCCTACTACCATCACAAAACCCAATCTTCCAAAAATAGCACGTCCAACTCACCTCCACATTCAAATATTCTTCACTACTCCATCTTCATTAAACTTCATACAACACCATTAAACACTTTCTCCCACTGAGCCACTCTCAACAACAACGGCAACACGTTCTCTCCTCACAACCGTGAACACAAACCGCTTTGCCGACAAACCGAAAAACACTTTTCCCATCAGCTTTCCTTCATACCACCATCAAACTTCACCTTCTACTATTTTCCTCTCCACTTTCCTACAGAAAACTACTGCTAAACGTAAATCACAGGAAACACAACTTGCAACGTTTCCAAAGAATACTACACCAAACTCACGCAGCATTATTTAAAGCAAACTTCACACAAACACAGTTCGCGCTCCCTCCGTCTTCACCGTTAAACTCACCAGAACAATAAATCAAGCCTTTCCACAAGCAGTTGGTGTGCGAGATTCTTCAAACAACAACTTGCGTTTCATCCGCGTGTTCCATGACAGTCACCGCTTCGCAAACATCCTAACTGGATGAAACTCACCCAGCATCCAACGCCTGTTGTGCGAAGACGAGGAAATGAGCAAGAAATTGAGAAAGACGGTTGAGGAAGAACAGAGCAAACGCGAAACCTGGGTGATAAATTGAGAAAGACGGAGGCGAACAGAGATTGAGAGTGAGATTGAAAGAGATGAAAACGAGTAGGCCGCGACTTGAAGACAAAGTCGATCGAGAGCGAAAGGTTGCAGAGGAGTTCGTGTGAGTTTGGTTTGCTTCAAGTTCTGTTCTTTTCTTTTTATTTTTATTTATTTATTCATTTTATTTTTGTAAATAAGTTTCTGATTTTTGAACAATTAGGCTTTTGAGCCCACACAACCTCTTGTTAACACCTGCCTTTTGTTTAGTTTAAATTATAATTTAATTAGGTTTTTTTAATTAGTTTTTTATTAGAATCTAGTTTATTTAATCTTAATTAGATTTTTATTTTATTAACTTTTAATTAGAATTTAGAATTCAGTTTAATTTTTTTTAACTAAAATTTAGTTTAATTTTTAATTAGATTAGAATTTAATTTAATTTGATTTATTAGGTTTAATTAGAATTTAGTTTTCGTTAGATTTAATTAGGTTTTGATTTAACTAGTTAATCAGTTTAGTTAGATTTTTGGGTTTAATTAGAATTTGTTTTAATTAGGTTTTATCTTAATTCTTAATTAGCATTGACAAGTCCTCAATTTTCTTTTTAGTTAATCCCTAATGTACATTGATGATGCATATTCATGATACATTTCCATTATGATTTGATTACATGCCTTGATCTTTGTTGTGTACATACACTGTCTTTTGTTCATGCCTCATAACTTTGTTATCTACTCATTTCATTATCTTCATGATGCCTATTTTGTTTGAGTCCAAGGGAAGAACTTGTGGTTGACTATACAGTCGTGTACATTTGCATCAATTACCTCTGTGCTTGATCCATGTTTCCCCTTTAGGTTGATTCCCTCTAGGATGTACATACTTATATTGTCGACTTTAGACAGATTCCCTTAGGATAGTTTCCCTTAGGATGTTAACTTAGACAACTTATAGTTAGTCTCCCCATCTCCCAAGAAAGATTAGACATGAGTCATCCCTAGTTGAGATGTAATTCTCCTACCCCATGATATAGTTGAGAAAGATGTAGATTCTTTTCAGCTTGAGAGAGGTATGTGGCATACTCGTCGATCCGATATCCGAGTCAGAGCCCTTCTCTTAATGCGAAGCAAAGATCCATCTTCCGCATGTTTGTGGGGGTTCAGTTGAGTATTCTACTTAAGATGACAACTTGTCTCTTCTCCTAACCAACCAACAAACATTGTTTTACCCGTAGTAGTCCAAACTACTGACGCTCTGATTTCTCAAAGTTCCTTTTGAGAATACGTAGGCACAAGGTCAATCCTTGGCGAGCAACCTTTTCTCTTTCCTCTTTGTTTACCCTTATTGAGGGGAACTACAAATGCTCTGATTCCATTCTCGTCAGGATACATAAGTGTCATACCCCAAATTTTGACCACTAAGATTTCCCATGATTGTGTAAATCTTCATCACAATATGGATGTGCCTTTGTGCTTCATCAGTCTCCCCAAAGATGGGTGAGCATTCACTACAATCATAATTAGGGTTCCAAGCCCTCTCTGAGCCTTAGACAAAGGATCAATCAAGAAATGATATGATCTTCAACTTGTCTAACCTCTCAAACACCCACAAAGGATCAAGAGGACTCCCACATCAAGAATTAGGCACAAGAGTGCAACATTCCAAGTGGATCAAGCCTCAAGTTCATCTAATACAAAGTCAACTGACGCAGAAGGTCAAAGTTTGACTTTTGGTCAACTTTGAGCTACACAAGCCATTACTCAAGAAAATATGATGGATGATTTAATTTGATCAAAGTTAAATCAAGAAATCATGCAAAATTGCAAAATTGATCAAATTGAAAGAAACTTAGAAATTTTTTCTAAGTTAAAATCATGTTCAAGTGCACAACTTTTCAAGGTTGTAACTATTGATCCAAGCATCCATTGATTTTGCGTAAGGGCTACTTTTAAAGAGGGTATTTGATACTTCAACATTGTAGAAAGAATCAACTCAAAATATCATAAGGATTGAAAGATATAGGTGATCAAAGTTGGGAATTCTTAATGTCAGATGTTCCAACATTTCATAGGACATCATTAATATTTTTCCAGCAAGAATGTCCCAACTTCAAGGATGTTTTTCTCCATGATCCAAGTTGATTCAAGCCAAACCTTGAACATAAAAGTTGAAGTATGTCATCTCACCTTTCCAGAAAGTCCTAGAAAGCTCATTTATCATTCTCGAGCAGAAAGTTATGGTCTCTGCAAAAGGCATTGATAAAACAGAATTTTCATGACAGCTTTTAGGACAGATTTGATCACACGAGTTCAAGGTCATTTTTGACAACTTTACAAGTCTTATCTTCACAAACCTTGAACATCAAAGTTGAAGTACATTATCTCAGCTTTCCAGAAAGTTGTAGAACGTCCATTTATCACACTCGAGCAGGAAGTTATGGACTTTACAAGAAGGCTTACTGCAGTTGTTTTTTAGGACATATTTTGTGCACTTTTTCTTGTGCCACACAATTTTCAAGCTTTTTCACCATGCAAGACAAGCATCAAAGATGCAATTCACTTCAACTCAAAATATCATAGTGGATTAAAAGATACAAGTGATTAAAGTTTGGAATTATTAATGTTCAAAGTTGTCAGATGTTCCAACATTTCATAGGACATCATTACTATTTTTCCAGCAAGAATGTCCCAACTTCAAGGATGTTTTTCTCCATGATCCAAGTTGAACCAAGTCTAGGGTCAAACATCAAAGTTGAAGTATGTCATCTCAGCTTTCCATAGAGTCCTAGAACAACCATTTATCATTCTTGAGCAAGAAGTTATGGATTTTACAACAAGGCTTGTTGCAGCTGATTTTTAAGACATATTTCAGGATAGATTTGCACATTTCTTGTGCCACACGAATTTCCAAGCCTTGTCATCATCTTGGACACATCTGAGGATCAAATCCAAAGGGGACAATCACTGAGCCAAGCCTCCAAAGTCCTTGGAACAAGAAGTAACATGCCAAACCTAGAAATCCCTAAAAGAGAGACAAGACTCCAATTTTGGATTGGAGCATTCAATAGATGCTTAGAGGTGGCATGGACTGACACATTTACAACTGAATTCAATCAAGATTCCTCCAACAAGTAGGGAACCAAAGCTCTGTGCTCTAACCTCTAGTCAATGGCTAGAGGAGACTTGGATTTTCATTGGCCAACATTGAACAAACCTCTGCTGTAACCACCATTCACTATTGTTGCCAAAACAAACTTGCTCTACTATAAATAGAGCTTATTTGTGCTCAGTTTGAGTACACCAAAGCCATCAAACAGATGCTTTCCTCAAAATCACTTCTTTCACTCCAAAATGCCTTCTTTAGTAAGGTAATTCTGAGTTTTTGAGTTAGAGAGCATTTCCATCACATCTCATGATCCTAACACCTCATAAACATCATATGTAGGTGATCCAAACTATCACAAGTGACCTGTAACACCAAAATCACAAAGTCACATCTCAAAACCTCAAAATTGGACTTTTTTGCATTTTTCAAGCCATGTCTTGATTCAGTCACTTTCCAAACCAGATAAAATCTCAAACACACTCCAAATATCATCCTTGAACTGTCCCAAATGGTGCCACACATATGGAACACCATTTGAGAGAGTTGGCATTTTGGCCACTTTTGCCCATTTTGCAAGAAAGTGCTCAAGCTTGCTCTAGAGGTTTCCAGTTGATTCCAACCATCCTAAAAGCTTCTAAGAGGTCATTTGAGGGTGTCCAAAGCATCAAATCATTTCTGGAACAAAGCACTTGGTAGGTTGCACAAAATCTCCAAAAAAAGAGGAAAAATTCACAACTTGAATTCTTTGAATCATGCTTTCCTTTGTTGTCCACATACATGCATCATATTGAACAATTCTTGAAGCAAAAATGTAGTCCTTAATGTGTATGATATGATCCTCCTACTGTTTTCACTTTAACATGTTTATATGTGGAGTTTATGTTGTTTTAAACTTAAGGTGCAAATCTGGTTTTTTGCCTTGTGTGTGTTGTACATTAAGTTTCAGTATGTATGAGTGATACCATTGGATTCCTTGCGAAAAATTGGTCAAGATAGGTTCTTACGGATTTTAATTTCGTTAAAAATTGAGAGAGTTATGAGTGTTGAAAGTTTGATAAGCAAAGATGTTTAAAATCAACATGCAGTTCTGGTTTTTTGTTTTGTGTGTTCTGTACATTAAGTTTAAGTGTGCATAAGTAATACCATTGGATTCCTTGCAAAAAATCGGTCAAGATAGGTTCTTACGGATTTCAATTTCGTTAAAAATTGAGAGAGTTATGAATGTTTGAAGTTTGATAGCAAAGATGTTGAAAACCAAGGTGCAGTTCTAGTTTTTTAAGATGTCGAATGTGATGTTGTGACATCTTTCCTTTTTCTCTTATCTTCAAAACTCATGAAAGATGTTGAATGTGATGTTGTGACATCTTTCCTCTTTTTCTTAGTTTATCTTCAAAACTCAACAAATTCTTTTACATAGCAAAAATCATCATTTTCCAATTCTGTTTTACACACTTCTTATTCATACTCCATAATATTTTAATCCACCAAAAAATCACAAAAAATATTATTATTTGATATATTTTTAATATATTCAAAAATATTGTTTTAAATTGTTTTAAATGCTTTTAAAATGATTTCTTTTTCTTGATTTTTAAAACCAAAATGATTTTAAATATTCATGTGGATAAAATACTTTTTCATAAACCTTAATCATTGTTTATAACATGATTAATGATTTTATTTGATATTTTTATCTTTTTTTACTTGATTTTTCTTTGAAAAATGCCTTTAAAAAATGAAATTGGGGTTTCTTTGATTTTCACCCTAACAAATCTTTTTCAAACATTTGGGCCTCTAATAGAGTGTAAGACCCAACCCTTTTTGTACAAAAATATTTTGGGCCTCAGTTATTGTATAAGTCCCGATACGTTAAAAATCTCGGCGCGATCGCCATTTTCAAACTAAAAATCATCTGGGTCTCCCCTCGTGTTGTAAGCCCCTCCTTTTGTAAATAAATATTTTGGGCCTCAGATATTGTATAAGTCCCTCTGTACATTTACAAAGTTCGGCGCGATCGTCTCCTTTTAACAAAAAAGACCATTGGGCTTCTCCTTGAGCTATAAGTCCCATTTCTTTTCATTTTAAAACACTTGGGCCTCTTGACAGAGTGTAAGACCCATTCCCCTTGTACAGAAAACTTTTTGGGCCTCAGTCACTTGTATAAGTCCCACTGTACAAACTCATATCACAGTGCAATCACTGGCAAAACTCACTTGGGCCTCTCCTTGAGCTGTAAGCCCTAATTTTTCCTTTCAAATCACTTTCTCCTTTGATTTTGAAATATACTATTGTTTTCAATCTTTCTTTGTTGAACAACTAACCAAACAGCATGGAAGCTCTACAGCCGAGTAAGTGTTTATATGCTTTCATTTACCGCTTTCATATACATATAACTGTATTGTGGGGTTGTTTCACTGTAAGTCTTCTTTCATAAACTCATATCGACTGTGTAATAATAGTATAGATATTTAGAGTTTCCCCGACAACTACGTCTAGCACTAGGTAAAGTCGTTTCGATCATTTTTAGAAATAGACAATACTAAATCCCCCATAGGAGCACCAGATACAGTCTTCTCTTCGGCTGTCCTCCTTAGGAATTGTCAAGAAACTCTACTCCCCAGAGATGATCTCTTCTCCGTGAATTGCATCCCTTGAGTTTCTTCCAAATTCTCGAACTTTCCTGGCTTGATCTATTCTTTGTGAATAGCCTGTCTTGAACTTCTCGGGGTTTGGGGACCCACATGCTTCTTAAAAGCATCCCCGCCTCCTCTTGGGCGTTGTACAAGGACCCGTCGGCTTCTTAAAAATATTCACAACCTCCTCTTAGGCTTCGTATAAATGATTTCTTCCTCCGGGAATGATAACCTCCTCTTGGGCTTCGTACAAATTGTCCCTCGGTTTCTTAAAAGTTTCCAGCCGCCTCTTGGGCTTCGTACAAATTGTCCCAACAACCTCCTAGAGGTATAGGAACAGAAATTAGTCATCTTAATAGAACAGTTTTTCAAAGAGTCTAGATCTTTCTACCGTGAACGTACTACTACTGTTTCTTTAAGCATAGTACAAAAGATAAAACTCTAGACTTGGACAGTCTAATTTCCTCGAGTCTTGGAGACATTCTCAAGTAAGGAAACACCCGTAGACTTGGACAGTCTTAAATACCCTTTGGATTTCCCATTTCCTTAAAGAACAAGAAATAACCCTGATCCTCTGATCAATCCCAAAGCACAGCCTTACTTTTAATCAGTCTCTTTATAAGAACTGATTTTCTCTTAACCAACATACTGGACCTGTCACTCAACTGAAACAGAACCTTTACCCTCCATCTCGGGCTTCGTACGAGATACAAAGACTCTCTTGTTAAGTCAAACCTTTTAGCCTCCATCTCGAGCTTCGTACGAGATACAAAGACTCTCTTGTTAAGTCAAACCTTGTAGCCTCCATCTCGGGCTTTGTACGAGATACAAAGACTCTCTTGTTGAGTCAAACCTTGTAGCCTCCATCTCGGGCTTCGTACGAGATACAAAGACTCTCTTGTTGAGTCAAAACTTTTAGCCTCCATATCGGGCTTCGTACGAGATACCAAAGCACTCTCTTGTTGAGTATAAAAGACTCTCTTGTTGAGTCAAACACCTTTAGCCTCCATCTCGGGCTTCGTACGAGATACAAAAACACTCTCTTATTGAGTATAAAAGACTCTCTTGTTGAGTCAAACAACCTTTAGCCTCCGTCTTGGGCTTCGTACAAGACACATACAAAAGCACTCTCTTGTTGAGTCAACCCTTTTAGCCTCTCTCTCGGGCTTAGTACGAGACACACAAAAACTCCCTCTTGTTGGGCCAATAGCCTCCTTTTAGGCTTTGTATAAGAAAACCCAGGTTGAGTCAATCAACCTTTTAGCATCAAAGTTATGCCTCGTTCACAGTACACAAACATCAACAACTCTTTCCCCTTCATCTAATCGCTGTAAGCGGCAAGCCTCTGGATTATTTACATCCATGCCACTGTCCCTCTTTTAGCATGAAAAATTCCTAAGGAAAGATAGCATTGCTCTACACTGAGTTAAAGTCTTCTTCTTCAGGTTGGAACCCCCCTATAAAGGAAATTATGGCATTACCGGATTCACATATCCCGGTTAAAGTAATTCTCCTTTATAAACAGTTGTGACAAACAAACCCTCTTTAGAGATGACAAATTCTCTCTAAAGATAACACCTTTTAGCTTCACATCTTGGGCTTCGAACAAGATACAAATAGACCCTTCAGCTTCACATCTTGGGCTTTGAACAAGATACAAGCCACCTTCAGCTTCACATCTTGGGCTTTGAACAAGATATAGATCACCTTTCGCTTCACGTCTTGGGCTTTGAACAAGACACTAAAACACCCATTTCCTCCCATAGAATAGAAGGAACTACGAACGCTCTGATTTCTCTGTTTCGGTAAATGGGAATACGTAGGCATAAGATTGAAAGAAAAATCTTAGCGAGCACACTAATAAAAAAACCTAAAGTCCCCTATCTCCAGCCAATCTGACAAATTCCCCATAAATAGTCCCAGTTTTCCACCTTAATAAAGTAAGAAGAAAGAAAGGCCCCATTACCATATAGCATCCGTAACCTAACAGACCGCTGTTTAAACTCAGTATGCAAGCAGGGTTAATTGGAGACATCTATTTCCCTTCCTTAGTCAACTCACAATAGGATAAAAAATGAATCGACTTGTAGTAAACCCCAAAGAGCGACAGCACTTAAGAACCGCGTCCAAAATCGCTCGCTACTGAAAAGTGGCGCCCACCGTGGGGCCTGTGCTTTCTTTCTTGCAATTTAGGGTGAAAACCTTGGACAAGTCATTTTCATGGCGGTGGCCACCACAGAAAAGTGGCGCCCACCGTGGGGCAGTTCACGTTCTTTCTTACAATTACCTTGGACAAAACCTTCACTGGGAATAGGACTTTTTGTTGACTTCACTAGGATCTTAGGTCAAAAACCTTTAAGTTGGGAAGGAACCACAGAATGGCGACTCCGCCGGGGAGTCATTTTCTGTCAGGAACATAGGATTCATAGCTCTTAAAAGTCTAGGAGATTAGGACAAATATATATACTGTTTTTCCTAATTGATATATGTGTTTATTTTTCTGCTAATGAGAATGTGTGTGATGCCGCATGTGGAAAGATTGAGTATACACCTAGGAAAAACCTCTTTTAGTGGTGCGGAAACTATCGGAAATGGTTGTCACGCGATACCACCCTCTTCTGAAGGTTCTTCGAAAAAACATCACCTAGCACGGTTCCCGGCCCGCTGGTGTTTTCTCGACAAGAACTGATGATTTTGAGAGACAGGTACAAAAATCACTAGTATAAACCTTTGGGGGATGGGTAGAGCCTTGACTTCATGACAACGACCCTTTGACCCCATGTTTTTTCTATGTTTTTGTGTGCTGCATTCATGCATTCATCTAAAAAACATTAAAACAAAGAAAAATTTTCTCTTCTAGTCTCTCTTTTTCAAATTAAACTGAGACAATGATTGCAAATGTCAGAGAAAAAGATTGCGCTCATGGATTTCGGTAGAAGGAGAACTCACCAGTACACCTTCAAGGTTCCAAAACTTGAGGATTTGAGAAGGTTAGCGAGGATGATCACTAACCCTGAGGCTTTCAGAGCCAAGTACGGAGGTCTGCTACCTCTGTTAAGAATCCATGTGATTGAAGGAATCATGGATGCACTCGTTCAGTTTTACGATCCGGTCTATCACTGTGTCACATTCCCAGATTACCAGCTCGCACCAACGCTGGAGGAGTACTCTCACCTGACCGATCTACACATTACTGATTAAGCTCCATTTTCTGGACTGGAAGAAATTCCAAAGGATCAAATCATTGCAAGAGCAATTTATTTGGACGAGTCAGAGGTCAGGACTCACATGACCACTAAGGATGGCATACAAGGTTTGTCAGCCCAGTTCTTAACAAAGAAGGCTCTGTACTTTGCTAGTATAGGGAACGTGCCTACTTTTGAAAGCATATTTGTTTTACTCACCTACGGGTTATTTCTGTTTCCCAACATTGATAACTTCGCCGATATCAACGCCGTTAAGGTTTTTCTCATTGGAAACCCTGTACCGACTTTGCTCGTAGATGCATATCATTCTGTACACTTAGGGAATTTGTACAGCGGAGGAGAGATCACGTGTTGTGTGCCCCTGCTATATAAATGGTTTATCTCCCATTTGCCTAAGTGTGCTACTTTTTGGGATCATAAGAGTGCCTTACACTGGTCGCAGAAAATCATGTCTCTCACCAACTCTGACATTGATTTGTGCAATAGGATTTATGACAGGATCAGGATAATTGATCGTTGTGGAAACTTCCCCAACGTACCCCTTATAGGAACTAAGGGAGGAATCAACTACCATCCAGTATTGGTTCGTCGTCAATTTGGATTCCCAATGAGGCATGTCCCGCGGAATGCTCATCTGAAAGGTCTTTTCTTCAAGGATGGAGAAAATGACAGAGCACTAAATACAGAAATAGTGCACGCTTGGAAACATGTTCATAAGAAAGGATGGGAGTCTCTAGGAAAACCAGACTGTGTCTCGGTGGAGCCTTATCTCCACTGGATACAAACTAGAGCTCTCAAGCTAAAGATGCCTTATCCTCGTCACGGAGTTCTTCCGCCAAGGGAATCTGTCATGTACTTCATGACGGAAACTGAAAAGCTTCAGGTTACTCTCAACAAAGTTCAACAGGAGAGGAGGTCTTGGGAGAACAAATACCGCATTCTCAACGTGGAGTGTACCAAAATACAGCAACTGCTGAAAGATAAGGATGCTCTGATCGAGATTTTAGAGCAACATGCTGTGGATAATCCGGATGACCAGAGGAATTTGCTCGCTCCTTTCACTTGGCAAAGGAATGACAACCCGACAACGGCCCAAGAGCCCCGGTCAAAGAAAAGGAAAGTACCAGAATCAGCACCCGGTTTCTCCTCAGAGAGGACTCGGGACCCATTAGCTTAGGTTTTTGGTTCCGCACCTTGTAATTTACTGTATTTCCATTTCCGCAATCCTTTGAATTTCAATAAAACGGGGTCCCCCCACTGTTTGATATTTGCAATTTAATTGTCGAAGTTTATTTTGATTAAACCAAAAAATAATTAATATAATCATTGCATTCATTATTCTCACGTCATGTATTCTTCTTACCTACGAATCTCACGTTTGTGTCTCGGTTCTAGAGTCAAACTGTCTCATTCGTAAAATACTCGGGCCAATCGTCAGAAAAAGATGGATAATCTCGAGGAAGAGAACAAAGAGTTGAAAGAAGAGATCGACGCTCTAAGAGAGGATATGAGAAAGCTTCGTAACGACATGCAAGCCATGACAGAAGCTCAGCTACAAAGAACCGTGATCTCAGAGATCACCTCAATGCCCATAGTGGAGAAGTATGATCCTAGGTATCAAATGCCGAAAGATCGTCCCTGGGGCATGCCTGTTAACTATATCCCGGAAGGATATGTTCCGCCGATCACTGATAATCAGGGAATCATAGCAGAAGCCGTTGGGCCTGAAGGCTACAAACTTCGGGAAAACGAAGATGCCAGGGGCATGACAGCAACTCCTGAAGGTTACAAACTTCGGGAGGCACCGAGAGTCTCGGCCGTAATGACTATACCACAACCCGTGGTCACACTGTCCCAGAAAGGACTGATTCCCCAGATACCTTCTAGTGGAAACGAAAGCATGTTCGAAAGAATGAACGAGTTCTAGGAACAGTTCCTGGAAATGCAAAAGGAATTGTAAGCTATTCGCGGTCAGGATCTATTTGGAAAGGACGTCGCAGACCTCTGCTTGGTCCCCAATGTGAAAGTTCCACACAAATTCCAAGTGCCCGACTTTGAAAAGTACAAGGGTAACTCTTGTCCTCAAAGTCACTTGGTGATGTACGCTCGGCGAATGTCAGCTCAGACGGAGAATCAGGACCTACTGATTCACTACTTTCAGGATAGTTTAACCGGTACCCGCATTAAAATGGTACATGGGTTTAAACTATGCTACGATCAACACTTTCAGAGATCTCGGCATTGCCTTCGTCTAACAATATAAATACAATCTGGATATGGCACCAGACAGAGATCAACTCAGATCAATGTCACAAAAGGACAAGGAAACCTTTAAGGAGTACGCTCAGAGATGGCATGAAATTGCCGCTCAGATCTCTCCACCTCTTGAGGAAAAAGAGATGACAAAGATCTTCTTAAAGACCTTGAGCTCATTTTACTACGACAGAATGGTTGCCAGTGCACCCAGTGACTTCACCGAGATGGTGGTCATGGGGGTTCGTCTTGAGGAAGCCGTCAGGGAAGGACGTTTAGTTAAAGACACTGGATCATCAAGTAGTGCAAAACGATACGGTAGTGCTCTCCCTAAGAAAAAAGAGAAGGATATTGGGAATATCTCTCTCGGAAAGCAAAGGTGATGGTACCAACCAGTAGCAGCTGTAACTCTTGTTATCAACCCTGCGCCTGTTTCTACGTATCAACCTCAGGTTGCACAGAGCCAACCTAATCAACAACAACTTCAACAAGGGACACTACAACCTCTTCAGCAGGCTCGGCCTCCATACAATAACAACCGTACAACGCGGCCACCAGGATTTGATCCTATACGCGTATCGTACGCGGAACTATTTCCGTTATTACTGGTCAAAGGGCACGTCCAGACCAAGGCTCCTCTTACAGTACCAGAAAATCTGCCTTTTTGGTTCAAACCAGATCAGACTTTCCCTTATCATCAAGGAGGACCAGGGCATAACATAGAGAACTGTCTCAATTTCAAATCTGACGTGCAAAAGCTTGTTAGGAGCGGGCTCTTATCTTTCAAAGATATGAATCCCAATGTTCTCACAAACCCGCTGCCTCAACACGAGAAAGCTGCAGTCAACCTGATAGAGGGAGAGTCTAACAACGTCTATCAAATTCACGATGTACTCTTGTTGAGAACCAACTTGGTCAAGATGCATTGTAGACAGAGTGGATATGGCCATGTGCCACCTCATAATTATCATCAGTGTGATATCTGCTCTAAACGCAATCGAGGATGTTCTGTGGTGCAATCAGCTCTACAGGAACAGATGGATCTCGAATGGATCCAAGAGCACCGAGTTCGTGGAGTTAACATGGTTTATACGAATTCCAACGTCATTCAAAACCACGACGTCCGTGCGATGAATGTCAACCTGGTGGCAATGCACTCAAGGCAAAGCCAGTATCATAATCTGCCGCGGCACGATTACAGTTCTTGTCTGACTTGCTCGGTAAACAAACAGGGATGCTCTTTTGTACAAGAGGCCCTCCAACGTCAGATGGATCTTGGATGGATCCAGGACTACCATGATAGGAATCCCTATCAGATCAACATGATTCAAATCTTCGATATTCATCTGATGAATACCAGCCTGGTGGAGTTACACGCAGAACAGGTTCGTCTCGGATTCCTGGTATCACACGATTATCAGAGCTGTAAAACGGGTTGCAAAAACGATCAAGGTTGTGCCCTTGTCCAGGAAACACTTCAGCACTTGTTGAACCATTGGTGGCTTCCAATCTATATGGACGAAACGCAGACCCCATTTTGCTTTCCCACACAGAGTCTGAGATTTATACCCAGGTCAGACGTCGAAACGATATACAGAGATTGTGATCCAGAAGTATGTCGTACTCCGCCAAACTCATTAGAGGAAGACACTCTGATGAAAGACAACTTTGACCACGACTATTATGGCCCGATGGATGGCCTGCCTATCTGGCAGTCGTGCCCAGGAGACTTGGGGCAAGAAAATCAGCCGAACAATGAAAATCAGCTGAGCATCATTGAACAGAATACCTGCGTCCCCACCATGTCATGGGATCAACACCCAGGTTATCCTGAAAATGCCCAGCACGACAATGAATTTGCAACGTTCGCAGGACTAGAGTTCATCAACTATGTTTTCCCCGAGGTCAACGTCATCGAGAAGGATGACTCCTCCAATTCCAAAGAAGTGTGGGACACCTTGGGATAACCAAGTGGAAAATACGACTATATGGTCAAGTACACTGCTCCCGAAAGCTCTCGCATCAGGCTCGAAGACATCCAGCCAACTGGACGGGGAGATCTGCCTGAGAGTACAAATACTCTGCAAAATGCAACAGAGGAATTCTCCTATGGCAACTCTGCTTGGGAGACAGATTCCAATGATCCTGCTCCGCCAGAAATCAACGTTATTTATGAAGACAAATCAAGGAAGGTACCAGACTTTGTGATTCACCGAGGAGTTCGCCGCCAATGGGTCATAGTTGATGTCCCGAAGACTGTTCATAAGTCAAAGTAATTGCCATCTTTAACCTTTCACCCTGCCCAGGTGAAATGGATGTTTTGATAGGGCTCGCTTTCTGTAAATTTCCCTCTTCGCTTTGCCCGAAGCGTCAGAGTTTTATTTTATAGGGCTGTAGTTTCAAGAGTCGACTTGTTCATTAATAAAATAACGTCGTTCTGTAATTTCCGCATTAATTGCTTTTTCTCTTTTTGCTTTTCTCAGAAAATGGTAATCCTAAAAAACAACTAAAAAACAAGCAGTAAAAGAAAAATACACTTCACACACTCTTGCATTTTCTCTATCTCTTCTAAACACAAATCATCACGTCATACAGATTGCTTGTTTTAAACCCCGTTGAAACATACGATCCGATGCCTTCTCCCAACTTTGAGTTCCCGATATTTGAGGCTGAAGAAGAAAATGACGACGAAATTCCAGAGGAGATCTCCCGACTACTCAGACAAGAGGAAAGGTCCATTGAGCCTCACAAAGAGCTGTTGGAAACGGTCAACTTAGGTTCGGAAAAAGAGAGAAAAGAAGTCAGAATTGGGGCACTACTCAGTCCGACTATCAAAGAAGGTTTGATAAAGCTTCTCAAAGTGTTTCCCGATGTATTCGCTTGGTCCTACCAGGATATGCCAGGGTTGGATACCAGCATCGTGGAACATTATTTACCGTTAAGATCGGAATGTCCGCCAGTAAAACAGAAGTTGAGACGGACTCACCCGGACATGGCCATCAAAATCAAAGA
This sequence comes from Lathyrus tuberosus, assembly GCA_022829125.1. Lineage (NCBI taxonomy): Eukaryota > Viridiplantae > Streptophyta > Magnoliopsida > Fabales > Fabaceae > Lathyrus > Lathyrus tuberosus. The sequence continues at coordinate 2,510,697 of JALAZF010000396.1, read as the reverse complement.
GGAGGTACAAAAACAGATTGACGCAGGTTTCCTCGCCACATCAGAATATCCTCAATGGTTAGCCAACATCGTACCCGTTCCAAAAAAGGACGAAAAAGTCAGAATGTGTGTCGATTACAGAGATCTAAACAAGGCAAATCCAAAGGACGACTTTCCTTTACCACACATTGACATGCTGGTAGACAATACAGCAAAGTTCAAAGTTTTCTCCTTCATGGATGGATTCTCGGGCTATAATCAAATCAAAATGGCGCCGAAAGACATGGAGAAAACTTCGTTCATTACCCCATAGGGTACCTTTTGTTACAAGGTAATGCCATTCGGGTTGAAGAACGTCGGGGCAGCCTGTCAAAGGGCCATGACTACTCTGTTTCAAGACATGGTACACAAGGAAATCGAGGTATATGTCAATGATATGATTGCCAAATCTAAAACAGAGGAGGAGCATGTGACCCACCTGTCAAAACTATTCGAGCGGTTGAGAAAGTATAAACTCCGCTTAAATCCCAACAAATGCACCTTCGGTGTCCGTTCAGGGAAACTCTTAGGGTTCATCATCAGCCAGAAAGGAATTGAGGTTGATCCTGACAAGGTCAAGGCCATTCAAGAAATGCCTTCTCCAAAAACTGAAAAACAAGTCAGAGGATTTCTGGGACGTTTGAACTACATCTCCAGATTTATATTCCTCATGACAGCGACATGCGCGCCAATCTTCAAATTACTCAAGAAGATACAATCATTTCTCACTGATTTGCAGGGCAAATGGACTCCGAATTATGACGGCCCCTATGTGGTCAAGAAAGCTTTCTCAGGCGGTGCCTTGAGACTTACAACCATGGATGGAGAAGAATTTGCCTACCCCACGAATGTTGACGTAGTCAAGAAATACTTCGCGTAAACTAAAAAAAACGTCTCGGTGGATTGAAAACCCGAAAGGGCGATCCAGGAAAAAATTAGAGACATGATCAAAAATCATCCCGGTGGATTGGAAATCTCCAAGTACAATCCAGGCAAAAGTTAGAGATTAATGGAAAGTAACTACGTCTGATCAGTTCAGCTCCTCAGCAGTCATGCCATCCATCAGAGACTCCAGTCAAGGTCATCTTCGACAGAAGCTCAGGATGTCCCGAATTCAAAGTTGGTAGAAGGATAGTGGTCGTTATGTTTCAACATAGCCCTTTTCCCTATAAATTACCATTTTCAAACTTTGTAAATACTCTATGGAATTACGCGTTCGGCTGATTTCCATCCTATCAATAAAATTTGAGCCCTTGTGCTTTTGTTTGTAATTCTTACTTGTTTTAGCTTAGCAGAATGATGTTTTTAACATGATTAATGATTCTTGAAAATAAAACAAAAATGAATTTACTTGTCAAACATTTTCTGCTTTTAAAATAAAGATGGCAATTTCTTTTGACTGTTGAACATCAGAAGAACATCGGTCGCTTCTCCAAAGGTGTTCGAACCTCAAAGTGCGGAATCAAAGTACTCCTTCTAGACCAGTACGCCTGAATAAAGGATCAACTATATCAGATGCGGCTTTCCCATCTGATGCCCTCGGTCGAGTTCTCATCTCCTAAGCCCGACCAGCGTCGCTCCCAACAGGGACCGTTTCTCCTAAGCAAGGCAGAATTGCTATCTTGAACCAGCGATATTTCTACATGCCCCACTGTGGCCGAGTATCCAGTCGTGTTCATCCATTAGTCTGTATGTTGCGTCAGTTTTGTCAGCATATACATACATACATCATGCATTATTGATTCGCATTCATATTCATATTGCATCACTATCACTCTAGTCGGTCTTATCCCCTAGTAATAGAAGTCCTCTCAATCGAGTTGTCAGATCTTTCCTCATTAGGAAGTGAATCATCTAAGTAATCTCTCTCCCGTTTATCTCTGGATTAGAGACGGTCCTTGACCACTTTGATAACTTGAACCACTGAGAAACAAGAAAACTTTCAACAAATATCACTCTTCGCCATTGAAGATGATATATTCGCTTTCCCGGGTTAAGTAAAATCCCCAGAGAAAGCCCCTCAAAATTGGGGTACATCGTATGGCATTTCTCTGAAAAGACCTCAGGAAAAGTATGATGTAACACCCCCAAACGGAAATAGTCTCTCAAGAGACTCGTTTTCCCCAGTAGAATCGACAAATGGCGTCTCCAAACAGAGAAGTTTGTGTACCTCTACAATTCAGACGAATGGGTTCCCCAGCAAGTCTGACATCAAAACTTTTTCCACTCAAATGGCATCTCCCCAGGAAAATTCGGCGAGAATTTTGAAGGAAAACCGCTACAAACAGTGTCCCTTATTAAGAAATTTTATTGACAAAAGAAACTAAGACTAGTTCCTTGGTAGGAAACCAGGATCGAGGGGAAGTTTACTTCGAAAACTAAGACCAGTTCCTTGGTAGGAAACCAGGATCGAGGGGAAGTTCACAAATCAGAAACTAAGACCAGTTCCTTGGTAGGAAACCAGGATCGAGGGGAAGTTGACAAAAGAAACTAAAACCAGTTCCTTGGTAGGAAACCAGGATCGAGGGGAAGTTTATTTCAAAAGAAAACTGAGACCAGCTCCTTGGCTGAAGACCAGGATCGAGAGGAAGTTTTACCTTTTCTAAGCATCATTGCTTAGCAAAAGAAGATGAATTCATAAGCTACCATTCATAACCACCATCAAAATTTCGGGTATTTTGATATTTAATCCTCTTGCACCCCGAATGCCCAAATACCTTCGCCATTCGCACCTTCGGGTCCAAGAAGATTAAATAGAGGCATTTGTCATACCCCAAATTTTGACCACTAAGATTTCCCATCATTATGTAAATCATCATCATAATATGGATGTACCTTTGTGCTTCATCAGTCTCCCCAAAGATGGGTGAGCATTCACTACAATCATAATTAGGGTTCCAAGCCCTCTCTGAGCCTTAGACAAAAAATCAATCAAGAAATGACATGATCTTCAACTTGTCTAACCTCTCAAACACCCACAAAGGATCAAGAGGACTCACACATCAAGAATTAGGCACAAGAGTGCAACATTCCAAGTGGATCAAGCCTCAAGTACATCTAATACAAAGACAACTGACGTAGAAGGTCAAAGTTTAACTTTTGGTCAACTTTGAGCTTCACAAGCCATTACTCAAGAAAATATGATGGATGATTTAATTTGATCAAAGTTAAATCAAGAAATCATGCAAAATTGCAAAATTGATCAAATTGAAAGAAACTTAGAAATTTTTTCTAAGTTAAAATCACGTTCAAGTGCACAACTTTTCAAGGTTGTAACTATTGATCGAAGCATCCATTGATTTTGCGTAAGGGCTACTTTTAAAGAGGGTATTTGATACTTCAACATTGTATAAGGAATCAACTCAAAATATCATAAGGATTGAAAGATATAGGTGATCAAAGTTGGGAATTCTTAATGTCAGATGTTCCAACATTTCATAGGACATCATTAATATTTTTCCAGCAAGAATGTCCCAACTTCAAGGATGTTTTTCTCCATTATCCAAGTTGATTCAAGCCAAACCTTGAACATCAAAGTTGAAGTACGTTATCTCACCTTTCCAGAAAGTCCTAGAAAGCTCATTTATCATTCTCGAGCAGAAAGTTATGGTCTCTGCAAAAGGCATTGATAAAACAGAATTTTCATGACAGCTTTTATGACAGATTTGATCACACGAGTTCAAGGTCATTTTTGACAACTTTACAAGTCTTATCTTCACAAACCTTGAACATCAAAGTTGAAGTACGTTATCTCAGCTTTCCAGAAAGTTGTAGAACGTCCATTTATCACACTCGAGCAGGAAGTTATGGACTTTACAAGAAGGCTTACTGCAGTTGTTTTTTAGGATAGATTTTGTGCACTTTTTCTTGTGCCACACAATTTTCAAGCTTTTTCACCATGCAAGACAAGCATCAAAGATGCAATTCACTTCAACTCAAAATATCATAGTTGATTAAAAGATACAAGTGATTAAAGTTTGGAATTATTAATGTTCAAAGTTGTCAGATGTTCCAACATTTCATAGGACATCATTACTATTTTTCCAGCAAGAATGTCCCAACTTCAAGGATGTTTTTCTCCATGATCCAAGTTGAACCAAGTCTAGGGTCAAACATCAAAGTTGAAGTATGTCATCTCAGCTTTCCATAGAGTCCTGGAACAGCCATTTATCATTCTTGAGCAAGAAGTTATGGATTTTACAACAAGGTTTGCTGCAGCTGATTTTTAAGACATGTTTTGGGACAGATTTGCACATTTCTTGTGCCACACGAATTTCTAAGCCTTGTCATCATCGTGGACACATCTGAGGATCAAATCCAAAGGGGACAATCACTGAGCCAAGCCTCCAAAGTCCTTGGAACAAGAAGTAGCATGCCAAACCTAGAAATCCCTAAAAGAGAGACAAGACTCCAATTTTGGATTGGAGCATTCAATAGATGCTTAGAGGTGGCATGGACTGACACATTTGCAACTGAATTTAGTCAAGATTCCTCCAACAAGTAGGGAACCAAAGCTCTATGCTCTAACCTCTAGTCAATGGCTAGAAGAGACTTGGATTTTCATTGGCCAACATTGAACAAACCTCTGCTGCAACCACCATTCACTATTGCTGCCAAAACAAACTTGCTCTACTATAAATAGAGCTCATTTGTGCTCAGTTTGAGTATACCAAAGTCATCAAACAGATGCTTTCCTCAAAATCACTTCTTTCACTCCAAAATGCCTTCTTTAGTAAGGTAATTCTGAGTTTTTGAGTTAGAGAGCATTTCCATCACATCTCATTATCCTAACACCTCATAAACATCATATGTAGGTGATCCAAACTAACGCAAGTGACCTATAACACCAAAATCACAAAGTCACCTCTCAAAACCTCAAAATTGGACTTTTTTGCATTTTTCAAGCCATGTCTTGATTCAGTCACTTTCCAAACCAGATAAAACCTCAAACACACTCTAAATATCATCCTTGAATTGTCCCAAATGGTGCCACACATCTGGAACACCATTTGAGAGAGTTGGCATTTTGGCCACTTTTGCCCATTTTGCAAGAAAGTGCTCAAGCTTGCTCCAGAGGTTTCCAGCTGATTCCAACCATCCTAAAAGCTTCTAAGAGGTCATTTGAGGGTGTCCAAAGTATCAAATCATTTCTGGAACAAAGCACTTGGTAGGTTGCACAAAATCTCCAAAAAAAGAGGTAAAATTCACAACTTGAATTCTTTGAATCGTGCTTTCCTTTTTTGTCCATATACATGCATCATATTGAACAATTCTTGAAGCAAAAATGTAGTCCTTAATGTGTACGATATGATCCTCCTACTATTTGCACTTTAACATGTTTATATGTGGAGTTTATGTTGTTTTAAACTTAAGGTGAGATCTGGTTTTTTTGCCTTGTGTGTGTTGTACATTAAGTTTTAGTATGTATGAGTGATACCATTGGATTCCTTGCGAAAAATTGGTCAATATAGGTTCTTACGGATTTTAATTTTGTTAAAAATTGAGAGAGTTATGAGTGTTGAAAGTTTGATATGCAAAGATGTTTAAAATCAACATGCAGTTCTGGTTTTTTACTTTGTGTGTTCTGTACATTAAGTTTCAGTGTGCATAAGTAATACCATTGAATTCCTTGCGAAAAATTGGTCAAGATAGGTTCTTACGGATTTCAATTTCGTTAAAAATTGAGAGAGTTATGAATGTTTGAAGTTTGATAGCAAAGATGTTGAAAACCAAGGTGCAGTTCTGGTTTTTTAAGATGTCGAATGTGATATTATGACATCTTTCCTTTTTCTCTTATCTTCAAAACTCATGAAAGATGTCGAATGTGATGTTGTGACATATTTCCTCTTTTTCTTAGTTTATCTTCAAAACTCAACCAATTCTTTTACATAGCAAAAATCATCATTTTTCAATTCTGTTTTACAAACTTCTTATTCATACTCCATAATATTTTAATCCACCAAAAAATCACAAAAAATATTATTATTTGATATATTTTTAATATATTCAAAAATATTGTTTTAAATTGTTTTGAATTCTTTTAAAATGATTTCTTTTTCTTGATTTTTAAAACCAAAATGATTTTAAATATTCATGTGGATAAAATACTTTTTCATAAACCTTAATCATTGTTTATAACATGATTAATGATTTTATTTGATATTTTTATGTTTTTTTACTTGATTTTTCTTTGAAAAATGCCTTTAAAAAATGAAATTGGGGTTTCTTTGATTTTCACCCTAACAAATCTTTTTCAAACACTTGGGCCTCTAATAGAGTGTAAGACCCAACCCTTTTTGTACAAAAATATTTTGGGCCTCAGTTATTGTATAAGTCCCGATACGTTAAAAATCTCGGCGCGATCGCCATTTTCAAACTAAAAATCATCTGGGCGTCCCCTCGTGTTGTAAGCCCCATTTCTTTTCCTAAAATACACTTTGGGCCTCTAATAGAGTGTAAGTCCCATCCCTTTTGTAAATAAATATTTTGGGCCTCAGATATTGTATAAGTTCCTCTATACATTTACAAAGTTCGGCGCGATCGTCGCCTTTTAACAAAAAAGACCATTGGGCTTCTCCTTGAGCTATAAGTCCCATTTCTTTTCATTTTAAAACACTTGGGCCTCTTGAGAGAGTGTAAGACCCATTCCCCTTGTAGAGAAAACTTTTTGGCCCTCAGTCACTTGTATACGTCTCACTGTACAAACTCATATCACGGTGCAATCACTGGCAAAACTCACTTGGGCCTCTCCTTTAGCTGTAAGCCCCAATTTTTCCTTTCAAAGCACTTTCTCCTTTGATTTTGAAATATACTGTTGTTTTCAATCTTTCTTTGTTGAATAACTAACCAAACAGCATGGAAGCTCTACAACCAAGTAAGTGTTTATATGCTTTCATTTACCGCTTTAATATACATATAACTGTATTGTGGGGCTGCTTCGCTGTAAGTCTTCTTTCATAAACTCATATCGACTGTGTAATAATAGTATAGATATTTAGAGTTTCCCCGGCAACTACGTCTAGCACTAAGTAAAGCCGTTTCGATCATTCTTAGAAATAGACAATACTAGATCCCCCATAGGAGCACCAGATACAGTCTTCTCTTCGGCTGTCCTCCTTAGGAATTGTCAAGAAACTCTACTCCCCAGAGATGATCTCTTCTCCGTGAATTGCATCCCTTGAGTTTCTTCCAAATTCTTGAACTTTCCTGGCTTGATCTATTCTTTGTGAATAGCCTGTCTTGAACTTCTCGGGGTTTGGGGACCCACAGGCTTCTTAAAAGCATCCCCACCTCCTCTTGGGCGTTGTACAAGGACCCATCGGCTTCTTAGAAATATTCACAGCCTCCTCTTAAGCTTTGTATAAATGATTTCTTCCTCCGGGAATGATAGCCTCCTCTTGGGCTTCGTACAAATTATCCCTCGGCTTCTTAAAAGTTTCCAGCCTCCTCTTGGGCTTCGTACAAATTGTCCCGACGACCTCCTAGAGGTATAGGAACAAAAATTAGTCATCTTAATAGAACAGTCTTTCAAAGAGTCTAGATCTTTCTACCGAGAACGTACTACTACTGTTTCTTTAAGCATAGTACAAAAGATAAAACTCTAGACTTGGACAGTCTAATTTCCTCGAGTCTCGGAGACATTCTCAAGTAAGGAAACACCCGTAGACTTGGACAGTCTCAAATACCCTTTGGATTTACCATTTCCTTAAAGAACAGGAAATAACCCTGATCCTCTGATCAATCCCAAAGCACAGCCTTACCTTTAATCAGTCTCTTTATAAGAACTGATTTTCTCTTAACCAACATATTGGACCTGTCACTCAACTGAAACAGAACCTTTAGCCTCCATCTCGGGCTTCGTACGAGATACAAAGACTCTCTTGTTGAGTCAAACCTTTTAGCCTCCATCTCGGGCTTCGAACGAGATACAAAGACTCTCTTGTTGAGTCAAACCTTGTAGCCTCCATCTCGGGCTTCATACGAGATACAAAGACTCTCTTGTTGAGTCAAACCTTGTAGCCTCCATCTCGGGCTTCGTACGAGATACAAAGACTCTCTTGTTGAGTCAAAACTTTTAGCCTCCATATCGGGCTTCGTACGAGATACCAAAACACTCTCTTGTTGAGTATAAAAGACTCTCTTGTTGAGTCAAACACCTTTAGCCTCCATCTTGGGCTTCGTACGAGATACAAAAACACTCTCTTGTTGAGTATAAACGACTCTCTTGTTGAGTCAAACAACCTTTAGCCTCCGTCTTGGGCTTCATACAAGACACATACAAAAGCACTCTCTTGTTGAGTTAACCCTTTTAGCCTCTCTCTCGGGCTTCGTACGAGACACACAAAAACTCCCTCTTGTTGGGCAAATAGCCTCCTTTTAGGCTTTGTATAAGAAAATCCAGGTTGAGTCAATCAACCTTTTAGCATCAAAGATGTGCCTCGTTCACAGTACACAAACATCAACAACTCCTTCCCCTTCATCTAATTGCTGTAAGCGGCAAGCCTCTGGATTATTTACATCCATGCCACTGTCCCTCTTTTAGCATGAAAAATTCCTAAGGAAAGATATCATTGCTCTACACTGAGTTAAAGTCTCTCCTTCAGGTTGGAACCCCCTATAAAGGAAATTATGGCATTGTCAGATTCACATATCCCGGTTAAAGTAATTCTCCTTTATAAACAGTTGTGACAAACAGACCCTCTTTAGAGATGACAAATTCTCTCTAAAGACAACACCTTTTAGCTTCACATCTTGGGCTTCGAACAAGATACAAATAGACCCTTCAGCTTCACATCTTGGGCTTTGAACAAAATACAAACCACCTTCAGCTTCACATCTTGGGCTTTGAACAAGATATAGATCACCTTTCGCTTCACGTCTTGGGCTTTGAACAAGACACCAAAACACCCATTTCCTCCCATAGAATTACGAACGCTCTGATTTCCCTGTTTCGGTAAACGGGAATACGTAGGCATAAGATTGAAAGAAAAATCTTAGCGAGCACACTAATCAAAAAACCTAAAGTCCCCTATCTCCACCCAATATGACAAATTCCCCATAAATAGTCCAGGTTTTCCACCTTAATAAAGTAAGAAGAAAGAAAGGCCCCATTACCATATAGCATCCGTAACCTAACAGACCGCTGTTTAAACTCACTATGCAAGCAGGGTTAATTGGAGACATCTATTTCCCTTCCTTAGTCAGCTCACAATAAGATAAAAAATGAATCGACCTGTAGTAAACCCCAAAGAGCGACGGCGCTTAAGAACCGTGTCCAAAATCACTCGCTACAGTAGGCACAAGATGCGATGTCTTGGTGAGCATACTTAGTGTATACACCTTAGGTCTTCCTTTTCTTTACCCTTAGCAGACAAATAACAAACAACACAACAAAACAAGAGGTTCTTGTAGAGTACTACAGATATCTAGGATGCTAGCACCTTCCCTAGGTATAACCAACCCCCGAACCTTAGACCTCTTGCATTGCTTCACATTACAATTAGAGCTTTTGATATTTCCCCTTTCCTTTGGATAAATCAAAGACCGGTGTTGAATTATGATTTGTGATTCAAGTTAACTAATAGCTTGATATCATATTCTCACCGTGATAGGTTGGTAATTCTTGCTCGATTTACTGTTTTCGATCATTTTTGCATGTTCGCAATGTATATCCAATGGCTTGTTAATATGAATTAATCATTTGATTATTTGTTTGTTGACCTTAATGTTTAATGGATCCAATTGATGATTAATTGCTTCTATTTGATGTAATCTTGAACAATTGCATTCCATAACATGTGGATGATTGGAGAAGTGATTAATTGCTGGAAGTGATTTTGAAACTGTTTTTTCTGCCACTGTCCCAATGTTAATCGATTAACCGTTTGTTAGGAAAAACAGGTTAATCGATTAACACCGCTATTTTCAGCTTTTTCTGCTATTTTTAAGGGGGTTAATCGATTAACCACTTTTTCCTAGCAAATGGTTAATCGATTAACACTGAACCATAATGTGAATTTTGAGCTTTTTCATGCTTGTTTGGTTTTCTTTCCTCATTTAACATCCATGGCTTGATATGATTAATATTTGTGGATGTTTTATGAGCTGTTTAACCTCTGATTGAAGCATGTATGCAAACTTTGAGGCATAATTAATCGATTATGGAATTGTTTGCATTCATGAAATTATATGATCATGTTGCTTCTGTATCCTCTTGTTTATGTGCTTACATGATTAGTGATGCATGCTAATTGATGCTTGTTAGTGCTTTGCAAATTCATTCTTGATTGCATTAAGTTTGTTCTTTATTGAACAAATTTAATTTTGTATAATAATTATTCATCACTTTTTCTTTGACGATCTTTCGATTCGTGTGAAAGATTGATGGCTTGTTCATTCCCTTTGAATGGTTGATCGAAACCTTGTTTCGATTAGTTAATCTTCCCTCATTCTTATCTTTAGGATCTTTTAGAGCCTTGTTCTCTTATTCCCCCACTGAGTCAGAAGTCTGCACAACACGTTAGAGCACTATACAAGATGGAGTTGTTACTCTGTCGATTTCAATTTCTGCACTATACTCTGTGTGCTAGAGAAGGGGTGAGTGTTGAGAACTCCTACACTCATCCTGATTATTTTGGGTAGGGGACGAATGACCCTGTGCCGAGAATAATCATCTATATCTCTAGATTGTAGTGTCTCCTAATTCCCAGCCGAGTCGATCTTTGATCACTCTTGACCTTTTTAATCTCACCCTAATCATTGTCTAATGGGTTAACAATCGTCTCTTGGTTCAACACCCTTTTCTTTTGGTTAATCACCGTTCATTGATTCCCCAGAAGAGTCGCAATCATTATTTCTTTGGTTCACCACAGTCAGTCTGTTAAGTACCAAATGCTTTTCTTCCCCAACAAAGTCTCAATCTTGTTCTTTGGTTAAACACAGTCTTCCTGTTAAACACCGAGTCCCTAGTGGAGTTCGCAACCTTCTCTTAGTTCTTTCTCCCTTTTCATGGGTTAACCACTGCCCGTCAGTTAAAACACCAATTTGCTCATTTCATCAGTTAACCACGGTTTATATATTAACATATTGAGTTCTTCTCTTGGGTTAATCACCTTCTATTGGTTAATCACCCATTTTTTGGTTAATCGCAGTCCTTCTGTTAAAACCAATACCCCTTTGAGTTAGTAACCTTTTATTGGTTCAAATACTTGTGCCTTTGGGTTAGTAACCTTCTTTGGTTCAAATAGCCTTTTTTCGGTCAAGTACTGCTTGTTTAGTCAGAGTACCGAACTCCTTTGGGTCACAACCTTCACTTGGTTCCACACCCGTCCTTTAGGTCACAACCTTTGCTTGGTTCCACACTCGTTCCTTTCGGCTAACCACTATTTACCAGTTAACACACTGAGTCCCCAGAGAGTCAAACACCTTCTCTTGGTTCAATACTCTCCTTCTGGTTCATCACAGTCCGTCTGTTGACACCAACCCTTTTCTTTCCCCACAGAGTCATACTCTTATCCTTCCTCGGTTAACCACTGCTTGTCAGTTAATATACCGAATCCCCAGTGAATCTTGCTCTATCTCGAATTAATTCCTTTGTTTCTTCTTTTTCTTGGTTTCGACACCATTCCTTTTTTTCTCCTCAATGGAGACGCCAACATTCCTTTACCTTTCTCTCTTGGTTTTGACACCATTCTTTTGCATTCCCTAGTAGAGTCTTTTTACCTCCCTTCGATCTTGGTTTTGACACCATGTTCTTTTCTTTCTCTGTCTTTGTTCTCCGAACTACGTAGGCTCTAAATTCCTCATTGCACTATGAGGATACGTAGGCACGAGATCGCGAGATCTTGGCGAGCTACCTTCTACCTTCTTCCCTTCTTCTTCCTCTTTCTTGGTTCCATGAACTACGGAGCTCTGAATTCCTCACTGCACTATGAGGATACATAGGCACGAGGGCCCCAATCCTCCGCGAGCACTTTCTTTTTCTTTTTCCCTTTCCTCTTTAGTTGGTAGCCTTTAGATAGATAACACATGCAAGCCTAGAAGTAAGCAAAGCGGTTCCCATCGAGCACGACGAATGCGTGATGTGCTAGTACCTTCCTCCCGCATAACTGACCCCCTTACCCGTTTCTCTTCCCTTTGGGTTTTATCGATATTTTCCCTGTCTTTTGGGAGTAAATAAAGTTCGGTGGCGACTCTGTTGTATCTTTGAGTGTGCGATTCACTCATGTATAATCCTGCTAGTTTCAGTCGGCGAATCTGCTGGGGAGTCCTTGCTTTTGCAAGTTGGGGTCTCGCCTAGTTTTGTTTGCTTTCTTGTTTGTTTTGTGTTTATCTTTATGCTTTACTTACTTTATCTTTATTTACTGCATTTCTTTACTGCTTTAAATATTCATATGCTGCATATTCTGGATATCTGTTATATTTTCTACTGTTGTTGGGATGGGTATATATTACTTGGGAGATAAGCCCACTAAAAAGGCTTGAGTATGTACACAGGATAAAATCATGGATAGTCATGACACCTATGTTTTGCGCGTTGGGTTGTCACGAGAACCACACCAGACTAGTTTCGCTTGAGAATACCTTCGTCCTGCAAGAATTTGCTACGGCTGGGTATTATCATACCCCAATTTTGTCTGGACGTTTTAAATATTTTCAATTAACTTACTTTATTTTAATTTATGCATCATCTGTACAGCATATCATGCATTTCATCTCGCATATTGCTTAAAATATCAGTCAGAATAATTTCTCGGATTTATAGACAGACTGTTCAAAATGAATTTCAACGGTGCATAAAATCAATGAACGGAAAATTCAAAATCGAGCTCGCAGACCTCAATTATATTAACCAATGTTCCGCGCAGTTTAGCCTGACATGTCTGTTTTAATTTTTCGACCATTTTTTGTCACATTTTGATCAGTTTAAGCATTTTAACGGGTCAAAACTTATTTTAAAATCTGACCAAACGATGTATATTTCTGAGTCATTTATTTCGCGCTGATCATTTTGGTGTACTCGATTTATTTTTTTGAGTACTTGAGCGTCCGACTTTTATTTATTTAAGATCCGTTTATTTTTATTTAAATATCTGGAATAAATAAATAAGATTATTAGTTTTTTATCTTAATTTTATTTTAATTATTTTAATTGTTTAAATTTTATTTAATTTTAACTAATATTAATGATTTGGACTTTAAAATGGATATTAGGGACATTATTGATAGTTTAGAGTTAACCTTAATTTAGTCCCTATATATACATAAGTTGCATTGTTGAAAAGGGGGACCGGAAGACGAGAAACATCGCCACTTACCGGCACTAGTCACTATTCTTCTTCTATTACCAAATACACTTCACCGCCCGATATGGTAGCTTCAAAATCATTTCGTCACTATACTTTCATTATATATATTATTAAAATTTCATGTTCCTAATACATGTTACTGTATGATAATATTATATGTTTTGTTTGATGTTACAAACCGGAACCGCCATGTCCTTTTATTTCCTTAAAGCATACTAAGTTCGTGAATACATATATAATATGCTAACAGAATAACATGTATAGACGCCGCTTTTTCTTTGATTCATGAAATCTAATGTTTTAAAAAACGGACCGGTCACCAAACCGGTGAAGGTATTGGGTCGCTGGTTCATTGGTCGAACCACTGGGTCACTGGTCGAACCGCATGACAAAACCGGATTAAATCGAATAACTCGAATAAATAAACCGGTCTCTATAAAATAACTATATATTTAATAAATCGGTCGAACCGGATGACTCGGCCTCTAAAAAATATCATGATACCTACAAAATTTCAAAATATCATAATTTCACAAGTTCATTCTTTAAATTTAAACTCTTGACGTAATCGTCACACATGAAAAAATAGTACAAAATACAAATAAATTTTAAACAATAATTGGTTACAAACGAAGAAAAATTGTTTCAAATAAGTTTTGAATAAAGTCTACTTATATTTTAATTTTAATTAAAATAAATAAATTATCAAAACGGCGTCGTTTTTATGAAGAAAAAAAAGACATGCATTTAAACCGCCGATTTTCCAAAATCGCTGGTTCACTGGTTTTTAGCGGTTTTGACCGATTCTGGCCGGTTCTCACCGGTTCCATAGCATATCTGATCCAACAATCAGACCAGACCGGTAACCTCTCCGGTTCCCGGTTCGACCGGTCCGACCGGTCGGTTCGGTCCGATTTTTAAAACACTGATGAAACCTACTGAATACGTTTAAACATATATATATATATATATATATATATATATATATATATATATATATATAATTTTTGTATTAGATTATTCGGATCGAATTATGTTGATACGTCATTCGCATATTGATGTGCATGATGCGTAACATCTGTGTCGGTTTGATCCGGTTGCGATGATCGCATTTTGCGTTAGCAACAATATTGTTTTAAAATGCTCTAAAAAATTTTCTTTCTATTTTATAATTTTAGATCCGCACGCCTTTAATCCTTATTGCGATGATCACGTTGAGTGTAGCAAACTATTGGTCGATTTTCATCGGTTTTTATGCAGATTTATATTTGTTTATCGTTGTGTTTCAATTTTGTACACGCGTCCGATGGTTTAGCCTAGCGGTAATCCGCTTTTGTGTGCTTACCAATTTGCGTTTCGGTTTGCAATTGGGCGATTTAATTTAATTATATATTGTTGATTTTTTATTCGATTTGATATGACCACTTACGCGGTAACAATTTGCCTTTTTCAACCTGTGCTAATTGTTTATCCCACATTGGTATGTTTAGATCCGATCTAATTTCTTGTGGATAACATGTGCATATTGTGTTTGTCTTTCTATTTTTCAAAATTAATTTGAGTTGATGTAAAAATTCGTGACACTACCGTAATAATAATAATGTCTTTGAGTGTTGTTTGGTTTATTATTGCATTTCGATTTAGGAGTTAAAATCTAATTTAACTTTCGAGAACCGCTTGAGTGCATATATTCATTTGCTCGGCTTCTCATACAGTGATTCCTATATGAATCCACTCTAAGTTAGCTTTAGATCTAAATTCAGTTGCCATTCGATTTTGGTTGGTTTCGGTCCCGCATTTACTTGTTTGATTGTGTAGTATTTCAGTCATTTTCTTACTTCCCATTGATAAAATGTATCCCTCACCCTCATGTGTAATTGTTATTTGTTTTTACCGCCTTTATTTCTTTAGATAGATAATTAATTAAAAAAAAATCAATCTTTCAAAAAATCAAAGAATTTGGTCAACGCCAAGTTCCATTTTCAAAAATATTGGTCAACACCATTTGATCAATCAACCCAAAACATTCTTGATTCACATATCAAGCCATGCCCTAACTTGTAAGTTGACTGCTTTTTAGCATCGCCATCAACCTCATGCTAATACGTTCTCTCTTACTTTGGTTATGGTTTCATTTACTAGGAGCACCCTTAGGGACTAGGATTCGACCTAACTGTTTCTCAAAAACCCTTGATCCAACGTCAAGTGGCTACTTATCTCGTAAGTCGTTTGCCTTTTGCAATCGCCATCACGCAATTCAAACCTCGATCTTTTATCGAGTATTTTTCTCTTAAAACTAAAATCTCTTTTCTCAAAAATGTCAAAAAATACTTTAATCATATCTAACCTCTTTTCAAACTCTAAAAAACATTCAACAAATCTCAAATCATTTTACCACTTGGCTTTTCTGTTTAAAACTTTTCGAAAAAGACACGTTCCATAGCATCGTCCATAAAAAATACACAACTAACTCCCTTATCTCACGCCAACGCGCGATCGAGACTATCTCACATTCCTTATCCCAACCTTAGGATTGGAGCCGCCGTGCTCTACGTCTTGCTATAGATGTTTCACTTCCTTTATCCTAGCCTTAGGATCGGAGTCGCTGCACACCATGTAAATGTCTTGCCGTGGACACTTACTCAACCTTCCCTTTAACTTAATCTTAACTTTGGAGTCGCCGCACTCCAAGTATGTATCTTGCCAGGGATACTTACTCCCCCTGGAACCTTGACCACAGTCAAGAGTTTCTCACCCTCATTGAGGGGAACTACGAATGCTCTGATTCCATTTTCGTCAGAATACGTAGGCACGAGATGCGATGTCTTGGCGAGCATACTTAGAAACTAACCCCTAGGTTTTTACCTTAGCACAATTCTCATAGTAAGCAAATAAAATAACACAAATACTAACAAGAGGTTCCTGTAGAGTACTACAAATACTTTGGATGCTAACACTTTCCCTAGGTATAACTAACCCCTGAACCTTAGATCTCTAGCTTTGTTCTTACATAGCGCAATTAGGGTTTTCGACCTTTACCCTTTCCTTTGGATAAATCAAAGTTCGATGGTGAATTTTAAGATTTGTGATTCAAGTTAATCAATAGCTTGACATCCGATTCTCACCGCGACAGAAATGGCGACTTCATTGGGGAGTTCATGACTAAGAGGGTTAAGCCCACCTTATTTATATTTGTTATTTATATGCTTGCTTACTTGTATATTTGTACATATTTATATCTGTATATATACCTGCTGTGCTTGGATTTCTCTGTGTGTAGGGTGGTTACTTTGAGTCGTGAGGATATGTCCTATACTCGGACTTGAGTGCACCTATGATAGGAAGGTGGTATATTCAAGGAGACTTTGAGGGAGTCGATTCCCGAAAAAGTTAACTTGAGAAACCACCACTCAGTTGAGGCCCTCTTGAGAGTTAGTCATGTTGAACGAGTCTATTCGTGAAAACGTTATTACTCTCGACCTAGGAGCCCATGACACTGAGGACTTTTAGTTACCTTTTACACCGACTTGGCCTCTTAGGAGGTAGTGCCGTAACTATGAGGGAGTAGTCCTAAAATAGTTGATACGCGATACTACACTCAGACGAGACTCTCTTGAGAATATTATTGACTACCGAGTTATTTTGGAAATCGATAATATCTGAAAGACGGGTTGTTAACTCTGGGAACTTTTTAGAACCCTATTCTACGGATACAAGAACCCTAATACATACCTTGTGGTTGGTGTCATACCCCAAATTTGTCCTACCTACTGCAAGATTTCTTGGCTTTTGGCCACCGCCTTCCAAGATTCAGGGTCTTGTATGTGTTTGCAGTGTTTGCTAGCTCTTGTTGGATTTCTTTGATTTCAAGAAAAGATAAAGGAGGATTGGGCATTAATTTTATGATGAATCAGTAAAGACATGGTCAATTGGTTTCAAGATGGTTTTAGGTTATGGTCCAAGATGACTCTAGTTGATCAAGTACAATAATTAGAATCTATTTCCTCAAAAGATCAGACTTAAAATTGCTTGAAGTCTTAAGCTATTTAAAAAAAAGATTGTTAACCTTATTCCAAGTGTGACACCTAGGCTATATGGTTAAACTATCTAAAGGAGGGTCATTTGAGGAAAGGGTGATTCATCTTTAGGCCATGGTTGCCTTTAATTCAAGTTTGAATTAGCTTCCAAGAATTAATAGACAATTGTAACTCAAATGTGAACCACGTCCCGAGAGGCTCTTAGCATAATCAAGGTAATGGGTATGCATGTTCAAACTATGCTTGATTGGAGTTTTAAGGTACAATGGGAGCCATATTGGGGATTTATGATTAAAAGTGATCATGCGCCACCAATTAGTTCACAAAAATTTTTTAAGCTTCAAAACTTGACAAGTATCTCCAAATCCAAGCCATGTGGTTACGTTTTCTTCAAGCTATTTCATGACATAATTTGTTTCAAGTTGGTCTTAGGTCATATGATCAATTTAATCAAGTTATGATTCAATTTGCTCCAATTTTATCTTAAGCCATAAGGCTCAGGTTAAGTCAAGCCTTTTTCTAAGTTTATTAGCAAACCATGATTGTAAGTTTTTCAATCTTGTTTCAAGCCCCGTTTGAGGATATTTCAAGACTCACTTCAATAATTTGTATCAAGGGCATCATCAATATTCAAAGGTGAGGTGAAAAGCCAACTCATAAGAAAGACGCAAATTTGGTGGTGGATTCAAAATGAGAAGAGTTATTGCTTGGATTAAAAATATGCATCTATGCATTCATGTCGCAAGCTACAAAAACAGTGTAATGCATCAAGTTCAGTTCAGATGTTACAAGAATAAAACCATTTCAAATTGTGGGCTGCCACTTAGGCCAAGGCCGCACAAGCTGTCATTCACGGCTAATTCCTAATGATGATTAGGTTGCAAAATCAAAAACTAATCAATGTCAACATATAATACAGATTTACAACCTTTTGACTTTACTTGCAGATAAGACAATATACAAAGTGGCAGACATCATGAATTAACCAAACAAAACAAGTTAATATCACAATACACTTCAAAATCTAAAGAATATCTAGTGAAGAATTCTTGATACATCAATAAGGAGGACTGCAAGTCTTGCATCAATTCATTTTTGTCATCCATAACTTCCACACTTCAGGCCTGCAAGTGACATCAGTAAATGTTGATGAGAAAGGAATTACCAGCAACAACCCATAGACCATGTAAGATTCATAAACCATGATTCTAATTCCTAAAGTGTCAATCTAGACCAATTCCTCATAAACTAAAATCCAAAATCCAAACAAGTTCCATGGAATAAGTTACAAATCAATAACCAAATCTCATCATTTATCATAGCATAAAATTCAGCACTTCAAAGAAACAAGATTCAACATTTACATCATCCTAATATTCACAAATGCATGTCAATCTCAATATCCACACCATAAACAAACCAAATCATATTTTGAGGTTATAAACCAAATTCATCATGCCAAGTTCAAGGTTCAATTCATGTTGTCATATCAAATTTCATGTTATCATTGGTGCCAAACAAATTCAAAAAATAAGTAATTCAACCAAGCATCAAGTCATTTTCTCAAAATAAAACAACTCAAACCTTGTCACGTCCTAAGTCATGCTTAATAATTCATCATACCAAATTCATGTTAATTGATCATTAATTCTAAAGTCACACCAAAACCAAGCCGTACCAAAAAGTCCTAAACAAGCCATTCACAATACTCACATGCTCACTTTCAAATCCACGCTTCAAATTGTCACATTCATGCCATAAAAAAAAACTCAAAATAATTATCATATTCAATTCAAAATAAATTTCAAAGCTCACACGATCAAAAAAGCAATGACATATTTGCACTTTACCCAAAGTCAAAAGCAAAGTCAATAGGGACTATACAAAGTTCAAACTGACCAAAACAGCAAACAGGCAGAGCAGCATATTCACAGCACTGTAACCTTAACATAAAAAGGAAAAAGGACAAGGTATAGGGCAGCAGTGAATAGCGAAAAAAGTATAGCAGAGGTTCAGCAAAGCAGTAACATGTTTTTAGCAAAATTGTGTTCTGAGTTTGAGAAAGATTACCTTGCTCGAATCCATGAAAGTGATCCCTCAGCAATGTTGACACCACCTTTCCAAACCCTAATCCTCACAATATAAAAAGAGGAGCAACGAATCAGCAGGGGAACCGGAAAAAAAAACCTAAGCAATTTCGTTACAACAAATCTCATTCCTTAACCTACACACTAAAGCTCTGAAACTTAACTCTACTTCAAATTTCTCATTGAAATTTGAAGCAGAAGAGCTAAGCCTCCTATCCTATTCCTAACAACAGCAACAACTATTTTGAAGCAACAAGAAGAAGGAAGGTCAGAAGAAGAAGCATAAAAGCGAAGAGAGTGGGAAAGCCAAAGCTATTACCTCATCGGAATTTCTCGTCGGACTAGCTCCGATCTTGTGAGTTTTCTCTCCTTTCTTTGAATGCTCCTTATTTGATTTGCTGTGTTGATTGAAAACCCTATAATCATTTTTTGACTTGATTCAGCATGGCCATTTAAATACGAGTCTAGGGTTTGCTGTGATTCCTTTGTAGTTGCCTCTATGTTTTCCTTGCTGCGCGTTTAGAAATGATGATATTTTGAGACTATCAATGTTTGGAGGTCTAGATCTGTTAGGGTCGATTTAGCCGAATGGTTAAGATTTTGACGTTTTTGTTTTTGGATTTGAATTAAGGAGAAGAAACTAGGGGGTTTGTGTAGAAACTTTTGAGGTTTTGAGGAGGGTTTCGCCGGAGAAGACGGTGGCGGCCGCCGCGCGCCGCCGCTTCTCCGGCCATCTTAGGGTTCCGGCTGTGAGAGACTTCAGAGAGAGAGAGAGAGGTATAGAGAGAAAAATGAGTGAGAGTGTGAGAAGGAGAGATATGGTAATGAATAAAACGTTCAAATGAGAAGTTTTTTTTTCTGGTTTTAATTCTTTTCACCTCCTCTGCCACGCGTCTATTGCTGGTTGTTGGTGGCTGCGTGAGCCGGTGACAAGTGTCACCGGTCTGGTCTCCTCCCCTAATCTCGTGTGAAACATCCCCACCATCCTTACCGTGTACACGAGCTGTTGGCCACAGGATGAGAGTCAATGGTCTGACTCCTTAAAGATCCAACGCCCCTGATTTCCCCTGGTAATTAATATGGTTGACTAAGGTCTTCCATAAACCCCTGGCTGCGTGGGCCGTTTCCTTGTTGGGCCAAGTTTTTTTTATTAAACACACCCTCCTTTCTACTACATTCTGGCTCGGTTTCTTTTTGTTTATTTTACTTATTTTGTTTTAATTCTTTATATTACTTATTCATTTAAAAGATAAGAAAAACATTTTTTACTAATCTTATTATAATTATTTATTTAATATTATCTAATTAATTTTATAATTAGTCTTACTAAGTATTTTTTTTAATTAATTATATTAATTCATTTTTCTCTAATAAAAAACCATAATCCATTTACATCTTAACCATTTTAAAACACTTAAAAATACAATCTTTTTCTCAAATTAGAATTCCTAATCCAATTAAATTCCTAATAATTTTCTCAAATCAAATTAAGTTATAACTCACTTTATTTAATCTCTAAATATTTTCTTAAATCAAATCATAAAACATTTCTTAAAATATCTAAATTAGTTTCTAATCAATAATGGAAAAAGTGGGCTTTTGGAGTCTAGCACTCCTTGGGTCCTTGAACGACACTCTTAGGGCGCACGCCTTGGGTTGTGATTGTTCCGTCTTCAATTTTTTAAATACTTAAAATATTTTAATCTAACTAAAACATTCAACATTAATAAAACTTTTTTTGACTTTTAAATCTTAATTCAAATTTTAAAACAATTACCTAATCTTTTTATAAAATTTATTTTAACTTAAAATCATAATCAACGTTCTAATACTTAAAATATTCTCGTAAAATATTCAAGCTTCTTAATTAATTATTGGAAGTAATGGGCTTCTAGAGTCTAGCACTCTTTGGGTCTTGAACGACCGCTCTTAGGGCGCACGCCTTGGGTTGTGATCGTTCCGATCTTTTATTTCAAAACCTAAAAACTCTCAATCCAACTAAAATACTTAATCATCTTTAAAACCTTAACAACTTCAAATCCAAAATTCAACTAACGCGTCTAAAACACCTCAAATTCAAATCTTTTCCTAAATCAAATTGAGAAAGTAGTGGACTTTTGAGGTCTGGCACCTCTTGGGCCCTTGAATGAATACTCTTGAGGCGCACGCTTTGGGTTGTGTTCATTCCGAACTTTCTCCCTAAAACACTCGCCCTAATTATATGGATAAGTAAGCCAATTGTCCAACAAATACGATTTCGCAATTAATAGAATGAAAAAGGTGTCGTTGAGATCTAGCATCTCAATAATGCCCCGATTAATTGGTTGCGAGGCCGACGTCTCGTTTATCGAATAGTCATCGTTCTTCCTCTAAAATACTTAACAACTAAATATGTCTTACACAACCAAAACCCTAAAATATACGCAAATCAAACCTTTTTCTCAATCAAATCTTAACATACTTAATTCATACTCAAACAACCTTTCATAAAAAGAACATTGTTTAATCCATTCTTCCGCGCATATGAACTAGTGCTTCAGCCTCCCATGACGAGCCGACAAGCCAACGTTTAGCAGTTAGAATGCGAATTAAACATTCGTTCGCTTAAAAAACACGAACCAAACAACCGTAGTCCCACGAACTACGAATGCTCTGACTTTCCCATTGCACGAGGGAATATGTAGGCCCAAGGGTTCTCAATCCTTGCCGAGCACACTAATAAAAAACCACCCATTTCCCCTTAGAAAATAATATCTACCTTAGAAGAAAACAAACAAATCAAGCTAACTTATCTCCCGAATCGAATCAAGAGGTTCCCGTTGAGTACAACGGACGTAGAGGGTGTTAATACCTTCCCTTTGCGTAACCGACTCCCGAACCCGAATTTGGTTGCGACGACCATGTTCTTATCTCCCCTTAAAGGTTTTCTCAATATTTTCCTTTCCCTCATTTGGGATAAATAAAGTTTGGTGGCGACTCTGTTTCGAACAGTTTATTCCGCGTCCATCGCGAGGATCGTATTTTTCGAGGTACGACAGATGGCGACTCTGCTGGGGACCTCGCATTGCCCTATGCTAGAGAGAGTCAAGCCTAACTTGACTCGATTCGAGAGTATTAGCTTCGCTTGTTTGATTTCTCGTTTGTTTTTTTTGTTACTTCTTTATTTGCTTTATGTCGCTTTCCCTTTATTTTATGTTGACTATCATACTTGTCTGTTGGATTTTGGGTTGATATCACAAGTAAGGCTCTATACCCGAGTCTTGGAAAAAGAAGAGAGAACACATAGTTTAGATTTTGGAAGTAATTAGTGTTAGTTCCCCAAGGGCTCGCTCCTTGTGTGCCTAGCATGAAAGCTTCCCCTAGAGTAGACCTTTTCGTAGATCTTGTTGTAACGCAGCTAGCCTGTTGCACGACTTGATTCATGAAGGGTCCGTGACTCTGTGAACCACTCTTATAACCAGTTTCTATCCCGGTGGTCGTTAGTGTTAGTCTCAGAGGACTCGCTTCTCGTGGGCCTAGCATGAAGACTACACTCAGGATAGACCTTTTCGTATCCCCGTCACAATGCAGCTTGCCTGTTGCGTGATGTTGATGCGATTAGTGTCTGAGACCCTGGGAACCATATCCATCAACGTATGAGCTATCCTGTGAGTGGGTTTATGGGTAAAGAATTTAGAACTATCCTTATAAAGCCTACCTGTTATGAGGGTTGGGGAGTTACTTGTTATAACCTGGATCCAACATCACGCATTCATAATCATTCACATATACATCATGACTTACAAAAGAAAACTTTTTATTTTCAGGGAATCATTTGTATCTGCTAT
Source organism: Lathyrus tuberosus (assembly GCA_022829125.1). Taxonomy (NCBI): domain Eukaryota; kingdom Viridiplantae; phylum Streptophyta; class Magnoliopsida; order Fabales; family Fabaceae; genus Lathyrus; species Lathyrus tuberosus. Next base: position 2,487,421 of record JALAZF010000396.1, on the reverse strand, counting down.
TTATCTTGCATTCAAAGTGACCATGGATTCAGGAAAAAGGAAAACTCTGCAGCTGAAACTTATCATGCCAGATACTACCGTTGTGATGAACTATTTGAAAGAAATGCCTCCTCTCTTCAAGAAAACTCTAATAGGAAGATTTGGTCAGGTTCTTGATCTTCTTACTGTCAATGTACAAGTTTCTGCCATCACGGCTCTAGCACAGTTTTATGACCCACCGATGAGAAGCTTTCTGTTCCAAGGTTTCTACTTGACTCCTGCCATTGAAGAATTTAAAGGATTTTTGGGTTTCTCCATGAAGGGTAAGGCACCCTACACTATGATTGGCCAGACACCTGAGAAAGAAGTGCTAGCCGAGGCCCTCCAAATCCCTATTCCAACGGTCAAGAATGGTTGGAAGAAGAGAGAAGATTTCTTTGGTTTTCGAAGCACTTTTCTGGAGAAAGAAGCAATAAGGTTTTTGAAGAGTAAGCAATGGGATGCTCTGGTGAATGTATTAGCTCTCCTCATATATGGGCTTGTGCTCTTCCCCACTTTTGAAGATTTCATTGACTCTGCCGCCATCAGCGTGTTTTGGGCTGTTTGGAAGAAAGGACAAAGCCCGGTGTATCCACTCCTAGCTGATGTCTTCTATAACTTACATCTCCGCCATGAAAGAAAGGGTTCAGTGTTGACGTTTTGTATTCCTCTCTTATATAAGTGGCTCACTTCACACGTGTTCAAGCGCCATGCCATCGTCCCTGATTTGAATAGTGGGGAATGGGCTCAGTTGCTAGTGTCCCTCTCTGAAATGAATATCACATGGTATCCGAACAAGCTGGATGTTGATGAGATCATTATGAGTTGTGGGACCTTCAGCAATGTGCCGCTGATTGGGTCAAAAGGTTGTATAAACTACAATCCTATACTAGCTATACGACAGTTTGAATACCCTATGTTGAGAAGGCCTGAAGACAAAGAGTTGGAAGAAATGATTCTTCATGACAGGGGTACTAAAGATCCTTCACTACTTTGTAAGATTGTACGCTCCTGGAAGAAGGTTCATACCAAGGGGTCCGATCTGAGAAAGAGGGATGGAACACCTAGAGTGCCGTATTAGCCATGGGTTCTGGAAAGGGTTAAGATGGTCAAACTTCCTTTCTCCATTGAGATCTTCAAGTTTTGATTGCTATAGGAGAGCAACCTTAGAGAACTGTTATCCAGGAAGTTTCAAATGCTGATCCTTAGCCTGTTCAGGTGCCACCCTCAACTTGGCCAGAGTTTGGGTTACCTCCCAACTACTCTACACCTCTTGCATCTGCTGGTATGATTGGTCAGACTACTGGACCAGTGTTTCAAGCTCTTGTTTTTGTCGAGCCTCGACCTATAGTTCAGACTACTCGATCTTCTTTTGAGAATCCTCTCTATGAGTACAATGCTGCCAGTGCTCAGGGTGAAGACCGTGAAGACTTTGTTGAACCCGAGGTTGTCCGTGAACATTTTCAGACCATAGACAAAAGACTTAAAGCCATGGAAGGTAACGACTTCTTTAGTGTGGATGCTGACAATATGTGCTTGGTTTCTGACCTCGTTATGCCTGCCAAATTCAAAACTCCCGAGTTTGTGAAATATAAGGGTCACTCTTGTCTAAGAGCTCATTTGGTCATGTACTTTCGCAAGATGGCTGCTTATACCAACAATCAGAAGTTACTTATCCATTGTTTTCAAGACAGCTTGAGTGGAGCTTCTCTCAAATGGTACATGAATCTTGAACCGAACAGTATCCACTGCTTCCAGGATCTTGCTAATGCCTTCATGAAGCAGTATAAGTATAACCTCGACATGGCGCCTGACTGCCGTCAACTTCAAAATATGTCTCAGAATGAGAAAGAGTCTTTCAAGGAATATGTTCAGCATTGGAGAGAGTTGGCTTCCTAAGTCGAACCCCCTCTAGCAGAAAAGGAGCTGACTGGAATGTTCATGGACACCCTATCTCCATTCTACTGGGAGAAGATGATTGGTAGTGTTTCCTCTAACTTCACTGATTTGGTTACTATTGGTCAAAGACTCAAGGAAGGACTCAAGAAAGGGAAAATATCCAAAGCTGCTGAGTCTTCCAACGGTGCAAAGAAATCCTATGGGAATTTCCAGAAGAAGAGAGAAGGCCATACTAATGTTGTCATGACTGAAGTGAGAAGGCCTCATCCCCAACCTCAGTATGCTGATCACCCTGCTGTTGTTGTTGTTACTCCTGTGGTTACTGCTCCATGACCAGCTCAAGCTCCCCAACATCCAGCTGTTGGACAGAATCGGTACCGTAATAGGAACCATTTTGATCCTATTCCAATAACATACACTGAACTTTATCCTAGTCTGGTTCAGAAAGGTTTGATTACCACGAAGACTCTACCTCCTCCTCCAGATCCTCTTCCAGCTAGATTCAGATTTGATATCCACTGTGCATTCCATGAAGGTGCCGCAGGCCACGATCTAGAAAATTGCTATGCACTAAAGGCTAGAGTGCGTGACTTGATTAAGGTCGAAATCCTTAGCTTTCATGACACCAATCCCAATGTCAAGAACAATCCTCTGCCAGAGCATGCCAAGTGAAGCTTCAGTCGACCTCAGCCAACTATCTCCCTAAAAGCCAGTGTTTCAGACAAGACAACTCATCTTTGTTTCTGATTAGTCGCTAGGCCATGTTTCTTGTTGTTTGCATTTTCCTTTATTTTGTACTAGTTGTTTGTATTCAAATTATGTTTGTACTTTCGTAATTAATGAAATGAGCATTGCAACTTTTGATTCAATTTATTTTGTCCATTATTTATATCTTTATGCTTTCCTTTTCAAAAAATAAAAAAATTTATATATATTTTATCTCTTTTCCACTTTCTTTTCGATTATGCAAAGATTGGAGGGAGGATGACGAAAACAAAATACTCATAATTGTTGTTGGTATGCTTTCAATCAAAACTCTGCTGACGATGTAAGACATTGTTTTAATCCCCCAAACACTGGAGATATAAGGAAGTTATTCCCTTGTCAACCCTTCGAGCCTAGAAGTTGGAGTTTCTTTCTTTACAAAAAAACCCGCAATATTAACCTGGGGCAGGGTAGTTCTCAATTAACTTGATTGTGCATTCAAATACAAGAGTTTCATGCAAGACAGCTTTCGACAAAAGTTTGCATTCACAATTTTTCCTTCGCGCACAGCAAGCAAGTGTCGAAGATGTCTTTCAATTCAAACACCAATGATGGTTCACCGTAATCATTAAGACAAACATTCACAACCTTTCAACTCTTCCAAATCAAAAGAATAAATGTTGTACAAGTTATTCCCAAAGTGATAAATAAAGAAGGATCATCAAGAAGTCTTTACTCAAAGAATGAGCCGAGTCCCTTTCGAGGAAAAAGCTAAGAAAGATGGGAAGCTCATGACCCTACCTTATACAAAGAGAAATAAGAACAAGCTTGTATGACAACCAAAAGTTGTAAGAAAGCAGTGACCGCCATCTCAAGAGTCCCTAACCTTCTGAACCATCATCATTATCATCAGTGTAATTCCTAACCTATGGGAACCTGAGTGCATAGTCTAAGTTAACTGAGCGTAGGACTGAAGATCATCACGAAGATTGGGTGGGTACAAATAAACTTTGAGCCTTTATCCTTTGTTTCTTAAACTGTGAACCAGGCCACGTTACAACCCTCAAAAGACCTAACTAAAGCAAGGTTAATTTGAAAGCATACTACAACAAGGTTGCGTAAACTGACTCCAAAAAATCTTGGAAGATCATTTGTTTTGGCATTACCACTTTTACTTTACTTTCCACTTTGAATGTCTTGAACCGCCTTGTTCTGGCTAGTGACTCATATGCTTTTGCATCTTTCCAAAATGATTTTAATTTCAAAGGTTGCATGAACTTTGCATTTACTATGTTTGTATGAACACTTTTGTTTGCAAACTGGCTTTCTTCTCAAGGAATTTTCAAACATTTGAGAAACTTGGTCGGTGATCCAATCAGGGGCAAGATCCTTCCATATCCTGTTGAGAATAGACATGGCAACGGGGCGGGTCGGGGGCGGGTTTGAGCAGCCCCGCACCCGCACCCGCCACCCTGAAACAGACCCGCCCCCGCACCCGCACCCAGTCGGGGGTAAAAAACTACCACCCAGACCCGCCCCCAATGGGGAACGGGTTCCCCGCCCCCGCCCCCCGCCCCCACCCGCAAAACTATTTTTTTTTAAATAAATATTTTTCATAATAATTTAATTAAATAATTAATTATTTTAATAATAAACATGTTTTTAAAGAGTAAAATAATTAATAAACATGTTTTTCTAGTAAAACTATTTTAAAAAATTAAAATAACTTTAATAAATATATAATAAAATAATTAAAATAAGATATAAAAGTAAATTAAGGTAGACCGGGGCCGGGGCGGGGGCAGGTGTGGGGCGGGTAGTAGCATCCCCCGCCCCCGCACCCGCACCTGTAATAAAAAATCGGGTTTTACCCGCACCCGCACCCGCACCCAGTTAAACCGGGTTTTCCCCGCTAATTTCGGGGCGGGTCCGGGCGGGTCTCGGTTTTCTTGCCATGCCTAGTTGAGAATCAGTTCAAGATTTATGGTTACAGTGCAAGTCCTTCTCAGAATTGGTTCATTCAGAAGATTTTTCAAGACTCAGACTGGAGCAAGCTTTCCAAGCACACAGTGAAACAGTTATTTACAGAATCAATCCAGCTGAAGTAATAATCAGCTCATCTATAATAGTCAGCTAATATGGGGTAATTTACTTGAAGAATCCCCAAGCAGCTCTTCATCATTCCTACAAGGATCAACAACTTGATACAGTTTACCAGTGTGGCAGAGATGTGTTCAGTAGTAGCATCTTTAGTCCCCAAATGGCTATGATATCCGTGTTGAGGAATCTGTCTTCTAGTTTTGTCGTCTCCCGAAAAGAGTCGAGTCATGACGTCGATGTCTGCATTACATCTGCATTTGTATCTCACCATTTATCATGGCATAAATTCATATACATATGCACAACAAGAGTGTTTCATCCTCATTTCCATTCTCCATAGGTCGTGTTGTTGTCCACGTCTTACCTTATCGTCTAAGTCCAACTCACTGGGCACGTCTCAAATAGATATTGCCGTACTTATTTAATGCTCTTCCGGATATGTATATTTGTTCTGATGTTCTCCCAGAACCTTCGTTGTGCCTATCTGACATTCTTCCAGATACGACTTTGCGTCTGATGCTCTTCTGGATGTGTCTCTCTTTATGATATTCTTCCAGATTAAGTCTTTGTTATCTGATGTTCTTCTAGATATTCGCTTTGTTTATTCTGATGCTTTTCTGGAATGACATTGCTTTTTATCATCTGATGCTCTTCCGGATGTGTCTCTCTTTCTGATGTTCTTCCAGATTAAGTCTTTGTTATCTGATGTTCTTCCAGATATTCACTTTGTTTATTCTGATGCTTTTCCGGAATGACATTGCTTTTTACCATCTGATGCTCTTCTAGATGTGTCTCTCTTTCTGATGTTCTTCCAGATTGAGTCTTTGTTATCTGATATTTTCCAGATATTTCGCTTTGTTTATTCTGAGGCTTTTCCGGAATGACATTGCTTTTACCATCTGATGTTTTCCCAGATGTGCCTGCTCCTGATGCTTTTCCAGAACCCCGTTTGTGTCTATCTGACGTTTTTCCGGATATGACCTTGTTTATCTGATGTTCTTCCAGATATGATGTCGCTTATCTGACGTTCTTCCAGATATGTCTTCAAAATCTTTTCCCGTACATTTAATACTTTTCTAAATGTTTCGGATGTATCTTCAAAATCGTTGTCTTCATCTAATGCTCTTCTAGGTGTCTTTAATTTGTTTCTGACTTTAGTTAACAGCTGCTGAATGTTTTCAAATTTGTTTCCATTCTGCATCCAATGCTTTTCTGGATGTGTTCCGGAATTTATTCAATGCTTTTCTGAATATCTCTGATGTGTTCCGGAGTTTATTTGATGCTTTTCCGAATATCTCTGATGTGTTCCAGAGTTCATTCAATGCTTTTCTGGATGTCTCTGATGTTTGTCCCTGATACATTTCCCTAAATTCTCCTCACTTCATTCAATGATCTTCTGAATGTTGTGACTCTTTTCCGTCCAGTTCCGTTTGTGGATGATGACCGTTGATTCCCCACTGGAGCTTATTCAACGTTATTCTGAATATCTCTGATGGATGCTTATTTATATCCCAAAGTTCATTCAATGCTCTCCTGAATGATTTTGATGGTCGTTGTTGTACTTTCCCAGAGTTTTGTTCGATGCATTTCTGAAAAAACCTATGATGATTGTAACCCTTTTCCCAGTATACAGTTATCCCCTGTGACATCATTCCCCACAGGATCCCTGTCCTGCATACCATTTCATATCATTTTCTCAACGGAAAAAATTCGGGTCTTTCGTATTTAATTATCTTTCATCGCGAATGTATGTAGATCATTGTCATTCATATCTTCTAGTTCAAGTTAATTAAATAGGGGCATCTTTCATACCCCAATTTCGTCCGGGCGTTTTAAATATTTTCAATTAACTGACTTTATTTTAATTTTTGCATCATCTGTACAACATATCATGCATTTCATCTCGCATATTGCTTAAAATATCAGTCGAAATAATTTATCGGAATTACAAACAGACTGTTCAAAATGAATTTCAACGGTGCATAAAATCAATGAACAAAAAATTCAAAATCGAGCTCGCAGAACTCAATTATATTAACCAATGTTCCGCGCAGTTTAGCCTGACATGTCCGTTTTAATTTTTCGACCATTTTTTGTCGCATTTTGATCAGTTTAAGCATTTTAACGGGTCAAAACTTATTTTAAAATATGACCAAACGATGTATATTTCTGAGTCATTTATTTCGCGTTGATCATTTTGGTGTACTCGATTTATTTTTTTGAGCACTTGAGCGTCCAACTTTTATTTATTTATGGTCCGTTTATTTTTATTTAAATATCTAGAATAAATAAATAGGATTATTAGTTTTTTATCTTTATTTTATTTTAATTATTTTAATTGTTTAAATTTTATTTAATTTTAACTAATATTAATTATTTAGACTTTAAAATAGATCTTAGGGACATTATTGACAATTTAGAGTTAACCCTACTTTAGTCCCAATATATATATATATATATATATATATATATATATATATATATATATATATATATAAGTTGCATTGTTGAAAAGGGGGACCGAAAGACGAGAAGCATCGCCACTTACCGTCACTAGTCACTATTCTTCTTCTATTACCAAATACACTTCACTGCCCGATATGGTAGCTTCAAAATCATTTCGTCACTATACTTTCATTATATATATTATTAAAATTTCATGTTCCTAATACATGTTACTGTATGATAATATTATATGTTTTGTTTGATGTTACAAACCGGAACCGCCATGCCCTTTTATTTCCTTAAAGCATACTAAGTTCGTGAATACATATATAATATGCTAACAGAATAACATGTACAGGCGCCGCTTTTTCTTTGCTTCATGAAACCTACTGAATACGTTTAAACATATATATATATATATATATATATATATTATTAGATTATTCGGATCAAATTATGTCGATACGTCGTTCGCATATTGATGTGCATGATGCGTGACATCTGTGTCGGTTTGATCCGGTTGCGATGATCGCATTTTGCGTAAGCAAAAATATTGTTTTAAAATGCTCTAAAAATTTTCCTTTCTATTTTATAATTTTAGATCCGCACAGTTTTAATCCCTATTGCGATGATCACGTTGAGTGTAGCAAACTATTGGTCGATTTTCATCGGGTTTTATGCAGATATATATTTGTTTATCGTTGCGTTTCAATTTTGTACATGCGTCCGATGGTTTAGCCTAGCGGTAATCCGATGGTTCTCTAAGGTGGCACCTGAACCCACACTCCATGTAAGTATCTTGCCAGGGATACTTACTCCCCCATAGAACCTTGACCACAGTCAAGAGTTCCTCACCCTCATTGAGGGGAACTACGAATGCTCTGATTCCATTCCCGTCAGGATACGTAGGCACGAGATACGATGTCTTGGCGAGCATACTTAGAAACTAACCCCTAGGTCTTTACCTTAGCACAATTCTCATAGCAAGCAAATAAAATAACACAAATACTAACAAGAGGTTCCTGTAGAGTACTACAAATACTTATGATGCTAACACCTTCCCTAGGTATAACCAACCCCTGAACCTTAGATATCTAGCTTTGTTCTTACATAGCGCAATTAGGGTTTTCGACCTTTACCCTTTCCTTTGGATAAATCAAAGTTCTATGGTGAATTTTAAGATTTGTGATTCAAGTTAATCAATAGCTTGACATCCGATTCTCACTGCAACAGGTATTTTCACTTGATTCCATGACTCTGGGAGACCTTATAGGGACCACCTTTGGAAGTCTAGATCACACATATGAGGGGATATTGGGTTTTTGCAGGAAACCAAGACTCTTCATACCTTTTGTTCTCTCACGCACGTCAGATTTTTGCACTGACATAGAATTATATATGAAGATATTCAGATTATTCAGAATTGATTATTCAGACTCTGTTGGCTTCTTGATTCTTGTGTTGCATATCATTTCATCATGACAATTAATTTCTACATGTGCATTTCTAGGTTATTCGAGGGCTCATTCTTTGTTGACATAATCATAGAAGATGAGTACTAGTTGTAGAGGTATCTTTAGCTACAAGTTTGTGGAGCCTAAGCTAAAGACTTTTAGAGGTTTGGCATCCCGTCTGGTTGAAGATAACAAGGGTATTTTCAAGGATTATTATGGTAATTTTTTGGCCATCCTCAACACTGAAGTCAACATCACTGTCATTCATATACTTGTTCAGATCTACGACCCGCCACTTAGGTGTTTCACATTTCAGGATTATCAGTTAGCACCTACACTTGAGGAGTACTCTTATATCTTGGGGGTTGAGATCAAGAATCAGTTTCTCTTCGTCTACACCAGTAGTTGTCCGAAGTTTCCCCATATTGCTGAAGACCTTTGTATTAGTAAGAAGGATGTTGAAGCTAATCTCAAGACTAAAGGGAATGGTATTCGAGGGTTTGCTTCAAAGTTTCTGATAGACAAGGCCATCTCTTTTGCTGAAGTTGGAAGCTGGAAGGTTTTCAACGATGTGCTTGCTTTGCTAATATATGGGATTGTTTTGTTTTCAAGCATGGAGGATTTCGTGGATCAAGTTACCATCAGTATCTTTTTGTCCAAGAACCCTGTTCCTACTTCATACCCCAAATTTGTCCTACCCTCTCATTCTCATCTACTAAGTATTTGTGTCGATTCATGGCCAGATGACCATCTAGGATTTTGTTTATAAAGGCCTTGTGTGTGCTCATTGTGGTTATAGTCCCTTGCAAGTTGTGTTGAATTCCTGTGGAGATAAAGGAAGAACGTGCCTTCATTCCCATGGTTAATTGGCCAAGACATGATCAATTGGTTTCAAGTTGATTCTAAACCATATTTCAAGTTGATTTTAAGTATTTCTTCAATTTATTTTGAGCCATATTTCAAGTTGATGCTAAAGCCATGGGGTCAAACGAGCCAAGCTTTATCTTGATTTGTTTCAAAACTATTTCCAATCATGATTTAAAATGGGTTCAAGTTATGATTGATTAATTCTAGGCAATAACTCAAAGTGATTTTGTGAGCCATGTCACAAGTGTTTTTTTAAGCCATGAGATTCAAGTTTATATTAAACCATATGCAAGGCTATAAGGTCCAACGCAAGCCCCAAGTGCAAAAGGTTCAAATCATAAGGTAAGCTTACTAAGCTTACTTGGGAATTTTCAAGACAAAGGCCATGGATTATGAGTCTTTTTCAAGTGTTGTATTGGCAAGCCATATTTGAAGTTTAGCCATGAAGAAATGCTTTTTCAAGATATACTTTGTAAATCTTAAGAAAGTTCTATCAAGTTACTTTAAGTAAGGATCTATTCTAAGATAACAAGTCATTTGGGAAAGTGGAAGTTAAGATTTGATCACAAAGGGTTCAAGGTAATACAACATTACCACGTTAAACCATTATCCAAAAGTTGGTAACATCATTAAAGGAATGCAATTGTGAGGAGTACAAGTTCAAAGAAAATTAAAACCAAAAGAATATGGCATGGCACGGTTTGGTGACACATTGAACTACACCACTCCAAAATTTACCATTCATATTTCTAAAGACAACACAAGCAATACCAATACAAGGTGTCGTACCTCGAAAAATGAGAACGACCTTGCGAAGCACAATCGGACGCTCGCGGGATGGACTTAACAGAGTCGCCACTGATCTTTATTTATTCCATAGAGGGAAAGGAAAAATATCGAATAAAACCCTAAAAGAAAGGATAAGATATGGTCATCGCAACCAATGTCTGGGTTCGGGAGTCGGTTACGCAAGGGGAAGGTATTAGCACCCCCTCACGTCCGTTGTACTCAACGGGAACCATTTAGTTAGGATTGAATGGGTGTCAACTTAAGGTTTGTTTCTAAATCTTCTAATTATTAGGAATAAAAAAAAGAGAGAAGGATAAATGTTTTTTAGATTATTATTATGAGAAAGAGAACCTAAAGGGTTTTATTATTAGGGTTCTCGTTAAGACTTCACAGTCTCGTGCCTACGTATTCTCATTGATAAATGAGAAATCAGAGCATCTGTAGTTCTACTACTATGGGAAAAAAGGGAAAATGTGGCTCGTCAAGGGTTAAGATCCTTATGCCTATGTATTCTCATTAATAAATGAGAAATCAGAGCGTCCGTAGTTCTGGCACTACAAAGCTTGTTTGTTATATCTAACAAATGTTCAGGTCACGATCTAAGGGCGAAACATTAGCTTTTCTACTCTCGGCGGAGGCTTAAGCATTTAGTTTATAGGCGCATTAGAATGAACTAAACATCGTTCTTTTGAGAAAAAGTTTTAATCGCATGGCGGCGAGAGAAATAGAGTTTAATGGTTGAGGTATATTAAGTGAAAGATGAACATTTGATCAAATGTTCAAAGAGTTATGCCAGAGTGCTAGACTCTAATGGCCCTTATTCATTCAAGTTGATAATGAAAATTATTTGATGGACACCGAACTCTTGATGATGATCAATCATTCAAAAAGTTACGCCAAGATGCTAGATCTTAATGGCTCTTATTCATCCAAGTTGCTATGAAAATTGCTTAATGGACAACGAGCTATTGATGATAATCAATTGCTCAAAGAGTTATGCCAAGATGCTAGATCTTGACAACTCCTACTCATCCAAGTTAATACTGAAAGTTGTTTGATGGACGACGAACATTTGATGATAATCAATTGTTCAAAGAGTTGTGCCAAGATGCTAGATCTTGATGGCTCTTATTCATCCATGTTGAGATTAAAATTGTTTTGAGGACAACAAGCTCTTGATGATAATCAATCGTTCAAAGAGTTATGCCAATATGCTAGATCTTAACGGCTCTTATTCGTCCAATTTGCTATGAAAAATGTTTAATAGACAACGAGCTCTTGATGATAATCAATCGCTCAAAGAGTTATGCCAAGATGCTAGATCTCAACGGCTCTTTTTCGTCCAAGTTGAGATTAAGTGCTTTGAAGACGAAAGAGGAGAATGAAAAGCTACCCCGATGCGCGAGACTCGGGACCGATCATTCGATGTTTATGTTAGAATACTAGATTCTAACAATCCTTTTCTTTCGGGTTTTTGAGAAGGTTTTAATGTTATGCTAAAGCGGAAACAAAATTCGATTTTAATCGAATGTTTATTCGCATTTGAAAATGATTGATAAAATGATTTTGAAAATTAACTTTGTAACATTCACCTATAGAAAATAAAGATAAATAAATAAATAAATAAATCAATCAAATAATATAAAAAAAAATAAAAAAAAAATAAAAAAATAAAAAACTAAAAACTAACGTGCAGCAACCTTTTGGTCATATAAACTAAAACTTTAAAAAAAATCTAGTGGGTTATTTACCCATGAAATTAACATGTAGGAACCATGCACCTATGATAATGAAACATACACCTAAAAATTTCATATATGTCTAACTTATACAGCAAATGACAATGAAATGTGCATTACACTTGTTTTTACAATTATGATAAAACCATGCACCTGCGCTTGTTTTTGCTATTGTGATAAAACCATGCACCTGTTTTCCATCATATATTCCTAGAGCAGTTAAAATGGGTTAGTGCACATGAACCGGTCTATCAGATCTGAAGAATCATAGGGTCTGAGTTTTAAAATTAGAGTCCATATTTTTTATGGCCTTTTTAGCCCAGCCCTAAAAAATCCGCTATCCATTAGGGCTAGCCCATATGGGCCGTGGATAGCCCATATCATTATAAAATTTAAAAAATTATACTAATACTTAAAGTATCTAACTCCAAAATAACACATTAATTTTTCTCACCTCGCTAAATTTTATATATATTCTATTCAATATTTCTCTTTTAAATATTATACATTAATATAATCAACTCTCTTTTCTCGTATTTTATTAGTTCTCTTATGTTAAATATTCGAGTATTATTTTATACAATTTAGACATGCAGTATATTTAAAAACACATTATAGTATTGATAAAAGATAATATAGTACTTAAAAATGTATTATGTTTAATATAATATGATTTTTTATTTTATTTATAATAAATATTATGCCATTTTTATTTTAATTTTTTATTTAAAAAAATCCATTTAGGGCCGGATAATCCGAAGTCTATCTAAGGCCGAACTCGGCTAGTACTTTTCGAACCCATATTAAAAATTGGTTTTTTTGACCCAACTCTAAAATACCCGAGCCCATCAAGGCCGGCCTATTTAGGGCCGGGTAGCCCATTTTGACAGCTCTATATATTCCCATATTAGTAATCAACAACAACAACTGAGAAATGATTTCATAAAGAAACCATACACACACATGGCTTCAAATGAATTTTAAAACACGCAACCACAATACAAAATGAAAACATATCGAAGAATTTTAAAACAGGTGTAACGAATTAAACCGTGAGGGAAAATCAAAACATATCGAAGAACAAATCACACCACAAAATCATACATAACTCGACTCAAAGACAATACCAAACGAAGTACGGTGATGTCGTTGGAGTAGAGATGCTATGTCGCGTTTGCTGATAATGTTTCATAACCGAAATGGTGATTCAATCAGAGCCAAATCAGTAGCACGAACGTGGCAATGTCATAACAGCAATGACACGTGATAACGAAACAACTTTGTTCGGACCGAAACTTCAACCGTGATTGAACAACAACATAGCTAAGAAACTTCTAATTTCCTGGAAAAAAAAAACAATGAGCATGCAATTTAACTCTCAGAACAGAAGCAATTTGAGTATGGGAATCTGCAGTAACGGGGTCAAAACGGTTGTGGTTTGTCTATTGTTTTGGAAAAAAAAAGTTTGTCATGACTTATGTGTGTGGTTATGGTGTGTAAAATGCAACGTGAGTGAGGGGTGGTCGAAGCAGGACCGGCCCAACACATCTTGAGGCCTGAGACAAAAATTTAAATTAAATATTTATTATAATAAAAATATTTTTATTTTAGATTAATTAATTTTAATTTTAGATATTTTAAAATGTAAAATTATTAAATTATTCTAATCTATTTTATTTAATATTTTGTTTTCAAGTTCATTTAAAAAAATCATAATTAAAAAAAATTACTAAAGAGCTAAAAATAAGTATGACTTTTAACAGTATTTTTAAGAATATGCAAGACAGATTATCAAATAAGGTTAAAAAAAATTTAAGTTAAGGCTAAAAAGAGCTAAAAAGTATTGATTATATATAATAACAAAAATAAAACTTCTATTTGTTTTTCGAAGTTAAATCATAATTAATCTAAACAAGATCTCTGAAATTTAAGACCAACTTAATTATTAGATTAATCAATTATACATGACATATATTATAAATGACTTATATTATTATAAATTCTTAACAAATGATATTATATAATTGATATAAAAAATAATTTAAATTTTTTTATTTAATTAATAAATTAAAACTATATAAAATTTTTTAAAAAAATAATGAATTAAAACTATATAAATTTTTTTTATAAAATGAGACCCAAGGCGGTAGCCTTGGTGGCCTACCCCTAGGGCCGGCCTTGGGTCGAAATTGATGAATAATTGTGGCGAGTAAGGTCGTGTTTGGCAAGGATGAAGGTTTTGAAGGTGAAATGGTTGTTCAATGGAGATTGAGTGAAATGAAAGAGAGTGTTAGGCTTGTGAAGAACTTAAAAATAACTTTAAAAATGTTGCAGATGACTCTCTTAAAACTAGTGGCCAAGGTGGTTCTAAGAATACCACCCTTGTTGAAATCATGTGGTGCACATTTTGTTTTGTGGTGGCCAGTCCCCCCTCAGTATTTTCATTCATTCTTCTTCTTTTAAATCAAAAACAACTTGTTGATTAAGTTTAAGATTTGTTCTATTATGTTGATGTTGCACGTTTTGTTTTGATTTTGCAACTGTTGCGTAGTCATTGTTGTTAGTTGGTGTGTTGTTTAAGGTGGAGAAATGATATGAAGCTATGGTGTATACAAGGGGTGGGTCCGCATGGCTTTTGGGTGTATGTGAATAATATTTTTTTTCAAAGTTTTAATGCAGGATGGTTAAAATGGAAAAAGTGAGTGAGTGATGCCAGCATAAACATAAAGGGTGGTTCGTTGTATGTATCAGGAGGAAAGTGTTAGCTGTGCTAGCTTTACATCAAAAGTATAATAAAAACAAAAATGACATAAAACTTAGTCACTAAGTATTGTTTAAAATAAACAAATTAAAATACTTAGTCACTAAGTATTGTTTAAAATAAACATAAAGGGTGGTTCGCTGTATGTATCAGGAGGAAAGTGTTAGCTGTGCTAGCTTTACATCAAAAGTATAATAAAAACAAAAATGACATAAAACTTAGTCACTAAGTATTGTTTAAAATAAACAAATTAAAATATTATTAAAAAGAAAAATAGGTAAATAAATTAAAAATAGAATAAACTATTAAATAAAACTAAAAATATAAAGTTTGATTAACTAAAAAAATTATTAATTAAAAATAGATATAAAAAACGATAAAAAGTAAAAAATTGAGCCGATATTGAAGTGTTCAGAAAAATAAAATGAATACACCAAAATGATCAGTAAAAAATATACAATTCGAAAAAATATAGCGTTTAGTCAAATTTTGTAATAAATTTTGCTCGCTAAAATGGCTTAACCTATCCAAAAACGCGACCGAAAAGTAGTCGAAAAATTAAAACGAACACATCAGGGTAAACCACGCAAAACGTAGATTAATATCACTGACATTTGCAGACTCAATTTTAAAATTTTTCGTCCACTAATTTTTTGCACAGTTGACTTTTGATTTGACCGATTCGGCTGTAATTCCGACAAGTTTATTTCAGCTGATAAATTGGGTATTATGAAAATGCAAGAGTTGATAAACTATATAGATGATGCAAAAAGACGTGGGATCTTAGAGTAAAAAATTAGGGTATGACACAAGGCAAAGCCATTGGCTCAAAACATCAAATTACAAAGAAAAACATCACACAAATGACCAAGATTCAAGAATATGTAGATTCTTCAAGGTTGCTTCCAAGGCATAATCGTGAATGTTTTGCCAAGTTCAAGGTTTGTTCTACCTGTACCAAGATCAAAATTAGAGGCCACGCTTCAAGTCCTTCTCCTCATTACCAAGGGTGCCATCAAGACAAACATGGTTCTCATGAGCTAATTTCTCCTCATTCATCCTTGTGCCAAGCTTTAAGCATCATCCAACCTCATGTCCAAACTCCGTCACCAAGCTTCCAAGACCACGATTCCTTCATCTTCACGACATCCTCATCATCACATGACCACTCCTTATAGTCCAAGCACATAACCTACAAAACAAAATTGCACCAAGAGTAATTAAAGTAGGATTCAAAAGGAAATGAGTTCAAAAAACACACACACTCAAGTTTACCAAGGAAGGTGGCTTCAAGATAACCTTACCAACTCAAGCCAATTCAAATCACTCTTCACCCTCATGCCAAGAAGCCACGAATTTCCTCCTTTGTACCAATTCCATCATCAAAGTTCTTCATCAAGTCAAGCTACCTCTTCATACCCAAATGGCCCTAAGCCGTGCCCTCATAAGTACATAGAAAATGAGTTAGTGGTTAGTACAAGCAAACAGAACAATGTGCAAGATGAAGAAAAATAACAATTTGATAGTATTCCTGAACATGTATCAGTAGCTGCCGTGAGAAGGTATTAAGCACACATGAAATTGAGTATAAAGGGAAAGCACATGATCCAAACCAATTGATGCCAATAACAACAACAAGAAAACATTGGCAAGTACTACAGACAAAATGGTACCATACAAACATCTTCAGGTAGAAGTAGGAAATTGAGTATCAACACCACATCAACATACATGAAAAAGGAAATGACAAAATTTTGTTCAACAAGAAAAGTGGTACAACGCAACACTTAGGACCATAATATTCATTCACAAGAAATACCACAACATCACAAATTGCCAAAGAAACTTACCAAGCCTTGAGTATTCTTGTTAAAACCTATAAGATCTCTATCTAAGTTCCTTATCAAGCAACCTAGAACTCTATTTTATTCATGCCAATATGTCTTCCTCATGCTAAAACCAATGAACATGAAAGGAGATTGAAACAAGGGATTAGTACCTTATGCTAGCAAACTATGTACAATTCAAACCAATTTGAAAGCATACAAAAAGTACATGGTAGCACAGGGTACACACGAATGTTCAATGAGCAAAATGCACAAATTCAAATTGAAGCCAATACATAGCAAACAAGCAGTCAAGTGTCAGCAATTTGTATCATGTGAATTCAAAGATGCACAAATATTACCACAGTGGGACCACATGATTTCTATTCCTTCTAGAATGGCAGAAGAGGACAAAGTTGCAAATACCACTTCCCTAAATCCCACTAAATCAGGACATCCTAACAGAATCCCATCCTTCGTACCACCTCACCATTTATCATAACCAATTCACACGAATCCTAAAAAATTTCACACGTATCAGAAGAAAGAGCGGAACACCATATATATTCTACACTGTTTATTTCATTCAGCATACACAAGAACACCTAAGAAAAAACAAAAAGTTCGTTCTACAATTCCTCACCCTCTCACTAAAACTCATTTTCCATTAAACCTAATCAGAGTTTCACACTGAAACTCTGATATAGGTGAGCTAAGTTATAACATAACAATAATTCACAGACGATAAAGTGAAAACTCTGATGATTGTTATGATCAAGAAGTTGAATGAGCAAGGGTTGTTGAAAGGTCTTTATGGAAAGTGCCATATTTGTGATGACAATCCAAATCAATGCCGAAGGTTGAAAGGTTGTGTTTAGATCTTGATGAATCGAGGTGTGGTTTAGTTTGCCAGATCCAAGTTTATGGAAGAGGTAGCTACCATTGAGCCGTTCACGATCATATATAAGAAGGTTCCCAAGGAAGCTCCTAAAAAGAAGGTACAACCTATCATTGTTTGTGTTCCAAATCCCTTCCCGTATCAGAATTCAAAAGAGGTACCTTGGAAGTATGGTTCTACCGTGTTTTCTAGGGGCCAAGAAATACAGTTTTTTGAATCCTAAATTGTGAATGTAACCGCTGCTGGAGGCATGACTCGTAGTGGAAGAGTGTTTGCTCCAAAGGTCACATCTAAGCCCGTGCAAATTCCAATTGTTGTTCCTCCCAAGGAGAAATTTATTTCAACAACCCCTGTAGTGCAACAAGGGGCATCTACCACTGTATCAGTGCCAATCATTCTATCTGGGGATACTGCAAAAGGTAAATAGGCAATTGATGACCAAGATTTTCTAAAGCTGATCAAGAAGAGTGATTTTAAGATTATAGATCAGCTGGGGCAGACACCCTCAAAGATTTCAATTTTATCCTTGCTCATGAGCTCGCCTGCATACAGATCACCTTTGTTGAAAGTTTTGAACGCCGCTCATGTAATGCATGACATCCCCGTAGAGCAGTTTGATGACATGGACGCAAACATAACCGCAAGTCAGTATCTGGGTTTCAACAAGTTAGAGTTGCCTCCTGAAGGAACTGCCCATAATCGAGCCTTGCACATTTAGTGACTTGCATGGACGCCTTGTTATTTTGTGTCCTTGTGGATACCAGTTCTTCTCTCAACGTGATGCCCAAGGGCACGTTGAGTCAACTACTGGTAGAAGGGAGTGAGATGAGGCCGAGCGCTTTAATTGTCAGAGCTTTTGACGGTTCCAAAAGGCAAGTTATTGGCGAGATGGATTTACCCATTAATATCGGACCGCATTTGTTTACCATTACTTTCCAAGTGATGGATATCAATCCTACATATAGTTGCTTATTGGGTAAACTTGGGATCCATGCCGTAGGGGCAATTACTTCCACATTGCATTAGAAGCTGAAATTCATGATTGACGATGAATTGGTCATTGTTTGTGGCGAAGAGGATTTGCTAGTAAGCGAGTTATCATCCTTCCGGTATGTCGAGACTAATGAAGGCATAACTGAGGTGCCATTGCAATGTCTTGCGTTCAAAGATGTCAGCTCCGCTTCTATCAATCAAAGTAGGTTCCCGAAAATGACCATGTCATCCGTCAAGAGTGCTAAAGAGACCATTGAGAAAGGTGCCCTGCCTGGCTGGGGGCATGTGTTGGATGTGGTAAGGAAACATGATCGTTTTGGACTGGGTTATTGTCCTGGTGTACAAGCTAGCTCACGTGGTCAGAAGCAGTGCAACTTGATAAAGTTCAATAGCACTGGGTTCCAGAAGGGTGATATCGTGGCAGCCATTGATGATGCTGGTCCTAGCAACCAGAGGCGAAATCTTAGGGTTAAAAATTAGGGTATGACAACCTGTAAAGAAACTCCACCAGACTTTCACCAGCTTTTTGGAACACAGTTTCAATTTGATTATCACTTTCAAATTCAGCCATGTTGAAATCTTCAATAATTTCAACCATGTTGATCACAACAGGCTCGACGTATCTAGCATCTCCAATCTGCAGTGGATCAACATCAATCTTCATAGGGGTTTTCCCTTTAGCAAACTTGAGTCTGCCTTCGTTCAAAGCATTCTGCACCAAATCCCTGAAAAGAAAACATTGTGAAGTTTTATGTCCCAAGAAATTATGATATTTACAAAACCCCAGTTTCTTTCTTTGTTTTAATGGTGTCACTTTTGCCCTTAGGGGCCCACGCACTTGACCACTTGCAACCAACAAATAAAAAATCTAATCGCATTTGGTTACTTCGAAGGTGTAAGTTTTCTTTGGAAACTTATCGTTTTCTTTAGGTTCTGCAAGATTATTCCCATTTGCAGGTGTAGGCAACTTACACACATACGAGGGAACCTGGCTTTAACTCAACCATGTCAACCTCAGACTCTTCGACATGCTTATACTCAACCACAAACACTATGTCTTGGTCTTGCATGTTGACGTAAGCTATACGCTCTTTCTTACTCTTGCCGGCTCTGGCCTTCTTGGCCTTCAATCTATCGACTTGTCCGACTCTATCTTTTAATTGGGCCATATCCCTTAGATATTAAGTGTCTAACTTCTTCCTAATGGAATAGTCTAACCCTCTAGCAGCCATTTTGACGAGCTCATGTTCAGGAACCTGGGTGAAGCACCTTATTTTTAATAACCAGAATTTGTTTAAGTAGTCGTCAAATGATTAAGCGAACTTTCGCTTCACACTCGACAATTCTTTCAAACTAATCTTAGATTGTCCCATGTAAAACTGCTCATGGAACAACCTCTCCAAACGTGCCCAATCATGGATTGAGTGAGGAGATGGGGTCGTAAATCATGTGAAAACGTTTTTCATTAGAGAACTAGGGAAATATCTCATTCTCAAGTTCTCATTGTTTACAATGTCACCTGCTTCAGTCAGGTAACGAGCAATATGTTCGACAGTAGATTCGTTGGTATCACCATCAAATTTTGTAAACTTAGGGACTTTCCATCCCTTTGGCAATTCTATTTGTAACACACATTCTGATAGTGGAGATATATAATTTGGTTTTTGTAAGCCCGTATTAACTCCATTTTGAGCCATTATTCTTTCGAAAATGGTTGTCAAGTTGTTTTCTCCTAACAAATTCCCTTGTCGAACTTGGTGGACCACTTGGTCAGCATCCTGGTTTCGATTAACCACTATCACATGTGGATTACCTTCCCCGTCATGTATTTTCTATTCGATCTGTGGGGGATTTCCTTGTTGTCCCTAATTCACAGTTTCTTCTAAAACTACTCATTCGTTCTGAACCTACGCACAACCTAGGGCTATGCAACTGGTCAAACTTGTACTAGGGAAGTGCCAAAAAATTCAACAATCCTTGCCATATGGGTCGCCAATTAATGGTAACTCTAATCCGTATATTGAATCAATGGGTTAAATATTGTATCCATTTGTTGTGTTAGAGTGTTTACCATATCGTGGTTACTCTCGTCCATCTGTTGTCTTATTGCCATGACAGAGTTTGTGGTCATTGCAGGCATCACTTGGGAGCCAAATCCCATCCCCATATGGGGTGGCACATTTCGACCATGGTTGCTTATGGTTGAACCAGACGCCATAATGGGCAAAAACATATTTGCAGCATTATCCACAAATGTCGAAGGGTTATTCTGTAAGCTTGCCATAACAGTTGTTGGCATCCTAAAGGGGTTTTCACGCCCTGGAATTGGCATTGTGAAACTTGTGGCAAAAGGCCTAAAATTTGTTGCCATATTTGGTCTAGGAGTCACTAGATGACTCCGAGGAATTGGGGACAAAATTGTCCCCTCAGGAAAAATCGTTGATGCTACCATCGTGGAAGGCATCACCATCACGCTATGTTGAATGCCATATATGTCTTATTTTGATCCATGATTCTTGGCATTTTTCAAATCTTTTCTCAAGTTTCAAGTGAAGTATTCCATGTTCTTATGCGATTCTTTAAGATAAACGATTTTACCTTTGGATGCCTTGATATGTGTGCTATTGTGTAGAAAATAGGTTGAACTATCAAAGAACATGACACATTTTAAATGGACAAGGAAGCCAAAGAAATGAGGAAGAATTCTGCAGGTTCGCTATGCGAAGGAGTAGCGAGGTCAAAGCAAGCTCGTAGTGCGAGCTCAGAGCAAAGGAACAACGAACCAGAACTTTTGGATGGCAGTAGCTAAACCCCTTGTTGGTGGAAGTGCGAGGTCTGAGCGAGTAAGTTCGTAGTACGAAGTCGAGGAAACCTCAAGGGAGGTTTAACTATTCAGAGGCACTTCAAGTGCCTATAAGTGGAGTTCGTAGTGCGAATAAGGTGTTTGCAGTACGAACAAGACAAATTTTGAATAGATATTTATGTCCTTTTTCCACTTTTTGGGAAAAAATAACCTACCAACTCTTATTTTTTGATATTGAAACATTGTCTTAGGGAGAAAAAACCCTAGTTTCATAATTTCTTCATCAAGAATTGAGATTTTTCAACGAGAAGCTGGATTCGCATCCTAGATCGGTTCTTCATCTTGGATGCTCATTCAACTTCTTTATTTTCTTGTAAAGCAATCTACCATGAGAATGGGTAGCTAAATCCTTTATATCAAAGGTAGAGGTAGTCTATCTTAGCTTGTATGTATTTCTTTTTATCTATTTGTATGTAAGCAAGTGAATGATTAATATTTGTTGAATGTTTTTGCTCTTAATGATCCATTTATGATTTGCATCACTCTAGGCATAGATTTTACAAACTTTGATCTAAAATATTCATCTATCAACAAACAAACTCTAGACATATATTTATGAGTTGATATTTGCTTTGTGATGTTCTTAAAGATTATTGTATTTGTTGTTAGCATGAGACATCATCTAATGACGAATATAACAATATTCACGACGCCGCTCAAGACATAGACAATATTGAGAGGATACACAATTATATTAATCGGAAACGAGTTCACATGCTTGATTAATCGAATATATACAAGTTAGGTTGATGAAATCTATCTTCGATATATCTTGTTAAACAAACATCTTTTAGAATTTAAATATTTGCTACAAAAATCGTGACAAACTTATGATCCAAAACAAACAAACTTTGAAAACCCCTCTTAAAACATTATAAACTGCAGAACAACAAGCGATATCATGACAATCCCTGTGGAGACGATATACAAAACCCCTTGTTAACTAACACTTTCAAACACGCTAACGGTTGAAGGGATAGGTTCAGTAACCGTTGCAGAAATTGTTCCTGCCCCAGAACTATTAGATGTTTAATCTCCATTATTATTTCTAGGATTCACGATTCTTTTAACTGATCTTCTAGTAGATTTCTTCACTTCTCTCTTTGTTATCTTACCACACTTTAATCTCATGCACTCACACACAGGATGAAAAGTTGAAGGAAACACATGTAGAGCAAAGTATGGATTTTAAAATAACTAAAAAAAACACACACAAACTGGTCCCACCAAGCGTGCCAATTTGTTTAATGTGAAATTTGGTAAACAAATACAACTTTCTATTAATACTTAAGAGATCAAACTCGAAAATCTCCCAAATATGTTTGTGTGTGTGTTATTTGTGAAAATCATAAAGCCTGTCGAAGTTAAAGTAAACTTCTTGAAAATACATTGAAAAGATGCTGAGTGAAGCTATTTGTGAATAAAAACAACAATCGAAGGACTGAGTAATTGTAAACAAAATGCAAGTAAAGTAAAGAAAAAATACTTTGAAATCGAAAGAGATAAAAATGCTGAAAAAGGTTGAGATAAAAGTGCAGGGAATATAAAATGACGTGAAAGGTAAAGGAAATCGAAAAGTAAAAGAAAGGCTTTTAAAGTAAAATTGTTGAAAATGTATAAAGTGATGGAATACATATGTACTTCTTTCTTCACTCGTTTCTCACAACGCATGTACTTTGAATGTTACACAAATGTGTACAATTTGCGGACCCATTACAAAATGAACATAAGTGTCTTTATATACTACTCTAAAATAACCGTCCAAGAATGATAAGTCACTCCCATGATGACACGTCCTAAGTTTATGTAGCGGGTTTCCCTAACGTGTCTCAAGTTTTCTAAGTAACTGTCGACGTTGACGTAGCTTTTGCATTTGAAATTTGGGTCTACAAGACAGCGGGTTTGAAGAATTCAATCCAAGTATCGAGAGCTTCAGTTTGGATTCTAGGTGAAGAGGCTTGAAATGTTCTTCTAAACCACTATGACCCATAACTTCAACTAGAAAATGGTGCCATAGGAGAGACAAATTCAGTACAGTTTATAAACAAGAAGAAATAATTTTCAAAAGGTTTTTTAGTTGAATAATTACTATCATATGAGGTCATCGAATCGAGCCTTAAACCTTTAACTCATTTTTCCAAATTAGATGAAACACAAGTGTTTATAAAGGGTTCAAAAGTGGTGTTAAGCCAAAGCTGTAAAATCCAGATAAGGCTAGAGACCAGGAAGTTCTCCTCAGGGTTTGTTCGTACTTTGAGGTTATAAGAAGCAATTCCTAAAGACTCATAAAGGTAGCCTAAGATCAGTTTACTAAGGCATCCATCCTTTTTCTCATGAAGTTGGGAAGCAAGAGGTATAAATTTCTTGGCTACTTGGAGGGATCTGGAACAAAAAATGAAATGGGATAGCCAGAGGGTGAGGAAAACAATGTGCTCATAGTCGGAGCCTTCCTCAGTATTGTCGTGATGATCTTTGATGTAGTTGTTAAAGCTAGGATGGTCAAAAGTAAAATTAGGTTGATCTGGTGCTTAAGTTTGGGGTTGAAAGTTTCCCCAGTTGGTCAATGACCAGTGATAACAACAATATCGAAAAAAATAGAAGTGACCATCTCACATGGTAAATGAAAAGTGTTAGTAGAAGACTCCCAAAAGTAGATAGCGCCTATAAGCATATTAAGGTTATACTTGCGTCCAATTTTTGGTAGTTGGATAAAATAAAAAATACCTTGATCTTTCCAAATTTTTTCTTTCTTCTTTTGTATTTTGTGCAACCAATTAAGGTAAGAATCACTGTTGGTGGAAAGAGAAAAACAAAACACACAATTGGGATGTTCCATGAAACCAAACTCAAAACTTATATCTTCAAACGCACGAGGTTTGCTTGATGGCGAACAAGGGAAGAACTTCTCTAATTTTGGTTGGTTTCATAGATGATATAGGCAAAGAAACCATAAATGCATGAAGGATACCTATAAGAGAAAAAGGGATCAATAATTGGGAAACCCAAATAACAGTTTTCTCCTTCTCAATTAGAGGTTTTGGAACATAGCTTCGGTTGTTAATGATGATAGGTCATTGAATATCAACAGCAGGCAAGATGAGGAGTTCTTTTTTCGTGTCAGAAGAAGAAGTCATTGTTCTTAGAACTTGAGTGGAAGAAAAGGTGATAAAAATGAAAGTTGTAGGAAAGCAAAAACTATTAGGGTTCATACGAGAAATCAATATTGCAAAAAAAGAAGAAAGAAGGAGAAGATGGTATATATAGGCGTATGAAGATAGACTTTTTCAGTTTCCTTCTAAAATCAAAGCGAGTGGCGTTTTGATTTTTTTTTTTAAATCTTAATCAATTATTTTATGTTTATTTTATTGTGGTTAATTCTTGTGGGCCACTGTAGCCTTGGAAGTTGGAATCATGATCATGATTGCATGCACGTTCATTGACATAATATCTAGGTGAAAGTGGTCATGATGACGATGACATATGCAGTCTACTTTGAACAATGTCGAGAGTGTACTAAAAATTCCACCTTTCTTTCATATTGCAAACATGATCAAAAATGACATTTTTGGGGGCATTGTTAGCCTGATATTTTCGACTCAACATGCTTGACAAGAGTGGAGATGAGATAAATATACATGCTAAGTTTGGGTAGTCAATTCATGTTTTCAACGCCAAGAACACACAGTTTCGTCAGTAAACAAATTAATTCTCGACAGAGGTAGTTGGAAGACCTCAAGATGTTTTTCGATAGCAGTAGCAGTTTTTTAGTAGTTTAAGAACTGAAGACACGTGGAAGTAAAATAGAGGAAAAAATGCCACATAATAATGTATGTGCCGAATGCTGGAGAGTTAATCGTTGTCGACGATTATTGATGTACATGTATATAAATCGATTTGATCTTTGTAAGAAAAGTTCACATTTTTCATCGTTGTTTTTAGAATCCAAATATCCAAGTTACAAAGATAAAAGAATTTGTGAGAAATGTATGAATTTGCGCTCAACTTTTAATCTAAGCATTTTTACTTGATTTCTTTTATGATTTTTGACGTTTACTCTATCTTTCAAGCAATTTTGCATTTTCCCTATTGAAATTTCCATCCAATTGTTCTACATTCAAATGCTAAGTTATCAAACACGATTAAATTTTTTCAAACATTTTGTGTCCAATATGTCATGATGATATTTTCAAGTTTAATCCTTTAAGTGAACTAAAACTTGTGATTTGATTTACTAAGAATACAAGTAAACAATGACAACTCTTAGAGTGTGCTTGGATGAAGCATTTTAATGAGGGAAAGTAATCTTTTGAGGAAATTTAAAATGATTAGACCAAAATCCAATGTTTGGATAAAAAATATGGAAAATTGTTAAAATGATGAAAATTTATGAAGTATTTTATTCAAGTTAAATTTAAGGAATTTCAAAATGACACAAATAAGTAAAGAATTTGAAATTGCTCTCTATATAATGAAAATGTTAATTTTTTAATTATGAATTTTTCAACTTTTGCAAAATGGTCCTCATATTTTATTAAAATTTCAAATTCACCCTTAAAATTTTCAAAAAATTGCAAATAAATCCCTAAATTTTGTCAAATTTTACAAATTGGTCCCTTCAAATTTTTAAAAATTACAAATTGATCCATATTTTTCATATTTAAAATTTGCTCTAAAGTTTTAAAATTTATGACAGTGACCTCAAAAATATAAAAATGAATACTTTAAATACTCCATCCAAACAAAAGAATTTAAAATTGAATAGATTTTAATTAAATCATTTGAATTGTTTAGAATTTTAAATTCTCTAAAAATTTCAAATTTTCTCATCCAAACACACTCTTATTGATTAAGGGTTGTAAGAGATTTTAAGATATTTTGTGGGGATGAGAGCTAACTCGAGGTAAGAAGCTCCGTGTATATAATTTTCTGTGTGAAAATTTAATTGTCCTCCTCAACTTTAACATTGAGGTATTTATAACAATGCTGGGTCTGGATCATAGATCCCTTAAAAAAAGCAACCATCACGGGAAGAATGCGGGAGAGGACGGTTAGTCCACTATTATTATGAAAAACGTGGTCAAATCCTTCTTTGGTTAAAAATATATACAATTTAATTTTAATTAATTTAACCTTTTATTGTATTTAATTTAAAAAAAAATATTTATGTTATTTAATAATAATTTTTTTGGCCATATATTTTACTTTATTTTTTGTTTCAAATCAAATTATTAATTGTCATTTATTTTTAATTTTTCTTTCTTTTATATTTATAGTTTTTTTATAAGTTTAAAATTGTAATTTTGAACCCTTTGTTTTAATTGATTTACAAAATTAAACTAGTATTTAAAAACCAAAACTAAAGTCAAACTTTTATTTTATTATCTAAATAAAATATAAATAAGATAAAGATTAAAATATTTCGATTATTCTTTTTAAGAGTTAAACTTTTTAAAAGACTAAATTGGAATTCAATATTTTCATCAATAAATAAAAAATCATCTTTATTCAATAAAATTTAAATCACTCTAAAAATCTAAACATACAAAATCTGAATGATATATATATTGTGAAAAATAAGAACTATCAATATCAGCCATCAAATTTAATTAATGCTTAAAATTTATTAATTCCATGTAAATACCATTTTAGTGATTTTTTTTGTCTATTATGCTTAATGTATAAACATTTCATAAGTAGAGAATCTTTTTTTTTTTAAATATTTATTTATTTATTATAATTATCAAAATATTATCACATTAGTATAATTTATTTAAATGGTCATAATAGCATAATTTGCACACACAAATCTTATTAAACATGTAAATTAATAAATAGACCAAAATAAATATAGGATATAATTTTACATTGTTCAATATATTCAATCAAATAAAAACATATGTGATAAATCAACAATGCATGTTAATTTAAAATGGATACAATAATATAATTTGTAAAAAGTAAAAAAGAAATCAAACTTTCAAATGAATAAATAAATCAAATAAAAATATGTGTGATAAATAAATAATGTATTTTATTTAAAATAGTCACAATAGTAGAACATGCAATTTTGTTTTTATTACAAATAAATAAATCAACCAAAATAAAATATAAACAATAATTTTATATTCTTAAATATTTTTAATTAAATGAAAATATAGGTAATAAATTAATAATGATTTCTATTTATAATCATGTAATATTGAATAAAATTATATGAGTCCTAAAGTATAAACTGAAGACTATATTTATTGTATTATTCTAAATTAAATAATGAATAAAACTAAGTCACTCCTAAAATATAAAATAAATATGATATAAACAAAATAATTTTTTTCAATCAAAATCTTAAATCATATTAAAATCAATAATTTAGGCGTCAGAAATAGAAAACTATTGTGATAATATTTAAATATTAATTATAATATATTCAAAAAGATTCTACTATTGTGATAATATTTTAATAATTATAGTAAATAGAAAAAATCTTCGAAAAGATTATTTTTTATGTAAAAAAACTCAATAAAGTGCTCTTTACATGGAAAATAAATTAACATTAATTAAATCTAATGATTGAGATTGATAGTTCTAATTTTTCTTTATAAATATATATATATATATATATATATATATATATATATATTTGTTAATGTAGACCCACTTGATTTTATGAAAATCTATTTTAGCAACATGCACCTGAATAAATATATTTTAATTGATTTAAGGAAAAAAAAAAGCATAAAAAAAAGAAAAGAAATAAATTATTAAAGTTTTTATGAATAAATAAAAGAATCATCTTTATTAAATAAATTTTAAATCACTCCAATTATTGAGGCATATAGAATCTCCTCCATATTTTTTTTTCTTATACTTTCTTCCGTTTCTATGCTTAACTTTTCATTCGCGCTAACACGACCGATTACATCACCCAATTCAAAATTCAATTCTTAGATTCCTCCAATCCTCACACAAAGTCACAAACAGTCCCTGTGGTCCCCAATATCAATTATTCAATTAATCATGCGTAAAAGTTCTACTAATACCCATGTTTATGCTTTCATCTTTTCAAACATACTTTAACGTTCTTCTTTTTCTTTTCTTCTCCTTCTCCTCTAAGTAATCACTCATTAAGGGTTTGCTTCATCTTCTCCTTCTCATCGCCCACTTCATTCATCACAAGCAAAGTTTGGATCCTTTTCACTTTCACTCTTGACCCTTTTCTTTAATCTGCCTTTTCAGTTCTGGGTTTTTCTTATTAGATCAGAAACAGTTTGAAGTCTATCTGGTGTTGTTTGAGTAGTGTCATTGTCTGAGATTGTAGGAGTTTGTTTGTGTTGTGTGTCATTGCTTCATGTTCTGAGTAATATTTTGATTTCTGATTATTTTTTGTTTCACAATGTAGGTTCATCGAGTATTATGGAACACGCTATGGAAGAAGCTCTCATGGAAATGGATGAATATAATGAGAGGCCGGTTGTGCCCGATACTCTTTCGTTTGCTAGAAGGTTAGTTAAACCCTTTCGTTGGGATCTAAGAGTGTGCTACTCTCAAGGTTTGGGATTCAAACCCCGCTAGTGACGGTTGAATTGATCCCTTAATTAGTCGGTCCAAAAGCTTTAAAAAAACCTTTCGTTGCGAAAATTGATGTTATGTGTTGCTGATTTTTTGTTTTTGTTTTTGTTTTTGTTTTTTTTTGTAGCTATCAACTTGAAGCATTGGACAGAGCCATTCGTGAAAATACCATAGTGTATTTAGAGACTGGTTCTGGAAAGACTTTGATAGCCATTATGCTTCTTAGAAGCTATGCTTATTACCTCCGAAAGCCTTCTCCTTACATTGCAGTTTTTTTGGTTCCCAAAGTTGTACTGGTTTCACAAGTATGCTGCCACTTTTATGATAGCTTTTGCATATTTGTGATGCACTGACTGATGAATAATTGTTATGTGATGATTGAAAATTCACCGTGCTTGTTTTTTTGTTCAACTGTGTAATCTAGCAAGCTGCAGCCTTGAGAAATCACACTGATTTGAAAGTTGGAATGTATTGGGGAGACATGGGTGTTGACTATTGGGATGGAGATACCTGGCAAAAGGAAACGGGGAAGAACGAGGTGAGGGTTTTTGTACTTCAATCGCGGCTAAACGATGTCCTTGTTATTTTATGCTAATACTAATTTGGTTTGCTTAACCCCAATATCTCTATATGTGTCATATATGAAATGTTCTCGTTTTTCCTTTAGTTTGGTGTCTGTTGTATGCAGTTTCTACCGTTTATTTGTTGTAAAGTGCAGCGTCCTATAAAACAAGAAATAGACAGTTTTAAATTTTATTTTACTTTGTACCATAGACTGTAATTACTGTCTGTGATTCTTTTGAATGTATAGGTACTTGTAATGACACCAGCAATATTGCTTTATTGCTTGAGGCACAGCTTTATCAAACTGAATATGATAAAGGTTTTAATAATGGACGAATGCCATCATGCTGCGGGTAGACACCCCTATGCTTGTATCATGACTGTAAGTGTTGTACTCTTTACATGTTTTTCTTATTACGGCTTTCCGTATTAGAACTTATTACCAAAGTATATTTTGATTGCGAAATGTTAGTATACACTTATTTCCAAGTGACTAAATAATGAGCCGAAGAATATTTTTAGATCCATTCACAGTTTGACCGCACTATGTTGTTATATAAATGTAAGTCTGTGTCATCAGACGCAGATCATTTTAATTAGTGTTGTTCAGTTGTAACTTGTATCATGTTTTTCTATTGATTTTGCTATGAATGTGTTGTAATTGCTATTGCGTGGGGACAATTACAACCATGTACTGTAAGCTACAATGTTGATGCTTCATCTGTATCATGAGGCTACAGTACTAGTTTTAGCTGTGGAAGTGGTTGGTAGTTACTTTTGTCGGATTGCGTGCAGGAATTTTATCATCATCAATTAAGATCTGGAATCACCGAGCTTCCAAGAATTTTTGGGATGACTGCATCCCCAATCAAGTCGAAAGGTATACAAACCTAGAGAAAGTTTCTATTCATTTATTTGCATTGCTAGTTTTTTTTTTCTGCTTATTTATCACTGTTTCTTCACTTTTATTTTTTAATGCAGCTGCAAATTCTGAATCGACGTTGTCAAAAAATATTCGCGATCTAATGACTCTAATGCATTCAAAGGTTGTTTTTATTTTCTTGCTCTTCATGTACAAGTTTTTAAAATTTCTCTTATATAAGTGTTTGTTCTTGCCCTGTTTAATTTCTCTGATTTTTTATTTATAATTTAAGGTATACACATGTGTAAGTGAAGCTGTCATCTCACAGTTCGTGCCAACCTCTACACCAAAATTCTGGTTTTACCAGGACAACGCAATTTCGTTTCCGCAATTCGGAGAGTTGGCCAAGAAACTCAACATATTAAAACAACAGGTGTGTACATTTAAGCAAATCATTAACGTTCAAGTATAGAGATCAAGTTAAAACTAAAGTTACTCAACACCTTTTGTCACCCTTTCTCGCATTTTATCACCAAGTCCAAACTATAGTAGTGCGTGTTTTTGTCCGATTATAGTTGATTATTAGCTTGAAATGGTTCTAATTTGTTCTTCAGCATGAGCGTTCCATCACAAGTTCAGATTTGACTAAATCAGCTGTCGATTCCGCACTCAAAAAAATAGCAAGGATTTTTACTGCCTCAATATTTTGCTTGGACGAGCTTGGTGTTTGGTTGGCTTTGAAGGTTCTCTCCCTTCTGCTGCAGTGACTTTATTTGTGACTCTATTTTATGTTCATGTTTGCATAATTATCAATTGTTTTTTTACGTGATAGGCTGCGGAATCCCTATCTTACATTGAAATTGAAACTTTCTTATGGGGTAACTCAGGGGACCAAATTGTCAAGAAGTTTAGTTCAGCTACTATGACGACACTACAAAGTTACATACCACTTGGTAATAATTCTACAAGCATTGAGAAAATACGTTAAATTTTTAATTTAATCTTTTGTTTACATTCTTTTATTAAATTTAGAGAATGTCGTCTTACTCAGATCCTCGGTGGAGTATTGGTGACAATAAGAATTTTGACGTGGATATGGGTCTATTGACCTCCAAAGTCTCATGTCTTATTGATTGTCTACTTGAGTACAGGTTATTATAAATAGGTTTCTTTCTAAATATGTCAAATGTGGTTATTGATCAATGAATAAATGTTGTTAACGTATGAAGCACATACTCCGACACTTGACACGGACACGTTGTCACATGAGTATCGGCCACCAATCCAATGAGTGTCGAACGAAAGAAAAAAAAACAATTTTTTACGATACTTGTTTGAATTTCCGACATGTGTTATACATGTGTCATGATTGTCGGACACCGCGACATGCTCAATCTTAAAGGTGCTTGCGCTTCATTGTTGTTAAGTAGCTGATCAATAGATAATGTCTGTTTTTATTGTCTTTAGTGGCTTTTTTTATCTCATTTTGGTTTTGATTTTGATTATTAAGTTTATTTAACCTATTTTAATGGATATACTGTGTGCATGCTACAATTACAGGGGTTTTTCTGAAATGAGATGTATAGTATTTGTGGAAAGGGTCATTACAGCTATTGTCCTCGAGACTCTATTGAACACTTTGCTTCCCAAATACAATAGCTGGAGGGCTAAATTCATTGCAGGAAACGGTAGTAAATTGCAAAACCAATCTCGAAAATGTCAAAATGAAATAGTGGAGGAGTTTCGTATGGGATTGGTATGCTGATTTCTTAAACAATCCGTTATACTGTAATGAGCAAATACTATTATTGATGAAATTTTTTAATCTGTAGGTCAATGTCATTGTTGCAACATCAATTCTTGAAGAGGGTTTAGATGTTCAAAGTTGTAATTTAGTTATTAGATTTGACCCATCTCCCACAGTGTGCAGTTTCGTACAGTCTCGAGGCCGTGCCAGAATGCATAATTCAGATTATATATTGATGGTTAAGAGGTAAAAGTGTTGTTCTCCTTGGTATTATGATTTCTTATTTACTCTTATATCATTTAGGCTCATGCCATTAAGCATGCTGCAAGAGAAAGTTATAATATCAAATCTATACATTTCCATCATAGTAAAATTTCCCCAAAAAACTTCTTATTTTGTTTTAAAATTACAGTGGGGATTCAGTTACACGTTCTCGATTAGAGAAATACCTTGCTCGCGGGGACATGATGAGGAAGGAGTCTCTCCGTTATTCTTCCCTTCCATGTGAATGTCTTGAAAGTGAATTTGATAATCAAGCTTACCGCGTTGCAAGCACTGAAGCTGTTGTTAATCTTAGCTCTAGCATTACTTTATTATACTTATATTGCTCAAGGCTCCCTGCAGATGGGTAAGTTCATATATTGCTGGCGTTGTTTTATATTATTTTTTTCTTTCATTCATCCTATTTTGTTTAAACTCTCAGGTACTTTAAACCCACTCCAAGATGGGACAAAGAGAAAGGAATATTGTATCTTCCTAAGAGCTGTCCTCTACAAGCTATTCATGTCCAAGGTGACACGAAGTATTTGAAGAATATTGCATGCCTTGAAGCATGCAAACAGCTTCACCAGATTGGAGCGTTGACAGATAATCTCGTTCCTTCTATCGCCATAGAAGAAGCAGAAGTGGAGGAGTTTGGTAACTTCTCGTGCTTTCTATTCATTTTTCCTTTTATTATTGCCTTTCATTTTTCACACACTTAAACATATAAGTCTTTGAACTTTATTGACATCAAACATTATCTGACAGGAAATGAACCATATGATGAGGAGAAGCCAAGTTATGTGCCATCTGAATTGGTGAACCGCATGTCGAACAATAGTAACACAATCTACTATTGTTATTTAATTGAGTTAAAACAAAATTTTGTCTACGATATCACCGTCCAAGACATTTTTCTTGCAACTAGAGTTGAACTTGATCAAGAAATTGGATGCGTGGAATTTGACATGGGTTTCGATAAAGGCAGCTTGTCCGTGGCCTTGAGATACAAAGGAAGCATTAATCTCTCGCCGGATCAGGTATCTCTAGTATTCTTCTAATTATATTTGATGTATTTGCAAGTGTTAAGGAAAAGTCAATAAACTTATGGTTTGTTTTCATTATCCAGGTTACTCTGTGTAAAAGATTCCAGGTTAATGTCCTTGGAATTCTTATGAATCATAAAACGGAAAAGGAAGCCGTTTCAGCGAAATGCTGTTTGGAAGATGATCTTGAGATTGATTATCTTCTGTTGCCATCTATTGCTATAGAGCAAACACCAGTTGTTGACTGGTTAACTATTAATTCCGTTCATCCATCTATAATCGAATGTGGGCATCATAAATCCAATATACATACCAACAAGGGTTTAGTTTGCAGTTGTATATTGCGAAATGCTTTGATTTGTACTCCGCATAATGGCCGGAATTACATCACCACTGATATAATGGAATTGAACGGAAATTCTCCTCTAGAAGTAAGGGATGGTGAAGTTACCTCATATAAAAAGTACTTTAGACAGAAGTAAGTGATTTTTTGTAGTAGATGTTTATTCTCAAGTTAATCTATCTACTTGGGTGCCTTATTATTAACCTATTTTTTTTTTTTCTTTTTGAATTTCAGGCATGGAATTCAATTGCGTTTTGAACATCAACGCCTACTTAAGGCTAGACACGTTTTTCCGGTAAAGAATTATTGTCACGGATCTAGACAAGCTAAGGACAGAGGTCTGAGCTTTAAATTTTTTATTTGTTTTTTTTTTCTTTTTTCGGTTGCTTAGTTTTTTCTCTTTTATCAGAAAAACCTTTGGTGTCCGCGGACGATATGGTTTCTTATTTTATCACTGTCCAAAAACCTATAATGTGTAATCTCATCTTAATCCGTGTTTTTCTTTTTCAGATGTGAACAAGACATTTGTTGAAATACCTCCTGAACTCTGCTATATAATCATGTCACCAATACCAGTTAGCATGCTTTATTCATTTGCGTTCATTCCATCCATCATGCATAGACTTGAGGGATTGCTTGTAGCTTTTAACTTCAAAAAGATGCATTTGGATCATTGCCCACAGAACGGGATTGAAACATTTAAGGTGGGCTAGCTTTTTTCCTTTCCAGATTAAATATTTCATCTGCTTGCATTTTTTGGTTAATTTGTCTTGGTGGTATCTGAATGTGTGGTTTTTACATTGTAGGTCTTGGAAGCCATGACCACTAAAACATGTAAGGAGACCTTTCATTATGAGTCTCTAGAAACTCTTGGAGACTCCTTTTTAAAATATGCTGTTAGCCAACAGCTATTTTATACTAATCAAAATCACCATGAGGGTCTCCTCAGTGTGAAGAGGGAGAAGATAATTTGCAATGCTTCCCTCAGTAAGTTAGGTTGCGGTTTTAGACTTCCGGTAATCTTTCTCTCCCTGTTGCATCTCTTATAATGCTGTCTTTTTGGCAATTTTTCATGTTTCATTTTATGCTATTTCATAGAATGTATCCATTGGTATACTATTTCTTCATTTGTATGATTGATTTCTTAATTAGTTGACATCGTTTTTCCGGAACTTTGGAGAAGATTATAATTTTTATCCGATAGTTTGCTTATAACTTCTTGGATGGTTATTATGTCTGAACCACTTTGCATTCTTGCTTTCTCTAAGCAAAAAAGATCAAAATGAAAACTGTACATGATTTACCATAATATGTAATGTATTTTCTAAACCGTTGTGCGCATGAGATGAGGGTTATACTGCATTAATTGCCTGTTCATTTTGCATTATTATCTTTGAAACTTTTACTTGTGGATAGTATATTAATCTTGTTATTGAGCGTGTATTCTTCTGAGTTGCAGGGCTTCATACGGAATGAGGCTTTTGATCCAAAGACATGGATCATTCCTGGAGCTAAATCAAAATGTTTTACAATAACAGAGATAGATTCCAACGGGAGGAAAATTTATACTCGTGGAAATAGAAAGTTGAAACGAAAAATTGTTGCTGATGTTGTTGAAGCACTAATTGGTGCATTTCTTAGCACTGGTGGTGAGACAGCTGCATTGTTGTTTATGGATTGGGTTGGTATCAAAGTGAATTTTAACATTACACCCCATGAGCGACAATTGAATGCTTGTCCCGACAATATAGTTAATGTAAGGTTTCTAGAATCCCTATTGAAGTACTCATTTAGGGACCGTTCTTTGTTAGCAGAAGCAATGACGCATGGTTCTTACATGCTGCCTGACGTGCCTAGATGCTATCAGGTACTTACTTATTCACACTATCTTCTTCATGGGCAATTATGTTTTCCTCTTTGGATCTGTTTGGATTGGTTTATTTGAGCATATCTAACATAAACATTTGCAAGACTGTTTTTAGCTTATTTGCATAAACAACTTAGTTTATCTTTTGTTGTAGAAATTGTTAATGAAATTTATGATATAAATGTTTTAATAAGTTGTTTATCCGAATATGACCTTATTTTTGTCTCATTTCTTGTATGATGTATTTCTTTCCCTGCAGCGACTTGAATACCTCGGAGACTCGGTGTTGGACTATCTAATAACTATGCATTTGTATAATGAATATCCTGGCATGTCACCCGGGCAGTTAACTGACATGAGGTCAGCCTCGGTCAATAATGACTGTTATGCAATGTCTGCCATAAAGGTTCAATTGCATAAGCATGTACTCCATGCCTCTCAGGAGTTACATAAACATATTGTAGCTACTCTTGATAAACTTAACCAACAGTCTTCCTCAACTTTTGGATGGGAGTCCGAGGCATCATTCCCCAAGGTTAGTTTGTCGGAATCTTAGAATAATGCTATTACTTCAGTGTTCGAACAAGGAAAACACTACTTTAACGTGAAAATAGAGAGAAAACAAAAAAACATGGTGAAGCTGTGTGTGTAATCAACACCACAGAGAGACACTTTTTATATTGCGCGTTTCTATGTTGTAATACATGTAATAGTTCTGCCTTCTATGTCTGTCTGCAGGTACTTGGAGACATCATAGAGTCTCTAGCTGGTGCTATACTAGTTGATTCGGGATACAACAAGGAGGTTGTTTGGCGAAGTATAAGACCTCTTTTGGAACCTCTTGTGACACCAAACACATTAACAATTCATCCCATCAGAGAATTAACTGAACTTTGTCAAAAAATGAATTATACTATGGAGAAGACCTTGTCCCGGGAGGACGGCGTTACTAGTTGTAAAATCAAAGTAATAGCTGACGGGGTAGTTCACCTGTATGAGTACATAGGCTCTGCTGACAAGAAAACAGCCACAAGGCTAGCCTGCAGAGGCGTTTTGAATTCCTTGAAGTAAACTAAAGGTAATTGATATACATGACTTGTGTATCTCAGGAATTGTAAAAATAGCGGGATGTAATTTTATAACTGATATTAGATTTTCATGAAAAAAGAGGTTGCAAAATTTTGATCATTTTGATCATAATTAGTTTGGAGAAAGTTAATCTAAACTGCTTCTAAAATGGAGAGCAAGTTAATCTAAACAAACATTGTCTCTTTTGTCATAAACCATATGTGAAAGAAATTGGTTTGGTTATTAGGTTCTAGAGACTGGTTTTTGGTACTGCCCTTTAGTTTATAATCTATATGTGTGTTGTTGTAGTTCTAGAATTAGTTCAATATATGGTTGGGGACTGCCCTAATGTTTCATTCTTGCTGTATGTCTTTGGTTTCACTCTTCAACATCTAAGTTAGGATATATATAGTACGAATACAAAGTGCAACAACCATGACAATCTGTTTAGCTAATGTGATGCTTTGCTTTCTGTTTTTTTCCTAGCTTTGGCCATATAAGCTGAGTGGTGTTGGTGCTAGAATAGCAGCAAGCAAAAATATATAAATAATCCAGTTTTGTCGTACCACAGAGATCAGTACGAGGGAAAGAATACCATTCGACGGTATCTATATTTTTAAACTTATGGTTCAAAAGTTTTGATTTAAAGCGGAACCAAAAGCAAATGCGGAAAATGTAAAGACGGAAAATATAAAATAAAGACTGAATTATAAACGAAGCCTTGTTGGAATTGGATCTCATCAATTGATAACACATGCATTCTTCTAATCATATTATACATAAATCAATCATTCGCCTAATATCCTCACGTATCACTCACGACAGAGGTTATGTCTAACGCAACGTCGAGAGATCGACCGTATTGCCTCATTGGTGATGTTTCACGCAACAAAAACAAACACAGAGCACTAAGAGCTGATACTCACGCAAGTGTTAAGCCTAAATCTATTTCTAGAGTTCAGAACAAACAGATAATCATCTTAGATCCAGATCTGAAGAGTATATGTCTATAATGGTTCAAATCAAAGATAAACAGGTAAACAAAGATGACACTCAAATCAGATAAATGACTGCTTCATTTAAATGCCAACGATCAGAATACGTACATACGTTTAACCATTTTTACATGTATTCAACTAATTTGTCAAATGAATGTGAATATCGTTATTCATCACTATTATCACGCACCTTCGCAATACCGTATCGATCCTACTCATGCTAGCCATGCTACTCAATCAACACAATACAACAAAAGATACAATGAATATCAACTCACAAAACCATGTCAAGAGTTTTACTCATTGATAGATGAAAATCTAAAATCAAGAATTTGTAAAGGTTTTGTCAAGACCACAAATAATCAATCAAAGACAACAAACAATAAAGAATCAAAACATATTCACAAATATACATTAGATGAAATACATAAGGTATCAAAAGATTACATCCAACACCAACAAGAAATCAAAGATCCTACCTTTTCTCTCTTGAAATGAAGAGATGCAAAGTTCTGGTCTTTTAATTACAAGTTTCTCTATCTCCAAAATTAAAACATAAACTCAAAAGTGTGAAAATTCTATTCATACACATTCAGGAATTTTCATGTTCGCAAAGCGAGCCATTTATTCGCACAGCGAATGAAGAAAAATGGCACTTCAGGTGCCTCTGAATAGTTAAACTGCTCCAGAAATTCTCGTGAGTTCACAATGCGAAGGATCACTTGCAAAGCGAACACTCGCTTTCCCGTTTGCAAAGCAAACTTTAGTGCCTTTTGCCCCTGCCAAAATCTGGGACCATTCGCTAGAGACCTCGCCAGAGTTCGCAAAGCGAACCTTCGCTGACACTCGCTTTCAAGTTCGCAAAGCGAACTTACTGATGTCTTCCTCTGCTCTTTGGCAGCTTGCATCATTTTCTTGTGTCTTACAACTTTGATCATTTATGCCTTTTCCTGCACAATAACACACACATTACAAGCACCAAAGGTATATTCACGATGTTAGAAGAACAACAACAATCATTAGCAAAACTAATGAAAACATGAGAAAAGAATGGAAAAAGTGCAAGGAAAGATAGTTCATTTTTAGGTCAAATCCACACCTAACAACTCTCCCCAACTAGATTTTTGTTTGTCCTCAAGCAAAGTATGCCCCTCATTAAAACAAGAGGATTTGCTCAAGCATAAGATTCAACCAAAATCAAGCATAAAATTGCGCACAAGCAACGTTTACCACTCAATAGAATCGAACAATGACAAAGAATTAAGTTCTTAAACAAATATCATGAAATGGTTCAAATGACAACTAACTTTTCAAACTTGAATCACTCTAACACTCCTCTTCAAAAATAAGAATGAAGAAATTGACGCGTTTGCAATCGTGAGGAAATTTCACTCACCCGACAAACAATGCAAATAGCAATCCAATTCATACAACATCTAATAATAAAAAATGAAAACATGGAAGCAAAAATATCACTAAGGGCTTTAAAGGTTGTAGCTTGGTCAGGTTCACAACAAAGGGACATTTATAAAGGCCATTGAATCGAAATTGCCGATGCAAAAAGAAACATTCACTATACATGGTATTTACACACCACAAATTCATTCACCATTCTCATTCCTTTACCACAAACCTTCTCAAACTCCTTATGCACAATTATTTCATTCTCTATTTTTCTCATCCAAACAAGCATTCTTTTTCTTTTGTTTTTCACATT
Organism: Lathyrus tuberosus; assembly: GCA_022829125.1. Classification (NCBI taxonomy): domain Eukaryota; kingdom Viridiplantae; phylum Streptophyta; class Magnoliopsida; order Fabales; family Fabaceae; genus Lathyrus; species Lathyrus tuberosus. The sequence continues at coordinate 2,448,022 of JALAZF010000396.1, read as the reverse complement.
CATATTCACACATTTTCTTTTCATGTTTGTTTGAACTTTTTCAAAAGTTTTAGCATCCTACCAATCTTCTTTTTCATTCTCCCCAACTTGAATTCAACCAAACCTCAAGTGAATGCTCCTTGCTTTTTTAAGGCAAGGAAATCAAATTAAAACAATGTTCAAAGGTTCAAGATGAAATATTTAGAACCTCACAAAATTCAATGATGAACTACACTTTCAAATTATGTACAACACAAAGTTCATCACTAAAATGAGATCTAAACTGTTTAGGCTCAAAGGAGCTAACGAATTCACACTACTCACGGGTAAGATACTTTTGGATACGGTTGTGCAAAATATAAACAAATGCCTTGATCATTTCTAATGCTTCCACACAATCACAATAATCAAAAGATAAAGCATGAATCAAACGAATTAAACAAAGTTATCAGTCATCCTAGCATATAGTAAACAATGGAGGTTTCCTCACAATTTGTGCCTTTTGGACCTAAGTGAAACAAGCATTCCAACAAGTTGAAAAATGAAATAAGAATACACATTTGCACAAAGAACAAAAGTCTTAAATCATTCTAACATTCTATAAAGCAGTACAATTTACCTCACATACATTCAAATCTCACCATCCAGACTCGGTCGAAGCTTCACCGAATACTTTTATACAAATAGCAACCAATCTAGAAGGAGTTCTCATCATTCCTGATCACACTAGAGAAAACATAAAAGAAAACAAATACAAATAATATAAACAAATGTACAAAGCTCAAAAATATAGAAACTATCGCGATGCGATTCAATATCTAAACACCGATCCCCGACAACGGCGCCATTTTGTTGGTGCTAGAATAACAGCAAGCAAAAATATATAAGTAACCCAGTTTTGTCGTACCACAGAGATCAATGCAAGGGGAAGAATGCCATTCGACGGTATCTATATTTCTAAACTTATGGTTCAAAAGTTTTGGTTTAAAGCGGAACCAAAAGCAAATGCGGAAAATGTAAAGACGGAAAATATAAAATAAAGACTGAATTATAAACGGAGCCTTGTTGGAATTAGATCTCATCAATTGATAACACATGCATTCTTCTAATCATATTATACATAAATCAATCATTCTCCTAATATCCTCACGTATCACCCACGACAGAGGTTATGTCTAACGCAACGTCGAGAGATCGACCGTATTGCCTCATTGGTGATGTCTCATGCAACAAAAACCAACACAGAGCACTAAGAGCTGATACTCACGCAAGTGTTAAGCCTAAGTCTATTTCTAGAGTTCAGAACAAACAGATAATCATCTTAGATCCAGATCTGAAGAGTATATGTCTATAATGGTTCAAATCAAAGATAAACAGGTAAACAAAGATGACACCCAAATCAGATAAATGACTGCTTCATATAAAATACCAACGATCAGAATACGTACATACGTTTAACCCTTTTTACATGTATTCAACTAATTTGCCAAATGAATGTGAATATCGTTCTTGATCACTATTATCACGCATCTTCGTAATACCTTATCGATCCTACTCATGCTAGCCATGCTACTCAATCAACACAATACAACAAAAGATACAATGAATATCAACTCACAAAACCATGTCAAGAGTTTTACTCATTGATAGATGAAAATCTAAGATCAAGGATTTGTAAAGGTTTTGTCAAGACCACAAATAATCAATCAAAGACAACAAACAATAGAGAATCAAAACATATTCACAAACATACATTAGATGAAATACATAAGGTATCAAAAGATTACATCCAACACCAACAAGAAATCAAAGATCCTACCTTTTCTCCCTTGAAATGAAGAGATGCAAAGTTCTGATCTTTTAATTACAAGTTTATCTATCTCCAAAATTAAAACATTAACTCAAAAAGTGTGAAAATTCTATTTATACACATTCAGGAATTTTCATGTTCGCAAAGCGAACCATTTATTCGCACAACGAATGAAGAAAAATGGCACTTCAGGTGCCTCTGAATAGTTAAACCGCCCCAGAAATTCTCGTGAGTTCGCAATGCGAAGGATCACTCGCAAAGCGAACACTCGATTTCCCGTTCGTAATGCAAACTTTAGTGCCTTTTGCCCCTGCTAAAATCTGGGTCCATTCGCTAGAGACCTCGCCAGAGTTCGCAAAGCGAACCTTCGCTGGCACTCGCTTTCAAGTTTGCAAAGCGAACTTACTGATGTCTTCCTCTGCTCTTTGGCAACTTGCATCATTTTCTTGTGTCTTACAACTTTGATCATTTATGCCTTTTCCTGCACAATAACACACACATTACAAGTACCAAAGGTATATTCACGATGTTAGAAGAACAACAACAATCATTAGCAAAACTAATGAAAACATGAGAAAAGAGTGGAAAAAGTGCAAGGAAAGATAGTTCATTTTTAGGTCAAATCCGCACCTAACAAGTGGTTACTCATTACATCCCATATCTTTCTCACAATTTAGGAAAATTTAAAAACTATTTTTAGAATCTGGATTCCAATATTTGAATGTCCCAAAAACACAACAAGCACAACTCCAAATCAAGCCACGTCAAAAGTATAAAAAAAAATCGGATTTTGGAATCCGGACGCATCCCAAACCATCTCAGAACCAAGGGAAAATAAAATTTTAGAAAAGTTAGGATTTCAAACTTTGAATTTACCTTACGGAGATTGAAATTCGGACGCATTCATTTATGTATTCAGGCTCTATTTTTCCCTCTTTCTTCTCCTTCATCTCTTCAAATACGAATAAGTTGAACTAGAGTTTACTTCCAAGATTTTTCAAACTTTCTCACAATTTCAACTCCAATATATTCTCTCAGGGCTTGGGTTTGGCCTAATTCATTCCTATAAAATCGGTTTGTAAGGTGAGGATTGTTCCCACTTATAAACACAACACATGCCATATCTCTAAGCAAAGTGGGACTAAATCCACCCCTTAAAAGCTAACACAATGAAGGTGTTAGGGGCTGCAATGAGGCAAACCAAAGAGCCGCAATTAAGGTGACTAGGGGCGGACTGCAATTAAGATGGAAAGTCCAACACACCCCTTCACGATTGGGCCTCAATTAGCCCAAAGCGTGGACGATGCGGGAAGCCCAACAATAGATCTAGGATATACTCTGATACCATCTCAGGGTTTGAGTTAGGCCAAACTCATTTCTACAAAACCGGCTTGTAAGGTAAGGATTGTCCCCACTTATAAACACAACACATGCCATATCTTTAAGCAATGTGGGACTAAATCCACCCCTCCAAAGCTAACACAATGAAGGTGTTAGGGGTTGCAATGAGGCAAGCCAAAGAGCCGCAATTAAGGCGACTAGGGGTGGACCGCAATTAAGGTGGAAAGTCCAACATATTTAAACGTTTAGGACATCTTTCAACTTCTACCCACTACAGTCAAGCCAATATCATTCGTCTCTCACATTTGATAAGTTTTTCATTTCCTTACTATTTTGATATGTGATGCATGCATTTCTTAGAATCGTTAGAGTAATAATTTGAGGCATATGGTTTGTAATGCTCTGTTTCCGTTTTTGTTTTCTGGTTCTGTGCAATATGGATTTTAAAATCTAGAACCTTAGTCCGGATAACAAAATCTAGGTTTCTCTATTTTGTGGAGTGTTTTGAATTTTGGTTTGCTAATACTCTGTTTTTGCTTCATTGATTATGATATGCATTTAGAAACCAAGACGGATTGAGACCTGGTAGAGTGACCTAGCATGCCTGAGTGCACAGGGAGAAAGCTAGACCCTCGCGACCAGCGGTTGGAGTACCGTCATTTGCTGTTGAAGGATCGTCTTCTCGGGATCATGTATCTCTGACTCATTTCGAAGTCCTCATTGCTTCTGTACATGCAAATGTACCTGATGCTGAACCTAATTCTACCATGTGTCATACCCCAAATTTTGACCACCAATTGTCGAAACATGATTGTGTTTTCACTTTGTATCATCTGCATATCATATCATCTATTTTTGTTATGCGCATTGTTTGAATTTTCAGTCAGAATATATACGTTAAAATCTCTGTCTTTTCTGGTTAATTATGCGAAAATCGATGAACGGACATGCTTTTCAATTAAATTTACAAATGTTCATTATTCATCTATCTTTCGCACGATTTAATCGATTTCTCATTTTTATTTTATTTTTACATATATAAAATAAAAATGAAAATAAAAAAAATAAATAAAATAATAAAATAATATATATATATAAATATATATATATATATATATATATATATATATATATATATATATATATATATATATATATATATATATATATATATATATATATATATATATATATATATATATATATATATATATATATATATATATATATTTGTTTTTTTGTCTTTTTATTTTTTATATCTTTTTTATATATTTTTCATATTTTTTATATGTATAATATATATATATATATATATATATATATATATATATATATATATATATATATATATATATATATATATATATATATATATTTGTTTTTTTGTCTTTTTATTTTTTATATATTTTTCATATTTTTTATATGTATATATATATATATATATATATATATATATATATATATATATATATATATATATATATATATTTGTATTATTTTTAAAATTCATATATTTTGTTTTTTTTATATATATTTTGTTTTTTATGAATTTTTGTTTTTTTTTATATATTTTGTTCTAAAAAAAAACTTTTGTTTTTAATACAATTTTGTTTTTATATTATTCTATTATATAGATATTTAAGTTAGATTAAAAATTAAGTTAGCTTAAAAACTAAGTTAGCTTAATTTTTAAGTTTGTTATCTTGTTCTCCAAGCAATTTTTTTCCTACAAATAGCATAGACATCTTCACATAATTCTCACCCCAAAAACAATTTCCATGCTTGTTTTTCTCTCCATTCTCTCCCAAACATATATTTCTCTCTTTCATTATTTATTTTTAATTTTCTTATTTCTAGTTTTAATTAGGTAAATATTGTTTAATTATTAATTAATTTAGATATTTTTATTTAATATTGATTAATTAAATTATTAATTAATCTTATTAAATATTAATATTTAAATTATTTGATAATTCTTCTTGTGGCCCATTTTTTTCTTTTTAATACAACTTTATTTTTTTAATTTAGTTAATCTTGATTAAATATTATAAAATATGTTAATAATTTCTAAGTTATTAAATTTGCTTTAATTAATTTGTAATTAATCATTTAATTGTTTAAATTGTTTTATTCAATTATTTGGTAATTTATTCTTAGGATTATTTTCAAGTAAAACTTTTGTAAATAATTAATTAAATGTTCAAATTCGATTCTAACCACTTGATAAGACTTAGGAAATTTCTCTATGATCTCTGGTTTTCTCTGCTTTATCTTTTACCTGACGCAGGAGTTCTTATATGATACTTTGGGGATCATTATCTCGCTTCTGGAAGCTTGAGAAGAGGCATTGAACCTTGCTCCAATAGGTAAGTTTTCTTGAACTCATTATCCATGTTTTTATTCACACGATGCTTTTCCATGTATATTTTCAATTGCCATGATATCACGATGTTCTTCCGTGTATATTTTATCACATGATGTTTTTCCATGTATTCAGTTTCACACACGATGTTTTGCCGTGTCTATGCTTTTATTCTCCGAATGTTTTTCCGTGTATATTATATCTGTTTGTTACACGATGCTTTGCCGTGTATTCATTTATTCCGTGATATTTTGTCACGAATGCATGCTCCCTTAGGATCTCTTAGTTCAAATTTAATTTTCTATGTAGGTTTGAAATAAGACAGACTTTAGGATATTTAACCAAGCATGATAACATTAGGGTAGATTTCTCCTCTCGCCGCCGTGTGATTTAAACTTTATTTTCTGTAGTTCGTGCCCTATAAGGGCGAACTACGACTGCTCTGATTTCTCAAGATACCATTGAGAATACGTAGGCATAAGACTGTAAAGTCTTAGCAAGCAACCTTTTCTTTTTTCCATCGTCTCTTTACATCCGACGTTTTCCCGGATATTCGTATTTTCAACCTCTTATTTTATCTCTTTCAATCCGACGTTTTCCCGGATATTCATATCGCTTCTTTTCAAAACACCTTTCCTTGTGATTTAAATTCAAATACATATTTGTTATAAAAAATTTCTTTAATTTCTTTGTTGAACAACTAACAAAACAACATGGAAGCTCTACAACGGGTAAGTGTTTATCCCCTTTCATTTACTGCTTTCATATGATATAACTGTATTGTGGGAAGCTGCGCATGGTTAGTCTTCTTTCATACCCTCTTTAAATACTTGTCATATATCCCCTGTATATATACTTATATCTGCTTAGAGTTTTCCCCGACAACTAGGTCTAGAACTAGGTAAAGCCCTGTTGGTCACTCTTGAATACAAACAAAACTAGATCCCCCGTAGGATTCTAGATACAATATTCGCTTCTCTTGGGGTTAAATAATATGGAACAAAGAGAAAGGCAGTATTCTCGGTGAACCTTTTCTCAGACTGTCACCCTTAGAAATTGTCAAAGAAACTCTACTCCCCAGAGGTGGTCTTTTATCCGTGAATGACATCTCTTGAGTTTCTTCCAAACCCTCAAACTTTCCTGGAATGATCTCTTCTCTGTGAATTGAATTTCTTGAACTTCTCTTGGTTTGGGGACCCACACGCTTCCTAAAAGCATCCGCCTCCTCTTGGGCGTTGTACAAGGACCCTTCGGCTTCTTAGAAGTTCTCATGCCTTCTCTTGGGCTTAGTACAAGGACCCGACGGCCTCTTAAAGGTATAGGAACAGAACCTAGTCATCCTTTGCTAGAGCAGTCTTTCTAGAGTCAAAACATCAAACCAATTTAGGGTTGATTCTCATCCCTTAATACACCAACCTCCTCTTGGGCATCATGCAAAAATCAACCTTCTCATACCAGTAGACTTGGACAGTCTCATCTCCTTTTGGATCTCCAGAAACCCTCAAGTTTACTAAAAACACAGAAAAAACCCTTTCTTCTTTCTTAACATCCAACGCTTTTCTGGATATTCCTTTTCTTTACATCCGACGCTTTCCCGGATATTCCTTCTATTTTCATCCGATGTTTTTCCTGGATATTTATATCTCAATCTTTAATCTTTTCACTCTTTCAAATCAATTCCCACAAATACCCCTTTAGCTTCAATCTTGGGCTTTGAACAAGACACAAATACTCAACCTTTTAACTTCAATCTTGGGCTTTGGACAAGACACCAAATATCTTTTTCCTCCCTTAGAATAGGAGGAACTACGATTGCTCTGATTTCCCTGTTTTCTTTAACGGGAATACGTAGGCATAAGATTGCGAAATCTTAGCGAGCACACTTATCAAAAACCTTAGGTCCAGTACCTTACCAAAAACATCGAAAAACCCAAAAACAACAAAAATATTTTTTCAACATCTCTCAACCTTCCCAAAGGAGAAACTTTCCCAATTTACAGATAAACACTAGTAAGTAGAAAGCAGTAAGGAAAATTGCTAACAACCCATGGATAACCATGTATAGGATGGGTAGTTGACAACTCCCCATTGTATAACCTGACCCCGAACTCCCCATCTCTTAGCACTTGTTAAAGAAAACATTTGCGTGCAAGGTTAGTTTGAGATAACTTCCCTTTCCTTTCCAGCTTCATAGGATAAATAAGAAATCAGAAAGTAGCACCCAATCCCATCCGCAGGCGGATGTGGGCAGTCACAAAAACCGCGCTACAGAAAAATGGCGACTCTGCTGGGGACGCAAACTAGGATTAGAATTCCTAAGAGGTCTAGGTTGTTTAAAATTTTTCTATATATATATATATACATATATACACACACATATATATATATATATATATCGCTTTTCCTACTTGATATCCGTGTTTATTTTTCTGCTAATGGGACTGCGTGTGATGCTGCATGTGGAAAGTTTGAGTGACACCTAAGATAGGTGATGGCACTAGACGGGTAATCTTACAGGGAGTGACTTCCAAATAAGAGGTCCCGGTCGACCATCAAATTAGTGGAGATGCCCTTTGCGGATTCAATGTCTATACGACTTCGGTTGTTGAAAGCAGATTGTTCCATTGGGTTATCTGAGAAGCTGAGGATTTTAGTAGACTGAAACCATTTTGTAATGCGAAAACTATCAGAAATAGTTGTCACGCGATACTACCCTCATTTGAGACTACTCTAAGATACTACAGTTCGCTGGCGATCCGCTTGCTGTCGTTATCCCAAGAGGGGTCAGTGATTTTGAGGACATGTACAAAAAATCACCAGTACAACCTTTGGGGATGGGTAGAGCCTTGACTGCATGACACCGAACCTTTGACCCTATGTTTTTTCTATGTTTTTGTGTGCTGCATCCATGCATTGCATTTGCATCCCTTGCATATTTCATACATACGTCCGGGTTATCGTCAATTCATTCCAACCTTCTTTCTTTCAGTCATCTGTAAGTCGTCAAACTGATTCCTCATCACCGATACGGGACTAGAGCTAACGTCAGGCGCAAAATGTCAGAACATGAAGTGTACAATGCAGAGATTAGGATGGAAATAGACGATCTAAAGTCAAGCATGACTAATTTAACGGAAATGCTCCAGGTCCTAATTTCCAGAGGAGAGCCACCTCAGAGGACTGTCATCCAAGAAATCACGAGTGCTGCTATTAAGCCTCTGCCTGTTCAGATGCCACCATCTACATGGCCAGAATTTGGATTACCTCACGACTTCATTCCACAATAGGTCGCCACCACTTTGGTTGGTCAAGCTCCAAGACCAGAGTTTCAAATCCCTATTGTCTCAGAACCTAGACCTCTGGTACGGACTGCCAGAATTCCCTTTGAGAATCCTAACTTTGATTACAATGCTAGTGCTCAAAGTGAGGACAATGTGGACATTGAGCCTGAAGATGCCAATGAACAATATCAAACTTTGGAGAAAAGACTCAGAGCTGTAGAAGGAAATGACTTCTTCAATGTTGATGCGGACAACATGTGTCTTGTGTCTAACCTCGTCATGCCAGCCAAATTTAAGACCCCTGAGTTTATAAAGTACAAAGGCGACTCCTGCCCGAAGGCTCATTTGGTTATGTACTTTCGTAAGATGGTTGCCTACACCAAAAACCAGAAGTTGCTCATCCACTACTTTCAAGATAGCTTAAGTGGAGCTTCACTCAAGTGGTACATGAACCTTGAACAAAGCAACATTCATTGCTTGCAGGATCTTATCAATGCTTTCATGAATCAGTACAAGTACAACCTGGACATGACTCCAGACCGTCGTCAACTCCAGAACACGACTCAGAATGAGAAAAAATCTTTCAAAGAGTATGCTCAACGCTGGAGAGAGTTAGCTTCTCAGGTCAAACCCCCTTTGGCCGAGAAAGAGCTTACCGGAATATTCGTAGACACTTTGTCTCCCATCTTTTGGGAAAAGATGATTGGTAGTGTTTCATCAAACTTTACAGACTTAGTCATCATTGGCCAGAGACTTGAGGAAGGTATTAAGAATGGAAAGGTCTCTAAAACCGCTGAATCTTCTAACGCTGTAAAGAAGCCCTATGGGAACTTCCAAAAGAAGAGGGAAGATCAGACTACTTCTGTCTTGGTTGAGGATAGGAAACCTCATTACAGACCTCAGCAGCCTAATCAAGCTCATATTGCTGCTATTACTCCTTTGTTGGCTGCTCGACCAGCTCAAGCTCCTCAACGTCCGACTGTTGGACAAAACCAGAACTACAATAGGACTCACTTTGATCCTATTCCTATTACGTACACTGAACTGTACCCTATTTTGGTTCAAAAAGGAGCGATTACTACTAAGGCAACACCTCTTCCTCCAAATCCACTTCCACCTGGATTCAGATCTGACCTTCATTGCGCATTCCATGAAGGAGTTGCGGGTCACGATTTAGAAAGATGCTATGCACTAAAGGTTAGAGTGCGAGATCTGATCAGGGACAACCTCCTCAGCTTTCGTGACACCAATCCTAATGTCCAACGCAATCCTCTGCCTAAACATAAGAACTGAAACTTCAATCAACTTCAGCTCAGTTAATTCCCAAAGACAGGACAACTCATCCTTGTGTTTGATTAGTCACTGACCTTGTTTCTGTTTATTTTAAATTTTCCTTGTTTGTATCATATTTGTTTGCTTTCAAGCTTGTTTATCTTTAAATGTCAGTTTTAATGAAATGAGCATGTACAATATTTTGATTCAAATCATCTGTTTATTTGCATCTTTATGCTTTCTCTTTCAAAAAACAAAAACATAAAAAAAGCAAAAACTTAAAAAAAAAATACACCTCTTTTTCAAATTTTTGACTATACAAATATTTGTGGGAGGATGATAAAAACATAATACCCATAACTGCTGTCGGTATGCTTTCGAATAAAAAACTTTGCTGACGATGTAAGGCATTTTTTTCAATTCCCAAACACTGGAGATATAAGGAAGATAATCCCTCGTTAACCCCTTTGAGCCTTGAAGTAGGAGTTTATTTCTTTATAAAAAACCCATAATTTTAACCAGGGGCAGGGTAGTTCTCAGTTTAATTTGGGTTGTGTATTCAAGTTCAAAAAGTTTACATACAACAAGTAGATGCTGAAAACGTCTTTCAAATCAAAAACCAGTGATGGTCCGTCATAATCATCAAATCTTGCAGTCACTTTCTTTCTAAGAAGAAATCAAAAATAAAAAAAAGCCCGCTAAGTAAAAAGCTTAGGCAAAAACTAGGGCGTCCCGCTGACTATAAATTTCAAAAGAAATAGTTCAGGCAAAAGTTAGGGATAACACGGAGAAGAGATCCTTAAATCCTCGATCTTCAAAAAGTCCACAAAGACGAAAAACAACTAAATGTTGCAAAGAAGCAGTAGTTGCTGTCTCAAGACTTCTGGACCATCGTCATCACTATCATCAGTACAATTCTGAAACCTTTTGGAACCTGAAAGCACAATTTAAGTTTAACTGAGCATAGGACTGGAGAACAACACGAAGTTGGGGTGGGCACAAACAAATTTTAAGCCTTTATCTTTCTTTCATAAACCGTGAACCAGGCCACGTTATAACCCTCAAAAGACCTAATTGAAGCAATGTTATTTTGAGAGCATACTACAACAAGGTTACGTAAACTGACTCCAAAATCATTTTTTGCAAATAAATTGTTTTGGTATCATACCTCTATTTTACGTTTCATTCTGAATGTTTTAAACCACCGTGTTTTTAACCAGTAATTCATAATACTGTACTTTTTCTAAACAATGATTTTGTTTTCAAAATTCTTACATGAACTTTGCATTAAAGTTGCCATGTTTAAATAAACATTTTTTATTGCAAACTAGCTTTCCTCTCAAGGAATTTTCAAAACAGTTTAGAAACTTGGTCAGTGATCTTATCAGGGGCAAGTTCTTTCCAGAGCCTGTTAAGAATCAGTTCAAGATTTGTTCAGTGCAAGTCCTTCTCAGAGTTGGTTTATTTAGAAAAACTTTCAAGACTCATTACTGGGGCAAGCCTTCCTAGTATGCAACATACAGTCATTATCATTCAAGCTGAAGTAAGAATCAGTTCATTTACATCAGTCAGCAAGTCTGGGGCAATTTATTTGGAAAAATCCCCAGGAAAGCTATCCAGCCTTCCTCCAAGGATTATAAACTTGATACAGTTTATCAGTATAACAAAGAGGTGTTTAACAAATAACATTTTCAGTCCCTAAGCAATGGCAGTGATCTCTGTGTTGAGGAATCAGTCTTGTCTGTCACTCCCCAAAAGAGTATAAACTTGTTGATTTCCACTCTTCAAAGAGTCTAAACTTGTTGTCAGCATTTTCATTTACATTACATACATTTAATTATACATCATGACATTTTCATATACCATGCATTCAAGAGTGTTTTAATCCTCATTTTCATTCATCAGTGGTCATGTTATTATCAACATTTTACCTTTCTACAAAGTCCGACTTATCTGGCACCAATACTTTTATGTCTTTATCTGATGTTCTTCCAGATACAACTTTCTTTCTTCATCCGATGTTCTTCCAGATATGTCTATCTATTCTGATGCTTTTCCAGAACGTTTCTCTGTGTCTACCCGATGTTCTTCCGGATGTATCTTTTGGTTTTGAAGTTTTTCCAAAACCCGTTCTGATGTTTTTCCAGAACTTTCTTTGTTACTATCCGATGTTCTTCCGGATATGTCTGCCTGTTCTAATGCTTTTCCAGAACTTTCTTTGTGTTCATCCGATGCTCTTCCGGATATGTCTCTTTTATTCTGATGCTCTTCCAGAAACTCCTTTAATGTCTATCTGATGCTCTCTCGAATATGACTTTTTCTCATCTGATGTTTTTCCAGATGTAACTTTTGTTCTGATGTGCTTATCTGATGCTTTTTCGGATATGTCCATCATTCTACCAGTCTTCTAAATTTTTTTCCTGTACATTTAACGCTTTTCTAAATGTTTCGGAGTTACCCTCAAAGTTATTTTTAATACATCTAACGCTTTTCTAGATGTTGCAGATATGTTTTCCAGAGCGTGTTACTTCTTTCGCATCTGATGTTTTTCCGGATGTATGTATCTTTGTTCCAGGGTTTATCCATCTCTTTCCAAATACTCCTGAATACCCTTTGTCGCATCGGCAAATTTCCACAATATCTTATATCCCAAAAAAATTCTGTCTCCTGTGGCATCATTCCCCACAGTGTTCAAAAGTCTTCCATTCATCACATATCATTTCATCTGTATTCACGGTCAAAATTCTAGGTACTCTGATATTTAATCCTCTTATGCCTCGAATGTCTAAAACTCTTTGCTATTCATACCTTCAGGCCTAAGAAGATTAAATAAGGGCATCTGTCATACCCCAAATTTTGACCACCAACTGTCGAAACCTGATTGTGTTTTCACTTTGTATCATCTGCATATCATATCATCTATTTTTGTTTGCGCATTGTTTGAATTTTCAGTCAAAATATATACGTTAAAATCTCTGTCTTTTCTGGTTAATTATGCGAAAATCGATGAACGAACATGTTTTTCAATTAAATTTACAAATGTTCATTTTTCATCTATCTTTCGCACGATTTAATCGATTTCTCATTTTTATTTTAGTTTTACATATATAAAATAAAAATAAAAATAAAAATAATAAAATAATAATAATATAATAATAATATATATATATATATATATATTATTTTTAAAATTCATATATTTTGTTTTTTTTATATATATATTTTGTTTTTTTATATATATTTTTCTATAAATTTTTTTTTTTTAATACAATTTTGTTTTTATATTATTCTATTATATAGATATTTAAGGTAGCTTAAAAATTAAGTTAGCTTAAAAACTAAGTTAGCTTAATTTTTAAGTTTGTTATCTTGTTCTCCAAGCATTTTTTTCCTACAAATAGCACAGACATCTTCACATAATTCTCACACCAAAAACAATTTCCATGCTTGTTTTTCTCTCCATTCTCTCCCACACATATATTTCTCTCTTTCATTATTTATTTTTAATTTTCTTATTTCTAGTTTTAATTAGGTAAATATTGTTTAATTATTAATTAATTTAGATATTTTTATTTAATATTGATTAATTAAATTATTAATTAATCTTATTAAATATTAATATTTAAATTAATTGATAATTCTTCTTGTGGCCCATTTTTTTTTTAATACAACTTTATTTTTTTAGTTTAGTTAATCTTGATTAAATATTCTAAAATATGTTAATAATTTCTAAGTTATTAAATTTGCTTTAATTAATTTGTAATTAATCATTTAATTGTTTAAATTGTTTTATTTAATTATTTGGTAATTTATTCTTAGGATTATTTTCAAGTAAAACTTTTGTAAATAATTAATTAAATGTTCAAATTCGATTCTAACCACTTGATAAGACTTAGGGAATTTCTCTATGATCTCTGGTTTTCTCTGCTTTGTCTTTTACCTGATGCAGGAGTTCTTATATGATACTTTGGGGATCATTATCTCGCTTATGGAAGCTTGAGAAGAGGCATTGGACCTTGCTCCAATAGGTAAGTTTTCTTGAACTCATTATCCATGTTTTTATTCACACGATGTTTTTCCGTGTATATTTTCAATTGCCATGATATCACGATGTTCTTCCGTGTATATTTTATCACATGATGTTTTTCCATGTATTCAGTTTCACACACGATGTTTTGCCGTGTATATGCTTTTATTCTCCGGATGTTTTTCCGTGTATATTATATCTGTCTGTTACACGATGCTTTGCCGTGTATTCATTTATTCCGTGATATTTTGTCACGAATGCATGCTCCCTTAGGATCTCTTAGTTCAAATTTAATTTTCTATTTAGGTTTGAAATAAGACAGAGTTTAGGATGTTTAACCAAGCATGATAACATTAGGGTAGATTTCCCCTCTCGTCGCCGTGTGATTTAAACTTTATTTTCTGTAGTTCGTGCCCTATAAGGGTGAACTACGACTGCTCTGATTTCTCAAGATACCATTGAGAATACGTAGGCATAAGACTGTAAAGTCTTAGCGAGTAACCTTTTCTTTTTTCCATCGTCTCTTTACATCCGACGTTTTCCCGGATATTCGTATTTTCAACCTCTTATTTTATCTTTCAATCCGACGTTTTCCCGGATATTCATATCGCTTCTTTTCAAAACAACTTTCCTTGTGATTTAAATTCAAATACATATTTGTTATCAAAACTTTCTTTAATTTCTTTGTTGAACAACTAACAAAACAGCATGGAAGCTCTACAACGGGTAAGTGTTTATCCGCTTTCATTTACTGCTTTCATATGTATATAACTATATTGTGGGAAGCTGCGCATGGTTAGTCTTCTTTCATACCCTCTTTAAATACTTGTCATATATCCCCTGTATATATACTTATATCTGCTTAGAGTTTTCCCCGGCAACTAGGTCTAGAACTAGGTAAAGCCCTGTTGGTCACTCTTGAATACAAACAAAACTAGATCCCCCATAGGATTCTAGATACAGTCTTCCCTTCTCTTGGGGTTAAATAATATGGAACAAAGAGAAAGACAGTATTCTCGCTAAACCTTTTCTCAGACTGTCACCCTTAGAAATTGTCAAAGAAACTCTACTCCCCAGAGGTGATCTTTTCTTCGTGAATGGCATCTCTTGAGTTTCTTCCAAACCCTCGAACTTTCCTGGAATGATCTCTTCTCTGTGAATTGCATTTCTTGAACTTCTCTTGGTTTGGGGACCCACAGGCTTCCTAAAAGCATCCCCGCCTCCTCTTGGGCGTTGTACAAGGACCCTTCGGCTTCTTAGAAGTTCTCATGCCTTCTCTTGGGCTTAGTACAAGGACCCGACGACCTCTTAAAGGTATAGGAACAGAACCTAGTCATCCTTTGCTAGAGCAGTCTTTCTAGAGTCAAAACATCAAACCAATTTAGGGTTGATTCTCATCCCTTAATACATCAGCCTCCTCTTGGGCATCATACAAAGATCAACCTTCTCATACCAGTAGACTTGGACAGTCTCTTCTCCTTTTGGATCTCCAGAATCCCTCAAGTTTCCTAAAAACACGGAAAAAACCCTTTCTTCTTTCTTAACATCCGACGCTTTTCCGGATATTCCTTTTCTTTACATCCGACGCTTTCCCGAATATTCCTTCTATTTTCATCCGATGTTTTTCTCGGATATTTATATCTCAATCTTTAATCTTTTCACTCTTTCATATCAATTCCCACAAACACCCCTTTAGCTTCAATCTTGGGCTTTGAACAAGACACAAATACTCAACCTTTTAGCTTCAATCTTGGGCTTTGGACAAGACACCAAATATCTTTTTCCTCCCTTAGAATAGGAGGAACTACGATTGCTCTGATTTCCCTGTTTTCTTTAACGGGAATACGTAGGCATAAGATTGCGAAATCTTAGCGAGCACACTTATCAAAAACCTTAGGTCCAGTACCTTACCAAAATCATCGAAAAACCCAAATACAACAAAAATATTTTTTCAACATCTCTCAACCTTCCCAAAGGAGAAACTTTCCCAATTTACAGATAAACACCAGTAAGTAGAAAGCAGTAAGGAAAATTGCTAACAACCCATGGATAACCATGTATAGGATGGGTAGTTGACAACTCCCCATTGTATAACCTGACCCCAAGCTCCCCGATCTCTTAGCACTTGTTAAAGAAAACATTTGCGTGCAAGGTTAGTTTGAGATAACTTCCCTTTCCTTTCCATCTTCATAGGATAGATAAGAAATCAGAAAGTAGCACCCAATCCCATCCGCAGGCGGATGTGGGCGGTCACAAAAACCGCGCTAAACCATGCCTGATAGTTTTTTTCAAGGGACCCCTTAGCCCTTTCACTATTACCTTTATATGCACACCATGCTGCCAGACGCGTGTGGGAGGGAGAGATAACATAAATAATTGAATTGTCTGTGTTAAACATATGTGTTATAAGAATTGAATTGTCTTTGCAATATCAGGAGATGTTGAAATGTATCAACCATGACATGAAGGTGAAAAAGCTTCCATAACCCGATGAACCATGGTTTCAGGGTGTCTTGTAGCTATACGAGCTGGAGGATTTTTGTATGACCGGATATGGTTATATTAACTATGGTTTATTGTCTGTGCTTGCTGAGAGATGGAACGCAAAGACGTGGTCATTTCATCTTCTGATCGGTGAGATAACCATCACACTTGATGATATATCATACCTTCTACATCTTCCAATCACAGGAAGATTATTAAATAACTCTAAAATCAGTAGGCCTGAGATACTGGACCTAATGACGATTGATTTAAGAGCCGATCCGGGTAAAGCCCAAAAGGAGATACATGGCACCAAATTTTTTTCTTCATGAAAAACTATGTTGACCACCTGAATGCGGTTATGGATGTTGCAGGTGATGATGCACGAATTGCATATCATAGAATATGTGCATTGAAGTCATATTTCTTGATTTTGGTCGGCACGACCATTTTTTTGACAAAAGTGTGACCTATGTCGACATTGTCTACGTTATATACTTCGTTGACTTGGAGAGGATTCACGAGTATAACCAAGATATTTTGTTGGGTGTACTGATAATGTTAGCTGAAGGTAGTAAAGGGAAGACGAAACGGTTGACATGAAATAAGTGTCTATTTATGGTAATTTTATTCACCCTTACTAATATTAATCTTATAATACATGTGTTAGACCGTTACTGATATTTCATATGAACTATTTTCAAACATAGATCCACCAACATTTTTCACATCTCTATGTCTGGGAATATGTTGAAGACTACTTTGAGGAATTGCCACGTCCGTGCTCCATTTTCCCACTTAGGGGAAATCAGACGATTGAGCCGTTTTGGATTGCACTTGAGCGCATCGTGCCAGATGACATATGTTTCATGCCGTACGTGAGCACCGTCAAATGGGCCATTCGAAATGATATCATATTACTTTGGATGATTGACTTATGGGTATCGACTTATGTACCAAAAACTACTTGACCGAGTATTGCGGCAGTTCAGGAATTGCCACATGCATGCTCCATTTTCCGCGGTAATGTTGGGAACTGGAATATTTAGGATTTTTTTAGAGAAATATTACTTTGATACATCATTCTCTTCGAACATGTGTGACTTTTTGTATGACTAGATATGTTTATATTAACCATGGTTTATTGTCTGCTGAGAGATGGCACGCAAAGACGTGGTCATTTCATCTTCTAATCGGTGAGATAACCATCACACTTGATGGTTATATCATGCCTTTTACATCTTCCGATCACAGGAAGATTATTAAATCACTCTAAAATCAGTAGGCCTAATGTGCTGGACCTAATGGTGAATGATTTAGGAGCTGATCCAAGTAAAACCCAAAATGAGATAGATGACATCAAAATTTTTTCCCCATGAAAAACTATGTTGACTACCTGAATGCGGTTGTGGATGTTGCAGGTATTGATGCACAAATTGCATATCATAGAATATGTGCATTGAGGTCATATTTCATGATTTTGGTCGGCACAACCATTTTTTTTTGAGAAAAGTGCGACCTATGTCGGCATTGTCTACATCATATATTTCATTGACTTGGAGAGGATTCACGAGTACAACCGAGGTATTTTGTTTGGTGTATTGATACTCCATGTTAGCTGAAGGTAGTAAATGTAAGACAAAATGGTTGACAAGAAATGTGTCTATTTACGGTATTTTTTTCACCCTTAATGATATTAAGTTCATAATACATGTGCTAGACCGTTATTGATATTTCACCCGAATCTTTTCCAGACCAACATTTTTCACGTCTCTCTGTCTGGGAATATGTTGAAGTCTACTATGAAAAATTGCCACATGCTTGCTCCATTTTTCCACTCAGGGAGAATCAGACACTGAGCCTTTCTAGACTCCACTTGAACGCATCGTGCCGGATGATATATGTTTCATTCCGCGGTGAACACCGTCTGATTGGCCATTGGAGATGATATCATATTACTCTGGCTGATTGACTTGTGGGTATCGACTTATGTACCCAAAACTACTTGAACGAGTATTGCGGCAGTTCGGGAATTGCCACATGCATGCTCCATTTTCCGCGGTAATGTTGGGAACTGGAATATTTAGGATTTTTTTAGAGAAATATTACTTTGATACATCATTCTCTTCGAACATGTGTGACTTTTTGTGCTCTCTACTAATCGAGAGAATAATCAAAATACATTGAGTGCACTTTGTTACTAATAATTACGGAAATAAACCTACATAAATATATGATTTGATTGTAATTACAAGAATTTGCTAAGTTGTGAATATGCTGTCATTGATTCATGATGAATTGTGCTTCAATAAAATTAACATTAAGACAAAGAGATATCAAAAGTGTACTGAAATAACTGAATACAAGCAACTAAATGATAACAAAAATCAAACAGAAATTTAGATATTCAAATTTAGCCTTCAAAGAATGATAGAAACATTAGACATGGTGGTGTGGTAACTTTTCTGCCACCAAGAAATAGAAAAGTCCCATTACACCAGAATGCCTTATGCTGCTACTGTGGTTAGCCTCTAGAGTTAAGGTTTCACCATCAAATATCTTGATGGAACCTGGTTTAGGGTAACAAGTGGACATTCCTACAACATACCCTTTCTCATTTCCTGCTCCTTTTCCTTTTCCATATTTTGGGATTGAAGTGCATATAGCCCTCCCATCCTGACATTGCCACAACCAAAATTTCAATGATAATCAAACTCGAATCATCTACCGAACGTAAGTGACCATTACGTAATGTTACCTGTCCATATAGAGTTAATCCAACTGCACCTGCGTGCTGATGACCGACTCCATAGACGACATAACCACCGGTTTGCATCGGGAAGCTTGTTCTCTTGACATCAACACAGCCACTACCATTCAGATTACTTGTGCTGCAAGGTTCAACTTCATATTCCATCTGCATGTAGCAAAGAATCTGTTATTCGCACATGAACAAGTATAATAATATATATAGTAATATGAATTATTGTCTTTTGATTTGTGTTACCTTGCAATCATGCTTTAGACTCATTCCATTGGACTTATCTGAAATCTTCAAACTATCAGTTACATCAAATATATAAATCTTGACAGGTACCATAAACTGTTCCCAATTCATCCACATAACTGTGTATTTCAAGTAAAGCTTTTGTTTTGAGCCTAAAAACCCTTTCATCAGCTTACAGTTGCCATTATCAGGACAACATTGCAAACCTCCTCTATAATCTGGACTCAAATTTGCCGTAACATTGTACAAATCACATTTACACTCGGTGCATCCCATTCTATCTTCCACACCTCTTGTATCAATAGCATGAACATTGATCAACCATTTTTCCTCATACCCTTTTGGAATTTCTTCAGGATTACCAACTTCTATCCCATAAGGATCAGGAATATATGTTTTTATGCCTCTCGTTTCAGATCCAAGACCATAGTATTGTCCAAAAACATTGTCTTGACAGAAACCACTATTTCTTACAAAAACAATACCGTTTTGGCTATCGTTTTTCGCGTTTGTAGGTTGATGGTATCGTACGGCAACCCAATGGTGTAGATAAGTTTGATGGAGAGGTACTGATTTCCCTGATTCATCGACCAGCTCAGCATTCAAACTCTTGACTGAAATATGACCTCTAGGAAAATCAACATCATGGTATATTTTGTTTGAAACAGATCCTGGACTTAGCTCAATCTTGGGAGACAAGAAAACTTTTGTTTGAATATTTTTTCTAATACCAGCTGATGAGAATGATGTGCTTGTCAGAAACACTAGTACTAGTATTGTCCACGAAAGCTTCGAATTTTGTGATACAAATTTCATGTTGATATCTGTTTATAGCAACAATTAATAAATTAAAAGCAAATAATGGTGAATACTGTATCAAGAAAATATTACTATACTACTTATAATTCATGTTTATGCTAGCTATATATGATGATGGTGTTAATCATGTGAGAAGTAACGTACCTCTTGGGATGAAACTGAGCACTAAGAGAAGGTTGAAATGTTAAGATTGAAACAAGAAATATTTATATATGAAAAGATTGAGTAAGGTGGCTTTTGAGATGGTTTAAGGTATGGCGTTTACCAAACATGGATAGTAAATGGAAAGCACTATGTGTTAGAAGTTTCAATGCTTGTAACTGAATACGGTCGAATGAATCACTTGAGACATAAATAGTAGCTTTTTGGTAATCGGTTTCATAAAAAAATGTCTCTGACTGCCATTGGGTTTATCTTGGTCTAGGATCTATGTATGTTATGAATTTGTTGAGTGACTCTATAGAGGACATGAATGACAATAGATAGATAAGGTATTATAATACTCCTATTTAGACTTAGAGCTGGGTGGATATATAAATGTATAGTAACATAGTAATGGATAAATGATACTAACACTCTTTTTTTGATATTTGTTTTGGATAAAAACTTTAGTAGATTTTACATTTGAGAAATTGGTCTCGCACATTTGAAAAATGTCTACTTGAACTTTGAAAGATTAGTTAAAGATTCCGCTGATAAACTTGATCTTTGAAAGATTAGTTAAGATTCCGCTGATAAATATTTAATATTGTTTTTTTTATTATTTAAAGAATGAGTTTAAGATAATCACTACAATAAATAATATTTTTTATGACGAAACTTTCACAACGAATAATATAAAATTGAGTGTATAAGTATCAAAAGCGCATTGATTTTTTTTAAAAATCTGTTACCTCGGTTCTTTGTAAAGTCGATATAACAATATGCTTTCTCAGTGTTTGAGATTCGATTCTCAACTCCTGCAGTTTTATGTTTTATATGGAACCAAATAGGTACCTTTAATTTCCATAGATTTTACGTCGGATATGTTCATTCGATTTTTAAGAAAATCGAGATATATAGTCTCTAATTTTTTATTCTTTTTGGAATAAAAAAGGCGCCCTTATTTTTTAAAGTTTTACGCTGGATATGTTACCCGGTTTTCAGTAAAACCGCAATAAAAATTCTTTATATTTTTTATTCACTCAGTGTCTACCTCATTCACTTCTCAAGCCAACGAAAAAACACTTATTCTCCAATGAGCCCTAGCAAATGAACACTTCATCTCCAGCCAACAAAAGAACACTTATTCTCCAACGAGCCCTAGCGAACGAAAGAACACCATTAATCTCCGGTATGCTATTATTATTGTTGTTGTTCTTGTTGTTGCTTTGGTTCATTACTGTTGTTATCTTGTTATTATCCATTACTGTTATTCTTGTTATTCTCCATTTCTGTTGTTCTTGTGTATTATGGTTGTTTACTATTTTTTTTCAGAAGCTTTATGTGATTATGGATCGTAGTTGAATGAAAGCCAATAGATTGAGTGTAGAGTATGAGAATGGGTTGAAACAATTTCTTGATTTCGCAGAAAAAAAACCTTCCTGACAATAATAATGAGATTTTTTATCTTCCTTGTAAAAATTGGTTTAATACGAAAAAATATCATTGGGATGTTATATTCAATCATTGTGGTTGTGATGAAATTATTTAAAATTACATGAAATGGGTAAGGCATGATGAAACGACAAATAAGAGACTTTTGTCACATACAATTGAAGATGATGAAGTTATGAATGATACTCCAAAAGACATCATTCGTGATATTGGAGTTGATGATTTCAAAAAGATATCATTGTTAGATACTTTGAGAAGAGACATGGAAGATTCGTTGTATTCGGGATGTAAATTTTTTACATGATTATCGGTTGTGCTAAGATTATTTAATCTTAAGGCAGGAGGTGAGTGGACGGATAAAAATTTCACTAAATTGCTTGAATTGTTGAAAGAAATGTTTCTCGAAGGTAACACACTGCCGAACCGTACTAATGAGGCAAAGAAGATATTATGTCCAATGAGTTTGGACTATGTCAAAGTACATGTATGTCATTATGATTGCATATTATATAGGAAAGATTTTGAAAACTTGAAGGAGTGCCTGAGGTGTGGGGAGTCACGCTACAAGAAGAAGGACAATGATGTTGATGACGTTAATGGTGCAACTAGCAAGTGTGTTCCTGCCAAGGTGATGTGGTACCTACTGATAATTTCAAGGTTCAAGAGATTGTTTGCTAATGCTAGTGACACAAAGAATACTAGATGACATGCAGATGAAAGAGTGTGTGATGGAAAAATTCGTCATGTAGCTGATTCGTTGCAATGGAAGAAAATTGATTGTTTGTATCCAGATTTTGCCCTTGAACTGAGGAACCTTAAGCTTGGACTTGCCACCGATAGAATGAACCCTTTTGGTAATTTGAGTACTAACCATACGTCATGACCTGTTCTTCTCATAATTTACAACCTATCTCCATGGTTGTGCATGAAGCATAAATATATAATACCATCGATGATGATTTCAGGTCCAAAACAACTAAACAACGACATTGGTGTTTATTTAATGCCACTGATTGGAGATTTGAGACTTTTGTGGGAAGAAGGTGTTGATGTTGATGATGTGTATACATGTGATAACTTTAAGTTATGTGCCATGTTGTTTTGCACAATCAATGACTTTTCTGCATATGGTAACTTGTCTGGATACATCGTCAAGGGACATAGAGAGTGTCCTATATGTGAAGTTGATATATGTCACCACCAATTACAAAAAGGAAAAAAGATAGTTTATCTTTGGTATCGAAAATTTCTAAGACCAAATCATCCATATCATAGATTGCGGAAGGCTTTAATGGAAAGCAGGAGTTTGATATCACTCCAAAGCCCTTAACTAGGAAGGAAGTTTATAGAAAACAATAAAACATTAAGGTTGTCTTTAGAAAGAAACAAAGAAAAGTCCGCGGAGAAAAATATTTAGAAAAAGAAGTAGGTATTCTTTGATCTTCCATACTGGTCTAGTCTTGATGTAAGACATTGTCTTGATGTGATGCATGTGTAAAAAAATTAATGTGATAGTCTGATTGGAACACTTCTCAACATTAAAGGCAAGACAAAATATACTAAGAAATCCCACGAAGATATGGTTGTGATGGGTATACGACAAAAGTTAGCTCCAAAAGAAGTAGGAAATATAATCTATTTTCCCCCTAGCATGTCACACTCTTTCTAAAAAAGAGAAAAAAAAATTGCGATTGTTTGCAGGGTATCAAAGTTCCCCAATGGTACTCATGAAATGTGAAGAAACTTGTGTCAGAGAACGATCACAAATTAGTTGGCTTGAAATCTCATGATTGTCATGTCTTGATGCAACAACTTCTACTAGTGGCTATCCGTGGCATTTTACCAAGAAATGTAAGGGTGACTATAACTAGATTGTGCTTATTCTTCAATGCTATATATAGTAAAGTTATTGATCCTAGAAATTTAGATGACTTGGAACACGAAGCTGCAGTTATCTTGTGCCAATTAGATATGTTTTTTCCTCCATCATTCTTTGACATTATAGTTCACTTAGTTGTTCATCTAGTAAGGGAGATTAGAATTTGTGGTCCACTTTATTTACGGTGGATGTATCCGGTAGAGCGTTACATGAAGATTTTTAAAGGGTATACAAAGAATAATCACCGTCTAGAAGCTTCGATCGTAGAAAGGTACATCATATAAGAAGCTATTGAGTTTTGTACAAACTATTTATCAGAAACTTCCTTTATAGGAATTCCTAAGTCTCGTTATGATGGATTTTATGATGGTAGAGGTATTCAAGGTTTAAATGTTAAGGCATTTTTCTGAGATGTAGTTCTTCAATCACATTTGCATACATTGAATAACCTTAGTGAAGTTCAACCTTACTTGACCGCTCACAAAAGTCTTTTAAAGGAAAAATTCCCCTGGATGAATGAAAAATGGTTGTTGACAGCGTATAACAAAACTTTCAAAAAATTGGTTTAATGAAAGTATTTCTAAAGAGAGTAGTGCATCAGATCTTTGCAAATGGTTGTCACGTATGCCTAAGTTTATTGTAATTACTTGGAGTACATACGACATTTCTAAATATTCTTTCTATACAAAATCAAAGGATGATCGTAGCACCATGCAAAATAGTGGGGTTATGGTTGAGGCTGAATCCATGTACTTTTATAGATCCAAAGATAACAATCATGTACTAGCATCTAGGGCGTACTTTGGGGTCATTGAGGAGATTTTGGAGATTGAGTATGTTTCTTTTAAAGTGTCTTTATTTAAGTGCAAGTGGGTTGACAGTAACACTAGTGTAGAAATCGATGATTTGG
Organism: Lathyrus tuberosus; assembly: GCA_022829125.1. NCBI lineage: Eukaryota > Viridiplantae > Streptophyta > Magnoliopsida > Fabales > Fabaceae > Lathyrus > Lathyrus tuberosus. The sequence goes on along the minus strand of JALAZF010000396.1, from coordinate 2,423,255 downwards.
GATTCACGCGGGCTGATATTCGTTAGGCAACTTATAAGAACGAACCTTTCATCATGGCATTCCATGTAAATTTTTTTATGTCACTGATCCTTCTAACACTAGATGTTCAATTGTTCTTCAAGGTAAACCATCTTGCCGATAATACTGATGAAAATTAAGATTTTAACTATGAGACGCCTTGTTTAGCAACACATGTACATCAAGCATCTGAAGAAAATAATTCAGATGATATGCATGCTATTCGTCGTGATTATGAAGAGGGGATATGGGAAAACTAGTAAGTAAATGTTTTATATCCCTTTGAAATTTATAATTAATCATTTTACTCCTTTTTAGTCATTATACTATATATTTAAAGTTGTTGTTGTTTACCTAATTAGTTTCAAATAATGTTCAAACTATAGGTGCATAAGGACCAATGACAAATCCTATTGGACAGACTACCCAACTTTCCATTTTGGTTATTGCTTTTCTTTCATAATCATTTGTTTTAGTTTTGAAAATGGTTATGTAATACAAGTTCCAAAAACCATGGTTCTATAATTTTGTAATTGGTTCTAAAAATATGGTTCTGTAATACAGGTGATAACGATATTACAAAAAAATCCCTCGGGTTTTTCATAAAACTGAGGTAATAACATTGAGATAGTACCTCGACGTTAAATAAAATCAAGGTAAAAACATAAGCGCGCCATCTAGTTTTGAAAATGCTGATGCTGGGGATCGAACCCACAACCTTTTAAATTCTAACCTCGACTTTAGATTAACCGAGGTGACACATGATTGTTTTTCATGTCGCCGTCCATTACCTCACCTGTGTAGCTGAGGTTATATGCATTTCGCGGCCGTCGTTATATATGTTATTTGTAGTAGCGAATTTACTGTCGGTGTAAAGAAGTATTACATATATATCCAATTATATTATTTTATATTGTTAAATCTTAACAATATTTTAAAAATAAATGTGTGTTGTGGCGAGATACACATCTCTCATTGATTAAAAATATACAAATATTTTATGAAGGTGAGAAAAGTACACAAGAAGGGGGGTTTGAATTGTGTTTTCCATTTCTTTTAAATCTGTGTTTGAATGGAGTTTAGAATCTGAACTGGTGTTCAGATTCTGTTTATACTTAGCAGCGGTGTTAACAGAAGCAAATAAATAAAAACAGAAGACACAAATATTTATACTGGTTTCCCTCCGATAGAGAGTAGTTCAGTCCCATTGCTTCACAAGAGGTTTTCACTATAACCAAATCATGATTACAATCGCTTATGCATTCTACATAAGACTTTTACACTGCTCATACCCTAGGTCAAAGACTTTCTGCTTAAGTCATCCAAACTAAAGACTTCTGCTCCAAGTCCTATGAAAAAAATCTCCTTGCTTGAACCCCTCAGATTCAAGACTTACTGCTCCATATTTCATGAACCGAGCGAACCTGCTCAAGCCACACTGGCCCAAGACTTCTTGCTTGCATCCCCTCGACACAAGACTTCTGCTCAATCAATCCACTTGATTAAGACTTTCATTGCTCAAGCACATAACATAAGACTTACATGGCTCAAGCATCTTGGCGAGAGACTTCCTTGCTTGTATCCCAATGATACAAGACTTTTTCTCAATCAATACACTTGATTAAGACTTTCAATGCTCAAGCACATAGCAAAAGACTTACATGGCTCAAGCATCTTGGTGAGAGACTTAATCTAAACTGCTAAACAAGTCCAGCAGAATAGAGAACAAGGTGTACTTGATACTAATATCAGAGGTACAGGAAATCACCATTAACAAAGACCTAAAGCTCTTAAGATTTCTAAGATATTCAATGTGTAAAAAATCTTAAGGCTTTTACAATTACAACCAACAACAAAAAATCTGCATAAAATATAGAATTGATAATTGCTGATCTTGTTACTCCATCCTCTGGTCAATCCTTGTTAAAGATTTAGTTTTAACCTTTAGCCACTTATATAGTTGTTGCAGCAGACTAGCCATTGGATGAGATAACTTGATCAGTGTCTTTGCTTTACTCCATAGTACAAGAGTCGTTGAAGATAGATACACCAAAAGATCTTGATCCATTGTGTAACATGTTTAACCGTCGAGTTTTCAAGAAGATCCTATACTATAGAGTTGTTGGAGAGGATATTTGTAAAGCATGTCAACCTTTCTTGAACCTTGTGAACTCAGACTCCAGCTGACAAACTAATTTGACAATACAACTTGCTTTATGCAGTACAACCAACTTCATCTTTATCACCAACTCTGAATGATACCAGAAATCAATTTACATTCACCAAGTGTAGAGACAATTATGTTGCTTCTTCTGATGCTGAGACCTTCAGCTTCAGTGTCTACGCCAGACATCACTTAGTAAGTGTTCTTCAGATTCTGCATCACCAGAAGCTAGCAATCTAGCTTCTCTCAAGTGTGTCTTTATATATCATATTATGTATCTAATATTTACAAGTATTAGAACCTGCACATAAGAAACACACATCAAATAAAACCATTGTTCTTTAAATACTTTGTAATCATCAAAATCCAAGAAATATATGTCATGAACAAATCTTGTTCTAACATTTTATACTGTCGGTATATATTCTTTTTTCTCTTAAACAATTGCGTTGAAGAGGAATTATATCCTCATCTATATGTAAGTTTATTAACTATTTTGTAATACCCCATATTATCTAAATGCTCAATTGGATATCAGATGAGATCAGATGAGTATCTATGTGCTCTATCTTTGGTTAATTGGATTAATGGAATCCTCTAAGTATTTTAAGTATGGTCAATTGGGATCATTAGAGTAATTAAGTTAACTCTAAAAATATCAATTAGAGATGTTTTACCCTATTGGATTATATTATATAATAAGTTTATATATATATATATATATATATATATATATATATATATATATATTTGTTAGTAAGAAGGAAAGGGAAATAGAAGAAGAAGAGAAAGAGGAAAATAGAGAAAGGAGGAGAGAAAAGGGAAAAGAGAGGAAACGCTCAAGGAAGAAGAAGAAACTCATGGATCATCTCTTCATCTATTCATCATCTTCTCCAAACTCCTCTTCTATCTCTAAGGTGGGTTCTAGGTAGAACTTTAAGTATAGAATTATGATTGGAAACCTAAAATAGAAATTGTTAGGTTATGAATGATTTTTTTGGAATCGATGTTCTAACGGTTAAAACGTGAAATAAACCGCGTAGAATAGTCAGGTTATGTGTGTATTGAATTTAACATGCCTGTTTTAATGTTCCCATGAGTTTTGATGGATTTCCATTGGATTTTGATGCTGATAATAACAGGTTTTTGGTCTCAGACTCAGTGGTAACCGGTTACATGCAGGAAAATTACAGGTTTTACGTGAAAATGAACTGAGTAACCGGTTACCCATTCTAAGGTAACCGGTTACCAAAATGTGTCTCTAAACATGATTTTAGTTCTATGACAACAGTAACACTTGAAGAACACTTGAAGACTGAAGTAACTGGTTACTCACTTTGAGGTAACCGGTTACCACTGTTGGTTGATGAAAAATATTTTAGAAAATTAATAACTTTTGAACCGTGATTCCGATCGAAGCGTTCTTGGTATCGTTGGAAAGCTACAACGACCCTCTTGAAAAATATTTAGTGGCAATTCAATGAAAATAATATTTATGTGATATGTTGTGATAAATGTTTTACTTGTGTACATTGTGTTATACCATATCTATCTGACTATTGTTAAGTATGAATGAGAGAATATGCATGCTTAAAATGAGTTAGGAAGAGTGAGGAAACTTTATCCCAAAACAAATTATATGATTCTAGGTTGTGACTAGGATTATGATAGAGAATCTAGATGGCGATACTCGGGCATGTGATGTAGAAAGGTGCATCCTTGCCGAGTAATGATTTAGAAGAGAGTGAAACACTAGTATGGAACATGTGTGAACCTTGTGTTGATGAAAAGGCGAAAGGGCCTTAAGGCGAATGTGGCCTTGTGATTGTCGAATACAATTACGTTTGTGTGTGAGATCACGTAATCGTAACTGTTTCCCTTGAGTTGCCGTTTCATGAGCTTGGAGCTCCTCTGGAATGTATGCATGATTACTTAGTAAGTTTGATTCCCACGTGTAGTACGAATGAAGCCTATATGGTAAAGAGACTTGTGATGGTTAACAGGCCATGAGAAGTGACGGTTCACGGTTAACAGGCCGATGATCCCGAATCTATTTCGTATGCCATGTAAATTACAAGGATCCATGACTTGGGTCAACTTCTAGACGTAGAAGTGGACGGGAAAAGGGGATACCTTGGTAAGGTTATCGATTAGTGATATTTTGAGTTGGTGGACTCATGAACATGTTTCCATATAGTGTAAGATTGTGAACTCAAGGTCATTTCCCTTCCCTTTTGACTTGAGTTAAGATTGGTTAGAACCCTGTAAAGCCGAGAGAATCCATAAGATAGGGAACTCACTGAGATTAATATCTCACCCTATTATAGTTGTTATTTTTCAGGTAGTGTTTGTAGGTTTGATTTACAAGTGGAGCTATGCTTGGATGTTTCAAGAAAAGCTTAGCTTTAGTTTTTCTGCTGTGTAATTTTTTGTATGCAATTGAGGATATTGTATAATGATCTTAGTTTTTATTGTTTTGGCTAGTTTCCATATCTTGTACCATAGATTGTGTTTATGTTTTAGAATGGTCAAGTATGTGAATTATGCAATTAGGCACTTGTGATGGTGTCAGTACCAAATAAAATGCTTGTATAGTATTATTCTAGGTATATATTATACAGGGCATTACATATTTTATAATTAAATATTTTATAAAACGTTAGGTACGAATGCAAGAAATTGAAATATTTGTCTAAAAAATCATAAAAGTAAAATAAAAGTAAAGAAGATAAAGTACATATGTAAATAATTTGATTGAGTGACCGAATATTGTTTGAAACTATGGCCATTACATTATGGCCTACTGAAAATGTTGTTTCAATTGAAAATTTATACGATAGTGTGTGATTATTCATTCTACTTTAGAAATATCTGGCATCTCACGTTTAACTGACGTCTTATATATTTCGATATACTTTGTTGACTCTATCAAAAAACAATTATCGAAAAAAACTAATTGAAGAAAAGAAAGAATTATAAAAAGTTGATGAGGAAGAAGAAAAGAATAAGAGAGTTAAAGAAGAGGAAGGAAAACAAAGAGAAAAGTGATGAACAAGGTTGAGATTGATATAGTTATCAAGGTTTTAAAAAATGGTCCACGATTGCAAATACGGCTAAAAAAATGGTATCAAAGCCTTCCGATACCATTATTAACCATTTTAAGATTGAGAAAAAAATCACAGCCGAAACGTCATTACGACTGCGATAAAATGCCGTTACACCCCTGAAACACCGTTTCATCCACGAAACACCTATCGCTCCCGAGATTTTCATCGAAGTACAAACGCGAAAGTGGCGCGGAAATAGAGTCGCCAGCAATGTGTATTTATCCCAAGAGAGGGAAAGGAAACACTGTGTAAACCTGAGGGAAGGAAAAAGCATGGTCATCGCGACCAAGAGAAATGGGTAAGGGAGTCGGTTATGCGAGGGGAAGGTATTAGCACCCCCACGCGTCCATCGTACTCGATGGGATCCATGCTTGTTGTCTCGATCAAAGGGTGTCGTCGTCTGGAGCTCCATTGCTACTGGAAAGGAAAAGGAACGGGAACGGTGGAGAACGAAGAAATGAGGAAGAAAAGAAAAAGAAGTGACTCGATAGGACATCGACGTCCTATGCCTACGTATTCCCTCGTGTAATGGGAAAGTCAGAGTCAACGTAGTTCGGACGACTACGAACTAAGGGGGGAGGTTGCTCGCCCAGACATCGCCGCCTGGTGCCTACGTATCCTTAATCTAACGAGAGAGACAAAATCAGAGCAGTCGTAGTTCGACCTAACGAGGTCTTAGTTTTTTTTATGAGCGACGTTAAGTTCGCGTCCGGCAGTTAGGGTCGATGCCTGTTTGCGACGAGACGGAAAGTAACGTGCTATTTTCTGAAAAAAATTTGAAACTTAACAATCCCGAAGGATGAAAGAGGTTTGAGTTTGTTTGTGTTTTTTAGATAGAAGTGGATTAAAGTTAGTTCATAACTTTCATTGCATCCAAGTCTACAACATAGGAACGAATGCGTCGCATATCGTCCCCAACAGGACGTATGCTAAACACCCTAGAAGAATGAAGGGAGACCCCCCATTCCTCACTTCCCACATACAAGGCTCATGCGCAATACACGTTAAATTTATTAAGTGTTTTAGAATGGTTATGAGATGAGAAGAGAAGACTCAAAGGAAAAGAAAACACTAAGGGGAATTTTATCCTAATGTTGTCATGCAAAAGATGGCCCTAAAGTTGAGTTTGAAGAGCAACCTAAGTCTAAAGAGAGGGAGGGATATCACTATCTAATGCTTACCCTACCTCACCTTAATCAAAAATTAAGGATGAGCTAGGATCCTAAAGGGATGTGAAGCAGCTCTACACAATCAAGTATTATATCATGTAATCCACTCACAAAAGAAAAATAGAAGTAAAAGAAATGAGAGATGAAAGGAGGAATGAGCATGGATAAGCATCCACATGCTCATGTGTCTTACCTCTGCCCCTACATAAAAGGTTAGCACAAAATAAACACAAGTATTGAATACAAGTGAAAGAAAGTAAAACAAACAATGCTAGTTGCCTTAAGAAGACAACCTAAGAAGTAAACAAGGTTTGAACTAAAAGGAAAGACTCCTAAGGGTTAATGATCATACAAGGTCAGTAGGTATAGGTCAAAGTATCCTACTAAGGTTAACATGCCCAATGAAAACAAATAATGTCAAACTATGCATCAAATGATCATACAAATGCAAGTTATGCGCTAACTATGCAAGATGAATGTATATGACTCATAAACATGAATAAATGCATATGCAACCATTAAAGTCAGAAGTGAATGACATTTATGAATGCATGAAGATGTCATTAAGATGGCATATGAATCATGAATACAAGCATAGAGAAGATGGAGCAAGAAGAAGTGAAAACAAACACTACTCAAGTTCAACAAACATGCATACTTGTAATGCAAGTAAAGAATGAAGATGCAAGATGATCACACATGTTTAATGGATGCAAGTCAGTAGCATATGGTATGTGGGATGACATTTATAATGCAATAATGAGCATACAAAGTTCACACAAGTCTCATGTTGATGCAAGTTCAAAAGTAGAAGCAAGTATGTACAAGTAAAACCAAACAAGTATTCAAAGGTTCATGAACTTATGACGCATGCAAGATGCAATTAGAAGTCATGCTATATGATTTAGATTGATCACAAACAGCATATGAATCAATTTTCAATGGATATTCAAAATCACACAAGCATTGAAGAAGGCAAACCATCAAAGTGTGTAAGAAAAGAAACACAAGTCCACGAAACAATTCAAGTTCAAACGAGTGTATACAAGTCAATCCAAGATGAACAAGTAATGACCTATAATGAGTAATGAGGACCTATAATATCCATACAACATGATCTCAAAGTATCTCAACAAGTACCCAATAGGATTGCATACAATGCACATCAACCCTAGCACATGGTCTCTAATATTCTCATACACAAAGATGCATTTATGAATTCACAAGGAACATGTTAAGAAGACAAGAAAATTTAAAGATGCAAGTATATTAAAGTGAAAACATCCACTGAACATGTCTCAAAAGAATGAATGAAAATTCATCAAGGATCATACTCAAACATGCTTCACAAGTTCACACAAGTAACACAAGAACTATGCACAAATATGACATTCAAACATCAATATAAAATGCCCTTAAAAATCTACAAAAATATGCATAAAAGGCCTCAAGATGTTATACAAGCATGTATCAAGTTTCATGTCAAAATTCAGATCACAAGTACCTCAAACAATTCATCAATGTAACATGTATCATGAATAAGGTTCATACAAAATGCATCACAATGGAAAATTCACAAAAAATAGAAAAATAATCCAAAAATGAGAAATAAAAATGTCAAAAATTAGTTAAATGTGTGAGGATGCTCCATGAATTTATTTAAAATTTTTAATTATTCAGAAGTATTTTTAAAAAGTAAAATGTAAACAAGTATGAAAAGAAAATAAAAACAAAAGGAAATAGCCAGGGGGTGCAACGAAAGCAAAAATCCAGTTCAAAAAGGCACTGGGCTCAAAAGGAGGGGGTGCAGATATCAAAGAGCACTAAGCCCAAAACGTGTGTAAGCCTGCAGAGCATGTGGTGAGGTTCAGTCAAAGTCTTGACTCAATCAGAGCCATTGGATCCAGGTCAACCAAGATGATCACGAAAGTAAGCCAATCATGTGGCTTAGGATGAACGCACATGATAAGATAGGATGATGCAAACATGTGGAATCATATATCCACAATAAAATCAGAAAAGTGAAGCACGTGCAAGAGAGCATGTTCATTAATGCGCTGGAAGTTTAACATGCGTTGGATCAAAAATAAATGGAAGGCTGAGATTAAATTTGGCAAGGAGTTAGGGTTTATGTGAGTTGAAGAACTTAGGTGGCCGTAGAAGACTCTGATCGTCTTCTCCGGCGAGTCTCCGCCGTACTCAGCCTTCAAACATCACAGAAATTCGCAAACCATACATCATTCTCTTCGTTTCTCCACGTAGAACACGAGTCTACCATTAGAATTCACAAATATTGCACACACGAAGCAGATCGAAGGCCACAAGTTTTGCCCTAAAAATTTAAACTAAGCACCTAAGGTTCCTATCAACTAGCCAGAGTTCACATCGCTCCTATTGAGCTCCAAACCACACAAAAACCGGCTTGAATTCACAAAACGAATGTAACAGAATTTGAGAAAGAAACCTGTGCTTGATGAAGCTTTGGTTCGAAAGAAAACCAGAGGTGAGGTTCCTTAGTCTTTGGAGATGATTATTGGCCAAATAAAGGCTATGGAGAACTTGTTGTTTGCTGAAAAAGAAAATCAGTGGAACAAGCTTGAATGAGATGTAGCAACTTCAGTTTCCTTCCTTGCTCCATGGATGATTCTTGATGAAGAACAATGGAGATATTTGCAGAGAGAGATAGTTGAAATGAAGTTTTGAGAGAGAGAAAAGTTTGAGAGAGAGTGTGAAAATGAGAAAGAGTGAAGAATGACGAGGTTTGTTGAAATTCTATTGGAGAAAGCTTATATATGTGAGGTTAACTTCTAACTGTCATGGTTTACAGTTAGAACCATGGTTGAGTTAAGTTAGAAGTGAGTGAAGTTGAAATGCAATTGAAAATGGAGAATGAGAGTGAAGTGTAACTCGAGTTCATGCTCATGTGTGGAGGGAGTATGAGATCCTATGGTGTTCACAATGATGAAGGGTGAAGATGTGATTCAATTACAGAGTTTGCAACAATCAAAACTTATTGTACAAGTTTCTTTCTCTCTTGTTTGGCCACTTTAAGTAAAGGGAGTACAAGAGTGTGTATGCGTGTAAGAGTGTTGCATGGCTTTATATGGCAATGTTTTTTGATGATGCATGGCTGTAATGAGATAACATATACAAACAATGCAAGACATGTCTATTTTGGCAGCCATGACAACATAAGCATGATGGTGTCTTTGGAATGAAATATCTCAATGGTAAATGAATGAAAATGATTGATCTTGGGGGCTATGGAAAGATCTCATGGTGGAGAACAAGATTGAAGTTTGGAACAATCACAATGGAAGCCCTTAAGATGCTTAAAAATACTCATGAAAGTGCTTGGTCATAACTGAGTTGGCTGACCAACTTGCCTTGGTTCGTGCCCAGCCATGTGTGTGAAATGAATCAGTTTGAGGCCCATGCTTTGACCCTTCATATCTCCCAAATGGTTGATCATATGAAAAATTCCCCAACATCAAGGTTGTAGAGGAGATTGAGAGGAGTAAAACTCACGTTGAACATTTTTTCATTTGAATCCTCCATCATAGAGTAATTTTGCCATGAACTTGGACCATGCATGCACATAAGGTGTTTGATCAAATTACTCCGAGCCAGCTCGTCCATGACTTGCCTGCCTTGCCCAAAATGCCTTACAAGCCTCCAACTTTGAACAATCATAACTCCTTCAATTTTAATCCAATGGAGGAGTTCTTGCTATGGTTTTGAAGCTTAGAATGTGAACTTTAAATAGGCCTCTTGAAATTTTCAATTTAAAGCTGGTATCATGAAGAAAGAGAGCTCCAAAGATGATGGTTCAGCTTGCCAAAACTTGCTATATTAGGAAACCCTAATTTCTATTTTTAGCAACTTTCCATATCTTTTGATTTCTTGTGAATCTCTTGACATTTCTTGATCAAATCTCCATCAATGGACATATTTGACATGAGGAACAAGATTTTGACCTCAAAAAGTCAGGAGTTGACTTTTTCCTCTGCACAGTTGACTTTTCCCCAATCTGATTAATTCTCTACCAATTGATCAATTAAAACCTTCTGAAATGAACCAATGGTCAATACTCCATCATTAGACAATTGAAACCATATGTAAAACCTTGAAATCAAACTTTGGCTCAAAAACACACTTGCACTGACTTTTCACCAAAACCCTAATTTCGCACTAGTTAGGAGAATGTGATTCACTTGAAACTCCTTGCCAAGCTTGATCATATGATGCGGTGATGGACCAATAAGATACCTTAAGGTCCAAGACTCCTTTGCGGCTTAAGTAATGATGATATTGAGACTATCTCTCCTCTTGGTGTCTTGGATTGCACACATGAACTTTTACTTGAAGCTCTGGAAAACATCTTCTTCTCTTGAGTTAGCTCATATACCTTGATCCCATGCTAAGAACCAATGCTATGCAAAGATGATAATGCAAGAATGAAATGAAACATAAGCCAGTTAGAGGTTAGAAAAAGAAAGGGCAAATTTCAGGGTGCTACAGCTGCCCCTATTCAATCAACTTGGTCCTGAAGGTATGATAGCAACGACTTTCAGACATTCAAGGATACACAGAGATTGAATACCAAAAGAACCCTGAAATTTGCAAACTGTGGGGACAATGAAATGAAGTATTTGCCAGCCGAAGGCGGACTACCCAACAAAATAATACGATTACAGCCGAAGACGAACTCGAAATGGAAGACCGACCGAAGGCGCTCTACCCAACAAAATAATACGAGGACGGCCAAATACGAACTCGAAAAGGAAGACCGACCGAAGGCGGACTTCGCTGGGGATAACAGGACAGCCAAGGGTAAAAGCCACAATTTTACGACCCTCGAATTCATCTGGAATCAAAGTTGGGGAAAAGAGAAGTCTAAACAGACAACTCTGTAGGGGTGTACTAAAATGTACAACTATCTGAAGGACAAATCCACTGGAGATCTCACTGGGGATAAAGTAAAACAAAATCTTCTGAGTTATGCCATCTCTGCTGAGGAAGAGAACTGCGTTTCACAAAATAAGTCAGACGAGAACTGGATTTCACAAAAATAGGTCAGACGAGAACTGACTACCAGGCGAGAACTGGGTTTCACGAAATAAGTCAGACGAGAACTGACTACCTGGTGAGAACTGGATTTCACAAAAATAGGTCAGACGAGAACTGACTACCAGGCGAAAACTGGGTTTCACGAAATAAGTCAGACGAGAACTGACTACCAGGCGAGAACTGGATTTCACAAAAATAGGTCAGACGAGAACTGACTACCCGACGAGAACTGGGTTTCACGAAATAAGTCAGACGAGAACTGACTACCAGGCGAGAACTGGATTTCACAAAAATAGGTCAGACGAGAACTGACTACCAGGCGAGAACTGGGTTTCACGAAAGAGATATCAGGCGAGAACTGACTACCAGGCGAGGACTGGGTCTCAAAAAGAAAGACCGGCCGAAGGTGGAATTTCAAACAAAGGATACGAGGACGGCCGAAGGCGAACTCGAAAAGAAAGACCAGCCGAAGGTGGACTTTCAAACCCAAGATAATACGAGGACGGCCGAAAGCGAACTCGAAAAGGAAGACCGGCCGAAGGCGGGCTAACCTAAGGTTAGTAGAATCAACAGATCTACAAAGATGACTCCGCTGGGGAAAAGAGAAATCTAAACAAACAACTCTGTAGGGGAGTATATGAAGGAATAAGAATAAGAAGGACGAATCCACTGGTTGCGGTGTAATGTTAAACAACATCTCCCGAGTTACACCACTTTCTGCTAGGGAAAGAATCTCGTAAAAGATATCAAACCTGGCTTATGCTTTGAATGCATATGTTTGAATTTTCTATGGCGTAATGCTCGATACAAAATGGAAATGCTACGCATTTGGGAGGATGCCATGCAAGAATGCTTATGCAATGCAAAAGAAGTGTCTCAGCAAAATAAATGCTAAAGACAAAGGCAACTCCACCGGGGATGACAGACTAAATTGTCCTCTGAATTAAAAGATCTTGCTGAGGAAGATTTCACTGAACGGCTTCCTGATCACAAACTCTGCTGGAGATGAAAACTCTGAGAGAAGTTCCACTCTGCTGGAGATGGATAAAAATGAATATTGAAGATGGAACCCAAAGAGAATTTCTCTCCGCTGGGGATTACCAACAAATTCTACCGAAGATAGAACTCAAAACCTGGATCTAAAAGATGCCAATAACAATTGGACTTAAGACCTGCTGGGGATATCAACCGCTGTTGAACAAAACCACTGTGAAGATCACCAACAAACTCTGCTTGGGGAACAAGTTAATAATACCGAACCTGCTTGGGGAGATTACTGAACTTAACCTACTGTTGGGAAATGCCCTTACCTTCACCCTATTGGGGAATACGATCCACTACCAATAAATCTGCTTGGGGAACGGTAGTTGACGACATCAACTCTGCTAGAGGATAACATCGAGCTTACTCACCTGTGGGGGATCAGACCATACTATTGCTGGTGAGAAAAAACATTTCCTGACTAGCTGAGGAGAATGGATGCCAAGACTCTATGGGGAAAACAACATACTTTTCCACATATGATATTCCATCAGTCTTTTACTGGGGATGCAGAAACATCAACTTCTGACTGCTTGCTGAGAGAGTAATAAATCAACCACAACTCTAGCTGAGGAAATAATCCTCTGTACTCTGGCTAGGGAGGGCAACAACCTGCTGAGGAGGATAAACGTTCAATGTTGGGAGAGTAACTCTACTAGGGAGAAACTTGGGTGTTTCACGTTTCTGTTGATCAACTACATACTGATCTCCATACACGACCAACGACCCCTTGAACTTTCCACTTGCCCCAGACCACAGGGTCTAATGGAAGAAATCATCTTAAGAGGATTTTATAGAGGACCGAGTGTTCACACTGCCCCAGGGTCTTCAAACTCTTGGAGATATTTATCAGATCTCGACATAACTGCCCCAGACTTCATAATCCATGAAGTAACTTGCCTCGAAAGAATTTGTAATGACTGGAGATATTCTGCCCCGGTATCTTGAACCTTGACGAGATGCTTTCAATTAACCGTCTTCAGGAGTGGATAACTCCCTATGCTCTTGAGGTGGCCTGCCCCAGTACGAGCCTTGAAGTGAATTTTCCTCTGATTGACTGGTCTTCGAGAGATTTGCCGAATCTCAACATGATTGCCCCCTTTTAGCTGCTTCAGGGAGAGTTTTCAATGTGACTGCTCCAGATTGACTGCATCTTATCACCATTTGTCGGGAACGCCTAGGTTGCGCACAGTATCTTGGCCACATGTCCCTTGACATGACTGTCCTTCAGAATTTCAAGTATCTCAACTTGGCAGGATCGAGCTTCTCGACTGACGTTCATTGTGTAAGCTTTCTTGATGCTTAGGCATATGTATGCAAGCAGAACAAATTTATTATGAAAATGGCAATTCTAATGCAACAAACACGTTAGCCTTGAAGTTTTTATTGCAAATATGCGCAAAACCCGGTGAACAAGTCACTAGCTACGACATTGATTTTTGAATGGAAAATAATACGCACATGCAATACCTACAAAAATCTTATTAGCACAACTCATGGGAGTCAGAAATGCTATCTCACTGAAGTACGCTTTCGAAATAAACCCTGCTTCAATTAGGACTTTTAAGGGTTATATCGTGGCCTGGTTCATGGTTTTGAGAAAAAAGGATTTAAGGCTCAAAGTTTATCGGTGCCCACCCACTCTTCGTGATGTTCTCCAGTCCTACGTTCAGCTAATTTGGCGCAAGCGCTCATTTCTCAAAAAGATTTCATGAGGAATGACAGTTAGTGGACCCACGAGGTTTTTGGAGTGGCAGTCACCCTTTGCGTCTTTGGTGTTTTGCGGTTACACGACTTTGTTCTTTATCGAGGATTTTCTGTTGATAATCCTTTTTCGCTTTTCGCCTTTTTTGTTTTTTATTTCCCTGATTTTGCCTGGACTGATTCTTTTTGAATCTTTCGATCTTGAAGTCCAGCGGGATGCCCTAACTTTGTCTAAGTCGCATGTTTTCAAGTTTCGACTTAGCGGGCTTTCTTTCTTTTCTTTTTCTTTTGATTCTTCTTTTTTAAACAAACCGTGTGACACCGTTTTGTCTGACTTGCTTGAAAGGGTTGTGACTGCCTCACTCCTTGATTCTTGATGGATAACCATTGTGGTTTCACATGTCTTGACCTCTTGACGGTGGAATAGAAAGTAATGGATCCTCAGATGCACACTCCTTTTGAAATTTGAACGCTCGGTCAAACTAACTGACGCCTAACTTGCCCCTGGGTTAAGTGTGAGGGTTTTTTCGTACAAAAGAAACTCCTACTTCAAGGCTTAAAAGGGTTAACGAGGGTCTATCTCCCTTATATCTCCGGTGTTTGGGGATTTGAAACAATGCCTGTACATCCTCAACAGGGTTCTATCCTTGAACATACAACCAGAGATTTTGCGTTTTCATCTCATCATCCTCCCTCAAGAGTTTAAGGCAAGAAAGTTGGTATTGCAGTGCATATAAACATGATATGAGTGCATAAAAGTAAAGTACTTCAAGAACAACACATTCATTGCATTAAGATCATCATTCAAAACACAAACGAGATTTTACGTGCAGACAGTGTTTAAACAAACAAATGAAAGCTACACATGAAAATGCAGTAAGAAAACTGATGACTGCAATTGTTGAGGAGACTTGACTCCGCCTGAACTTATTGCTTCTGGTGATGTTTTTGCAGCCTCAAATGCTCACTTGGGAAGCTTTAGTTGAAATGGATACCATCCGCAATGAAAGTAATGACCCCTGCATCAATCAGATCTTGCACCTTGTGCGAGAGCGCCTTACAATCCTCAGTTGAATGCCCCTATGCCCCCAACATGGTATCAACATCGAGCATTGGCATTAAACCCTGGTGGATATGGAGGAATGATCGAATCTGGTTTCCTTGGCACAATCAACCCTCTTTTAACCAACTCTGGCAATATCTGACCGTACAACTTTGGTAGCACAACAAACTGTCTGTTTCTTGGCTTCCGTCGACCTGCTTGGGAATTATTCTGCTTTTGATTCTGATTTGCGTATTCCTCTGGCTCAGGCACTTTTCCCCTCAGACTTAATCAAGGAGTAGGCAGCAGTTGCGGACGTGGAGATTCTAAGACCAAGGACTGCAAGAAATGCCCCTGACTTGATGTAGCTTTAGAAGAGACAACAGGGAAATCCACTTCTTTTTCAGCAGTAGGAGTAAGACCACCATGAAAGCTTACGCCGCCCGGCGTGAATTCAATTTCCCTCGAATCGATCAGATCCTGGACAGCATGCTGAAATGCACTACAATCTTCTACATTATGCCCCGGCGCACCAGAGTGAAAATCACAATGGGCTCTTGCGTCATAACCCGGTGGGGGAATACCAGTAAGAGGAGCCAGAGTTCTTTTCTGTACCAGTTGCAACTAAAGGAGATGCTGTAATAGCTGAGAATATGGCACTGGTGGAGTTTCGAAGTGCCGGTTCATCTTTGGTCTATCCTGACACCGACGAGGAGCACTTCCCTGTTGCGGAGATACAGCCGGGATGGTCACAGTGGCAATCTGCTCACTCTTTGGGAGGGATCCCTTAAACAATGGAGGAGAGATAATTCCAGCCGCAACTTCAGGCATGGGAGTATTATCTTTGTTTAGCACACCTCTCACGACCTCCATAACCAGGCTCATATGTGTCTTCAGTTGATTGACCTCTTCCTTCAGCATTCTCTGGTCTTGAATCAACGCTTACATGCTCCCCATAAACTGCCCCATTTGGCTTCGTACTTCCCTCAATTCCACTCGAATTTGCTCCATGATCAACTTCTAACTGGCTTGAAAAGTTAAGTTTGCAATTCTGAAGAAGACCAGATCAGGGCAAGAATAACCAGCCTCGAACACCTGTTATGCAAATGAGTATGGAAATGCAATGCAAATGCCATGTTCGAATATTTCCAAGGAATCATTATGCTTTGATTCAAGTTTTTGACAAAAGAACCACAAGAAATAGACGGAAATGCTCAACAGCGAGTCTCAAAGTTAATATCCCTTGGAAATACAAGAACATGTATGCAAAATTGATGATGCAGATGCAATAGACATGGGATCAAGGCTTCCATAAAGCTCTGTACTGCTGTGCTGCTGAATGGATAAGTTCAAGGGTCTGCTCTGAAGAGAATACCGGAATACCAGAATATTCGAATTAGGGGTGTTCATTAGTTCGGGCAAATCCGAACCAAACCGGAATCCAAACCAAAGCAATGTGTTTGGGTCGGGCATTTTTCCAGTTCGGACAAAAACCGAACCAAACCAATTAAAACCGGTGTTAATTGGTTCGGGCAACGGATTTCTAATTTGCTACCCGTAAACCCGAACCAAACCAATAACAATAAACATAATTAATTCATATAATAAATTATTAATTTTAATTGAGTTATTACTTATTTATTTGAATGAAGAGAATAATTGTTATAGCAATTAGCAAGTACAAACTATAATGAAAGAAATAAAGAGGCATAGTCTCTGGACATTTCCAATGAAAAACGGAACGACATCTTTCAAATTATCACAAGCCTATCAATCAATGATGAAATATAGAGAAATCAAATATCACAACCATTATAAATCAAACTCATACATTGCAAACTATAAGTATCCGCAAACCACAAGCTTCTTCCCAAATTGCAAATCCTCAAATCACAAGTATTTGCAAACTCCAAACCTTCAATTTTATGCTATGGAATAAAGTATGAGTATGCAATAAAATTGTTTTACGTTATTGAATATTTAAGTGATATACAACAACTATATGACTATGGTGGTCATAACTTGCTTAAAAATATGTGTGTCATGTTTTCAATATTTATTTTTTATATTTTAGCGTGTAAAAAAATAATTTTAAAAATATATTTTTTGTATATTTATTTTTAATATATCCAACCAATCCATTGTTTTTCGGATCGGTTTGGTTTGGGCTTTATTGCAAAAATATAAAAATCCAATCCAAACCAATCCATTTATTTTTCATTGGTTCGGGTACTGAATTCTCTCAAAACCGAACCAAACCGGCCCGCGAACACCCCTAATCCGAATAACCCGAATACTAGAATAACCAGAATACCAGGCTGATAAGTTCACACTGATAAGAGAAGCAGAATACCAGGTAGGATAAAAGTTACGATTACCTGCAAACCTGTAAGAACCCGCCCATTCTCACATGTGGGTTCTAGAAAACTGAGGATCCTCAGTATCCCGGGCTCTCAGGTCGAGAAATGATGATACTTTCACCATTTCTGGTTTGGCATCATCATCAATCGAGGAGGCCTCAACTGATTCCCCTAAAAAAGGATATCCTATAGCAAGTTCCCAGCATTGGGTCCTCGAATCAAGAATGCGTAATGGGTTTGCCATTTCTGGTCTGCCATTATCACATCTCGGGAGAAGTGCCACAACTGAGTTCTCGGGAATGGTCACCAGAGTCGACATTTCCTCAGGAGAATATCCACTGGCCTGTATCAACATAAAGTAGCAAATATCTCCAGATAAAACCTCGTCTGGTTGTGGGTCTCGTGAACACCCCACGTGGTCAACACCACGGGAACGACACGACTATCCACGCTAATACCTATGTGTATACTCAAGCTTGGGTAGTGGGCTTATCTCTCATAACCCCCCAACCTGTCAAATAGAAAATCCAGTACAGCACAGCACAGTCCAGCATAATAATGAAATACAATGCAATAAATGCGGTAAAACAGTAATACAGTAATATACAACAAATAAAGCACAACAGTAAACACCCAATGAAATAAAAATAGACAAGTGCTAGGATTGACTCGCATAGGGAACTAGAGTCCCCAACAGAGTCACCCGTTGTCGCTCCCGGGATTTTCATCCAAGTACAAACGCGTAAGTGGCGCGGAAACAGAGTCGCCAACAATGTGTATTTATCCCAAGAGAGGGAAAGGAAACGCTGCGTAAACCTGAGGGAAGGAAAAAGCACAGTCATCGCGACCAAGAGAAATGGGTAAGGGAGTCGGTTACGCGAGGGGAATGTATTAGCACCCCCACGCATCCATCGTACTCGATGGGATCCACGCTTGTTGTCTCGATCAAAGGGTGTCATCGTCTGGAGCTCCATTGCTACAGGAAAGGAAAAGGAACGGGAACGGAGGAGAACGAAGAAACGAGGAAGATAAGAAAAAAAGTGACTCGATAGGACATCGACGTCCTATGCCTACGTATTCCCTCGTGCAATGGGAAAGTCAGAGTCAACGTAGTTCGGACGACTATGAACTAAGGGGGGAGGTTGCTCGCCAATACATTGCTGCCTTGTGCCTATGTATCCTCAATCTAACCAGAGAGAGGAAATTAGAGCAGTCGTAGTTCAACCTAACGAGGTCTTAGTGTTTTTTATGAGCGACGTTAAGTTCGCGTCCGGCAGTTAGGGTCGATGCCTGTTTGCGACGAGACAGAAAGTAACGTGCTCTTTTCTGAAAAAAGATTTGAAACTTAACAATCCCGAAGGATGAAAGAGGTTTGAGTTTGTTTGTATTTTTTAGATAGAAGTGGATTGAAGTTAGTTCGTAACTTGCATTGCATCCAAGTCTACAACATAGGAACGAATGCGTCGCATATCGTCCCCAACAGGATGTATGCTAAACACCCTAGAAGAATGAAGGGATACCACCCATTCCTCACTTCCCACATACAAGGCTCATGTGCAATACATGTTAAATTTATTAAGTGTTTTAGAATGGTTATGAGATGAGAAGAGAAGACTCAAAGGAAAAGAAAACACTAAGGGGAATTCTATCCTAATGTTGTCATGCAAAAGATGGCCCTAAAGTTGAGTTTGAAGAGCAACCTAAATCTAAAGAGAGGGAGGGAGGGATAGCACTATCTAATGCTTATCCTACTTCACCTTAATCAAAAATTAAGGATGAGCTAGGATCCCAAAGGGATGTAAAGCAGCTCTACACAATCAAGCATTATATCATGTAATCCACTCACAAAAGAAAAATAGAAGTAAAAGAAATGAGAGATGAAAGGAGGAATGAGCATGGATAAGCATCCACATGCTCATGCGTCTTACCTCTGCCCCTACATAAAAGGTTAGCACAAAATAAACACAAGTATTGAATACAAGTGAAAGAAAGTAAAACAAACAATGCTAGTTGCCTTAAGAAGACAACCTAAGAAGTAAACAAGGTTTGAACTAAAAGGAAAGAGTCCTAAGGGTTAAGGATCATCCAAGGTCAGTAGGTATATGTCAAGGTATCCTACTAAGGTTAACATGCCCAATGAAAACAAATAATGTCAAACTATGCATCAAATGATCATACAAATGCAAGTTATGCACTAACTATGCAAGATGAATGTATATGACTCATAAACATGAATAAATGCATATGCAACCATTAAAGTCAGAAGTGAATGACATTTATAAATGCATGAAGATGTCATTAAGATCGTATATGAATCATGAATGCAAGCATAGAGAAGATGGAGCAAGAAGAAGTGAAAATAAACACCACTCAAGTTCAACAAACATGCATACTTGTAATGCAAGTAAAGAATGAAGATGCAACATGATCATACATGTTTAATGGATGCAAGTCAGTAGCATATGGTATGTGGGATGACATTTAGAATGCAATAATGAACATACAAAGTTCACACAAGTCTCATGTTGATGCAAGTTCAAAAGTAGAAGCAAGTATGTACAAGTAAAACCAAACAAGTATTCAAAGGTTCATGAACTTATGAAGCATGCAAGATGCAATTAGAAGTCATGCTATATGATTGAGAATGATCACAAACAGCATATGAATCAAGTTTCAATGGATATTCAAAATCACACAAGCATTGAAGAAGGCAAACCATCAAAGTGTGTAAGAAAAGAAACACAAGTCCACAAAACAATTCAAGTTCAAACGAGTGTATACAAGTCAATCCAAGAAGAAAAAGTAATGACCTATAATATGAGGAATGAGGACCTATAATATCCATACAACATGATCTCAAAGTATCTCAACAAGTACCCAATAGGATTACATACAATGCACATCAACCCTGGCACATGGTCTCTAACATTCTCATACACAAAGACGCATTTATGAATTCACAAGGAACATGTTAAGAAGACAAGAAAATTGAAATATGTAAGTTTATTAAAGTGCAAACAGCCACTGAACATGTCTCAAAATAATGAATCAAAATTCCTCAAGGATCATACTCAAACATGCTTCACAAGTTCACACAAGTAACACAAGAACTATGCACAAATATGACATTCAAACATAAATAAAAAATGCCCTTAAAAATCCACAAAAATATGTATAAAAGGTCTTAAGATGTCATACAAGCATGTATCAAGTTTCATGTCAAAATTCAGATAACAAGTACCTCAAACAATTCATCAATACAACATGTATCATGAATAAGGTTCATACAAAATGCATCACAATGGAAAATTCCCAGAAAATAGTAAAATTATCCAAAAATGAGAAATAAAAATGTAAAAAATTAGTTAAATGTGTGTGGATACTCCATAAATTTATTTAGAATTTTTAATTGTTCACAAGTATTTTTAAAAAATAAAATGTAAACAAGTATGAAAAGAAAATAAAAACAAAAGGAAATAGCCAGGGGGTGCAACGAAAGCAAAAATCCAGTTCAAAAAGGCACTAGGCTCAAAAGGAGGGGGTGCTGATATCAAAGAGCACTAAGCACAAAGCGCGTGTAAGCCTGCAGAGCATGTGGTGAGGTTCAGTCAAAGTCTTGACTCAATCTGAGCCATTGGATCCAGGTCAACCAAGATGATCACGAAAGTAAGCCAATCATGTGGCTTAGGATGAACACACATGATAAGATAGGATGATTCAAACACGTGGAATCATATATCCACAATAAAATCAGAAAAGTTAAGCACGTGCAAGAGAGCATGTTCATCAATGCGCTGGCAGTTTAACATGCGTTGGATCAAAATAAATGGAAGGCTGAGATTAAATCTGGCAAGGAGTTAGGGTTTATGTGAGTTGAAGAACTCAGGTGGCCGGAGAAGACTCCGGTCGTCTTCTCCGGCGAGTCTCCGCCGTACTCAGCCTTCAAACATCACAGAAATTCATAAACCATACATCATTCTCTTCGTTTCTCCATGTAGAACATGAATCTACCATTAGAATTCACAAATAATGCACACACGAAGCAGATCGAAGGCCACAAGTTTTGCCCTAAAAATTCAAACTAAGCACCTAAGGGGCCTATCAACTAGCCAGAGTTCACATCGCTCATATTGAGCTCCAAAACACATAAAAACCGATTTGAATTCACAAAACGAATGCAATAGAATTTGAGAAAGAAACCTGTGCTTGATGAAGCTTTGGTTCGAAAGAAAACTAGAGGTGAGGTTCCTTGCTCTTTGGAGATGATTACTGGCCAAATAAAGGCTATGGAGAACTTGTTATTTGCTGAAAAAGAAAATCAGTGGAACAAGCTTGAATGAGATGTAGCAACTTCAGCTTCCTTCCTTACTCCATTGATGATTCTTGATGAAGAACAATGGAGATATTTGTAGAGAGAGATAGTTGAAATAAAGTTTAGAGAGAGAGAAAAGTTTGAGAGAGAGAGTGTGTGAAAATGAGAAAGAGTGAAGAGTGACGAGGTCTGTTGAAATTCTGTTGGAGAAAGCTTATCTATGTGAGGTTAACTTCTAACTGTCATGGTTTACAGTTAGACCCATGGTTGAGTTAAGTTAGAAGTGAGTGAAGTTGAAATGCAATTGAAAATGGAGAATGAGAGTGAAGTGTAACTCGGGTTCATGCTTATGTGTGGAGGGAGTATGAGATCCTATGGTGTTCACAATGATGAAGGGTGGAGATGTGATTCAATTGCAGAGTTTGCAGCAATCAAAACTTATTGTACAAGTTTCTTTCTCTCTTGTTTGGCTACTTTAAGTAAAGGGAGTACAAGAGTGTGTATGCGTGTAAGAGTGTTGCATGGCTTTATATGGCAATGTTTTTTGATGATGCATGACTGTAATGAGATAACATATACAAACAATGCAAGACATGTCTATTTTGGCAGCCATGACAACATAAGCATGATGGTGACTTTGGAATGAAATATCTCAATGGTAAATGGATGAAAATGATTGATCTTGGGGGCTATGGAAAGATCTCATCGTGGAGAACAAGATTGAAGTCTGGAACAATCACAATGGAAGCCCTTAAGATGCTTAAAAATACTCATAAAAATGCTTGTTCATAACTGAGTTGGCTGACCAACTTGCCTTGGTTCGTGCCCAGCCATGTGTGTGAAATGAATCAGTTTGAAGCCCCTACTTTGACCCTCCATATCTCCCAAATGGTTGATTATATGAAAAATTCCCCAACATCAAAGTTGTAGAGGAGATTGAGAGGAATAAAACTCATGTTGAACATTTTTTCATTTAAATCCTCCATCATAGAGTAATTTTGCCATGAACTTGGACCCTGCATGCACATAAGGTGTTTGATCAAATTACTCTGAGCCAGCTCGTCCATGACTTGCCTGCCTTTCCCAAAATGCCTTACAAGCCTCCTACTTTGAACAATCATAACTCCTTCAATTTTAATCCAATGGAGGAGTTCTTGCTATGATTTTGAAGCTTAGAATGTGAACTTTAATTAGGCCTCTTGAAATTTTCAATTTGAAGCTGGTATCATGAAGAAAGAGAGCTCCAAAGATGATGGTTCAGCTTGCCTAAACTTGCTATATTAGGAAACCCTAATTTCTATTTTTAGTAACTTTCCATATCTTTTGATTTCTTGTGAATCTCTTGACATTTCTTGATCAAATCTCCATCAATGGACATATTTGACATGAGGAACAAGATTTTGAACTCAAAAAGTCAGGAGTTGACTTTTTTCTCTGAACAGTTGAATTTTTCCCAATCTGATTAATTCTCAACCATTTGATCAATTGAAACCTTCTGAAATGAACCAATGGTCAATACTTCATCCTTAGACAATTGAAACCATATGGAAAACCTTGAAATCAAACTTTGGCTCAAAAACACACTTGCACTGACTTTTCACCAAAACCCTAATTTTGCACCTTGAAACTCCTTGCCAAGCTTGATCATATGATGAGGTGATGGACCAATAAGATACCTTGAGGTCCAAGACTCCTTTGCGGCTCAAGTAATGATGATATTGAGACTATCTCTCCTCTTGGTGTCTTGGATTCCACACATGAACTTTTACTTGAAGCTCTGGAAAACATCTTCTTCTCTTGAGTTAGCTCATATACCTTGATCCCATGCTAAGAACCAATGCTATGCAAAGATGATAATGCAAGAATGAAATGAAACATAAGCCAGTTAGAGGTTAGAAAAAGAAAGGGCAAATTTTGGGGTGCTACAACACCCTTACAAATCAAATGACTTTTACTGGAATCAAAATTTGGTAAAAGATGTGAAATTAATTTATCATTATTAGAGATAAATTTAATAGTTTGTTATTAGTTTGTTAGGATTTGTTAGGTTTGTTATTAGATTGTTAGGGTTTATTAGGTTTGTTAGGGTTGATATTATTTTCAAACTCTCAATGATAGATCATCAGCATATATATAAATCTATGTCATGTGTCATAAAAAACAATAAGAATACAACATATTTTTCAAGTTAATTTTCTATTATGGCATCCGAGCACGGTTCCAATTCGGAAGGGATATTAGAAAAGAAAAATACCTCCAAATTTGAAACAAAGAACATAACAAAGAACACACAAGCCTATCATCTAAAAAACTCTGATAAAATTGGAACTCCATTTGTGACAACATTGTTGAATGGAGAAAATTACCGCACACGGGCAAGATCGACCAAGACAACTTTGCGTGCGAAGATGAAACTGGGTTTCATTGATGGAAGCATCAAGAAACCATCAAGTCAATCTGAAGTGTACCATGACTGTGAGAAGGCATATTAAATGGTGATAACTTGGTTGATCAATGCGACAAAATCAAATCTACATAGCAGCATCTCACATGCTTCAACAGCTCGAGATGTATAGAAACTTGAAGAACGCTTTGCTCAGACCAATGCACCACATATCCACCAGTTGTGGAGAAACTTGTGTTTAATGTAGAAACAACCATAAACAAATATAACTGATTACTACACTGAATTCAAAAGTCTTGTTGATTAATTAAGTGAATTGCAAACCCTACCTGAATGCAGTTGCGGAGCTACTAAAGTATTGACACAAAGGGAAGAAGAACAACAAGTCCATATTTTTCTTGGAGGCTTTGATAGTGAACAATACTCTGATATCAAGGTAACCATACTTAATATTGATCTACTACCCTCTCTTAGGCGTGTATTTAATCAAATGTAAAGAGAAAAATCTCGTTTTGCAGCAAATAAGGAAAAAGATTCCAATGTGGAAAATGCATCTACATTTTGCTCGGGTGCATATAGGAAAAGAGGAAAGGAATATTACTTAAGATTAAAGTGTGATCACTTTGGGAAAACTGGACATGTTAAAGCAAAATGCTTTGAGATTGTTGGATATCCAGCAAGTTTGAAATCACAAAGAACTCAAAGGTGAGCATCTAACAAATAAGGAAGGCAATAAGTAGCAAATTTTGCTCAGGACACTGAGAGAAAAGAATATCCAGAAGCAGCAACACCAGGACACGCCCTGCATGGAGTTCATGCCAAAAATCATGCAAACGCACATGGAAAAATTACTGATAAATTTGAATATTATTTCAATTGGATACTTGATAGCGGTGCTTCACACCACATGACTCCTTTAACCTCACTGTTGAAGAAAATCAGAAAATTAGATTAACCTTTCTATATAACTACACCAACAGGGATTTCAACCTTAGTTAAAAATATGGGAGATGCGAATTTATCAAGTTCCCTTACGTTAAAAGATGTGTTATTACTTCCTGACTTTAAATGCAATCTGATTTCAATTTATAAACTAACATATAATTTAAATTATTATGTGATTTATGATCAAAATTATTGCACAATACATGACCAAGCCTTGAAGAGGAAGATTGGATCAGGTGACCTACATGAAGGGGTTTATGTGTTTACAAAGCAACATCAACAAGGATTCATGGGTGCAGCTAAGAAGGACATGACAACCTTATGGCACGTCAGAATGAGACATTCCTCAAACTAAGTCCTTCAGCATATTTCACATTTAGTCCAATGCAATTTTGATAGAGCAAACTGTTGTAATGTATGCCACAAGGCAAAACAATGTAGAAACTCTTTCCCTTTAAGTATTAATAAAGCTGAAGCACCTTTAAAATTGATTCACTGTGACTTATGGGAAAAATAACATAGTGCCACAAACAATGAATCACATTACTTTCTAACCATTGTAGATGACTACACTCGTAGCACACGAGTATATTTAATGAAACACAAGACAAAGACTTTACAACATTTGATTAGTTTTAGCAATCTAATCGAAAGGCAGTTTAATATGCATATCAAGAGGATTAAGAGTGACAATGAGACAAAGTTTAATAACTCTAATTTCAAGTGCTTCACTCAAAAAGAAGGGATCATTCATGAAACTTCTTGTGTTACAACACCTCAACAGAATGGACGTGGGGAACACAAACATAGACAAATTTTGAACATAGCACGACCCTTGAGTTTTCAAGCAAATTCCCAATTGCATTTTTGGGTTGATTGCGTGTTGCAGTAGCGTATCTAGTCAATAGAACCCCTACAGTGGTAAATAAGGGAATCACTTCATACAAGTTACTTTTTCATATAGCACCAAACTACGAGCACTTGAGAATTTTTGGCTGCCTGTGCTACAAGAAAAATGACTAAAAGGGAATCAGTAAATTTGATCATAAAGCTTAAAGGTGTATTTTTATTGGTTATCCACAAGGAAAAAATGATGGAAAGTTTACAATCCAAAGACTCGTGGATGTTGTATATAGAGAGATGTAGTATTTTTTAGTATATCTTTCCTTACCACGTACAAGACAATAATAGGTCTACAAATTTTAGAAATAACTCATCAAGTGATAACCTCAATAATGAGCCTTCTATCTATAATGATGTAGAATTGGAAGTACCAAGCCTTGGGGAAATTCCTCATAATGACCAAACATCAGGTCTTATGGAAAGTTTACACATTAAGGAGCCAGAATACACAAGTCAAACTGAGAATGAGCCTCCATAGACAATGTGAATGAGGAAGTCACCAATGATTCTAAAATAGAATCATCAAGTGAAAGTGAAGGAGAAATCTCAAATGAGGGGGAACCTCAGAACATGCCACACATAAGACGACCTCCAAATTATCTAAAAGACTACGATTGTGGAAAATTAAACATAAACCCCAAGTGCATGACATCAATTCCAAAGTCCTCTAAAGGTATCACATATCCCATCTAAAAAAATTTAAAATATGATAAGTTTTAACAAAACATAGAGCTTACCTTGCATCCATCACTAATGACGAACAACCTCAATCATATACCCAAGCAGTCAAGCACACAGTTTAGAGGGAGGCCATGGCTCAAGAAATCAAGTCTCCAGAAGATAATGAGACATGGGAACTAAGTCATTTATCGTAAGGAAGAAAATTTATAGGATGTAGATGGGTGTACAAAATCAAAGATAAAGTTATAGGTGAGATTGAAAAGTACAATGCTAGATTAGTTGCTAAAGGTTACACACAAATATAAGGTGAGGACTTTAATGAAACATTTGCACCAATGGCCAAAATGACTACAGTCAGATGCTTGTTAACATTTGCAGTGGAGAAATGGTGGAAATTACATCAAATGGATGTTAGGAATGTCTTCTTGCATGGAGAATTGACAGAAGAAATATATATGAGTCCTCCACAAGGATATAAAGTTCCAAACAAAGATTTGGTATGTAGATTAAAGAATTCATTATATGATTTGAAACAAGCATTTAGAAATTGGTATAGCAAGTTGTAAGTCCTGTGGTTTTTGGATTGACTGTATTTTGGTAAAACAACATGTTGTTAGCAAGATGTTGAACCAGATGTTCTGCCATGTCAGTCAGACATCATGTTCTACATAATGTTGTGACATGTTCCAGGACATGCTATACCAGATAGTTAGGGCATAACTATTTTGGTAATTTTAGTGTGATTTTGAGTGTGTTCTGATGCACACGTGGGCGACTTTTATGGGAGTATATTGTGGGAATTTCTGTTATTGTAGATTCTGTTAATTTTCTTAAAAAGGATCCTTGAGCCTTTTTAGGAAAGTTTGTATTTTTCTCCTATTATGATGCAGGTTGATTTTTCAGTCAGTTTTTACTGATTGCTGCTATTTGTGCGCCTAAAGAAGCCCAAGTCCAGTAGGTCTGAAGGCTATTTAAAGAGAAGAAAAACCCTATTGGAGTAAGAGAGCATAATGTGAGAATCTTGTGTAATAAGGATTATATGTTGTTTTGGTTGGTCTTTAGGGTTTTCGTTTGTTAATTGTATGTCGCTCATGTATCTTCTGATGCATTGAGGTTGACTGATTGTTCATTGTCCACTCTAAAGATTTTAAGAATTAGTGTATTGTTCTTGATTGAAGCTTTTAAGAAAGATCAAGTATTTTTTTGGAATGTTTTGTTAGGTTGTTTTGTATACAGTCACTGGGATTGTTATTGTTTGATATCACTGAGGTGATTTGGGAGTGAGAGGGGTTCTCATATCTAGGAGTTCCTAGGTAGAAGTTGTACTGGGTAGGGATTAAGTGAGGAGTTGTAAACTAGGATTGTTTAGCTTCAAATTGATACTATTGATAGTGTGTTTCCTTCTTGGCATGGTAGCCCCCAGACATAGGTGAGTTGCACCGAACTGGGTTAACAACTTCGGTGTTATTTATTTTCTGCAATTTACAATTTTTGATTGTTGTGTGTTCAAGCTGTGTTTTGATCCCAGTGTTGTGACATCTAGTATTTGCGAGCCAGAATTTTACAAGCTATCTCAATCTTTATAAAATATGGTTTCTAAGATAACCAATCGAATCATAGTCTATTTACTTATTCATATAGATCAATTTTTCTTGTTGTTTTGATCTATGTTGATGACTTGATCATTGCTAGTAATGACCTTGAGGCATGTGATTAGTTCAAGCAATATCTCAATCAATGTTTCCAAATGAAGGGTCTTGGTTTGCTTAAATACTTCCTAGGCCTGGAACTAGCACGAGGGTCAGAAGGGATATTCCTTTGTCCAAGAAAATAGACCTTAGACATCATTCTACAAGAATGTGGAATGCTTGATTGTAAGCCTTCTTTGTTTCCAATGGAAAAAATCACAAACTTGCTTTTGCCAAGGGACCTTCACTCTTAGAACCGTCAAGGTATAAGAGATTAGTTGGGCGCCTGATTTACTTAACAATCACTAGACCTAAATTAATCTAATTCGTTTATATTCTAAGTTAATTCATGTAAACTCTATTCCAAGACCATTGAGATGCTGCTATGTGAATCTTACGATATCTCAAATCTTCTCCTGATCAAGGTATCATTCTTCCACAACATAATGATCAACAACTAGTTGGCTACTGTGACACAGATTGGGCATCATGTCCTATTACCAGAAAGTTCATCTCAGGTTATCTAATGAAACATGGCAATGCTCCAATATCATGGAAAACAAAGAAACAAGCCATTGTCTCTCGATCCTCAAGTGAGGCTGAATATCGTGCAATGGCACATGCCACAAGTGAAATATTATGGCTACATAGTTTATTAGAGACTCTGCAAGTTCCACACATCAAACCCACACTTCTGCATTGTGACAACCAATCAACTCTTCATTTAGCTGCAAATTCGGTATTCCATGAAATAAAAAAACACATTGAAATTGATTATCATTTTATCAGGGAACAAATACAATCAGGTTCCATATGCACAACTTATTTGCCCACCAAACAACAAAATGCTGACATTTTTACTAAGTCTTTAGGTGTGAAAGTTTTTCAAGACCTCATGTTTAAGTTAGGTGTTCATAATCCTCACCCTCCAACTTGAGGGGGAGTATTAGAGATTTTAGAGATAAATTTAATAGTTTGTTATTAGTTTTTAAGGGTTTGTTAGATTTGTTATTAGTTTTTTAGAATTTGTTAGGGTTTATCCTATTTTAAAACTTTGAATGATAGATCATCGACCTATATATAAATGTATGTCATATGTCATAAAAAACAATAAGAATACAACACATTTTCATGTTAACTTTCTGTTAATCATAAACTTTGTTTGACAAATTTAATATGACTATTTATTATTTATTAAGTAATTTATTTTTAATTGGTCAAAGATAAATTTTTTATTAAATATATTATTGGTAGGAATTACTAAATTATATTCATAATTTTCTTATTATATTTATTTTAAACATCTTATAATAATGAAAATAATACTAATTAAATTATTATATATTGTATAACTAACAAATAATATTAATGTGCAATGTTATGAAAAATTCACACCGCGACGATCGTTATTTGCAATGTAACATCTGTAACAATCGAAATCACGAAAGTCATAACACGACTGTAATGCGATCGCAACCGTTTTTTTTTAAACTTTGATAGCTATAATATATGCCTTGTTTATTAAAACCTATTTGGAGAAGACGTGGAAACCACTTAAGCTGACATGATATCCTTGTCATATATGTCACCTTAATAAATTAGGAGTCGAGTTAACGACATTAAACAAGCGCATTTGGGAGGAAACATAAATTTGTAACTCTTTTTTATTTTAAGGGTTAATACCTATTTTCCCCCCTACCATATGGGCGTGTTTTGAAAAACCCCCCTGCGAAAAAAAAAGTTGCAAGACTGACCTTAACAAATTTTAAAAGTTTTGATTTACACCTTTATCAGGCCACATCATCAAAAATAGTGATGTGGCAGTCATTTTTTTAATTTTTTAATGAAAAAAAATTCCACATCACTACTAGGCTTTGTGAAATGACTCTTATACCCCCACTTTTTTAATTTTTTTTTATTTAGTTTTTTTGTTTTTCTTTTATTTAATTTTTTTAGATTTTATTTAATTTATAATTTTTATTTATTTAATTTTTTCTTTAATTATTTTTCGTATTTCTTTAATTTTTTTATTTATGAAGCATTTTTTTAAATTATCAAAATATTAATTTATTTTAAATTTCAAGAACAGCCCAATTCACAATAGGGCCTAAGCCCAATTCACATTGTCTCAAATCATTTGATAGTTGTTGCACTCTAGTGTATTATAAACACCAATACAACATTTGATATAAACGATGTGGGACTCTAACTACACATTAAAACTGCTCCTGTTCCCACTTGTACTGCTTCATCTGGTTCTCTTCCAAATCACCTCGTGTCTGAACATATTGATCATAATTATCAGTGTACATCTTCAATATCTTACTTAAAATACTAAAACCAGAGCCATTTCAATTGGAGAGCCTAGTGAGACACGAGGAAGAAATGTAAAGGGAACAAGAAGAAA
The DNA here is from genome assembly GCA_022829125.1 of Lathyrus tuberosus. Lineage (NCBI taxonomy): Eukaryota > Viridiplantae > Streptophyta > Magnoliopsida > Fabales > Fabaceae > Lathyrus > Lathyrus tuberosus. Next base: position 2,392,240 of record JALAZF010000396.1, on the reverse strand, counting down.
GACTTAGAATGGAAAAAGAGGAAGAACAGAGGAGAAAATTTAAGGCACAACCAGTATTAAAAGGGTGAGCCACAAGACTTTTATTTAAGCGTTTTAATTATTTCAGAATTATCGAGGCCCTTACACAAGTTCAAGAGTTTGATCTACATGTGAATCATCGAGCCGTGGATAGAGCGGAATTTGATGGAAAGGTAATGAATTGTCTTTAATTTTTACAGTTTAAGTATCTATTGTTTGCATTAGCTGCTATAGAGAAGCGCCTAGTTATTCCATCATCTTGCATCAACTGGGAAACATTTCAAAACCTACTTTGGAAGCTTGAACCAAACTTCTATAACTGTGTCGTGTGCTCTTCAGCAACTTCCTCCAATGGTTTTTCTCCTCATCCTTTACAGACCACCCTTCAGCCATCCATTTTTAGTTCCTCAGGATATATACCAAAATACAACATGCATGATTTTGAATGGTAAGGCAAATCATCATAACTAAGATAAAATTGATTTTAAACGAGTTAAATGCGCACTGCGCTCTAAATCCATTCTCCGATTTTTACTCACATTTTACCTCTCTAATGGTTTTTTTCTTAATAGACCACACCAATAGCCAAGATTGCCAATGTAGCCCTTCCACATTTTTTGACAATTTCACCTGACATACCCTCAAGTTCTGCTGGACACTGTTTTCCAGGCTCAGGTTTAAATTGCTGAAAAAAAGTTCCCATGCTTTCTTTGGAGACAAAGGTTGTAGATTGTGAATATGAACAGGAAAATACTTTTTGAAATGTTTAACTACATGCATCATTCTAAGTGGTCACTACTTCCTTTGTTATTCAACTGTTTTGTTTTTGGTATTTAGATGTTTCTACACGCCAAATTTTATTCTTGGAGATATTTTTCTACACGTACAATTATTTTAAATTTGCTTTTATTTATTTATTGTGTATTTCCTTTTAATTTTCCACTGTTCTAGTAGGTCTCTGGATTGTTTTACTAAGTGTCTAATAATTTTTACAGATTAAGGAGAAAGAAATGTTGTATAAACGCCACCGAGAGGAGAGTGAAGCAGCAAGTAAGGTATGAATACCTTCATTATTATTGTTAGAACATAAATTTAGTTGCATGATTGATTGACTGTTATGTTATGCAGACATAAACATGCAGATTGAGGAAGAGAAGGCACTGAAACAGATGAGAAGAACCATGGTTCCTCATGCAAGACCATTTCCAAATTTTGATAAGCTATTTTGTCCCAAAAAGTAAGTTATGCATATAAAACTGCCCTAAGTTTTCCCCTTAAAGATATTTAAACACTTATAAAGCTCACTCACTATTGGTTGCATCAGGACTTCTAAAACCACGAAACCCAAGTCACCAAATTTGCGTGTACTCCAAAGAAGACGGAAGGTCAATGGTTCTATAGTCTCGAGTCCTGCAACTAACATGAGATGATGACTTGTAACCAATTTGTAAAACATGACACATTCCTAGTGTCTACTGTAATAGTGTAATAGTGTAAAACATGACACGAGGTGATTTGGAAGAGAACCAGATGAAGCAGTACAAGTGGGAACAGGAGCAATTTTAATGTGTAGTTAGAGTCCCACATCGTTTATATCAAATGTTGTATTGGTGTTTATAATACACTAGAGTGCAACAACTATCAAATGATTTGAGATAATGTGAATTGGGCTTAGGCCCTATTGTGAATTGGGCTGTTCTTGAAATTTAAAATAAATTAATATTTTGATAATTTAAAAAAATGCTTCATAAATAAAAAAAATTAAATAAATACGAAAAATAATTAAAGAAAAAATTAAATAAATAAAAAAATTATAAATGAAATAAAATCTAAAAAAATTAAATAAAAGAAAAACAAAAAAACTAAATTAAAAAAAATTAAAAAGTGGGGGTATAAGAGTCATTTCACAAAGCCTAGTAGTGATGTGGAATTTCTTTTCATTAAAAAATTAAAAAAATGACTGCCACATCAGTATTTTTGATGATGTGGCCTGATAAAGGTGTAAATCAAAACTTTTAAAATTTGTTAAGGTCAGTCTTGCAACTTTTTTTTTCGCAGGGGGGTTTTTCAAAACACGCCCATATGGTAGGGGGGAAAATAGGTATTAACCCTTATTTTAATTAAGTTTTATATAATTTATAACTAATTTTATAACAAAATTTTAATTTCAAACATTGTACAGAGATGTTGTCAACATCCTGCATTTTGCTACATTTATTATGAAGTTGTTTTGCTAAATAAATTCTTAAGAAAATAGACTTAAAATATTTATTGACTTGATTCGCTTTGTGATAAAGTTGTCTGAGTTAGTGAATTCAGCATTCCTTGCATTGATTTTACATTATGCTTTCCAAATGAAATTTTATCCTATACCCCTTCCTACATTTATACTCTTAACCCAACAATTTTATAAATAATTTAAGTTTACTTTGTTAATTTTATTTTAATCTTTTACTTTTTACCATTTGTTCAAGTCATTCGAGTAAACTATTGTATACTCCTGTTATGCGAACCGGATAACTTGAATTAAAGACATATGGTATGTTTAGTTCTCATACCGAAAAACTTAATGTAATGATTTTCGGTTTATATAGTTACCACACTGGATAACATGTTTCCTAGTCATTCACTTCACAAAATTCAATTAGATAACTTCTTCGCGTGTTTTCCGGTTTAATTTTATACTAACCAGATATCTTACATGTAAGAGTTTCGGTATGTATATTTTACTAACCAGATTTATTACTTCTAAGAATGCTGATACGCTTTTTATTTTTATTTTTATGTTTCATTAATTTTTTTACATTTATATTTAACAGGTATGAATATTCTTATGATGATATGCGATAAAAACCAGATATGTGTAGATACCACAGAGATATTCTCAATTACTGAAAATTTTGATACTCGAGAAGATGTGACAAGGTGGATTAGGGAGGTTGGAATTAGGAATAGAGTAACAATTATAATAACTCGTTCAGATACCAAAACTAGCAAAAGATGAAGAAGTGACAAAGTTATATTTGGTTGTGATAAAGGTGTAAAATACAAAGAAGGAGATAGTGTAACACAGTGCTACTAAGAAATATGACTGTCAATTCAAAATTAGGTCAACATCGTCAAAAGATGTTCTAGTTAGAAGATTGATGTAAAATGTGGACTTCACAACCATGGTTTACCGGATAGATTTAAAGGATTCGTTTGTAGGTCGAATTAATTCTAATGAACAACAATATATTGTTGATTTGACAAAATGTCATGTTCCACCAAGACACATACTGCTGTCATTGCAAGAACGAGATTCGGAGAATGTGACTCAGATCACCCAAATATATAAACATAAAAGTAAGAATTAGAAAGACATCAGGGGTCCTAGAACGAAAGTGCAACATTTGTTTAACCTGATAGAGGATTTAAAATATGTTTATTGGAGTATAAAAAATGAGTCAGATGTTGTGAGAGATATCTTTTGGGCCCACCCATAATCAGTGAGGTTGTTGATTATGTTTCCTAATGTGTTGATTATGGACAATACGTACAAGACAAATAAGTATAGGCAACCTTTGTTTGAACTAGTTGGTATGACATCAACTGAGTTAACATTTGTTATTGCATTTGCCTATATGGAATCTGAGCATACAGAGAATTTTTGATGGGTATTGGATAAGTTGAAACAGTTGTTTACTAAGAAAGGGTTATGGACACAAGTGATTTTGACTGATAGAGATTTTAATTTGATGAAAGCTATTGAAAAAGTATTTCCAATGATAGTTAATTTGCTCTGTCGATTTGACATAAACAAAAATGTGAAATCAAAATGTAAGGGGTATGTTGTGAATGATATGTTAGAGCCGATAGAGAAACTATGGAATAAACTTGTAAGGGCTAATGATGAGGTGGAATACCATCAAGAGTTGCAACATCTTAAGCATGCATAGGTTGATTTTATACCATTTTTTGATAATGTGAAAGACAAATGGTTGGCTCCTCATAGGCATAGATTTGTTGAAGCTTGGATCAATCAAGTGTTGCATTTGAGCAACACCACGCTAATATGAATGTTTTATTTTTGCCATAGTTTGTTTATATTAATATTAAGGATACTGATTTTTTTAGGGTTGAGTCTTTGCAATGGAAACTAAAGCAGATGTTGGAGAACAACTTAGGTGACATGTGCAAATGTTGGGAGGCTATGAATGGCAATCTTAAGGTACAATTGGGCAATATTATAGCTTCATTTCAGAAGAGTTTTTATGAAGTTGAGCACGCGCACACTAGTTTATTTTATGGGAATTTGCATGGATTAGTATCAAGAGCTGCTTTGAGACACATTGTTTAAGAGTGGTTGAGGATTGACATTGTGGTTACAAACACCCAAATATGCGGGTGTACTCATATAAAAGTATACATGTTACCTTGTGCTTGTGAGTTAGGGAGATACACATTGAATGGTGATCCAATACCAATTGATGTTATTAATATGCATTGGAGGAAGTTAAGCATGGAAGGTGAACAAGAGGTAGATGCAGCGGATGGAACAGAGGTGGACATGATCAATACAATTGATGTATTGTGGAAAAGGTTCAGGTCGCTAAATGTTGCAAGAAAAAGAGCACCCAAAAGTAGGGTGTGTGAAACTGCTTACCCCACTATAACATGGATGTGTCCACCTTCTGAAAAAATAAAAACCAAAGGACGGGTGAAGATGAGAGGGAAGAAACCCGTGGGATATGATGTTTATCGTGATCCTTCATATCATGAGTATGTTTATCAAGCAAACTCTGATTTTCAAAAATATTTAAAGAGGTCATTTTCAAGGTTATCCCAAACCTCAAAGAAGAAACCATTTAATAAGTTCATTGTATAATTTCCAGATCATATGAGACCATTTATTGATGACATTGTAGATGTTTAAAGTGATGGAAATTGTGGGTTTAAAGTCATTGCATAATTGCATGGATATGGTGAGGATGGACCAGAATCAGACAACCATTTCTCTATCAGACAACCATCTCTCTATCCTTAATAAACTGGTTCTTTGTAGAGAGAATAAACCAGAATAAGACAACCATCTCTCTATCAGCGGTGAGAGATTATGCAAAACCCATCCTATCGATTTGCTACCATATGCAACAATCTTTAATTCTTTCTCTGGATTTCTCTCTTAAAAATAATTTATAGTATATGTTATAAAATATACGTAATTAAAATTAAAAAAATGATTCAACATAAATGATAGAGATTAACTTACTGTGAGTGTTCTTTTGGATTTTGAATGATGTCAAAACTAGGATAGTGTAGCGTTATGTATATTGGACGATATCTTCCCATTCTATATGAACATCTTAGTATTAGGAAGCACTCAAATGATTTGGAAAAGGAGTTTACATTATACATGCATTGAAAACTTAATTTTTGTGAAAATGCATTGAAAAACAAATCTTTGGGTGGTCAACATATTTCAGGTCGACACATTCGTAAACATGTCGACCTATAGAAGTTTGAACTTCAGTATAGGTCAACACATGGTTATTTCAGTTTGGCTCCCACATATCAATATTAAATCCTGTAGCCACTGCCTACAGGTCACCTCACTTAGGTAGACACATGGTCGGCACAAGGCCTTCACAGGATGACCTGAAACCTTCATAGGCCGACCTGAGTACCTTCATAGGCCAACCTATTGCTTTCATAGGCCGACACATACGATGCCCATTTTAAAAAATTTCATTTTTACTCCATCCAATTGCTTTCCTTTTGCTTAGTTTCTCCCATACCTGTATATTCTCATACATGCATCTTATTCTAGCAAGGTACTAGTGTAAAACCTAAACGAAACCAAAATTACAAAGTATTCCCATCATCTTCAATCTCTATTCTATGCATATACACAATCAAACTACACATAATCATTTTTTGATTGGGTGACCATCTAGATTAGGGTTCATAACATCCAATTAGGTTGGTGTAACCGAGAATATTGGGTTGGGATCTTTGTGTGTTTCAAATAAGAAAACCAAGTTGGGGTTTTCCTTCAAGACCATTGTGATTTAAAGGTTTTGGGCAAGATCACGTAAATACAGATTCGACCGAGTGAAAGCCTTGGGACAAGGTGGATCCTTGCAAGGGAGTAGCTCAAGTCGTTGAATCGTGTTCGTGAATCTTGGGTTCAACAAGTGCGTGCTAGGGATTAATCTGACTGAGCGAAAACCTTGAGGATGTGGAGGTCTTGTAATAAGGTAGTTAATAACTAGTAAATTGTAGCAGCATTGTTGGTGACTTGATCAAACTTTGATCAAGGGTTTAGAGGTGGTAAAATCAACAACAAACCATAGGGTTTGTGGGATTAGAGTTCTTCATCTCTTGTATAAATATTTTTGCAAAGATAAGGTTAATTGCAAGTATCTCAATTCGATTTAGAATTAAGGGCAGACGTACCCATAGCAAGGCCGATTGGGGAACTGCCTAAACAAATCTTTGTATGTGTCTCTCTCTCTATTTCTCTCTCTATATCTCTAATTGTTTTCTTACAAATTATCAAGTTCATTGTTGTTTTGATCAATTCGATTGGAAATTGTTTTTCAATTATCTTCTTAAAGTGTTTTTGTTGATATAAGCATAATCACTTTGATTGTGATTAATTAGATTTTAACATCAACAAAACAAATTGAATTTCCAAACATTATCGATCGCACACAAAGTGTTCGATAAATTATCTTTGAGTATTTTAATTGATTTTTGTTCATTGAAAATAAGCTCTATGCATAGCTTATCATTTAATTGATTTATGAATTCATCATTGTTGAACAATTTGTGTTCATTATCATTCAATTGGTTTACATTACACATATCTGAGCTTTTCGATAGTAGGTTCGGTTAGACGATTCGATTCGGGTTGTTTCCGCTGCGCCATAAAACTTTTGAAAACTATTTTTGCCAAAAGTTTTGTTTTTAAATTTGAGATCTATTCACCCCTATAGATCAAAGCCTATCGTCTAACACTTACTTCTTCGAACCACAAATGACGAGCAACATGATCCTGATACCTCACCAGAAGAGACGTATCGAGCGACCCTCTAGGGAACCGTGGCTGCTGTGGACGAGGCTCAGGTGCGACTATCTGTTATTCCTCTCCATCCGTCGCCTGTCGAGGTTTTCGTCCGTCACCTGTTCGTCGATAAATGTTCCCATTGCGGCCTCTAATGCGCGCCACTAAAAAAACAAAAAAAAACAATGAAAGTTAAAAAGAAAAGCCGAATAACCTTGAACTAAGTTTTCTGGGTGAAATTAAAAATCGGATAACCTTGGTGCTAGTTTTCTGGTATACAACATTAAGAATCGAATAACATGGTTAAAAGTTATTCGGTTAGAATAGATGTGAACTGGATTACTACATGCCAAGTTATCTGGTGTGTAACATTTTCCTGAATCAAACCGAATAAAAAATGTTCCCGCTTTCTCTATAATGAAATGAGAAAAAAAGTGATTTTTTTTTTAATTCTAGGTATTTATAGAGGGGTATTTTGGTCCAAGTTCATAATTTGTAAGGGTATAGGAATAAATGAAGGGGTATGGGGTAAAATTTTCTTTCCAAATTTGTTGTGCAAGCCTTGGACTCCTCTTTATGCATGTTTTTGACTGTGGAGAGTCCATCTTTTACTAGAAATGAAGGGAATGAGAGAGAAAGAGCAATAAGACATGCAAAAAGTCGATGATATCTCTATTTATTTCGGTTATTTAGAATAATGCTTGATCGTATTATGCATGTATGAACTAAAATTTGTGAGAATATAATATATTGGTATATTTACCAAAACTTAGTCTTTATTATGAATAAAAATATTAATTTAGTTAAGTTTAATAAACTAGTATTTAGGAAAGTTGAATAAGTGTTATGAGTTATTGTAATTTGTTATTTCTTATTATTCTCTGAGGTTTATATTTAATTTGTAAGAATTATATAAAGTCATCATATTTTCATTTTGTAAGAATAATAAGTGATCTTAATTAATTAATATTGTTAAATTTATCATTACTACTTCTTAATTTGGTATCAAAGCTCCATCACAAGGCTTGATATAGTGAGTAAACACGAGTGTTTGAGAGGAAAAACACTAGAGTGAGTGAATCAAGTAATTTCACTGTCCCAAGTGTGCCCATGTTTGATGGAGACTATAATCATTGGGGTTTGATCATAGAAATCTACTTCGATCAAATGAGTCATGGAGTGTTATTAAATATGGAATCAAGGAATCAAGAAGAATGAACAGAGAAGTGCAGTACAACAAAAATCATTGGAAGAAGAAAAAATAAAAGATCTAAAAACAAAGAACTATCTATTTAAGGCCATTGACAAATCCATCTTAAAAACTATTACGGAGAAAGAAACAACTAAACAACTGTGGGAATCCATGAAAGTCAAGTACAAGGGAAGCACTAGGGTGAAACAAGCGTAGCTGCAGAGGCTTCGACAAACATTCAAAATCTTAGAGATGAAGACAAGTGAATAAGTGAATGATTATTTTGGAAGAGTGATGGAAACAACAAACGACATGAGTAATTGCAGAGAGAATGTGAACAATGTGAAAATTGTTGAAAAGATACTTAGTTCTCTACAGAAAACTTCAACTTTTTTGTATGCTCAATTGAAAAGTCTAAGGACAATGAACTCCTAACTGTGGATGAGCTACAAAGTTCACTACTTATTCATGATCCAAAAGTAAAAGAGAAGCAGAGTGAAGGGTCTCACACATTTTTTGCAATTTAACAGTGAGAAACACACGAAAACTCATCAAGACCAAGAACGGTAGTGATGATTATTTTAGATTTTAAAATGCATTAGACCTTTTATTTTTTTCTCTTCAGTCATCTTCATTATCTTTTTTCACCACAACATCATTAACTTCATGTGTGGGAAAAATGGATCGAGTTTCACAACCTTCCAAATACCAAGATCTATCCCTTAAATGAAGATTCTCATTTTCTCATCTTCTGTTTCCATACCCTTCTCCATTAAAGGACTGAAGTTTTTTTAGTGAAACACCTGAAGTCATTTCCTTCCTTCTAGAACGATTTGTCTTTAATAGTGGTTAGACTCTGATGCCACTTATTGAACAGGTGGCTCCAAGTACGAGAGGGAGAAGGTGAAATATGGTATTCAAAATTCGTGATTAATTTAAAATTTATTACTTAAGACAATAATTTGTGTTAGTATATTTAAAAAGTAGAGATAAAAGCAGTGGAGAATGGAAGGGCGAAAATATAAAGGAAAATAAATAACAGAGAGAGAGAGAGAGAGATTGTATAGGGATTTATAGATGTTCGACCGATCTCTTGACATACTCCTCTCCTCAAGAAATTCTTCTTGAGTGTTCCATTAAAATAATATCTTTGAACTTTTACCAGGTTATACCTAAGAACCTTCTTACAATCGAATGAGATATTTTAACAAGTTGATCCTCACACCAAGTGAAGCTTTTAACATGCTAAGCTCACGAACCAGAATGAGATTTTGATCGGTTGATCTCGAAAACCAAACATAGGTTTTAGAAGAACAACCCCAAGAATCAACCAAAATAAATACTCCAGGTAACTTACTCTCTTGATAAAAGATTTGAAAAACTAGTACAACTAAAACCGCACAAGTGTATTTTACTCATAAAGACACTAAGGCAACTTTTAGTGAAAGAAGATAAGAGAAAGAGATGTTAGAATGAGATAAAGGATGATTAAAATATGAAATCTGGTGTAAACAAAAGTGAGCAGATACCCTCCATTTATAGTAGAAAATGGGTTCAAAACTGAAAAGAATCCATGCAACTTTTAAAGCTCATAATCGATTCACATAATCAATTATGTAGTTTAAATATGAAGGGTTTTTAAATGGCATAATCATTTAATGAATATATGCCCTAATAATTGATTATGAGTCATTACAGAGATAATCGATTAATGCTAATGTGATAATTATCTAGTGTAAGCTACATTCATAAAGGATTATTTGAGCCAGTAGCCAACTAGTTACTTGCATAAAACATTTTCTGGTGGTTTTAACGAAACAAAAGGGTTCTTAAAATGTTTTGTGAGTGTGCGAGAGTTAACTTAGTAACTTATTAGTTACTTTAACACTTCTACGATACTGTGGTCAGTTAAACACTATGCTGCACACTTCCTCTCTTTCACAACTTTAAAACTTCAAATTCCTTACTACATTATCTCTGACTTTAGCAGTTTACTGGAACCTTGAATCTAATCCTTGATGAGGCTTGATATAATTTCAGGACGAGCTTCATCACCAACGACAGTTGGAAAGATATGACCAAGGATCAATAGCATCATGATCAAGTATCAAGATTCCACCGAGCATTGGTGTCATCTTCAAAACCACCATGTGTCGCGGCAGAAAAAATTATAGAGTCGCCACCATATTTTATTCATTCCTAAGAAATAGGGGAAATAATGAGAAAACCCTAAAGGAAAGGGATAAGACGATCATCGCAACCAAATATGGGTTCGGGAGTCAATTAAGTGAGGGGAAGGTGTTAGGCACCCCTCACATCCGTTGTACTCAACGAGAACCTTCTCTAGCCTAAGGTTTAGTGTGTTTGTCTAAGGGAATATTTGCATGTATCACTTCTATTTCTTGTCTAAATGCTTTATTTATCTATTTACAAAAGAATGAATTTGTACAATGAGAAAGAATTAGTTAAAGTTAGTGGAAATCAGAATCATTATAGTTCATAGTTTTGTTGGTTGGTTAATTTTAGTTTATGAAAAAATGTTTCATCGTACGGGAGCAAGAGTTGATTTTTAAAGCGTTTTGAATTGAGTTAGGTGCACAGGGGAAAAAAAGAGTCAATTTGATGAGTGGTGATGAATTTAAATTTGTGAAAAAAGTTTTTGTCTTTTTTTTTGTTAATATGAAAAGAAAACCAAATTAAAAGAAAAGGGAAAATATTTTGAGTTTTTGATATTTATGGAAAAAAAGATTGTTTTTTTGGCATTTTGAAGATAAACTTAACAAACTAAAAAGAGAAATTATTTCTTTTGTGTTTTTATGTTTTTTTATTAACTAAAATAAACTTAATTATTTAAAACCAAATAAATAACCTAATTAAAATAAAACTAAAAAATAATAATGAAAGGGAAAAAAAGAATTTAAAAAAGGCAAAATATGATACAAAAGGAGTGTATAAAGTAGTTTGTCCCATAAACCCAAGTAAAACCCTAATTCTAATGAAGTAAATAAATAAACAAAAACTAAAAAAACATGAACGAAAATAGAGATTGGTTAATGGTGTATAACTTATTGTAATAGTGAAGAATTTTGGAATGAAAATGTGTTGTTTCTAAAATGTGAAGAAAAATGGGTGAGAAATCTTTTGTATTGGCTTGACTATTTGACCATATTAAAAAAAGGATTTTCAATGGGATTTCTTGATGAGAGAGAAAAGTTTGATTTTTTTTAGTTTGACTCAAGAAAGGAAAAAAAAGGTTTTTTTTTCTTCTAAAAATTGAAACAAAAGCTTTTTTTAATTAAAAAATGTGACTCTAAAAATAAATAAATAAAAAACATGAATATCATGAACAAAGATCATAAATCGTAACAAAACTAATAACAATCGAACATTCGAACCAAAACTCAAATAAGAATAAATTCTAACATACATCAAACACAATAATCAGACACATGCTTAAGGTATGGAAAAAAAAGATGGTACCAACCTTGGGTGCCGTGACCACTATAAGCCTCATCCTCCCTTCTTTTCTTTCTTTTTTCTATGCGCTCTTCCCTTTTCCCCTTCAGTGCGAAGTTGTTCTTCTTCTTCAATGTGAAGAGCAACAAATTTTGGGATCTGAATTTGTGAATTGTGAATGAGAAAATTGTGTAGAAATTGATGTTTATTTATAGTGTGAAAAAATTAGGTTAAAAGACAAAAAAGAAAAAAAAATAAGATCAAATAATATCAGATATGATCTTATTATTTTTTATCAGCAAACTAACAAACTTTAACCAATCAGAAGCAAGTTTCTCAAAATGTGACCAATCAGAAGATGAGAATGACAAATTGGGGAAAATTCTATATTTTTTTGTGTTTTTTTTTATATTTTTAAAACAATTAATAAAAATACAACAATGAAACTATTTGTAAAAATGAAATGAAATCAAACTATTTAAAAACTAAATTAAAATCTAACTAAATAAAATTTTTATTAAACTAATTTAAATCCTATGAAATGCATTTAAAACAAGATTATTTTGATGTTTTGTGATTTTTTTGACTATTTTTGGCATGATTTTGTAGATTGAGTCTTTGAGTCAATATTTGTAAAAAAAAAGGAAAGATTTGTATGGTTGAGACTGATTGAGAATTTGATTGGAATTGATTAACTTGAGGACCAAGCTAGTGTATTTGTGGAATGATTTGTTCAATCTGATATAATTCGTAAATCACTAATGAATGAAGATTTGTTTTTTTTTTCATTTGAACTAAATTGGAAAGATTTGGATATTTTGTGATAAAAAGTGCATGAAAATTAAAATAGTAATTCAAAGGATAAGGCCCAATAAGGAGATTAGGACTGGACTGGCAGATGGCCCACAGTTGGGCAAGGCCTAATCCAGTCCAGCTTTAGGTAAGGCCCAATAAAGAGATTAGGACAATCTAACAGTTGGGCACAATATAGCCGTTGGGGAGAATATGAACGTTAGGGCATTATAGCCGTTGGGGACCTCCTCCTCATGCGCTCATTAGTTCACGCGACCAACTGCCCCTCCGAAGTTCACGGGGACAGTTGGACCAGGTCGAAGATCACGCGCTAGATCTTCCACGCTTCTCACACACCTAGCAGTCTTCCATTGGTCAACCTGATATTTCGGCCACATTGGAGACCTTGGCCCCGCGCTAGGGGATTCTTATAAATACCCTCTCATTAGAGACGGTTAGGTATTCAATTCACTCTAATTCAAACCAAAACAATTTGTATTTTCCTTCTCTCTTCCTCTGATACTTACTTTAGCATCGGAGTGTCTTGCGGGTACACCCCATCCACTCCTACCACCATTGTTGTTGCCCTATGCTGAAGGCCACGTGATCCTCTCTGATCATTCTGGATCAGTGGCACCGTCTGTGGGAATAATTGCTTCCCCGTCTTTCTTGAACCAAGATCCCTCCTCTTTTCAAACCAAAGGCCAAAGCTTTTCTTTCTAAACCTTCCTGGATTATCATGGTCTCTCACCGCAACAATGATGTCCTCCAAGACTCTGCTATCATCGTCGTTCCGAATAGTAGTGGCAATCCCAACCCTGGAGTTGTGGTCCACGAGACTGGTCATAGGGATGGAAAACCTGCCTCTCTATCCTCCAACAACGTGAAACCCAATATCGTCCCAGATTTCGATCACGTCTACGAGCCTATCCTCGTTTCTCAAGACGCTGATCCCAACACCGCGACTCTCATAGCTGCCCTCAACAAATCCAACTACGAGATTTTCCAGCAAGGAGAAAAGATCCACCTACTGGAAAACATCCTTCAAGAATGCTCTCCCTCACGGAGACCTCACAGCCAATCTCCCTGTCTCGTTCTCCTCCTCGAAGACATCGACGGGACGAGTCTTGAAGCATGTCCCTGGCGAAGGAAAAGTCAAAACTGGAGAAACCAGGGCAAGAAATCGCGAAGAAACACTGTCATACCTCTCCCCGAAGGACAAGACATTCTCCTGCTCCCAAGAAATCCAAGGTATCGGAGAAACCTCACGAACGTCGGACTCGTCGTAAGCACTCTCCTCAACACAGCAGGAGTTCTCTTCGTAGCCATTCCCCTTACAGATCGTCGAGCACAAGTGATGAAGAGGATGCCCGTGGGCCTCTGTCCCAAGAAATCATGGATACCCATGTCTCTCGCGGGCCAGAGAAGCCTCCTATTCTAACTCTCTACGATGGCACCACGAATCCCAGCGACCATATAGAGAACATTGAAGCCATGCTTCATTATCACAACGTGGGCGAAGCAATCAAATGCAGATTGTTCCCCATCGCGCTAAGAAAGGGAGCTATGACCTTTTAATACCCCATATTATCTAAATGCTCAATTAGATATCAGATGAGAGCAGTTAAGCTTTTGTGTACTCTATCTTTGGATAATTGGATTAATGGAATCTTCTAAGTACTTTAAGTATTGTCAATTGGGATCAATAGAGCAATTAATGAGCTCTGAAGGGATCAATTATTTTATTAAAGGGACATATCATTATTTATTAGACCAAGAGAGAATTTTATGGTAACTCTAATAATTGATCAATAGCTGTGAGACGATAAAAGATCAATTGGAGATATTTTACTCTATTGGATTATATATATATATATATATATATATATATATATATATATATGGAAAGAAAAGAAGAAGTTAGTAAGAAGAAGAGGAAAGAAGAGAAAGAGAGAGTGGAGAAAGAGGAAGAAGAGAAAAACTCATGGATCATCATCTTCATATTCTTCAAACTCCTCTTCGATTATCAGGTGGGTTCTAGATAGATGTTTTAGTTGTAGAGTTTCTTGAGTTTTAGAGTTAGGTTTGATATTGTGAGAAAATGAGTAATCTTGCTAAAATCATGAATCTAACGGTTGGAAATCAATATAAATTGCGTAGTATAATCGTAATATGCATATGAACATTGTTGATACTTGTTTTAGTTGTTTGAAAGTGTTTTGGTTTGGAAAAGTTGGATTTTGAGGCTTGGGAACCATGTAAAACGCAGCAGAAAATTCTGCTCCTGGTGCGTAGCGCCGGACGACGCAAGGGTTGCACCGCTGCTCCCCCGGGCGAAGGCCAAGGGGCGCAGCATGTTTTGATTATGTAACTTTGGGATTTTGGTATGAGTTTTACGCATCTGCTTCTCCGGGCGAAGTAGAGGCGAAGGGGGCACCGCCGGGCGCTCTTGGGAGTTTTCAAATAATTATGTTTTCTTTAAAAATCCATAACTTTTGATTCGTATACCCGATTTAAGTGTTCTTTATACTGTTGGAAAGCTATGATGATCCTCTAGCCAATAAAAAGTGAAAATTTTGGGTATGATGTGGGATTAATTATTTAGTAGAAAATGAATGAAAATAATGGTTATGTGATATGTTGAAAATCCATATCTTTTGAAACGTAAGTCTGATCGAGGCATAATGATAGCCGGTGTAAAGCTGTGAAAATATCCTACGGGATAAAAGTGAAAAGTATTTATTTTGATATCCGACTAAATGAATCGGAGGGAACCTGAAAAGTGATGTTTTATGTGATGTGTGATTATATGTGTTTACTTGTAATATTTGTGTTATGTCATGTCTATATAATTGTTGTCGAGTATGAATGAAAGAATATGCATGCTTAAAATGAATTAGGAAGAGTGAGAAACCTTACCCTAAAAAAATGTTAGGATCCTAGAGATGTAACTAGGACTTGGTAAAGGTTTAAAGGGCAATGCTTATACATCGATACTAGAAGAGTGCCTTTGATAAGTAGTTGTCAGTGGAGGATTGTAATTCCTCCGGTTTGTCGTTATCCCTTAATAAATACCGTGACCCGTGTTGAAGAGCCCCTTATGCGGGATGGCCGGGGAGAAGTATTCATTAAGTAAGTAATCGTGACCCGCGTTGAAGTGCCCCTTGTGTGGGCTAGCCGGGGAGAAGTTACTTAGTGATTGGTACCGTGACCCGTGTTGAAGTGCTCCTTGTATGGGCTAGCCGGGGAGAAGTACCATTTATAGATAACCGTGACCCGTGTTGAAGTGCTCCGTGTGTGGGCTGGCCGGGGAGAAGTTATCCACGTTAAGGATCCGTGACCCGTGTTGTAGTGCCTTGTATAGGCTGGCCGGGGAGGAGATTCCTTAACTAGTTTTCGTTTTGTGAATTGCACGATTGTTTCTCTAGTCAGAGATGTTTGAACTCAAGGTCAAGTTCCCTTCCCCTTGACTTGAGTTAGGCTAAGATAGAACCCTGTAAAGCCGAGAGAATCCATAAGATAGGGAACTCACTGAGATTTGATGTAAATCACCCCACTATTGTTGATTATTTTCAGGAGGTATTTGCAGGTTGATTTACAAGTGGAGCTATGCTTGGATGTTTCAAGAGAAGCTTGACTTTAGTATTCCGTTGTGTATTTGTTGTATACAATTGAGGATATTGTATATTGATCTTAGATTTTATATTTTTAGCTAATTTCCATGCCTTGTACCATAGGTTGTATTTATGTTTTAGAAATGGTCAAGTATGTGAATTATGCCATTTGGCACTTATGATGGTGTCAGTACAAAAAAAATGCTTGTATAGTATTATTCTAGGTATATATTATACAGGGCATTACAGTTGGTATCAGAGCAGGTCGTGTCCTCGACCTAGCCTTGAAACATCATAAGTAAATCTATTTCTGCCTCTTAAGTGTGTCTTGCCAACATGAATCTTCATATCATACTATGTAGTATTGGGCCTGATCAACCTAATGCTATGTATGTGGTAGGAAGAATCATGCTTGAGCGACCACGAGGACTCCGAAGTGTTGTCGGAACTTGTGCTGTGAGGGTAGGCTCAAGCCAAGAGTTAGTAGTGAATATTTTTTGTCAGCTCAGTTGAGGTCTTAGTAGAAGTTGTGCTTTGGGTAACATGGAATTGAAGGGTGGTGTGTTGTTCAAGTAATCTCATTCCGTGAAAAGGAAAATTTGTTTTGTGGAACTTGTGACGTAAGTTCCGGAAGTGAGATAATTATTGGTGCTTCAGTTTCTAGGTCGTTATGGTATCTTGAATGGGCGAGTGTACCTTAAGGAATGTGTTCGGAACAATATCTTAAAATTGGTTAAAAGTGAGAGTTAAGGACGTTCGGCTTTTATGGGAACCTAAAGTAGTAGTAGAGAAGTGTGAGAAGGAAACACAATGATGTGTTTACATGCTTCAAGAGAAACAAGTATATGTCGGACGAAGGGTAGGAGATAAGGTGCGTGTATTCAGTTATGAATAGAAATTAGGTTCGGGATAATACATCGGGATTTTCTGTATTCGATGAGAGACCAATTTGGAATTTGGAATTGTTAAATTACCCAAGGAACAATATAAGGTATTATGTCGGAGAAAGTTTGAACTTTATTTAGTAACGAAAAGTGTAGTGATGCAGACCGGAAGAAGTGTGTGTTAAGGAATAGAGTAAGTATCTTGGATTTAAGGAAATTTTAGTAAGATGGTTTATATTTGGACCTAAGATGATTACAAAGGAAAGCAAAGTTAATGCGGTGTGGAAAACGGTATTAACGGTGTGTTATGAGGAAATGACAACGGAATGTATTTTTGGACGAAAGTGCAATAGAGCTATTTAGTAGTTGTTGGGGCTTAAGTTAAGAAAGTGTAATCAAGGATGGTTCACCCATGAGAACCTTAGTAGTATGATGTGAAATGGGAAAGTCACACCTTGGTATTAAGAATAAGCGAAGTGGTAACACCGTGGTCACAAGTGTACATGATGGATTCCTAGTCTTGAGACAAGTGTGGAGGGACGTACTTTGTGGAACAGTGCGTATTGTATTCTGAGAAGCAAGATTGTGGTAAATTAATGAAAAGCAAATCAGGACTTATTATGGACTAAGTATAAATCATGGAACGGTTTATACTGGAAGGGTTTTGTAAATAGTTGATGAGAATTGTCGGTTGCGATCTTCCATTAAGTAATTTGGGGTAAGTGGGATGTGTAATGGATAGTGAAGGGTAAGAAATTCCGGTTAATGTGTATAAAGTGATGGAAAGGTTCTTCAAGAGAATGTATTGCCCCGGTTTATTTTCAAGTATAGAGAAACTTCTTTATTTGTGAATAATCGGAATATTCAGAATCTACCTTTTGTTGGACTAAGAACGTTGTTGTTTTATTTCTCACCAAGGAGTTCAAGTAAGAGAATAAGGTGGTATGCTTGTTATGAGATGTTTATCAATTTTGTGGTACCGTATAATGGTTGTGTGCTGGGTTTTGCTTGTGGACGAATTAAGTTGAGTTGTGGCTAAAACCTTAGAATGTCGTCATTATTGACTTTCCACTAGTGTAGTTATTTGAACAGGAAAAATGAACTATCTCGGTGAAGTTTTGTGGTGTGACTGCGTCAGAAGTTGGAATTTTGCCTTGTCACTTGGTTGGAGTGTGTCGTCAGAATGTTTTGACTTTGTCGGTTTTACCTTGAGTGGATCATGGTTAGTAAATGTAATATAAGTTAAGAAGCCGGGAGTTGAGAATTATATTGTCGGTTAGAGCAAGACGGATTGATGGTTTTGAATAGGGATGGGTCTTGAATTTTAAGAAATTGGTTTTCAGCTTCTACAGTCGTGTTAACCTATTAACACAGTGTGGTTAACTGATTAACACGTGCATGGAAGGTGTTTTACGTTGAATCTTGAGAAGTTGACCGATTAGCTTAGATGGTTAATCGATTAACATGTGTGTAAATTGTGGAATCCCTTGGAAATCATCATCTGCATTTTGTTACTTTATGTTACTCCGATTGGAGAGTGTTGTGTGAATGGAAAACGGGATTCAAGTAAATGAAAAAAGATTTGTGTTTTGAAATCGAAACTTCTGAAAGGTGTTGCGTAATTGGTCATTTGTTTAGAATGACAAGGGAATTTGACTGTGGGGGAATAATCCGGTGAACCGTGTTGAGCGTGAGAAAGTCTTAAGGGTATTGCTATCAGTACCGTTGCGAATCTTAAGGACGAAGTTAGAGAATACTCACGAAGTATTGGTCTCCCAAAGAATAATTCGGTATTTTGATTTTGGAGTTGTTAAGGTATGAACGGTTGGTTAGAGTTAGTATTTGTTATCTTCCGTGAGTTCATGGCATCGGACTTAGACCGTGAAAGTAGTACCAGTTGTGTTCTAACCAGAGAAGGAAATTTGAAAGTTATCTTTCCAAGTACGAGTAAGAATTGGACGTTCCGAAGTTAAGCATTTAACTTGGATCGTTTATGGAATAAAATTTTAAGAAAATTGGATTCAATTGAGAAACATGGCACGACCTTCGAAGTTGTGTGTGTGTGTGTGTAAGTAGAGTGTTGTACGTGAATTGACAAGTAGTATGGAAACTCACAATTATGTTTTGGATGGTTTAAGTTTTGATAAGTGGTGATTCGCACATGAGTGAAGTTTCGTGATGGTGTTACGTGTTATTGGTTGAGATCTCGTGTCAACAAGGAACCTTGAGTGAGTCAGAAAACTGTAAGAAGGATTGTTATATAATGTAGTAACCAGTACCGGAGGTTGTTAAACTACCTTGTATATATTGTTTCGATTCTAGAATGTTTGGAGTTGTATATGTTCTGGTTGTAACAGTAAAACTCATGTACCTAATCGTCTGGAGAGTGTTGGTCAGATATTAAAATATTGTGTGTCGGCGAGAAATTGTTCTATCATATGACGTCAGTAAGTTTCTTGTATCATTGGTTAGTAAGGATCCAAGTGGACAAGTGTGTTCCTCCGCTGGCTGTTATCTACTTTGTGGTGCTTGAGGATTTGTGGTGTTCCACTGTTTGGATTTGGATTGCGTAGTGGAAGGTGACAGACAAAAGAGTTAAGCCAGGATAATAAGACTTTAGAAAGATTATTGCTTGTAAGTATGGAAATAAGGAGATCTTGTTTTAAGTGTGTTACCTTTTGGTGCGACACGAAAGAAAGGAAATATCGGATTTAGTGAGTACAGTGTACAACATCAGACCAGATGGAACTGGTAAAGAAGTCGTTTGACTAGTTATGAAGTGGTTCGAATGTTAAAGGATTTATGAAAGGATAGTTGTCGGTAATTGTATGAAGTTAAGAAATCACTGTTTTACCTTGCAAAGATTTGATGAGTGTTTGTTACCTTAAACCAAGATAAGGTATTATGGTTTTGTGTTGTGACTCAGAAGAAGAGCATAGAATGGTATATTTCTTCCAAAGGTAAAATATGACCAAGTCTTTTAGTAAGAAAAAACAGATGAATTACGGAAACGGCAAGGTAAGAAGTTAACTCTATATTGGAACAAGAGTATGATTAAGGACGTGAAGTTTGTTAGTTTGTGAAAATAAGATTTTTTTGGTCTATGAAGTCAAGTTGGGAATTGAGTACGTCAAAGGTTTTAGCAGAGGTAAAGTTAAGTGTGGATCTAAGACAGTGATACAAGTTGTAGTTGTTGTCGATTAGAGGAAATTCGGGGGCGAATTTCAATTTAAGGGGGGGAGAGTGTAATACCCCATATTATCTAAATACTCAATTGGATATCAGATAAGAGTAGTTGAGCTTTTGTGTACTCTATCTTTGGATAATTGGATTAATGGAATCTTCTAAGTACTTTAAGTATTGTCAATTGGAATCAATAGAGCAACTAATGAGCTCGGAAGGGATCAATTATTTTATTAAAGGGACATATCATTATTTATTAGATCAAGAGAGAATTTTATGGTAACTCTAATAATTGATCAATAGGTGTGAGACGATAAAATATCAATTGGAGATATTGTACTCTATTGGATTATATTATATAATATTGGTATTATATATATATATATTTGGAAAGAAAAGAAGAAGAAGTTAGTATGAAGAAGAGGAAAGAAGAGAGAGAGAGAGAGAGAAAGTGGAGAAAGAGGAAGAAGAGAAAAACTCATGGATCATCATCTTCATCTTCTTCAAACTCCTCTTCGATTATCAGATGGGTTCTAGATAGATGCTTTAGTTGTAGAGTTTCTTGAGTTTTAGAGTTAGGTTTGATATTGTGAGAAAATGAGTAATCTTGCTAAAATCATGAATCTAACGGTTGGAAATCAATATAAATTGCGTAGTATAATCGTAATATGCATATGAACATTGTTGATACTTGTTTTGGTTGTTTGAAAGTGTTTTGGTTTGGAAAAGTTGGATTTTGAGGCTTGGGAACCATGTAAAACGCAGCAGAAAATTCTGCTCCTGGTGCGTAGCGTCGGGCGACGCAAGAGTTACGCCGCTGCTCCGCCTGGCGAAGGCCAAGGGGCGCAGCATGTTTTAATTCTGTAACTTTGGGATTTTGGTGTGAGTTTTACGCCTCTGCTTTGCCGGGCGAAGTAGAGGCGAAGGGGGCACCGCCGGGCAATAATGGTACCGTCGGGCGCTCCTGGGAGTTTTCAAATAATTCTGTTTTCTTTAAAAATCGATAACTTTTTATTCGTATACCCGATTTAAGTGTTCTTTATACCGTTGGAAGGCTATGACGATCCTCTACCCAATAAAAAGTGAAATTTTGGGGTATGATGTGTGTAACACCCCAAATTCGATTACGATTAATTGTTGCTTATTTGAGGATATAAGGTGATTTTGACGATATGTGGTTATGTGGCACGATGCACTGTGGTGAAATTATTTTAATAATAATAGTAAGAATAATCATATAGTATTATTCAAATTATTGTTTATTATTTAAAATAATAGAAGTGGGAGCATTGAGGGTATGTTGGTCATTAGGGATGGATAAGTGAGGGTATAACGGGAAGAGCACGTTTAGGGGTATTTTAAGAGAGAATAGTGAAAAGAACTCATTATTCGTATTATTTTTTAGGAAGAGGCAAAGGTGCTCTGAAGAACAAGTGAGAAGGAGGATAGGGCATAGAGGAATTTCCAGTGAAACTTCAAGAGAAGATCGGAAGAATCAAGACTCTAAGGTATGGGGAGTATCACCTTGCAATCTTTTGATATAAAGATTAGGCGTTAGTGGGTAATTGGGGTTTTTGGGGAAAACCTAGGAATTGGAGGTTAGGGATGATGGATTTTGATGATTTGCTATGTGATGATTGTTGTATTGATGTATATGTGATAGTTATAGGTTATGATAACATAATCTGTGGAAATTTGAGGATAAATTCTGGTTTAGGGGTGTTGAATCGCAGATGGAGAAGTGTTGTTATCGCAGGGTTTTTTCTACAGAAATCGCAGAGCCCGCTTAGCGCGGTCTGGAGAAATTTTGCCTCCTCGAGGCAGTGAGTAGCGCGCTTAGCGCGGGTGGGGCGCGCTTAGCGCGACCTGGGACTGAAAAACATTATTTTTATTGATTTAAAACTCATGGAAAATATATGTTTTATACTATATTAATGCTGTGATGTTGTTGTGATTTGCGGCTATGTGTTGACGTGTTATATGATGATTATTTAGTGATGAAAATGATGACCAGATATGATTGATGTGTTGTGAGATGTCCATACATGTGATGTCTCGTGATTAGATAATGATATGATGTTATTGATGATTATTAGATGTTTATGTGTGATGTTTGATGATAAAAATGACGATGTGAAGTACCATGAGTATACTGATGATTTTACATGACTATCTTGCTGCGTATTTTGATGATTTGACGATGATGAATCATGATGTTTTGACGATGTACATGATGATATGATTAACATGAGGTTTTGATGAATGATGATATAAGTGATGAATTTTGGGGATGAATGATGATGCACATTATGATGTTTAATTGATGATATGAATTACCATGATGTATCTTGACGTTATAAGCTGCGTATATGTGATGTTTTGATGGGCAATTGACGATGTAAGCTACTAGGAGATGTGTTGAAGATTTTATGACGATGATATATGACTATTTTGATGTGAATTACTATGAGTTATATTGATGATTACGAAATGAAGACTAATGATATTTTGATGACGTATTTAATGATATGACGAATATGTGAGTTTGATGAATGATGATGCACGTAATGACTTTTGTTGATGATGATGATTATGACGTTGTGCATCATGCATTCATAGCATTTGGACTTCGGTCTATTGATGATGTTAGGACTTCGGTCCAGTGACGATGTTAGGACTTCGGTCCAGTGGTGGCTTCAATCCCATTGTGCGGATTGGAGTATTTTGTGACGTGCTCCTTTGTGGAGGGTTGATGGCCTAGTGTCCATTATTATGACGATTTGGTACCACATGCATTTCTATGACGTTGCATTTCATTCTTGGTGGCATTGCATGATTGCATATGAGTGATATTGGTGATGTGATGTTTATATGATGTTTAGGGTGAGTCGTTGTAGTATTTGATGAAAACAACTGCCTGTTTGAATATTGCCTCCACGTGGGTAACGTGCAGGTGATCAAGTTTAGCTTTGGATGCTTTCGAGGACCTTAAAGTTTATTTGCTTTTGGTCGATTTAGAGGGTCTTGCTCTGATAGTGTAACATCGGGTTGGGGTCCTTTGAGTCGAACTATGTTGTTTCCTTATTTTGTTGTCATTCGATGATGTGGTTTTATGTTTGATTATTACGACGTTTGTTGAAAACCTTTTTAATTGAAAGTTTTGAGTTCCGCTGCCATGTGAAGGCTTTTTGTGAAACTTTGAGGAAAACCCTTTTGGTTACAAGTAATTGTGTTATTTTGATTTTTCATGAGAAATGTGCACCCTTTGAGAGATTCTTATGCCTTACTCTGATTTTTGAGTTGTTTCTGCTGAAACATTATTTGGGGGTAGAAAAGGGTGTTACATTAGTGGTATCAGAGCAGGTCGGTCCGTCCGGCCAGGTTGTCTAATGTTGTTTGTTTCCCTAGTGTGCGACATGTGTGTAAAAACATTGTCGATGCTTGTTTTGTTTTCCATTTTTGTAGGTGGGGAATGAAACAAGTGGGGGAGAAGATGGTGCTTCTCCAAGGTGTTTCGAGTGTGGAGCATTGGTTAAGTGTGGTGTTGGACGCTGCAATAGTTGGTGGAGATAGTTTATACCGCCTCATGATATCGGCTATTATTGACAAATTGAGGAATTGATCACCCTTAATCTCTTGTTGATAATAGATGGGATCATGTTAGGTGGGATAGACGTGTCTTGCGAACTGGAGTAGTGTGCGCAGTGAATTATTGGGGTTAAGCCGAGTGCTTGCGGATTGTTTTTTTTAGTCGATGCAGACTATTAGATTTAAAGATGAGGCGAATTAGAGTTTCTTGCCTGTCGGTCAAGTTGGAATATCTTGAGGAGAACGACCAGGTATTGTTGATGTCTACTTTTTGAAGGATAGAGAACAGTGCGGCGACTAGTGATATGTCGGTGGTGTGTCATTCCTGACGATCACCTGAATCTAATTTTGACGAAGGTGAAGAGTTGTTGGTTCTGTGAAGCAAGTGGGTAAGTCTGTGAAAGATGGTGCAAAGATGTTATGATGTTGGATTATTGTAAGGCATAAGGGATGCGGTGGGGTGTGATCTACCTATGGTATGTGATTATTTGGAGGTGTTCCCATGATATATCAATGATTTACCACTGCAGTGTGGAGTGTAACTTGCTATCGACCTGGTACTCGATGCAAGCTCGATGTCGATGTTTGTGTATAGAATGTATGTTTCTGAATAAGTGAATTGAAGAGACAGTTGGAAGAATTGCTTGAGAAGAGGTTTGTTCGACCAAGTGTTTCTCCATGGGGTGCTCCTGTGCTGTTAGTGAAGAAGAAAGATGGAAGTATGGGGTTGTGTGTCGATTATCGGCAATTGAATAAAGTGACTATCAAGAATAAGTATCCGCTACCGAGAATCGACGATTTGATGGACCAGCTAGTAGGTGCCTGTGTGTTCAGCAAGACTGATTTGAGGTCGGGTTATCATTAGATCCGAGTTAAGCCTGATGATAGTCCGAAGACGGCTTTTAGAACGAGGTATGGACACTATGAATACACTGTGATGCCATTTGGTGTATCTAATGCACCTGGTGTGTTCATGGAGTACATGAATCGGATTTTTCATGAGTATTTGGATAAGTTTGTGGTGGTGTTTATCGATGACATCTTGATATATTCTAGATCCGAAGAAGAACATGTCGAGCATTTGAGGACTGTGTTACAGAGAAGAAGTTGTATGTAAAGCTGTCAAAGTGTGAGTTCTGGTTGAAGGAAGTGAGTTTCCTTGGCCATGTGATTTCAAGTGGCGGGATTGTTGTTGATCCTTCTAAGATTGATGCGGTGTTACAGTGGGAGACTCCGAAGTTTGCTACTGAGATACGGAGTTTTTTGGGATTAGCGGGTTATTACCGCAAGTTTATTAAAGGCTATTCTAATTTGGCGTTACCTTTGACTCAGTTGACTCGAAAGGGTCAAGCTTTTGTGTGGGATGTAGCTTGTGAAGAGAGTTTATGGAATTAAAGAAGAAGTTGACGACTGCTTCAGTGTTGATTTTGCCTAATCCGAGTGAGTCTTTTGTAGTGTATTGTGACGCATCGAAGATGGGTCTTGGTGGAGTGTTGATGCAGAATGGACAAGTTGTTGCCTATGCTTCAAGACAATTGTGAGTTCATGAGAGGAATTATCCTACACATGACTTGGAGTTGGCCGCCGTGGTGTTTGTGTTGATGATTTGGAGACATTGTCTGTTTGACTCTAAATTTGAAGTGTTCAGTGATCATAAAAGTCTGAAGTACTTATTTAATCAGAAGGAATTGAATATGAGGCAGAGAAGGTGGTTAGAGTTGTTAAAGGATTTCGATTTTGATTTGAGTTATCATTCGGGCAAAGCAAATGTAGTGGCCGATGCATTGAGCAAAAAGTCATTGCATATGTCGATGCTTATGGTGAAAGAATTAGAACTAATTGAGCAATTCAGAGATTTGAGTTTGGTATGTGAAGCGACTCCTGACAGTGTGAAGTTGGGAATGTTGAAGTTGACTAGTAGTATTCTGGAAGAAATCATAGTGGGACAATAATCCGATTTAAAGTTGGTTGACTAATTGACTTTGATTAACCAAGGTAACGGAGGAGAACTCCGGATTGATGAGAATGATGTAATGAGATTTCGGGATAGAGTGTGTGTCACAGATGTCCCAGATATTAAGAAGAGCATTCTTGAAAAAGGACATCAAAGTAGGTTGAGCATTCACCCCAGTGCTACGAAGATGTACCAGGATCTGAAGAAGTTGTTTTGGTGGCCAAGTATGAAGAAGGATGTTGCAGAGTTTGTTTATGCGTGTTTGACCTGTCAGAAGTCGAAAGTTGAGCATCAGAAGCCTTTAGGTATGATGCAGCCGTTGAGTATTCCAGAGTAGAAATGGGATAGTATTTCCATGGATTTTGTGACGGAATTGCCGAAGACTGCTAAGGGAAATGATTCAATTTGGGTGATCGTGGATGGATTGACTAAGTCGGCTCAATTCTTGCCGATGAAGATTAATCATTCCATGCAGAAGCTAGCCGAGATGTACATTTAGGAGATTGTGAAGTTACATGGGGTACCTTCGAGTATTGTGTCCGATAGAGATCCGAGGTTTACATCGAGGTTTTGGAAGAGCTTGCAAGATGCTTTGGTTACTAAGTTGAGGATGAGTTCTGCCTATCATCCGCGGACGGACGGTCAGGCAGAAAGGACCATCCAATCTTTAGAAGATTTGCTGAGGGCTTGTGTGTTGGATCATGGAGGATCGTGGAATAGCCATTTGCCGTTGATTGAGTTCACGTACAATAATAGTTTTCATGCTAGTATTGGAATGGCGTCTTATGAAGCTTTGTATAGGAGAAGGTGTAGGACTGCGTTGTGTTGGTATGAGCGAGAGTGTTGTACTCGGACGTGAAATTGTGCAAGAGACGACTGAGAAGATTAGGAAGATCCAAGAGAGGGTGAAAGCTTCACAGAGTCGTCAGAAGGGTTATCATGATAAGAGGAGGAAAGCACTTGAATTCCAAGAGGGAGATCATGTGTTTTTTAGAGTGGCGCCAGTGACTGGTGTGGGTCGAGCTTTGAAGTCTAGGAAGCTCATTCCACGTTTTGTTAACCCATATCAGATATCGGAGAGGATAGGAGAGGTAGCCTATCGAATTGCTTTACCGCCGTAACTTGCGAATTTGCATGACGTGTTCCATGTGTCTCAATTGAGAAAGTACATTCCGGATCCGTCGCATGTGATTCAGATGGATGATGTACAAGTGAGGGATGATCTGACTGTGGAAGCATTACCTGTGCGTGTCGATGGTCGAGAAATGAAGCAATTGCGGGGTAAAGACATAGCTTTGGTGAAGGTGTTATGGGGTGGACCAGCTGGCGAGAGTTGGACTTGGGAACGTGAAGATCAGATGAGGGAGTCGTATCCGACTCTATTTCCTTGAGGTAATTTTCGAGGGCGAAAATTCTTTAAGTGGGGGAGAGTTGTAACACCCCAAATTCGATTATGATTAATTGTTGCTTATTGAAGGATATAAGGTGATTTTGACGATATGTGGTTATGTGGCACGATGCATTGTGGTGAAATTATTTTAATAATAATAATAGTAAGAATAATCATATAGTATTATTCAAATTATTGTTTATTATTTAAAATAATAGAAGTGGGAGAATTAAGGGTATGTTGGTCATTAGGGATGGATAAGTGAGGGTATAACGGGAAGAGCACATTTAGGGGTATTTTAAGAGAGAATAATGAAAAGAACTCATTATTCGTATTATTTTTTAGGAAGAGGCAAAGGTGCTCTGAAGAACAAGTGAGAAAGGGGATAAGGCATAGAGGAATTTCCAGTGAAACTTCAAGAGAAGATCGGAAGAATCAAGACTCTAAGGTATGGGGAGTATCACCTTGCAATATTTTGATATAAAGATTAGGTGTTAGTGGGTAATTGGGGTTTTTGGGGAAAACCTAGGAATTGGAGGTTAGGGATGATGGATTTTGATGATTTGCTATGTGATGATTGTTGTATTGATGTATATGTGATAGTTATAGGTTATGATAACATAATCTGTGGAAATTTGAGGATAAATTCTGGTTTAGGGGTGTTGAGTCGCAGATGGAGAAGTGTTGTTATCGCAGGGTTTTTTCTGCAGAAATCGCAGAGTCCGCTTAGCGCGGTCTAGCGCGCTTAGTGCGGTCTGGAGAAATTTCTCCTCCTCGAGGCAGTGAGTAGCGCGCTTAGCGCGGGTGGGGCGTGCTTAGCACTACCTGGGACTGAAAAACATTATTTTTATTGATTTAAAACTCATGGAAAATATATGTTTTATACTATATTAATGCTGTGATGTTGCTGCGAATTGCTGCTATGTGTTAACGTGTTATATGATGATTATTTAGTGATGAAAATGATGACCTGATATGATTGATGTGTTGTGAGATGTCCATACATGTGATGTCTCGTGATTAGATGATGATATGATGTTATTGATGATTATTAGATGTTTATGTGTGATGTTTGATGATAAAAATGACGATGTAAAGTACCATGAGTATATTGATGATTTTACATGACTATCTTGATGTGTATATTGATGATTTGACGATGATGAATCATGATGTTTTGACGATGTACATGATGATATGATTAACATGAGGTTTTGATGAATGATGATATAACTGATGACTTTTGGGGATGAATGGTGATGCACATTATGATGTTTAATTGATGATTAATTGATGATATGAATTACCATGATGTATCTTGACGTTATGAGCTGCGTATATGTGATGTTTTGATGGGCAATTGACAAAGTGAACTACTAGGAGATGTGTTGATGATTTTATGACGATGATACATGACTATTTTGATGTGAATTACCATGAGTTATATTGATGATTACGAAATGAAGACTAATGATGTTCTGATGACGTATTTAATAATATGACGAATATGTGAGTTTGATGAATGATGATGCACGTAATGACTTTTGTTGATGATGATGATTATGACATTGTGCGTCATGCATTCATAGCATTTGGACTTTGGTCTATTGATGATGTTAGGGCTTCGGTCCAGTGACGATGTTAGGACTTCGGTCCAGTGACGATGTTAGGACTTCGGTCCAGTGGTGGCTTCAATCCCATTGTGCGGATTGGAGTATTTTGTGACGTGCTCCCTTGTGGAGGGTTAATGGCCTAGTGTCCATTATTATGACAATTTGGTACCACGTGCATTTCTATGACATTGCATTTCATTCTTGGTGGCATTGTATGATTGCATATGAGTGATATTGGTGATGTGATGTTTATATGATGTTTAGGGTGAGTCGTTGTAGTATTTGATGAAACCAATTGTTGCCCTGTTAATGTCTTTTCTTTATATGATTTATATTGAATTGTGATTACTCACCATGCCTGTTTGAATGTTGCCTCCACGTGGGTAACGTGCAGGTGATCAGGTTTAGCTTTGGATGCTTTCGAGGACCTTGAAATTTATTTACTTTTGGTCGATTTAGAGGGTCTTGCTCTGATAGTGTAACATCGGGTTGGGGTCCTTTGAGTCGAACTATGTTGTTTCCTTATTTTGTTATCATTCGATGATGTGGCTTTATGTTTGATTATTACGACGTTTGTTGAAAACCTTTTTAATTGAAAGTTTTGAGTTCCGCTGCCATGTGAAGTCTTTTTCTGAAACTTTGAGGAAAACCCTTTTGGTTACAGGGTAATTGTGTTATTTTGATTTTTCATGAGAAATGTGCACCCTTTAAGGGATTCTTATGCCTTACTCTGATATTTGAGTTGTTTCTACTGAAACATTATTTGGGGGTAGAAAAGGGTGTTACAATGTGGATTAATTATTTAGTGGAAAATGAATGAAAATAATGGTTATGTGATATGTTGAAAATCTATATCTTTTGGATCATAAGTCCGATCGAGGCATAATGATAGCCGATGTAAAGCTGTGAAAATATCCTACGGGATAAAAGTGAAAAGTATTGATTTTGATACCCGACTAAATGAATCGGAGGGAACCCAAAAAGTGATGTTTTATGTGATGTGTGATTATATGTGTTTACTTGTAACATTTGTGTTATGCCATGTCTATATAATTGTTGTCGAGTATGAATGAAAGAATATGCATGCTTAAAATGAATTAGGAAGAGTGAGAAACCTTACCCCAAACAAATGTTAGGATCCTAGAGATGTAACTAGGACTTGGTAAAGGTTTAAAGGGCAATGCTTATACATCGATAGTAGAAGAGTGTCTTTGATAAGTAGTTGTCAGTGGAGGATTGTAATTCCTCCGGTTTGTCGTTATCCCTTAATAAATACTGTGACCCGTGTTGAAGAGCCCCTTGTGCGGGATGGCTGGGGAGAAGTATTTATTAAGTAAGAAACCGTGACCCGCGTTGAAGTGCTCCTTGTGTGGGTCGGCCGGGGAGAAGTTACTTAGTGGTTAGTACCGTGACCCGTGTTGAAGTACTCCTTGTGTGGGCTGGCCGGGGAGAAGTACCATTTGTAGATAACCGTGACCCGTGTTGAAGTGCTCCGTGTGTGGGCTGGCCGGGGAGAAGTTATCCACGTTAAGGATTTGTGACCCGTGTTATAGTGCCTTGTATAGGCTGGCCGGGGAGAAGATTCCTTAACTAGTTTTCGTTTTATGAATTGCACGATTGTTTCTCTAGTCAGAGATGTTTGAACTCAAGGTCTAGTTCCCTTCCCCTTGATTTGAGTTAGGCTAAGATAGAACCCTGTAAAGCCGAAAGAATCCATAAGATAGGGAACTCACTGAGATTTGATGTATCTCACCCCACTATTGTTGATTATTTTCAAGAGGTATTTGCAGGTTGATTAACAAGTGAAGTTATGCTTGGATGTTTCAAGAGAAGCTTGGCTTTAGTATTCCGCTGTGTATTTGTTGTATACAATTGAGGATATTGTATATTGATCTTAGATTTTATATTTTTGGCTAATTTCCATGCCTTGTACCATAGGTTGTATTTATGTTTTAGAAATGGTCAAGTATGTGAATTATGCCATTAGACACTTATGATGGTGTCAGTACCCAAAAAAATGCTTGTATAGTATTATTCTAGGTATATATTATACAGGGCATTACAGACCTGGTACAAGAATCTTCCCCCAGGCTCGATCACCTCATGGAGGAATCTGAAAAATCAGTTTGCCCAACATTTTACCGCCTCCAGACGTCATCCCAAGTCGGAGGCCATGCTCGAAGGCATAATTCAGGGCAAAAATGAACCCCTGCGGGCATATATCGAGAGGTTTAACAAGGAAGCGGTCTAGATCCACACAACGGATCACATGAAGAAGTACCTCCTCGAAAAGGGACTACGGCCAAATAGTGATTTCCGCAAAGCTGTGAGAATCGAAACACCTCATTCTCTGGCCCAACAAACCCATACATAGTCTTATAGGTTAAACGCCTCACCTAAGAAAACTAATAAATTAAAACACAATCCTTATGGAGACAATCTTTCTTATCACTTTTACTAGGAACGTTTTGCGTGTAACATTTTGGGCAAACAAAATCAGCAGAGCAAAGAATCAAAGGAAGTGAGTCTTCCCATTTACCTCTTTTGAATTCACATTAGAACTCTTTTGCAATCATCTCATTAATCCCCAGATAGCTTGTTTTTCATTATATATCTCCAGCAAAATAAATTCTCAATAAGTGCGTCCAGTTCAGTGCATTCATTGCATTACACTTCATTTCTGCACCAAGGGGAAAAATTCAGGTTTTTTTTTTTTTTTTTTGTATTTAATGACCTTCCACCATTTATATCATAAAGACCGAAGTACTTCATGATATTTTAGTCTCTCTAATTGATCTCCAACTTTTCTATTATGCTAGGTAATTTTCTCTCTAATCTCTCTAGTTTAATTTTTATAAAAATTGACAAAAGAAATATAAAAAGCACAACAAAAATTTTGGCATCGATGATTATAAAGAAAACAAACCAAATTTATCAATAATACACAGGACACACTATTGTTATTGTAGCATTAAAAATATATGACTTATATTTTTTATTTATTAATATAAAAAAACATAGAACTAAAACTTCTATTGATAAATATATAAAAAAAACATTCGATAAATATTCGTCAACTATCAACTAATAGAATGAATGATAATAATATATAATTCATACAAGTAGAAATAAATATTCATATGCAATTTATATTCTAATTCAGTTTCTTTTTAGATATGTAACTTAATAATTATTAATAGAGAATGAATAACCACTCTAATATTACTTTCTAAATAATATAAATTAAATATATAAATTATAGTAATTTAATCCTTCATTAATATTAAAAAAAAATCATGTTACTTTTAATCCTTAATTTGTTTAAGAAATTCATATTACTTTTTATTCATGAATTAAATTTACTAATTATGTGTATTTCTTGAGCAACATAATAAAAATCATTACTTATTATATTTATATAATTTAAGAATTATATTAAAAAGAGAGTATTATTTTAGAAATTGATTTAAAATTATTTAGTGGAAACAATAGTAGATCTTAGTCAATTTTTTATGATCAAATAAAAATAAATAAGGTATTAAAATCAAAATTACACATAATTTTCTCAAACTAAAAATAAAGCATAACTATATCTATTTAACATTAATTTTTTGGTCAAAATATTTAATATATAATTTTATTTAATAAAAAAATATTTATAACCAAATATGATAAATGTATTCAATAATCATTAAATGTATTGAATGATTTTTATTAATCATTACAAAAATCGATGATTAATGAAAATGAAAAGAAAAAAAACTAGTGATGGTTACCGAAACACTTAGTAGTGGGATCTTTTGGTGCTAGGGGCACGTTCCTTAACGTCTCTCGCCTTCTTCTCGATGTTACTTTTCTCGCCTTAGACACGTGACCACAAACATGCTAGTTATCTTCCTTGAAGTGCCTCCACGTTATCGTACTTGGTAACCGCTAGCAATTTATTATCCAATGTTCACAACTGATCTAGGTCATGACAGCTTAATCACAACTTATTAAAAAAACTCATTGACACTTCCTCTTGCAGAGATTTAGGAAATATTCTAAGTGATTAAAAACGAACCATTAAATGTTAACAGGCTTTATTGAAATCATGTATATGTTTATATTTTACCGAGTAAGAAGAAAGAGGTTATTGAGCAAATTTTTCCACTTGTATGTCTCTATGATCAAATGTTAATCAAGTTTATTGTATGTTATATAGTTAATTTTTAAAATTATATTATTATTTTGTTATAATTATTCAATATTGTTTGTTTATTATTGCAACAATTAATTTTAGATTTTTGTGACAATCATAGACCAGGTGGGTTCTATTAAAGATCTGGCCTGGTCGATAGCTTTTCAAATTGTTCAATCAACTATTGTTTCTGTTATTTTAGGGTTTCTGTTATTTTAGGGTTTAGGGTAGATAGAAAGATCAAGTAGGTTATTGGGAAAATTTTTCCACTTGTATGTCTGTATGATAGAATCTTAATCAAGTTTATTGTATTTTATATACTTAATTTTTAAAATTATATTATTAAATCAACTTTATTGTATTTTATATACTTAATTTTTAAAATTATATTATTATTTTGTTATAATATAAAATAACAAAAACAATTTGAAAAACTATCTACCCTGCCTGACATATACATCGACCATGCCGGAGCTATAATAGAAAACCCCGAGGGTCTATGCCCTGAGACACATGTTTTGTGATATGCCACAAATCAGTCACACAGATGCAGTCAAATCATGACTCACTGAGAAATAGGCAGTCAATAACCTCCCGATTATTGAAAGTCTGCTAAGGGTGGCAATGATCTCTTCAATGAAAATCCAGCGTTTAATAGTCCACTAAATTTCTTTTTAGATATGAATATTGTAACTTAATAATTATTAATAGAAAATGTGTAACAACTCTAATATTAATAATATGTATGATAATAATCGTTAGTATGTAATTAGAATACAAGAAGTCTAACTATAAATAATGTATAACTCATACAAATAGAAATAAATGAATTTAAGTGTTACAAGATTTTTTTTTAATAACTTTAAATTTATTTTGGCTAGAGAATTTGTTTCAAAATAATTTTGTATAATGAAGTGATATCAAGGAGATAACCAGTGTGAGGTATTTGTTTTGATATTTTTCTTAATTTTAAACAATTAATTTTGTCCTTCTCTGTTTTTTGGTTGAAAAAAACATAGAATTGCACGATAAAACTTTGTAGAGATTTAACTTAGTTTGTAACAGTGATATCATCAACAATGGACGCGAGTTCGACGTCGAGTTAAACAACGACGACAAGAGTCTTTAGCGATGACTACAACGGTCTTCAACGTGAAACGCAAAACAAAGAGAACAAGGTGCGCGATGCTAAATTGTTGTGTTTTGTTCACAAAATAATAATCCATTTTGTTTCTAAATAATTAGAAAAAAAATATTATATGATTAATTTTTTAATGACAAATCATTTTATTAGTTGGTTAATCCTTGTTTGAATATTTTAAATTTTAAATTATAAAATTCTAATGTATAATTTTAAGATTCTCGACAATTTTATTTTATTTATATATGTTATTAAGCAAATATTTCCAAAAAGAAAATTATGTTATGTAATATAACAAGCATATTACTTAAATGTATTTATTTCATTTAAAAAATTGAAAAATCTATAAATTAATAAAATAATAACTCATAAATAATAATCTTTTATTTTAAAAAACAAGTATTATGTCATTAAGTTTATTTATAACTAATTATCTTATAAATAATTTATAAAGTAGAAAAATTGAAAAATATATTAATTTTATATGCAATTATTTCATTCATGACATGCTACGGCAACAATAAAATAAAGAGATAACTAATGTAAATAAATAGATATTTTTATACAAAATATTTGAATATTATAATAAATTGATAAAATAGAAAAATTAAAGAATATTTTAATACTATATTCAATATAACATTTCTCTATCCATTAAATCCTTATATTTTTACAAAAACTAAAAAGAAAAAAAAATAATTAAATAAAAATAAAGTATAAGTAAGAAATAAAAACATATAATAATAAAAAAATCAAATAATAATATAATAAATTGTATGTGTATTTCCTTCCTTCATAATTGTAAAAAATATAGAAAGATTTAAATAAGTTGATAAAATTGATACTACTTAATTGATATAGTGTATTAGATGCAATTGAATTAAAAAGAGTCATTATCTTGAGGGAAAAAGTGGAGGTTCATCCGTGGAGAAGGTCAGTTCACAAGATGTTGGTTTCCCGAAAATTGAGTTTGAGGATGATCAAGAATCAATAAACTTGGCCTCATGGGCGGCAATTGAAGCTGGAGCTCTTCTATTATCACGTATGTCAACACCCTCGCAGACCAGTTGTCGACAGAACACCCATTAGTTAACCATAAAACTGCAAAATCTTATTTTCTTCACATCTACCACATAAATATATTTATAAATAAGTCTTTAAAATGGATTTTTGACAAATAGAAAAGAAGTTGAAATGACATATTTGAAAATGACAATTTTTTTCTCCAACACAACTTATAATTTGAGACGTAGAAAGTATATTTTTTTTATAAAACTAATTTATAATTTGTAACAAATTTTTTCATAAAAAATTCTGTGTGATCCACCTTGTTTTATGGTTAACTAAAATTTGATTCACCTTGTTCTATGTTTATCTAGAATTCTGCATGCTCCACCTGGTTCTATGCCACCATAAACTAATTAATCAACCACGTGGTTCTATGTGACCCATAATTCTTTCAAAGGCAATACCCACCCTCATGGTTCTGTGGTAACTAGAATTTTTCAAAAAATAAGTGAAATCGTGTGAATATGAGTTGGACTAATTGAAAAATCATATATCCTATAGTGTTGCATTCGTTGAAGAAGGGATGAAGTTGGAGTTGATTTTTCAGGGGTAGTTGAATGAAATTGAAATTGGGGTGAAAAGTAGAAAAAACAATAACATATCATGTCAATTATAAAATAGAAATTCAAAGAAAAGACCAATATGGTCAAACTTGGGTTCGTCAAAGACCAAAAGTGCTATTAAACATAAAAAAGAAGGAATGAAATACCGTAGACTCTGGAGGCGTCTGGGTGTGGAAGGTTTCCCGCGCCGGAGAAGAAGTGGAAGAGGTGGTCCGAACCTGAAAAGCAGAAGAAACAATAACATATCATGTCAATTATAAAATAGAAATTCAAAGAAAAGTAATAAGAAGCAATATTGCCAAACTTAGATTCGTCAAAGACCAAAAGTGCTATGCAACCTTACTTACTTCATCTCAAGGTGAAGATAGAGAGAGTATAGATTCTATGTTTGGCGAAGTGGAAGTGGAGGTGGAGATGGGGGTGGTGTTCGTTTGTATAGGTTCTTCAATGTTTTCTCCTTCATATCTCCTCTGCATACAACGGTATTGAAAGAAAAAAAATCAGAATCACATTTCATTTTTGAGTTACATGTCGGTTACGAACGTGTATAAAGAAAAAATCAGACCTACACATAATTTATAATTAAAAAATAAAATAAAATCAAACCTGCTCATAATTCATTAGCGGCTCATCATATGAAAGACCCTCTTTGATAAGGAACATGTTTC
Organism: Lathyrus tuberosus; assembly: GCA_022829125.1. Taxonomy (NCBI): domain Eukaryota; kingdom Viridiplantae; phylum Streptophyta; class Magnoliopsida; order Fabales; family Fabaceae; genus Lathyrus; species Lathyrus tuberosus. The sequence continues at coordinate 2,355,888 of JALAZF010000396.1, read as the reverse complement.
TTTCCGCCGACCGCTCATTCCAATGCTTGTAAATGTTGTTGACATGCCTCCAATCTTTATTTTTTTCGGGCCTCTTTGCAGCCGTTTGAGATTTTTTAAACTTAGCAATACCGCTTTTCAGGTGTCCCTGCTGCAACCCCAGTTGTTTTCAGAAAATATCTACAGTGCTTTGCAATATACTCAAAGCAAATGGAATATACTTTCGCATATACCATCCAGGTTTGATGTTAAAGCCGATCAGGCAATAAACCTTCACGATTAGACCTTTTATAAAGGCACTAATCCACCTGTGAAACATAAAATAAAGTATTAATAAACTCGAGTACCGTTAGAAGTTGAATTATTGCTAAATCTTTGAGATCAGACTCCGTATTATTAAACTTCAGAGAGTTAGTTACAGTGATGATTATAAGTTATTGTTGATCTATGCTACAGTGATGATTATAAGGTTTATTATCAGTTGCAGGAAGAATTCCTTAGGGTTTTTTGCTTCCGTTTTCTCTTTTTCTCATCCCTCAGAAACTAGAGAGAAACGATAACAATTTGTGTAACTAACTTTTGTATTCTATTATTCTATTTTCATTGTGTGATTCTGTTAAGGATACAAGATATATATACAAGAGTGTGTTAGTCTTAACATTGAGACTAACACACTAGCTAACTAACTGAGCCCTTAGCTTACTAATAGCTAGGCTTGACTAAGCTAAGCTATATAACAGGATTAGATAATCCTTGAACTATATCTATTACACTAATTATTCATCATACTCTTACAATCCCACATAATGTCTGATCACTTGTCTGATACCGAGTCTCACATTCACCCAAACATTCTTCACCTAAACTAAACCTGAAATACCTCAACCTGTCAGGACATACCATGAAAACCACCCTGTTCAAATCACAACAATTCCGGCTGAACGGTCCTAATTATTTTCGTTGATCCCAGTCCGTCCGTTTGTATCTCAGGTGGAGAGGAAAAATTGGCTACATCACTGAAGACAAGAAACAACCAGACAAGGAAGGCGCAAACTATGATACTTGGGATGCTGAAAAATTCCATGGTCATGACATGGTTAGTCAATTCCATGACTAAAGAGATAGGTGCAGACTACTAAAGAGATAGGTGCAGACTATCTCTATTATGATACTGCAAAAGATCTGTGGGAAAGTGTCTCTCAGATGTACTCTGATTTGGACGACCAATCCCAAATTTATGAATTAACTCTCCAGTGATTTGGACAACCAATCCCTAGTTTCCCTTATCTTAAGTATTTGTTTCCTAAATTTGCCAAAGAAATAAATTCCTCACAATTTCATTGTGAAACTTGTCACTTAGCTAAAGATCATTGTGTGTCTTTTACTTCAAAAGTTTATTTTGCTTCGCAACCTTTTTATTTAATCCATAGTGATGTTTAGGGTCCTTTGAAAATTAAAACCATGTCTGGAAAAAAATAGTTTGTGACATTTTTTGATGATCATAACGCGTGTATTAGGTTTATCTCTTGGGGAAAAATCTGAAGTGGAACAAAGGTTTAAATATTTTTTTCAAATGATTGAAAACCAATTAAAAACTAAGATTGGCATTCTAAGGTCTGACAATGGCACTGAATATTTCAACAAATATCTAAGTACATTGCTAGTAACTAAGGGGATAATTCATCAATGCACTTGTTGTGATACTCCACAACAGAATAGAATTGCTGAAGGAAAAAAAATAGACATCCACGTCTCGCATCATTTCAGATCTTCCCCTTAAAGTTTTTGGTTGTCTCTGTTATGTCTACATCCCAAATATTTTCCGTTCTAAATTGGATCGTAAAGTTGAAAATTTTGTTTTTCTTGAATATGCTTCAAATAAAAAGGGTTACAAATGTTTTAACCCAGTAACAAAGAATTTTTTTGAAAGTATGGATGTCCACTTCGTTGAAAATCAACCTTTTAAAAAAAACAACAGATTCTTTTTTTAATAGCTCATAGTTGATTGTAAATAATAATTAGTTGTCCTCTTCTGTCTTTACCATATTTAGAATTAGTATTTATAGGAAGAATAATTACCTTGATTCTCAGACTATATTAGTGCTTATTGTTCTGTCCATTGTATTCTATAAATACTTTTCATGTATTATTGACTAGATTATCAAGGAAATACAGATTGTTATTATTATTTCTTTACTAACTATTGTGCAACTAGTTACAATTGATTATACAATGTGTGTAAGATTGTTCCTATGTATATTTAGCCTTAAATATTATATACTCTTAACAAGTACAATCCACCTTTGAGATGTATGAAACTTACATCTTCATCCGTCATTGCCTGAAGCTTCTTTAAGTAGGTTGTCTCGTCTGGGGTAAAAGTTCTCTTTCTAAGATTCTTATGTGTTATATTCACTCACCCCACCATCAAAGGAAATTGACATGGTGTAGTAAATATAGATGTTGTATCCCTCCACCCTAACATCAAAGGAAATATAGATGTTGTATGCATATTGATAAATGTATTACCATTAGAGCATATGCAAAACCGCTCAACATTGTCGTCTTACGATTACTTATTTTTCCCATTAAAACTTTGAAGGTAGCAAGCACGGCTGCCCCCAAGCGTAACTATCTATATGAATACATAAAAGAAATAGTACTATAAGATGGAGTGTTAAAAAGGAGATTTTCTAATAAATAGAAAAGGTAGGCCTTAACATGTGAAGCTAAATTCTCATAAAAAAATAGCTTTTTTCTCAAATTTATTTTTCAATTTGTCTAAATCTATGTCATAGGATTGCTTTTCCATGTCAGTAAACACTAGCAAATCCTTAGCTTCATCCCAAGTTATTGACAAATGTTTTGCAATTGTTCCAATAACATCTGTGTGTTCAATTCTTGAAATCTGCACACCAATTGTCACAAGTATATAAATAACCCAACAAAGAATAATTCATGTTAAGTGAAAGAAATATAAAAAAAAATATACATGTTTCCCATCAATGGGAAGTCTTGTGATATACAAGATATCTTCAAGACCAAATTCAATTGCAAAATCCTTAGTATTCTTCCCAAACACAAAGCATTTTTTATTCTTATCATAAAAGTAAAGTAAGGCGGTGAACATCTTGCAAAGTGATCTTAACTTGAACGGTGCTGGGGAATTCTAAAAAATATTTGAAACAAATATTTTCAACTACAGCTTTTATTTAAGCTCTACAGCCCACGAAGTAAACTTGTTTAATTGCATAGAACTCTTTAGATCGACTAAATTCATTTGGGTACCTGCACAAATTCATTTATTTAGTATATGAATGCGCAAAATATATCCAACACAATAATTTGGAGTTGCACTTCTAAAAAAAATAATTTGGAGTTGCACAACTGGCAGAAGTGCAACTCCAATTTTTTTTTTTCAGAAGTGCAACTCCAAATTATTGTGTTGGATATATTTTGCGCATTCATATACTAAATAAATAAATTTGTGCAGGTACTCAAATGAATTTAGTCGATCTAAAGAGTTCTATGCAATTAAACAAGTTTACTTCGTGGGAGGTAGATGTTAAAATAAAGGTTGTAGTTGAAAAGACTTGTTTCAAATATTTTCTAGAATTCCCCAGCACCGTTCAAGTTAAGATCACTTTGCAAGATGTTCACCGCCTTACTTTACTTTTATGATAATGATCAAGAATGCTTTGTGTTTAGGAAGAATACTAAGGATTTTGCGGTTGAATTTGGTCTTGAAAATATCCTATATATCACAGGACTTCCCATTGATGGGAAACAGATATATTTTTTATTTTATTTTATATTTCTTTCACTTAACAAGAATATATACTTGTGGCAATTGGTGTGCAGGTTTCAAAAATTGAACACAAAGATGTTATTGGAACAATTGCAAAACATTTGTCAATAGCTCAGGATGAAGCTAAGGATTTACTAGTGTCTACTGACAGGGAAAAGCAATCTTATGACATAGATTTAGACAAATTGAGAAATAAATTCAAAAAAGAAGCTATTTCTAATGAGAATTTAGCTTAAGACTTACCTTTTATATTTATTAGGAAATCTCCTTTTTAACATTCCATCTTATAGTACTATTTCTTTTATGTATTTACCTTTTCTTAAACTAGATCGTATAGATAGTTACGCTTGGGGGAAGCCATGCTTGGTACCCTCAAAGTTTCAATGGGAAAAATAAGCACGACAACGTTGAGCGGTTTTACATATGTTCTAATGGTAAGACATTTATCAATATGCAAACAACAACTATATTTCCTTTGATGTTAGGGTGGAGGGATACAACACAAAAATGCTTATCTTTTTCTTTTTGTTTTTCTTGTAGGTATTTGCATTTGAACGATTTAAATGCCTCCACAAAATGTGGTTTTACTACACCATGTCAATTTTCTTTGATGGATGGGGTGGGTGAATATAACACATAAGGATATTAGGAAGAGAACTTTTACCCCAGACAGGACAACCTGCTTAAAGAAGCTTCAGGCAATGACGGATGAAGATGTAAGTTTCCTACATCTCAAAGGTGGATTGTACTTGTTAAGAGTATATAATATCTAAGGCTCAATATACATATAGGAACATTCTTACACACATTGTATAACCAACTGTAACTAGTTGCACAATAGTTAGTAAAGAAATAACAATTTGTATTTCTTTGATAATCTAGTAAATAGTACATGAAAAGTATTTATAGAATACAATGGGCAAAACAATAAGCACTAATCTAGCCTGAGAATCACGGCAATTATTCTTCCTATAAATGTTAATTCTAAATATGGTAAAAGCATAAGAGGGCAACTAATTATTATTTACAATTACAAAACAGAATATGTTGATTTTTAAAATAAAAAAGTTGATTTTCAACCAAGTGGACATCCATATTTTCAGAAAAATTCTTTGTTACTGGGTTAAAACATTTGTAACCCTTTTTATTTGAAGCATAGCCAAGAAAAACACATTTTTCAACTTTAGGATCTAATTTAGAATGGAAAATATTTGGGATGTAGACCTAACAGAGACAACCAAAAACTTTAAGGGGAAGATTTGCAATGATGTGAAACCTGGAAAAATAATTTTGTAAAACTTCCACAGAGGTCTCATATTTTAAAACACGAGATGGAATTCCGTTGATGAGGTAACTGTCATACCCCAAATTTTGACCACTAAGATTTTCCATCATTGTGCAAATCATCATCACAATATGGATGAACCATCATACTTCATCAGTCTCCCCAAAGATGGGTGAGCATTCACTACAATCAAAATTAAGGTTTCAAGCCCTCTCTGAGTGCTTAGACAAAGGATCAATCAAGGAATGACATGATCTTCAACTTGTCTAACCTCTAAAATATCCACAATGGATCAAAAGGACTCCCACTTCAAGGATTAACACAAGGCTGCTCCCTTCTAGGTGGATCAAGTCTCATGATCGACAGTGTCACCAAATTAGGGTTTTGGTCGACCAGGGCCTCCAGATGGAAAATTTTCATCTGGGCACAAGCCAATGATCCAAAACATAACCTAATATACTCCATGGAACCTCATGGACCCAATCATCAAGTCAATTTTGCCTCAGGGGATGCATTCATCAAAAATCAGGAATTAGGGTTTCTTGACCTAATTCACCCCTAAGTTGACTTTTGGGACAAATCATGAACCAAGACCTCAAGACATGATTTGAGGGTCTCTAATATACCATATTGGTCCATTTTCAACAATGGATTAATCCAAGAAGCTTGAGCAACAAGTTTCAATTTCATCTGCACCACAGTTAGGGTTTTAAGGAAAAAGTCAACTGTAACTTTGACTTTTGACCAGGACATGCTCCCAAGCCCTATGACATGCATCAATATACCCTATGACACCCATGGAACATGTCCATCAAGTTTGATTTAGGTCAAGGACATGATTTCCTGAAGAATTGCACAGTTTGGAATTCATCTGATAAAAAGTCAACTGTGCACAAAAGTCAACTTTGACTTTTTGAGATTTTTCACCAAAATGGATTTTTAACCCTAAAATGATGTTAATGTATGATTTCAATAATCATTCATCAAGAAAAATCAAGAAAAGTTGGGTAACTTGTAAAAGGGGTAACCATAAAAAACTTAGCTAGGGTACTAACTTTGGAGGGTCATAACTCCTAAACCACAAAGTCATTTTCTCCCATCCAAGGCTTGATTTGTAGATCTCATTACCCTCTACAAAAACTTCAACTAGACCTAATTCCAACTCCTCATGGATTTTGAGTTATGGAGTGATCAAAATCAAGAAAAGTCACTTTGTTCCAACACTTAGTGAAAATTTCACTAAGTCAGATTTTACCCTACTTTTTGCCAAATGTAGGGGGATTTTTCACTTGGATTCAAAAGAGATCAAAACCAAACATGTTCAAACAGTTGTTGTATCATGTAAGGGCTTTCCAAAATGGCCAAGAACATTACCAAATTCCATTTGAGTCATGAGATATGACATTGGAAAGTTGTCTTGCTGAAATCTGCCAAGGCAAGGCAGAATTTGCATTTTTGCTCGATTTGGCAAAATCAGCCAAATCCAAATGCTCCTATCCACTTAGACACCTCTGAGGATTGAATCTAAAGGGGACAATCACTGAGCCAAGCCTCCAAAGTCTTTGGAACAAGAAATAGCATGTTGAACCTAGAATGGCCAAAATAGGGACAAGACTCCAATTTTGGATTAGAGCATTCAATGGAAGCATCAAGGTGGCATGGACTGAGCCATTCTCAACTGAATTCAGTCAAGACTTATCCAAGACCAAGGGAACCACAGCCCTGTGCCCTGACCTCTAGTCAAAGGCTAGAGGAGACTTGCATTTCCATTGGCCAACATTGAACAAACACTTGCTGCAGTTGCCATTCACTGTGGATCCCAAAACAAACTTGCTCTACTATAAATAGAGCTCAATTGTGATCAGTTTGAGTACACCAAAGCCATCAAACAGATGCTTTCCTCAAAATCTCTTCTTTCACTCCAATTTTGCCTTCTAAGGCAAGTCACTATCGGGTTTTGAGTTTGAGAGCTTTTCCAATCAAACCAATCACACACACACCTCACATACATCATATAGAAGTGATCCAAACACTCACATAACATCTGGAACACAGATTTCACAAAATCACCAGCCAATTGCTCAAGTTCTTGCAGTTTTGCAGTTGAGGTACCATCTTCAACTCCAAACCATTTCAATCCATTCCAAGCATTCATACACACTCCATGGTACCTAGGAAAGCTATCCAGATCATTGAAACCTAGCTGTAACACCTCCAACACAAATCACGATCACCAGCTGCAAGTGGTAAGCATGAGCTCTTCTAACTCTATGATCCATGCAATTTTTGCTGCACAATAATTTGGCCATATGTTCATAATCATGCATGGAATGTTTTCCTTCAATTAATTGCATTGTTTGAATCGTGTATCAAAAATCCTAGCCTTCATGCAGAAATTAGGGTTCTTGAGGATTTTTCATGATTTCTTGTTATATGCTTAATTTAAATGAAATTAATTGTCATAGACAAGATCGTGAGGTTGAAACGAGTTGATTGGTATGTGGATTACATGATATAATCAAGTATTCAGTGAGATTGGAGAGAAAATGCAAATCTGGGCAAACCCAGAACACGCGCGTGTTCTTGGTGTGTTCTTGGCGCCATTTTTTCAAATTTTGAATATTTGAATTTTGTGATTTTATTTAATTGATTCAAAAATTAATTTCTCTCTGAGTTTTAATGATTTTGAGTTGATTCTTTTTTTAATAATTCACAAAAATGTTAAAATATTTTATTCTCCAAAAAAATCCCAAAAATATTATTTATTTTGTATAATTGACGTTTTTGCAAAGAATTAATGTTTTAATTGTTTTTAACATCTAAAATATTTTTTCCACCTTGATTTTGCAACTTTTAATGCTTTCTAATTATTTTGTAGGTCAATAGTTAATTTTTGAAGCATTAATCCAATATTACAATTTGTTTTTCCTATGTTAAACAATTTTGATCATTTTAATTGAATTTTTATTCAATTAAAACACATTTTGAAAACAAATTAGGGTTTTTGGATTAATTCAACCCTCATAAATCATTTTCAAAACACTTTGGGCCTCTAATAGAGTGTAAGACCCAATCTTTTTTTGACCAAATCATTTTTGGGCCTCAGTGTATTGTATAAGTCCCGATACCATCAAAAATAAACGGCGCGATCGTCGCCTTTTGAAAAATAACCTTCTGGGCCTCTTCTCGAGCTATAAGACCCATTCGAAACTATGGGCCTCTAATAGAGTGTAAGACCCAACCCCCTTTTAACCAAAATCACTTTGGGCCTCAGATATTGTATAAGTCCCTTCGCGTTAAAAGAAAATCTCGGCGCGATCGCCATTTCAAACGGAAAAATCATCTGGGCCTACCCTCGTGTTATAAGCCCCACTCTTTTCTTTAAAACTGTTTGGGCCTCTTGAGAGAGTGTAAGACCCATCCCTTTGTACAGAAAACCTTTTTGGGCCACAGTCACTTGTATAAGTCCCTCTGTACGAATTCAACAGTAAAATCACTGATAAAACTTGAGCCTCTCCTTGAGCTGTAAGCCCCAAATCTTTCTTTTTCAAAGCACTTTCTCCTTTTATTTTGAATATACTGTTATTTTCAATCTTTCTTTGTTGAACAACTAACCAAACAACATGGAAGCTCTATAACCGAGTAAGTGTTTATACGCTTTCATTTACCGCTTTCATATACATATAATTGTATTGTGGGGCTGTTTCACTGTAAGTCTTCTTTCATAAACTCATATCAACTGTGTAATAATAGTATAGATATTTAGAGTTTTCCCGGCAACTACGACTAGAACTAGGTGACGCCGTTTCGTTTATTCATAGAAATAGACAACTAGATCCCCAATAGGATCACCAGATACAGTCTTCTCTTCGGCTGTCCTCATTAGGAATTGTCAAGAAACTCTACTCCCAGAGATGAATGTATTCTCCGTGAATGGCATCTTTGAGTTTCTTCCAAATTCTCGAACTTTCCTGACTTGATCTATTCCTTGTGAATAGCTTGCCTTGAATTTCTCGGGGTTTGGGGACCCACAGGCTTCTTAAAAGCATCGGCCTCCTCTTGGGCATCATACAAGGACCCACAGGCTTCCTAAAAGCAACCCCGCCTCCTCTTGGGCTTAGTACAAGGACTCGTCGGCTTCTTAAAAGTTTCCAGCCTTCTCTTGGGCTTCATACAAATTGTCCCGACGACCTCCTAGAGTTATAGGAACAGAACTTAATCATCTGCATAGAACAATCCTTTCATAGAGTCTACTACTGTTTCTCAAAGCACAGTACAAAAGATGACACTCTAGACTTGGACAGTCTAATCTCCTTGAGTCTCAAAGACATTCTCAAGTGACCCCTTTGTTAAATAGGAAGAAAACCCGTAGACTCGGACAGTCTCGATACCCTTCGAATTTCCCACTTCCTTAAAGAACAGGAATAACCCAGATCCTCGAGTACAGCATCGCTCATATAAGAACTTATTTTCTCTTTCAAAATCAGTATACTGGACCTGTCACTTAATTGAACAGTCGCCATAGCCTCCTCTTAGGCTTTGTATAAAGATCCTTCTCCTGTGAAGTTAGCCTCTCTCTTGGGCTTTGTACAATGATCCTCCCCAGCGGAGTCAAACAACGTTTAGCCTCTCTCTCGGGCTTTGTACGAGACACATAAAAGACTCCCTCGTTGAGTCGATCACCCTTTCACCTCCATCTCGGGCTTCGTATGAGATACAAAAAACTCTCTTGTTGAGTCAAATAGCCTCCATCTCGGGCTTTATACGAGATACCAAAAGATTCCCTCGTTGAGTCAAAACCCTTTAGCCTCTCTCTCGGGCTTTGTACGAGACACATAATAGCCTCCATCTCGGGCTTTATACGAGATACCAAAAGATTCCCTCGTTGAGTCAAAACATTTTAGCCTCTCTCTCGGGCTTTGTACGAGACACCTAATAGCCTCCTCTTAGGCTTTGTATAAGAAAACCACTGGTTGATCCAATTAACCTTTTAGCATCAAAGTTGTGCCTCGTTCACAGTACACAAACATCAACAACTCCTTCCCCTCCATCTAACTGCTGTAAGTGGCAAGCCTCTGGATCATCTACATCCATGCCAATGTCCCTCTTTTAGTATGAGAAATTCCTAAGGAAAGATGGCATTACTCTACACTGAGTTAAAGTCTTCTCCTTCAGGTTGAAATCCCCTATAAAGGAAATTATGGCATTTCCGGATTCACAAATCCCGGTTAAAGTAATTCTCCTTTATAAACAGTCGTAACAGACAAACCCATCTTTAGAGATGACAAATTCTCTCTAAAGTCAACACTTTTAGCTTCACATCTTGGGTTTCGAACAAGATACAAATAAACCCTTCAGCTTCACATCTTGGGCTTTGAACAAGATACAAACCACCTTTCGCTTCACGTCTTGGGCTTTGAACAAGACACCAAAACAACCATTTCCTCCCATAGAATAGGAGGAACTACGAACGCTCTGATTTCTCTGTTTCGGTAAACGGAAATACGTAGGCATAAGATTGAAAGAAAAAATCTTAGCGAGCACACTAAACAAAAACCCAAAATCCCATACTTTCATATATATCCGTCCTAACATCTCACTCGATAGCCTAAAGCACCCCTCGTCAACAAAATAAACCTAGGAAAAACCCCGAATCTTTGTAGCATCTGTAAACCAACAGTTTTGACTGTTTAATCTCAGTATGCAAGCAGGGTTAGTTGGAGACATCTATTTCCCTTCCTTCATCAGCTTTAATAGGATAAAAAATGAATCGAACTGTAGTACCAAAGCGATCGTGCTTCGCAACCACATCCAAAAATCACTCGCTACAGAAAAATGGCGACTCTGCTGGGGACTACCGTAATCTTGTTCTTTTTTGTCCCCTAGGTGGAAACCTTGACGTCACTAGGGTCTTAGGTCAAAACGCCGTTAATTTGGAATGAAACCACAGATTGGTGACTCCGCCGGGAAACCATTTTCTGTCAGGAACTTAAGATTCTTAGCTTTTAAAAGTCTAGGATGATTAGGACAAATATATATACTGTTTTTCCTAATTGCTATACGTGTTTATTTTTCTGCTAATGGGAATGCGTGTGATGCCGCATGTGGAAAGATCGAGTATACACTTAAGATAAGTGATGGCGACGAGGTCGACCATCAACCTCAGTGGAGGCTGGCCAATGCAACCCATTCTCTCACCTAGACAATGGGCCGATTGTGATGTCTGAGAAGCTGAGGAGCCAAACCCTTTTGTAGTGCGGAAACTATCGGGAATAATTGTTACGCGATACTACCCTCATTTGAGGCTGGTGATCTATTCTCGGTGAATGGCACTTACTCTAAGATTTCTCTACAAGTCGCTGGCGATCCGCTTGTTGTTTTGCTTTCCTGGGAGGAGCTGATGATAATGAGTACAGGTACAAAAATCACCCTAGTATAAACCTTTGGGGATGGGTAGAGTCTTGACTTCATGACAACGACCCTTTGACCCCATGTTTTTTCTATGTTTTTGTGTGCTGCATTCATGCATTCATTTAAAAAACATTAAAAACATTCAAAAAAATTCTCTTCTAGTCTCTCTGTTTTTCAAATTAAACTGAGACTGTGATTGCAAATATCAGAGAAAAGGATTGCACTAATGGATTTCGGTAGAAGGAGAACTCATAGTTATACCTTCAAGGTTCCAAAGCTAGAGGATTTGAGAAGGTTAGCAAGGATGATCACAAACCCAGAGGCTTTCAGAGCCAAGCACGGAGGTTTGCTACCACTGTTAAGAGTCCATGTGATTGAGGGAATCATGGATGCGCTCATTCAGTTTTATGATCCAGTTTATCACTGTTTCACATTCCCGGATTACCAGCTCGCACCAATGCTGGAGGAGTATTCTCATCTGATTGATCTACACATTACTGATCGAGCTCCATTTTCTGGACTGGAAGAAATTCCAAAGAATCAGACCATTGCAAGAGCAATTCATTTGGACGAGTTTGAGGTTAGGACTCACCTAACTACCAAGGGTGGCATACAAGGTTTGCCAGCCCAGTTCTTGACAAAGAAAGCCCTGTATTTTGCCAGTATAGGAAACGTGACTGCTTTTGAAAGCATCTTTGTCTTGCTCACCTACGGGTTATTTTTGTTTCCCAACATTAATAATTTCGTCGACATTAACTCCATTAAGGTTTTTCTCATTGGAAACCCTGTACCGACTTTGCTCGCAGATGCGTATCATTCTGTACACTTAGGGAATTTATACAGCGGAGGGGAGATCACATGTTGTGTACCTCTGCTTTACAAATGGTTTATCTCTCACTTGCCCAAGTCTGCTGCTTTTTGGGATTGCAAGAGTGCCTTACGTTGGTCGCAGAAGATCATGTCTCTTACCAACTCTGATATAGATTGGTGTAATAGGATCTATGATGGAATCAGGATCATTAACCGTTGTGGAAACTTACCCAACGTACCCCTTATAGGAACTAAGGGAGGAATCAATTACCATCCAGTTCTCGTTCATCGTCAATTTGGATATCCGATGAGACACGTCCCACGGGGTGTTCATCTGGAAGGTCTTTTCTTCAAGGAAGAAGAAAATGACAGAGCACTAAAGACGGAAATAGTGCACGCTTGGAAGCATGTTCATAAGAAAGGACGAGAGTCTCTGGGAAAACCGGATTGTGTCTCGGTGGAGCCTTATCTCCACTGGGTACAAACTAGAGCTCTCAAGCTAAAGATGCCTTATCCTCGTTACGGAATTCTTCCGCCAAAGGAATCTGTCATGTACTTCATGACGGAAACTGAAAAGCTTCAGGTTACTCTCAACAAAGTTCAACGGGAGAGAAGGTCTTGGAAGAACAAGTACCGCACCCTCGACGTAGAGTGCATCAAAATACAGCAATTACTAAAAGAAAAAGATGCTCTGGTTGAAATTTTGGAGCAACATGCTGTGGAGAATCAGGATAACCAAAGGAATTTGCTCACTCCTTTCACCTGGCAAAGGAATGACAACCCGACAACGGCCCAAGAGCCCCGGTCAAAGAAAAGGAAGATACCAGAATCAGCACCCGATTTCTCTTCAGAGTGGACTCGGGACCCATTAGTTTAGGTTTCTGTTTCTGCACCTTGTAATCTACTGTACTTCCATTTCTGTAATTCTTTGAATTCAATAAAAAGGGGTTTCCCCACCGTTTGATATTTGCAATCTAATTGTCGAAGTTTATTTTGATTAAACCTTAAACAATTAATATAATCATTGCATTCATCATTCTCACATCGCGTATTCTTCTTACCTACGAATCTCACGTTTGTGTCTCGGTTCTAGAGAGTCAAACTGTCTCATTCGTATAATACTCTGGCCAATCGTCAGAAAAAGATGGATGATCTTGAGGAAGAAAACAGAGAGTTGAAAGAAGAAATCAACGCTCTGAGAGGGGATATGAGAAAGCTTCGTAACGACATGCAAGCCATGGCAGAAGCTCAGCTACAAAGAACTGTGATCTCAGAGATCACCTCAACGCCCATAGTGGAAAAGTATGATCCTAGGTATCAAATGCCGAAAGATCGTCCTTGGGGCATGCCTGTTAACTATATCCCGGAAGGATATGTTCCGCCGATCATTGAAGATCAGGGAATCACAACAGAAGCCGCTGGGCCTGAAGGTTACAAACTTCGGGAAAGCGAAGATGCCAGAGGCATACTGAAGACTCCTGAAGGTTACAAACTTCGGGAGACGCCAAGACTCACTACCGTAGTCACGGTACCACCCCCTGTGGTGCACAATGTCCCAGAAGGACAGATTCCACAGACACCTTCTGGTAAGAAGGAAACTATGTTTGACAGAATGGAGGAATTCCAGGAACAGTTCTTGGAAATGCAGAAGGAACTGCAAGCCATTCGCGGTCAGGATCTATTTGGAAAGGACGCCGCAGATCTCTGCTTGGTCCCAAATGTGAAAGTCCCGCACAAATTTCAAGTGCCCGACTTTGAAAAGTACAAGGGTAACTTTTGCCTTCAAAGCCATCTGGTGATGTACGCCCGGCGGATGTCAGCTCAGACGGAAAATCAGGACCTACTGATTCACTACTTCTAGGATAGTTTAACCGGTGCCGCACTCAAATGGTACATGGGTTTAAACCGTGCCACGATCAGCACATTCAGAGATCTTGGCACTGCCTTCGTCCAACAATACAAATACAATTTGGACATGGCACCAGACAGAGATAAACTCAGATCGATGTCGCAAAAGGACAAGGAAACCTTTAAGGAGTATGCTCAAAGGTGGCGTGAGATTGCCGCTCAAATTTGTCCACCTCTTGAGGAAAAAGAGATGACAAAGATCTTCTTAAAGACCTTAAGCTCATTTTACTATGACCGAATGGTAGCCAGTGCGCCCAGTGATTTCACCGAAATGGTTGGCATGGGCGTACGTCTTGAGGAAGCCATCCGAGAAGGACGTTTGGTAAAAGACACTGGATCATCGAGCGGTACTAAAAAATTCGGTAGTGCTCTCCCTAAGAAAAAAGAGCAAGATATTGGGAATATCTCTCTCGGAAAGCAAAGGCGGCGTTATCAACCGGTAGCAGCTGTGACTCCTGCTATCAACCCTGCGTCTATTCCTACGTATCAACCTCAGGTTACGCAGAGCCAACCTGATCAGCAAAGGACACAACAGCCTCTTCAGCAGGCTCGTCCTCCATACAATAACAATCGTACAACACGGCCACCAGGATTTGATCTTATACCCGTGTTGTACGCAGAGCTGTTTCCATTACTACTGGCTAAGGGGCACATTCAGACTAAATCTCCTCTTACGGTACCGAAAAATCCGCCTTTTTGGTTTAAGGTGGATCAAACTTGCCCTTATCATCAAGGAGGTCCAGGGCATAACATAGAGACTTGTCTCAATTTCAAGTCCGACGTGCAAAAACTTGTTAAGAGCGGGGTCTTATCCTTCAAGGATACGAATCCTAATGTTCTCACGAATCCGCTGCCTCAACACGAGAAGGCTGCAGTCAATTTGATAGAAGGAGAGACTAACAATGTCTATCAAATTCACGATGTACTCTTGTTGAAAACCAATCTGGTCAAGATGCATTGTAGACAGAGTGGATATGGCAATGTGCCACCTCATAATTATCACCAGTGTGATATCTGCTCTAAAGACAATCAGGGATGTTCTGTAGTGCAAGAAGCTCTACAAGAACAAATGGATCTCGGATGGATCCAAGAGCACCGAGTTCGTGGAGTTAACATGGTCTATGCGAATTCTAACGTCATTCAAAACCACGACATCTGTGCGATGAATGTCAATTTGGTGGCGATGCACTCAAGGCAAAGCCAGTATCATAATATGCCGCGGCACGATTACAGTTCCTGTCTGATTTGCTCGGTAAACAAACAGGGATGCTCTTTCATACAGGAGGCCCTCCAACGTCAGATGGATCTTGGATGGATCCAAGACTACCATGATAGAAATTCCTATCAGATCAATATGGTTCAGATCTTCGATATTCGCGTGATGAATACCAACCTGGTAGAGTTACATGCTGAGCAGGTCCGACTCGGATTCTTAACATTACATGACTATCAAAGCTGTAAAGCGGGTTGCGAAAACGATCAGGGTTGTACCCTTGTCCAGGAGGCACTTCAGCACTTGTTAAATCACTGGTGGATGCCAATTTATATGGATGAAGATACTCAGCAAATTAGTATCAATAACAGAAACCCCACTCGGCGTCAAAGTCAGGATGTCCGATCTGTGGAAGCTAACCTAGTGAGGTTACATTGTATTCAAAGTGGGCGTGGCCAGGTGCCACCACACAACTATGAATGTTGCGGCGCCTGTTCGGAAAGTAACCAAGGGTGTTACTTTGTGAGAGCAGCTCTTTAGGGTCAGGTAGATCGTGGAGAGATTCGTCCATATCTGGGTTCTGGACCCATCAACTGGACGCCGAACTACCTTGCCGAGCAAGTTGAGGATGTTGTCACGATCTTTGGTCATCACAGGACCAGGGATGTTTTTGCCATTATCCCTCTACTTGACGAATCTAAAGTTCCCAACCGGGAACGGATCGAGATTACTTATGATGGTCAGAAAAATCATAAGGCTCCCGTAGTCATCTATCTGCCGGGACCACTACCGTATGAATCAACTAAGGCTATCCCTTACAAATACGGTGCAACGACAGTTGAAAATGGAAAGGAAATTCCATTACCCTCCGTCGTGAATATTGCAGACATCAGTCGTGTAACACGGAGTGGTAGAATCTTCAACCGAGCGGTTGGGGAACCTAACAAGGAAAAGGAACTTCAGACAGAAACTCCTGATCCACCAGTCGGTCAATCCAGTAATCCCGACCTTTCGAAAAATAATGATGAGATGCTGAAGCTCATCCAAAGGAGTGAATACAACATTGTCGATCAACTGTTACAAACTCCTTCAAAGATCTCGGTATTATCGTTGTTACTCAGTTTAGAAGCCCACAGGGAGGCTCTACAGAAAGTCTTGGAGCAAGCCTTTGTGGAACAGGATGTAACAATCAGACAGTTTGATAGCATTGTCTCTAACATCACTTCCTGCAATAATTTGGGATTTAGTGATGAGGAATTACCCGAAGAGGGTCGCCGTCATAACATGGCGCTCAACATTACAGTTAACTGCTAGGACGATGCTTTAGCCAGCGTACTGGTAGACACAGGGTCAGCCCTGAATGTTATGCCGAAGTCCACTTTGATGCAATTATCATTCAAAGGCCCTCCGATGAGAATCAGCGAGGTCGTCGTCAAAGCGTTCGACGGATCCAGAAAAACAGTTATCAGCGAAGTTGATCTTCCCATAACTATTGGTCCTCACACTTTCCAAGTCACTTTCCAGGTCATGGACATCCGGGCAACGTACAATTGTTTATTAGGAAGACCTTGGATACATCAGGCTGGAGCGGTCACTTCGACCCTCCACCAAAAGCTAAAGTTCGTCAAGAACGATCAACTTGTCACAGTTGTGGGGAACAAGCCTTGCTTGTAAGCAACTTGTCATCATCTACTGGCATAGAACCCGAAGAGGTTATTGGAACTCAGTTCCAAGCACTGTCGGTGGGCAAGGACAATCAATCCCAAGGAGGAACCTCAATTTCCTCATACAAAGATGCTATCAAAGCGGTCGAGAGTACCGATACAACAGGATGGGGACAGCTTGTCATTCCTACTGGCAATAAAACAAAGAAGGGTCTTGGTTTTTCTGCAACCTGTACCCAGACAGCTGCCAACGATGAAAGTCTTCATCCCCTTCAAAACTTCTTCCACAGTGGAGGTTTTCTTCACCCGGTGTCTCAAGCAGTACATGCTATCAATGAGGAAGATCCCTCTGACACAGATGAAGAATGGAAGTCTTATCTTAATGAGGACGGTTATATGTCTCAGGAAGAGGTGCCTATACCATTTTGCTATCCCGCACAGAGTCCGAGATTTATACCAAGGTCAAACGTCGAAATGATCTATAGAGATTGTGATCCGGAAGGATGTCGTGCTCCGCCAAATTCATTAGAGGAAGACACTCTGATGAAAGACAAATTTGACCACAACTACTATGGCCCAATGGATGGTCTGCCAATGTGGCAACCTTACCCAGGAAACTTGGGGCAAGAGAGTCAGCCGAACAACGAAAATCGGCTGGCCATCATTGAACAGAATACCTGTGTCCCCACCATGTCATGGGATCAACACTCAGGTCATTCAGAAACTACTCAACATGAAGATGAATTTGCAACGTTTGCAGGACTTGAATTCATCAACTATGCTTTTCCTGAGGTTAACGTCATCGAGAGAGATGACTCCTCCAGTTCCAAAGAAGTTTGGGACACCTTGGGACAACCGAGTGGGAAATACGACTATATGGTCAAGTACACCGCTCCTGAAAGCTCTCGTATCAGGTTCGAAGACATCCAGCCAACTGGATGGGGAGATACAGTTGAGAGCACAAATGCTATGCAAAATGCAACAAAGGAATTCTCCTACGACAATTATGCTTGGGAGACAGATTCCAATGATCCTGCTCTACCAGAAATCAGCGTTATTTCTGAAGACAAATCAAGGAAGGTGCCAGACTTTGTGATTCACCGAGGAGTTCGCCGCCAATGGGTTGCCGTCGAGGCTCCGAAGGTCGTTCGTCAGTCAAAGTAATTGTCATCTTTTAACCTTTCACCCTGCCCAGGTGAAACGGATGTTTTGATAGGGCTCGCTTTCTGTAAATTATCCCTCTTCGCTTCGCCCAAAGCGACAGAGTTTTGTTTTATAGGGTTGTAGTTTCAAGGATCGACTTGTTCATTAATAAAATAACGTCGTTCTGTAATTTTCGCATTAATTGTTGTTTTCTCTTTTTGCTTTTTCAGAAAATGGTAATCCTAAAAAACAATTCAAATAAAAACAAGCAGTAAAATAAAACACTACACACACTTGCATTTTCTCTATCTCTTCTAAACACGAATCATCACGTCATGCAGATTGCTTGTTTTAAATCCCGTTGAAACATACGATCCGATGCCTTCTCCCAACTTTGAGTTCCCGGTATTCGAGGCTGAAGAAGAAGTTGACAACGAAATTCCAGAAGAGATCTCTCGACTACTCAGACAAGAGGAAAGGTTCATTGAACCTCACAAAGAGCCGTTGGAAACGGTAAACTTGGGTTCAGAAAAAGAGAGAAAAGAAATCAGGATTGGGGCACTGCTCAGTCCAACTACCAAAGAGAGTTTGATAAAGCTTCTCAGAGAATTTCCCGATGTATTCGCTTGGTCCTATCAGGATATGCCAGGGTTGGATACCAGCATCGTGGAACATCACTTACCGTTGAGATCGGAATGTCCGCCAGTAAAGCAAAGGTTGAGACGCACTCACCCGGACATGGCCATCAAAATCAAAGAGGAGGTGCAGAAACAGATTGACGCAGGTTTCCTTGCTACATCTGAATATCTTCAATGGTTAGCCAACATCGTACCCGTTCCCAAAAAGGACGGAAAGGTCAGAATGTGTGTTGATTACAGAGATCTGAACAAGGCAAGTCCAAAGGACGACTTTCCTTTACCACACATTGACATGCTGGTAGACAGCACAACAAAGTTCAAAATTTTCTCCTTCATGGATGGATTCTCGGGCTATAACCAGATCAAAATGGCGCCGAAAGACATGGAGAAAACTTCATTTATTACCCCATGGGGTACCTTTTGTTACAAGGTAATGTCGTTCGGTTTGAAGAACGCCAGGGCAACCTATCAAAGGGCCATGACAACTCTGTTTCATGACATGATACACAAAAAAATCGAGGTATATGTCGATGATATGATTGCAAAATCTAAGACAGAAGAGGAGCATGTGACCCACCTGTCGAAACTATTCGAGCGTTTGAGGAAGTACAAACTCCGCTTGAATCCCAACAAGTGCACCTTCGGTGTCCGTTCAGGGAAACTCTTAGGGTTCATCGTCAGCCAGAAAGGAATTGAGGTTGATCCTGACAAGGTCAAGGCCATTCAAGAAATGCCTTCTCCGAAAACTGAAAAACAAGTCAGAGGATTCCTGGGACGTTTGAACTACATCTCCAAATTCATATTCCTCATGACCGCCACGTGTGCGCCGATTTTCAAATTACTCAAAAAGAACCAGGATTGTGTTTGGACATAAGATTGTCAAACTGCCTTCGACAGTATCAAGGAATATCTGCTGAATCCTCCGATTCTATCACCTCCAGTGGAAGGAAGACCACTGATCATTTACCTCACAGTCCTAGAGGACTCAATGGGGTGTGTACTTGGCCAACAAGATGAAACCAAACGGAAAGAGTCTTCCATTTACTATCTAAGCAAGAAATTCACTGACTGCGAAACTCGGTACACGATGCTTGAGAAAACTTGTTGCGCTTTGGCTTGGGCAGCCAAACGTCTTCGCCAATATATGATCTGTCATACTACTTGGTTAATCTCAGAAATAGATCCAACCAAGTACGTCTTCAAAAAACCTGCTTTCACGGGAAGAATTGTCCGTTGGCAGATGTTGTTATCAGAATATGACATAGAGTACCACGCTCAGAAAGCTTTCACGGTTATCGCACATCTGTCCGCACTTCAACAGGGGCAACCCATTTCTCTCTAGTGTATGGCATGGAAGTAGTGCTTCCCATAGAAGTAGAGATCCCGTCAATCCGAGTATTGATGGAAGCTAAGCTCACCGAAGCTGAATGGTGTCAAAGCCGACACGACGAATTGAATCTGATCGAGGAGAAGCGAATCACGGCACTATGCCATGGTCAGCTGTATCAACAAAGAATGAAGAGGGTGTTTGACAAAAAGGTCCGACCTCGCGTCTTCAGAAAAGGAGACCTTGTGCTCAAGAAGATACAATCATTTCTCACTGATTCGCGAGGTAAATGGACTCCGAATTATGATGGCCCCTATGTGGTCACGAAAGCTTTCTCAGGCGGCGCCTTGAGACTTGCGACCATGGACAGAGAGGAATTTGCCTACCCCACGAATGTTGATGTAGTCAAGAAAAACTTCGCCTAAACTAAAAAAAAAAAACGTCTCGGTGGATTGAAAACCCGAAAGGGCGGTCCAGGCAAAAGTTAGAGACAGAAAAAAAAAATCATCCCGGTGGATTGAAAACATCACAGTACAATCCAGGCAAAAATTAGGGATAATGGCAAGTAACTATGTTCAACAAAGGCAAGTCCCTCAGCAGCAGCAGTTACATCATCCGCCAGAAAACTCCAGTCAAGGTCATCTTCGACAGAAGCTCAGGATGTCCCGAATTCAAAGTTGGTAGAAGGATAGTGGTCGTTATGTTTCAACGTAGCCCTTTTCCCTATAAATTACCATTTTCTAACTTTGTATATACTCTATGGAATCACGCGCTTGGCTGATTTCCATCCTATCAATAAAATTTGAGCCCTTGTGCTTTTGTTTGCAATTCTTATTTGTTTTAGCTTTACAGAACGGCGTTGTTAACATGATTAACGATTCTTGAAATAAGACAAAAATGAATTTACTTGCTAAAACTTTTTCTGCTTTTAAATTAATGATGGTAATTTCTTTTGACTATTGAATATCAGAAGAACATCGGTCGCTTCTCCAGAAGTAATTGAACCTCAAAGTGCAGAATTAAAGTACTCCTTCTAACCCTGTACGCCTGAATGAAGGGATCAACTGTGTCAGAGACCTTGTTTCGTCTGACACGCCTCGGCCGAGTTCTCATCTCCTAAGCCCGACCAACGTAGCTCCCAACAGGGACTATCTTTCCTAAGCAAGGTGGAATTGCTATTCTGAACCAACGGTACTTCTTCGCCCCGCGATGGCCGAGTATCCAGTCGTGTTCACCTGTCGGTTTGTATGCTGCGTCAGTTTTGTCAGCATAAACATACATACATCATGCATTATTGATTTGCATTCACATTTCATATTGCATCGCTATCATTCTAGTCGGCCTTGTCCCCTAGTGATAACAGTCCTCACAATCGAGTTGTCAGCCCTTTCCTCGTCAGGAAGTGTTACGTCTGAACATTCTCTCTCCTCCAGTTTTATTTCTGGATTGAAGTTGGCCCTTGACCACTTTGATAACTTGAACCTCTGAAAGACAGAGGGCCCTCAGTTAACATCACTCTTCGCCATTGAAGATGATATCCTTGTTTTCCAGGATTAAAGAAAATCCCGAGAGAAAGCCTCCTAAATCGGAGATTCGGCAGTACGGCAGTTTTTCTCCGAAAAACCCACCGATGAAAAGGTCATCGGTACCTCAAAATTGGATCACATCATATGGCATTTCTCTGAGAAGATCTCCGAGAAAAGTATGATGTAAAGACCCCAAGCGAATGCAGTCTCTCAAGGGACTCGCATTCCCCAAGTAGAGTCAACAAATGGCATCTCCAACAGAGAAGTTTGTGCACCTCTACAACTCAGACGACTGGGTTCCCCAGCAAGTCTGACATCGAAACTTTTTCCCATCAAATGGCATCTCCCCAGGAAAATTCGGCAAGAAGTTTGAAGGAAAGCCGCTACGAATAGCGTCCCTTGTCAATAAGGTTTATTGACAAAAGAAACTAAAACCAGTTCCTTGGTAGGAAACCAGGATCGAGGGGAAGTTTAAATCAGAAACTAAGACCAGTTCCTTGGTAGGAAACCAGGATCGAGGGGGAGTTTACATAAGAAACTAAGACCAGTTCCTTGGTAGGAAACTAGGATCGAGGGGAAGTTTAAATCAGAAACTAAGATCAGTTCCTTGGTAGGAAACCAGGATCGAGGGGAGGTTTATCCCAAAAGGAAACTGAGACCAGCTCCTTGGCAGAAGACCAGGATCGAGGGGAAGTTTACCTTTTCTAAGCATCATTGCTTAGCTAAAGAAGACGAATGCGTAAATTACCATTCATAACCACCATCAAAATTTCGGGTATTCCGATATTGAATCCTCTTGCACCCCGAATGCCTGAATACCTTCGTCATTCACACCTTCTTGTCCAAGAAGATTAAATAGGGGCATCTGTCATACCCTAAATTTTGACCACTAAGATTTCCCATCATTGTGCAAATCATCATCACAATATGGATGAACCATCATACTTCATCAGTCTCCCCAAAGATGGGTGAGCATTCACTACAATCAAAATTAAGGTTTCAAGCTCTCTCTGAGTGCTTAGACAAAGGATCAATGAAGGAATGACATGATCTTCAACTTGTCTAACCTACAAAATATCCACAATGGATCAAAAGGACTCCCACTTCAAGGATTAAGCACAAGGTTGCTCCCTTCTAGGTGGATCAAGTCTCATGATCGACAGTGTCACCAAATTAAGGTTTTGGTCGACCAGGGCCTCCAGATGGAAATTTTTCATCTGGGCACAAGCCAATGATCCAAAACATAACCTAATATACTCCATGGAACCTCATGGACCCAATCATCAAGTCAATTTTGCCTCAGGGGATGCATTCATCAAAAATCAGGAATTAGGGTTTCTTGACCTAATTCACCCCTAAGTTGACTTTTGGGACAAATCATGAACCAAGACCTCAAGACATGATTTGAGGGTCTCTAATATACCATATTGGTCCATTTGCAACAATGGATTAATCCAAGAAGCTTGAGCAACAAGTTTCAATTTCATCTGCACCACAGTTAGGGTTTTAAGGAAAAAGTCAACTGTAACTTTGACTTTTGACCAGGACATGCTCCCAAGCCCTATGACATGCATCAATATACCCTATGACACCCATGGAACATGTCCATCAAGTTTGATTTAGGTCAAGGACATGATTTCCTGAAGAATTGCACAGTTTGGAATTCATCTGATAAAAAGTCAACTGTGCACAAAAGTCAACTTTGACTTTTTGAGATTTTTCACCAAAATGGATTTTTAACCCTAAAATGATGTTAATGTATGATTTCAATAATCATTCATCAAGAAAAATCAAGAAAAGTTGGGTAACTTGTAAAAGGGGTAACCATAAAAAACTTAGAAAATTTTCTAAGTTAAAAATAAAGTGGCTAGGGTACTAACTTTGGAGGGTCATAACTCCTAAACCACAAAGCCATTTTCTCCCATCCAAGGTTTGATTTGTAGATCTCATTGCCCTCTACAAAAACTTCAACTAGACCTAATTCCAACTCCTCATGGATTTTGAGTTATGGAGTGATCAAAATCAAGAAAAGTCACTTTGTTCCAACACTTGGTGAAAATTTCACTAAGTCAGATTTTACCCTACTTTTTGCCAAATGTAGGGGGGTTTTTCACTTGGATTCAAAAGAGATCAAAACCAAACATGTTCAAACAGTTGTTGTATCATGTAAGGGCTTTCCAAAATGGCCAAGAACATTACCAAATTCCATTTGAGTCATGAGATATAACATTGGAAAGTTGCCTTGCTGAAATCTGCCAAGGCAAGGCAGAATTTGCATTTTTGCTCGATTTGCCAAAATCAGCCAAATCCAAATGCTCCTATCCACTTGGACACCTCTGAGGATTGAATCTAAAGGGGACAATCACTGAGCCAAACCTCCAAAGTCTTTGGAACAAGAAATATCATGTTGAACCTAGAATGGCCAAAATACGGACAAGACTCCAATTTTGGATTGGAGCATTCAATGGAAGCATCAAGGTGGCATGGATTGAGTCATTCTCAACTGAATTCAGTCAAGACTTATCCAAGGGAACCACAGCCCTGTGCCCTGACCTCTAGTCAATGGCTAGAGGAGACTTGCATTTCCATTGGCCAACATTGAACAAACACCTGCTGCAATTGCCATTCACTGTGGATCCCAAAACAAACTTGCTCTACTATAAATAAAGCTCAATTGTGATCAGTTTGAGTACAACAAAGCCATCAAACAGATGCTTTCCTCAAAATCTCTTCTTTCACTCCAATTTTGCCTTCTAAGGCAAGTCACTATCGAGTTTTGAGTTTGAGAGCTTTTCCAATCAAACCAATCACACACACACCTCACATACATCATATAGAAGTGATACAAACACTCACATAACATCTGGAACACAGATTTCACAAAATCACCAGCCAATTGCTCAAGTTCTTGACAGTTTTGCAGTTGAGGTACCATCTTCAACTCCAAACCATTTCAATCAATTCCAAGCATTCATACACACTCCGTGGCACCTAGGGAAGCTATCCAGATCATTGGAACCTAGCTATAACACCTCCAACACAAATCACGATCACCAGCTGCAAGTGGTAAGCATGAGCTCTTCTAACTCTATGATCCATGCAATTTTTGCTGCACAATTATTTGGCCATATGTTCATAATCATGCATGGAATGTTTTCCCTCAATTAATTGCATTGTTTGAATCGTGTATCAAAAATCCTAGCCTTCATGCAGAAATTAGGGTTCTTGAGGATTTTTCATGATTTCTTGTTATATGCTTAATTTAAATGAAATTAATTGTCATAGACATGATCGTGAGGTTGAAACGAGTTGATTGGTATGTGGATTACATGATATAATTAAGTATTCAGTGAGATTGGAGAGAAAATGCAAATCTGGGCAAACCCAAAACACGCGCGTGTTCTTGGTGTGTTCTTGGCGCCATTTTTTCAAATTTTGAATATTTGAATTTTGTGATTTTATTTAATTGATTCAAAAATTAATTTCTCTCTGAGTTTTAATGATTTTGAGTTGATTCTTTTTTTAATAATTCACAAAAATGTTAAAATATTTTATTTTCCCAAAAAATCCCAAAAATGTTATTTATTTTGTATAATTGATGTTTTTGCAAAGAATTAATGTTTTAATTGTTTTTAACATCTAAAATATTTTTTTCCACCTTGATTTTGCAACTTTTAATGTTTTCTAATTATTTTGTAGGTCAATACTTAATTTTTGAAGCATTAATCCAATATTACAATTTGTTTTTTCTATGTTAAACAATTTTGATCATTTTAATTGAATTTTTATTCAATTAAAACACATTTTGAAAACAAATTAGGGTTTTTGGATTAATTCAACCCTCATAAATCATTTTCAAAACACTTTGGGCCTCTAATAGAGTGTAAGACCCAATTCTTTTTTGACCAAATCATTTTTGGGCCTCAGTGTATTGTATAAGTCCCGATACCGTCAAAAATAAACGGCGCGATCGTCGCCTTTTGAAAAATAACCTTCTGGGCCTCTCCTCGAGCTATAAGACCCATTAGAAACTTTGGGCCTCTAATAGAGTGTAAGACCCAACCCTCTTTTAACCAAAATCACTTTGGGCCTCAGATATTATATAAGTCCCTTCGCGTTAAAAGAAAATCTCGTCGCGATCGCCATTTCAAACGGAAAAATCATCTGGGTCTACCCTCGTGTTATAAGCCCCACTATTTTCTTTAAAATTGTTTGGGCCTCTTGAGAGAGTGTAAGACCCATCCCTTTGTACAGAAAACCTTTTTGGGCCACAGTCACTTATATAAGTCCCTCTGTACGAATTCAACAGTAAAATCACTGATAAAACTTGGGCCTCTCCTTAAGCTGTAAGCCCTAAATCTTTCTTTTTCAAAGCACTTTCTCCTTTGATTTTGAATATACTGTTATTTTCGATCTTTCTTTGTTGAACAACTAACCAAACAGCATGGAAGCTCTACAACCGAGTAAGTGTTTATACGCTTTCATTTACCACTTTCATATACATATAACTGTATTATGGGGTTGTTTCACTGTAAGTATTCTTTCATAAACTCATATCAACTGTGTAATAATAGTATAGATATTTAGAGTTTTCCCGGCAACTACGTCTAGAACTAGGTGACGTCGTTTCGTTTATTCATAGAAATAGACAACTAGATCCCCAATAGGATCACCAGATACAGTCTTCTCTTCGGCTGTCTTCATTAGGAATTGTCAAGAAACTCTACTCCCAGAGATGAATGTATTCTCCGTGAATGGCATCTTTGAGTTTCTTCCAAATTCTCGAACTTTCCTGACTTGATCTATTCCTTGTGAATAGCTTGCCTTGAATTTCTCGGGGTTTGGGGACCCACGGGCTTCTTAAAAGCATCGGCCTCCTCTTGGGCATCATACAAGGACCCACAGGCTTCCTAAAAGCAACCCCGCCTCCTCTTGGGCTTAGTACAAGGACCTGTCGGCTTCTTAAAAGTTTCCAGCCTCCTCTTGGGCTTCATACAAATTGTCCCGACGACCTCCTAGAGGTATAGGAACAGAACTTAATCATCTGCATAGAACATTCCTTTCATAGAGTCTACTACTGTTTCTCAAAGCACAGTACAAAAAATGACACTCTAGACTTGGACAGTCTAATCTCCTTGAGTCTCAAAGACATTCTCAAGTGACCCCTTCGTTAAATAGGAAGAAAACCCGTAGACTCGGACAGTCTCAATACCCTTCAGATTTCCCACTTCCTTAAAGAACAGGAATAACCTGGATCCTCGAATCAAATCCTCGAGTACAGCATCGCTCATATAAGAACTGATTTTCTCTTTCAAAATCAGTATACTGGACCTGTCACTTAACTGAACAGTCACCATAGCCTCCTCTTAGGCTTTGTATAAAGATCCTTCTCCCGTGAAGTTAGCCTCTCTCTTGGGCTTTGTACAATGATCCTCCCCAGCGGAGTCAAACAACGTTTAGCCTCTCTCTCGGGCTTTGTACGAGACACATAAAAGACTCCCTCGTTGAGTCGATCACCCTTTCGCCTCCATCTCGGGCTTCGTACGAGATACAAAAAACTCTCTTGTTGAGTCAAATAGCCTTCATCTCGGGCTTTATACGAGATACTAAAAGATTCCCTCGTTGAGTCAAAACCCTTTAGCCTCTCTCTCGGGCTTTGTACGAGACACATAATAGCCTCCATCTCGGGCTTTATATGAGATACCAAAAGACTCTCTCGTTGAGTCAAAACATTTTAGCCTCTCTCTCGGGCTTTGTACGAGACACCTAATAGCCTCATCTTAGGCTTTGTATAAGAAAACCACTGGTTGATCCAATTAACCTTTTAGCATCAAAGATGTGCCTCGTTCACAGTACACAAACATCAACAACTCCTTCCCCTCCATCTAACTGTTGTAAGTGGCAAACCTCTGGATCATCTACATCCATGCCAATGTCCCTATTTTAGTATGAGAAATTCCTAAGGAAAGATGGCATTACTCTACACTGAGTTAAAGTCTTCTCCTTCAGGTTGAAATCCCCTATAAAGGAAATTATGGCATTGCCGGATTCACAAATCTCGGTTAAAGTAATTCTCCTTTATAAACAGTCGTAACAGACAAACCCCTCTTTAGAGATGACAAATTCTCTCTAAAGTCAACACTTTTAGCTTCACATCTTGGGCTTCGAACAAGATACAAATAAACCCTTCAGCTTCACATCTTGGGCTTTGAACTAGATACAAACCACCTTTCGCTTCACGTCTTGGGCTTTGAACAAGACGCCAAAACAATCATTTCCTCCCATAGATTAGGAGGAACTACGAACGCTCTGATTTCCCTGTTTCGGTAAACGGGAATACGTAGGCATAAGATTGAAAGAAAAAATCTTAGCGAGCACACTAAACAAAAACCCAAAATCCCATACTTTCATATATATCCGTCCTAACATCTCACTCGATAGCCTAAAGCACCCCTCGTCAACAAAATAAACCTAGGAAAAACCCCAAATCTTTGTAGATCTGTAAACCAACAGTTTTGACTGTTTAATCTCAGTATGCAAGCAGGGTTAGTTGGAGACATCTATTTCCCTTCCTTCATCAGCTTTAATAGGATAAAAAATGAATCGAACTGTAGTACCAGAGTGATCGTGCTTCGCAACCACATCCAAAAATCACTCGCTACAGTAACAAACAGTTAATAAGGCATTTCCCCAAAGATATTTAGGTACATTCATAGAAAACACAATAGCTCTAGTTACTTCGAGGAGATGTCTATTTTTTTTTCAGCAATTTCGTTCTATTGTGGAGTATCAAGACAAGTGAATTGATGAATTATCCTCTTAGTTACTAGGAATGTACTTAGATATTTGTTGAAATATTCAGAGCAATGTCAATCTTAGTTTTAAATTGGTTTTCAATCATTTGAACAAATCTTTAAACCTTTGTTCCACTTCAGATTTTTTTTTCCAAGAGATAAATCCAACACACATGTTATGATTATCAATAAATGTCACAAACCATTTTTTACCGGACATGGTTTTAATAGGACCCCAAACATCACTATGGATTAAATAAAAAGGTGGTGAAGCAGAATAACTTTTGAAGTAAAAGACATATAATGATCTTTAGCTAAGTGACAAGCTTCACAATGAAATTATGAGGAATTTATTTCTTTGGCAAATTTAGGAAATAAATACTTAAGATAAGGGAAACTAGGGATTGATTGTCCAAATCACTAGAGTTAATTCATAAATTTGGGATTGGTCGTTCAAATCAGAGTCCATACAGATCTTTTACAGTATCATAACAGAGATAGTCTGCACCTATCTCTTTAGTCATGGAATTGACTAACCTTGTCATGACCATGGAATTTTTAGCATCCCAAGTATCATAGTCTGCGCCTTCCTTATCCGGTTGTTTCTTGTCTCAAGTGATGTAGCCAATTTTTCCTCTCCCTTTGAGATACAAACGAACGAACTGTGATCAGCGAAAATAATTAGGACCCTTCAGCCGAATTATTGTGATCTGAACAGGGTGGTTTTCATGGTATGTCCTGACAGGTTGAGGTATTTCAGGTTTAGTTTAGGTGAAGAATGTTAGGGTGAATGTTGAATTGTAAGAGTATAATGAATAATTAGTGTAATAGATATAGCTCAAGGATTATCTAATCTTGTTGTATAACTTAGCTTAGTCAAGCCTATCCGTTAGTAAGCTGAGGGCTTATATATAAATAAATAAATATAAATATATATATATATATATATATATACACACACACACACACACATATATATATATACACACACACACACACACATATATATATATATATACCAAAATTAGGGAAGGAGAGCGTCAGCGGAAGGGATCTTTTCTACCTTTATAAGTAAAAGTGCTTGAGATATAACAAAATCTGAAAAAATTTATAAAACTGGAAATTTTTTGTTCCGAGTACAAAGGAAACTCAGATTTCCATTCATAGGCATATAAGCCTAGAGACCGGTAACTGATTCAACCGGTAAAAGGAAAAACAAACAAAAGCAAAAACAGAAAAGTCAAAAAGTAAAAGTCGGGTGCGCACTGGGCCCCATCGACACTGTTCACTTTACGACTTTAGTGTAAACAGACAAAAGCTAAAACAAAATGTCATTATCTCTGAAAGAGACCCTAGGCATAGTGGGGGACAACTTTATTAAAGTTGACACAAAAGATAAGATTCCATTATCTTAGTCTGGCAACACCTATTATTGAGATGGACGTTTCCCTTTGTCTTTTCTGACTTGTTGGCTCATTGCTACAGTCATAGAATCCCAGAAATCTTCTAGGGTTGGGGTAGGTTCCTCTTCTTCTTGAGATTCTCCTGCGAGGAAGTTGGTGTCCATAGAGTCTCTGGAGGATACTGACATATTATCCCTGCTATTTGAAGGAAAAGCTTTTAAAAATTGTTTCTTCATGTGGTCTAAAGTTCTGACCATAATTTCCTCATCAGATTCTTGAGGGAACTTATTCTGAAAAAGCTCTTTAAGAGAGGTTAGAGACATATTTTAGGAGTTTTGCTCCACAATTCCTGAAGACTTATCTTCTTCTATTACAGCCTTAATTTCTGTTATCTTGGCTTTAATATCTCCTTGGTCCATCTTGTTCCACCATTTGTAGAAGAATTGTCTTTCTAAAATGGGGATATTATAATTGTCTTTGGAGATATTCAGATTCCATCTCCAAATCCAAGGAATTTGAAATTTGGCAAAGAAAATTAAAGGACATTGTCCTATAATAATAACATCACCCATTGTTAAGAGACTGAATTCACACCAAGGAGCATATAAGTTCCTAATCTCTTCAGGTAAAATATCCAGAGAAGGGCCAAATTTAACCCACCATTGGTAAAACCAACTTGGTATAGGTTTTTCCAGAATTTCTGGATTGATAGTGAAAAACCACGAATGCTTATTTTTAGGGTTTTAATAGTAAAAGGTCTGAGTAAAAGCTTGAATGTAATCCCAGTAATTGAAGTAAATATATTTTCCCCTAAAGAATGGGGTTTGAATCCCAACAATGATAGGGTAATCAGTGTAGGAGAAGGAAAATATATTTACTTCAATTACTGGGATTACATTCAAGCTTTTACCCAGACCTTTTACTATCAAAACCCTAAAAATAAGCATTCGTGGTTTTTCACTATCAATCTAGAAATTCTGGAAAAACCTATATCAAGTTGGTTTTACCAATGGTGGGTTAAATTTGGCCCTTCTCTGGATATTTTACCTGAAGAGATTAGGAGCTTATATGCTCCTTGGTGTGAATTCAGTCCCTTAACAATGGGTGATGTTATTATTATAGGACAATGTCCTTTAATTTTCTTTGCCAAATTTCAAATTCCTTGGATTTGGAGATGGAATTTGAATATCTCCAAAGACAATTATAATATCCCCATTTTAGAAAGACAATTCTTCAACAAATGGTGGAACAAGATGGACCAAGGAGATATTAAAGCCAAGATAACAGAAATTAAGGTTGTAATAGAAGAAGATAAGTCTTCAGGAATTGTGGAGCAAAACTCCCAAAATATGTCTCTAACCTCTCTTAAAGAGCTTTTTCAGAATAATTTTTAAAAGCTTTTCCTTCAAATAGCAGGGATAATGTGTCAGTATCCTCCAGAGACTCTATGGACACCAACTTCCTCGCAGGAGAATCTCAAGAAGAAGAGGAACCTACCCCAACCCTAGAAGATTTCTGGGATTCTATGACTGTAGCAATGAGCCAACAAGTCAGAAAAGACAAAGGGAAGCGTCCATCTCAATAATAGGTGTTGCCAGACTAAGATAATGGAATCTTATATTTTGTGTCAACTTTAATAAAGTTGTCCCCCACTATGTCTGGGGTCTCTTTCAGAGATAATGACGTTTTGTTTTAGCTTTTGTCTGTTTACACTAAAGTCGTAAAGTGAACAGTGTCGATGGGGCCCAGTGCGCACCCGGCTTTTACTTTTTGACTTTTTTGTTTTTGCTTTTGTTTGTTTTTCCTTTTACCGGTTGAATCAGTTACCGGTCTCTAGGCTTATACGCCTATAAATGGAAATCTGAGTTTCCTTTGTACTCAGAACAAAAAATTTCCAGTTTTATAAAAATTTTCAGGTTTTGTTATATCTCAAGCACTTTTACTTATAAAGGTAGAAAAGATCCCTTCCGCTGACGCTCTCCTTCCCTAATTTTGGTATCAGAGCAGATGAGCTTTTTCCCAAGGGATTGAAAGAGGCCAGAGTAGCAAAATGCCACTCTTTGCCCAAGAGAGTATGTCCCTAATAGGAGACTGGACTCAAGTCACGGCCCATAGGGCTAGACAGCAAGCTAGAGATATGCCACAACATCAAATTGATACTTCTCAAATTAAAGTATCTTATAAAGATACCATAACAGCTGAGGAAAATCAAATTACTGATTATTTGGAAAGTTCAGCTACGGAAATCCTCATTCATATTGAGGAAGAAGATGTAAAACTATACCCAAACAATGCTTGGGCAATTAAGGAAATATACCTTGAATCTAGAGGGTATACTGGTCTTTATGGTAAGGCAAAACCTAATTTGGAGATTTTGTTAATAATAACAAAGTCTATGGATTTTACTCATCACTATCAAAACAATAATCCTGATAGTTTCATAAACTTCAGTAAATTCCATATCAAGCGTATACTTTCCCCTAAAGAATGGGGTTTGAATCCCAACAATGACAGGGCAATCAGTATAGGAGAAGGAAAATATATTTACTTCAATTACTGGGATTACATTCAAGCTTTTACCCAGACCTTTTACTATCAAAACCCTAAAAATAAGCATTCGTGGTTTTTCAATATCAATCCAGAAATTCTGGAAAAACCTATACCAAGTTGGTTTTACCAATGGTGGGTTAAATTTGGCCCTTCTCTGGATATTTTACCTGAAGAGATTAGGAACTTATATGCTCCTTGGTGTGAATTCAGTCCCTTAACAATGGGTGATGTTATTATTATAGGACAATGTCCTTTAATTTTCTTTGCCAAATTTCAAATTCCTTGGATTTGGAGATGGAATCTGAATATCTCCCAAGACAATTATAATATCCCCATTTTAGAAAGACAATTCTTCTACAAATGGTGGAACAAGATGGACCAAGGAGATATTAAAGCCAAGATAACAGAAATTAAGGCTGTAATAGAAGAAGATAAGTCTTCAGGAATTGTGGAGCAAAACTCCCAAAATATGTCTCTAACCTCTCTTAAAGAGCTTTTTCAGAATAAGTTCCCTCAAGAATCTGATGAGGAAATTATGGTCAGAACTTTAGACCACATGAAGAAACAATTTTTAAAAGCTTTTCCTTCAAATAGCAGGGATAATATGTCAGTATCCTCCAGAGACTCTATGGACACCAACTTCCTCGCAGGAGAATCTCAAGAAGAAGAGGAACCTACCCCAACCCTAGAAGATTTATGGGATTCTATGACTGTAGCAATGAGCCAACAAGTCAAAAAAGATAACGGGAAGCGTCCATCTCAATAATAGGTGTTGTCAGACTAAGATAATGGAATCTTATCTTTTGTGTCAACTTTAATAAAGTTGTCCCCCACTATGTCTGGGGTTTCTTTCAGAGATAATGACGTTTTGTTTTAGCTTTTGTCTGTTTACACTAAAGTCGTAAAGTGAACAGTGTCGATGGGGCCCAGTGCGCACCTGGCTTTTACTTTTTTACTTTTCTGTTTTTGCTTTTGTTTGTTTTTCCTTTTACCGGTTGAATCAGTTACCGGTCTCTAGGCTTATACGCCTATAAATGGAAATCTGAGTTTCCTTAGTACTCGGAACAAAAAATTTCCAGTTTTATAAAATTTTTCAGGTTTTGTTATATCTCAAGCACTTTTACTTATAAAGGTAGAAAAGATCCCTTCCGCTGACGATCTCCTTCCCTAATTTATGATATCCAATGTTTTTATGCAAAAAAAAAAAAAATGTTTCTTTTTACCTAACAGACTGTCTTTGATTTCATTGATCAGTCTGGTTTGTGGAACAGTTATAAATTCAATGAGAATTTCTTAACCATTAATATTAGTAGCAATTCCTTTAGGACTGATACTAATTGGCATAAGTTGATGAAAAAAAGGTGTACCCAATATGATTCTATGGGTCATATTTTTGACTGAGATGAAATGGGTTGGTAAGCATATTTGCTTAGTACAAACATAAGCATTATTAATTTTATAATTAACTTGTAGTTTATCTCCACCAGCATGAGTAAGAGACTGGGTTGTCTTATCAAAATATTTGGTTGGGATAATTCCTTCTTGGAGGCAATTAAGGTCAGCTCCGCTATCAATGAGAGTTATCTCATTTTCTAAAATATACTGTTTACTAATTACCAAAGTAATTTTCACAAACCATTTTTGTGAAGTAACCTGGTCAAGAAAAGTAACATTACCAGGCTTTTCTCCCCAATTAATATTATTATTAGTTAGGGTTTCACTAGAAGGTATTTTCACATTGTTTTCCAAGAAAGTAATTCTTGTGGATAAGCCATTGTTATCCTTTTTCATCTGAACCATTTCAGATTTTAGTTGATTTATCTCATGTTTCAAATCATCGATTGAAACTGGATTTTCTCTGATATTGGTATTCTGAAATCTAGATAAGACTTCACTAAATTGATAAGGAGCTTCCAAAAATTTTGGAACTTCTTCTCTTCTAGAAGTTTCTCCTATTAACGTTTCCAACATCTTTCTTTTCAGGTCATTGTCTGGGATGGATTCTATAAATTTTATAATTCCATCTTGGTCTGAAGTAAGAACATTAACATTTAAACCATTCATTTCAACAATGGATTTCCAATATTCCACTTCATCACTGCATTGACACTTATTGTTGTCACAGTTCTCATCCTCAGTATCAGAATTATATAAAATTCCTAATTCATTTTCGTCAGAAGTACTAGAATTGGATTCAGTATCCATTAACAAGACTTTTTCTAGTTTATTTCTAAGCTCTTCATCCTCAATTTCATGAAGGGCTTTCTTGGTCCAACATTGGTTAGCATAATGACCATTCTTACCACATTTGTGACATATAATGTCCATCTTTTTAGCTTTACGCTTTTCATTAGGTTTGTAGGGTTTGGATTTAGCAGATTTGCTAGGGTATTGTTTCGTGTAAGGATTTTTCTTGAAAGGTTTCCTTTTAAAATCCTTATAAGATTTAGACTTTTCTGCCTCTGCTTTTCTCTATTGGGCTTAGAGGATTTGCCTATATCATAAGCAAATTGTTCACAGAAATCACCTAATTGATGTTTCTCTGTTTTCTTTTGTTTCTTAAGCTGATTTTTTAGCTTAATATCATTGCATAATGATAAACCTTCATTAATGCAGCAGCATATAATTTGACCATAAGTCAATTGATCATAATTGATATTAATCCCATCATTCTTATTTCTAACACTTTGTCTAATTTTCTCTGCAAAGAAGTGTGGAAGCCCATCCACAAACTTAGACTTCCAATGTGGTGAATTGGAGTTATTGAGTTGATAGACTCTTGAGAGAAAAGTATCTTTGTACCACCTAAAATGTCCTAAGGAAGGGCATCTAAGGTTTTGTAAAAGAGTATTAATTTTTTCTGCTATAGGCATATTTGTTCCTACAAAATGTTGTAAGACTGTGAGACACAAAGTATAAACTGCATCTTCTTCTCCCGTAGTTCCAACAGGGGTACTTCCAGTAACTAGGGAAGTGCTAGTAGTAGTTTCAATCTTAACCATTTTCTTATGGGTTAAGATTTCCTTCTTTTGAATATCTGTGAGATAATGATCCCACCATCCTCTTAGTTGGCCAACAAAACCAGTTGTTATGAATGTAGCAATTGTACTGTCTGAGTTTCCTTGTTGTTTACAGACAGTGGAGTACATGATCATCCTATGAATCATGTCAAGGATTTATTTGTCATTTAACCCATCTATGTTCCATTCATAGATAGCTTTGCCAGAGTAGGAATTCTGGCTCCTCATAGAGCAGATCCTGAGGTGAAGGTCTATGGTAGTAATATTTTTCTACTGCTCTAGGAGCATAAACAGGGTTTATGGTTTCTTCCTTGTTTATGTTGATATTTGCAAACATATTTGCAAGCTCATCAACATTTTCAGAGTCTTCAACATCAGAATATGATTTTGATATAACAGAAATATTTATTTCTTTTAATTTTTGGTCTAAGGCTTTTAGAAATTCTTCACTATTACTTTCCATCTTGAAATTTGTAATAGGAATAGGTGGTTGGATTAAGGAATCTATTTATCTACACACACACACACACACACACACAGACAGAGACACAGACAGACAGACAGAGACAGAGACAAACAGAGAGACAGACAGACACAGACACACAGACAGACAGACAGACACAGACACAGACACAGAGACACACACACACACACACACACACACACGCACGCACGCACGCACACACACACACAAACTAACACACTCTAGTATATATATCTTGTATCCTCAACAAAATTCACACAATGAAAATAGAATAACAGCATGCAAAAGTTAGTTACACAAATTGTTATCGTTTCTCTCTAGTTTCACATGGATGGGAAAAAAAGAAAACGGAATCAAAAAACCCTAAGAAATTCTTCCTGCAACTGATAATAAACCTTATAATCATCAATGTAGCATAGATCAACAATAGCTTATAATCATCAATGTAAGTAACTCTCTGAAGTTTAATAATACGATGCCTGATCTCGAAGATTTAACAATAATTCAACTTCTAACAGTACTCCAGTTTATTAATACTTTATTTTATGTTTCACAAGTGGATTGGTGCCCTTATAAGAGGACTGGTCGTGAAGGTTTATTGCTTGATCGACTCGAACATCAAACCTGGATGGTATATGCGAAAATATATTCCTTTTGCTTTGAGAATATTGCAAAACACTCTGCAGATATTTGTTGGAAGCAGCTGGGGTTGCAGCAGGAACACCTGAAAAGCGGTCTTGCTAAATTTAAAAAACTCAAACTGCAACAAAGAGGCCCGAAAAAAAATAAAGATCGGAGGCATGTCAACAGCTTTTACAAGAATTGCAATGAGCGGTTATGAGCATGTTTGATTTTAATTTATTTTTTAATTATAAATTATGTGTAGGTTTGATTTTTTCTTTGTACACGTTCGTAATCGGCATGAAACACAAATATGAAATTTGATTCTGATTTTTTTGCTTTCAATACCGTTGTATGCAATGGGAGAAGTTGATGAAGGAGAAAACGTTGAAGAACCTATACAAACGAACACCACCCTCATCTAGGGGTGTTCAAAACCGAACCAACCCAATAGA
The DNA here is from genome assembly GCA_022829125.1 of Lathyrus tuberosus. Taxonomy (NCBI): domain Eukaryota; kingdom Viridiplantae; phylum Streptophyta; class Magnoliopsida; order Fabales; family Fabaceae; genus Lathyrus; species Lathyrus tuberosus. The sequence goes on along the minus strand of JALAZF010000396.1, from coordinate 2,318,849 downwards.
AAACCGCAAACCAAACCAAACCAAACCGAAACCGCAAAAAACCGCATTTGGTTCGGATTTGTTCGGGCCATCTTTTAACAAAACCGCACAGTTCGGTTTGGTTTGCGGTTTGTATTTTGCAAACCGAACTAAACCAAACCAAACCGCATTATGTTACAACCCAAACTTCACTTATCCCACATCTAACCCAAAACTCAAACCCATTATGCCTTAACCTTACAATTACGAAATATTTTCTCTTACTCACACTTAACTTTTCAGTTTTAATCTTCTCAAATCTCTCCTAATAGTATTGCGCATTCTTCTCGTCTTCTTTGTCATGTACGTCTCACCTCTTCTACACAAATCTCTCATCTCACATGTTTTTTCTTTTTCATCTTCTCATTTTTATGTTACTATTTTCTCTTCTAATTATATTTTTATCGCACCTTTGTCTCTAATCTCACATCTCTTATGTTCTTTCTTTTTCATCTTCTCTAATCTCCCTTCTCCTCTATTTTCTATTTTATTATAATATTTTTTATATTGTTTTATGCTACTATTTTTTTCCACTTTTGTTTAAATTGATTTTTGTATATTGAATGAGAACTTTTTGTCTAAATATGATGAGTTTTGTTGTTATTTGGCAATGTGTGAATGACTAAACACAAAGTTATGTTGTTCTCTATATATGTAAATATCACTCAATAAAAATCTTGTAAAAAACCGAACCAACCGAACCAATCCAAACCGCGTTGGTTTGGTTTGGTTTGGTTCGGATTTTTTTTTAAAAGCCAACCGAACCAAACCAAACCGCATGCTTTTTTCTCTTGCGGTTCGGATGATTTTTAGCGTCAAAACCGCCCAAACCGCACCGCGAACACCCCTACCCCCATCTCCACCTCCACTTCGACAAACATAGAACCTATACTCTCTCAATCTTCACCTCGAGATGAAGTAAGTAAGGTTGCATAACACTTTTGGTCTTTGACGAATGCAAGTTTGGCAATATTGGTTCTTATTACTTTTCTTTGAATTTCTGTTTTATAATTGACATGATATGTTATTGTTTCTTCTGCTTTTCAAGTTCGGACCACCTCCTCCACCTCTTCTCCGACGCGGGAAGCCTTCCACACCCAGACGCCTCTAGAGTCTACGGTATTTCATTCCCTCTTTTTTAGGTTTAATAGCACTTTTGGTCTTTGACGAACCTAAGTTTGGCCATATTGTTATTTTCTTTGAATTTCTATTTTATAATTGACATGATATGTAATTATTTCTTCTGTTTTTCACCCCAATTTCAATTGTATCCAACTAACCCTGAAAAATCAACTCTAACTTCATCACTTCTTCAACGAATGCAACACTATATGATATATTCAATTAGTACAACTCATGTTCACACGATTTCACTTATCTTTTGAAAAATTCTAGTTACCAGTTTGAAAGAATTTTGGGTCACATAGAACCACGTGGTTGATTAATTAGTTTATGGTGCCATAGAACCAGGTGGAGCACGCAGAATTCTATATAAACATAGAACAAGGTGGATCAAATTTTAGTTAACCATAAAACAAGGTGGATCGCACCGAATTTTTTATGAAAAAATTTGTTACAAATTATATTATTTAAATTATAAATGAGTTTTATTAAAAATATATATACTTCCTACGTCTCAAACTATAAGTCGTGTTACAGAAAAAAAAATTGTCATTTTCAAATCATTTCAACTTCTCTTCTATTTGTCAAAGGTTCATTTTAAAGACTTATTTATAAATATATTTAGGTGGTAGATGTGAATCAAATAATGTGGGAGGAAATTAAAATTAAATAAAAATTAAATTTTCTAATATCCAAAGAAAATTTAATAGAGAATACAATTTTATTTTCTATTTAGGAGAAAATAATGACATATAGTAGAGATTAAATCCTTAAAGCTTAAAGGTAAATTAAATAGAGAATACAATTTTTTTTTTAATTTAGGAGAAAATAATGATATTTATTGAATCCATAGATTGAACTTTTGTGTACAGTATTTCATTCCCTCTTAAGTTTAATAGCACTTTTGGTATTTGACGAACCCAAGTTTGGCCATATTGGTCCTTATTACTTATCTTTGAATTTCTATTTTATAATTGACAGGATAAAGAACATGATCAGGATGACAATCCTGATCACAATGATCCAGATGAGGTGAGTGATATTTATTTAAGTGAATTCGATTCTACGGTATTTCATTCCTCATTTTTTTTTAGGTTTAATAGCACTTTTGGTCTCAAGTTTGGCAATATTGATTCTTATTACTTTTCTTTGAATTTTTATTTTATAATTGACATGATATGTTATTGTTTCTTCTGCTTTTCGGGTTCAGACCACCTCCCTCACCTCTTTTCCAGCGCGGGAAGCCATCCCCACCCAGATGCCTCTGGTATTTCATTACCTCTTTTTTTAGGTTTAATAGTACTTTTGGTCTTTGACGAACCCAAGTTTAGGCCATATTGGTCTTTTCTTTGAATTTCTATTTTTCAGGTTCGGACCACCTCCTCCACCTCTTCTCCGGCGCGGGAAGCCTTCCCCACCCAGACGCCTCCAGAGTCTACGGTATTTCATTCCCTCTTTTTTTAGGTTTAATAGAACTTTTGGTCTTTGACGAACCCAAGTTTGACCATTTTATAATTGACAGGATAAAGAACATGGTCGATCATGATCAGGATGACAATCCTAATCACAATGATCGGGATGAGGTGAGTGATACTTATTTATTTAAGTGAATTTGATTTATTTAATAGCACTTTTTAAATGAGTGATACTTTAGTAGTTGCTCCAGAGTGTACGGTATTTCATTCCCTCATTTTTTTAGGTTTAATAGAACTTATCGTCTTTGACGAATCCAAGTTTAAAAATATTGGTTCTTATTACTTTTCTTTGAATTTCTATTTTATAATTGACAAGATGAAGAACATGATCAGGATAACAATCCTGATCACAATGATCAAGATGAAGTGAGTGATACTTAATGATCAAGATGAAGTGAGTGATACTTGTTTATTTAAGTGAATTCGATTTATTTAATAGCACTTTTGGTGTTTGGCGAATCAACGGTTTAATAGCACTTGTGCTAGGAGCATGTTAAACTCAGTTGGTATCAGAGGAGGTCGTATCCTCGACCTATTCATGTCAATCAAAAAATTATTTTTTAAATATAGGGTTAGAAAAAGATAAAAAGGTAAAAAGGCATGCTGTGTTTACACTGGTTTCATTCGGACAAGGTTTAAGTAACTTATCAATTTATTCTCTCATCAATAAAATATACATTAATTATTTTATCATTTATTTTGTTAACTAAGGTCACAAAGTTATGGCAACAGTATCCAAAGGTAAATATTCAATAAATTATAAAAACATTTCTCAAAGGTAAATCTGTCAATTCAATTAAAAAAAATTTAATAGGGTTAAAAAAAGGTAAAACTTATCTTTTAGGAGATGAAAAAGTCAGCACAATCATCTGACCAAAGGCACAAGTGCAGCCATCAGACCAACAGTAACCTGAGCAAAAGTCAACAGAATTCAACATAAAATAGGATTCTCAAATCCACAATCAACACCACAAATTGAAAAAACAAGAGTATGATTTATTTTTTAAACTACAATTAAATAACCCTCAAAAATTTTTATTGCATGTTTTGTATTATACCTTAAAAGCTTTTTTCAAGGCTTCCAGTTCTCTTAAACAGTTGATCAAAGTGTGGCTTGCTGTAAAGAACTCCCTCAAAAAAATTGTAGTTGTTTGGCTGTATGAACATGAATTTATCAGTAAACTTCAGATCCAATACTAGAATCTTAAACAAAGAGAATTGTAAGAGTCATATAACATAAGATAACCTTGAGGGTTCCTTTGCAGTGATGAGATATGAAATAAGCTTTGTGAAAAATTCTATTAACAGCAGTCAATTTATCAACAAGATAAACAGTTTTCGTACAAGCCGTACATTAATGAGTTGTTCCTGCAATTGCCATTCTTTTGTTCTTCTTACCTCACCAACTTGGAACAAGTCTAAAAAGATGAGAGAAGGAAAAAAAGTGGAGAAATTGTGGACAATCAAGAACTGCAGTATCTGAATCAAAACAAATAACTACCGTCAGATGAATCAAAACCCTAAATAGCAAAAACTAACAAAAACAAAACACTAAAAGTGAATCAAACCCACCAACCTTACAACCCTCAAATGTGGTGTTCATGGAGGTAGGTGAGAAAAAGGAGATGGTGTTCTTCGTGTTCGAGTAGTGGTGGCGAGGGCGAGTAACGGTGAGTGATGGTGGTGGATTGGGGGGTTCTCTGAATCAACAACTTTTGGAGTTACATCCTGTGTGGTAGTTTCTTGGGTAGGTGCGGTATAAGACTCTTCTGTTTAAGACAATGTCATCCAAGATCATGTCGGTCTTCAAGTAAATAAATAAATAACAAACTAATCAATACAAGTCCAAGAATAAGAATAAAGTTGACCTGTAATGAGCCTATCGCATTCTTTGATCAAATTAACAAATCTTGATGTGTCTGCAACCAATGCGGCACCGGTCTCCAAAGCAGTCTTGGCAGTCTGATATTTCTCAATCTTCATACATGCATTACTGCAGCCAAAACCATATATAAATAATCAAACAAATCATTGCATTGCTAACTCCATGACAGCGACGATTCTATTAACATAAACCTAACGTGTGTGGCAACAATTACGGAATACATAAGAAAGGGAAAGCATTATATTTACCCTTTGCGCAAATATGCCTTTTATGTTTATGATGTCTTTCTAGGAGGGACCGTTACTAAGCAAAAGCTAATATTCTCTTAGATAAATGTTACTGGTTCTATCCAATTTCTATCAGTTACCATCCCATGGAATGGTATCAGAAACCGTTGTCCAGACTTACTTATTTCTTCCTTTTCTTGAAAAATTGAGTGCAATCATTGTAAAATAATTCTAGCAAAAGAGTGAATTACTAGGACACTGCAAGCATTGACATTAAAAAGTGTATCCAATAGATAAGAATTTAAGAATGAAGACATATATGCACACAAGAAAAGCAATGAACCAGTAGAATGTGAGAGTGAAATTCCAGTTGAAGACTGAATCAATGTATATGAACCAGATTACCCAGAAACATGGGTAACCATAGCTAAATATCATATTTTGTCACTCTATCACAAGGTTGTTAGCATTAAATTAAATGAAGCCATATAAAATTAATCAACTACAATTTGTAGCTAATGCTAAAACTCAACAATTGTCCTTACCCTCCATGGATGTGTTCCATAAATACTTTGTCGAATGCTCGACACATTTCTAAAATAGTGTATAGTTGGGCCTAAAAAACAAAACTGACACTACTTAGAATGAAGAAATCAAGTAGTTTCAAATCTAGGAAGATTGAATTCAGAAATGGTCTAAGTTCTGACCCCTGAAATCCTGAATCCACAGCTATAGGCCTGCCAATGCGGTCCAACTCTGCATTAAGCTCGTCAATGGTTTTATTTATTAAGGCAATGATACTAGGAATCCACTGCCTAATTACAATCTCCAGATGCTGATGTCATACACGCCAGTAATGGAAAGGACGAAAAATGACTAGTCATTTGAGGAATTACAGCCTAAAAGTCACTTAAAGAAAACAGTAATATAACCAGAACATTAAGAAAAATAATGTGAAAACTTTTGATGAGATGAGAATACCTCAAATAGAAGTTTGGCAAGGTATTCTGCACCCATTTTATGTGCCAAATGTCCATATTCAGGGCTCGTCTCAAAATATTCACGCTCCTTCTTGCGGGCAAGAATCATGTCAACGTTTTTATTAATATCCGCTTGTGAACGGTTAACAATTCCAACCCATGGATGCTGCAACCTATAATGCCTTCCTTCCAGAACCTTTAAGATTCACATAATAACACGACTCAATTTGGTGTAGAACATCAAAACAGTAGATAACCATGAAGTTTTTAGAGAAATTATACATCAACGGCACTTGTTCCTTTATCCATAAGATCAAGTTTTGTCACCACTCCAAAAGTTCTATCACCTGAAACAAGAATAAAATAACTAATATTTTCCAAAATGAATCTTGGCTAAAACAGAAAGGCAAAAAGAGAGATTGATCAAAGGAAATAGTATCTAAACTTTAAATTCCTTTAAGAATAAAATGACAGACCCGAAGGATCAACTTCTTTGGCAATTTTTATTGCATCCGAAGTGGCAATATCTTGGTTTGCAGGAGAGATGGCCAATATAATGCAGTTGGGCTGCACAATCAGAAGACTCTATCAGATCTAAGTGTCATATACTATAAGAAATGAATTTTCCTCCTTTGATAACTTCGATTTAGTTGATGTCTTGTACCACACATGTTTATTATAATTCTTAAACATATCTACTTATTCTTACATCAAGACAATAATTACCTTCTCAACATAGGATCGGTCATCGGACCATGTTTTCAATATCTTGAACAATAGTTTCTGACTGTCCCTCTGTGTAAGAAGCATAAATTATGTTATTCAAATATTATACCAACAATTTTTTTCTCTGAAACTGTGATGAAATGGTGAAGCATTACCTACTGCAACCTGTGTCAATCCAGGAAGATCTATGGGGGTTAAGTTTACAACTGCCGACAAAAAAAATCAAATTTATCATGCAATTCAAATTAAAGTTCCACTAAATGAGGAATATTTTAGAAGAGGAAATTTGTACATTTCTCAATTAGTCGGGTGTCTATTAGAAATAGAGAATTGTTGGACGATAAGAAACTAGCCCTTGAGAAGACAATATCAAGATACTATGAAGGGGTATTGTAAACAAAATACCATTTGGAGAATGTATGCTGAGTTGAATTGGAATGTTTGAAATTTGCTTCGACTTCGACTTCGCAGTTATACGTCTGCAATTTCCTGCCTCACAGCAGCTGCATGGGACAAAAAAAGAATATCAAAGTTCATTATCTACTGTTAATATCTTTGTCATGAACAAACCACTCCAAAAAACATAATAGTAAAAGATTTTGCAATATATCGCTAATAGCTTTGTTGGCATCAGAAACAACCTCTAAACAAAAGTGAATTACCAAAAATTAATAAATCATTAACAAATTATCATGTAAAAATCAAAAGTCTACAGAAATTAGTAAATAATTAAACAAAACAACGTCATATTACAATAAGAAATTGAACAATATAAATGACTGTTAGACAGAAAAACAAACCGGTGAAGTTGTTGAGTTTGATGTTGGCTTGAGCACGATCAGCAGTTACACGCTAAAACCGTATTCTTGAGCTGACAATGAACCCATCTATCGTGCCAAAGTAAACAACAACAACATTAGGTGACAATGAACCTTATAATTGGTGAAGTTGGTTTGCCAACTGATGGAACGTCAAATGCTAATATTAAAAGTGCTCAAAGATTTAATCAAGGACTTGTTGATAGAATTGTGAAAAAGCAAGGAAAATTATGAAATACCTTTTGAATCTTGGTGGTGGAAATCATTAGTTGGTGCAAAAGGGGTTAAATATTTGCCAAAATAATGGTGTGTTATTTCAACTCAAGCAAATGTCATGGATCCTAATTTTTCACAAATGTCATGAAATTGAAGAGAGAGAGAGAGAGACGTACCTTTATTGGACTTGAAGATGACGAAGATTGTGCCATGTGATGAAGAGTGTTCAAGAGAACGAGAAAGAAGAGGAATGGGCTTCAGTGCCTTTAGACCGGGAAAGTTACGGAAACTTTCACCCAACTTCCACCATTAGATTAATCCTACGTTTCACATAAAGCCATGTGTTTTTATTTTTCATTAAAAATATGATAGATTCTACATTAGATCTAGGGTTGCTAAGGAAGAAGAACACATAAAAACAACTTAACTCATTTCATAATTTTTCCAAGTCTGAAAAATACATATTAATACTTAGGGTTTTCTAATAAACTGGGCCTAAGCCACAATTGAAAAGCCCAATACGGAATCAAATTAAACAGCAACTAATAGTTCAAATTCGGGTAAAAACAAAAATTAATAATACTGATAATAATCTTCCAGCTATTTGGGCTGCTGGACTCTACGTTTGGGCTTAAAACTGGACCTTGTAACATTACTTCCGGTCCCAAAAGAAACCTTGTCCACAAGATTTATGGGGTCGTTGCAGGGTACGGGAGGTGAGTGTCACGCGCTGGGAAGTGGGTAAGAGAGAGAGAAAGATGGGCGCATGTGTGGTACAGGGTCAGACAAAAGTGGAGAGGTCACATGTGAATTATCAAAAAAAGGAGGAAAGGGCACATGGGTGTTGATCGTGAAGGTTGGATCAGATTTTGTAGAATTTGGTCGCCAAGTGTCGCCAAGTGCGTCAGGGATGCTGGTCGTATGGAGATGAGGGGGTGTACCTGCAAGGTACTCCGACACTCAAGTAAGAAAGGGTCAGAGAAAATGGGCAAGTACAAAGTATGAGTTCTTAGGGTGAACAATGGATACCTGACCCTCTCAAGCGAGAGGGTTTATATAGAGCCCCCAGCGCGTGGCCAACGGTCCTATTTTCGGGGCGAAATAACCGTTTTTCCGAAGAATAGGTAACTGCCCAAACTAGCCGTTATGTCAGGCAGGATGCCCGAAACTAGTCGTTATGTCGGGCATAACCGTAGTTTCGGGCACCCGCCCTTAACTGTTCGGGGAGCTATAAAGTCGTGTGTGACGAGCAGTAATTTCGGGGAGGAACGACGTGTTCCTTGCCCGGTTGGAGGGTAGAAAGGTAACTTTTGCCCCTTCGTGGATTGGACTTAGGCAATTTGGGCCGCTCTGGAGCAGAAGCGGGTTGGGCCATGTCTAGCCATTGGTCCAGTCCAGAACAGGAGCCCCCCAAATCGTTGCTCCCGAGCATGGGAGTGATGACTTAAGGACAGCTCGTTGCTCCGGGGAGCTAGCATGGAGTCGTCGTTTGAAGACGAGGAGGATTGTTTCAATGTGCTCATGACCCCTTGTGTCTGTGAGATTCGTGGTCGTGACCATGTTACCCGGTGTTCGGGGAGACTAATGGTCAGATAGAATTGGAAACGTTGGGACGCCACGTGTGCCTAGAGCTCCGTGTAGTAGTTACTAAGCAATGATGGCTAGTGGATAGCCATTATGACCTACGAGCGCGTGTTTGCACGTGCCCCTTTGTATAAAAAAGGGAAATCGTTCCATTTGGGACTTTTTGCTCTGATTTCTCTTCGTTTCCTTCAGCGTTCCTGCCCGTTGCCACCGTCTGCTTACTCCGACCACCGCTCGAAGCTTCGAGCAACCGCTTTTATCTTCTTAAATCAAGTGAGTTTTCCGATCCTTTGCTTGTTTTACTCCCTTTTGTTGTCGATGGTAGATTGCATGTGGTTAGGGATAGGTTTAGAGGACGAAATAGGTGGATTTCCGGTGATTGTTGGTGGTGGACGGTGGTCGTGCCACTTTTCCACTTCTGACATGTCGCTGGCGTGTTAGTATGCTTTAGTGAGGACGGTGGTTCGTGGCGTCGTTGTGACAGTTGTGCAAGTGTGACCGCCGCGTTTGTTCATTTTCTGAGTGGGTGATGAGTTTTTCGGCAGAACACTCCCAGATTCCGGTGAAGCTTTGCAATTTCCGGCGAAGCTTCAGACGGAAACTGGGTATGAGTGCGGGGAAGCTCCTCGCTCGGGGATGATCTGTTTCGAGCGTCTCCTCGCGGGGAGGTTTCAACTTTTCCTTTGATGTTAAGGCTTAGGTCGGGGACGTTGTCCTCAGCCCTTTGCGCGCCCTTTCACTTGACTCAGTGGTGGAAGGGTGGATTTAATTTGTTTTCGAATTCACTTTCTTCTCTGCTTTTCAGGTGATTGTTATGGCGACGGGGTCAGATAGAGAGGTTATTATAGATACGTCCGAGGAAGAAACAGGCTCCGAGGATAATAGTAGCTCGACGGCCACGAGTTCGACGACTTCGAGTTCTCCCAGTGATGTTGGGGAGGAAGAGGAGATGGACGACATGGACGAGGACGTCGCCGTGGAATCTTCCGAGGAGTGGGAGGTGGCCGAACCCGCTGAGCATGTGTCTTCTTTTACGAAGTATTTGAGGGACACTTTTACGGATGTTGGACCGGAGGGAGAGTGGAAGGTGCACTTCCCTTCCGTGGACGAGCGGGTCTGCACGAACTTCGGGGACCGTTTCACGATGTATGAACATGCCTTTAAGGAGCTGGGCATGAGGTTGTCGTTCACTGATTTTCAGCAGTCGGTGTTCGTGCATTTGAAGGTGGCCCCTACGCAACTGCATCCTAACTCGTTGGTCTTTATCCGGGCGTTCGAGCTGGTATGCAAGCATCTCGCTATAGGGGCAACTCTCCCTCTATTCTTCACTGTCTTCCATCTTCAAAGGCAGCTATCGAGGAGGAAGTACGGTTGGGTTTCTTTGAAGCAGCCCCGCAAGTTGTTTAAGCCCTTCTCGGAATCAATACGGACGTTCAAGGAGCGTTATAATGTTGTCGAGCCCCTGTCCGAAGCTGCCCAGGACAGTACATACGTCTGGGAGATTGAGGTGGATGAGGACGGGAATGACTTGCGCGACGAGGAGGGGAAGTTCATCGGGCAGAGAATCAATAAGTTCCTCATCCATTGGGCACCCGATCATTTCGTCAAGAAGCCTAGTGACTATGTTCTCCAACCGAGCGAGCTACGCAGGCAGGACGCCGTGGCGTACGAGGTGCTGGTGAAGTGGGTCAACTCCTTCTGGCTTGCTGAGTGTTGGACGAGCAAGGGTAATCCGGTCTTCGAGGAGGACGGGAGTCAGAGGGTTGAGCGTCGGTTTATCAACATTAAGGCACTGCTGGAGTGCAAGACTCCCGAGGATGCCGAGAAGCTGCTTGGTAGTCTTAGTTATTTAGATTTTGTTCGCGTCATTTCTTTTTCTTGTATCTAACACGCTCGTATTTTGTTTGTGTAGGTGAGATGCCTCAGGCCCACGACAGGGTTATGAGGAATGCTCTTGCGAGGAACAAGGTCGGGGCAGTTCCTCCGAAGTCTCGATTTGCCGGTGCCCGTGCTCCTCCTCCCGCGCTGTCTGCTGCGGGGACCTCTTCTTCTCCTACTCCTGCTCCCCGGGGGTCTCCTCTTCCTTTGACCGGTCGATCCAAGCGGCCAAGGTTTAATGACGCTGTGGACCTCACTCGGGCGTCGGAGAATGGGAAGTTCGAGCTTTCTCCTTGCATCCATGATCGGAAGTTCTTCGAGGGGAACTCTCTGATTGTGCCTCGGGCGGAGTCTCTTCGCTTGGAAAGTATGGATCGCCCGAGAAAGAGGGTGTTGGTGGCTCAGAACGCTTCTGCCTTTGTCAGGATGTTGGAGATGGTGGCTGTTTATGCCGAAGGGGACTCGGCAACTGAGGCCAAACTTACTGTTGCCCGTGCTACCATGGCGTCCCTCAAGGAAGAAGCTAAGGGTGCCGACGATGCTCGGAAGAAAGCTGAGGAGGAGGTAGCTCGGTTGAAGAAGGAGAACTCCACGCTGGCGGCGGAGAAGAAGTCTGCCGAGGAGATGGTCCTGCGGCTGAGGGCGGCCAATGCCCCGGGTGACGATGAGTCGGAAAATGTGAAGGAATTGAAGACAAGATCCGAGCTGGTTGCCCGTTTGCTGACGACCGAGGATGATGGTATTGTCGTCGCGGAGGAGTCTTTCAGAAACGCTGAGGCTCAACTGCGGGTGGTGAATCCCGAGCTTGACTTTTCCGTCGAGGGTACCCACTATCTGGCGCATGTTGAGGATGGTCGAATCGTTATGCCCGATGCTCTCCTTGAAGGGACTACCGAGGATCAGCCCGCGGAAGACCAGGGGCCCTAGTCTGAGCCTGCCGAGCACGTGGAAGAGTGAGGAGTTTGTGTTTTTGATGTTGTAATTTGTCCGACCTGCGTGCCGTGTAACTGTTGTAATTTATTTTTTGGGGGGGCTTGGCCCCCGTCTTATGTAACTCAGTACAATCGTGGTCCTTGCGGCCACATATTATGTTAAACTAGTACATGTTTGATTCTGCCATCTGCATGATTTTACTTGCTTTTATTTTTCGCTAAGTGTTGTACTCATGCTCGTTGTGAATGTATGTCCGCCCGTGATTAGGGATATTTGACTTATGCGAATAATTTAGGGGGATTTCTCAGTGTAGATGTGTTCGGCAGTGAGGGGAACTGGTCGAACGGTCGGAGAATATCCTGGCGGAGGTGCGGAGCTCAGGTCGCGTTTGAGGCCTGAGTTCGCGGCGTGAACGTTCCATCGCGAGCTAGGGTTCTTCCAGTCATGGTACTTTGACGACGACGATGCTCGTTCGAGGACCGCTGTCGAGCAGTTACCCGGCTCGTTACTGAGCGGGGTTCTGCTTTATTCGTATGCGACGCTTGTACCTAGACGCGCATAGTGGTCGGTAGTTGATGCTCGTCGTTGTGACGGTCGAACCGAGAATCAGGGCCTTAGCTATAGTATTATTTTAGCTTTTCGGCGTTCCATGGTCGAGCAAGTTCTTCCCCGGTGAGATGTTCTAGGTAGTAGCCCCATTTTCCATTTTTGCTCGGACGCGATAGGGTCCTTCCCAGTTGGCTGCTAGTTTGCCTTCGCGAGAGTCTTTGTGGTTTCTTCTTAGAACAAGGCTTCCCACGTCGAACTCTCGTCGTATCACCTTGGCGTTGTGTGTAACACCCCGATTTGTTTAATTGTATTTATTTATTTCATTTATTTCCTTTATGTGAATTTTGTGAAATGTGTGAATTTATGGTATTTTACCTGCTAATTGAGTTAATTGGTTAATTTCTCTGATAGGTAAAATATTTGCAATAAATTATAATTTCTTTTAAACTTTTATTTCCCGAAATATATTTCATCGCTGTTTAAGTTTTATCGCATTTTGAGAGCGTTTGGGAGATATTTGAGCATAAGGGCAAAATGGTCATTTGAAAATGTTAGATATTTTAGAAAAAGTGGATATTTTATAAATAGAATTAGAGAGAGAGAAATAGAGAGAAAAGAGAAAGAAGAGAAAGAAAAGGGAAAGAAGAGAAAAGAGAGGAAAGAAGAGGGAGAAGAGGAAAAGTGGAAAAATCGAGAATTCATCCGTTTAAAGCTCGAATAATCGGGTAAGAGTGAGAAGTTTCAATTATATCTTGCTTGTGTATGTATATGTGTATGTTTTCTTGGATTGTTTTGGATATTTCCTTATAGTTTTCATTTTAGGTCGAAATGATAAAAATGAATAGAAACCGATGTTTTCACGGACGAAAGTCGGAATAAATTGCGTAGTTGTGTCGAGTAATGTTAGGTCGTGATTGAGTATGTTTGTTTTATCGAATTTGGTTGATTTTGTAAGTTTTTGCATTTTTTGAGATGTGAAGGTTTAAGATTCGGATTAAAATTGAAAGTCGTAGAATTCACGTTTGATGGTTCCAAATCACTACTATATGTTTGGTATGAATGAGTATGTGTTTGTTTCGAAAAAAATAATTGAATCGGTCGGATTTTCGGACACTTTTGCACAAACCCGTAGCAGTTTTTTAGGAAAAATTCTGGTTTTGGAAAAACTTCAAAAATTCATAACTCATGAACCGTAAGTCGGTTTTGACCCCCGTTCGAAGCGTTGGAAAGCTAACGAGATGCTCTTTCTAGGAAAAATGGTTTTGAGGTCTGTACCTGGTTCAATTATAGCAGAAAATTGGAACCGTATCGTTGTGTTGATTTTTACCGTCGCGAATGTGTGCGATTGATGTGTTATCGTGCGGTATGCTTTTGTTATATAACGTATAGCCTGTGTGTTGTTATATGATGTGAATACCTATGATGAAATGTTGTATTATTGTCGTGGTTGTTTGTGGCCTAATGTGAAAATATATTGTTGAATCGAATTACAAATCTAAGTTATTATGAACGTTGTTGTGGGTAGCCTCGTGGCGTGAATCCTAGTGTTTTGAATATCATTGTTTGATTGTAGGATTGTTGTGGTTGATGGTGAGAATTCTTGATATGAATGTATATGATGAAATGCTAATTGTTGTGTTTAGATGGTGTTGTGATGATTTGTGGTCATATGATAATTAAATGCATTGTTTTGGGTTTAAGTGCAACGTGTGATTTTTGTTGATGGAGATGAATGCATTTATGTGTGCATATTAAATGTCATGAGTCATGGTATGCCAAGCATCATGATATGCATTGTTGTGATGTCCTGAGTGACGGTTTGGTTCCAGAGGGAATCTGCTATAACATCGTGTGCCCATGTGGGGACCTAAAGCGACGGTTATAGACGATCGTGTACCCGTGTGGGGACCTAAAGCGATCGGATTGTGTGCCCATGTGGGGACCTAAAGCAATCCATAAACGTCGTGTGCCCATGTGGGGACCTAAAGCGACAGGTGAACATCGTATGCCCGACGGGGAGTTACACTAAGTAACGAGCGATGGTTTCAATAGTTCCTAAGTGAACTGGTGATGAGACATGAGAAACATTGAAAGTCAGTACCGCATGACATTTGCATAGAGTCGTTGTGTCGGTCTCTGTGCATTTGCATAAATCATGGATGCATTATGTGTGAAAAATCATGATTTGATTGATAATGTGCGAGAATTGTGAATGGATGCATTATGTGTGGAAAATCATGATTTGATTGATTATGTATAGAAATTGTGCATCGAATTGTTATGTGTTGAGATTGTGATAGGATTGGTAATTTGATGTGCATATATGATAAATGCATTGGTTGTGGATAATATGTATTAGGTGTAGACATATGCTATGTGACGTGTGATGTGTTTCTAAATGTTATGATTTGGTATGCCTTATGTGCAAATATGTGAGTATATTGGATATTTGATATATGATGTGTTGTTGGATTAATAGTTATATGTATTAGTATGTGGTGTTTGTGGTGAGAATAGCTATGCATGTGAATTGTTATGTATTTGCATATTATTATGCAATCTTGATTTTAGTTGTTATTTCTCACCCTTCTGCTGTTTTATAATGCTCTACGAGGCATTGCAGATTAGAGTTGCTGGAGGTCTTTTGTGGAGATTAGTCCTCCGTTCTGTTATCGGTCTTGGTGTCTGCTCTGATACGTAGCACGGGAGTCGGAGAACGAGTATATATATATATATATATATATATATATATATATATATATATATATATATATATATATATATATATATATATATATATATATATATATATATATATATATATATATATATATACATTTGTTGAATGTATTTTGTAATACTCTTGTGTATTTAGTGGATGTTCTAAAATGATTTATTTTGTAAAACCAGTCAGTTATGGATCTTTCCGCTTTATTCCATAATTGACCTTTTCTTTTGTTGGAAAAAGTTTCCCCTTTGAGGGTATTCTATTTTATGCTATGTATCAAATATTGAGCAGGGATTGTATTTTATTTCTTTTAGTGTGGCATCCCTGTTTCTATCGAAAAAAATAAATTTTTATTTACTCTGATTTATATTTGTATTATTTATTCGCGATGGGAATTGGGGTGTTACATTGTGTCTGATGGTAATTTTTTGTTTTAGTGAGGCTTTGCGGAGGGCTGCCCCGGTTCGGATTTCCTCGACGAGGTCGAGCTCTTCTCTCAATGACTCGTCGTTCATCTCCTCGTCTAGGGGCGACTCTGTCCGCCTAGAGGGCATGTAAACTTCGACGGGAATTACAGCCTCGGTTCCGTATGCTAGACGGAAAGGTGTTTCCCCGGTCGTTGAGTGTGGAGTTGTGCGGTATGCCCACAATACGCTGTGCAGTTCCTCGACCCATGCCTTCTTTGTTTCGTCCAGCCTTCGCTTGAGGCCTCAAAGGATGACTCGGTTAGCTACTTTAACCTGCTCGTTTGTTTGAGGGTGCTCCACGGATGCGAAGTGCTGCTTCGTACCCAGTTGGGCGACGAAGTCTTGAAACTTCTTGTCCGTGAATTGCGTCCCATTGTCCGTTACTATCTCTTGGGGGATGCCGAAACGTGCAAGGATGTTTTGTTTGTAGAAATGCAGGATATTGAGGGCAGTTATTTTGGCTAGAGCTTCCGCTTCTATCCATTTTGTGAAATAGTCTACGCCCACTATTAGGTATTTGTTCTGACTCGATCCTACCACAAAGGTCCTAGGATGTCTAGGCCCCACCAGGCAAATGGCCACGGGGAGGACATAGCCTTGAGCTCGTTAGGCGGAGCCAGGTGCATGTCCCCGTGTCGTTGGCATTTATTGTATTTCTTCACGTGTTCTTTCGCGTCGTATTGCATGGTCGGCCAGTAGTAGCCTGCCCGGAGGGCCTTTCGGGCAAGCGACCTTCCGCCGAGATGTTGGGCGTTGATTCCTTCGTGGATTTCGTGCAGGATGTGCGCGACCATTTCTTCCTCGACGCATTTAAGCAGCGGAATAGAGAATCCCCGCCTGTAGAGTTTATCTTCGACCAAGACGTAAGAGCAGGCTCTTCGCCTGACTGTGTTGGCCTCTTTTGGGTCGGACGGAAGTTCGTCTTTGGCGAGATAGTTGTAGACAAGGGTCATCCAATAGTTGTTGTCGTCGATCACCTATACGTCGAGTGTCGAGGAGGCCTTCTCGATGCTTGGTCGAGGAAGTACTTCCTGTATGACGGATTTGTTTTCGCCTTTCTTCTTTGTGCTGGCTAGTTTGGATAGCACGTCTGCTCACACGTTATGTTCGCGGGGGACATGTCTTACTTCCACCGTTGTGAACTTCGCCATCTCCTTCTTTACCAGGGCCAAGTATTCGGTCAGGTTGTCGTTTTTGGCTTGATATTCTCCCCGGACCTGGAGGGCCACGAGTTATGAATCCGTGTAAATGACGACCTCCTCTGCGCCCAGGTCCTCAGCCAGGCGTAGCCCAGCGAGGAAGGCCTTGTGTTCAGCCTGGTTATTGAAGGTTGGGAAGGACATGGTGAGTGATACTTCGACGATGATTCCTTCGTCGCTTTCCAGTATGATGCCCGCGCCGCTTCCTGCCGAGCTTGAGGCACCGTCAACGAAAATGGTCCATTTGTGCGCTTCGCTCGCGGGGGCGTCTGCGAATGTCATTTCCGCGACGAAGTCGGCCAGAGCTTGGGCCTTGAAGGCTTTTCTGCGTTCGTATTGGATGTCAAATTCGGACAGTTCTAACGACCATTTGAGCATTCGGCTGGCCATATCTGGTCGTCCGAGCAGCTGCTTTATGGGTTGATCTGTTCGAATCACGATCGTGTGAGCCAGGAAGTAGTGTCTTAATCTTCTGGTTGCGTTGATGAGGGCCAGCGCCACCTTATCTATATGTTGGTATCTTAACTCTGGTCCTTGCAGCGCTTTGCTCGTGAAATATATGGGTTTCTGCCCGTCAGGTGTCTCGCGGATGAGAGCGGCGCTCACTGCTTCGGTCACTACGGTCAGGTACATGTACAATGTTTCGCCATTGTCCGGGCGAGAGAGGACCGGTGGCTCTGAGAGTGCTCGTTTAAGATGGAGAAGGGCCTTGTCACACTCCTCGATCAATTCGAATGCTGCCTCCCTGCGGAGGAGTTTGAAGAATGGTAGGGCGTGTTGGGCGGACTTGGTCACGAAACGGGATAGTGACGCTAGCATCTCGTTGAGGGACTGGATGGATTTTTTGGACTTGGGCGTAGGAAACTCGGAGAATGCCCGGCATTTGTCGAGATTGGCTTCGATTCCTCGTTCCGTTAAGTAGAAGCCGAGGAATTTGCCTGCCCGGACACCGAACGTGCACTTCTCCGGATTAAAACGCATTTTGTATTTCCTGGTCTGTTCGAAGACCTTTCTCAAATGGGCAGTATGATCGGTTTCCTCGTGGGATTTTACGATCATGTCGTCCATGTAGACTTCGAGCATGTCGCCTATTTCTCCCAGGAATACCTTGTTCATCATTCGTTGGTACGTTGCTCCGGCGTTCTTCAGGCCGAAGGGCATTACGTTGTAGTAATAGTTGCCCGATTCGGTCATGAAGGCCGTATATTTTTTGTCGAACATTGCCATCGGAATTTGATTATAGCCCGAGTAGGCGTCCATGAACGATAAAAGTTTAAAACCAGATGAAATATCAACGAGTTTATCAATATTGGGGAGGGGGTAGGCATCCTTCGGGCATGCCTTATTGAGATCGGTGTAATCAATGCACATGCGCTATTTTCCATTAGATTTTTTAACTAGTACAACGTTGGACAGCCAAGTGGTGTACTTGGCCTCCGAAATAAATTTCGCCTCGAGGAGATCCTTTACAGCTTTTTCAGTAGCCTCCGTTTTTTCTGGAGACTGGTTTCTCCTACGTTGTGCTACGGCCTTGACGGCCGGGTCGATTGTCAGCTGGTGGCAGGCGACGGACGGATCCAATCCAGGCATTTCGGCGGCGCTCCATGCGAAGAGGTCGGCATTCTCTCGGAAGCATGCTTTGAGCTGCTTCCTCGCAATGTCGAGCAGGTCTGATCCAATCTTCACTCCCCGTTAGGGGTCTTCGCCGAACAGAACGATCTCGAAGTTGCCATCCGAGATAGGGCGCATCGGATGGGAGCTGCTGCTGGACGATGTAGACGGGTTGGCAGAAGCTGCTCGTTCCTCCTGTTGGTCTTCTTTGGGGAAGCGACTGTCGAGGTCGATGGAGTCGACCTGGGGCAGAGGCTTGGCTTCCTCGGAGCTATTTGGCAATGCTGGCTTGCCCGACGCTTTCGGCTTGGACGCAATGGCGTTGAGCCCCTTTGTAGCTGCCTCGAAACACCGTCGTGCAACTTCAATGTCGTCGTGCAGGGTGGCGACCATTCCCTTCGAAGTGTAATACTTCATCTTCAGGTGGACTGTTGAGGGCACCGCTACCAACTCGGCCAGAGTTGGCCTTCCGAAAATGCACTGGTAAAGCGACGGGCAGTCGATTACCAGAAATTGCACCTTGATGGATCTGGCCGTCTCAGCTGATCCAAAGGTCACGATCAGTTCGACGTATCCCTACGGCTTGGTCACTGACCCGTTGAATCCCTGTAAATCGGACCCCACATAGGGAGTAAGGTGCGATTCGTCCAGCTGAAGTGTTGAAAACAGCTGGGAGTACATGATGTCGACTGAGCTGCCCTGGTCGACGAGTATTCTGCGAACATCAAAGTTCGCCATTCGGGCTCTGACGAGCAAAGGTATGCTTGAGTTCGGGGAACCCCCGAGGAGCTCCTCCCGGTAGAAGGAGATGGGGACGAAGCCCTTCTGAGCCTGATCAAGCGTGGTCACCTTGTTGGAGCTTGTGTTGATCAGGTGCTCGAACTTTCGTTTCACGGAGCCCACAGTGACTTTGTTGAAACCCCCGCCAGAGATGACCATGGCGGAGGGAAATGTCTCCCACGGGCTGTGGGCCGCGAAATAAGCAGGGGCGCTGAGCCCGTCCGGGACGTAGAAGTCTTCTGGTCGCAATATGGACATAGCGACCTGTATATTGGCGTCTTCCGAGGAGGGTACCTCCTCCTCTATCTTCTTGGATTCCTGGGCGTCTTGCCGAGGAGTGTCCTTCTTCTTCGTGAACTGTTTCAGGTGGCCGTCCCTGATCAGTATCTCAATGGCATCCTTCATATGGATGGAGTCCTCTATAGTGTGGCCGTGACTTTTTGGGAAACGACAGTATTTTGATTTTTCTACGTTTGGTCTGTTCGGCAGTTGTTTGGGGAAGCGAACCCCTGTCTGCTTGAACTCCGAATTGGCACATTCGGACAAAATCTTTTCCCTGGAGACGGTCGAGGGGGTGTAGTCATGGAACCGCCCGGAGGGCCCCTTGTTGTCACGGGAGTCACGAGGACGGTCCTCGCGCCTCCGTTCGCCCCGCCGAGATGTCGAAGCTTTCTCTCCTCTGGATGCTCGAGCATTCTCCTGATGGCGTGATGCTCGGACGTTACTAGCCGCAACCTTCTCTTCGTACTGAATGTGTGATTGGGCTTTGAGGAGGAGGGCGTCTAAGTTCCTTGGTGGTGCGAGGCCAATGGCTTTAGAAAACTCGGAACCTGGGCGGAACCCTTGCTCGAGCAGAAACTTCTTCATTTCATCCGTTGTAGGGACTTGTACAACTTCCTTGTTGAACCTCTCGATATATGCGCGGAGAGGTTTGTCTTTTCCTTGGATTATGGCCCCAAGGGAGGCCTCAGTTTTGGGGTGGCGGCGAGATGCTGTGAAGTGTCGTGAGAACATCCTGCACAGCTGTCTCCACGAGGTAATGGACTCCTCGGGCAGTTGCTTGTACCATGTCATCGTTCCCTTTCGAAGCGTGGTCGGGAACAATCTGCATTTGATGGCGCCCCGTACACCGCGGTAGTCTAAAAGCGCATCGATGTTCTCGATGTGCTCGTCGGGGTCAGTGGTTCCGTCGTACGTGCCAAGTGACGGGGGTTTCTCCAAGCCTTTTGGGAGACGGGTAGCCAAGATCTCCTGGGACAATGGGCCGCGAGGCTCGTCGTCGCTGCTAGAATTGGTGTATGATGGGGACTGAAGGGGATGCTCACGGCGGCGATTCCTCTGGGGAGAAGGGGAGTGGTTCCTTCGCGGAGAAAGTGAGCGGTTCCTTCGAGGAGAAGGTGAGCGGGCCCGCCCTTTAGATTTGACCGGGGGAGATTGCTCATCCCTTCGAGTCCTCTTATGGTCGTGAGCGCGCTGGTCACGCGGGGAGATCTGGTCGCGCTTCCGGGCTGCGCGAGGATCAGGCTCTTGGCGCAGTCTTCGGTCGATGTCTCTCCGGGGTTGCGGGCTCCTTGATCGTCGTTGGTTCCTCCGCGGAGGAGGGGATCTTGGACGGTTGGACTCTTCTAACGCCCCGATCCTCTCGTTTTGCTGCAGGATCAGGGTGTTGGTTTTGTTGATCGCCTCCAAGAGGGCTGCCACGGCCGGGTCAGCGTTGGGCGGAACAGGAACGAGCTGGACGTCAAGTGAAGGTTGATCGTTGTTGTGATCAGCAAGGGTAGGGGAGGAGAAGCAGTGGCTCCGTCCCTGAGGAAACGGGTATCTCGGAGGAGAGATGAATGACTGTCAACATCAGATTTGTTGACGGGGAGGATGGTGGTTTGGAGAGCATCCTTGGTGCGATCTTGGGAGGCCATAATCGTGATGATCTTTGAGAATTGTTTTGATCTTCGGTTTTCAAGGAAAGAAAGATGGGGAGAACAATGATTCCCACAGACGGCGCCACTGATCGTGAAGGCTGGATCAGATCCTGTAGAATTGGGCCGCCAAGTGCGTCAGGGATGCTGGTCATATAGAGAGGAGGGGGTGTACCTGCAAGGTACTCCAATGCTCAAGTAAGAAAGGGTCAGAGAAAAGGGGCAAGTACAAAGTATGAGTTCTTAGGGTGAACAATGGATACCTGACCCTCTCAAGTGAGAGGGTTTATATAGAGCCCCCAGCGCGTGGCCAACGGTCCTATTTTCGGGGTGAAATAACTGTTTTCCTGAAGAATAGGTAACTGCCCAAACTAGCCGTTATGTCGGGCAGAGATGCCCGAAACTAGCCGTTATGTCGGGCATAACCGTAGTTTCGGGCACCCACCCTTAACTGTTCGGGGAGCTATGAAGCCGTGCGTGACGGGCAGTAATTCCGGGGAGGAACGACGTGTTTCTTGCCCGGTTGGAAGGCAGAAAGGTAACTTTTTCCCCTTCGTGGATTGGACTTAGGCAATTTGGACCGCTCTGGAGCAGAAGCGGATTGGGCCATGTCTAGCCATTGGTCCAGTCCAGAACAGGTGTCATTATGAAGCGTGGGAAGTGGGGTTGGAAAGTATGATTGACTGTGGGGAGTGGGTAAAGTGGAAGGTGATGTGTCAGGGAAGTGTTGGAAAGGAGGACTAATTGTTTGGGAAGCGTGTGTGAAGGCTGAAGTAATTAAGGGGAGAGAGTTTTTGGTCGGTGGAGTTAAAAGAGAGTGGGTGGAAGAAGTCTGAGGGGCCACGTGGGGTAGGCTATGGGAGGTGGAAGGACGGCTGGGTGACACGCGAGGAGTAATGGACGGTGCTGAAGAGTTAGCCATTGGAGGGGCAAAGTGGGTAATTGGGGAATTAATTGGAGGGTTATTTCGGATAGCTGAAAAAGAAGTACTTGTCTGAACTATAAGAGAAGGACTTGGAGAATTGTTATCCCTTTGTGTTCCACTTAGAAGCCCATGTGGTTTATCAGATGTCATTTTCTTTTTCACTTGGTTTGAAACACTAAAATCCAAAACAGTTTCTCTCCTACTCTCATCAGAGCTGTTCAAAACAAGTGTTTTACCTTGCATGCCTTATTCCTTGTTTCTGAAAAATTTTGAGAAGTCAATAGGGCTTGAAGGCACAAAATAGGTTCGTAGCTGCGATACATGCACGACCGGATGTATCTTTGAAGACGGAGGTAGATCTAGCTTATAAGTCACTCGACCAACACGGCTGATAACCTGAAAAGGGCCAAAGAAACGCTTTGAGGGCTTCGGGGAGGATCTTCGCGATACTGAGTTTTATCAATAAGGTTGAAGCTTCAGTAGAACAAGATCGCCCATGTTGAAGGTAAAATCTTGTCGTTTTTTGTTCGCTTGTGGTTCCATCCTTTGTTTGCTTTTAGATAAGTTTCGTTTTAACTCTGAAAGGATTGTATCTCTGTCTTGCAAGGTTGCTTCTAAGGAAGGGTGTGAAACTGAACCCGAAATGAAGTCTGGGAGCGATGGAGGAGGGCGACCGTAGAGCGCTTGAAAGGGTGTCATGCGTATGGCAGAGTGGAACGATGTGTTATACCAGAACTCTACTAAGTGAAGGAATCGATACCATCGTCGTGGTTGGTCGCTTGTAAAACACCTGAGGTATGTTTCCAAACTGCGATAGACAAATTCTGTTTGGCCATCGGTTTCGGGATGGTAAGCTGAACTAAATTTTAATATTGTGCCATGCAGTTTAAAGAACTCTTTCCAGAAGTTACTAAAGGGGTCGCGATCCAAAACGATTGACTTTGGAATACCATGAAGCTTGAAGATCTCAATAAAGAAACGTGATGCCAGTGCCTGAGTAGAAAACTTAGTTGGGAGGGCAAGGAAATGTGCATATTTGGTGAGGCGGTCACAAATCACCCAAATAACAGTGTGTCCAAAAGAGTTAGGGAGGTGTGTGATGAAATCCATAGAGATGTCCTCCCAGACTTGCGATGGAGTAGGTAACGGTTGAAGTAAACCCTTCTTCTTTTCTGTTTGGTTCTTACTTTGTTGACATGTTGTGTACTGCTTAACAAAGTTTTTGACATCCTTGTAGAGACCAACCCAGGAAAAGGAAGATGCTAGGCGTGAGGCTGTGGGTTTAACATTTGAATGACCCGCAATTGGAGTACAATGGAACTCATGGATGAGAGCTTATCGAAGACCTGACAGATCAGGTACAAAAAGTTTTCCTTTAAAATACACCAGATTATTAGAGAAGATGTATGCATTCTCTTCATCAGTTACTGACACTATTTCTGAAATTAACTGTTGTCCTTTTTTGTCATTGTTGTAATATTTCTGGAGCTGCTGAATGAGCGTTGGAATTTGAGACGAGATAGTCAGGAGCAACGGATCAGTGTCAGTGTATTTTCTACTGAGAGCGTCTGTGACCAGATTTGAACGCCATGTTGTTCTGGTGTCTGAATCTTCTGTAATAATAGATTTCTCAAACTTTTCTGGTCTGTGTAGATGTTGAACTTTTGACCGATCAAGTATTAGCGCCATTTCTCGATGGACTCGCTGATTGCGAACATCTCGCGCACGTACACAGAAGCTGATCGCATTCTGGGGCTCAATTTCTTGCTGAAGAAAGCTAGAGGATGGCCATCCTGAGTCAAGACCGCACCAATGGCAACACCTGAAGCATCAGTTTCCAGATTGATTTTTTTTTAAAGTACGACAATGTTAAGACTGACATAGTAGTCATAGTTTGTTTTAACTTTGTAAAGGCCAAGCTGGCCTCTGGACTCCATGTAAACTTAGTGGAACGCAACAAATAGGTGAAAGGAGCGGCGAGAATGGCGTAATGTCTAACAAATCTACTATAAAATCCGGTGAGCCCTAAAAAACCCTGAGTGTCGTGAGAGAACGTGTTCAGGCCAATCCTAAATAGCCTGAATCTTATTTGGATCTGGTTCAACACAACCAACTGAGATAATATGCCTTAAGTACTCAACTCTTGTCACTGCAAAAACACACTTAGATAGTTTGGCAACAAAACAATGAGATTGCAAAAGATAAAAAATAACCTGCAAATGAGTTAGATGGTCATGAAAATCTGGACTGTAAATTAAAATGTCATCAAAGAATACCAATACAAACCTGCGTAAGTATGGTCTTAGCAAATCATTCATGGCGAATTGAAATGTAGATGGGGCATTAGTGAGCCCAAAGGGCATTACGAGGAACTCGTAGTGCCTGTCGAAAGTTCGAAAAGTTGTTTTATGAGTGTCTTCCGAAGCAACACGTATCTGGTGATAGCCAGAGCGTAGGTCTATCTTGGTAAAAACTTTGGCTGATCCAAGTTCGTCGAACAATTCATTAATTGTAGGAATGGGAAATTTGTCCTTAATTGTGACAGCATTTAGAGCTCGATAGTCCACACAAAAACGCCAAGTCCCATCTTTTTTTTACTAGAAAGACTGGGGAAGAAAAAAGACTGGTACTAGGGGTGATAATGTCGTCGTGCAACATTTCTTGTATGATGGTGGCCATAGCATTTTTTTGGGAATGTGGGTAACAGTAAGGCTTGACGTTGATTGGGGGTGTGTTGGGAAGTAATGGTATGCGGTGATCATGTGATCGGGCTGGTGGGAGCCCACTAGGTGGTTTGAAGATAGTGGGGTATTGATGAAGTAGTTTAGAAACATCAGGGTGGAGAGTTGGGGATAGAGTTTCCAACGTTGAAGAGGGTGAGTGGGACATAGGGTTGGTTGGGTCTAATGAATGAAATGTTATTAAGTGGAGGGAAGCCACAACTTTAGTATGAATAAGGTGTTTAAGTTGGCGGAATGATGTATGGGAAGGGTGGCTGGAAGGGTCACCTTTTAATGTCATGGTTGTTTGGTGATGTCGGAAAGTGATGGAGGGTACTGAAAAGTCAGCTTGAATGGGTCCAAGGGTTCTTAACCAAGCCATACCGAGAACGACATCGGCGTCTTTAATAGGTAAAAGATAGAAGGATAAGTTGAAGGGTTGGGTTTGAAGGATAATTGGGACATTTGTGCAGATTCCTTCACATTGTAAGTGGGATCCGTTCCCCACCATAACGGAAAATTGTGGAATAGGCTTAGTGGGAAGGTTGAGGTGTTGAGCAATGCGAGGTTGCATTATGTTATGAGTGATGTCTGTATCGACTAACACCATAACAGAAAATCATCCAATCAGACCTTTAAATTTCAGTGTTTGGGGTGAGAATTGGCCTGTCACGGCCTGTGTAGAAAGTTGGAAATAGGTGTCGTTTGGGTCTGTTTCAATTTTTGTTTCGCTGTTATCGTTGGTAGGCTCTTGCTGTTCTAACACTTCCTCATCAGCTAGAAGTAAGAGGAATCTGTTTGAGGAACACTTGTGCCCTACAGTGAATTTTTCATCACAATTGAAGCATAGGCCTTGAGCACGACGTTCTTGCAATTGGGTGTGGGATATGCGTTTGATGGGAAGTTTTGTGGGGTGCTGGTTGTTAGAGGTAGTAGTGGGTAATGGGATATTGGTAGATGGTGTTTGAGGGATTTTGGGTGGGTGAGATGCGGGCTGGGTGGAATTTGGCAGAGGGTAAGGTTGATTGAATGGCTTTTAGTTTGACTAAATGGAACAAGTTAAAGAAACCTAAGTTGAAATAGTTGAAATTTGGGATATAAACATAGCTTGTTTGGTCACCACCATCGTCCCTTCTGCAATTGAAAAATAAAACGATCAAACCATTTATGCATATATTTGAAAGCTTCTATTTTGTTAAGAAGTTTACCAATATTATAGTAATTGTAAAGCTTTCAAATATATGCATAAGTGGTTTTATCGTTTTATTTTTCAATTGCAGAAGAGGCGACGACGGTGACCAAGTGTTTCAATGAATGATCTACACACTCATTACAGCAAAAAATGTAATATATATTAAACTCATATTGGGCCAACTAGCTAAAGCCAAACAAATGACCCCAAATCAAACTAAAAGCAAACACTCTAAATGTGCAATTACACTTTAACACCATCCCTTAATTCATATTCAGAGCTAAAATCAACAACACAAATTCCATCCCTCAAATTGATGAAGTGTTCAGTCTTGATGGCTTTTTAGCACATCTGCAAGTTG
Source organism: Lathyrus tuberosus (assembly GCA_022829125.1). Classification (NCBI taxonomy): domain Eukaryota; kingdom Viridiplantae; phylum Streptophyta; class Magnoliopsida; order Fabales; family Fabaceae; genus Lathyrus; species Lathyrus tuberosus. The sequence goes on along the minus strand of JALAZF010000396.1, from coordinate 2,292,539 downwards.
CCTTTGGGTGATACAGTGCACAATCTCTAACACTCTATTCTGAACTAGATTCCTCAGAAAGTGAAACTTCATATCAACGTGTTTGCTTCTCCCCGAAGCACTTCTTTTGTCAACTCTATCACCACATCAGTCAGAGTCTGAATAGCACATCAGTTCTGACTCACGTTCAGCACCAGAAGGGAACAAAACTCCTATGTGTATGAAACATGCTGCTTTTCCCTAGAATATTTCCTAGAATGGACTCCTGTGTCAAGTCCAGAAGGATCAACACCATTTTCTTGAACATTGTTATCTTTCATGTCATTCCATCAATTGAATCAGCTGATGTTGACTGCCTTGCTCTCTTACTTCCAACATTTGTTTGGGCTCGTGATTGCTTGGCCTTAGATGTAGCACTATTGGAAGTTCCAACAACAGCCTTTGTCACACCTGCAGTACCATGACCATCTTTACTCTTTCGAACCTTACACGAGGCCAACTAACCCCCTACTGAGCATCTAACCCCCTACTAAGCTACTTACCCCCTACTAAGCATTTAACCCCTACTAAGCATCTAACCCCCTACTAAACACCTAACCCCCTTCTAAGTATCTAATCCCCTACTAAACACCTAACCCCCTACTAAGCTATTAACCCCCTACTACTAAGCATCTAACCCCCTATTAAGCTACTCAACCTTATGTTGCACACACGGTTTCTTCAATGTTGCACACACTTGTTCACCACCGTAAATGAAATAATTAATTAATTAATTCCTGGATCCCATTGCTTGAATTGAGAGGATAAAGTAACTGTAACAAAAATTTGTTCACCACCGCCCAAAACTACTTTGATGATGAAGCAACTGAAATTAATTTCATGCACATAAGTGAAACGAAAAGAAGATGAAAATTTTTGCTTCTTTGAGCACCAAGAAATGAGACTTCCTAGATATTTGAAAAAAAAAATATCTAGAAGCACTTCTTCTGTCAACTCTATAACAACACCAGTCAGAGTCTGAATAGCACATCAGTTCTGACTCACGTTCAACACCACTAAAATCAACAACACAAATTTTATCCCTCAAATTGATGAAGTGTTCAGTCTTGATGGCTTTTCAGCACATCTGCAAGTTGCCTTTGGGTGATATAATGCACAACCTCTAACACTCTATTATGAACTTGATTCCTCGGAAAGTGAAACTTCGTATCAATGTGCTTGCTTCTCCCACGCAACATTGGGTTCTTGACAAGGTAGGCAACCACATGTTGCTTCTTGGATCACCAAGAAATGAGACTTCCTAAATATTTGAAAAAAATATCCAGAAGCACTTCTTCTGTCAACTCTATCACTACACCAGTCAGAGTCTAAATAGCACATCAGTTCTGACTCACGTTCAGCACCAGAAGAGAACAAAACTCCTATGTGTATGAAACATGCTGCTTTTTTCTGGAATATTTCCTAGAATGGACTCCTGTGTCAAGTCCAGAAATATCAACACCATTTTCTTGAACATTGTTATCTTTCATGCCATTCCCATCAATTGAATCAGCTGATGTTGACTGCATTGCTCTCTTACTTCCAACATTTATTTGGGCTCGTGATTGCTTGGCCTTAGATATAGCATTGTTGGAAGTTCCAACAACAGCCTTTGTCACATCTACAGTACCATGGCCATCTTTACTCTTTCGAACCTTACACAAGGCCCCATGGCCATCTTTACTATTTTGTGCAACAATTTTGGGAATGAGCGAAATTGTTAATTAGGTAATAATTTCATATATCTGTGATGGAATGAGTAGGAGTAGGAGAGTAAATGGAACAAGTTGAAAAACATATCTTTTTCTTTTTTATAATAAAACTTTTCGCTGAAAATAATAATGATTTTGATAGAATTTTAACTCTTCGATTGAAGAATTTATTTCCTTTGACAGAAGTTAATGTTAACATCTTTTTCTGTGTAATATTGAAAGTTATTTTGTGTGCTATCATTGTAATTTAATTTCCACTGACCGACCGAGTCTATGACTAGGGATGGCAGGCAGACCCAATCCCGCGGGCCCCACCCGCATTCAAACCCGAGTCAACGGGTGAAAACCCGAGTTAATTGGGTTCGGGTGCCATCCGATATTTCAGGTGCGGATTTGGATTTTACATATATATATATATATATATATATATATATATATATATATATATATATATATATATATTAAACAATACTTATATATTATTTAACTATAAATTATAAATTAATGTTTTATATAAGCATTTTAATAAAGTTTCAATAATTTATAATTTGTAACGTATGTTACAGTAATTTAGTTATATTTTATAAGTAACGTTTTATATATATATATATATATATATATATTTTAGTTTTTGTTACGAGTTTAGGTTTGGGTGAAAAAATCTAAACTCAACGGATGCGGACATGAGTGTTATTTTGTCACTCAAATAGTCTTTGGGTTCGAATTTAGATTCGGATAGTGATTTCGGGTACGAATTTGGGTAATATGAAATCCGCATTCGACCCGATCCGTTGTCATCTCTATCTATGACCGACCGAGTCTATGAATTAAATCATACTAATTAAATAAATAACAAATTAATAACTTTTTATTAAAAAAAAAGCATTTAAGCTTTTAATCCATACACGTTTCCTATCAACTAGTAATAATTAACTCCACGTTCCATCAAATGGCAAGTTCCAAATATTAACTACCCCACGTTTTACCAAATGGCAACGTTTTAATATAGTGATAATAATATTAAGGGAAATGCTAACTTGTGCCCTTGGGGCACAAGTTAAAAAACTCACTTATAGTAAATTTGTATGAGAAACAATAATTTAAATATTAATTTTATATTTTAATTAAAGACTCTACATAATTTCTAAGACAATATTTCTTAATTTAGTTCTTAACTTGTGCCCCAAGAACACAAGTTAGCATTACCCTAATATTAATACTTAATTCGGGTGCTTTCGTTAGGCGGTTTTTGGTTCCTTCTGCTTTTTTGGTGGCAGCAGATCTGTCTACCGGTCTGAGGTTGGTAGAGGCTGGTTGGCCTCTGAGTGTGGCTGCCACCCTTTATAGTCTTAGAGTATTGGCTTTTCATCCACATGTCTTTGGAGGTGGATTAATTCGTCAGCAGCAGAATTATTTGTCCCAGAGATTTATTTTTATACAGAATATCTCCTCCTAATTTTAAAGTAGGTTCTGGTCAAGCAGTGCTAATTTTAAAGTAGCATTAAAAATATATGACTTATGTTTTTTATTTATTAATATAAAAAAGGGATTAATTGCTATGCACTGACAGTGTAAAAAGTTTTACACTGTCAATTCATCACCATTATCCGTTTGTATGACTTTATAAGTTTTTAAAATAAAAGTCAAACAACTTTTAACATCTAACAACTATAATTTGCTGACAGTGTAAAACTTCTTTACACTGTCAGTGCATTTCAATTAATTCCTATAAAAAATATAGAACTAAAACTTCTATTAATAAATATATAAAAAAATATTCAATAAATAGTCGTCAACTATCAATTAATAAAATGAATAATAATAATATATGAATTTAATTGTTATGCATTGTCAGTGTAAAGATTTTTTATACTGTCAGTTAATCACAACCACTGATTTATGTGAAATATTTGACTTTTATTTTAATCACTTGAAAAATAATACCATCGGATAGTTGTGATGCATTGATAGTGTAAATTTTTTTGCGCTAAGTGCATACCAATTAATCTCATAATATATAACTCATACAAGTAGAAATAAATAATTATAAGCAATTTATATTCTAATTCAGTTTCTTTTTAGATATGTAACTTAATAATTATTAATAGAGAATGAATAACCACTCTAATATTACTTTCTAAATAATATAAATTAAATATATAAATTATAGTAATTTAATCATTGATTAATATTAAAAAAAAATCATGTTACTTTTAAGCCTTAATTAGTTTAAGAAATTCATATTACTTTTTATTCATGAATTAAATTTACTAATTATGTGTATTTCTTGAGCTACATAATAAAAATAATTACTTATTATATTTATATAATTTAAAAATTATATTAAAAAGAGAGTATTATTTTAGAAATTGATTTAAAATTATTTAGTGGAAACAATAGTAGATCTTAGTCAATTTTTTATGACCAAATAAAAATAAATAAGGTATTAAAATCAAAATTACACATAATTTTCTCAAACTAAAAATAAAGCATAACTATATCTATTTAACATTAATTTTTTGGTCAAAATATTTAACATATAATTTTATTTGTTAAAAAAAATTTATAACCAAATATGATAAATGTATTCAATAATCATTAAATGTATTGAATGATTTTTATTAACCATTACAAAAACCCGATGATTAATGAAAATGAAAAAAAAAAAAAAGAGAGAGACTAGCTATGGTTAGCGAAACACTAAATAGTGGGATCTTTCTGTGCTAGGGGCACGTTCCTTAACGTCTCTCGCCTTCTTCTTGATGTTACTTTTCTCGCCTTAGACACGTGACCACACACATGGTAGTTATCTCCTTTGAAGTGCTTCCACGTTATCGTATCTGGTAACCGCTAACAATTTATTATCCAATGTTCGCAACTGATCTAGGTCATGACTGCCTAATCACAACTTATTAAAAAAACCCGTTGACACTTCCTCTTGCAGAGATTTAAGAAATATTCTAAGTGATTAAAAACGAACCATGAAATGTTAACAGGCTTTATTGAAATCGTGTATATGTTTATATTTTACCGAGTAAGATGAAAGAGGTTATTGAGCAAATTTTTCCACTTATATGAGTGTGTTTGTTTGAGAGATTAAAATTATATTCCCAGGAATATCATTCCTAGGAATGTTAATCCTAGGAGTTTTATTCCCATCAATTTGTTTGGTAAATAATTAAGGTTCTAAGGAATAATTTTGAAATTGATTTAATTATAATTTTAAAATTTTAAAAATATAAAATAATGTGTTGAAATTATATGAAAGTGGGTAGTTATAGTTGGTTATTTTTTATTCCCATGGGAATATATGATTCCCACCCTTTGACATGAGAATAAATATTCATAATTTCATGAGTAAATTTTATTCCTGGGAATTATTTATTCCAAGGCATTTTTTTTCTTTCCCATCTACCAAACAATGGAATAATTATTTCCAGCCTTGGATTCCCGGGAACTTTTTTTCTAGCACTGAAACAAACACACCCTATGTCTCTATGATCAAATGTTAATCAAGTTTATTGTATGTTATATACTTAATTTTTAAAATGATATTATTATTTTGTTATAATTATTCAATATTGTTTGTTTATTATTACAACAATTAATTTTAGATTCTTGTGACAATCATAGACCAGGTGGATTCTATTATAGATCTGGCCCGGTCTTTGTATATAATTGGCCGGGTCGATAGCTTTTCAAATTGGTCACTCAACTATTGTTTCTCTTATTTTAGGGTGTAGGGTAGATAGAAAGATCAAGTAGGTTATTGGGGAAAATTTTCCACTTGTATGTATGTATGATAGAATCTTAATTAAGTTTATTGTATTTTATATATTTAATTTTTAAAATTATATTATTATTTTGTTATAATATAAAATAACAAAAACAATTTGAAAAACTATTTACCCGGCCTGACATATACATCGAACATGCAGGAGCTATAATAGAAAACCCCGAGGGTCTATGCCCTGAGACACATGTTTTGTGATATGCCACAAATCAGTCACACAGATGCAGTCAAATCATGACTCACTGAGAAATAGGCAGTCAATAACCTCCCGATTATTGAAAGCCCGCTAAGGGCGGCAATGATCTCTTCAATGAAAATTCAGTGTTTAATAGTCCAGTAAGTTTCTTTTTAGATATGAATATTGTAACTTAATAATTATTAATAGAAAATGTGTAACAACTCTAATATTAATAATATGTACGATAATAATCGTTAGTATGTAATTAGAATACAAGAAGTCTAACTATAAATAATGTATAACTCATACAAATATAAATTTAAGTGTTACAAGATTTTTTTTAATAACTTTAAATTTATTTTGGCTAGAGAATTTGTTTCAAAATAATTTTGTATAATGAAGTGATATTAAGGAGAGAACCAGTGTGAGGTATTTGTTCTGATATTTTTCTTAATTTTAAACAATTAATTTTGTCCTTCTTTGTTTTTTGGTTGAAAAAAACATAGAATTGCACGATAAAACTTTGTAGAGATTTAACTTAGTTTGTAACAGTGATATCAACAATGGACGCGAGTTCGACGTAGAGTTAAACAACGACGACAAGAGTCTTTAGCGACGACTACAACGGTCTTCAACGTGAAACGCAAAACAAAGAGAACAAGGTGTGCGATGCTAAATTGTTGTGTTTTGTTCAAAAAAGAATAATCCATTTTGTTTCTAAATAATTAGAAAAAAAAATATTATATGATTAATTTTTTAATGACAAATCATTTTATTAGTTGGTTAATCTTTGTTTGAATATTTTAAATTTTAAATTTATAAAATTCTAATGTATAATTTGAAGATTCTCGACAATTTTATTTTATTTATATATGTTATTAAGCAAATATTTCCAAAAAGAAAATTATGTTATGTAATATAACAAGCATATTACTTAAATGTATTTATCTCATTTAAAAAATTGAAAAATCTATATATTAATAAAATAATAACTCATATAAATAATAATCTTTTATTTTAAAAAACAAGTATTATGTGATTAAGTTTATTTATAACAAGTATTATGTGATTAAGTTTATTTAAAAAACAAATATATTAATGAATTGATAAAAGTAGAAAAATTGAAAAATATATTAATTTTATATGCAATTATTTCATTCATGACATGCTACGGCAACAACAATTATCACGTATGGCAACACCCTCGCAGACCAGTTGTCGACAGAACACTCATTAGTTAACCATAAAACTGCAAAATCATATTTTCTTCACATCTACCACCTAAATATATTTATAAATAAGTCTTTAAAATGGAATTTTGACAAATAGAAAAGAAGTTGAAATGACATATTTAAAAATGACAATTTTTTCCTCCAACCCGACTTATAATTTGAGACGTAGGAAGTATATATATTTTTTATAAAACTAATTTATAATTTAAATAATATAATTTGTAACAAATTTTTTCATAAAAAATTCTGTGCGATCCACCTTGTTTTATGGTTAACTAGAATTTGATCCACCTTGTTCTATGTTTATCTAGAATTCTGTGTGCTCCACCTGGTTCTATGGCACCATAAATTAGGTTCTCCCACCCTCATGGTTCTGTGGTAACTAGAATTTTTCAAAAGATAAGTGCAATCGTGTGAACATGAGTTGGATTAATTGAAAAGTCATATATCATATAGTGTTGCATTCGTTGAAGAAGGGATGAAGTTGGAGTTGATTTTTCAGTGGTAGTTGAATGAAATTGAAATTAGGGTGAAAAGTGTTAGTGCGTGAGGCACTTTTAGTGAGGAGAGAAAGAGAGAAAATAAGGAAAATAAGGATTTCTATTATTCTATTGTGTGTAAATAATGATACAAGCTAGGTCTATTTATATACAACCCTAATTGGGCTTGGGCTAACACAACTTGGATTATATCTAAATATTAAATCTAATCAAATCTAATTATAACAAAGCAAATCTAATTTAATATTTCAACACACCCCCATAATCCAAGTTGTCGAACCTACACTAGTCATAGTCGATCTGAACTATTCCTAATTTCTTTCTCAAATTCAGGAATCTGTCGATCTTCAATCCTTTGGTGAAAATGTCGGCCAACTGTGCTTCACTTGAGCAATGTCTAACTTCAAGTTCACCTCGATTTACCTTTTCCCTTAAGAAGTGAAATCTGGCTTCGATATGCTTACTCCTTCCATGCAGAACTGGATTCTTCGCCAGATTTATAGCTGACTTGTTGTCGATTTGCAACACAAGAGGTTTCTTTACTTCGACCTCCATTTCTTCAAGTACTGATCTGATCCAAATTGCTTGACATGCAGCATAGGATCCTGCTATATATTCAGCTTCACACGATGACAATGCCACCACAGGTTGCTTCTTCGAACACCATGAGATTGAGGCACCAAATACTTGAAAGAAATAGCCAGTTGTACTTCTTCGATCTTCCTTATCTCCACACCAATCAGCATCTGAAAAACAATTAACTATTGCTCCTTTGCCTTCAGATTCTCGTCGAAATATAATTCAACAATCTGTCGTTCCTTTTAAGTATCTTAGAATTCTTCTTGCAGCTTTCATGTGTGACACTCTTGGTTCGCTCATGAATCTGCTCACTAATCCGACTGCGAAACCTATATCAGGTCTACTATTGCACACATATCTCAGAGATCCAACTATTTGTTTGAACAAAGTTACATCAACTTTGTCTTTCTCTCCATGTTTCTCCAACTTCAAGTTTGGTTCGACAGGTGAGGATGCTGGATTCGAATCATCCATTCTGAATCTCTTGAGTATCTCTTTGACATACTTTCTTTGATGTAGCACCATATCTTGCTTCGACATATGAAATTCCATGCCTAGGAAATAAGACAATTTTCCCAGATCTGACATTTCAAATTCCTTCTTCATCAGCTCTTTGAACTTCGACAAGTTCTTCAAGCTATTTTCGGTTACTAACAAGTCATCGACATATAAGCAGATGATTGTTATATCTTGTGCTACAACCTGAACATAGACACCATACTCAGACTTGCATTTTACAAATCCCAATTCGACTAAGTATGAGTCGATCTTCTTGTTCCATGCCCTAGGTGCCTGCTTGAGACCATATAGCGCTTTGTGCAACTTATATACTTTACTCGCTTCCTTCTGAATCACAAACCCAGGAGGTTGTGTGACATAGACCTCTTCGTCTAACGGACCATTCAGAAATGCTGACTTCACCTCTAAGTGAAATGTCGACCAACCTTGGTTACATGCCAATGCTACCACTAGTCGAACTGTCTCCAGTCTTGCTACTGGAGCAAATACCTCAGAGTAGTCAAGTCCTTCTCTTTGAAGAAACCCTCGAGCTACTAATCTTGCTTTATGTCTAGCTATCGACCCATCAGCATTGTGTTTCAACTTGAACACCCACTTTACTTCGATAGCTTTTGTATGTGCTGGCAATTCGACTAACTCTCATGTATTGTTTCTTTCGATTTCCTGTAACTCTTCGACCATAGCTAACTTCCACTGTTGAATCTTTAAAGCTTCGTTATGGTTGATTGGTTCAGCACCTGCAAGTAAAGCAAAATGAACTAATTCTCCATCTGGTGTGACTTCATCATCACCAGTCACTTCATAATCATGAAGTCTTGCTGGAGGAACTCTATTTCGTCGAGGTCGTTGGCTTGTTTCAGCCACATCCTCTGTATCGGGAACGTCAGCGACTGCTTCTACTTCGACTTCGACTTGATTCTCAGCAATTTCTTCAACTTCGACTTCAACTTCATTTTCTTCGTCGAAATCATAGCTCATTAGTGGCATGTTAATTGAATTACTAGAATTCCAATCCCAGGCAGAATTCTCATCAATCACAATATCTCGACTTAACACAATCTTCTCATTAATTGGATTGAATAGCCTGTATGCATCAGTCTTATGATATCCTACCAGAATCATAGGTTCACTCTTGTCATCAAGCTTCCTTCTTCTTGCATCAGGAACATGCTTGTAACACATAGAGCCAAACACCTTCAGATGACTCACTGATGGTCGTTTTCCACTCCACACTTCTTCAGGAACCTTGTTCTTCAATTTCTTGGTAGGGCACCTGTTCAGGATATAAACTGCAGTCGAAACAGCTTCACCCCATAAAGATTTTGGCAAATTCTTCTGCTTGAGCATACATCTCGCCATATCCACTATGGTTTTGTTTCTTCTTTCAACAATTCCATTATGTTGAGGAGTATAAGGAGCAGTTACCTCATGATCAACACCATTTTCTGCACATAATTTTTCAAACATCTTCGAAGTGTATTCGCCACCTCCATCTGTTCGCAGAATCTTGATCCTCTTCTCACTCTGATTTTCGACAAGCATCTTGAATCTCTTAAAGATTTCAAATACTTCATCCTTTCTCTTGATCACATAGATCCATAGCTTTCGACTAAACTCATCGACAAACGAAACAAAATATCTATTTCCACCAATGGTATGTTCTTCGAATGGACCACATACATCTGAATGTACAACTTCGAGAATGCAGGATGATCTCATTGGCATAGTCGAAACGAAAGAATTTCTGGATTGCTTTCCGACTAAACAACCTTCACAGAGTTTGTCAGGCATCTCAAGACTTGGAATACCAGATACCATATCTTGAGTAATCAGCTGGTTGAGTGATCGAAAGTTCAAATGTCCAAACCTCAAATGCCACAACCAACTATCCTTGTGGTCGACAACAGTTTTTAGACATTGTACTTCAGTCGAACTGATCATGGTCTTAAACGTCCTGTTCTTCGACAACGGAGATTTCAAGACTAAATTGTTCTGGGTGTCGAACAATTTCAATACTCCATCTTTCATGACAACTGAGAAGCCTTTTTCGACCAGTTGTCCAACACTTAACAGGTTGCACTTCATTCCAGGTACATAAAACACATCTTTGATCATAGCTTTCGCTCCATTACTTAGATGAAAAACTATGTTGCCAGTGCCTTCTGCTTGCAATGAACTGTTATCAGCAAGTTTTATCTTGCTCTTCTTCGACTCCTCAAAATCTACCAACCACTCTTTTCGACCAGTCATGTGATTTGAGCAGCCTGAGTCGAGAAACCAGATCTTGGATTCGACATGGTTATCTGCTACTGCATCCATAACCACCATACCACCTTCAGAATCATCTGAATCTTGGCGTACAAGTTTCGCTCCTTCGTCCTTGCCTTTTTCCGATCCATTGTCTTTCCTGTACCAACAATGTTTGGCCAAATGACCCCTCTTTTCACAGTTATATCACACTATACCTTTCTTATCTTCTTTGTCCTTTCGATAGTTTCCTCCTCCTCTTTTCGAGGATTCAGAATCTTTATCTTTGACCTGATTCTTGTGAGGGTTCGACCAAGACTTCTTTCCTTGAGTCTTGTCGAATTTGCCTTTGGATTTGTTGGAACCACCATTCCTTTTCCATGACTAAGCCTGCAGTGCTTGTATCGAATCCTGAACTCCCTTTCTTTCGACAATTCTCATCTCATGCGCCTCCAACGAACCAACCAAATCTTCCACTTTTAGGGTTTCAAGATTGTTGGATTCTTGAATAGCTACGATAACGTGATCAAAGTGAGAGGTCAACGTTCTCATTACCTTCTCAACTATCATCGTATCAGTTATGGTTTCGCCACAACCCTTCATGAGATGAACGAGTTTCTGAACCTTCGACACATATTCTGCAACTTTTTCGTCTTCTCCCATCGACAACAGCTCATATTGTCGACGCAAGGTTTGCAACTTAACAACCTTGACTTTCTCACCACCTTCATAATACTTCACCAGAATATCCCATGCCTCCTTCACCGTTTCAGCATGAGAGATTCTGTCGAAGTTAGCAGCATCGACCGCCGTCTGAATGCAATAAGCAGCCTTGCAATCTTTCTTCTTGACTTCGTTGTGGGCTTTTTTCTGTTCTTCGGTTGCATTTTCAGCCAAAACAGGAACGCCACCGTTAACCACTTCTAGGGTTTCATGGAAGCCAAATAAGGATTGCATCTGTTTTTTCCATCGGATCCAATTATTGCCGTCAAGCATTGGAAGGGAACTCAAAATGCTCTTATCACCAGTCATCTTCGCCGCGGTTGATTAACTTGCCCTAGAAACACGATCTCTGACGTGAAATTCTTGAAAACTTGATCAAGAACAATAACCGGAAGCTCTGGATACCAATTTGTTAGTGCGTGAGGCACTTTTAGTGAGGAGAGAAAGAGAGAAAATAAGGAAAATAAGGATTTCTATTATTCTATTGTGTGTAAATAATGATACAAGCTAGGTCTATTTATATACAACCCTAATTGGGCTCGGGCTAACACAACTTGGATTATATCTAAATATTAAATCTAATCAAATCTAATTATAACAAATCAAATCTAATTTAATATTTCAACAAAAAGTAGAAAAAACAATAACATATCATGTCAATTATAAAATAGAAATTCAAAGAAAAGACCAATATGGTTAAACTTGGGTTCGTCAAAGACCAAAAGTGTTATTAAACATAAAAAAAGTGGGAATGAAATACGTAGACTCTGGAGGCGTCTGGGTGTGGAAGGCTTCCCGCGCCGGAGAAGAAGTGGAGGAGGTAGTCTGAACCTAAAAAGCAGAAGAAACAATAACATATCGTGTCAATTATAAAATAGAAATTCAAAGAAAAGTAATAAGAACCAATATTTCCAAACTTGGATTCGTCAAAGACCAAAAGTGCTATGCAAACTTACTTCATCTCGAGGTAAAGATTAAGAGAGTATAGGTTCTATGTTTAGTGGAGGTGGAGATGGAGGTGGTGTTCGTTTGTATAGGTTCTTCAACGTTTTATCCTTCATCAACATCTCCCCCTGCATACAACGGTATTGAAAGCAAAAAAAAAAATCAAAATCAAATTTCATTTTTGTGTTTCATGGCGGTTACGAACGTGTACAAAGAAAAAATCAAACCTACACATAATTTATAATTAAAAATAAAATAAAAGTAAATCTGCTCATAATTCATTAGCGGCTCATCATAGGAAAGACCCTCTTTGATAAGAACATGTTTCTCTCCGCCCACCGCTCATTGTAATGCTTGTAAATGCTATTGGCATGCCTCCAATCTTTATTTTTTTCTGGCCTCTTTGCTGCCGTTTGAGTTTTTTTAACTTAGCAATGCCGCTTTTCAGGTGTTCCGACTGCAACCCCAGTTGTTTCCAGAAAATATATATAGTGTTTTGCAATATACTCAAAGCAAATGGAATATACTTTCGGATATACCATCCAGGTTTAATGTTAGAGTCGATCAGGCAATAAACCTTCACGATCAGACCTCTTATAAGGGCACTAATCCACCTATGAAACATAAAATAAAGTATTAATAAACTGGAGTACCGTTAGAAGTTGAATTATTGCTAAATCTTTGAGATCAGGCTCCGTATTATTAAACTTCAGAGAGTTAGTTATAATGATGATTATAAGCTACTGTTGATCTATGCTACAGTGATGATTATAAGGTTTATTATCAATTGCAGGAAGAATTCCTTAGGGTGGAGGGATACAACACAAAAATGCTTATCTTTTTCTTTGATGTTAGGGTACTCCATCTAACATCAAAGGAAATATAGATGGTGTATGATCAAGTCGTCTGAATAATAGGAGCTATGTGTGGATTTAATTTTCTCTTGTAAGTTCAAACACAATCATTATTAATCATAGTCAAATTATTTTATTTTGAAGGTGTTTTCCAAGTCAAATGTTGAGAGGGTCATTGACGAGATTGATTTGAATAATCCACACATAGCTCCTATTATTCAGCTGACTGCTAAAGTAGGATACCAAACGACTAAAGAGAATATTACACTTTGGGAAGCTAGAGGAGTAGTGGCAGCAATGAATAAGGTGAAAGAGGATGATATTGAATTGAATGAGGCTGAGGTATAAGTATATACTATATTTATTTGCTTAATTTGATTCATCCTCTTTTGTGGGTTTATAATCTACTTTTATTATTATACATGAAAAATACATATCTCTTCAATTGTATAGAATTTGTATTTCTTAGTAGGTTTGTGGTGTAATTCGATGTTAACATCCGATTATCATCTTACGCATTAGACAATATTTTTGCGCTTTAGCTTTACCATTTCATCCCTAAACCTGTTTTCATCATAATTCATAAATTTATCCAATAAATCATCCTTGTTCTCAAACCACTTTAATATCTGACTGAAGACCTCCATTTCATTGGCACTCTTAAGAGCAAATGTAGTAGTAATCCTATTCACCAAGGGTTCCAAATACGGAGGACAATTAAGATACCAACTCGTAGCAGATTTAAGCGAGACTTTGGGTTTCCCAACGGATTTAAATGTGTCATTCGATGTTAACATCCGATTATCGTTACTACTTCTTCTCCCTGTTGAACCCATCATCAATTTACTCCCTAAATTTCTTTTCTTCCTCGCAAGACATTGGTAATGTTTCTCATATATGTCCACATAAATGCATTTCAACAAATGGAAATGCAAGATCACATGTTTGAAATCAGTCATAAAGCATGATATCTCGTTCCTCTGCAAATTTATGTCATTTGAGAATTAGAATAACGATGTGCGATGAAAAGCCATGAATTAAAATTTACTAAGCAACTTACATTCTCAAAATTCTTTTTTCCCAGCTCAAAAGTACCCTCTTTAGCATCAAACGTCAGACCCGACATCCCGCGTCGCATTACCCCACAATACAATTCAAATTTGTACGAGAAATAAGTTGTTACACCACAAACCTACCAAGAAATACAAATTCTATACAATTGAAGAGATGTGTATTTTTCATGTATAATAATAAAAGCAGATTATAAACCCAAAAAAGAGGATGAATCAAATTAAGCAAATAAATATAGTATATACTTATACCTCAGCTTCATTCAATTCAATATCATCCTCTTTCACCTTATTCATTGCTGCCACTACTCCTCTAGCTTCCCAAAGTGTAATATTCTCTTTAGTCGTTTGGTATCCTACTTTAGCAGTCAGCTGAATAATAGGAGCTATGTGTGGATTATTCAAATCAATCTTGTCAATGACCCTCTCAACATTTGACTTGGAAAACACCTTCAAAATAAAATAATTTGACTATGATTAATAATGATTGTGTTTGATCATACACAAATGCTTATCTTTTTCATAAGTTTAGACATTATTCATTTCTTTAAGTGGAATTATTGTTGATCTAACATCTATATTTCCTTTGATGTTAGGGTGGAGGGATACAACACAAAAATGCTTATTTTTTTCTTTTTGTTTTTCTTGTAGGTATTTGCATTTGAACGATTTAAATGCCTCCGCGAAATATGTGGTTCTACTACACCATGTCAATTTCCTTTGATGGTGGGGTGGGTGAATATAACACATAAGGATCTTAGGAATATAACTTTTACCCCAGACAGGACAACTTGCTTAAAGAAGCTTCAGGCAATGACGGATGAAGATGTAAGTTTCCTACCTCTCAAAGGTGGATTTTACTTGTTAAGAGTATATAATATCTAAAAGCCTCAATATACATAGGAACAATCTTACACACATTGTATAACCAACTATAACTAGTTGCACAATAGTTAGTGAAGAAATAACAATCTGCATTTCCTTGATAATCTAGTAAATAATACATGAAAAGTATTTATAGAATACAATGGACAGAACAATAAGCATTAATCTAACCTGAAAATCAGGACAATTATTCTTTCTATAAATACTAATTCTAAATATGATAAAGATAGAAAAGGACAACTAATTATTATTTATAATCAACTATGAACTGTACAAAACAGAATCTGTTGATTTAAAAAAAAAATATTGATTTTCAACCAAGTGGACATCCATATTTTCAAAAGAATTCTTTGTTACCGGGTTAAAACATTTGTAACCCTTTTTATTTCAAGCATAGCCAAGAAAAACACATTTTTCAAATTTAGGATCCAATTTAGAACGGAAAATATTTGGAATGTAGACATAACAGAGACAACCAAAAACTTTAAGGGGAAGATCTGCAATGATGCGAGACGTGGGAAAATAATTTTGTAAAACTTTCACAAAGGTCTCATATTTTAAAACATGAGATGGCATTCCATTTATGAGGTAACAAACCGTTAATAACGCATTTCCCCAAAGATATTTAGGTACATTCATAGAAAACACAATAGCTCTAGTCACTTCGAGGAGATGTCTATTTTTTTTTCCAGCAATTCCGTTCTATTGTGGAGTATCACGACAAGTGAATTGTTGTGAAATATTCAGTGCCATTGTCAAACCTTAGAATGCCAATCTTAGTTTTAAATTGGTTTTCAATCATTTCAAAAAAGTCTTTAAACCTTTGTTCCACTTCAGTTTTTTTTTCAAGAGATAAACTCAACACACACATTATAATCATTAATAAATGTCACAAACTATTTTTTTCCAGATATAGTTTTAATTTTCGAAGGACCCCAAACATCACTATGGATTAAATAAAAAGGTTGCGAAGCAGAATGAACTTTTGAAGTAAAAGACACACAATGATCTTTAGTTAAGTGACAAGCTTCACAATGAAATTGTGAGGAATTTATTTCTTTGGCAAATTTAAGAAACAAATACTTAAGATAAGGGAAACTAGGGATTGGTTGTCCAAATCACTGGAGAGTTAATTTATAAATTTGGGATTGGTTGTCCAAATCAGAGTACATCTGAGAGACACTTTCCCACAGATCTTTTGTAGTATCATAGTATCATAACAGAGATAGTCTGCACTTATCTCTTCAGTCATGAAATTGACTAACCATTTCATGACCATGGAATTTTCAGCATCCCAAGTATCATAGTCTGCGCCTTCCTTGTCTGGTTGTTTCTTGTCTCCAGTGATGTAGCCAATTTTTCCTCTCCCCCTGAGATACAAACGGACAGACTATGATCAACGAAAATAATTAAGACCATTCAGCCGAATTGTTGTGATCTGAACAGGGTGGTTTTCATGGTATGTCCTGACAGGTTGAGATATTTCAGGTTTAGTTTAGGTGAAGAATGTTTGGGTGAATGTTGAGACTCAGTATCAGACAAGTGATCAGACATTATGTGGTATTGTAAGAGTATGATGAATAATCAATTTAATAGATATAGCTCAAGGATTATCTAATCCTGTTGTATAGTTTAGCTTAGTCAAACCTAGCTGTTAGTAAGCTAAGGGCTCAGTTAGTTAGCTAGTGTGTTAGTCTCTATGTAAAGACTAACACACTCTAGTATATATATCTTGTATCCTCAACAGAATTCACACTATGAAAATAGAATAACAGAATGCAAAAGTTAGTTACACAGATTGTTATCGTTTCTCTCTAGTTTCACAGGGATGAGAAAAAAAGAAAACGAAAAAAACCCTAAGGAATTCTTCCTGCAACTTATAATAAACCTTATAATCATCACTGTAGCATAGATCAGCAATAACTTATAATCATCACTGTAACTAACTCTCTGAAGTTTAATAATACGAGGTCTGATCTCGAAGATTTAGCAATAATTCAACTTCTAACAGTACTCTAGTTAATTAATACTTTATTTTATGTTTCACAGGTGGATTGGTGCCTTTATAAAAGGGCTGATTGTGAAGGTTTATTGTCTGATCAACTCGAACATCAAACCTGGATGGTATATGCGAAAGTATACTCCATTTACTTTGAGAATATTGCAAACCACTATGCAGATATTTGCTGGAAACAGCTGGGGTTACAGCAGGAACACCTGAAAAGTCACCTTGCTAAGTTTAAAAAACTCAAACTGCAGCAAAGAGGCCCGAAAAAAAATAAAGATTGGAGGCATGCCAACAGCTTTTACAAGCATTGCAATGAGCGGTGGGCGGAAAGAAACATGGTATTTCCTATGATGAACCGTTAATAAATTATGAGCAGGTTTGATTTTATTTTATTTTTTAATTATAAATTATGTATATGTCTGATTTTTTTCTTTGTACGCGTTCGAACCGACATGAAACATAAAAATGAAATTTGATTATGATTTTTTTGCTTTCAATATCGTTGTATGCAGGGGGGGAAGAGAAAACGTTGAAAGTAAGGTTG
This sequence comes from Lathyrus tuberosus, assembly GCA_022829125.1. Classification (NCBI taxonomy): domain Eukaryota; kingdom Viridiplantae; phylum Streptophyta; class Magnoliopsida; order Fabales; family Fabaceae; genus Lathyrus; species Lathyrus tuberosus. Next base: position 2,274,732 of record JALAZF010000396.1, on the reverse strand, counting down.
TATAGCACTTTTGGTCTTTGACGAATGCAAGTTTGACAATATTGGTTCTTATTACTTTTCTTTGAATTTCTATTTTATAATTGACATGATATGTTATTGTCACCTCCTCAACCTCTTCTCCGGCGCGGGAAACCTTCCACACCCAGATGCCTCAAGAGTCTACAGTATTTCATTCCCTATATTTTTTAGGTTTAATAGCACTTTTGGTCTTTGACAAACCCAGGTTTGACCATATTGGTCTTTTCTTTGAATTTCTATTTTATAATTGACATGATATGTTATTGTTTCTTCTGTTTTTCAGGTTCGAACCACCTCCTCCACCTCTTCTCCGACGCAGGAAGCCTTCCCAATCCAGACGCCTCCAGAGTCTACAGTATTTCATTCCCTCTTTTTTTAGGTTTAATAGGACTTTTGGTCTTTGACGAACCCAAGTTTAGCCATGTTGGTCCTTATTATTTATCTTTGAATTTCTATTTTATAATTGACAGGATAAAGAACATAATCAGGATGACAATCCTGATCACAATGATCGGGATGAGGTGAGTGATACTTATTTATTTAAGTGAATTCGATTTATTTAATAGCACTTTTTAAGTTTGGTCTTTGACGAACCCAAGTTTGGCCATATTGGTCCTTATTATTTATCTTTGAATTTCTATTTTATAATTGACTGGATAAAAAACATGATCAGGATGACAATCTTGATCACAATGATCGGAATGAGGTGAGTGATACTTATTTATTTAAGTGAATTCGATTTATTTAATAGCACTTTTAGGTGAGTGATACTTATTAGTCGTCTCCAGAGTCTACGGTATTTCATACTCTCGTTTTTTTAGGTATAATAGCACTTTTGGTCATTGACGAATCAACGGTTTAATAGCACTTGTGCTAGGAGCACGTTAAACCCAGTTAGTATCAGAGCAGGTCGTATCCTTGACCTATGTCAATCAAAAAATTATTTTTTAAATATAGGATTAGAAAAAGATAAAAAAAAAGGTTAGAAAAAGGTAAAAAGGCATGCTATGTTTACACTGGTTTCATCCAGACAAGGTTTAAGTAACTTATCAATTTATTCTCTCATCAATAAAATATACATTAATTATTTTATCATTTATTTTGTTAACTAAGGTCACAAAGTTATGGCAACAGTAACCAAAGGTAAATATTCAATAAATTATAATAACATTTCTCAAAGGTAAATCTGTCTATTCAATTAAAAAAAAATTAAATAGGATTAGAAAAGGTAAAACTTAGCTTTTAGGAGATGAAAAAGTCAGCACAATCATATGACCAAAGGCACAAGTGCGGCCATCAGACCAACAGTAACCTAAGCAAAAGTCAACAGAATTCAACATAAAATAGGATTCTCAAATCCACAATCAACACCACAAATTGAAAAAACAAGAGTATGTGATTTATTTTTGTGATTTATTTTTTAAACTACAAATTAAATAACACTCAAAATTTTGTATTGCATGTTGTGTATTATACCTTAAAAGCTTTTTCCAAGGCTTCCAATTCTCTTAAACAATTGATCAAAGTGTGGATTGCAGTAAAGAACTCCCTCAAAAAAATTGTAGTTGTTTGGCTGTATGATCATGAATTTATCAGTAAACTGCATATCCAATACTAGAATCTTAAACAAAGAGAATTGTAAGAGTCATATAACATAAGATAACCTTGAGGGTTCCTTTGCAGTGATGAGATATGAAATAAGCTTTGCAGTCAATTTATCAACAAGATAATCAGTTTTCGTACAAGCCATACATTTATGAGTTGTTCCTGCAATTGCCATTCTTTTGTTCTTCTTATCTCACCAACTTGGAACAAGTCTAAGATGAGAGAAGGAAAAAAGTGAAGGAGAAATTGTGGACAATCAAGAATTGCAGTATCTGAATCAAAACAAATAACTACCATCAGATGAATCAAAACCAAACTCAGTTCAAAACCCTAAATAACAAAAACTAACAAAAACAAAACACTAAAACTGAATCAAACCCACCAACCTTACAAACCTCAAATGTGGTGTTCATGGAGGTAGGTGAGAAAAAGGAGATGGTGTTCTTCGTGTTCGAGTAGTGGTGGCGAGGGCGAGTAACGGTGAGTGATGGTGGTGGATTGGGGGGTTCTCTGAATCAACGACTTTTGGAGTTGCATCCTGTGTGGTGGTTTCTTGGGTAGGTGCGGTATAAGACTCTTCTGTTTCAGACAATGTCATCCAAGATCATGTCAGTCTTCAAGTAAAAAAATAAATAACAAACTAATCAATACAAGTCCAAGAATAAGAATAAAGTTGACCTGCAATGAGCCTATCGCATTCTTTGATCAAATTAACAAATCTTGATGTGTCTGCAACCGATGCGGCACCGGTCTCTAAAGCAGTCTTGGCAGTCTGATATTTCTCAATCTTCATACATGCATTACTGCAGCCAAAACCATATATAAATAATCAAACAAATCATTGCATTGCTAACTCCATGACAGCGATGATTCTATTAACACAAACCTAACGTGTGTGGCAACAATTACGGAATACATAAGAAAGGGAAAGCATTATATTTACCCTTTGCGCAAATATGCCTTTTATGTTTATGATGTCTTTCTAGGAGGGACCGTTACTAAGCTAAAGCTAATATTCTCTTAGATAAATGTTACTGGTTCTATCCAATTTCTATCAGTTACCATCCCATGGAATGGTATCAGAAACCATTGTCCAGACTTACTTATTTCTTCCTTTTCTTGAAAAATTGAGTGCAATCATTGTAAAATAATTCTAGCAAAAGAGTGAATTACTAGGACACTGCAAGCATTGACATTAAAAAGTGTATCCAATAGATAAGAATTTAAGAATGAAGACATATATGCACACAAGAAAAGCAATGAACCAGTAGAATGTGAGAGTGAAATTCCAGTTGAAGACTGAATCAATGTATACGAACCAGATTACCCAGAAACATGGGTAACCATAGCTAAATATCATATTTTGTCACTCTATCACAAGGTTGTTAGCGTTAAATTAAATGAAGCCATATAAAATTAATCAACTACAATTTGTAGCTAATGCTAAAACTCAACAATTGTCCTTACACTCCATCAATGTGTTCCTTAAATACTTTGTCGAATGCTCGACACATTTCTAAAATAGTGTATAGTTGGGCCTAAAAAACTGTTGGTGATTTTAGTATCATCAATGTATTTTAGTAGTAATGTGATTTGCTATTGGCCGATGCAATTATGCGTTAAGCTTGGAAACGAGTTAGGGTAGTGCGGAGTGCACGCTCGTCGAGCCAACGTATAATTGAATGCGAATAATTGAAACGGGGTTCCAAGGGGCGAAGCCCCTGGCGGGGTGCGGGGCAGCGCCCCGTTGGGGTCCTCAGCGGCCGGAGTGCGGGGCAGCGCCCCGTTCGAAATTTTTTTTGAACAGTTGCACCCTTTCCCAACCGACATAACCGTTTCTAAACAATTGTGTCTTTTCGGTTTCTGTTATTGTTCTCCTATATAAGGAATCATTTGGCCTCGGTTTTCGGTTACAGAAAAAACGATAATTTTTCTCTACATTTCTGATCAGTTCTCTTTTGCCAGAAACAGATTGTTCTTCAAGAATTATCCCCACAAAGATTTCGTGAACCCAGGCAAGAATAGGGTCGAAATACTTTGTTCGGAAAGTGTACGAACACGATTCTTCGAAGTTATCCAGGATTATCATACCCGAATTTCTAACAAACGAACAAAGTAGTTTCTGATAATCATGGCTGGAGGAAGCACCATCAAGGAGATGACTACAAATTTCGGAAAATTGGACAAGTTTCAAGGACAAGACTTCAGGCGTTGGCAGAAGAAGATGCATTTCATGTTGACAACGTTGAAGGTGGTGCACGTCCTGTCTACACCGATTCCAGAACTAGAGGAGGATGACACGGTTGAAAATCTGAGACGCAGATCAAAGTGGGAGAACGACGACTACATATGCAGAGGGCACATTCTTAACGGTATGTCTGATCCCTTATTTGATATTTACCAAAACGTGGAATCTGCAAAGGAATTGTGGGATTGTCTCGAATCCAAGTACATGGCAGAGGACTCATCCAGTAAGAAGTTCCTGGTAACCGATTTCAACAATTACAAAATGGTTGAATCGAGGTCTGTCATGGAACAATTCAATGAACTCCTCCGAATCCTTGGACAGTTCACACAACACGGATTGAAGATGGATGAAACAATATCTGTCTCAAGCATCATAGACAAGTTGCCTCCTTCGTGGAAGGATTTCAAACACAATCTGAAGCATGGAAAAGACGAACTGTCTTTGATCCAACTTGGAAGTCACTTGCGCATAGAAGAATCTCTAAGAGCGCATGAGGATGACAAAGGAAAAGGCAAAGAAATTGCTGGACCCTCAGTTAATATGGTCGAAGAGGGTGGTAAGAACGATAACAACAAAAACAAAGGAAAGAAGCGTGCTTTCAAGAACAAAAAGGGCAGTTTCGGTGCTAACAAGAAACCGAAACTAGAATGCTGGAAGTGTGGCAAAACAGGCCACTTCAAGAAGGATTGCCGTTTCGGCAAAAAGCACGACAACGCGAATGCAAGTGGTTCAGGAAAGGGGTCTAAGGACCAATCCGAAAACCAAGGTCAGAAATCAATTCGTGATTTGAATAGTTTGATTAAACATTCAGTTTCACTAAATTCTGAAGCATTTTATGTGCAGGATGATGCTGTCGCGTGGTGGATTGATTCTGGCGCCACAACACATGTTTGCAAGGATCGTTTCTGGTTCAAGACTCTTGTTCCAGTGGAAGATGGTTATGTCCTCTACATGGGAGATGATCACTTCGCTCCCGTTGAAGGCAAAGGAAACGTGGTGCTAGAATTCAGTTCTGGAAAGACTATTACTTTGTTTAATGTTTTGTATGTTCCTAAACTACGTAAGAATTTAATTTCTGGTCCTATATTAAATAAGCTTGGATACAAGCAAGTGTGTGAATCCGATAAATATGTTTTATCGAAGTCTGGTGTGTTTGTAGGATTTGGATATTATAATAATGGTATGTTTATGATGAATTTGAATGGAGTTCCTAATGATTCTGGTTCTGTATTTATGTCCTCTTCGAATGTTATCAATTTTTCGTTATGGCATGCTCGTCTAGGACATGTACATTATAAAAGAATGCATGAAATGTCTAAAGATGATTTAATTCCTGTTTTTAATGAAAATATAGAAAAGTGTAAAACTTGCATGTTAACAAAGATCACTAGGCAACCTTTTAAAAGTATAACAAGGAAATCTGTCATTCTTGAGTTGATACATAGTGATTTATGTGATTTACATGCTACTCCATCATTAGGGCATAAAAAATATTTTGTCACTTTCATAGATGATGCATCTAGATTCTGCTATGTTTATTTGTTGCACGCTAAGGACGAAGCCTTAGATAAATTCAAAATTTATAAAACTGAAGTTGAAGTGCAACAGAATGTGCTGATTAAAACATTACGTACAGATAGAGGTGGTGAATATTATGATCCTGTATTTTTCCAATCCGTAGGAATCATTCATGAGACTACGGCACCTTATACACCTCAACAAAATGGTGTGGCTGAATGGAAAAATAGAGTTCTTAAAGAAATGATGAATGCCATGTTATCTTACTCTGGTTTGAGTGACGGGTTTTGGGGAGAAGCTATGTTAACGGCTTGCTATTTGTTAAATAGGGTTCCTAATAAAAGGAACAAGACTACCCCATATGAACTTTGGTATAAGAAACGACCCAACTTAACATTTCTACGTGTTTGGGGTTGTAGGGCCGTGGTTAGACTCCCGGACCCAAAAAGGAAAACTTTGGGTGAAAAGGGTATAGCTTGCATCTTTGTTGGATATGCTGAGCACTCCAAGGCCTATAGGTTTTATGTTATAGAACCTAATGACTCGATCTCTATTAACACGATTATAGAATCGAGAGATGCCACATTTGATGAGAATTGTTTCTCTTCTATACCTAGACCAAAGGTCTCTATACCTAATTCAGATGAATCTCTAAGGGATGATCATTTAAATGATGTGCCAAGTGAGACACTTGAACCCCGTGGGAGCAAAAGAGCTAGAAAATCCAGATCTTATGGATCTGATTTTCAACTATATTTAGTTGAGGGATCAAAGGATCAGATTGATACTCAATACTATTATTGCTATAGTATAGAGGAGGATCCAAGAACGTATGATGAAGCTGTGAAATCTCGAGATTCTGGCTTTTGGAAAGAAGCAATTGATGAAGAGATTGGTTCTATCATGGAAAATAATACTTGGGTATTATCTGATTTACCACCAGGTTGCAAACCTTTGGGTTGCAAATGGATCTTCAAAAAGAAGATGAAAGTCGATGGTACAATTGACAAGTTTAAAGCTAGATTAGTTAGCCAAGGCTTCAGACAAAAGGAAGGGATTGATTATTTCGATACCTATGCTCCAGTTGCCCGTATCACTACTATTAGATTTTTGATTGCCTTGGCGGCTATTCATAATTTAGTGATTCATCAAATGGATGTCAAAACAGCATTTTTGAATGGTGATTTGGAAGAAGAGGTGTATATGAAGCAACCTGAAGGATTTGTAATGCCTGGTAATGAGCATAAAGTGTGTAAGCTAGTTAAGTCGTTGTATGGGCTGAAACAAGCTCCGAAGCAGTGGCATCAAAAGTTTGATGAGGTTGTCTTGTCTAATGGTTTCATTCTAAACCAAGCTGACAAATGTGTATATAGCAAATTTGATACATCCGGTAAAGGAGTTTTCATTTGTCTATATGTTGATGACATGTTGATCTTTGACACCGACCAAAATCAAATTGATAAAACGAAGAATTTCTTGTCATCAAAGTTCTCCATGAAGGATATGGGAGAAGCGGACGTTATTCTTGGTATTAAGATTAAACGGGAGAATAAGGGGATTGTAATTACGCAATCTCATTACATTGAGAAAATACTCAAGAAGTTCAATTATGAAAGTTGTTCTCCAGTAAGTACTCCCATGGATCCGGGAGAAAAGCTTATGCCAAATACAGGTAAACCTGTGGATCAACTCGAATACTCAAGAGCTATAGGCTCTTTGATGTATGCTATGATTAGCACTAGACCAGATATTGCTTATGCGGTTGGAAAGTTGAGCAGATTTACTAGTAATCCTAGTAGACATCATTGGCATGCGATAACTAGGGTATTCAAGTACTTGAAGGGTACTATGAATTATGGATTGTCATATATGGGATTTCCTTCGATATTAGAGGGTTATTCGGATGCTAGTTGGATAAATAATGCTGAAGATTCATCCTCTACAAGTGGATGGGTGTTCTTGCTTGGGGGAGGTGCCATCTCATGGGCTTCCAAGAAGCAAACATGTATAATTGGTTCCACAATGGAATCTGAGTTTGTAGCATTAGCTGCTGCTGGTAAAGAAGCAGAATGGCTAAGGAACTTGGTATATGAGATTCCGATATGGCCTAAACCGATATCACCAATTTCTATCCGTTGTGATAGTACTGCCACACTGGCTAAAGCTTATAGTCAAATATACAATGGAAAGTCTAGACATTTGGGTGTTAGACATAGTATGATTAGGGAATTAATCATGAATGGGGTGATATCTATTGAGTTTGTTCGGTCGCAACAAAACTTAGCTGACCACTTGACGAAGGGGTTAGCTAGAGACTTAGTGAAGAAGTCGGTAATTGGGATGGGATTAAAGTCCATTTAAATCTATTAGCTATGGTATACCCAATTCCCTTCTAATACAACGTTAGAAGCAGAATTCAATGTGGAAAGATCATAGTTAGAGATTGGAGCAATTGTGTTTATCTTCCCAAGGTATGTGCTCAGACCTGCAAGTGATGGCTAGGTTGAAGTATATCTTCTTAATGGTTCTTTTGGAAAATTGTAAATGCAGGTGCAAGATTAAAAGGATCACCTATGTGAGCATGAAGTTTTGCCGCTTCAGGAAGCTTGGACTTGGCTTCCTATATGCTTATTAATGGATAAGGACACATGGCTTGTAAAGTGTCAAGTATGAATAGTAGAGTATTGTAAGGAACATATGTGTACTATATCTTCAGATATTCAAATGGATTGACGGGTTCAATCGTTATGACACCCCGATTTTCGAGTATTTGGAATGTGTATTTGTACTAAGATGAAAATTCAATCGCAAGACATTTTCGTCTATGCATTTGTTTGATCGTTATACCTGTGTGTTATACCCTTGTATATATTATAGTATATACTGAGTAAATCAAGGATTACACTAAAATGGGGGGGATTTGTTGGTGATTTTAGTATCATCAATGTATTTTAGTAGTAATGTGATTTGCTATTGGCCGATGCAATTATGCGTTAAGCTTGGAAACGAGTTAGGGTAGTGCGGAGTGCACGCTCGTCGAGCCAACGTATAATTGAATGCGAATAATTGAAACGGGGTTCCAAGGGGCGAAGCCCCTGGCGGGGTGCGGGGTGCGGGGCAGCGGCCCGTTCGAAATTTTTTTTGAATAGTTGCACCCTTTCCCAACCGACATAACCGTTTCTAAACAATTGTGTCTTTTCGGTTTCTGTTATTGTTCTCCTATATAAGGAATCATTTGGCCTCGGTTTTCGGTTATAGAAAAAACGATAATTTTTCTCTACATTTCTGATCAGTTCTCTTTTGCCAGAAACAGATTGTTCTTCAAGAATTATCCCCACAAAGATTTCGTGAACCCAGGCAAGAATAGGGTCGAAATACTTTGTTCGGAAAGTGTACGAACACGATTCTTCGAAGTTATCCAGGATTATCATACCCGAATTTCTAACAAAAACAAAAGTGACACTACTTAGAATGAAGAAATCAAGTAGTTTCAAATCTAGGAAGATTGAATTCAGAAATGGTCTAAGTTCTGACCCCTGAATCCACAGCTATAGGCCTGCCAATGCGGTCCAACTCTCCAATGCGGTCCAACTCTACATTAAGCTCGTCAATGATTTTATTTATTAAGGCAATGATACTAGAAATCTGCTGCCTAATTACAATCTACAGATGCTGATGTCATACAACCTAAAATTCATTTGAGAAAATACGGTAATATAACCAGAACATCAAAGAAAACAGTAATATAACCAGAACATTAAGAAAAATAATGTGAAAACTTATGATGAGATGAGAATACCTCAGATAGAAGTTTGACAAGGTATTCTGCACCCATTTTATGTGCCAAATGTCCATATTCAGGGCTCGTCTCAAAATATTCACGCTCCTTCTTGCGGGCAAGAATCATGTCAACGTTTTTATTAATATCCGCTTGTGAGCAGTTAACAATTCCAACCCATGGATGCTGCAACCTATAATGCCTTCCTTCCAGAACCTTTAAGATTCACATAATAACACGACTCAATTTGGTGTAGAACATTAAAACAGTAGATAACCATGAAGTTTTTTGAGAAATTATACATCAACGGCATTTGTTCCTTTATCCATAAGATCAAGTTTTGTCACCACTCCAAAAGTTCTATCACCTGAAACAAGAACAAAATAACTAATGTTTTCCAAAATGAATCTTGGCTAAAACAGAAAGGCAAAAAGAGAGATTGATCAAAGGAAATAGTATCTAAACTTTAAATTCCTTTAAGAATAAAATGACAGACCCGAAGGATCAACTTCTTTGGCAATACTATTTTGGAGAATGTATGCTGTAGACTAATTTTTCATTGCCTCCAAAACAACAAAGAAGAACAAATAAATAGCTAGGGTTTCTAAACAACTAAAAGGGCCATGGGCCTAAAAAGCAAACACTAAAAAGAAATAAACACTAATTGAACCCCCAATTAATAATAAAAATCCTTTAACAAAACAGATATATTTTTTTATCTCTTATAGGCCTTGTATTCTGCATATCATTACTCATAGGCCCAATAAAAACCTTGTCATCAAGGTTCACTGACGAGTTGGACTTGGGCTTAAAAAAAGAAAATGAAATGGACCTGGTAGGTGGGAGCTGACGATCCAATGGAAACGGAACATAATCGGTTTTGTCTCTAGAAAACTTTCGGGCCAAAGAAGTTGGAATGGTTTTGGTTAATGTAGCAGTACATGGGGCGGTATGGGTAGGATGGGAGTTGGACAGGCTGGCATTGGTAAGAGGGAAAATATTTGTTGGACAGAGTGCAAGAGGTGGCGTGGGAAGTGAAAAAGTAGGGATAGTGGGGTTAGGTGGGACAACACTGTCTTGAGCCGTGTGCTTTAGGGAGAGGAAATCTCCATTAGATTTTGAAAGGACACTAGTGGAGTGGTAAAGTGGTTTAGAAGCATGTGATATATCAGTCTGCTTGTGAGAGAGAGGGGCCCCACACGCACATGGTTTGGTAGACTGAGTTTCAGCCAAAGGAAAAGGGTGGGAAATTGTCACATGGTTTGCCTTGTGAGATAAAGTATTTGACCGTTGAAAAGCAGATCCACACGGTTTACAATATAAGGGTTGCTCAGACTTTTCAAGTGCATTTGGTCCTTGCATTAAATCCTTAACACCTCTAATGCTTTCTTCTTTGTCAACTTCCTTAGTTGAAACACATTGAGTCCGATCCAAAGTTTGGGGAAACTCATCTTCTTTCCTCTTCTCTTTCCTCATTCTTGCGCCTGAGTGTGTTCCTTTGTCTTCAAAAAAATTGTTGTCCCCTTTAGCTTGAGTGGTTTCAGGGAGTTGTTGGATCTGCTCATTGAAGTTTGGTGTATAGTCATATGGATGAGGGCGAAAGTTAAAGGTTGGGTGTTCACCATAATAAGGTTTTAGAAGGGAAACATGCACCACTGGATGAACTCTTGAAGACGAAGGAAGATCTAATGCGTACGCCACCTCACCAATGCATTTCGTGATCCGAAAAAGTCCATAGAAACGTTTAGATAATTTCTGGGAAGTGCGTTTCGTGATGGTGTTTTTTCGGTATGGTTAAAGTCTCATCAGAACCAGATCGCCCTCTTTAAAGGTGAAATCAATTCTATTTTTATTTGCTTGTTTCTCCATCTGAACACGACTTTTTTTTAAGTTCTCGTTTAACTGTTGTAGGATCTGATGACGCTGTTGAAGAGAGCTTTACAGGGGATCGTTTGAAGTAGCTTCGGACAAGTAATCGAGGATGTTCGGTGGATCACATCTGTACAGAGCTTTGAAGGGAGTCATTTGAATGGCAGAGTGGAATGATGTATTGTACCAAAACTCTATGAGATGGTGGAACTTGAACCACTGACGGGGATGATTGCATGCAAAGCACCGCAGGTTTTCTTCTAATAGACCTATTTATTACTTATGTTTGGCCATCGGTCTCAGGGTGATATGTTGTGCTATATTTCAATGTAGTTCCCTGAACTTTGAAGAAATGCTTCAAAAACTTGCTGAGAAATAGAGGGCTGCGGTCAGAAATGATAGATTTGGGTGCTCCATGGAGACGGGCGATTTCAACGGAAAATCTGGAGGCAAGGTCTTGTGCACTGAACTTGGTAGAGAGAGCAAGGAAATGAGCATACTTTGTTAGTCTGTCACACACAACCCAAATAACAGTGTGACCAAAAGAATTCGGTAAGTTGGTAATAAAATCCATAGTGAGCTCCTCCCACACTTGTTTCGGAATAGGAAGAGATTGTAACAACCCTTTTTTCTTCTGTGTTAAGTATTTATTGTATTTGAAGGTGAAGCATCGTTTAACCCGTTCTTTGACCGCGGCATACAAGCCTGGCCACGAAAAGGATGCTGAAACGCGAGCTAGAGTTGCCTTAACGCCTGAGTGGCCTGCAGTGGGTGTACAATGGAACTCATGGATGATATGCTGATGAATTTCTTGTAAGTCAGGTACAAATAATTTGTCGTTGTAGTATAACAATCCTTTGGAAAACTTGTAGAGATGATTGTTTGCATGTTGTGTGCGGTTCTCAACTAACATTTTTCCTGCTGTGTCTTTTGCTTAAAAATCTCTGAGTTTGACAAGAAGATTTGGAATGGGCGACGACAAAGCCATCAATACAGAGTCATCAGTGTGAAATTTTCTGCTTAAAGCATCAACAACCAGATTGGATTTTCCAGGTTTGTAAAAGAATTCAAAATTAAAGCCCTGCAATATAGATGCCCATTGTTGTTGTCTTGGAGTTTGTATCTTTTGGAGTAAAAGATTTCGCAAACTTTTCTGATCTGTATATATGTCAAAATGTTGTCTTATGAGGTATTGACGCCATTTTTTGACTGCCTCTGTAACATCATACATTTCGCGCACATACACATAAGATGCTTGCATTCTGGGACATAATTTCTTACTAAATAAGGCAATTGGATGACCGTTTTGGGAGAGGACGACACCTATAGCAACACCGGAAGCATCAGTTTCAACAATAAATTTCTTTGTAAAATCTGGCAAGGGCAGGACCGACATGTCGGTTATCTACTGTTGTAATTTTGTAAAGGCTATGTCCGCCTGTGTACTCCATGTAAAATTAGTGGAACGTAACAAATCAGTGAGGGGAGCGGCGAGTGTAGCATAGTTGCGAACAAAACGACGATAAAAACCTGTGAGACCCAAGAATCTGCGTAGAGCTGTAAGAGAACGCGGTTGAGGCCAGTCCAAAATGGCCTTAACTTTATCTGGATCGGGTGCAACACCATCCACTAATATCACATGACCTAGGTAATGAACTTGATCCACTGCAAAAACACACTTAGATAATTTAACAGCAAAGGAATTTGACCTTAACAATTCAAAAATAACCTGCAAGTGATTTAAATGATCAGTGAGGTTTGCACTATAAATCAATATGTCATCAAAGAAAAGTAAAACAAATTTCCGCAAATGAGGGCGTAACAAATCATTCATGGCTGACTGAAAGGTGGAAGGTGCGTTAGTGAGCCCAAAGGGCATAACGAGAAATTCGTAGTGCTCATTAAAAGTTCGAAAGCTGTCTTATGTGTATCTTCTATTGTAACTCAGATCTGGTGGTAACCTGAGCGTAAGTCTAACTTGGTGAACAATTTGGCTGATCCTAATTCATCTAGGAGTTCATCTATAGTTGGGATTGGGATCCGATCTTTAATAGTAATAGTTTTAAGTGCACGATAATCAACACAGAAACGCCAAGTCCCGTCCTTTTTTTTTTACGAGTAACACCGGGGAAGAAAATGGGTTGTGGCTAGGAATTATGGCACCTTGTTTTAACATATCTTGGATAATAAATGTCATTACTTCCTTTTGAGAATGGGGGTATCGATATGGTTTAACATTGACAAGTGCAGTGTTGGGTTCAAGGGGAATGTGATGGTCATGTGGTCTTTTAGGAGGGAGGCCTGAGTGTGGTTGAAAAATGGTCGGGTAAGTGAGGAGTAAATTATGAATTTTTGGGTGGAGGTCTGGTGGTAAGGATTCAAAAGGTGGGTTTGATGACAAAGGTAGAGTTGTGTAGGGATCAATATGTTGAAAGGTGAGTAGTTGGAATGACGAAACTGAATTAGTATGAATAAGTTGGCGTAATTGATGGAAAGTAGTATGGGTTGGTGTAGATGTAAGGTCTCCTTTCAAGTTAATGATTTTGTCTTGATGGGAAAAAGTAATTGAGGGAATGGAGAAATCTGCCTGAATTTGGCCCAAAGTCCTTAGCCAAGCCATACCCAAAACCACATCAGCACCCTTAATTGGCAAAAGGTAGAAGGGCAGTTGAAAATGTGTGTTTTGGAGGATAATTTAAACACTATGGCAGATTCCTTCACATTGTAAATATGATCCATTTCCCACCATAACAGAAAAATGAGGGATAGAGGTTGTGTTTAGGTTTAGATGGTGTGCAATTCTTGGTTGAAGAATATTATGAGTGTTGGCTGTGTCAATGAGTACCATGACTGTTAAACCGCCAATTAATCCTTTAAATTAAGTGTTTGAGGGGAAAATTGGCTAGTTAAAGCTTGAGTTGATAATTGAAAATAGGTGTCCTCTACTTCTTCTTGCTCAGGATTTTCGTGGTCATTGTTATCCTGAACTTCATCGCTGGCTGCCACGACTTCATCTTCTGCCAAAAGAAGTAGAAATCGATTTGTAGAACACTTGTGTCCTGGAATAAATTTCTCATCACAATTAAACATAGTCCTTAGGCCCTTATTTCCTGAAGTTAGGCTTGAAAAACGCGTCGAATAGGCAGTTTGGGAGGTATAGTGGAAGGTTGAGGTTTGGGGGGGGGGGGGGGGGTTAGGTCCTTGGGGCTGAAACACAAGTGAGGGTTTTGAGGGTTGTGAATTGGGAGAGATGTGCTGGTTTTATTGTAAGGGCTTGTGTAAGGTTTGGAAAATTTGGGTTTTGAATCTTTAAGTTTAGATTGAGTTTAGCAAGTCTAATGGCTTGAGAAATAGAAGTAGGTTTATGAATAGCTATCTCAATGTGAATCTCCAATGTAAGGTCTGAAATAAAACAATTCAGGATTGCATCAGGAGGTAAATTAAAAACTTGATTGCCCAATTTTTCAAACATAGCTTGGTATTCAACAACATATCCTTCTTGCCTTAATTTAAATAATTCAGCTTGATAATTCTCATACGAAGAAGGACCAAAACGTAATTCCATAGCTTTTGTGAAAGAAACCCAATCTGTTAAAAATGAATTTTGATGCATCAATTTAAACCAACCAAATGCCTCATCTTTCATATAAAAAGAGATTAATGACAATCTATTTTCATGTGGCATATTATAAAAGCTGAAAAAATTGCTCCGCTTGAAACAACCAATCTAGCGGGTTTGAACCATCAAACAATGCGAGCTCAAGCTTTGGGGTTCTAAAAGGGGGTAAAGGTGGAATATTGGGAATATGTGGGTAAGGATTCTGCTGATAAATGGGAAGGTTATAGTTAGGTGTGTGTGGAAAAACTGGTTGGGTTGAAATGTAAGGTGTAAAGTGAGGTGGGGGTTGAACTGCTGTAGTGCGCAGCATTGATGTGACAGTAGGTTGTGTGGGTGTGTTATAAAAAGGTGTTGAAGGTCTTATGGGTGTATTAGTGGGTGAGGTGAGATGAATAATAGGAGTGGGAATCATAGTTGTAGAGGAAAGGTGTTGAGTAATACCTGAAGAACTTGCTGCTGAATGAACAGTAGCAGGTTGTTGCTGCTCTTTTTGGGAAAGGAGCTTGTGGAGGGTAGACATGATGGATTCATGTCTAGAATCTGAGATATGTTTTTCATTATCCATTCTAGTATGGTTCTGACCCAAACTTTGCTCTAGGTCTGCATTAACCATGTCAAACCTTTCATCCATTTGTTGTTGAACTTGTGCCATAGCATTGTCTAAATGAAGGTGAGCAGTTTGGACAGCTTCTTCAACAAGCTCTCTTGAAGGAGGGTTGTTAGGTTTTGGGGGAGCCATGAGAACATGGAATGAAAGCACCAAATGTTAGACTATACTAAGGGAACCTTTAGATCAAAAGTTGCAAAAGGAGAATTAACATAAAAACAACTAGTCAGAATTTTTCATTGCCTCCAAAACAACAAAGAAGAACAAATAAATAGCTAGGGTTTCTAAATAACTAAAAGAGCCATGGGCCTAACAAGCAAACCCTAAAAATAAATAAACACTAATTTGACCCCTAATTAATAATAAAATTCCTTTAACAAAATAGATATTTTTTTTATCTCTTATATGCCTTGTATTCTGCATATCATATGCTGAGTTGAATTAGAATGTTTGAAATTTGCTTCGACTTCCCAGTTATACGTCTGCAATTTCCTGCCTCACAGCAGCTGCATGGGACAAAAAAAGAATATCAAAGTTCAGTATCTACTGCTAATATCTTTGTCATGAACAAACCACTCCAAAAAACAGTAAAAGATTTTGTAATATATCGCTAATAGCTTTGTTGGCATCAGAAACAGCCTCTAAACAAAAGTGAATTACCAAAAATTAATAAATCATTAGCAAATTATCATGTAAAAATCAAAAGTCTACAGAAATTAGTAAATAATTAAACAAAACAACGTCATATTACAATAAGAAATTGAACAATATAAATGAATGTTAGACAGAAAAACAAACCGGTGAAGTTGTTGAGTTTGATGTTGGCTTGAGCACGATCAACAGTTACACGCTAAAACCGTATTCTTGAGCTAACAATGAACCCATCTATCGTGCCAAAGTAAACAACAACAACATTAGCTGACAATGAACCTTATAATTGGTGAAGTTGGTTTGCCAACTTATGGAACGTCAAATGCTAATATTAAAAGTGCTCAAAGATTTAATCAACGACTTGTTGTTAGAATTGTGAAAAAGCAAGGAAAATTATGAAATACCTTTTGAATCTTGGTGGTGGAAATCATTAGTTGGTGCAAAAGGGGTTAAATATTTGTCAAAATAATGGTGTGTTATTTCAACTCAAGCAAATGTCATGAACCTAATTTTTCACAAATGTCATGAAATTGAAGAGAGAGACGTACCTTTATTGGACTTGAAGATGACGAAGACTGTGCCATGTGATGAAGAGTGTTCAAACTATCCCTTTTGCATAATCCTATGTGAAGAAAGAGAGAAGTGAGAGAGAACGAGAAAAAAGAGGTGTGTCGGTTCGAATCCTTAAGGTCCACCAACCCGGTTCAATGAATGTTTTTTAATTAATTAAAGTTGAAAATTTTAGTATATGTGTAAACAAATGTGATTAATGCATGGATGTAGAGGTGCATGGGTTTGAATCCCTAAGGTCCATTTGTATTTTTTTTGTTCTATTTTTAACATGATTAATTAATGGATGTATTTGTCACCCCAATAGTCCAACATGCACACCCTTAACCTAAGGTGAGTGGGTTCAAATCCCCCAGCGTCCATTTTTGCATAATTTATTTTTGTTTTCTTTTTAAGCGTTAAACTTGATACATGTATTAGTGCAAGCACTTCTATGCACAAGTCGCGCTCCTAGCTCAGTGGTAAGGCCAGACGGCTATTTAGTTTTGTTCATTTTTTACATTGCCTTTAATGTTTCTTAGTCATTTTTTTTGTCCGATTCATTTGATTCTTTTTGCATTTTTTGAAATGATTAAATATACATAACATAAAAATTAGAAATCATAAAATGGATTAAATATACATATACATAACATAAAATAAAATGGATTTTGGGGAAATTTTACTTTGAAGGAAATGAATAAATTTGATATTGTAGCTTTCTCTTATAGCATGCTTAATGACATGTGTCTGTTATAAGAATAAATTGGAAATCATAAAACTAAGGAGAACAACATTATTACCTCTCAACCATCAATATATAATATGAATTTTGCATTCTCGCACAGCCTCCAGACTGTACGAAACTACACACTGTGGGAGATGGGTCGAATCTAATAATCAAATTACAACTTTGGACATCTGAACCCTCTTCAAGAATTGATCTTGCAACAATGACATTGAAATACAGATTAAAAATTTGGATATCCTCTAGGGAGAACGTATCACTCCCAAGA
Source organism: Lathyrus tuberosus (assembly GCA_022829125.1). Taxonomy (NCBI): domain Eukaryota; kingdom Viridiplantae; phylum Streptophyta; class Magnoliopsida; order Fabales; family Fabaceae; genus Lathyrus; species Lathyrus tuberosus. Next base: position 2,257,254 of record JALAZF010000396.1, on the reverse strand, counting down.
GTAAACCCTTGACTCGCTTCCTTAGCCATTTCTTTCGGCCAACCAGTGCTAAATTCGACTCGCCATTCTTTAAAATGAATGGCTTCTTCCGCCTTCTTTCAGGTCTATTGGTCAGCATTCGCCTAGCGCGAACTTCACTTCCCAAGAAAAAATTCAGCGGCAAACTTTCTTTGGTTGTAATTAGCCAGTCATCTCAGTCACCAAGCTAGCCTTTCAACCTGAACTACGTGCAACCTTCATTGGATCGATTCATTGGAACCTCGTCCAGAAAAGTAAGATATCAGAAGAAATAGGTAAGGTTTCGTTTTAGGTAGAACCTAAAAGTGGGAATCAACCAATTCATCTCGTAGGCTTATTGTAGAAATATTAAATTAATCATCATATGAAGAAGTGAAGTGGTCTTAATGAAAGGCTTCCCTCGGTACAACTGTTTGTGCATATGACGGTAACACTCGAACCGCGCAAGGTATATTTTGACTTATTAGTAGCCACATTTATTCGATCTTTAAGAGGCCAATTTTTGAAAAGTCTTTCTCATTATTTAGAACAGTGGAGCTTTCGATCAAGACGTTCTCGCCTCTCCCGTTTGGGCTCTCGCTCGAATCAGAACCTTTATGCGTTGGTAGGCTTTTGATGACACTAAATTATACTGTATTTTCGACTCTGATTTCACATGCATATTAGTTGTTTTTCTATTTTTATGCTTTGTTATTGTTATGTTTTCCTTTGTTTTCAGGTTTTCAATAAAATCGAGGTCCCAGACGGAAAAGGATGCAAAAGGAGCAAAAATTCCAGTTTGGCAGCAAATTGCTCTTGTCGCTTCTCTTGTCACGGACGCCCCAGGGTAGGCGACGATGTGTCCCATGATCTCCTCAACTCAACTGCCACGTTCCCACGATCAGCACTCTCCTTTGCCACTTTCTTCTTGTCGCGGGCGCGATGATCCTGTCGCGGGCGCGACCAGGCAAATTGCGTTCCCGCCCATTTTTAAACCAAGGTCGTTTTTGTCCTTACACCACGCCAACTTTGCCTATAAATACTTGTAGAACTCGAAGTTTAAAGGCATCCAATCTTAGTTTACTTCACCCTAGGCATAAATTTCACTCTTGTAAAGCGGTAATCTTCTCACATCGAGGAGTTATTGCACTGTGTGTAATCGAGTTTGTAATCAAGTCTTAGAGTGTCTGTAATCAAGTTGGAGCATTTTATTTTCCGTGCATTGTACCAGATTTAAAGACTCCGCTTTGGAGCAGGTTTTATTTTAATCGCATTTACTTTCATTTATTTCTCGCACTTGCTTTATTTTGTTTATTTATTGTCTTGCCTTACTTTTCAATACTTTACTTTTCAAAAGACTTAATTCCATACATGATAAGAATTAACATGACTGTTGTTACTACCATGGCTGGCTAAGTTTTAGATAGGTAAGAATGTAAAGACCATAACCACCGTAATACGTCTATGTGTCAATAGAAATACTTAAGGGTTGTTTTAATCTTTAACACAAGTTTTCTATTCCTAAAAGCAATGTTGGGTAAGATCGAAAGCCGTCCAACAATTTGTAAACCTGTTTAGTTCTCAACTGATCAAATATAGCGAAAGCGCTTTGCTCAGTCGAGTAGGGATTTTTAACAGTTTAGAAAAGAGATTTTAAAACTATTTTCGGACGCGTTAGTGGGATTAGAATCTGGTTCATTTCGAACCTCTTTAGTTTATAAATTTCAGGTCAAAATACTTTTCTGTTTAGTCTAGAATTTGCATTTCTTAAAAGTAAGTTTTCCATGACTCTAACGCAATGCGCGCCTTTTTATAAGTGACAATAAAGGGGTTAGTTTAGAGGGTAAACTTGGTTCTGACTACGCGAAAGCGACAGTTCCTGTTAAATTGAATTCTTTTCTTAAAATAGAAGATATTGCCCGTAAGTAGTTCTGTCGATGAATATAGAAATATTATCGGTTATGAGAATTACATTCAAGCCTATTGTTTTGTCTGAATTTTATTACCTCGTCATTTACTTTTATTTATTTTCCTCTGCGTTAGTAAACCCTGAATCGAACTGCCCTAGATAAGCACTGTAACAAACGAAAATCTTTAGATCGACATTTGGTCCCTGTGGATACGATAACTTTTTATATTACTCTGACGCGATTCGTGCACTTGCGAATACAACGCATCAGCTTTCGACTAAATCGAATAGCCGGGCGCCAATAAAAGAAAAAGTTTTCGCACGGGCTCATCATCTGATGCAGAAATTATTTCATAACCACCATCCATCACCAATCACATTCCACATCCCACTTCAAACTTATCGATTCCTCGGGTAGCCTCCTCTAGAAAGGCATTCCAGCTTCAGAGGCAGGTGAGTCGGGCCAGGAAGGACTTTGATTGTTGGGATGGGGTCGGATCCTACTCGAAGCACTCCACCACGAATAAGAATCTTCGGGTTGGATAGACAGTAGAGATAGGAACTCCTATCTGTATGGCGGCTTTCAAGACATAGATGCACTACTCCATCTGGCTTGAAGACCTCATGGGGAAAGATAAGAATCCCTTTTTTAAAGGTAAGGTGTAATGCCCTGTATAATATATATCTAGAATAATACCATACAAGCATTTTATTTGGTACTGACACATCAAAAGTGCCTAATGACATAGTTCACATACTTGTCCATTTCTAAAACATAAATACAACACATGGCACAAGTCATGGAAACTAGCCAAAAATAATAAAACTAAGAATGATATACAATATCCTTAATTGTAAACAACAAAAGAATACATAGCGGAATAAGCTTAACTAAGCTTCTCTTGAAACATCCGAGCATCGCTCCACTTGTAACCAAACCTGCACCTGAAATAAAGCAACTATAGAGGGGTGAGATACATCAAATCTCAGTGAGTTCCCTATCCTATAGATTCTCTCGTCCTTACAGGGTTCTATCAATCCTAACTCAAGTCAAGGGGAAGGGAAAATGACCTTGAGTGCAAACCCTCACAATCTCACACTATATGGAAACATGTTATGAGTCTGTTAACTCATAAATATCACACGGAAGGAATTACGTCCTGAGCCTGTTAACTCAAGATTCCTTACGAATCGAAATATGTCCTGAGCCTGTTAACTCAAGAAACTCACTAATCGATAACCTATACCAAGGCATCCCCTTTTCCCATCCGCTTCTACGTCTAGAAGTCGACCCGAGTCATGGATCCTTGTAGTTACTTGGCATATGAAATGGATTCGAGATCATCGGCCTGTTAACTATGAACCGTCACTTCTCATGGCCTGTTAACCATCACAAGTCTCTTTACCATATAGGCTCCATTCGTACTACACGCGGGAATCAAACCTGCCAAGTAATTGTGCATACGTTTCAGAAGAGGAGCTCGAGTCTCATGAAACTACACCTCAAGATAGATGGTTACGATTAGGTGATCATATACACAACGTGATTGTATTCGACAATCACAAGGCCACAATGTCTTAAGGCCTCTGTTGCCTTACTATAAAACATAACAATTACACATGTTCCATACTAGTGTTTCACTCATTTCTATACCATTCGGCAATGGACACACGCCTCAGCCTCTCTTGCACGAGCGTTGTCATTATGTTATCTACTCTAGGCCAGAACTCGTCAATGAATGAACGAGTGTCGCCATCCAGAGTTTCTATCACAATTCTAATCACAACCTAGAAGTATACCATTCCGTTTTGGGGTAAAGTTTTATCACTCTTCCTAATTCATATTTTAAACATCATATTTCTTTCATTCATGATTCACAATTAGATAGACATGGTATAATCACAAATATTACAAGTAGACATATATAATAGCATAATATGTCAAACATAACCACATAGTAGTTCGCACACCTTTTAAGGCATATAAGCCACTACTATCCTCTACCAAGCATCCTTGGTTAAAATCATGGTCTCACAATACCATTTAGTGGTACATCACATAAAACATCCCTTTCGGATTCCCTCTGACTCATTAATCGGGTATCAAAGTCAATACTTTTCACTTTTATCCAGTAGGATACTTTCACAGCTCTACATCGACTATAATTATGCCTCGATAGCATTTCCGATCCAAAAGATGTGGATTCACACATGTCACATAACATTGTTTCCATTCCTTTCGGGTCGAAAACGCAGGCTGCTGGTGGGGCTGTGCCCATTCTTTCTCCCTCTTCTTCCGCTTGACAACCAGAATAAAGAACCTTAGAATTAACCCTACCTGTAGATTAAAAAATAGGATTTGAAAGGAGTGAAGCTGCTTGACCTAATAGAGCAAGGAGTGAGAGCTAACGAATCAGAAAGTTTTTTATGGAATGTCCTACTCTACTCCTGCCCGAGCTTTCCGATAAACCAATCCCCTCTTATTTTAGTTTAGGGAGATCTCTTTGTTAGGTAGGGCCAGGGATCACTAATTAGTCGAATAAGCCCATCCCTCAGGCCTATGATTTATTAGTCGGTCCGGCTCGGCTGGCGGCTCATGCATCTCCATGGGGCACTACAAGTTGCTAGGAGTCCCTCTAGTCGAATCAATAATCAATAGAAGTTGACTGACATGGCTCTTCAATCGACGATCTACTATTCCCTCTTAGTTGCAGATGTGCATGCTTTGATTTGAAAGCCCTAGCCAGTGAGTCCTCCTATTTCTTTGTCCTGCCAGATAGAAATATAATAAAACCTAAAAGAGTTGTTCTTTACCACTTTAGGGGGTGGGGGTGAAGGGGGATTAAATCTTTCTTCTTTTTACTGGCCTGTATCATTTTCATTGGCATGTATCATATCATTATAAATCTATTAACCTGTCTGTATCATTTTTTACACAGAAACTACAAAATATGTAACAGAATTGGAATATATCATAATGCCTTAAACAAAATGTGCAAACTTACATTGTTATCTACACTTATTTGACATGATCATATTTACAACTCAAAATTACAAAACCTCTGTTCATATTCATATACAATATATAAGATTAAAACATAAAAAAAACTATTGTTGTTTTGGATTTTCATAAAAAGTTCAGAAGGCATTGGCCCAACGTGATCAGAGGTCATCAATTTCGCCTTTTGAGTATGGTGTTCCTTTATTTAACTCCTATAATTAGAACAAAGATTAAATTATGATAAGCTAAAAACAACAACATTAATTTAAGACGTATACATATATGGATTAAGCTAATACCTTAATCTTCATCCATCCTAGTGTAATGCCTTCTGAGACAATATGGAGTATATATCTCATTACATAATATCCACAAGAATGACTGTCAGATTGTTTTCGCCACTACAAATAATTTTCATTTATTTATGTCACACTAATACATACAAATAATATAATGTCAAAAAGCACAAGTAATATACTTACTTTAGGGTAAATATATTGGGGGTTTTTAAGCATATGATTTTTTATCGCATGATATTCCTCCATCACTCTACACATGTTTGTTAAAATTAAACATGAATAAAAACTATTTAATTCTATAGTTAAATTTGAGTATTAAAAATAATATCACTTACCCATTCAAAGTATTAACCATAATATTTGGCAACCCATAGTGCACTGAGCAAAAGACAACTATAACATTTTTCTTGGGACATATAACCAGTAGTTGCCAATGTAGGCTGCATAAACATTCAGAATCATTAATAATATGGATAAAATTGATTTATAAATGAAAAAACAAATTAATATATACTTACGTGCGGTAAAACGGGGCCATATAACAATCTTTGATGGCCCCTTTCTCCATCACCATCTCTTGTATGTAATTTTTTAAATTGTGTACTCGAGTATTATCCGCAATAGCAATCTTCATTGGATCTAAGAAACAATACTTATTTAAAAGACCTTTATCAACACAAAAATCGTGGATGTACCTGCAAGGTCAAATCTTTATGTTAAAGTACAAGAAAATATGAATATAAATAGAAATCAACATAAAGCTATACTTATGAGGTCCAAATTTGTAATACGAAATTGTCTAGGTACTCATTTCCCTTCAAAAAATCTTGTACAGAGTTCTTAAAAACTAGGAAGAGTTGCTCTGGATCATAACTTAAAGTACCTGTGAATGGATCTTCAAAATTCGGCAAAAGCATCTCTACTTGATGAATGCTATCTTGTGATGGAGGTGAGGGTTCAATACTGCACTGGTTGGCAGAAAAACTATGTGTCGCGCTCGTACCACCCAAAATTTTCTCAACCACATTCTTTTGAATTTCAAATTAATTGGAATTTGTGTGGCTGAGTATACCCAACGAACTCAATTTCTGCATCATAGGCCCAACATAAATACAATTCAAAATTAAAATACGCAAATAATAATAATAACAACAACATACAGCTTATACCTCAAGAACCTCGCGGGTACACTTATCAACATTCATCCTCTCTAGCTCCTCTTGCTCCTTCTGGACACTCTCCTGCACCTCCTGCAACAACCTCTCCTTCTCCTCCGTCCAATTCTCCCTCTCCTCCTTCCACTTCTCCCTTTCCTTCCCAATCTCAACAGCAACCATATTTGCAATCTCTCTCTTACTAATATTCTCTTTAGAATATTTATAACGTCCATAAAATGCCTTGAAGCCAACACCTCTACCAAGACCACAGACACGCACAGGATGCTCCTCGGTTCCAACTGCTTCTACCAAGATGTCATAACGACCTTGTGAAGTGAAAAGGCCGACATTGGCTTGTTCAACAAGATCATCCTACAACACATGTGAAATTTCATCTTTAACAAATTGATTTAACTAAAATAAATATTTTTGAAAAAAGTATCTACTTACAATCCTTTGAGCCACCTTGCTCGTAGCATCTGATGTGAACTCGTCGTCTTTTCTTTGACGTGCCCTCTTCTATATCTCGTGGCGTGATGGCAGAGATGGAGTGCGATCAAGACTCATAGAATCTCTCAGCTCTTCCTCCCTCTGTTTTCTTTTTTCTTCAAGCATCTTCTTTCCAAGTTTTTCATATCCTCCACGAGACAACCTACGTGGATATTTATTTCTATCTCGATTTTCTATTCCTTTTTGGCTCTTTTCCACGAAGGCAGGAGATTATCGAGACTCTACAAATTTCTCCCAAGTTTCTTTATAAATAAATGAATACACATCGTATGGACACTTTCTTTTATCTTTTTCATGTTTAATATAATCATGGGTGAGCTGTGTCTTAAAACCCCTCCAACGCTCACCATAATATGCAAGCAATTTCTTGTTCACGCGTTCATCATCATCTGGACTAACATTGTACACATCATATGTTTACACAATAGAGTTGTTATTAGTATTAGACAAAAAATACACTTGTAAAACAAATCATATAATTCAAAATAAATACCATAACATCCTTTCATATGTCATTTTTCAAATCACCGTCAACTTCGTGCCAACTATCTATCAAAATACTCACTTTACTTCTACCTTGTAACGCAATGTAACCCAAAAACTCACTAGCGTGTTCACCTTCAGGCCTGCCGGTTTCAGGATTAACAGTAATAAGGGGTTTCTCACCAGTTTCAAATGATTTTCTCACCCCTGTATACATCGCGGCACCTCTAGTTTTTATTGTGTTAACACAGTTTGCAACTAATGTTGTATGAGAGGTGCTTGTAGAATCAGCCATGACTATCAAGAGAATAACAAAAGTAGAAACAAATGGAAAAACATAGAAACAAAATGATCAATAGATAAACTAATATAGAAACAAATGGAAAAGCATAGAAACAAAATGATCAATAGACAAACTAACGCAAAAACCCTAAACAAAATGACTATCAAGAGACTATTTCATTGAAAAACAAAGTGATATATTTCTATGCTTCAGTGACAAACAAACCCGACGTTTGATTTTGATGGATATCTTTTGGAAGAGTTTTAACGAATATCTCTGCTTGAAAATCGCCTAGGGTTTTTTGCGAAATGAGATTGACGAACAAAGGTGACGTTTGAGAGTTGATAGGTAAATGAAAAGTTAAAAACTAGATAGTAGTCTAAACTAATTCATGCAAAACCCTATCATGTCGGATTTACCAAAAACCCGACGTGACACTCCTAATTTAAAATATAAAATATAAAAAAATACTATAACGCTATATTCTGCGAATTCATTTAAAAGATAACTAACGTCGGTTTTTTATAAACACCAAGGGGTTTGAATATATAAAATAAAATATTTAAATAAAATATTGATAATAGTATTTTGAAATTGTTAATAAATAAATAAGAATAAATTAAAAATGGAAGTTCGAAAGGCGCCAAGAGAGAAATACTCACTAAATAATTGAAAAAAAACTTAAAATGCAACAACTTGGTATCGAAGTGAGTTCCCTTATAGCTATTTTTCCTCGGTTGTAATAATAACCGATGACTTAAGTTTTTTACATAAATAAAAAAAAATCATAATATGACACTCCCAGGACTTATACCCTCGTTGTTTCATTATTCGAGGTGTAATCTTCGTTAACATGGTGCTCCCAAGACCTATACCCACATTTTTTCATTATTTGTGAAATAAGTTTCGTTATGAAAAGCGTTATTTGTAATGTATATATATATATATATATATATATATTAATTGTACTGTAGATGTGCATAACTATATCCGATTAATTTTATTTTATCTAACCAATTGGTTAGACATGATATCATTAATTTAGTTGTATATATCCAACAATTTTTTTTTTAATATTGGGTTAGGGAAGATATTCTTAATAATAGAGTATCTACACAACCAAAAATATAATTTTTTTTGGATAAAAAAAATACAGAAAAAAAAATATAATATTCTTTTGTACAAAAAAAATACAAAATAAAAATAGAGAAACTCTAATTGAATGCCACCTAAGTGAAGCTCTAATTGAAGAAAAATACTTGCATAAGAACAAGTATAACACGTGTATTTACAAACAATAAATAATATTTTTTTTATTAATTAAAAATAAAAAAAATAATATTTTCTCTCTCCTGCATAATAACCATCACTCCATGATTCCAATTAAAAACAAAATTAAATTTATAATAAATTAAAAAATTTCTCTCTTTTCATTTGTTGTTCTTAACAATAAAAATTTAAGAGCGTTTCCATGCAAGTTTTTCTCCTAATTGAATGCCACCTAAGCAATTTCTATTGAAAATGCACGAGAGAGCTCCGCGGGAATATCGTAATACTATATTACAGATATGTCAGCCTGTGCCATGCACGGGATTATTTTATTTTTTAATATTATTTATGTGTTTATTTTGATATATTATTTGAGTAATTTGGTTTAAAATTCTACGATAAAATTGAGATAGGTTTTGCATGATGGATTTAGAATTAACGATATTACAGAATAAAGCGAGATGAAGAGTATTACTTCGCTTTCCATTTTACACTATTATGAGATTGATTTTTTATCTCATCTTCATCCTCGAAACTATACAGTGATCCTATAAATATAAAATAATTATAAACTTCATTCTCAAATGAAAATATGCTCTGATTTTTCATGGCCTTAAGATTTTTTTGGGAGTGTACCCATAAAATTAAAATATACCATTTTTATTTTATTTTTCATCTCCAGCCAACTCTTTATACAAAATCTACATTAGGTTCATTGTCAAACACGAGATAATTTTTATTTTTTTCAATAATACTTATTTTCATATGTTATTTTTATTTTGAAGGTTGTCTATGTCTTTTTATTTTATTTTATATTATTTAGAAGGTTGTCTACGTTTTTTCAATTGTCTATGAGATTGATTTCTTTTAGTTTATTTGAGTATGAAAATACGATATATGTTTAAGCCCAGAACTCTGTAGGGACTTCATCAACAAAAAATAATTGTAAATTCTGGACTATTTTTTAAATGAATATTAACATACTTTAACTCACAAAGAAGCAATCTTCATGTGCAACACCCTCTAAACCCCCGCGCAATAATATGACATAATCAGAGTAAATTAGCATGCATTTCAAAACCAACACAAATACATCGGTCATGCTCATAACACACATTTAAAATCATGTTCCATACACTAATACATATGCATATCACAGCGGAATCATCTTCATTTCAAAATGATACCAAATAATAAATCTCATAACAATCTCATGCATTAATTAGCATTTAGGCACTAAGGCCAGTCGTCACATAAACTCCTACATAAGACATAATCAAAAGAGAGTATACAAATACCTCTTAAACAAAACATGAGTTCAAACATTTTCCCGTGTTACATGACCAGAGCATGACTCATTACATAAATATGGATAAACAAAGAACTAGCTCCTCCGACTAATCCTTGCAAGAAGCACCACTATCTTCGGTACCTGAGCGATGTTGTATAGAACATCATTTCAGCAGAAGGGTGAGAATTCATATCATTATAGAAATATACAATAATAATTAATGCACAACATACATACATACATTAATTGAATTCATCACACTTCACATAATAATGTATTCAACATTATTCAATCCAATTCACATGTTTACATATACAACATTGCTCAACAATCCACAATTCAAAGGTAATCAATCACAATTACCACAAATGTAACATTCACATCCATATTACATAACACACACCAAACACACATTCCACATTGACACGTGTGACTCAAGTGCAACTCAATGCAATATGCATATGTGGTACCAATTGTTATCCTTTACGGTTTTTACGTTTAAACCGCGTCCATCTCCAAGACAGATAACCACCAAAAATCCCTTCCTCTAAGCTTCAAACCAATCCTCTAGGTTTGGGACAAGTCACTAGCTTCCACGAAACTAGCAAACATTGCCTCTTGACAACAAATGATGTGTATGTGCAATCTCAACAGCCATATGCAATTAAGACCATCTCTCAATCTTAATTATACAAGCATATATCACATAATTCACCACATTTGAATTATTTCACCATTGCACAAACATACATATTTCATGTCATCAATCGCATACCATGCATTCCCATAGCATTAATCAACTCAACACATCATAATAACATATAGCAAAAATGCCCAACTATGTTATTCTCATTCATTATCAATTCACAACACACATATACACAAAATTCAAGTATCATGTTTTCATAAAAAAGCCATCCAAAGCCTATCCAATACATATCTAATAAATCATTAAAATTCATGGAAATCCCTTATAAATCATAAGCATATAGGACCCTGAAATTCTGGTATCAGACGTGTGATGTTAAGGTGCGATGTCACAACAACACACTTTGCACAATGGACAGCAATAACAGTAACAAAGCAACACAAAGAATTGTTCACCCAGTTCGGTTACAACCAACCTACTCTGGGGGCTACCAAGCCAGGGATGGAATTCACTACTTGTAGATATAATTTACAGACTCAACAACCCGTTGACAATCTCTTAAACTTATACTCTACTAATGACTTCCTACCTAAGAAACCACCTAGGTATGAGAACACTACTCAATCCCTTACAAACACTCAAAGAAACCACTTTGAGTACCCTTGATCTTGCTTCCTAGCTTTGATCAAGCAACCACTCTCTATTGCTTCACAGCTTCTAGAGAGGACAGAAACACAACACCTATTCAAACCCTAGAATAATGTAAATATAAGCACTCTAAACAAACTTTTGATACTAAGCCTCCAGCTCCTAATCTTCTGAATGTTTTCTGTCACTTTTTCCTTTGGTCTTGTGCGCTTTATATAGCTCCTTGAATTGGTCTTGGACCTGCTACAATATCTCCCAGATTTGTTATTTCAAACTGAATATTTAAAAAGATTTTCTCCTAAAATCTTTTTAAATCTTCAACCTTTTAAATCTCCTAAAAATCTGCACTAGATCTCCTATGCAGCAGAAAATATCTATCCCAAGATATTCGCATCAATGAGACAGCTTGCTCTCCACAATTCTAGCTAATACGTAACCCTAACAACATCACAACCTGATGTTATTAATTCTGCAGATCTAATGTCACAACATCGCCTATGTGACATCAGACATCCAACTTCAGCAAATACATACTTAACACAACCCAGTGTTAAATCTCAATGTTGCAACATCAGTACCTTGACATCAACATTGAATATACTTTGTTTTACTAAAATTCCAGCCAATCCAAGAACTAACAATCTCCCCCTTTGGCTAATTTTGGCTAAAACAATCTCTGCACCTTCAGAGACTTCAGTAGTGGAATAAACTTGAATAATTTCTGATTCTCCAAGCAGCATCTTTAATTTATAAAGACTTCACTTCACACAAAACTCTGCTGCAGCACCATCTTCAACAGCTACAATTTTCAACAATCAACAATGGTGCTCCCCCTCAAAACAAGAACCAGCATAACAGCTGTTCAGCAGATCAACAATTACTCCCCCTGAATATCACATCACTTTAGCAGCATTTGACATTTGTACTCTTTGATACTCTTGGCTCACTTGGCTATTTCTCCCTCTTTTTAGCCACAATTTGACAAACCTCAACAAGTTAAATCTCCTATGACACCTTGTACAAAACCATACTTCTTCTTTCAGCAATATCCACATTTTGAATATCCAGACATATTCTTCATCCATCCAGTTATGAAGGCTTCACACAATCATCCACAAGATCTGAAGCACACACACAATGTCAACACACACCAAGACAAATGTACAATTTATTCAAGGCCATGATTCAATCTTGTCTTCAGACATCTCCTCAGAAGCATGTGCGCGCAAGATTCAAACAATTTGCTTCATATGACTAGAACCATTCAAGGCCACACCAAAACACCAATCAACAACCTAATGCTATCTGACATTATATCCTCATAAGAGGCAACCAATCTTCACAAGAAATGCACCTTTGCTGCAAAATCCATAGACAAGTACTCCCCCTGTCATGATTAACAACCGCTCTAGATGGAGATGAACATTTGAGCACATTTTCTGAGTACATGCATTTTGGTACCACTGTCCCTTTCTCCAGAGGCTATCATACAATTCATCTTCACCATCCAAGGCAAACCTTCTACTTCATCATTCTCCCGTATGACTATGTAGATGCTCCTTAGATATAATGTAAGCACTAAGCTTCAGATCCAGAACAAAGACATCTTTCACCAAGGATACTCTTGACACTCTTGACACCAGGGTATTACATATGCTCCACTACTGGACTTACTATCAGCAAAATAATCCAAACTCAACACTGTGTCACAAACTCCACAAATTCTCAGTTTACTTATAAGCTTTACTGAGATCCAGTCTCTTCAAGAGATCACAATTCCTCCATCCTTACATCCACCAGTAGTTGTTGAAACTGGTGAAGTCTTCAAAGACAGTAGTCATGCTTTTCCAGAACAAGCTACTAAACACATGACCATAATCTCCACCTCTTCTGACCAAAAATGCTAGAGCATCCAACTCCACATGTCCAATCTTAATCATCTTCCAGATATAACCACCAGCAAACATGACGTTATAACATCTTTTGGGACATCAGCTTCTCATCACCATTCAAAGGACTCATTGCACAAAGAAGTCCTTCAAGAAGCTCCCAATAAAACACAGTCAGAGCAACTTATTCATACACACCTGAATACCATAAGTTCCCACACCCTCTCTGAACCATATCCTAGCAAACTCAACCATATCCAGAGTATCTATACCAAATTCTTTTTCCAGAACATACTTCCACCATTTTATGAAAAGCACAGGAATGTTATCTAGTATGGCCTTTTGAATTTTCTCAGAAGTTCTAACAACAACGGCTTCCTTCATTTGAGAGATATCCTGGACATTATCATCAGACTTATCTCTGATCTTCCTATTTCTGGAAGAGATGAACACTTTACTCCTGGATTTTGTAGTATCATCCACATAGATCTTCTGCTTATCAGTTCTCATCTTTGGAGGTGACTCAATAGCTTTCCTCTTTCTTGATTTCAGTCGTTTAGCAACCCCAGGAACCACTTTTGCAATTAGTTCATCATCACTTTTCTTTATTTTAAGGCTTGAAGTACCTTTCTTGACTTGAGATGTTTTAACATCAGCTCTAACATCTGAATCTTCCAACCTAAGGATTGTCAACCTGTGAAATTTTTCTTCTGAACTATAGGAGTCATTAGTCAGGTTATCATATTTCTTGGCCTTGCAAGTATTCAGCTCCCAACACTTCTTAAGGTCACAGCTTTTGATCCTTCCATCAGTATTGTTGACTCCTTCATCTTACTCACATAACTAACTACTCAAGTTGGCTTTTAACACATCATCTAACTTAGGAGTAACAGCACCATAAGTCATTAACCCAGATTGACTTTTCACCATACTTTCACACTTGATGTCACCATCTGATGTTACAAAATCATCCTTAACATCACTAGATAAGTTGTCCACTTGAGGTATCCACTGATATCAGTTATCTTTGGTCCTGAGACCCTTCATAACAACCTGATTATGCTCATCAGAAACCACACACTCATCTTTGGTGTAGTTAACTTTGTAACCTTCATCACATAGCTGACTTATGCTAATCAGATTAGCATTCAAACCTTGGACAAGGATCACACTATCAAGAGTAAGACCATCATGATTCTTCACTCTTCCAACTCCTTCTACTACTCCTTTTTCTCCATTGCCAAACACAACCTTATTTGCATGGCAAGGATTGAACTCCACCAACTGCTCCTTGGATCCAGTCATGTGCTTTGAACATCCACTGTCAAAGTACCATGCATCCATGGAAAAATGTCCATCTGAGGTATGAGCCAATAGACATGTGTCCTGAGCTTTAGGAACCCATTGTTTTACCACCTTGGGCTTGACCTCCTTCTGTCTGGGTTGGGGAGCAGAATTTGGATAACCATGAAGCTTGAAGCAAGAGGACTGCATATGTCCAAACCTGCCACAATAGAAGCATCTGACTCTATCATCTCTGAAGTGGTTAAACCTTCTGCCCCTTTGACGATGATACTGTTGGTGCTGCCACCCATAATGATTTCTCCTTCTACCATAGTTGGCCTGTCTTCTATGGTGCGGTTGTCTTCTCCTGTTCTGAGGATGCTGTCTCCTAGGCTGTCTCCTATGGTGATGAGGCTTCCTTCTACCATAGTACTAAGGCACAACATTGTTCTATTCATATCCATACCAGTTACCCTGATGTTGAGACATCTGATGAAACCTGTTCTGACTGAACCTGGCAGCTTGCATGCTCTTGTGATATTGGGGAGGCATATACTGACTAGCTCCTTGCGACTGCTTTCTCTTCTGATTAGGACCAGTCTTCTTCTCAATCTTCTTAGGTTGTGAAACATCAGCTTTCTTAGGTGTAGGATCCTGCTTCTTTGGCTGATGTTGAGACAAAAGTTGTGACACTCCCTTCTTTGAACCACTGAAGTGCTTTCTTCTGAAGTTCCCTTATCCTCAGCCACATGACCTATCCCAGCTTTGTCTCCAGCAGCTTTTTCTGTCTGAAGGATCTTGTCAAGTGTGTCTGTTCCATAGCTCAGCATCCTAACAGACTTGGTCATTTGATCAAGGTGAGCTCCAACTAGTACAACTTCATTTTCCAGGTCAGCTTTTTCATTCTCTAGCTGAGCAATCTGTTGCTTATGGCACTTGTTTTCTTGACAAATCTCAACACTTTTTAAACACAGCTCTTGATAGGTAGATGCTAACTCCTCATAAGTTATTTCTCCATCACTAGAATCATCATCAAAACCAACAGCTCCTGTTAATACTCTAACATGCTTTGCTGACTCACCTTCACTTTCACTATCAGAGTCAGACCAGGAAACTGTCATGCCCTTCTTCTGCTTTTTCAAGAAGGTGGGACATTCTTTCTTGACATGTCCATACCCTTCACACTCAAAGCACTGAACTCCTTTATCTTGGGTAGTTTTCTCTTCATCCTTTTCTTTTGACTTGCTGGTGTCAGAAGATATGTTATTGACATTAGGCTTGGAGTTATTATTCATTCTCTTGAATACTTTATTGAACTGTCTTCCCAACATAACTATGGCCTGAGATAGATCCTCCTGGGATTCAGAACTCTTTCCTTTTTCTTCTTCATCATTTGACACCAAGGCTATATTCTTTGGCTTCTTTTCTGGTTCTTCTTCATTCAAACCAAGCTCAAAAGTTTGAAGAGATCCAATGAGCTCATCAACTCTCATCTTGCTGATGTCTTGTGATTCTTCAATAGCAGTCACCTTCATCTTGTACCTCTTAGGAAGTGACCTAAGAATCTTCCTTACAAGCTTTTCATCTGACATCTTTTCACCAAGAGCACTGGAAGCATTAGCCAGCTCAAGAACATTCATGTGGAAGTCATGAATAGTCTCATCGTCCTTCATCTTCAGGCTTTCAAATTTTGATGTTAAAATCTGAAGTCTTTACATCTTAACTCTAGATGTTCCTTCCTGTGTAGCCTGCAAAATATCCCACACTTCCTTAGCAACTTCACAGGTATTGATTAACCTGAAGATATTCTTATCCACTCCATTGAAGATTGCATTTAGAGCTTCGGAATTTCCAAGGGCAGGCTCATCTTCTTCCTTGGTCCATTCTTCTTCAGGCTTTGGCTTTGAGGTGCCTTCTTTATCTTTGCCAGCATCATCTTTCTCACACACAACAGGTGCTTTCCATTATTTAATAATGGCCTTCCATGCCCTGCTGTCCAAGGATTTTAAGAAGGTAGTCATCCTTGGCTTCCAATAATCATAATTGGATCCATCCAAAATATGGGGTCTGTTGACGAATCCTCCAACTTCTTTGTCCATCTTTACACAAGAAAGTAACTTCCCTAGATCTCACCCAGAGACAGACAGGATGCCTGCTCTGATACCAATTGAAATTCTGGTATCAGACGTGTGATGTTAAGGTGCGATGTCACAACAACACACTCTGCACAATATGGACAGGAATAACAGTAACAAAGCAACACAAAGAATTTTTCACCCAGTTCGGTTATAACCAACCTACTCTGGGGGCTACCAAGCCAGGGATGGAATTCACTACTTGTAGATATAATTTACAGACTCAATAACCCATTGAGAATCTCTTAAACTTATACTCTACTAATGACTTCATACCTAAGAAACCACCTAGGTATGAGAACACTACTCAATCCCTTACAAACACTCAAAGAAACCACTTTGAGTACCCTTGATCTTGCTTTCTAGCTTCGATCAAGCAACCACTCTCTATTGCTTCACAGCTTCTAGAGAGGACAGAAACACAACACCTATTCAAACCCTAGAATAGTGTAAATATAAGCACTCTAAACAAACTCTAGATACTAAGCCTCCAGCTCCTGATCTTCTGAATGTTTTCTGTCACTTTTTCCTTTGGTCTTGTGCGCTTTATATAGCTCCTTGAATTGGTCTTGGACCTGCTACAATATCTCCCAGATTTGTTATTTAAAACTGAATATTTAAAACAGATTTTCTCCTAAAATCTTTTTAAATCTTCAACCTTTTAAATCTCCTACAAATCTGCACCAGATCTCCTATGCAGCAGAAAATATCTATCCCAAGATATTCGCATCCAATGAGACAGCTCGCTCTCCACAATTCTAGCTAATACGCAACCCTAACAACATCATAACCTGATGTTATTAATTCTGCAGATCTAATGTCACAACATCGCCTATGTGACATCAGACATCCAACTTCAGCAAATACATACTTAACACAGCCCAGTGTTAAATCTCAATGTTGCAACATCAGTACCTTGACATCAACATTGAATATACTTTGTTTTACCAAAATTCCAGCCAATCCAAGAACTAACAGACCCCAATCAATTAAATAAAAATATTAATATTTTTTATTCCAGACTGTGCTAAGCGCTAAATATGGCGCTAAATGGCGTCATTAAAAACCAGAAAAATTATTGTACGAACAGTCTCGGGTTTCCACGGGGTTCACCCCCAAAAATCCAGCCAATGCCTCGGCAATAACATAGTCATTCCTTCCTGCAACCATCTTCTTGAGATTTCCAATTAACCAACAATTCTCATCAGACAGACAATACCGATTGTGTCACATACACGTATTGAATACAAAAGGAATTAAACATATTAATAACCTGGCCAACTGGCCGGCCATGCTTTGATACCACTAATGTAACACCCTCTAAACCCCCGCGTAATAATATGGCATAATTAGAGTAAATTAGCATGCATATTGTAACACCTTTTTTCTACCCAACAAAATGACACAATAACACATAAAAATAATCAGAGTAACATCCCCAAAAAGGGCATTACATATCGTCACAAAACATCATAATAACCACCTGTCCCGTCACACGGGTTTTGCCATCATAAGTTAATTAAACACCACGCAGCGGAAAATCAAGTTTAAAACTAAACACTGTTATAGTTCAAAACTCCTCAAATAAAACTCATAAAAAAATCATGTCAACAAAAACAAAAGAACGAAGTCGTTCGACTCAAACGTCCTGACCCGATGTTACATATCAGAGCAAGACCCTCTAAATCGACGGAGAAATAAAAAATGCTTCAAAACTAAATCTTCATGCGCCAAGGAGCTAAACCTGATCACTTGCACGTTACCCACGTGGAGGCAACATTTAAAAAGGGTGAGTAATCACGAAATCAATATATAAGATATACGTAAAAGATAAAGCACAAGTAGCATCATCATCAATCACACACAACATCAAAACACATCAATGTAATGCAATGCCACATAGTATGCAATGCAACGTCAGAGTCATGCATGTGGTACCAACATTGTCATAATCGATGGACACAGGGCCATCACCCTCCAAAGATCCCCACCAATAGGATTGATTCTACACAAGAACTAGAGCACGTCATAAAACACTTCAATCCACATAATGGGATTGAAGCCACCCAAATGGACCGAAGTCCTACTATGCCATGAATGCATGATGCAAAATCGTCATAATAAACATCGTCATAATACCGTCATAGTTGCATCATCATTCATGAATTCATCATCAAACAAACATCATAACATCACATCAATTCGCACTCGTCAAAGTTTATCATTATAACTCACAATGCGTCATAGTTGGTTCATCACATAAAATCCCCGATTTTTATTTTATTCATCATCATTACTAGATTACTAGTGTCATATTATCTCATCATAGCCCTACGTCTCAAAGAAACCTCGTTACAAGCGAAATCGGGACAAAAATTGCAAAAACGGGAAAATCTGCCCATGTCCTTGCCCATACGCGTATGGACCACCCTGATACGCGTATGGCTCAAATTTCACTCCCACCCTTACGCGTATTGCCCTCTTCAATACACATATCAGCAAAGAGGTTCTTTCTCTCAATTCTCCTTCAGATCTCCTTACGCATAATGGCTAGCCCATACGCGTAAGGCACTTTTCCCAATCCTATACGCATAAGCATCACCTTTTACGCGTATTCCCTTTCTCCCTTAGTCTCCCATACGCGTATTGCCTTTTGGTATGCGTATTGCCCAACTTCCATACGCGTATGATACGCGTATCAGCAAAGGGCCGTGTCAGCCCTTGGGGACAGGTGCGTACGCCACGCGTATCACCTTGGGAGTGTCCCCGTTACGTGTATTGCCTTCCCCAGTACGCGTATTGCCTTCTCCATTACGCGTATTGCCTTCCCCCCTTATGCGTATCACCAGAGACTCCTCCAAAAACTCAGATTTCACATCTGAACGCAAAATCCCTCTTCCCACCACCTTCGATCTACCAGAAACAGCCTCAAATCATCTTCGATTCATCCCAGATCTAAGTTATTCATCCTACTTCATCATCTACATCAATTACCCTTAATTACTAAGTCTGAATTTAGTTATTATAAGGTTCGATTTACATATCTGGTTACCTAAAGTTCGTCACAGCATCAATTACACAGATTCAACATCATTGTAGCAAATCACACGGATTTCATCACAGAAAATCATATACATACAGGCACAAAATTTCATCACAAACTAGCATATAATCATCAGACACGAAAACACACAATTATCTCTACCTTAAACCCATATCAAACATATTAACCCGGATTACCCCCCATACCACGAAATTCCAGCAGAGATTCTTCGTTTTCAGGGGTTCTACGGTCGATTCCTCAATCTAGCCTCCTTTCCTCAGATCTCTAATCACTCCTTAGGGTTGAAAAATTCTGATCTCCAAATCCCAACTTTTCTCTTTTGTTAAACCTAAGGGTTTTGGGCCTTAATATCTGTTTACCATGTTATCCTCCACTAATCCCCTCAACATTACCGTCTTACCCTTAATGACCTCCTAATTATTTTAATTAACAATAATAATAATAATCTAAATAATATTCTAATTATTCAAATTATTTCAATATTATTATTAATAAAATAATCTAATTAAATTACTAACTCTAAGGTCTCCAAGTTCCCTTAACCCAAGGCTACCCCACAAAATCACATAATTCATCAACGTCACAAAGTCATCATAAAGCACCAAAACACCGCATAATCATAATAATTTAATAAATAAATATTATAATTATTTAGGGCGTTACAACTCTCCCCTACTTATAGAATTTTCGCCCTCGAAAATTACCTGAAGGAAACAAAGCCGGATACGACTCCTTCATCTGATCTTCACGTTCCCAAGCCCAACTTTCGCCAGCTGGTCCACCCCACAACACCTTCACCAAGGCTATGTCTTTACCCCACAATTGCTTCATTTCACGACCATCAATCCGCACAGGAAATGCTTCCACAGTCAGATTACCCCTCACTTATACATCATCCATCTGAATCACATGCGACTGATCTGGAATGTACTTCCTCAACTGAGACAAACGAAACACGTCATGTAAATTCGCAAGCGTCGACGATAAAGCAATCTGATAGGCTACCTCTTCTATCCTCTGCAAAATTTGGTAAGGACTAACAAAATGTGGAGTGAGCTTCCTAGACTTCAAAGCTCGACCCACCCCAGTCACTGGCGTCACCCTCAAAAACACGTGATCTCCCTCTTAGAATTCAAGTGCTTTCCTCCTCTTATCATGGTAACTCTTCTGACGACTCAGCGAAGCTTTCATCCTTTCTTGGATCATCTTAATCTTCTCAGTCGTCTCTTGCACAATTTCAGGTTCGAGTACAACACTCTCACCTGACTCATACCAACACAAAGGAGTCCTACACTGTCTCCCATACAAAGCTTCATAGGGTGCCATTCCAATACTAGCATGAAAACTATTGTTGTACGTGAACTCAATCAACGGTAAATGGCTATCCCAAGATCCTCCATGATCCAACACACAAGCCCTCAGCAAATCCTCTAAAGATTGGATAGTTCTTTCTGTCTGACCGTCCATCTGCGGATGATATGCTGAACTCATCCTCAACTTAGTACTCAAAGCCTCTTGCAAACTCTTCCAGAACCTCGATGTAAATCTCAGATCCCTATCTGACACAATACTTAAAGGTATCCCATGCAACTTCACAATCTCTGCAATGTATATCTCGGCTAACTTCTGCATAGAATGATTAATCTTCATCGGCAAGAAATGAGCCGATTTAGTTAATCTACCCACAATCACCCAAATGGAATCATTTCCCTTAGCAGTCTTCGGCAATCCCACCACAAAATCCATGGAGATACTATCCCACTTCCATTCTAGAATTCTCAACGACTTCATCATACCTAAAGGCTTCTGATGCTTAATCTTCGACTTCTGACAAGTCAAACACGCATAGAAAAACTTCGCAACATCCTTCTTCATACCTGGCCACCAAAACAACTTTTTCAAATCCTGGTACATCTTCGTAGCACCGGGATGAATACTCAACCTACTTTGGTGTCCTTCTTCTAGAATATTCTTCTTAATATATGGAGCATCTGGGACACACACCCTGTCTCTGAACATCATCACCCCATTCTCATCAATCCAGAATTCACCTTCGTTACCTTGGTTAATCAATGTCAACTGGTCAACCAACTTCAAGTCAGATTGTTGTCCCACTCGGATCTCTTCCAGGATACCACTAGTTAACTTCAACATTCCCAACTTCACACTATCAGGAGTTGCTTCACACACTAAACTCAAATCTCAAAATTGTTCAAGTAACTCCAACTCTTTCACCATAAGCATCGACATATGCAATGACTTTCTGCTCAATGCATCAGCCACTACATTTGCTTTACCCGGATGGTAATTCAAATCAAAGTCGAAATCCTTCAACAATTCCAACCACCTTCGATGCCTCGTATTCAGCTCCTTCTGATCAAACAAGTACTTCAAACTTTTATGATCGCTGAACACTTCGAATCTAGAGCCAAATAGATAATGTCTCCAAATTTTCAACACAAATACCACAGCTGCCAATTCTAAGTCATGGGTGGGGTAATTCACTTCATGAACTCTCAACTGTCTAGAAGCATAAGCAATACATTCTGCATTAGTACTCCTCCAAGACCCATCTTCGATGCATCACAGTACACTACAAAAGATTCATTTGGATTAGGCAAAATCAACACTGGAGCAGTAGTCAACCTCTTCTTCAATTCCACAAAGCTATCTTCACAAGCTACATCCCACACAAAAGCTTGACCCTTTCGAGTCAATTGAGTCAAAGGTAATGCCAACTTAGAAAAGCCCTCAATAAACTTGCGGTAATAACCCGCCAATCCCATAAAACTTTGTATCTCAGTATCAGACTCTGGAGTCTCCCACTGTAATACAACATCAATCTTCGAAGGATCAACAATAATTCCACCACTGGAAATCACATGGCCAAGGAAACTCACTTCCTTCAACCAGAACTCACACCTCGACAGCTTTACATACAACTTCGTCTCTTTTAATATTTGCAACACAGTCCTCAAATGCTCAGTATGCTCTTCTTCCGATTTAGAATATATCTTAATATCATCAATGAAGACCACAACAAACTGATCCAAATATTCATGAAATATCTGATTCATATACTCCATGAACACACCAGGTGCATTGGATACACCAAACGGCATCACAATGTATTCATAGTGTCCATACCTCGTCCTGAAAGCCGTCTTCGGAATATCATCAGGCTTAACTCGAATTTGATGATAACCCGACCTCAAATTAATCTAGCTGAATACACAGACACTTACTAGCTGATCCATCAAATCTTCGATTCTTGGTAGTGGATACTTATTTTTGATAGTCACTTTATTCAACTGCCGATAATCAACACACAACCTCATACTTCCATCCTTCTTCTTCACTAACAGCACATGAGCACCCCACAGAGAATCACTTGGTCGAACAAACCTCTTCTCAAGCAGCTCTTCCAACTCTTTCTTTAATTCACTTAACTCAGAAGCAGACATCCGGTAAGGAGCCATTGACACCGGACTCGTACCTGGTACCAAGTCCAATGCAAACTCTACTTCATGTTCTGGAGGCAAATCACTGATGTCGTCTGGATACACCTCTGGAAATTCATAGACAACAGGAAACTCCACACCTCCGGCTTCACGATCAATCTACAATAATGCAAACATTGCAAACACCAAGGCTTCATCTTCTTGAAGTTCGTCCACTTGCTTAGCAGACAAGAACATCAACTCTCCACCATCCCCAAACATAGGAAACTCTACTGTCTTGTTATAACAATTGATATGAACACGGTTGAACTTCAACCAGTTCATTCCAAATATTACATCGATTTGGTGTAAGGGTAAGCACACCAAATCCATCACAAAACTCTTCTAAAAAATTGTCACAGGATATCTCAAATACACAAAAGTAGTAGTAACAGAATCATTAGCTGGGGTTTCTATTACCATGTTACTATTCATATCAGATAACTTCATACCCAATCTATTAGCACATTTAAGCGAGATAAAAGAATGAGTAGCACCAGTATCAATAATAGCAACCAACTCGATATTATGAATAAAACAAGTACCTCGAATAAGGTTGTCCTTCTCTGGCACCTCGACACCACTCAAAGCAAACATACGGCCACTGGTCTAAGCGGCAGTAGCGGTCTTCTTCGGCTTCTGACACTGAGTACTAATGTGACCCTTCTCCCCATAATTGAAACAGGTTGGGCCATCATCTTTGCAATTAGTAGCTCTATGCCCCTTCTTACCACATATGTAGCACCTCAACACATTATTGGTGCAACCATCAGCATGGTGACCTTGCTCGCCACACTTGTAACACTTTCCAGTAGCGGGAGCTGCTCCCCCACTTGTCCTTTTCCCATCTGAAGCCTTCTGCTTCCCTTTGTCAGCTGAAGTCATATAAGGTTTACCCCTATACTGCCCCTTCTTCTCACTCAGCTGCTTGTAGTGAGTAGATCGAGCTCGGCTATCCTCGTCGTAGATCCTACTCTTATCCACCAGCTCAGTAAACTTGCGAATCTGTTGGTATCCAATACCCTGCTTGATCTCTGGTCTCAGCCCATTCTCGAACTTGAGACACTTGGACATCTCAGCATCAGCACGGTTGTAATGAGGACAGAACTTTACCAGCATCTCAAACTTTGCAGCATACTCTTCCACAGTCATGTCTCCTTGCTTCAGCTCAAGGAATTCCACCTCTCTTTTGCCACGAGCATCCTCAGGAAAATACTTGCCTAGAAACTCCTGCTTGAACACAACCCAGGTAATCACAGTGCCAACATCTTCCAGTCTCTGACGAGTGTTATCCCACCAGTCCTCAGCCTCTTCTTCCAGCATATGCGTCCCAAACTAAACTTGCTGTGCATCAGTACACCCCATCACCCGGAAGATCTTCTCAATTGCCTTTAGCCACTTGTGTGCACTTGCTGGGTCATGAGTACCCACAAAATTCGGTGGATTATTCCTCTTGAACTCCCCCAAAGCACAAAACTCATATGGAATTCCACCATTCGAATTGAGTTGCGTCACCACTTTAGCAACTGATTCCAAAGCATCAGCAATAGCACGGTTATTTCTTCCAGCCATCCTGCACACCACCAACAAGGTTAGAAGGAATAAAACATCGGCATTGTACACATACTCATCAACTGACAGGGGACTGACATCACGTAAAAACCTAGCTGAACGGACCAACCAGGCTCTGATACCACTAGTGTAACACCCCACTTTCCCATTTTACAAAAGAAGTAAATATTACGAAAATAATCAGAGTTACGACCAAAAAGTAGGATGCTACATCATTAAAACCAACAACAAAACTCCTTTTTCATTAATAAGCAGCGAAAATAATTGTTTTATTCAAAATACGACAATTTGCCAACAACACCAAAAATCCACATAAATCGTGGTCCACCAAAGTTTCAAATAAAGAATGATACGTAACAAATCAATAAAGAATAACAAATGACGAAAAACTCCCAAAATCCCGTGTTATGTATCAGAGCGACTCCTAAGACTCGATCAAGCAACACGTACTCCATGCACACTCAAGTACCTGGATTATTTGTACTTTCGAAGAAGCACAGACGCAACAAACAACAAAGGGGTGAGAACTACATTCAATAAATAACGGTGTATAATACATGCTAAAGGTAGTACTCACACAATCATATAACGAAAACATACCATCACGACATACTTGTCAATTTCATTCAAATTTCACCAAACACATAATAATGCAATGTGACTTAAAACATTGACACAATGCATGTGGTACCAATATCACCATGGTTCATTCAATCGAACCTGGATAAATCATATACACCCCTACTTGGCAATGATTTATCTCCACCACACTCCACATTAGAGTTCGGATGAATCACATACACTCCTCCTGAGCAATGATTCATCACCACCGACACCATGAATGCATGACAGTAAAAATGCACATAACACACATGTATGACAATAATCATACAACTTCCCGATCCTCTTGATCACACGTGAGATACCTGCTCACCACCACATACATCACAACAAGGAATTCCTCACATAACATTCAATTAGTTAAACATCTAATTAATTCACTAAAATTACTAAATTAATTAATTTCATCACTAATTACACATTTCTCAGCTTCTGGCATCTATCCCCAACCTCTCAAACCAAAAGGAATCACTTCGTACGCGAAAACGGGAAAGAAATCGCGAAACGGCAAAATTATGCACTCTCGCTGGCCATACGCGTATTGCCCTGTGCCATACGCGTATTGCCAGCTCGCTCACCCAGACCATACACGTAATGCCCCAATTCCCTACACCATTACGCGTAATGCCTCCACCAGTACGCGTAATGCCCAAACTTCCATACGCGTACTGTTACGCGTACGGGCAGAGGGTCGTGCCAAGCCTCCTTTTGGCCCTCCCATACGCGTATTGACCACCTCCATATGCGTATTGACCTACCTGATTCGCGTATTTCCAGATCTGTTACGCGAACTGGATTTCTCCACACCAGTCCATGTTCTGCTACGGGGTCCTCACTTTTCCACTCCAATTCAGTCCTAAACTTGTTTCTACATCAATTTTAGGCCCTATCTTTCATCTTACATCTTTCACCTATCATTACTACTCAAAATTACAGGTCTTAGATCTAATTCGTTCTCTCAACCTGCACAAAAATCAGTTCTGCAACACCAACACTCACATAGCAGCAACGACACCATATTTTTACACATAAATCATGACAAAATAAATCGATTCATGCAATGTTCAACATAATTTTAACCATACAACAACAGATTCATAACACAGAATATATTCATATGAATTCCTACGGGGTTAAGGACTCCCCACTACCCTTTCATGATCATACCACCAATATTGAAATATATTCTCCCCCCTTACCTCGAAATTACTCAGAAATTCCTGCGAAAATTGATTCTTCCAAAGCCCTAGTTCTTCCTTGTTCTTCCTCTCCCTAGCCCTTCTCTATGTGAAAATTCTAATTATGATTAATCCTCCTCACTAACCCTCACTAATTCTGTTTAATTACTAAACTGTCCTTATTTTTCTCTACAAGCCCATTATCTAATTAATTAAATCAGATTTTGAATTTAATAGAAATAATAATATTACTAGTAATGCTACTCACATAATAATTATAATAATACTAGTAATAATAATAATAATAATAATAATAATAGTAATAATAATAATAATAATAATAATAATAATACTATTACTACTATACCCCAAAATTAATCCCGACACCTCCAATCTACCCGTCCCACTAAGGACTCCACGCCTACGCGCTCAACCACACACACCCTTAACAAGGCCAAACAACAGAAAAATAACACGACGATCAAATACTTTAAATTGGGGTGTTACAACTCTCCCCCTCCCCCCCTTAAATTATTTTCGTCCTCGAAAATGTACATGATGGAAATAGCTCCGGATACGACTCTCGTATCCTGCTCTCTAGCTCCCAGGTCACACTTCCTCCAGCAGCTCCTCCCCAAGCTACTCTCACCAAAGGAATCTCCTTCCCTCTGAGTTGTTTCATCTTACGATTCTCGATCCTTATCGGTATTGCCTCCACAGTAAGATTATCTCTAATCTGCACCTCATCCCTCTGGATAACATGAGATGGATCAGATACATACTTTCGAAGTTGCGACACATGAAACACGTCATGCAAGTTCGAAAGTTCAGGCGGCAACGCCACCCTATATGCAACTGCGCCCACTCTTTGCAAGATCTGATACGGTCCAATAAACTTAGGATCCAGCTTCTTCGACTTCAATTCACGCCCAACACCGGTCACTGGGTTGACTCTCAGGAACACGTGGTCACCTTCACTGAATTCCAAGTCTTTCCTCCGATTATCATGATAACTTTTCTGCCTACTCTGAGACGTTTTCATCTTCTCGCGGATCATCTAAATTGTCTCAGTAGTCTGTTGCACAATTTCTGGTCCAAGCACCACATTCTCACCAGTCTCATACCAACACAGAGGCGTCCTACACCTCCTACCATACAAAGCTTCGAAAGGTGTCATTCCAATACTAGAATGGTAACTATTATTATACATGAACTCGATCAATGGCAAATGAGTATCCCACGCACCACCTTTTTCCAACACACAAGCTCTCAGCAAATATTCCAACGACTGAATAGTCCTCTCTGACTGACTATCGATCTGTGGATGATAAGCCGAGCTCAACTTCAATTTAGAGCCCAAAGCTTCCTGCAGACTCTTCCAAAATTCTGAAGTAAACCTCGGATCTCTATCCGATACTATGCTCGACAGAACACCATGCAGCTTCACAATTATTCTGATATAAATCTCCGCCAGCTTTGACAACGGAAAACTGATGTTAATTGGTATAAAATGTGAAGATTTAGTAAGTAGATCCACCACTACCCAAATAACATCAAAGCCTTTCGCCGTATTTGGCAAACTAGTAACAAAATCCATAGTAATAATGTCCCACTTCCATTCTGGAATTTCCAACGGTTGCATTAACCCCGACGGTTTCTGGTGTTCCACCTTTGACTTCTGACATATCAAACAAGCATAAACAAACTGAGATGTGTCCCTCTTCATACCGGACCACCAAAATAACTTCTTCAAGTCATGATACATTTTTGTAGCTCCCGGATGGATACTCAAGCTACTCCAGTGACTTTCCTCTAAGATTGCCTTTTTCAATTCCACATTATCTGGTACACAAATTCTGCCCCGGAATCTCAACACACCAACATTATCCACTTTAAAATCATTATCAGGATAACCTCCTTCTGTAGGTATCAAGTCCACTAGC
Source organism: Lathyrus tuberosus (assembly GCA_022829125.1). Classification (NCBI taxonomy): domain Eukaryota; kingdom Viridiplantae; phylum Streptophyta; class Magnoliopsida; order Fabales; family Fabaceae; genus Lathyrus; species Lathyrus tuberosus. Next base: position 2,228,572 of record JALAZF010000396.1, on the reverse strand, counting down.
TTCACATCAAGTCTCTGGTTTTCCTTAATCACATCCAAAAAGTCATTATTCACCTTAAGCATACCCAATATAACACTCTCCGATGTAGTTTCACAAACCATACTCAACTCTCTAAACTGTTCAATCAACTCTATTTCTTTTACCATTAATGCCGACATATGAATTGTCTTCCGACTTAGTGCATCTGCTACCACATTAGCTTTCCCCGGATGGTAGCTCAAATTAAAATCATAGTCTTTCAAGAACTCTAACCATCTCCTCTGCCTCATATTCAATTCCTTCTGATCGAACAAGTACTTCAGACTTTTGTGATCACTGAATACTTCTAATCTCGATCCATACAAATAATGTCGCCAAATTTTCAATACAAAAACCACCGCAGCTAATTCAATATCATAAGTAGGATAATTCCTCTCACGTACCCTCAATTGCCGCGAAGCATATGCCACCACCTTGCCATCTTGCATCAACACTCCGCCTAATCCCAACTTAGACGCATCACAATATACCACAAAAGGTTCACTTGGACTTGGTAGAATTAACACCGGCGCCGTAGTCAATTTCTTCTTCAATTCCTCAAAACTTTCCTCATAAGCCGCATCCCAAACAAAAGCTTGATTCTTTCTGGTTAACTGAGTCAATGGTAACACCAAATTAGAAAACCCTTCAATGAATCTTCTGTAGTAACCTGCCAAACCCAAAAAGCTTCTAATTTCAGTTGCTGTCTTCAGAGCTTCCCACTGAAGTAATGCACTTACTTTAGATGGATCCACCGCTATGCCATCACCAGAAATAACATGACCCAAGAAACTCACGGTCTTCAACCAGAATTCACATTTCGAGAACTTTGCAAACAATTTATTATCTTTCAATACCTGTAATGCAATTCTCAAGTGTCCTGCATGATCTTCGCCAGACTTAGAATAAATCAGTATGTCATCAATGAATACCACAATAAACTGATCCAGATAAGAGTGAAAGATACGATTCATATACTCAATAAACACACCCGGCGCATTAGACACTTCGAAAGGCATCACTGCATATTCATAATGTCCATAGCGAGTTCTGAACGCAGTCTTCTGAATATCATATTCCTTTACTCTAATCTGATGGTAACCCGACCTCAAATCAATTTTGCTGAAAACATGAGCTCCCACAAGCTGATCCGTTAAGTCATTAATCCTCGGAAGTGGATACTTATTCTTAATGGTCACTTTATTCAGCTGACGATAATCAATGCACAGGCGCTTACTACCATCCTTCTTTTTCACCAACAACACTAGAGCTTCCCATGGCGACACACTCGGCCTAATAAACTTCTTATCGAGCAACTCCCCAATCTGAGATTTCAACTCTGCCAATTCTGATGCAGACATCCTGTACGGTGCCATTGATATAGGTCTAGTACCAGGAACAAGATCAATGGTAAATTCAACTTCTCTTGTCGGAGGTAATTCAGTAATATCATCTGGAAACACTTCAGGAAATTCACTCACCACCGGTAACTCATTAACTGAAGTCTTGCTTTCAACAGATAACGAGGCAAACACTGCAAACATCTTCATCCTCCAACAACGTCCTCAACTCTCTGCTAGACAAGGAATTCGTTAATGCTTCCTCTTCAGGAGTATGAAACAGTAACATCTTCCTAAAGAAATCAATGTAAACCCCGTTGAACTCCAACCAGTTCATCCCCAGAATAACATCGAGATTACCGAGTGGCAAACAAATCAAGTCCACTCTGAAATCTCTACCAAACATAGTCAACGGACACTTCAAACACACCAAAGAAGTGACCACTGAACCCATAGACTGAGTCTCAATCGTCATCCTCTAATCTAGAGTAGACGACACAATTCCTAATCTCTTCACACAATCAACAGAAATAAACGAGTGGGTTGTACCCATGTCAATGATAGCAATCAAAGGAATATCATTAATAAAACAAGTACCTTTGATGGAACGTTCCTCATCGGTGGTTTGGGCTCCCACCACGGCAAACACTTTTCCACCGGCCTGAGACTTCTTTGGCTTCTCACAGTGAGTGCTGATATGATCCTTCTCTCCACAGTTATAACAGGTAGGCATAGTGGCTTTACAATCCGCTATCACATGACCTGGTCGCCCACACTTGAAACACTTCTTTACTTCATTCGGACAATTATTAGCACGGTGACCCACGCCACCATATCTGAAACACTTGAGAGTATCAGGAACCACACCTCCTTCTTTTGGTTTCTTTCCAGCCGCAGCTTTCTATTTCCTCTTATCAGTTGGAGCACTGTAAGGCATACCCCCAAATCTCTGCTTACCCTTTTTATCATTCACAGCTTTGTAATGGGGAATTCTGGCTCTGTTATCATTGTCATAGATCCTGCTTCTGCTTACCAGCTCTGGATAATTCCTTATTTTTTGACAAGCAATGCATAGTTTGATCTCGGGACGCAGCCCATTCTCAAACTTCAAGCATTTCGAAGTCATAGCCTCTTTCGTATTGTAATGAGCACAATACTGCACCAACTCTTCAAACCGAGCAGCATATTCAGCAACTGTCTTATCACCTTGTTTCAGCTCCAGAAATTCAATCTCCTTTGCACTACAAATATCTTCCGGAAAGTACTTTTCCAGAAACTCAGCCTGAAACACCGTCCAAGTAATCTCAGTCCCTGCAGCTTCCAACCTCTGAAGACTATTGTCCCACCAGGCTTCAGCCTCTCCCTCTAGCATATGAGTGCCAAACCGCACCTTCTGAGCATCACTGCATCCCATGGTCCTGAAGATCTTCTCAACAGCCTTCAGCCATTTCTGTGCAGCCTCTAGATCCAAAATACCTCCCTCATATGTAGGCGGCTTATTGCTCTGAAACTGTGCTAAGTCGCAGAACTGCGCACCCCTAGCCTGATTGGTGTTCTCTACCATTTGTGCCATGGCTTGCATAGCAGCAGCAAGAGCGACATCATTCCTTCCTGCCATATTGCTCAACAATCAACATACGGTTAGAACACACAATCTACTCCTATTCTAAGGACATACTCTACTACGACACCTGGCCGGACGGACCGACCTGCTATGATACCAATTATAACACCCCACTTTCCCATTTTACAAAAGAAGTAAATATTACGAAAATAAATAGAGTTACGACCAAAAAGTAGGATGCTACATCATTAAAACCAACAACAAAAACTCCTTTTTCATTAATAAGCAGCGGAAATAATTGTTTTATTCAAAATATGGCAATTTGCCAACAACACCAAAAATCCAAATAAATCGTGGTCCACCAAAGTTTCAAATAAAGAATGATACGTAACAAATCAATAAAGCATAACAAATGACGAAAACTCCCAAAATCCCTTGTTACGTATCAGAGCGACTCCTAAAACTCGATCAAGCAACACGCACTCCAGGCACACTCAAGTACCTGGATTATCTGTACTTCCGAAGAAGCACAGACGCAACAAACAACAAAGGGGTGAGAACTACATTCAATAAATAACAGTGTATAATACATGCTAAAGGTAGTACTCACACAATCATATAACAGAAACATACCATCATGACATACTTGTCAATTTCATTCAAATTTCACCAAACACATAATAATACAATGTGACTCAAAACATCGACACAATGCATGTGGTACCAATATCACCATGGTTCATTCAATCGAACCTAGATAAATCACATACACCCCTACTTGGCAATGATTTATCTCCACCACACTCCACATTGGAGTTCGGATGAATCACATACACTCTTCCTGAGCAATGATACATCACCACCGACACCATGAATGCATGACAGTAAAAATGCACACAACACACATGTATGACAACAATCATACAACTTCCCGATCCTCCTGATCACGCGTGAGATACCTGCTCACCACCACATACATCACAACAAGGAATTCCTCACATAACATTCAATTAGTTAAACATCTAATTAATTCACTAAAATTACTAAATTAATTAATTTCATCACCAATTACACATTTCTCAGCTTCTGGCATCTATCCCCAACCTCTCAAACCAAAAGGAATCACTCCGTACGCGAAAACGGGAAAGAAATTGCGAAACGACAAAATTCTGCACTCTCGCTGGCCATACGTGTATTGCCCTGTGCCATACGCGTATTGCCAGCTCGCTCACCCAGACCATATGCGTAATGCCCCAATTCCCCACACCATTACGCGCAATGCCTCCACCAGTACGCGTAATGCCCAAACTTCCATACGCGTACTGTTACGCGTACGGGTAGAGGGTCGTGCCAAGCCTCCTTTTGGCCCTCCCATACGCGTATTGACCACCTCCATACGCGTATTGACCTACCTGATACGCGTATTGCCAGATCTGTCACGCGAACTGGATTTCTCCACACCAGTCCATGTTCTGCTACGGGGTCCTCACTTTTCCACTCCAATTCAGTCCTAAACTTGTTTCTACATCAATTTTAGGCCCTATCTTTCATCTTACATCTTTCACCTATCATTACTACTCAAAATTACAGGTCTTAGATCTAATTCGTTCTCTCAACCTGCACAAAAATCAGTTCTGCAACACCAACACTCACATAGCAGCAACAACACCATATTTTTACACACAAATCATGACAAAATAAATCGATTCATGCAATGTTCAACATAATTTTAACCATACAACAACAGATTCATAACACAGAATATATTCATACGAATTCCTACGGGGTTAAGGATTCCCCACTAACCTCTCATGATCATACCACCAATATTGAAATATATTCTCCCCCCTTACCTCGAAATTACTCAGAAATTCCTGCGAAAATTGATTCTTCCAAAGCCCTAGTTCTTCCTTGTTCTTCCTCTCCCTAGCCCTTCTCTATGTGAAAATTCTGATTATGATTAATCCTCCTCACTAACCCTCACTAATTCTGTTTAATTACTAAACTGTTCTTATTTTTCTCTACAAGCCTATTATCCAATTAATTAAATCAGATTTTTAATTTAATAGAAATAATAATATTACTAGTAATGCTACTCACATAATAATTATAATAATACTACTACTACTAATAATAATAATAATAATAGTAATAATAATAATAATAATACTATTACTACTATACCCCAAAATTACTCCCGACACCTCCAATCTACCTGTCCCACTAAGGACTCCACGCCTACGCGCTCAACCACACACACCCTTAACAAGGCCAAACAACGGAAAAATAACACGACGATCAAATACTTTAAATTGGGGTGTTATAACTAGTGTAACACCCTTTTTCTACCCAACAAAATGACACAATAACACGGAAAAATAATCAGAGTAACATCCCCAAAAAGGGCATCACATATCGTAACAAAACATCATAATAACCACCTATCCCGTCACACGGGTTTTGCCATCATAAGTTAATTAAACACCACGCAGCGGAAAATCAAGTTTAAAACTAAACACTTTTATAGTTCAAAACTCCTCAAATAAAACTCATAAAAAAACATCATGTCAACAAAAACAAAAGAACGAAGTCGTTCGACTCAAACGTCCCGACCCGATGTTACATATCAGAGCAAGGACGGAGAAATAAAAAATGCTTCAAAACTAAATCTTCATGCGCCAAGGAGCTAAACCTGATCACCTGCACGTTACCCACGTGGAGGCAACATTCAAATAGGCAGGGTGAGTAATCACGAAATCAATATATAAGATATGCGTAAAAGATAAAGCACAAGTATCATCATCATCAATCACACACAACATCAAAACACATCAATAACATCAATGTAATGCAATGCCATATAGTATGCAATGCAATGTCAGACTCATGCATGTGGTACCAACATCATCATAATCGATGGACACTGGGCTATCACCCTCCAAAGATCCCCACCAATAGGATCGATTCTACACAAGAACTAGAGCACGTCATAAAACACTTCAATCCACACAATGGGATTGAAGCCACCAAAATGGACCGAAGTCCTACTATGCCATGAATGCATGACGCAAAATCGTCATAATAAACATCGTCATAGTTGCATCATCATTCATGAATTCATCATCAAACAAACATCATAACATCACATCAATTCGCACTCGTCAAAGTTTATCATTATAACTCACAATGCGTCATAGTTGGTTCATCATATAAAATCCCCGATTTTTATTCTATTCATCGTCATTACTAGATTACTAGTGTCATATTATCTCATCATAGCCATACGTCTCAAAGAAACCTCGTTACAAGCTAAATCGGGACAGAAATCGCAAAAATGGGAAAATTTGCCCATGCCTCTGCCCATACGCATATGAACCACGTTGATATGCGTATGACTCAAATTTCATGCCCACCCTTATGGGTATTGCCCTCTTCAATACGCGTATCAGCAGAGAGGTTCTTCCTCTCAATTCTCCTTCAGATCTCCTTACGCTTAATGGCTAGCCCATACGCGTAAGGCACTTTTCCCAATCCTATACGCATAAGCATCACCTCTTACACGTATTACCTTTCTCCCTCAGTCTCCCATACACGTATTTCCTTTTGGTACGCGTATTGCCCAACTTCCATACGCGTATCAGTAGAGGGCAGTGTCAGCCCTTGTAGACAGGTGTGTGTGCTACGCGTATCACCTTGGGAGTGTCCTCGTTACGCGTATTGCCATCCCCAGTACGCGTATTGCCTTCTCCATTACGCGTATTGCCTTCCCCCTTACGCGTATAACCAGAGACTCCTCCAAACACTCAGATTTCGCATCTGAACGCAAAATCCCTCTTCCCAGCACCTTCAATCTACCAGAAACAGCCTCAAATCATCTTTGATTCATCCCATATCTAAGTTATTCATCCTACTTCATCATCTACATCAATTACCCTTAATTACTAAGTCTGAATTTAGTTATTATCAGGTTCGATTTACAGATCTGGTTACCCAAAGTTCGTCACAGGATCAATTACACAGATTCAACATCATTGCAGCAAATCACACGGATTTCATCATAGAAAATCATATACATACAGGCACAAAATTTCATCACAAACCAACATATAATCATCAGACACGAAAACACACAATTATCTCTACCTTAAACCCATATCAAACATATTAACCCGGATTACCCCCCATACCTCAAAATTCCAGCAGAGATTCTTCGTTTTTTGGGGTTCTACGGTCGATTCCTCAATCTAGCCTCCTTTCCTCAAATCTCTAATCACTCCTTAGGGTTGAAAAATTCTGATCTCCAAATCCCTACTTTTCTCTTTTGTTAAACCTAAGGGTTTTGGACCTTAATCTCTGTTTACCGTGTTATCCTCCACTAATCCCCTCAACATTACCATCTTACCCTTAATGACCTCCTAATTATTTTAATTAACAATAATAATAATCTAAATAATATTCTAATTATTCAAATTATTTCAATATTATTATTAATAAAATAATCTAATTAAATCACTAACGCTAAGGTCTCCAAGTTCCCTCAACCTAAGGCTACCCCACAAAATCACATAATTCATCAACGTCACAAAGTCATCACAAAGCACCAAAACACTGCATAATCATAATAATTTAATAAATAAATATTATAATTATTTAGGGCGTTACACATATCAAAAGAGGGCGTCACACGTTTTTCAAAACCAACACAAATACACCGGTCATACTCATAACCCGCATTTAAAATCATGATCCATACACTAATACATATGCATATCACAGCAGAATCATCTTCATTTCAAAATGATACCAAATAATAAATCTCATAACAATATCAAGCATTAATTAGCATTTAGGCACTAAGGCCAGTCGTCACATAAACTTCATCATAAGACATAATCAAATAAAAGAGAGTATACAAATATCTCTTAAACAAAACATGAGTTCAAACGTTTCCCAATGTTACATGACCAGAGCATGACTCACTACCTAAATATGGATAAACAAAGAACTAGCTCCTCCGACTAATCCTTGCAAGAAGCACCACTATCTTCGGTACCTGAGCGATGTCGTATAAAACATAATTTCAACATAAGGGTAAGAATTCATATCATTATAGAAATATATAATAATAAGTAATGCACAACATATATACATCAATTGAATTCATCACACTTCACATAATTATGTATTTAACATCATTTAATCCTGATCGTGAAGGATGATTAGATCCTGTAATGGGCCAAGAAGAACGTCTGTGATGCTGGGTGTGAGATGAGGAGGAGGGGGTGTACCTGCAAGGCACTCCGACGCTCAAGTAAGAAAAGGTCAGAGAAAAGGGGCAAGTACAAAGGATGAGCTCTTAGGATGATTATTCGATACCTGACCCTCTCAAGTGAGAGGGTTTATATAATGCCCCCAGCACATGGCCAACGGTCCCTATTTTCGGGGCGTAATAACCGTTTCCCGAAGAATAGGTAAATGCCAAAAACTAGCCGTTATGACGGGCAGGAGTGCCCGAAACTATCCGTTGCCACGAGCAAGGGCGTAGTTCTAGGTACAAGCGTCGTGGTTGTTCCTGGATGACTGAGCCGTGCGTAACAGGCAGAAATTCCAGGGAGGAGTGAATGACCCTGAGATTCATCCGTCCATATGAGCCCAACGGAGGGGCAGAAAAGTAAATACCGCCCTTCCTCAGTTGGAATTAGGCAATTGGGTCGTTTTAGGAGTAGAAGTGGATTGGGCTATGCCTGGTCATTGGTCCAGTCTGGAACGTTGCTCCCAAGCATGGGAGTGATGACTTAAGGATAGCCTATAGCCCCGGGGAATCGTGAAGGAGTCGTCGTTTGGTGACGAAGGGCAGTTGTCCCGTGGTGCCCGAGAGTTCCAATGCCCGCGAGACTCGTAACGTCATTTGGTTTGCCCCGCGTTCGGCGAGGCCAACGGTTAAGGGGAGCTGAAGCGATGGGACACCACATGTGCCTCGAGCTCTGTGATGTATCAAATAGGCAATGATGGTTAGGCTAGGGTCATAATGACCCTATCCGCACGTGTTCATGCACATGCTCTTAGGCAGTATATAAAGGGAGGAGGTCTGCTCATTTGTATTTTTGTTTCTCTCTCCTTCTTCGTCTTTCTCAGAGAACTCAGCCCGTTGCCACCATCAACCGTCGTTTCAGCCTCCGTGAGTAGCTTCGAGCAACTTCTTCGGACCTTCACACTCTCTTCAACCACGTAAGTGACCCGATTTCTTCTTTTATTCTAGATTTTCGCTTTTATTTAGTTAGGATGCCTGTGGTTAGGTTGACTTAGGTGAGATTGTGGTGTTTTTCTGGCGTCTGTTGGTGGTAGACGGTGGTGAGGCCATCTTCTGCTGCTGATGCAGTCGCCGGAACCCCTTAGAAACCCTAGAATTAGGCCATTTTCGGTGCTGTCGCGATGATGGCGCGGGTGTAACCGCTGGAGCCACCAAGTTTTCTGAAGCTCTGATGAATTTTCTGATGAGCATATGAAGTTTCCGATGGAGATTCAAATGAAAACTGGAGAGTAGGTCGGGGAGGTTCCACGTATGCGTAGGAGGGGATCCGTGTCTTTCTATTTTAGGGCTTAGGTTGGGGGCATCGTCCTCGACCCTTCACACGCCCTTTCACTTGACTAGCGGTGGAAGGGTGGATTTGATTTCGCATTCGAACTCACTTTTGTCCTCTGTTTTTCAGGTGAACGAGATGGTGCATGAGCCCGAAAGAGAGATTCTCATAGATTCGTCCGAGGAGAGCTCCTCAGAGTGTAGCGAATCGGAAGCTTCGACTACTCCCAGCGAAGTTGGTGAGGATCTTGTTTTCGCGGAGGAGTGGACGGTTGTCGAGCCAGCCGAGCACGCATCCACCTTTGCGTCCTATACCGGGGTTGTTTTCATGGACATCGAGCCAGAGGGGGAATGGAAGGTGCATTTTCCCACTCAGGACGATTGTATCTGCACGGATTACGGGGAGAGGTTCTCGATGTATGAGTACGCTTTCAAGGAACTGGGGCTGAGGCTGCCCTTTACTGATTTTCAGTAGTCCATCTTTGTTCACCTGGAACTGGCTCCGTCACAATTGCACCCTAACTCGTTGGCGTTCATCCGCGCCTTCGAGCTGACCAGTGAGTTCCTGAAGATAGGAACCACTTTGCCTTTGTTCTTCACCATCTTCCACCTTCAGAGGCAGGTTACGGGGAGACGATATGGTTGGGTGTCGCTGAAGCAACCTAGGAAGTTGTTTAAGCCCTTCTCAGAGTCTATCCGGACCTTCAAGGAGAGGTTCTATGTCATCGCGCCTATGTCAGAGAGGAAGGGAAAGTGATTGCGGAGAGGGCGTTCAAATTTCCTTTTCACTGGAGTGGGGCCATTTTACTCGGGGGCCTGGTTGTTATATTGCTTAATCGAACATGTTGGACGAGCAAGACGTGGTCGGCTATGAGATATTGGTAAGCTATGTCAACTCCTTCAGGCTCGCTGAGTGCTGGACGAAGAAGGGCGATCCGATCTATGAGGAAGATGGCAGTCAATGAGTGGAATATTGTTATATTAATACGAAGGCGCTTTTAGAGTGTAGGACTCCTGCAGATGCTTTTAAATTTCTCGGTAGTTTTAGCTTCTTGACTTGTCCGAATTGTCTTTTCTTCGACATCTAATATGTTTGAAACATTTTTGCAGGTGAGATGCCTTTTGCTCACGAGAGGATGGTGAAAAATGTTGTAGTGAGGGGGAAAGCGGGAGCGGCTACTCCGAAGTCGAGGTTTACTCAGCTGGCGCCTCCTCCTCCACCACTGACGGGGAGCTCTTCGCCCGTTCCTTCTTCTGCTCAGGGGTCTCCAGTGCCCTGGGCTTTAAGGTTCAAGCGGACTAGGGCTAACGAGCTGGTGGATCTTAGCAGGGCGGCTGAGAAATGCAAGTTCGAACTTCCTCCTTGCCTCCATGATAGAAAATACTTTGAGGGGACGTCTCTGGTGGTTCCTCGGGCAAAATCTCTCAAGTTATAAGGCATGGATCGTCCGAGTAGACGGGCATTGTTGGCGCAAGATGCCTTCGCGATGGTCTGGGTTTTAGAGATGGCGGCGGTGTATGCCGAGGGAGACACCTCCTCCGAACTTGAGCTTAAGAGAGCCCAGGCGACGATAGATGCCCTGGAGGAAAAATTTAAGAAGGCCAAGGGGAGGCCAATGTTGCGAGGAAGAAATCAGACGAGGAAGCTGCCCGGTTAAAAGGGGAGAATAAGGCTCTAACTGCCAAGAAGAAAGCTGCTGAGGACCTGGTCGAGCAGTTGAGATCTGTAGGCGCTCCGGCCGAGGATGAGCCCGAGGACGTAAGGATTTGAAAATTTGATAAAGTAGAAAATTTGAAAAATATATTAATTTTATATGCAATTATTTCATTCATGACATGCTACGGCAACAACAATAAAATAAAGAGATAACTAATGTAAATAAGTAGATATTTTTATACAAAATATTTGAATATTATAATAAATTGATAAAATAGAAAAATTGAAGAATATTTTAATACTATATTCAATATAACATTTCTCTATCCATTAAATCCTTATATTTTTACAAAAACTAAAAAGAAAAAAATAATTAAATAAAAATAAAGTATAATAATAAAAAAATCAAATAATGATATAATAAATTGTATGTGTATTTCCTTCCTTCATAACTGTAAAAAATGTAGAAAAATTTAAATAAGTTGATAAAATTTATACTACTTAATTGATAGTGTATTAGATGCAATTGAATTAAAAAGAGCCATTATCTAGACGGAAAAAGTGAAGGTTCATCCGTGGAGAAGGTTAGTTCACGAGATGTTGGTTTCCCGGAAATTGAGTTTGAGGATGATCAAGAATCAATAAACTTAGCCTCACAGGTAGCAATTGAAGCTGAAGCTTTTCTATTATCACGTATGTCAGCACCCTCGCAGACCAGTTGTCGACAAAACACCCATTAGTTCATTATAAAACTGCAAAATCATATTTTCTTCACATCTACCACCTAAATATATTTATAAATAAGTCTTTAAAATGGATCTTTGACAAATAGAAAAGAAGTTGAAATGACATATTTGAAAATGACAATGTTTTTCTCCAACACGACTTATAATTTGAGATGTGGAAGTATAATTTTTTTTATAAAACTAATTTATAATTTAAATAATATAATTTGTAACAAATTTTTTCATAAAAAATTATGTGCGATCCACCTTGTTTTATGGTTAACTAAAATTTAATCCACCTTGTTCTATGTTTATCTAGAATTCTGCGTGCTCCACCTGGTTCTATGGCACCATAAACTAATTAAACAACCACGTGGTTCTATGTGACCCATAATTCTTTCAAAGGCAATACCCACCCTCGTGGTTCTGTGGTAACTAGAATTTTTCAAAAGATAAATGAAATCGTGTGAACATGAGTTGGACTAATTGAAAAATCATATATCATATAGTGTTGCATTCGTTGAAGAAGGGATGAAGTTGGAGTTGATTTTTCAGGGGTAGTTGGATGAAATTGAAATTGGGGTGAAAAGCAGAAGAAACAATAACATATCATGTCAATTATAAAATAGAAATTCAAAGAATAGACCAATATGGTCAAACTTGGGTTCGTCAAAGACCAAAAGTGCTATTAAACATAAAAAAATAGGGAATGAAATACCGTAGACTCTGGAGGCGTCTAGGTGTGGAAGGCTTCCCGCGCCAGAGAAGAAGTGGATGAGGTGGTCCGAACCTGAAAAGCAGAAGAAACAATAACATATCATGTCAATTATAAAATAGAAATTCAAAGAAAAGTAATAAGAACCAATATTCCCAAACTTGGATTCGTCAAAGACCAAAAGTGCTATGCAACCTTACTTACTTCATCTCGAGGTGAAGATTGAGAGAGTGTAGGTTCTATGTTTGGTGAAGTGGAGGTGGAGATGGGGGTGGTGTTCATTTGTGTAGGTTCTTCAATGTTTTCTCCTTCATCAACATCTCCCACTGCATACAACGAAATTGAAAGCAAAAAAATCAGAATCAAATTTCATTTTTGTGTTACATGTCGATTACGAACGTGTACAAAGAAAAAATCAGACCTACACATAATTTATAGTTAAAAAATAAAATAAAATCAAACCTTCTTATAATTCATTAGCGGTTCATCATAGGAAAAACCCTCTTTGATAAGAAACATGTTTCTTTCCGCCCACCGCTCATTGCAATGCTTGTAAATGCTGTTGACATGCCTCCAATCTTTATTTTTTTTTCGGGCCTCTTTGCTGCAGTTTAAGTTTTTTAAACTTAGTAATTCCGTTTTTCAGGTGTTCCTGCTGCAACCCCAGCTGTTTCCAGCAAATATCTGCAGAGTGTTATGCAATATTCTCAAAGCAAAAGGAATATACTTTCGCATATACCATCCAGGTTTGATGTTTGAGTCGATCAGACAATAAACCTTCATGACCAGTCCTCTTATAAGGGCACCAATCCACCTGTGAAACATAAAATAAAGTATTAATAAACTGGAGTACTGTTAGAAGTTGAATTATTGTTAAATCTTCGAGATCAGTCCTCGTATTATTAAACTTCAGAGAGTTACTTATACTGATGATTATAAGCTAATGTTGATCTATGTTACAACGATGACTATATGGTTTATTATTGAAATTCTGGTACATGTGCAGAATTCAGATGTCCTAGAACATGCCGTTCGACATCTGGTCTGACATGATCACAAAGGGCAAGGTATAAAGCAATAATCATGGTACTGAAAAGATAAAGCAAGACACACAGAATTGTTAACCCAGTTCGGTTTAACACACCTACTCTGGGGGCTACCAAGCCAGGGATGAAGTCCACTATCAGTAGTATCAATTCAAAGCTAAACTATCCATTTACAGCTTATCACTCAATCACTACCCAATGACCCCTCTACCTAGATCCTCTCTAGATATGAGAAACACTTCTCACTCCCAATCATCGCAATGATTTCTAGCAGTCGACAATCCGCCATTGCATCAACGACTCTTTACCTATACAACAGTTCCACAAGGAAGACACCCTTCCAAGACACAACTTAGAGTTACTTAAAAGCTTCCTCCAAGAACAATACTCCTCTTACTTAACAGCTTCGAGGATCACACTAACAAGTTGTCCAACTCACAGGTTGAGTGGTACAGGAACCAACCCTAATACTAGAACTTTTACATCTTTGGTTGCGTTACAAACTAGGTTACAATGTATCTATATATAACCTATTCCCAACTGGATTTTGGGCCTTTAAAAACACAGCAAATGAGCTGCTACAAATCAGCATAAACTTCTGCTACAAATTTGGACTTCAATCTATAACTTCCTAAAATATCTCCATATTTAGAAAGTGTATATTTTCCAATATTCTTCTCAATTTCAGACTTGAATCTTCAGACCTTTTAATTCAGCGCCACATAGACATCGCATATTATTTCCTGAATCTTCTGCATCTGTTAGGACATAACAGAATTCTAAATTCTCTTCAGTTCTGGCGCGATGTCGAATGAACCTGCATGGGACATCTTGATACGACATGTTGTTCTATATATTGAAACTACTTCAGCTTAACATGTTTCATTGAACACTAAGACTTCTTGCTCAACCTGTTCTTCTTTAGCAAGATAAACTATCCTATCTAACATATTGCTGCTATTATTTGTTTTACAAAATTAATGCTAACCCTTAAAATTAAAGAACTAACATTCTCCCCCTTTGGCAAATTTTGGCTAAAACAAATACATAAACATTACAACTCAGATTACAGCAGCAATCACAACTCTATACTACTGTCAGTAGTCATCAGCAACTACTGAATCTAACAGTAACCATCGGTAGCTACTGTGAACAGCAATCATGGAGAATCATCTTCTCGAGAAAACTTGAATGATGTTAGGACATCATGTTTGACAACTCTTTTGGCAGCACATTTCTATGAGCTCCATAACATCACCTTCGAGCACCACAACACAATTACTTCAGGCTGCACATTAGGACCTAAGAAGTAGAAAGTCCTGAAGTCATTTGGCGCACATGAGGAAGAAGATATCTGGTGTACATGAGGAAGAAGATATCTGACTCCCCCTTAATACCACACATTTCTTTTTCCTTCCAGCTCAGACCTGGATAATTGTAGAAGACTCCTCCAGAAAAGAAACGCCTGTCTTGACACAAAGGACCAATGGTGGCATAAGAGATTTCTGCACACCTTACTTGATCAGACGCCCCCAGTCAACCTGTGGCATAAGATGAAACTTAAGAAGTATCAATCTATCAACCCAGGTAACTCAGAACACAAGTCACAACTGTGTCCATAACTCAGGACACAAGTCACAAAGAACTCAACACCAACTCAAGGAAAGGACACCCTCTTCGACATCTCTGCACATTGGAACTCCAGACTCCAGACAAGGCATCTGCACAACCCATTTCTGCACCCTCTTCGACATCTCTGCACATTGGAACTCCAGACTCCAGACAAGGCATCTGCACAACCCATTCCACACACCCTTTCTCCCCCTTTTTAGCCAAAAATTGGCAAAGAAGGCCCTCACAGAACCAGACCCAAGTGATGCTTACCCAAATACGAACAAACGCCATAAGACTTGTGAAACAAGAACATTCACTTGGATGAAGGAGAAGAGAACAACCCCTATAAATAGCTGACCAGAAACTTTGGAATTAATGAGCCTTGAATATGTCAAGGTTCTTGGTCAAAGAAACGCTATTTTAGGTATCAAAAACTGCATTCAAATTCAATGCCTACCTTCCAAAACTGCCTTGACTGCCTTAAATGTTTCTCAACTGAATCTTACCATAAATTTGGCCAATAACACTCCATGCATAGGCAGAGACACGTGTTTCGCCTTATCCTTGCACTACCGACCAGAAAAATTCCTTGTTTGGCTCAAGAGAAACATGTCATGTACCATGTTCTGACATCTTACCAAAACAGTTTGTCTGCTTGCTCATAAAATTATCAACCCAAGACTCCACAGAAACTTATACAAGCACATCTTCTTATCTAATGGATACTGAGACGACTTCTCACAACAGCAGAGAAAAATAAAGTCACCCAGATAAACCAATTTTGCTTTTCAGACCTCTCCTGCATAAGCACTATCTTCACACCGCTATGATATGTCCCATCATGATGTTTGACATCACACTGCACAAACTTGACCAGCACACATGCTACACAGAAATCAGCACACTTGCAGCAATAGGCTATAGACAACAGCCTTAACATTCAATGCTCTTTATGATGTCACACCAATATTGCCACATTCTGGTATATGTTGAGCAAGACCTCACCATGGTGATACATGATCTGCCAAGTCCAATAAACAAAGGCCCATTTGATTTGAAATTTCTCACATATTCCATAACAAATGTCTTTAGATAACTTGCAACACAAGATAAGGACCGCCACCACCTTTTACTTGTATTAAAAGGAACCTCCTTATCTTCAGCCATTCTGATCTTACACTCGTAGCACCCTAATTGAGTCTTCAACATAAAAGTAGTCATGTATTACCAGAACTACTTACCATCAAGATCAGAACCTGCCCATTCTAATCCACATTATGTCAAAACTGCCACTTCGGACGATAATGTTGCTTCTTCCAACTCTACAAACTACGATGTTGCATCAGTATGTAGGAATCAGCATAAGACAAGGAACACACCACTTGCTCACAACCAGCACCAGCAGCTATACCAAAAGCAAACTAAAGGGAATCACATCAGACAACTAGACAGGACATAGTCTCATCCAAAAGACAACCTCTACCAAGGCACCAAACACGAAGTTCTGACATCTAATGAGACATGGTTAAAAACAGATTCTCTAGAAAACAAGTTACCAACCCAAAGACCACTTTGACTGGCCAGGCGATACAAATAAGGTCTCTTTATGCAGTATAAAAACTAAGCTTCCTAGCTTCTAACATCGTATCACAGATAGAGCCATGAGTCAGTCTAGTAAGGATGCAAAAAGGAGTCACATGCAAGAAGTCAGGAAACCAGATCCACAAAGGTTGAAGGACCAAACATTGTCCACAACTGGTACAACTTCAGGAGCAAAGAGAACAAGAAAGACATCAGAGACAAGGATGAAGACAATCAAGAAGAACCAAGTACAACTTTAAGCTTCTGATGATGAATGGGATGAAGATTGGAAAACTTTTCTTGATTCGGGGGGTTGGGACAATCTTTAGACTCTTTGTTTGTTGCTTTTTCTAATCTTGTATGCTATCACCAGTGCAATAAAAATCAGTTTTAATTATGTTCCATTTATACAAAACAAATGCAATAAGGATCACAACTACATAAGACACATCACAACACACTTAATCCTCATGTATGCAAATTTCCAATTTGCTTCAAAATAAGTGTCAACACCAAAAGCTGCAGAATTATCTATCTCCCCCTTTACATCACACGTCCAGCTGCATAAAAATATAACACTTTCCCCCTATCAAGAATAACATGTGCTTCTTCGTACCTTGAAGAAAGGAAAACATAAGACGCATCTTCATGTCTTCAAGAGTTCACTCTTTGTTTAACTCACAAGTTGAACACAATCATCACTTGTACATATACCCACATGATCCCAATCTGATCAACTTTTCTCTATCTAAGACCACCAGTACTCCTTTATAAGAAGAATACTTTAAATGAATGGAGAACATGAGACTCATTTTCATGTCTTCAAGAGCGCACTCTCTGTTCAACACACTTGCTGAACACATTCACCTACTGCGTGACCCTTACATCAGTACATAAATCAGGTACAGGCTTGTGATCTCAGGAGACAAACACCATAACACTCTGAACATAATGTTCTGTCAACAGATGTTATGACATCAGTCTTGACAGAGTCCAGCTATACAAAAAAACACCACATTCCAAACCCGAATCTCCAAACTTCCCCCTTTAAACCTCGGGACCCAACACATCACAGAAGCATGAGAGTAGTATTCTCTCATCCAACTCTCTAATCTGTAATCAATCATAGGCTATGATTGAATCACACACAGTTAGTACTAGTCTAGCTTCACACGATCATTCAGATGATACTTCCAGATAAAAATTATTCCTCTTTGATCTTTGACCTTTATGTCCAAGAAGTCTGCTAGCGAGAATACTTCTTGAAATCTCAGGTTCTCCACTTCTGCAGCAAGGACCAGAAATAAACGGACCTCAGAAGTAAATAACATGTTGATCACACCATGACCAACTCACACATCTAAGATAAGTTCCAGGGCCAGAAACTTCTTAGACAACCACCAAGATGCCTCCTCTTCCAGATCAGGAGTAGGTTCCAAACTCATGTGATCAAATCACCTTAGTTTAGCACCCAGAGCATCTGCTATGCCATTCCTTCAGACAACATAATTCAGCACAATTCTGACGTGATGTTCTAACACAAAATAGGACATCATTCCAGGGAACACAACAAGAGATCAAAGACTGAAGATTAGCCCTTTTAGGAACAGAGGCAAAAGTAAATTACTTCTCTTCCTTACAACTTCACTTATCAATGCCTTTATGAGTGGACTTGAACAAAAATCTTCAGGTATCGTTGACAAAGTAAGTTGAAGCAGTCTTGCATATACCCCATCGCCATAGTATATACATTTAGAGAAGAACAACCTTCTCAATTGCAACCTCAAGAGTTTTCAGATAGATAAGCAGTGGATCAAAGCACAAACTCCTCAAAACCTTCAGGTGTCACATATCAGCCCTATCATCATAATCCAGGTGACACCACAATACCACAGGTTTGAGAATAAATCAAACCTAACATAACCACAACACAACAGCTTTTCAACCAGACCTCCGAGCCTTCAGCACAGCCACAGCATGTCATGAACAGTCCATCCTCCACTTCTAGGGACCATTCTCACACCTATATGAACTTCTCCAAGTTCAAACAACTTTTCAGTAGAAAGCTTCTACCTTGACCATGAACCAGAAAGTATCTTCCCTTGGATCTCATCCAGATACATAACAGAATGACCTGCTCTGATACCAATTGAAATTCTGGTACATGTACAGAATTCAGATGTCCTAGAACATGCCGTTCGACATCTGGTCTGACATGATCACAAAGGGCAAGGTATAAAGCAATAATCATGGTACTGAAAAGATAAAGCAAGACACACAGAATTGTTAACCCAGTTCGGTTTAACACACCTACTCTGGGGGCTACCAAGCCAGGGATGAAGTCCACTATCAGTAGTATCAATTCAAAGCTAAACTCTCCGTTTACAGCTTATCACTAAATCACTACCCAATGACCCCACTACCTAGATCCTCTCTAGATATGAGAAACACTTCTCACTCCCAATCATCGCAATGATGTCTAGCAGTCGACAATCCGCCACTGCATCAACGACTCTTTACCTATACAACAGTTCCAAAAGGAAGACACCCTTCCAAGACACAACTTAGAGTTACTTAAAAGCTTCCTCCAAGAATAATACTCCTCTTACTTAACAGCTTCTAGGATCACACTAACAAGCTGTCCAACTCACAGGTCGAGTGGTACAGGAACCAACCCAAATACTAGAACTTTTACATCTTTGGTTGCGTTACAAACTAGGTTACAATGTATTTATATATAACCTATTCCCAACTGGATTTTGGGCCTTTAAAAACACAGCAAATGAGCTGCTACAAATCAGCAGAAACTTCTGCTACAAATTTGGACTTCAATCTATAACTTCCTAAAATTTCTCCATATTTAGAAAGTGTATATTTTCCAATATTCTTCTCAATTTCAGACTTGAATCTTCAGACCTTTTAATTCAGCGCCACATAGACATCGCATATTATTTCCTGAATCTTTTGCATCTGTTAGGACATAACAGAATTCTAAATTCTCTTCAGTTCTTGCGCGATGTCGAATGAACCTGCATGGGACATCTTGATACGACATGTTGTTCTAGATGTTGAAACTACTTCAGCTTAACATGTTCCATTGCACACTAGGACTTCTTGCTCAACCTGTTCTTCTTTAGCAAGATAAACTATCCTATCTAACATATTTCTGCTATTATTTGTTTTACAAAATTAATGCCAACCCTTAAAATTAAAGAACTAACAATTATCACTTGCAGGAAGAATTCCTTAGGGTTTTTTTGCTTCCGTTTTCTTTTTTTCCCATCCCTGTGAAACTAGAGAGAAACGATAACAATTTGTATAACTAACTTTTGCATTCTGTTATTCTATTTTCATTGTGTGAATTCTGTTGAGGATACAAGATATATATACTAAAGTGTGTTAGTTTTAACATATATATACACTAGCTAACTAACTGAGCCCTTATCTTACTAACAGCTAGGCTTGACTAATCTAAGTTACACAACAGGATTAGATAATCCTTAAGTTATATCTATTACTTAGCTAAAGATCATTCTGTGTCTTTTACTTCAAAAGTTTATTCTGCTTCCCAACATTTTTATTTAATCCATAATGATGTTTGGGTTTAAAGACTTTTTTCAAATGATTGAAAACCAATTTAAAACTAAGATTGGCATTCTAAGGTTTGACAATGGCTCTGAATATTTCAATAAATATCTAAGTAACTAAGGGGATAATTTATCAATTCACTTGTCGTGATACTCTACAATAGAAGGAAATTGCTGAAAGAAAAAATAGACATCTCCTAGAAGTGATTAGAGCTATTGTGTTTTCTATGAATGTACCTAAATATATCGGGGAAATGCCTTATTAACTGCTTGTTACCTCATCAATGGAATGCCATTTCGTGTTTTAAAATATGAGACCTCTGTGGAAGTTTTACAAAATTATTTTCCCACGTTTCGTATCATTGCAAATCTTCCCATTAAAGTTTTTGGTTGTCTCTGTTATGTCTACATCCCAAATATTTTCCATTCTAAATTGGGTCCTAAAGTTGAAAAATGTGTTTTTCTTGGCTATGCTTCAAATAAAAAGGGTTACAAATGTCCACTTGGTTGATTTATTAGTTACAGTGATGATTATAAGCTACTGTTGATCTATGCTACAGTGATGATTATAAGGTTTATTATCAGTTGTAGGAAGAATTCCTTAGAGTTTTTTTGCTTCCGTTTTCTTTTTTTCTCATCCCTGTGAAACTAGAGAGAAATGATAACAATTTGTGTAACTAACTTTTGCATTCTGTTATTCTATTTTCATTGTGTGAATTCTGTTAAGGATACAAGATATATATACTAGAGTGTGTTAGTCTTAACATAGAGACTAACACACTAGCTAACTAACTCAGCCATTAGCTTACTAATAGCTAGGCTTGACTAAGCTAAGCTATACAACCTGATTAGATAATCTTTGAGCTATATCTATTACACTAATTATTCATCATACTCTTACAATCCCACATAATGCTTGATCACTAGTCTGATACCGAGTCTCAACATTCACCTATACTAAACCTGAAATACTTCAACCTGTCAAGACATACCATGAAAACCACCATGTTGAGATCACAACAATTCGGATGAACGGTCCTAATTATTTTCATTGATCACAGTCCGTCCGTTTGTATCTCAGGGGGAGAGGAAAAATTGGCTACATCACTGAAGACAAGAAACAACCAGGCAAGGAAGGCGCAGACTATGTGTTTACTGTGAATTTTGGTAAACAACCTCTGGTCTATCAATTTTAAATAAAACTGACTAACTTGCAGGATCGACCACACAAATCCTAGGACATGTGCTAAATTTAAGGGAAAATGTAACTGACAATGATAAATGCAAGGAATGTAAATTGAACTCCACGTTCGACAGTAAAAGAAAACTACATGAACTCCACGTTCGACTACTTGCAAATAAAGTAAAGGCTTGGAAATGTAAAGGGCTGTAAATAAATGATGCAGAATTTAAAGGCGTCGAATGTAAAAGACAAAAAGGTAAATGACTTTGAAAAATAAAAGTGCAGGAAGATAAATAACTGTCGAAAGTAAACAACAAGAAATGTAAAAGCGCTTGAACTCCACGTTCTTGAATGTAAAAGGTGCAGAAAGAGTAAATGACTGTCGAAAGTAAAGGGCAAGAAAATAAATGACTTTGAAGGTAAATGCAGTAATGTAAAAGCTTTTGAAAATAAAATGCAATGAACTCCACGTTCTTGAAAATAAAGACTGAAATATAAAAGTGTTGTCGAAAGTAAATGCGGGAAGATAAATGACTTTAAAAATAAAAGACTTTGAAGATAAAAGACAAGAAATAAAGATGAACTCCACGTTCTTGAAAATAAAGACTTTAAAGGTAAATGCTTGAACATAAAAGTGCAGTCGAAAGTAAATGCAGGAAGTTTAAATGAAAGTTTAAAAACAAGACTTCAAGTAAATTTGACATGAAAAGTAAAATTCAGGAAAACGTAAAGACATGGAAAGTAAATGCTTGAAGCTTAGACATGATGAAGATAAATTGCATTAATGCAGAAATTAAGGGTGGTGTTACATTGCGTACATTCTCACGAACTCGTTTCTCTACACGCGGGTACTTTGAGTTTCTTTGAGTCACTTGTACAAAAATATGAACACACTTATTACATAGAACTAACTCCTATTTATAGTGCTAAGAAATAACTACTAAGTGGTGGTTATTGCTTCAAACGTGTCCCTTTGGCGCCTTCTCCTTGGCCTCAACTGTTCCCACGTTCACAACTTCTCCTATTTGAATTTCAAACATTGGAAATTCCCTACAGCCTTAGTCTAACAATTGCAGCGCGCGTTTCAATATTCCCTTGGCCGAAACCTTTCCCAACACTTAGCCATTTTTTGAGGTTCCTAAAACCCCTATTCGACTCAGGCTTCACCAAAACTGGGTCGAAGCCTTCTTTATGTTAAAAATAATTTTTTAACTTAAAATAGCTTTGATTTTTCTAGCGTCGAAAATGAGGGTTAACAAATTGCTCCCAAGGAATGTCCTTTTGCCATAATTGGTAGGAAGGTCATTTCTTGATATAATAACCATTTCGACGCTTGTTTGCATGGCCTCAACTGAATATCCCACTAATTACTTAGTGGCTGAATTGTTCAGTTTCTTTGACCCACGCTTATGACGTCATACCATCATGACAAATCCTTAAACGTCACTTCAGCCGTATTCATCATAACACTTTTCTTGAAAACAGATGCTTGCAGTCTGTTTATAACTGCTACCATTCATCATGTCTCCAGGAAAAGAACACGCGTCCCACTAACTCCTCAACTTCAACGGTAGATCCAAGGCTCTTGGGATTTTCAAACATCTATAAATACCCATTTCCACCATTTTGCGAACTTTTCACACTCTCATATTCTCAAGCGAACATCTTCTTCTCTTCAGTTTCTCTTACGCAAAACCCAGAAAAAAAAACACCATTTTTTCGTCTTCTTCAACAATGGCGTCTTCCCAAACCAATCCTCACCCAAAGAAAACTCAAAGAGGCAAGGCTGCTCAATTTAAACAAGCCATTCCTCCATTCGCTAATATCCCAGGCCCCCAAATAGTGGATAACCGCCGTTGCATACCGAAACCCACCACTGAAGAAACCAGACGCATATACAAGTCTCAGGTAATGATCCCTTTAGTCGTTTCTTACAAACTGTATGCATTGTCTGGTCCTCTAGTTGACATTTCTAATGAGAAACTAAGTGAGTTTCTCCCCTCTTACCGAAAAACAAGGCCGTTAGGGCAAAAGAGTTTTCCCAAAATCAACGCTGCTGCTGAAACCTCTCCTGAAGAAATCCCCTTGCCCAAAATCAACTTTGGCTATCTCACTGATGGCACCAGGCTGGTGAGAGCTGTCAATCCCTTGAAGGAATTTGACCAATGGATGGCGAAGATGGAGAAGGTCAAAGCTGAACATTGGAAGAATATAGGGATTTATGACCTTCTTATGCTGTCGAAGACCAGCATACCATACTGTCTGAACATGTTGGCAGCGTCTTTATACTTTTGGGACAACACCCATTATACCTTCCATCTGCCATGTGGAATGGTTACCCTAACCTTGTTCGATGTAGCTGCCATCACAGGGCTTCGCCCAGATGGCCTTACCTATAACCCTGATGTTGATGCAGAAGACACCATCAATATTTCAGGCTCTAAACTTACATACACTCTCTTCATCAAACACCACTTTAAACAAGAAAATGACAAAGTGTCTGATGAAGAACATATTGCTTTTCTCACAGTCTGGCTGTCGAGATATGTTTTCTGTACAAAATCTTTGCAGGTAGCTAAGAAGTACCTGCCCCTGGCGAATCAACTTCACAACAACAGAGGAACCTGCTTGAGTGAACTCATCCTGGCGAACCTTTATGAGTCTATCAGCGAAGGGGCTTCTCGACTTAGAAATATGGAGGCCCAAGGTCCTATGCACTTGAGTGGGCCTCTTTGGCTACTTCAATTGTGGCTTAATGCTACATTTGAGGCTAGCCTCCCCAGAAAAGGCCTAGTTGATGAAGCCTCTGCTGAAATCAGGGAAAGGAGTGTCGAAGGGACGCGTCTGGCCAAACTCACTCCCAATGATGATGGTGAAACCCTTCAAAGGGCCTTTACCAGTTATATTATGATGTTTGCCAAGCGCTATGAGTTCACTCATAGCATGGCACCTTTTACTCAAAGAAGATACGACCCTGTGTGGTTTAAAAGGCCATTTCCAAATCCTCACCAAACTCTTGATCAAGAATCTGTTGCTATCTGGGAAGCCTTTTTGATTCCCAGATTCTTTATCCACAGGCTGAACTTAGGGAGAGGTTTATCAGCACTGATTACCTATCAACAAAACCTTGTCTCTCGATAGTTTGGGCTGGCCCAAAGCTTTCCTCAATGCTTGTATGAGAGAAAGGGTCAAGTAATTTTTCACACTGCCTGCTTCGACGAGGAAAATGTCTCCATTACACTCGACAACCGGAATGAGAAAAGAAAAGTCCTCTCTCCTGTGTTTTTTGAGCCTTTTTTCTATGCACTTCATCATTCCACCAATGGTGGTCGAAGCACTATAGTGAGCACTTTCTTGATGTGGGTACAGTTTCTTCATTACTTGACCAAGCTTTTCTCAATGTGCAGGACAAGACGAAAAAGAGTAAGTTTACTCACACCAAAGAAATACAGGCTTTTCAAAACTACTTTGAAACTATCTATCGACCAGATGATCTTAGTCGAACCATTCATGAGGCTGCTGCCACTCTAAAGAGAAAATTTCTAGAAAAGTTGGATCAACTAAAAATTCCTCCAAACGTCCCTCGTGAGAAACGTTATGAGGTAGCTTTTCAACTTTTTCCTCCAAAGTTCCCTCGACTGCCTAATGCTGATTTTGGAGTGACGTTTGCCCCTCCATTTCCAGATTGGTTTGTCTGTGGGGAGCATTTAAAACTTCTTCGACAGCAGTCTCAGCCAAAGGCCCAACGAGTGGTTCCAACTAAGCATATGTTAGACAGTTTTAAAGGACGCCTTCATATAGGAATTCAGGACGTTCGTGTCGAATCTGAAATATATGAATGTTCAAAACCCTTAATCCATGGCTTTATAACTAACCACGTAATCATTAAATTGTAACAATTTTTTACTGTCTTTCAGCTGTGCATAGGAAAACTGCTTCAAGTAGGGCTGCTACCTCACAAAGTGGAAAAGAACCAGAGAGCACACATGTATATTTCGCATCCCCTGCTTACGCTTTTACTATATGAATTTCTTTCTTATATTTGCATTGCCTCATCAGACTGGTCGAAAACCTCCTACACCTTCAAAGAAAGGTAAAAAGGATGCCCCAGCTGTTGTTATATCTTCAGATAAATCTCCTAAGGAGGTTCTTACAAAGAAAAGAAGAAAACCAATCAAAGCATCTGGACCTACTGGCCCACCTCCTTCGAAGGTGGCCAAAATACTTGAAAAGGCACCCGCAACAAGTGGTGTCGAAAAAGAACCTTCCACGGTGGCCTTGAGAACACCTCTTGGTGACCATGGGAGTGATAACTCAAGTCTTGCTGCTGTACAAGCTCAGGTATGTGTACCATTTTTTCATTATACTAACGTCTTTCGCCCAAATTCTTTCAATCTCATTTTCTCCACTTGTGTTCTTTAGGCAAACATAATCAATAATCCTGATCCCTAACCAACTCCAAGCAACCTCGCCACCAACATAATTAACAATCCCATTCCTCAACCGACTGCAGGAAGCTTCACCACCACACTCCTCAACATCCAAGGTGAGCCAACTTATCACTCATCTTCTGATATTGGCTCTGGTTTGAGTGAGATCAATCAACCTAATCCACATGCTGCAGAACACACCACACCACCAGTTCAAACCACCACTCAAAACGCACAAGCTGATGGCGCCAATTTTGATGATGATGATGCCTCAAGTCCACCACTTTTCAACCTGGCTAACTTCATGGATAATGATCAATTGGTTGAAGAAGAAAGAAATGAACCTGAAGTTCAAACACACAACGACAATCCTGGTCAAGCTATGCCTGAGGAGACAAATGAACCACATCCTACACCAGCTGATGACCAGGAGAACATTTGACCAACTACTGAAGAGCCTGACGAAGAAATGGTAGTCGAAGAAGAAAAATATGAAGAAGGAGAAGAATCAGAAGAAGAGGAGGAAGAAGAACAAACTGGTCCTAATCCCCACCATACTCTTTCGCCTGTGGTCCAACAACCTTTGGCTAATGTTCCAAATCCTGGAGACTCACTGATAGCACTCAAGTGGTCGAACCCACGTGAGTATTCCAAATTAATACTCGGGCAGAAGTATGGCTCTTCTTCTTCCGTCTCTTCGACTCCAGCATCAGATGATTTCGCCAAACCAATCCTCCAAGCCATAAAGAAAAAATTCTTCAGGGGGGACATTCACAGAGTTTTGGCCTCAGTCCCATCTGCAACCACTTATCTGAAGGATACCCTTGAAAAGCTTGAACTCACCACTCTTAATCCAGACGTTTCTGGTTTTCTGATAGAGTTAACTGCTTTGGTGAACCAAATAGCTACAGAGATAAAGCTGCTTCCATCTATCAGGAATACCATAGAGGAAACATCTGGTCGTGAGAGTTCAGCTTGGTGTGGTGCAAAAGAGTCATATGAGAAGGTCGAAAGTATAGAGGCTGAACAAAAGAAAACACAAAATGAAATAGCCTCCAATCAGAAGAATATTGAAGCCTGGAAGCAGCAAATCACTGAGTTACAAGCTAAAATTGAGAATGCTGAAAAACGCAACCGTGATTTGCAGAATTTCGACACCACTGAGGTGGCTAGGGAAATGAAACATGCCATGGATCGTATTGAGGCAGCCCAAAAACTTGAGAAATAGCTTGCCACAGCCAAACTTGATGAATCCTCGTCCAATGCTCGCCTCAAACATCACATAGAAACCTTTGCCCAGTTGGAGTCGAGGCTTCCCTTCTGATGCTTTCAAGACCTTTATTTGCTTAACCAGTCATTTGTTTCTTGGCCTTTTCAGGCCTTTATGTAATGACAGTTTTATGCCTTTGGCATTGATTAATCAATTGTTAGTATTTCGCCATTAACTGCTTTCGACCCATATTATATTATGATGCATTTTATTTATTGCTTCACATCTAAGTCAAATTTGCAATTAAGGCATTCTATCTTTTTCTTGGAAAGCCAAACTTTTCAGCTTTAAAACTTCAAGGCATAAGCCTCTAGCTTTAAAGTAACATTTATAGCATAGCCCTCGGGCATACTTCCAAGAATAACTCACGTGTTTCCACCGTTTGACTGGCCAATCCAATAAATACTTCGTCTCTATAAATTCTCTTCCACATGGCCAAGTTTTGCATAGAAGCAAACATGAACAATTCAGAGAAATCATCAGCCAAGAAAATGGCTGGAAAGGCAAAGGCAGTTGAGGAAACAAAAAAGATGGAGGCAACAAAGAAACCTGAAGCCTCTATTGGAGCAACCTCTTAAGCCAAGAAGAGAGAAACTAAAATGAAGATCTATAAGAAAGGACGCTCAAACACCCAGGACTTTGATGATGAACCAGATGCAGATTATATGGATTTCCTCAAATCCATAGATTGGAGAGATTATGAATAACCTTTCCTTGATTAAAAAAAATTGTTGTGTTGATTCTTCTTTGCTTTGTATGCCATATTAGCCTGACTTGGCCTATTTTGGCTTTCTTTTTATTGAATAAAGCTTAAGTTTTGATGTGAATCTCTTGCAAAATAGGCTTATATTTTTTCAAATACTTGCCATTTACTTTCAAGATTCTTTTATCTTTGTCTAACTCTTCACCTTCATAAGCTCCATTAGAGAAAACTTGTATGACTTGGAATGAACCTTCCCACTTAGGAGACCATTTGCCTAATGTTCTATCCCTTCGATCCATAGGCAAAATCACTTTCCAAACTAAATCCCCACATGCAAAAGATTTAGACTTAACCTTTTTGTTGTAAGATTCTTCGACCCTTTTCTTTTGTCTTCTTAACAACTCCAAGGCTCTAAGCCTTTCTTCATCGAAATCCACTAATTCATTCATCATCATTTCCCAATAATCCTCAGAGGGAATCTCATGATGTCTTTGAACTCTTATAGATTGTAAATAAATCTCAACAGGCAATACAACATCATGACCAAAAGTAAGTCAAAATGGGGTAGTATTAGTAGCCTCTTTAGGGGATGTTCGACATGCCCAAGAACTTGGTCTAATGTCTTGTGCCAATTTCTAGGCCTCTTTCCCACATGCTTCTTAATTAGTCCAATCACTACCTTATTGGCAGCTTCGACTTGCCCATTGGCCTGAGCATAATAAGGTGTAGAAGTCAATAACTTAAAACCTATTCCTTTGGCAAACTCCTGCATCTTTCGACCAGTAAACACTGATCCTTGATCCGTAGGGATTGTTTCAGGAATACCAAATCTATAAATAATGTGATTTTGAATGAATTCAATGACATCTTCTTGACCTATATTCGCCAGTGGTATTGCTTTAATCCACTTGGTGAAATAATCAATTCCCACCAAAATATTTCTTTGGTGCTTTGAAGATGCTGGTCGAATGTTTCCTACTATATCCAAAGCCCATCCTCTGAAAGGCCATGGTTTCACTATGGAATGTAATTCACTTGCAGGGATATGCTGTATGCCAGCATGAATTTGACATTCTTGGCAACCCTTAGCAAATTCTATGCAATCTTTCAGCATAGTAGGCCAATACATGCCTTGTCGAAACAACAGTCATTTCATCTTCTGGTCAACTTGGTGTGCTACACATGCCCCACTATGTACTTCGAAAGAGCCAAATATGCCTCTGCTTCACTAAGGCATTTCAATAAGACTCCCTCAGGGGTCTTTTTAAACAATTCATTACCCAAAAGTACATAGCTTAAAGCTTGATACCTGATTTTTCGCTCTGTCGAAGCCGTTGGATTTTGCAAATATTCAACTATAGGCTTCCTCCAGTCTTCATCTGTCAAATTATCTATAGCAAAAATTTCAAAATTTTCGCCATCTATGCATCCAAGGTTAGTTGTTTCTAAGTCTGATGGGCACAATCCAACAGCCACCACTTTACCTCTTGCTTTAATTACTTCTTGAAGGTTTTCCTTCGACACCTTGTATCCAGAGGCAATTTGAGCCAAGTCATTAGCAACTTGATTCTCTATTCTAGGTATGTGTTGGATGGCCACTACCTCAAATTTCTTTAATAATCTATTGGCTATCACAAAGTACATAATGAGATTTTCTTTAACACATTTATATTCCTTTGTGATTTGTTTTATAACCAATTCTGAGTCTCCCATTATTTCGACTCTAGTTGCCCCCAATTCTAACAAAATTTCAAGGCCAGCAATTAATGCTTCATATTCAGCCTCATTGTTAGAGCAAGGTCCTTCGACCTTGTACTTGAATTTTGTTGGAATTTTTTCAGGAGAAATAATGTATATTCCCACTCCTGTTCCATTTTTATGACTTGATCCATCAAAGTTAACTTCCAGGATTTTAATTCAACATAATTCAAATCATTTTCATTTATGGAGTGGTCAACTATAAAGTCTGCAACTATTTGCCCTTTCACAGCTTTTAAAGGTTGATATGTTAGAGAAAATTCTGTTAATGCTAATGCCCATTTTCCAATTCGACTATGCAAAATAGGCTTAGATAACATATGTTTTACAACATCAAAGTGAGAAGAAACATACACATCAACTGGCTTTATATATTGCTTCAATTTAGTACAAGAGAAATACAAGCATAAACATAACTTTTCAATCATGCTATACCTAGTTTCTGCATCATTTAAAACTCGACTAAGGTAATAAATGGCTCTTTCGACTCCATTTTCATCCTCCTGAGCTAACATGCTCCCTAGAGTTTTATCTGATGCAGCTATATACAATCTCATACTTTTATTTCTACAAGGTGGTGAAAGAATTGGAGGGTGGCTTAGGTACTCCTTGATCTTGTCGAAGGCTTCCTGCTATAATTGCCCCTACTCAAAACCATCTTTGTTGAAACGAAGCAATGGCGAAAAGGCTTGTATTTTGCCACTCAGGTTGGATATAAACCTTCTCAAGAAGTTGATCTTGCCCAGCAACGACTGCAACTCCTTTTTAGTTGATGGCGCTTTCGCCTCCATTATGGCTTTGGTTTTATTCTGATTTATTTCGATCCCTTTCTTGTGGACCACAAAGCCTAGGAAATCCCATGCCTGCGCACAAAAAGCACATTTGAGAGGATTCATTTTAAGACCATATTTTCTCATCCTTTCAAAGGACTGTCGAAGATGGTCAATGTGACTTTTCCCAGAAATAGATTTTATAACAATATCATCAATGTAAATTTGCATGAATGTGTCTATAAAATCATGGAAGATTGAATTCATCGCCCTTTGATAAGTAGCACCAGCATTTTTGAGACCAAAAGGCATCACTACCCATTCATAGGTACCTAAGGCTCCAGGGCATCTAAAAGCAGTTTTATGAACATCTTCCTCAGCAATGAATATTTGGTTGTAGCCAGAATATCCATCCAGCATACTAAGATATTCATGTACTGCTGCAGAATCTATTAACATTTCTGCTACTGGCATTAAATATTCATCTTTAGGAGTTGTAGAGTTTAAATCTCTAAAATCAATGCAAACTCTCAAAGACCCATTCTTTTTAATAACAGGTACTATATTAGCCAACCATTCGACATACCTTGCCGTGCGAATGATTTTGCAACGAAGCAGTCTTTCGACTTCCTCTTTGATCTTTGACAATATCTCTGGTGTAAACCGTCTTGGATTCTGCTTGACTGGTTTTTTTCCAGGTGTCATAGGTAACCTGTGTTCAACCAACTCCCTGCTTAAACCAAGCATCTCATCATAATCCCAGGCGAAGCAGTCCTTGAACTCTTTCAACAACTAAACCACTTCAACCTTCAACTGGGGATCAAGGTTGGCACTGATGTAGGTAGGCCTTTTGGTTGTCCCCTCACTGAGGTCAACTTCTTCTAAAGGATCTTGTGCTAGCATTTTGATATTATTTGCCAACGGATCCTTCTCAAATCCCAAAGGCTCATCTTCATAGATGGCGTCGAGCCTCTGGCTTTGCTCTCCAGTTTCAGCCTTATCTGGAGGTTTTGGGTCGAAGTCCTTACCAGGACCTTCTTGATAAAATTCAGAAATGGCTTCGCCAGCCATATAGTCATTGGCAGCTTCCAAAGCCGCTTGTAGTTTTGTTTCAGCCACATAGGCCAAAATTCTTTTTAAAGCTTCGAACTCAGTCATGATCACTGAATTCAGTTCCCCATCCCGTGGGCTCTATTGGAGGTGAGCCTAAGCATGGAAACCTTCGTCCTGGTACTTCCCTGTCCCACCTGAAACCTTCGACAGGGTGTAAATACAATGAATAAAACGTTTCTTCATCAGGCGTAAACTCAAAGTCGGCTGGAGGACATGGAGCAATGTTCGCCAAATGTTTCTCAAACTGTCTACTATCCACATGATTAATAGGCACCTTAAAGTACCCTTGATCAACTTCAATATTTTCAACTATCCCATCTGGTCTCCAAATGGTGATTCTTTGATGCATAGATGAAGGTAAAGCTCATATTCCATGAATCCACTCCCTACCCAAGAGTAGATTGTAGTTAGCTTTCGTCTCAACGACCATAAACACTGTTGGCCTGGTAATGGTTCCCACAGTAAGATCCACTTGAATCACTCCTAGAGTGGAACTAACTTTTCCTTAATAGTTCGACAAAACCATGTTGTGGGGTTTGGTATCAGTCTCAAACTTCCCAATCTTGCTCAGCAAAAATTTTGGCATTAAATTAACAGTTGCACCACAATCCACCAAGATTTTGTTAACAGGAACATTTTCTACTTTGCCAGTAATGTAGAGAGGCTTCAGATGACCCTTTATTGCCTCTGTGGGGCGTTCAAAAAAAGCATTCTGTTCTTCGACGCACCCATTGTTCATGATGTGATAACACACAGGCTTGTGTGCCAACATTTCAAATTCAGCAGTTTGATCCAAGTCTTCGACCTCTGAAACTTGACCAAATTCTTTTGGCATTACTGATACCACATTCACCAGAATATCTAGAGAAGCTACTGACTCACTGTCGAAATTATCAGTCATATTCTCATCATCTTCAACTTTCTTCTCTGGCTAAACATTGAATAGTTTTCGCCTTATGGGTATCTTCTCAATTGTCCCAGCTTGATTATCAATATTGGTGCTTGACTTTCCTTGTACCTGAGCCACCCTGATAGCCTTTCGCCTACGTTGCTCTCTTCGCCATTGTGATCTAGACATGGGATTTTTATCCTTGTAATTTTGAGAAATGTATGCTGACTTGTTGGTGGTATGGTTCTCGTTTCTATACTCAAATGAAGAACCTCTTTCCACATCAAATTTCTCCCACTTCTTCTTCTGTCCTCTTCCTTCGATAGGCTTGATCCAACTACCTGTTGGCACATTCGCAGCTGGTTTGAATGTACCTGGCCTAACTCCTGGTACTTGGGTTTTCAACCCTGTCGAAAGTCGTCTATGGTCAAAACTTCTGGGACCTTTATTTACCTTCTGCCCCCAGCTTCCACCAGCTTTTTTGACACCTTCTAACTTGTGGGCAGCTTTCTCATCAAAAATGGCACTGCATCTAGGACATAACATTACTCCAGAGCCTTTCTTCTGGCAACGGTGCATAAAATCCACAATTGTCTCCTCTTGCTTAGGATAAGCTATTTTGTTGCGTTCTTCTTGTTCATCTGCCTTACTCACTTGTTCAGCTTTTTGATCTGTAATTTCGGCCATATTGACATCAATTTTATCCTTTAAGTGCATCTTGGAGAAATGAGCTTCAAGACTTTCAGTGGTCTTTGCCAGACACCCACCATTTGCTGCTGCTTTTGCAGCTTTTTGGGAAGCTTCTTGCCAAGCAGCTTTTTCAGCTTCAACCATTTCTTCAGCATTAACCTTTTCGACATTAGGAGACATCTTGAAAAACTGTTCAGCAGCCATACATATCCAGTTTTCTACCAAACAACCATCCATGTCTATCATCTCTCCTACCAATAGCATGCCATCTTCCAATTCTTTAACAACTTGGACTTTGGGGGCATTTCTGCCCATAGCCTCATTGATGCTGATGCTATCTGAGCTAGAATCATATTCTTCAACCAATTCGACCATGTTAATGCCTTCAGTGGCATTTATCTTCAATCCACTCACTGCCATATCCAAAACCTTGGCAGCGTTATCCATCTCAACAAACTTATCAGCAGTTTCTTTGGTCACCAACATTAGACTGGTACCATCAACATTCAGGCCATTAGCAGCCTTACTAAAACCTTCAGCTATCACAGGATTGGTGGCGAAGTCCTCAGTAACCTCCACCATGTTGACTGACTGATCAAATCCTTCTGTGGCTTCGACCATCTGAACCTCGTGAGGCTCTGTATAGTTAGCCTCTGCAACTTGCAATGGGTCAGAGTCAATTTTCATCTGAGCTTTGCCTTTGTCACCAAACTTCAGCCTTCCTTCTTGGATAGCATTTTGCACCAAATCCCTGAAAAGAAAACATTGAGAAGTTTTATGACCCAAAATATTATGGTACTTACAAAAACCTATTTTCTTTCTTTGTTCTAAAGGTGGCATCTTAGCACCAGCAGGCACTATCATTTGCCCATCTTTAACTACCAAATCAAAAATTTCGTCACATTTAGTGACGTCAAAAATGTATGTTTTCTTAGGAAATTTGTCGTTAGATTCGACAGGAATTTTTCCATTTGAAGGAGCTAATAATTTGCAGGCATAAGGTGGACCTTGCTTTAACTCAGCAACGTCAACCTCATTTCCGTCGAAATAAGATGTTTCATCACACAAATTCTCCACATCTTCATTACATTCGACAAAGGCTACTTTTTTTACCCCTGCTGAATTTAGCCTTTTCTTCTTTCAGCCTTTCTAGTTGTCGAACCCTATCAGCCAACTGGGCCATATCTCTAAGATATTGGGTATCTAATTTCTTCCTAATGGAATAATTAAGACCCCCAGCAGCCATTTCGACCAACTCATGTTTTGGCACTTGTGTAAAGCACCTGGATTTAAGAAGTCGAAACCTATTCAGGTAATCATCAATTGGCTCAGTAACTTTGCGTTTGATGCTAGCCAATTCTTTCAAACTAATCTTAGTTTGCCCCATGTAGAACTGTTCATGAAACAAACGCTCTAACTGGGTCCAATTGTATATGGAATTTGGAGGCAAAGTAGTGAACCATGTGAAGGCATTCTTGGTAAGGGAACTTAGGAAGTATTTGATCCTAAGGCTTTTGTCAGCTGCAATTTCGCCTGCTTCAATCAAATACCTAGCCACATGTTCGACAGTAGATTCAGTAGTATCTCCTGAAAACTTGCTGAACTTTGGAACCTTCGTCCTAGGGGGTAATTCTGCTTGGAGAATATAATCCACTATAGGCGAAGTATAATTTGGCCTCGTGAAGCCAAGATTCACACCATTTCTGGTCATTATCCTTTCAACCATGGCTGCAAGATTATTTTCTTCTGCTTGATTTTGATGTCGAACCCGTCTAAGGAACTGATCAGCATTTTGGTTCCTGTTCACCATCACTACTGGCTCTTCCTCTATCTGGAATGGCATCTGGTTTCTTGGTGGTTCGACTCTAAAATGATCAATCATCTCTTGATCTTCCAAGTTCACCTCAGGTCCATGACGTGGATGACGTCTTGGGATATCTTCGACAACAGTTGCTCTTCGATCCACCGCTGGTACTCCCATGAAATCAGCCATGCATGCCAATTATGTAGCTAATTGTTGGTTAGTTTGAGTTGTACTCTGAATCAAAGGTTGAAAAACTTCTCCCATTGTCTGAGACAACGTATGCACCATTTGCATGTTACTTTCATCCATCTGCTGTCTCAAACAATTTATGGATGTATTTGTAAGACTAGGCGCTTGAACGGAATAACCAACACCTATACTCTGATTGTTTCGACCCCCTGATCCGGATCCTTGTAATGGCGAAGACACTACATTCTCTGAAAATACAGGTGGAGCATTCTGCAGATTTTGCATCATTGATGTAGGCATACCATAGGGTTGACTCCGTGACCCTGGATGTGGAAAACCTGGAGGAGGGAGATGCCAGTACACTGAATTTCCTCCTCGAGCTGTTGGTGAATTAGGACTTTGTGGTCCTATGTATTCTAACATAGGTTGAGTATATGCTTTTGTGCATGTTGATCCTGGTTCAGACACTACTAATGAAGGTGACGTCTGTCCTCCTGTCGAAAACACTGGTGATGGTGTGCTTTGAGACCCCATACTGCTACTTGACTAAGTGTTTGAAATACTCCCTTGAGGATCAACTTGTTGATTAGCATTAGTTGCCATTCTCTTAGTGTATCTTCTCTTTAGTATTCCTTCGTTTGTTGTGGATAACTTCCCACTTCTCAATAACATACAACAAAAGTATTTCTTCACCAAGAAAGATAAGGTTAACAAAAAGTATAAAACTTAGCACTAGGTCCCACCGGGCGTGCCAATTTGTTTACTGTGAATTTTGGTAAACAACCTCTGGTCTATCAATTTTAAATAAAACTGACTAACTTGCAGGATCGACCACACAAATCCTAGGACATGTGCTAAATTTAAGGGAAAATGTAACTGACAATGATAAATGCAAGGAATGTAAATTGAACTCCACGTTCGACAGTAAAAGAAAACTACATGAACTCCGTGTTCGACTACTTGCAAATAAAGTAAAGGCTTGGAAATTTAAAGGGCTGTAAATAAATGATGCAGAATTTAAAGGCGTCGAATGTAAAAGACAAAAAGGTAAATGACTTTGAAAAATAAAAGTGCAGGAAGATAAATAACTGTCGAAAGTAAACAACAAGAAATGTAAAAGCGCTTGAACTCCACGTTCTTGAATGTAAAAGGTGCAGAAAGAGTAAATCACTGTCGAAAGTAAAGGGCAAGAAAATAAATGACTTTGAAGGTAAATGCAGTAATGTAAAAGCTTTTGAAAATAAAATGCAATGAACTTCACGTTCTTGAAAATAAAGACTGAAATGTAAAAGTGCTGTCGAAAGTAAATGCGGGAAGATAAATGACTTTAAAAATAAAAGACTTTGAAGATAAAAGACAAGAAATAAAGATGAACTCCACGTTCTTGAAAATAAAGACTTTAAAGGTAAATGCTTGAACATAAAGGTGCAGTCTAAAGTAAATGCAGGAAGTTTAAATGAAAGTTTAAAAACAAGACTTCAAGTAAATTTGACATGAAAAGTAAAATTCAGGAAAACGTAAAGACATGGAAAGTAAATGCTTGAAGCTTAGTTATTGATGAAGATAAATTGCATTAATGCAGAAATAAAGGGTGGTGTTACATTGCGTACATTCTCACGAACTCGTTTCTCTACAAGCGAGTACTTTGAGTTTCTTTGAGTCACTTGTACAAAAATATGAACACACTTTTTACATAGAACTAACTCCTATTTATAGTGCTAAGAAATAACTACTAAGTGGTGGTTATTGCTTCAAACGTGTCCCTTTGGCCCCTTCTCCTTGGCCTCAACTGTTCCCACGCTCACAACTGCTCCTATTTGAATTTCAAACATTGGAAATTCCCTCCAGCCTTAGTCTAACAACTGCAGCGCGCGTTTCAATATTCCCATGGTCGAAAGCTTTCCCAACACTTAGCCATTTTTTGAGGTTCCTAAAACCCCTATTCGACTCAGGCTTCACCAAAACTGGGTCGAAGCCTTCTTTATGTTAAAAATAATTTTTTAACTTAAAATAGATTTGATTTTTCTAGCGTCGAAAATGAGGGTTAACACTATGATACTAGGGATGCTGAAAATTCCATGGTTAGTCAATTCCATGACTAAAGAGATAGGTGCAGACTATCTCTGTTATGATACTGCAAAAGATATGTGGGAAAATGTCTCTCAGATGTACTCTGATTTGGACGACCAATCCCAAATTTATGAATTAACTCTCCAGTGATTTGGACAACCAATCCCTAGTTTCCCTTATCTTAAGTATTTGTTTCCTAAATTTTCCAAAGAAATAAATTCCTCACAATTTCATTGTGAAACTTGCCACTTAGCTAAAGATCGTTGTGTGACTTTTACTTCAAAAGTTTATTCTGCTTCGCAACCTTTTTATTTAATCCATAGTGATGTTTGGGTCCTTCGAAAATTAAAACTGTGTCTGGAAAAAAAATGGTTTGTGACATTTTTTGATGATCATAACGTGTGTGTTAGGTTTATCTCTTGGGAAAAAATCTAAAGTGGAACAAAGGTTTAAAGACTTTTTTTAAATGATTGAAAACCAATTTAAAACTAAGATTGGCATTCTAAGGTCTGACAATGGCACTGAATATTTCAACAAATATCTAAGTACATTGCTAGTAACTAAGGGGATAATTCATTAATCCACTTGTCGTGATACTCCACAACAGAACGGAATTGCTGAAAGAAAAAAATAGACATCTCGAAGTGACTAAAGCTATTGTGTTTTCTATGAATGTACCTAAATATCATTGGGGAAATGCCTTATTAACTACTTGTTACCTCATAATAGAATGGCATCTCGTGTTTTAAAATATGAGACTCCAGTGGAAGTTTTACAAAATTACTTTCCCACGTCTCTCATCATTGTAGATCTTCCCCTTAAAGTTTTTGGTTGTCTCTGTTATGTCTACATCCCAAATATTTTTCGTTCTAAATTGCATCCTAAAGTTGAAAAATGTGTTTTTTTGGCTATGCTTCAAATAAAAAGGGTTACAAATGTTTTAACCCAGTAACAAAGAATTTTTTTGAAAGTATGGATGTCCACTTCGTTGAAAATCAACCTTTTAAAAAAATCAACAGATTCTTTTTTTAATAGGTCATAGTTGATTGTAAATAATAATTAGTTGTCCTCTTCTGCCTTTACCATATTTAGAATTAGCATTTATAGGAAGAATAGTTGCCTTGATTCTCAGGCTATATTAGTGCTTATTGTTCTGTCCATTGTATTCTATAAATACTTTTCATGTATTATTTACTAAATTATCAAGGAAATACAAATTTTTATTTCTTTACTAACTATTATGCAACTAGTTACAATTGGTTATACAATGTGTGTAAGATTGTTCCTATGTATATTGAGCCTTAGATATTATATACTCTTAACAAGTACAATCCACCTTTGAGATGTAGGAAACTTACATCTTCATTCGTCATTGCCTGAAGCTTCTTTAAGCAGGTTGTCCCGTCTGAGGTAAAAGTTCTCTTCCTAAGATCCTTATGTGTTATATTCACTCACCCCACCATCAAAGGAAATTGACATGGTGTAGTAAAACCACATATTTCGCGGAGGCATTTGAATCGTTCAAATGCAAATACCTACAAGAAAAAAAAAAAGAAAAAGATAAGCATTTTTGTGTTATATCCCTCCACCCTAACATCAAAGGAAATATAGATGTTGTTTGCATATTGATAAATGTCTTACCATTAGAGCATATGTAAAACCGCTCAACGTTGTCGTCTTACGATTGTTTATTTTTTCCATTGAAACTTTGAGGGTAGCAAGCACGGCTGCCCCCAAGCGTAACTATCTATATGATCTAGTTCAAGAAAAGAAATACATAAAAGAAATAGTACTATAAGATGGAGTGTTAAAAAGGAGATTTCCTAATAAATATAAAAGGTAGGCCTTAACATTTAAAGCTAAATTCTCATCAGAAATAGCTTCTTTCTCGAATTTATTTCTCAATTTGTCTAAATCTATGTCATAGGATTGCTTTTCCCTGTCAGTAGACACTTGTAAATCCTTAGCTTTATCCCGAGTTATTGACAAATGTTTTGCCATTGTTCCAGTAACATCTGTGTGTTCAATTCTTGAAACCTGCACACCAATTGCCATAAGTATATAAATAACCCAACAAAGACTAATTCTTCTTAAGTGAAAGAAATAAAAAATAAAATAAAAAATATAACTGTTTCCCATCAATGGGAAGTCCTGTGATATATAGGATATTTTCAAGACAAAATTCAACCACAAAATCCTTAATATTCTCCCCAAACACAAAGCATTCTTGATCCTTATCATAAAAGTAAAGTAAGGCGGTGAACATCTTGCAAAGTGATCTTAACTTGAACGGTGTAACACCCCAAAATTTGCTCTCCTTACTTTAGTACTAACTGGCTTATGTTTCATTTCATTTTTGCATTATCATGTGTGCATATCATTGGTTCTTAGCATGGGGGTCAAGGTGCTTGAGGTAATTCAAGAGGAGAAGATGTTCTTCAAAGGGTCAAGCAAGAGTCCTTATTTTGTCCAAGAGATCTCAAGTGGCTCACTCTCTCCTAACCAGTGCAGAAATTAGGGTTTTGAGATTCTAGGGTTTATCGCTCCAATGGGCAAGCTTCTTAGGTTTTTATCATCACCAAATGGCATATCTTATCTTTGTTGGAGAGGATACACATCATATTCAGAGGAATTGGGATTTCGAGACTGTGTTATTTCCTCCTAGACTGAGGGTACCAAAATTAGGGTTTGCTATAAAGTCAGTTTATTTCTGATTTTTTGGGCAAGACTGGATTCCATGGTATTCCTTGGGTCCCTAAGTATCTAGGAATGGAAGTTTGTCCATTAGTTTGGTTCATTAGAGATTCAATTGGCCAATGGCTTGCAAATCAGGAGAATTGGGAAAAAGTCAACAGTGAGAGGGGAAGTCAACTGTGGAATTTTGAGGTTCTCTCCAAGGTTTTCAAGGTTTTACATCCTCATATGGCCTTCAAGGGTCAATTTTCATACCATTTATCAAGAATCAAGGGTTGGTACAAAAGTTACTAAATATGGAAATGACCTATAATTTGAAAGTTTCCATTTTGGGCAAGTTTTACACTACATTCAACTTGACTTTTCATCATCAAGGAAGCTTCAAGTGAATTTTCCTCAAACATGAAAGTTGAATATCTTTTTCTCCTCTTTCCAACAAGTACTAGATGGTCTCCATATCATTTGTGAAACTCAAGTTATGATCAAAAGAGGGCAAGGTGGTTTTTAGGGTTTCCTTATGGTTCCATTTTCACAACTTTTGCATTTTGGGACATATGGACCTATAATTGGTTCCATTGCTTCAAGGAACATTCTAACATCAAAGTACATTCCATAAGGACCATTTTTGGGCTTTGAATCAAGTGGATCCATGGCTTATTCATCACTTATTTCCCATTATGCAAAATTGCAAGATCATTGAAAATTCTTAAACCAAGACATCTCAAGGCCCAAATTCCATACAGGTGTGATTAGCAATTGAAATATGAATGATCCATCATCAAAGGCTTGGGTGTGATGCATGGAGGAGGGTGTATTTCACATTATGCAAATTTCCAAAATCACCCAAAACTCATTAAGTGAGGAATTAACAAGGCCCAAATGCTAATCAGTGGAATAACCTAATATATTTAAGCTTACTCATGCACTGGTCAAGGGAGAAGGCACGTTATTTTTGTGAGTTTTCAAGTGTGAACCCTAAAGCTTCATTCCTTCGAATCTCATCAGTCACAAGGGTTTCTCAAAAACTTCCTTCACAATCTTCATCCTTGGCATCCATAGAGCACAAACCACCCATCGATTGAAGCTAACAGCAAGGATACAGATTGCTTGATCTCAGGTTAGTGATAATTTGCATGCTCTCTAAACTCAAGTTTTTGACATGCATAATGATCTGTGGTTGTCACTGATGATGCCTATGTATTTTGTTTTGAGTTTGGGCGTATGATTTGGTTGTTTCGTGAGTTTGAAAGTTTTGGACCTAACTTTGTTTCATTCGAATCTCCTTATTGATGCATTGTTTGTGATTTTTGATGGCATATTATTGATCCTGGTGAAATTCTGGCCAAGAAGGTATATTTGTTTGCGTGTTCTGGTAGCTTTTTTGG
The DNA here is from genome assembly GCA_022829125.1 of Lathyrus tuberosus. Lineage (NCBI taxonomy): Eukaryota > Viridiplantae > Streptophyta > Magnoliopsida > Fabales > Fabaceae > Lathyrus > Lathyrus tuberosus. Next base: position 2,187,197 of record JALAZF010000396.1, on the reverse strand, counting down.
TTGCAGGTGGCCGGAAGGGACGACCGGAGCTAGGGCTCCAGCGTCTGGTTCAGTTTCCGGCGAGGCCAGGGTTTAGACGAAGAAGACGAGTTCCCAGCCGTTGATTCACTTTGATCAAGGGTCCACATCTTGCCACGTTTTTTTTTTGTTTTTATTTTAATGTTTATGTGTTTGCTCACCCATAGGTATTATCATGTACCCTCTGGTCATAGCCATCCATCATGCGTAATTATTATTTTGTTGACTAATTCTGGTGCGTTGGATGAATCATATGGTTATTATTGTGCCAGCCAATTAAAAAATACATGTGCCAATCACGTGGGGTTCCATGGTGTCTAGGTAATTGTGTGTGTGCGTGTATGTATTAGTTATGGTGTGTTCTTAATCTGAACCATTGATCGTGATTACATTGTATTTGGATTGACTGATGATGAGCGTGAGATTGATCTATTGGTGGATATTGAACCTGAATGTTGACTGGGTTCCATTGTTTTTCTTTGACTTTCGCTGGTGGATTGATTGTTTGGGCCTTGCTGATTGCACCTCCCCTTTAAGCCCACTCTTCATTTTCAACGCATTTGGGCTGCTGAACACAACCCCATGTGTATTTCAATTTATTTATTTTATTTAATTGCATCATTTGCATTTTTTATTTTTAAAAATAGATAATTGCATCCAAAAATTACCAGAAAATTCATGAAGCATTTTTATAGTTTTATAAAATTTTCCCAAATTTTATTTTATCATTTTATTTTATTTTTATCATCTGAATTAATTATTTGAATAATTTCTTTTGAGTTTATTCCATATATGCATACTCTAACTTATAGAATTTATTTCTCATCATCCATAAATCATTTTGAATCCATTCTTTTTGCATTGCTTCATCAACATATTGAAGTTCATTAAAACATTTTCCCCATATTTTAATAATCATTTCATATTGCATTTTAGTCCTTTTATTTTGCATATTGAACCATAATTCTCATTTGACTTTGCATAATTGTTTGAGTGACCTATCTTGGGAATTTTGGCATGAGCTTTTGACATGTCGTTTTCTACTGGTTGAGGTGTTTTGAGTTTTAATTTGGTAATTTTAAAAGATGTTTTGCTAATTATATGATTTCTCTTTGTTTGAGGTCCTTTTTATGCACATCTTTGATCATGTCTGAGTACTTGCTTGAGAAGGCACCTGTGCCATCATTTGGGATTGCTTCTTTGACTTTATAAACCATGTTTGAATTGTTATAGGTCACTTGATTGCCATTATAGGTCATTGGTGCGAGTTTGTTGCATACTTTGTGCATATGTTCAATGCTTGGCTTACATACCTTTTCTTTGACTTATCTTCTCACCTCATCTCATCTATGCTTACTCATGACTTATGTTTAGTTTATGTATGCCATGCCATATCCTTCATTTGCATTTCATTTGATGTATGTTTCTGACCTTGGAGCTTTGCATTCATTCATGTCATATGTCATTCATGTTTCATCTTGCATACTTGAACATGTTTCACTTATATGCTCCCTTCTTCTGCTATTGATGTTTGATGCTTGGATATCTGTTTGCACGTCTCATGTGACACTTGCATAACATGTTTAGGCACATGTTTAGGTCATCCACATTCTGACTTGGATGAGTTTCATTTGGTTTGTGACCTTTTCTCTTTGGTTTGTGACTTGCTTGGGTTTCATTTGTCTTATAGTTACTTATGTCTGTTTTGTACTAACCTTTTATGCAGAGGCTGAGGTAAGTTATTTAAGGGTGTGGATAGTTATCCATGTCCACCTCACTCTTTCTTTCTCTCATCTTTTCTTTTCTTTAGGCTTAGGTTGTTGTCAAACCTCCCCTTAGGGCCACCTTTGCATGATAACATTAGGACTAAATTCCATAGGATAGTCTCCCTCCAAACCTCCCCTTAGGGCCATCTTTGCATGATAACATTAGGATAGATTCTCCCCGTAGTGTTTTTCTTTTCTCTTGAGTCCCTCTTCTCATCTCAAAACATCTCTAAGATACTTAATAAGGTCAACTCGCCTTGCACACAAGCCTTAAACATAGGAAATGAAGATTGAGGGGTCCCCCTTCTCTCTTCTAGAGTGTTGAGCATACGTCCCATTGGGGACGACCATGCGACGCATTCGTTCCTGTGTCATAGACTTTGGTTCAAGTTGAGTTATGAACTAACTCAAGTCACTTCTGTCCTAAAAAAATACAAACAAACTTCAATCATTTTTGTCCTTCGGGATCGTCAAACTAAAGGCTATTTTCAAAAAGGGCACGTTACTTTCCGTCTGAGTCGCAAACAGGCATCGACCCTAACTGCCGGACGCGAACTTAACGTCGCTCATAAAAAACACAAAAAGAACTTGGTTCGAACTACGTTGACTCTGAATTCCCCATTACACAAAGGGGGTACGTAGGCCGAGGACGACGACGTCCTACTGAGTCTGTCTGTGTTTTCCCCTTCCCCGTTTTAGTGCAGCCATAGATGTTAGGATAACTCACCCTTAGAATAGACAACAAGCGTGGATCCCATCGAGTACGATGGACGCGTGGGGTGCTAACACCTTCCCCTCGCGTAACCGACTCCCGAACCCAGGCTATGGTTGCGATGACTATTCCTTTCCCTCTTCCTTAGGTTTATGCGGTGTTCCCTTTCCCTCTCTTGGGATAAATATACATTGCTGGCGACTCTGTGTTCCGTGCCACTTTCGCGTTTGTACCTGGATGAAAATCCTGGGAGCGACAAACGGTACTGGGGAATTCTAGAAAATATTTGAAACAAGTCTCTTCAACTGCAACCTTTATTTTAACATCTACAACCCACGAAGTAAAACTTGTTTAATTGCATAAGAGTTCTGTGCAACTCCAATTTTTTTTTTATAGAAGTGCAACATCAAATTATTATGTTTGATATATTTTACGCATTCATATACTTAATAAATGAATTTGTGCAGGTACCCATAAAACTCTTATGCAATTAAACAAGTTTTACTTCGTGGGTTGTAGATGTTAAAATAAAGGTTGCAGTTGAAAAAACTTGTTTCAAATATTTTTTAGAATTCCCCAGCACCGTTCAAGTTAAGATCACTTTGCAAGATGTTCACCGCCTTACTTTACTTTTATGATAAGGATCAAGAATGCTTTGTGTTTGGGGAGAATACTAAGGATTTTACAGTTGAATTTGGTCTTGAAGATATCCTGTATATCACAGGACTTTCCATTGATGGGAAACAGGTATATTTTTTTATTTTATTTTATATTTCTTTCACTTAATAGGAATTATTCTTTGTTGGGTTATTTATATACTTGTAACAATTGGTGTGGATATTATTGGAACAATTGCAAAACATTTGTCAATAACTCGGGATGAAGCTAAGGATTTGCTAGTGTCTACTGACAGGGAAAATCAATCCTATGACATAGATTTAGACAAATTGAGAAATAAATTCGAGAAAGAAGCTATTTTTTATGAGAATTTAGCTTCAAATGTTAAGGCATACCTTTTATATTTATTAGGAAATCTCCTTTTTAACACTCCATCTTATAGTACTATTTCTTTTATGTATTTCTTTTCTTGAACTAGATCATATAGATAGTTACGCTTGGGGGCAGCCGTGCTTGCTACCCTCAAAGTTTCAATGGGAAAAATAAGCAATCGTAAGACGACAACGTTGAGCGGTTTTACATATGCTATAATGGTAAGACATTTATCAATATGCAAACAACATCTATATTTCCTTTGATGTTAGGGTGGAGGGATACAACGCAAAAATGATTATCTTTTTCTTTTTGTTTTTCTTGTAGGTATTTGCATTTGAACGATTTAAATGCCTCCACAAAATATGTGGTTTTATTACACCATGTCAATTTCCTTTGATGGTGGGGTGGGTGAATATAACACATAAGGATCTTAGGAAGAGAACTTTTACCCCAGACGGGACAACCTGCTTAAAGAAGCTTTAGGCAATGACGGATGAAGATGTAAGTTTCCTACATCTCAAAGGTGGATTGTACTTGTTAAGAGTATATAATAGCTAAGGCTCAATATACATAGGAACAATCTTACACACATTGTATAACCAACTGTAACTAGTTGCACAATAGTTAGTAAAGAAATAACAATCTGTATTTCCTTGATAATCTAGTAAATAGTACATGAAAAGTATTTATAGAATACAATGGACAGAACAATAAGCACGAATCTAGCCTGAGAATCAGGGCAATTATTCTTCCTATAAATGCTAATTCTAAATATGGTAAAGGCAGAAGATGACAACTAATAAATCAACCAAGTGGACATTTGTAACCCTTTTTATTTGAAGCGTAGCCAAGAAAAACACATTTTTCAACTTTAGGATCAATTTAGAATGGAAATAATGGGAAGATTTACAATGATGCGAAACGTGGGAAAATAATTTTGTAAAACTTCCACAGAGGTCTCATATTTTTAAACACGAAATGGCATTGCATTGATGAGGTAACAAGCAGTTAATAAGACATTTCCCCAAAGATATTTAGGTACGTTCATAGAAAACACAATAGCTCTAATCACTTCGAGAAGATGTCTATTTTTTCTTTCAGCAATTCCGTTCTATTGTAGAGTATCACGACAAGTGAATTGATGAATTATCCCCTTAGTTACTTAGATATTTGTTGAAATATTCAGAGCCATTGTCAAACCTTAGAATGTCAATCTTAGTTTTAAATTGGTTTTCAATCATTTGAAAAAAGTCTTTAAACCCAAACATCATTATGGATTAAATAAAAATGTTGGGAAGCAAAATAAACTTTTGAAGTAAAAGACACACAATGATCTTTAGCTAAGTAATAGATATAGCTCAAGGATTATCTAATCCTGTTGTATAACTTAGCTTAGTCAAGCCTAGCTGTTAGTAAGCTAAGGGCTCAGTTAGTTAGCTAGTGTATATATATGTTAGGACTTACACACTCTAGTATATATATCTTGTATCCTCAACAGAATTCACACAATGAAAATAGAATAACAGAATGCAAAAGTTAGTTACACAAATTGTTATCATTTCTCTATAGCTTCACAGGGTGGGAAAAAAAGAAAACGGAAGCAAAAAAACCCAAAGGAATTCTTCCTGCAAGTGATAATAAACCTTATAATCATCACTGTAGCATAGATCAACATTAGCTTATAATCATCACTATAAGTAACTCTCTGAAGTTTAATAATACGAGGCCTGATCTCCCAGATTTAACAATAATTCAACTTCTAACAGTACTCCAGTTTATTAATACTTTATTTTATGTTTCACAGGTGGATTGGTGCCCTTATAAGAGGACTGGTCGTGAAGGTTTATTGCCTGATCGACTCAAACATCAAACCTAGATGGTATATGTGTAATACCCCGTATTTTTTATTGCTCCAGATAATATTATATTGGGATCGACTAAGCCCAGTGTACTCTGAGAAATTATTTGACAAATAAATACGAGTAACTGTGGAACTTAGAATAAATCCAATTAATACTATCTGACTCTGAGGTATTTTATTAATTTGGACTTTAGAGATTTTTTGGACATTTAGTAGTATTATTTCTAATACTAAGTTACTATATTTTTTTCCTCTCACTTTGCAAACAAAAGAAAAAGATAGAAACATTGAAGGAGAGGAGAGAAAAGAGGAAAGAGGAGAAAAAGCTCAAGAACATCAAGATCATCATCATCCATTCATCAATCTTCATCCAATCTTCTCAATCATCTTCATCTTGCTCATCTCAAGGTGGGTTCTAGTTAGAACTTTAGTTTTAGAATTTTTGGAAATGTTTGAGTTAGGTTAGAATTATTGGAATTGATGTTCTAACGGTTGAAATGTGTTATAAATTGTGTAGCATGCTCAATATATGTGTGGAATCATCTGTTTATAGTTGTTATGAAGTTTGATCATGAATTGAATGAGTTTGGGTTGGAAATGTGTGATTAAAAACAGAGTTTTTGGCTTCTGCAACAGGGTTAACCGGTTAACGGTATGGGTTAACCGGTTAACGGTATGGAAAAATGGTGTTTTACGTGAAAATTGAACTGGTTAACCGGTTAACCAAATGCGTTAACCGATTAACACTGTAACCTTTGGAAAATATTTTCTAAAATTCATAACTTTTTACTCGGGTGTCCAATTTAAGCGTTCTTTATATCGATGTGAAGCTAAGGAAATATTCTATGCAATGGAGCTAATATATGTCGAATTTATCGACCGATTAAATAATCAAGAAAGTTCGAAAGTGATATAATTATGTTTTAAATTTTGGTATATTATCCTATTATGCCATTATGATGTGTTTTGCCTACCCTATTATTGTTTAACATGTTGTGAGTGAATATTCATGTTAATGTAAAATTAAATAGGAAGAGTGAGAAAAACATCAACCTTGACAATAAGAAAACTTAGGAAGAACTAGGAATGGTAGACAACTCTAGATGGCACTTCTTGGGCACGTGTTGTAAGAAAGTGCATCCTTGCCGGTATTGGCCTAGTCGAGAGTGGAACACTAGTATGGAACATGAGGTTAACTTTGTGGTTTGAAGGACAAGAAAGGCCTTGAGGCATTATGGCCTAGGCATTGTCGAATACATTATTTTGTTATGTGATCATGTAATCGTAACCATTTTATTTTGAGTTGCCCTTGAAAGGCCTTCATGAGTCTCGAGCTCCTCTGAAGTACAGGCAGGATTACTTGGTAGGTTTGATTCCCTACGTGTAGTACAATTGGAAGCCTATGCAATGGGTACGAGACTTGTGATGGTTAACAGGACATGAGAAGTGACAGTTCACGGTTAACAGGCCGATGATCCAGAATCCAATTATATACCAAGTAACTACAAGGATCTATGACTCGGGTCGCCTTCTAGACGTAGAAGCGGACGAGAATAAGAGATACCTTGGTACCGATTATCGATTAATGATGTGGTGAGTTAATGAACTCATGTCATGTTTCCATATAGTGTGAGATTATCAAGTGTGAACTCAAGAGTCCTTCCCTTCCCCGGACTTGAGTTAGGATTGTTAGAACCGTGAATAATCCGAGAGAATCCATAAGATAGGGAACTCACTGAGATTTGATGTATCTCACCCCACGTTGTTGATGTATTTCAGGTGTTTCAGGTTCCTAGAAGGGTAAGGACAAGGTCGTTTGATCTTTTCTTTACTTGTTGATGGCTAGCTTCCGCTATGTTGTTATTTTGAGATCATTGTTATGATCTAGTTCTTAGTTTTTATCATTTTGGAACATCTTGTATATGTAATGCCTTAGACTTTTAGTGTTATGTATTAGAGGCATTTATGTGTATAATGTGTTAACTAGGAACTTATAGTATTTCAATACCAAATACTTGGATTCATATATATAATTTATGCTTTGATGTATGGATTCTATATATGGGTGTTACAGTTGGTATCAGAGCAGGTCGTATCCTCGACCTAGCCATGAAATAGTATGAGTATTTTCTTTCCGTTTCATATGTGTTGTGTCGCCCTTGGTCTTACGTGTTATATTTATGGTATTGAGCCTGATCAACTTAATCCTATATGTATGACATTCAGGAACATGGATGACGGGCGCAGAAACAACCGTGGTAGACCAAGAAACGCTCCAGCAGGGAATAATCCACCGGTTGGAGAGGGGAATGCTCCGTTGTATCAATTCATGCAGCAGATGCAACAACAACAAAATCAATTTATGCAACAAATGGTTCAGCAGATGGCGGGTGGTCTACATCCTCCAGTGGTTGTTCCTGAGGTTACAGGAGGAAATTTTAGGGATTTCATTCATTTGAATCCTCCAGAATTTCAGGGAGGGTTAGACCCAGTGAAGGCTCATGAATGGATATCAGGTATGGAACGGGTTTTCCAAATAGTTCAGTGCAGTGAGGAGAACAAGGTGGTCTTTGCTTCCCACTTGTTGAAGGGTCCTGCCATGAGGTGGTGGGAGAGCGCTTCAGCTTTAATGACAATTCAAGAGGTACCGAAGGTATGGGAACAGTTTAAGTTAACTTTTTGGAGAAATATTTTCCAAGTTCCTTGAGATCTCAGAAGGAATTTGAGTTTCAACAATTGAGACAAGGTAACTTGACTGTGGCTTCTTATGCTGAGAAATTTGAAACTATGGCCGCTTATTCTAGACAAGCCATGTATGCTCTTGATGAGAGGTGGAAGATTGATCAGTTTCTGTTTGGTTTAAGGGATAAAATTTCAAATAGTGTGTCTCAATGAGAATTTACTACGTATGCCGAAATGTTAAGACAATGTTATGTGGCGGAGCATAGTTTGAAAAAGGTTCGAGATGAAAGTGTAGCAAGTCGGGTAACTCAAGGTGATCGTGGAAGGTCTAATAAACCATTTAGACCTAGGCCACAATCCTTCAAGGGGAAACAAGTACAAGATACAAGGGCAAGTACACCTCCCGTGTGTCGCACTTGTGGCAGGAATCATCTCGGAAGGTGTGGTTATGAAGGGGTAAAGTGCTTTCAGTGTCAGAAGGTGGGTCATATGAAGAAAGATTATCCTCAGAATAGGACTCAGACACAAGGGAGGGTTTATACCTTAGATGCAAGGAAGAAGAAGAGTGACAATTCCTTAATTGCTGGTACGTGCTTTGTTAACGAATTTCCTTGTTTTGTTTGATTGCGGAGCTACACATTCTTTTGTATCGATGCAATGTATGAAGCGACTTGGGTTACGGTCTATTCCTTTGTCTCCTCCTATGGTGGTCACTACCGCCATGGATGAAATAGTTGAAACACCGTTGATGTGTGAAAACTGTGTTTTGTCGGTGGACGGTAGAGTTTTTCATATTGATCTTATTTGTCTACCGCTTAAGAAAGTTGATGTTGTTTTGGGAATGGATTGGCTTTCTGCTAATTCGGTGTTTATTGGGTGTGAGGAGAAGCTTATCATCATTCCGTCTGTTGAGGCTACACCAAAGGATGTTTTAACAACTATTCTAGAAGGTACGGTTGGTATGATAAATCTCTTGTTTGAAGAAGAGAAATTTGTGTTGTTGGTTCTCACTAAGGAAGGGAGTAGCGACCTTCAAGTTTTGAACATTCCTGTAGTTTGCGAGTTTTCTGAAGTTTTCCCCGAAGATGTCACTTCTCTTCCTCCGGAGAGGGAAGTGGAATTTTCTATTGACCTGGTACCGGGAACGGCTCATATATCCGTTTCTCCGTATCGGATGGCACCAAGGGAGTTAAGGGAATTAAAGGATCAATTAGAAGAGCTTATGGCAAAGCATTTTGTTAGACCTAGTGTTTCACCGTGGGGAGCTCCAGTTCTGTTAGTAAAGAAGAAAGACAGTGGAATGCGATTGTGTATCGATTATCGTCAGCTGAATAAAGTCACCGTTAAGAACAAGTATCCCTTGCTCAGGATAGACGACCTTTTGGATCAATTGAAAGGAGCCTGCGTGTTCTCGAAGATTGATTTGAGGCTGGGTTATCACCAAATCCGAGTGAAGAATTCCTATGTACCTAAGACTGCATTTAGGACCCGTTATGGTCATTACGAATTCTTAGTGATGCCTTTCGGTGTGACTAATGCTCCAGCTGTTTTTATGGACTACATGAACCGTATATTTCAAGCTTACTTGGATCAATTTGTTGTAATCTTCATTGATGATATTCTTATTTATTCTCGTACTTCACAAGAGCACGAGGAACATCTGAGAATTGTGTTATCCGTGTTGCAAGAGAAGCAACTTTTTGCTAAGTTAAGTAAGTGTGAATTTTGGATGGCGGAAGTTAAGTTTCTTGGTCACGTTATATCACAAGGTGGTGTAGCAGTAGATCCGTCGAAGGTAGAAGCAGTGATAAATTGGGAGAGGTCGAGAAATGCTTCGGAAGTCAGAAGTTTCTTAGGGCTGACAGGTTACTATAGGAGGTTCATAGAAGGTTTCTCTCAGTTGGCTTTACCAATGACGAAACTTACTCGTAAAGATTTTGCTTTTGAGTGGGATTCGGGTTGCGAGAAAAGTTTCATGAAGTTGAAGGAGAGATTGACAACAGCTCCGGTGTTAATCATTCCTGATCCTAATAACTCTTACGAAGTGTTTTGTGATGCTTCTAATATGGGATTGGGAGGTGTTCTGACGCAAGGTGGTTATGATTCAATTTGGGTGATTGTAGATCGACTAACGAAATCTGCGCATTTCTTGGCCGTGAAGACTACTTTTAAGGCAAGTCATCTTGTGAGGTTGTTTATTGCAGAAATTGTAAGATTGCACGGTATTCCCTCTAATATTGTGTCGGATAGAGATCCGAAGTTTACTTCAAGGTTTTGGAAAGTCTTTCAACAAGCTATGGGGACGGAGTTGCGTTTGAGCACGTCTAATCATTCACAGACGGATGGTCAGACTGAGTAAACGATACAAACGATGGAGGATATGTTGAGAGCTTGCGTGTTAGAGAGTAAAGGGAATTGGAAAGAACTTCTACCATTGATTGAGTTTTCTTATAATAATAGTTATCATGCGAGCATCGGTATGGCTCTGTATGAAGCATTGTATGGGCGAAAATGTAGAACACCTTTGTGTTGGGCGGAAATTGGCAAAGATAGAATTTTGGGAACCGAAATCATCCAAGAGACTACGGAAAAGATTCGAATGATCCACGAGAAAATTAAGCAAGCACAAGATCGACAAAAGAGTTATGCGGACAATCGAAGGAGACCTTTAGAATTTGAAGAAGGTGACCATGTGTTTTTGAAAGTTACTCCTAGATTGAGATTGAAAGGACCGTTTAAGTCACGCAAGTTAAGCCCGAGATACGTGGGATCGTATCAGATCTTAGAAAGGATTGGTGAAGTAGCTTACAGGTTGGCCTCACCGCCTTCTCTGTCGGAAATGCACGATGTTTTCCATGTATCTCAACTTTGGAGATTTATTCCAGATCCTCTCCAGCCGATTCTACCGGATACTATTGAAATAGAAGCGGATTTGACGTTTAAAGCTCAACCGAGCCGCATTGTGGGAAGAGAAACGAAATTATTAAGGAACAAGGATATTCCTCTCGTTAAGGTACAGTGGGATGTAACGCATCCGGGTGATGCAACTTGGGAACTTGAATCGGAAATGCGAAATGCTTACCCTCATCTGTTCAGGTAATCTTTAAATTCGAGGGCGAATTTCTATTTAAGGGGGGAGGATGTAATACCCCGTATTTTTTATTGCTCCGGATAATATTATATTGGGATCGACTAAGCCCAGTGTACTCTGAGAAATTATTTGACAAATAAATTCGAGTAACTGTGGAACTTAGAATAAATCCAATTAATACTATCTGACTCTGAGGTATTTTATTAATTTGGACTTTAGAGATTTTTTGGACATTTAGTAGTATTATTTCTAATACTAAGTTACTATATTCTTTTCCTCTCACTTTGCAAACAAAAGAAAAAGATAGAAACATTGAAGGAGAGGAGAGAAAAGAGGAAAGAGGAGAAAAAGCTCAAGAACATCAAGATCATCATCATCCATTCATCAATCTTCATCCAATCTTCTCAATCATCTTCATCTTGCTCATCTCAAGGTGGGTTCTAGTTAGAACTTTAGTTTTAGAATTTTTGGAAATGTTTGAGTTAGGTTAGAATTATTGGAATTGATGTTCTAACGGTTGAAATGTGTTATAAATTATGTAGCATGCTCAATATATGTGTGGAATCATCTGTTTATAGTTGTTATGAAGTTTGATCATGAATTGAATGAGTTTGGGTTGGAAATGTGTGATTAAAAACAGAGTTTTTGGCTTCTGCAACAGGGTTAACCGGTTAACGGTATGGGTTAACCGGTTAACGGTATGGAAAAATGGTGTTTTACGTGAAAATTGAACTGGTTAACCAGTTAACCAAATGCGTTAACCGATTAACACTGTAACCTTTGGAAAATATTTTCTAAAATTCATAACTTTTTACTCGGGTGTCCGATTTAAGCGTTCTTTATATCGATGTGAAGCTAAGGAAATATTCTATGCAATGGAGCTGATATATGTTGAATTTACCGACCGATTAAATAATCGGGAAAGTTTGAAAGTGATATAATTATGTTTTAAATTGTGGTATATTATCCTATTATGCCATTATGATGTGTTTTGCCTACCCTATTATTGTTTAACATGTTGTGAGTGAATATGCATGTTAATGTAAAATGAAATAGGAAGAGTGAGAAAAACATCAACCTTGACAATAAGAAAACCTAGGAAGAACTAGGAATGGTAGACAACTCTAGATGGCACTACTTGGGCACGTGTTGTAAGAAAGTGCATCCTTGCCGGTATTGGCCTAGTCGAGAGTGGAACACTAGTATGGAAGATAAGGTTAACTTTGTGGTTTGAAGGACAAGAAAGGCCTTGAGGCATTATGGCCTAGGCATTGTCGAATACATTATTTTGTTGTGTGATCATGTAATCGTAACCATTTTATTTTGAGTTTCCCTTGAAAGGCCTTCATGAGTCTCGAGCTCCTCTGAAGTGCAGGCAGAATTACTTGGTAGGTTTAATTCCCTACGTGTAGTAAAATTGGAAGCCTATGCAATGGGTACGAGACTTGTGATGGTTAACAGGCCATGAGAAGTGACGGTTCACGGTTAACAGGCCGATGATCCCGAATCCAATTGTATACCAAGTAACTACAAGGATCTATGACTCGGGTCGCCTTCTAGACGTAGAAGCAGACGAGAATAAGAGATACCTTGGTACCGGTTATCGATTAATGATGTGGTGAGTTAATGAACTCATGTCATGTTTCCATATAGTGTGAGATTATCAAGTGTGAACTCAAGAGTCCTTCCCTTCCCCGGACTTGAGTTAGGATTGTTAGAACCGTGAATAATCCGAGAGAATCCATAAGATAGGGAACTCACTGAGATTTGATGTATCTCACCCCACGTTGTTGATGTATTTCAGGTGTTTCAGGTTCCGAGAAGGGTAAGGACAAGGTCGTTTGATCTTTTCTTTACTTGTTGATGGCTAGCTTCCGCTATGTTGTTATTTTGAGATCATTGTTATGATCTAGTTCTTAGTTTTTATCATTTTGGAACATCTTGTATATGTAATGCCTTAGACTTTTAGTGTTATGTATTAGAGGCATTTATGTGTATAATGTGTTAACTAGGAACTTATAGTATTTCAATACCAAATACTTGGATTCATATATATAATTTATGCTTTGATGTATGGATTCTATATATGGGTGTTACAATATGCAAAAGTATATTCCTTTTGCTTTGAGAATATTGCAAAACACTCTGCAGATATTTGCTGGAAACAGCTGGGGTTGCAGCAGGAACACATGAAAAGTGGTCTTGCTAAATTTAAAAAACTCAAACTGCAGCAAAGAGGCCTGAAAAAAAAATAAAGATTGGAGGCATGTCAACAGCTTTTACATGAATTGCAATGAGCGGTTGGCGGAAAGAAACATGTTCCTTATCAAAGAGGGTCTTTCCTATGATGAGCCGCTAATGAATTATGAGCAGGTTTGATTTTATTTTATTTTTTAATTATAAATTATGTGTAGGTCTGATTTTTTCTTTGTACACGTTCAAACCGGGATTAAATTTGATTCTGATTTTTTTGCTTTCAATACCGTTGAATGCAGGGGGAGAAGTTGATGAAGGAGAAAATGTTGAAGAACCTATACAAACGAACACCACCCCCATCTCCACCCCCACTTCGCAAAACATAGAACCTATACTCTCTCAATCTTCATCTCGAGATGAAGTAAGTAAGGTTGCATAACACTTTTGGTCTTTGACGAATGCAAGTTTGGCAATATTGGTTCTTATTACGTTTCTTTGAATTTCTATTTTATAATTGACATGATATGTTATTGTTTCTTCTGCTTTTCAGGTTCGGACCACCTCCTTCACCTCTTCTCCGGCGCAAGAAGCCTTTCACACCCAGACGCCTCTAGAGTCTACGGTATTTCATTCCCTCTTTTTAAAGGTTTAATAGCACTTTTGGTCTTTGACGAACCCAAGTTTGGCCATATTGGTTTTTTCTTTGAATTTTTATTTTATAATTGACATGATATGTTATCGTTTCTTCTGCTTTTCACCCCAATTTCAATTTCATCCAACTACCCCAGAAAAATCAACTCCAACTTCATCCATTCTTCAACGAATGCAACACTATATGATATATGATTTTTCAATTAGTCCAACTCATGTTCACACGATTTCACTTATCTTTTGAAAAATTATAGTTACCACAGAACCATGAGGGTGGGTATATCCTTTGAAAGAATTATGGGTCACATAGAACCACGTGGTTGATTAATTAGTTTATGGTGCCATAGAACCAGGTGGAGCACGCAGAATTCTATATAAACATAGAACAAGGTGGATCAAATTTTAGTTAACCATAAAACAAGGTGGATCGCACCGAATTTTTTATGAAAAAATTTGTTACAAATTATATTATTTAAATTATAAATGAGTTTTATAAAAAATATATATACTTCCTACGTCTCAAATTATAAGTCGTGTTACAAAAAAAATTGTCATTTTCAAATATGTCATTTCAACTTCTCTTCTATTTGTCAAAGATCCATTTTAAAGACTTATTTATAAATATATTTAGGTGGTAGATGTGAATCAGATAATGTGGGAGGAAATTAAAATTAAATAAAATTAAAATTTCTAATATCCAAAGAAAATTAAATAGAGAATACAATTTTATTTTCTATTTAGAAGAAAATAATGACATATAGTAGAGATTAAATCCTTAAAGTGTAAAGGTAAATTAAATAGAGAATACAAATTTTTTTCTATTTAGGAGAAAATAATGATATTTATTGAGTCCATAGATTAAACTTTTGTCTACAGTATTTCATTCCCTCTTTTTTTTTAGGTCTAATAGCACTTTTGGTCTTTGACGAACCCAAGTTTGGCCATATTGGTCCTTATTACTTATCTTTGAATTTCTATTTTATAATTGACAGGATAAAGAACAAGTTTTTGGCGTCGTTGCCGGGGACTGCCAAATTTTAAGTACTTTGTTAGTTCAATTGGAATTTTGTCACTCTGTGACTAAAATTTTTAATTTTATTTTTCTGTTATTTTTTTTATTACTAATAATTTTCTAACCTGTGTATGCGAGGTAAGACCTCAGCTTTATTTTCTTTTGATGCAGAACCAGAGGGATCTTTGCACGCTAAACGTCGTCAAGCCAAACAAGAAAGACTGGCAGCATCAGGTTCATAACTAATTATTTCTGAGCAAGAAAAAGAAGAAGCAGTTTCAGTCCACTCCGAGCACACAGATTCCGGCACGGACTCAGAGCCGGAAACTCTTATTATGGCTGCCGACCCACCAACAGAAATAGTTCTCGTGACTATGGGAGAGCAAATGCTCCAACAGTGCGGTTGAAAATAGTAAATCAACCAGTCACTGTCGCGCAATTCCAGCTGCACCCGTCCACTATCCGACAGCTTCAGAGTAGGCCTTTTTCAGGAAGGATCGATGAAGATGCAAATAAGCATCTACAGAGGTTCCTTACTATGAGTACGTCATTGAAAATTGAGGGACACTCTGAAGAAGTGAAGAAGGTGGTTATGTTTCCGTTTACTCTATCTGATGAAGCCGAAGAGTGGTTTTACTCATTACCTGCTGGTGATATCCCGATCTCAAATCAATCTTGCTAAAAACACGCGCATCCACCAATTGGTCCATCAAATCATCGATCCTTGGAAGCGGATACTTGTTCTTAATTGTCACCTTGTTCAATTGTCGATAATCAATGCATAACCGCATACTCTCATCCTTCTTCTTTACCAACAATACCGGAGCACCCCAAGGAGAAACACTTGGTCTTACAAATCTCTTGTCCAACAAGTCATTCAACTGCTTCTTCAATTCTACCAACTCCGATGCCGACATACGATACGGTGCCATCGAAACCGGTCTAGTACCCGAAACTAGATCAATAGAAAACTCAACTTCTCTTTCCGGCGGTACATCCGTAATATCTTCCGGAAACACTTCTGGAAAATCACACACCACTGGGAACACCCCGATTTCGATTATTTCCCATTTTGTTGAGTCTTTTATTTAATTGAGTGATAAATTATTTCATCTGTGAAATTGGTATGTTAATATGCCATGCTGACATGTTATGATATTTTACCGTTTTTTGAGAGTTTGCGGGGAAATTAGAATGGAGGGTATTTTAGACATTTCTCAATTAATGATAAGTTAGAAATTTAGTGGAAATAGAATTTTTGTGAGAAAATGAATTAATTTAATTTGAGTAGAAAATAAGAAATAGAAAAGAAAAAGAGATAAGAGGAGGAAATAGGAGAGAAAGAGAAAGAAAAGAAAGATAGAGAGAAAAAGGAGAGAAAGAAAGAGGAAGAGGAGAAAAGAGAAGAAAAGAGGGAAAACTAGAAAATCATCAAGAACAATCATCTAGCAAGTTTGGAATCCGGGTAAGGGTGTGAAATCTTATTATCTTATCAATGTATATCATTATGTATGATTGTGTTGTTGTTGATTTTTATGAGTTTTGGTATAAACCCATTTGTGTAGAAAATGGTAGAAATCGATTTAATCGTGTTGGAAATGATGTTTTCGTGTCCCTTGTTGTTGATACACGAATGATACATGTTGTTGTACATCAAATTGGTAATTTTCTGAGTTTAGATGATGAATTTGGGTGTGGTTTGGGGAAAAAACGCAGAACAGAATTCTGCATTTCGCCTGGCCATACGCGTATTGGGGCAGGCCATATGCGTATTGACTTGGGCAATACGTGTATGGATGGCGCATTTCAGGGCCAATACGCGTATGTGACTTCATTTTTCCCGACCATCTGGTGATACGCGTATGGTGTTGAGCATACGCGTATGGGCTTTGAAACGTGAAATTTGTGAGGGAAATGGGTTCTGCCCATACGCGTATGGGCATTGGTGATACGCGTATGGGAATGGCGAGGAATCAGGGCCGTACGCATATGAGAATGGTGATACGCGTATGGTCATGCCAATTGTAAAAATGAGATTTTTCAAAATGTGTTTTTCGTTTTCGTCCGTAACTTTTGTTCCGTTTATCCAATTTTTACATTCTTGGTATCGTTGTGAAGCTATTGAGCTGTACTTTCTTATTGTGATGATTTGGAAATTGTTAGCCAATTTAATTATGTTGGAAAGTCGAGAATAGTGTTATTTAGCGACTTTTCCCGTTTTAAATGTGTGTTTTGGATGTGAATCAACAATAGTGCATTGATGTGAATGTATATAGATTGTATGTGATGGTATGAGATGAATGCATGAATATATTGTGAATATGTATGCATTTCAAGAATGTCTTGAGTCATTTTGTATGTGAAGCATAATGATGTACATTCTTGTGTTGTGGGATTCTAATGAGAATCCGCTATAACGTCGTGTGCCCGTGTGGGGTGTGAGCGATGATTATAGACGATCGTGTGCCCGTGTGGGGTGTGAGCGATCGGGTCGTGTGCCCATGTGGGGTGTGAGCGATCCATAAACGTCGTGTGCCCATGTGGGGTGTGAGCGACGGGGAACATCGTATGCCCGACGGGGAGTTACATTGGTAATGAGTGATGGTTCCAATAAGTTCCTGAGTGAACTTGAGATGATTGAGTCGGTACCGCATTGCATTTGCATAGAGTCGTGAGTCGGTCTCTATGATTTGCATTTATCATCTTTATAATGGTGCATTGATGAATAAACATGAATATGTATGTTTATGTGGAATGATAAGAATTGTGAAAGTATGCATGATGAATATGCTTGGCTTGATATATATACACATTGTGATGTATATGGGTGAATTGTGATGAATTGTGGTGAGAATGTGGAATATGTGTATTTTTATGCTAAGATATATAATTATATGCATTGTTATTATGATAATATTTCTCACCCTTGTGCTGTTTTATGATGCTCTATGAGGCATTGCAGAGTAGGTATGCTGGTGGTCTTTTGTGAAGCGTGTCTTCATTCTTTTGGTCGGTCGGCTCTGATATGTAGCACCGGGTAGCTAGGATGATTATGATTCTTTTGTGATACATTTGTACATGTATCTTGTTGATGAATGTTTATGAAAACATGTATTATGTTGGTGGATAATACTTGACGATGTATATATATGTTATATGTTATTCAATGTTTAGATTTTCCGCTTTTATTCTAAATATTGAGATGTGGGTGTAAGGACTAAGTTCCTCTGTTGCAAAGTTACCCCACTGTTGCATATCAATTGTTGAGCAGGTGTTGAATGTTTTAATTTCATGTATAATGTGACAAACCTTTTTTATACTATGTTTATAATTATACTCTGACGAAATATTGAATATGTGCCTAAATGATTATGTGATTATTTGGGGGTATAGAAAGGGGGTGTTACAGTAAGCAAGCTTCACTTGGAATGATCGAAATGGTGGGAAAAAGCATAAGTACGAAAGTCTCTCGGGCATATAGTGCACATGTCAACACTATAACATCCATTCGTGAAATCAAGAAAAGACAGAAAAAGAAACATCGAAGGAAGGATAAGGAAGTTGGAGTTAACTTGAGGCAAGAAGTAGTTCGTATTTCTGAACCAGACCGGTGCTCTGTTGCAGAAAGGTCAAGCAACAAAACGTGTAAGCTGAAGTATCCCCCATAGCATTGGGGAGTAACCCGTCGAGCCATGCGACGTTAAACGAAGTACTTAATGGGAGGCAACCCACGCGTTTTTTTTCACTCATCGTTTTGTTTTTGTGTGTTTGTTTGTTTTGTTTTATGTAGGTACTCACATATGCTGCACTAGTTTAGAAGAGAAATTGAAGAAAAAGTGAAAAATTGGCAAAACTGTGGAAAACAGAGGCATGACACGGCCTCCCGTGTCATCGGACACGACCCGTGTCAAGAGGGCGAGAAACATCTTTTGTGAAACATAAGGAAAATGGTTTTCCAGGGGGCTGACACGGCTGCCTGTGTCATACCTCCTGAAGCTTGGAAAATTTTCTAGTGGATTTTGTTGTGTGGCAGTGACCTGACACGACTGTCAGTGTCACCGGACACGGCTCGTGTCAAGCAGCGCGACCCCCACATTGTGAATTTCCACATCCCACTCCTCCGCCTCAGTGAGCGTTGTGAGTTCCTCTTCGCTATCTTGTTCTGAAACATTGAGGCCAATGTTTTGTTCAAGTGTGGGGGGTTTTTATTTCTTTTTAGTATTTATAATTATGTTATCTCATTTTCATTTTGTTGTTCCTTTACTTTGATTTGGTATATGTTGTGTACTTTGTGTTACAGATGGATTGGATTCGGCCGGATGAATGATGAATGAGTAGTTAGAGGATGAAAGATTCAAACCCAGACTTGCTACCTAGGCACCCCGGAAGTTGATACAACCAAAAACAATTGTTGGACGCAGCTTGATGACACCAGACCGAGAGTGGAAGGTTGACCCAGACTAGAAAAGAAGCTGTATTACATGAGAAGTGCTTTAGAACCTGTAAGTTTTACCCAACATGGTGAGCCATAATAAGCCAAATATTACATCATCATGAGAGTTGAATCAGGTATGACTTTATCGCTTTGAATTTGCGTACGTTCTACTCACATAGCACTACATGAGAACACACACTGAGGCATATTTTTTTATTATTAACCTGAGCCTTTCAAGCCTTCCCTTAATTATGTTTATCCATTGTTACCCCCTGTTGAGCCTGAATCCATTTGTTTGTGATAACCACCAATGCTAACCCATGGCCAAACACTCCCTACCCTGCTCGGCATACGTGTTGTAGTTGTTGAATCTGTGCAAAACTCTAAGTTTGGGGTAGTACACCTACATTAAGAAAGGCAAGTGCGAAAAAAATATCATAAGAAAAAAAAAGGAGAGAAAAATAAAATATGGAGACACTAACATGTCTTAATAGGAAAAATAGAAGAAAAAGCACTTGCCTAAGCGTCAAAGAGTCACAAATAAAAGTAGTGATTGAATCCCCATGGTAATACAATAAGCACATAGAGAAAAAAAAACAACATCACGAATGCTGAGCCTCAAAACCTTTGTGTATCCTTTTCCTTGTTTATCCCACAGTACGTTAGCCTCGTTACAACCCAAAGACCTCAAAAAGTGTGTGTAATCTGTCTGTGTAATGAAGGTAGAATTTATTCAAATTTAAGAGTTGGTATTGCATATGCTGAATTATGAGTGAAAAACACTTTAATACCGAGAGATTTCATGAGAAGTGTGAAAAAGCTTGCAGGTGAAGAAGTACTTTGATATGGAAGTGCAGCGGACAGTTGTATCGGGAAAACCTGAAACTTGACCAAATGGTGAAAAGCGAGTTGCGAAAGACATTGGTTGTATTGTGGTAAGAAGGAATTTTGGGGTGACCTCGTTTTTGTCTCATACATTTCTTGAGGACAAGCAATGAGCTAAGTTTGGGGTTGTGATCGGTCACTTATTCTACTTAGTTTCCGTCAGTTATTCGGCAAGAATTCCATTTAATCGGTAACACTTCGGTTTGTTTTTATCGCTTTCCTTTAAGTATTTAAGTTTTCAAATTTTGTTTGCTGGCATTGATTTAGTTTAAATTTATGATAAATAAAACACTTTTGAAGTCTTGGTCTGGTAGTTTTGGTGTTTTCAGGTTCATGTGAATGTTCCGAGGAATTGGTGCGAATTCGGCAAAGTTCGGAGAGATTTCTCTCAAAGTCAGAGGCCTGACACGGGTGCCCATGTGTCATACCCTAAATTTTGACCACTAAGATTTCCCATCATTGTGCAAATCATCATCACAATATGGATGTACCTTTATGCCTCATCAATCTCCTCAAGGAATTGTTGAGCATTCACCACAATCAAAATTAGGGTTTCAAACCCTCTCTGAGTGCTTAGACAAAGGATCAATCAAGGAATGACATGATCTTCAACTTGTATAACCTCTTAAACATCCACAATAGATCAAAAGGACTCCCACTTCAAGGATTAAGCATAAGCCTGCTCCCTTCTAGGTGGATTAAGTCTCAAGATCGACAGTGTCACCAAATTAGGGTTTTGGTCGACCAGGGCCTCCAGATGGAAAATTTTCATCTGGACACAAGCCAATGATCCAAAACCTAACCCAATATACTCCATGGAACCTCATGGACCCAATCATCAAGTCAATTTTGCCTCAGGGGATGCATTCATCAAAAATCAGGAATTAGGGTTTCTTGACCTAATTCACCCCTAAGTTGACTTTTGGTGCAAATCATGAGCCAAGACCTCAAGAGAGGGTTTGAGGGTCTCTAAATAACTATATTGATCCATTTGGAACAATGGATTAATCCAAGAGGCTTGAGCAACAAGTTTCAATTTCATCTGCACCACAGTTAGGGTTTTAAGAGGAAAGTCAACTGTAACTTTGACTTTTGACCAGGACATGCTCCCAAACCCTAGGACATGCATCAATATACCCTATAACACCCATGGAACATGTCCATCAAATTTGATTTAGGTCAAGGACATGATTTCCTGAAGAATTGCACAGTTTGGAATTCATCTGATAAAAAGTCAACTGTGCACAAAAGTCAACTTTGACTTTTTGAGATTTTTCACCAAAATGGATTTTTAACCCTAAAATGATGTTAATGTATGATTTGAATCATCATTCATCAAGAAAAATCAAGAAAAGTTGGATAACTTGTAAAAGGGGTAACCATAAAAACTTAGAAAATTTTCTAAGTTAAAAATAAAGTGGCTAGGGTACCAACTTTGGAGGGTCATAACTCCTAAACGACAAGGCCACTTTTTTCCCATCCAAAGCTTGATTTGTAGATCTCATTGCCCTCTACAAAAACTTCAACTAGACCTAACTCCAATTCATTGTGGATTTTGAGCTATAAGTGAGCCAAAATGGCTGAAAATATAAAAGTACACCATTTTCCAACACTTAGAAAAAATCCTGTCCAAGACAGATTTTGTTGGAAACACGAAAACTTGTGAGATCTTTTCACATAGATGCAAGCTGAATCAAATCCAAAGTTAAACATCAATGTTGTTGCATATGTTGCCAAGAATTCAAAGAGCCTAACAGCATGAATTGATTCAACTTGAGCCAAGAGAAATCCATGCCCAAAGTCATGCTGCTGCAAGCTGTTTTGGAAAAATCAGTTTGCATGTTTGCTTGCCACACACGATTTTGAACCAAAAACTGAGGATCAGCATGCCATATGTATTCAAACCAATCACATTGCATCTAATCCAACTGATAAATCTGAGTCAAAAAGCCAAGGAATCTTCCAACTTGAAATTCATCCACTTTGGCACATTTTGCCTTGAATTCAAAGTGCATTAATGTGGAATAGTGCATTGTCAAGGTAGCTACCTTACTCAGTCAAATTCTCTGATTAATAAACAATAAAAACATCTGAGGAATGTGATTTTGGTCAAGGCATAGCCCTGCCCTTTGGAATGGCTAGCTTGCCTTGCTTGAGAAGAAATCCTCCAAGCCAATCCATGCAAATGTGATCTGATCCAGCAGCCATTCACTATTACTCCAAAACAAAAGTTGATCACCTATAAATAGAGGTCCCAATGGATCATTCAACTCACACCAAATCCAGTTACAACACTGCTTTCTCTCATTCTTCCTTAAACCTCAAGTTTTTTGGCTTATTGAGTAACCACTATCGGGTTTTGAGTTGCAGCCTTAGGAAATCAATTCCAATTGCTCAAACACATCACATATGATGTATTTGAGGTGTCCAAACACTTAAACACTGACTGTAACACCTCAGGCTCAAAATCACCCTTCAACCAAGCCATTATGCCTTAATTATGCAGGGGGAGGTCTCCAGCTTGATCCAAAGAGTTTCAAAGTGTTCCAGAGCTTGTAACACACTCCATAATGTTACACCCCCAATCTAAGCCCCCAATTAATAAAAAGATGTAAAATAAAATTCAAAATTTCGTCAGAGTATATCTAAATTATCATGGCATAGACCGGAGGGGCCACATCACAAGAAACAATTACATACAACACCTGCTCATAAAGATATGCAACAGTGGGGTAGCAATCAACAGAGGAACTCAGTTCCTTACACCCACATTTCAGAATTTAGAATAAAAGCGGAAAATCTAAAACTGAATAACATACATATATATATCATGAGAAGTTGGTCATACATCAGGTTATACATGCACAAGCCAAAAGATATACATATACATAATATACAATTATCACAAACGGCCTCCCTAACTACCCGGTGTCACATATCAGAGCCGACCGACAAAAGAATGAAGACGCAAAGCTTCACAAAAATACCTCCAGCGACTCTAATCTGCAATGCCTCATAGAGCATTATAAAACAGCAGAAGGGTGAGAAAAACAACCATAATATAATTGCATACAATTATATATAAAACACAAAAATACACATGTATACGGTTCTCACCATAACTCACGCTATAATTCAAAACACAAGGCATTACAATACACCATACATATTTCCATCACCAACACATATCCATATATCCATTTATCCACAAATCCACACATAACCAACCATAAATGATTTATGCAAATGCAAGAGACCGACACCACGACTCTATGCATATGCACATGCGGTACCGACTTCCATTGTTTCTCATCACTAGTTCACTCAGGAACTCTGCTGGAACCATCGCTCATTACATCACTGTAACTCCCCGTCGGGCCTACGATGTTCCCCACCGCTCACACCCCACACAGGCACAGGGTGTTTATGGATCGCTCACACCCCACACGGGCACACGACCCGATTGCTCACACCCCACATGGGCACACGATCGTCTATAATCATCGCTCACACCCCACATGGGAACACGAAGTTATAGCGAATTCCTAATGGAATCCAAACCGTCACTCAGGACGTTCAACAATGCATATCATGATGTTTGGCATACAATGACCCACAACATTTAATATGCACACACACACACACACATTCATTTACATCGATAAAATCACACTTTGCACTTATGCCCAAAACAATGCATTTAATTTCCATACGGCCACAAATCATCACAACATCATCTAAACACATACATTTACATCATACAACAGCACCTTGCACAATACACATCAATTACGTACAAGTATAACGACAAAAGTCGACAACCGACACTATTCCCGACTTTCCAACATAATTAAATTGGCTAACAATTTCGAAATCATCATAACAAGAAAGTACAGTTCAATAGCTACGCAACGATACCAAGAATGTAAAAATCGGATAAACGGATCAAAAGTTACGAACGAAAACGAAAAACGATATTTTGAAAAGTCACATTTTGCAAAAGTCCTGTCCATACGCGTATTGCCCTCAGCCATACGCGTATGAGCAGAGGCTCATTTTTCCCAAAGTTCACGTTGAAATGTCCGTACGCGTAATGCCCAAGCCCGTACGCGTAATGACCTAAAAAGCTACGCGTATCATACGCAAATGGGCAGATGGCCGAGAAAACAAGCAGCCCATACGCGTATTGACCCTATGGCTCGCCCACCATACGCGTAATGCCAAGGTTCATACGCGTATGAACATGCCCCATACGCGTATGACCTGGAAATCTCAGAAAAATTCTTCTGCATAATTGTTCATACGGGTTCCAATCCAAAACCCTCCAAATCTTACCTATACACCAGAAAATTGCCAATACAATGTCCAATAACAAGTATCTATCATGTATCAACAAGAATAAACACTTAACACATAAATTTCTACACATTTAATCAATTTCTAATCAATTTTACCAAAAATGGGTTTACTAAAGTATTTCCATTTCAATCCAACAAACATCACAAATATACATACATAATCATATACAAGTATACCATAATTGAATTTCGCACCCTTACCCGATTAAATCGATACTAGAAGTTGATTTCTCTTGATTTTTCCAAGTTTTCCACTATTTCTCTTCTTCTTCTATTTTCTCTCCTTTTTCTTTCTTTTCCTTTTCTTTCTTTCTCTTTTTCTCTCTACTATTTTCTATTTTTCTTACTTAATCAAAAATATCCTAAAATGACCAAAATACCCCCACACTCAAATATCTCACGAACGATCCCAAAGCCCGATAAAATATCACAACATTGAAAAATAACATATTTTCAGATAAAAGTCGACAATAAAATAAAATAATAATATAATAATCAAACGACTCGATTAAATAAAACGCACACGAAAACTGGGTCGTTACAACTCTCCCCCACTTAGAAATTTTCGTCCTCGAAAATATTACCTGAGACGAACATATCTGGATACGACTCCCGCATCCGACTCCCGCATCCGACTCTCCAACTCCCAAGTCAAATTGCCCCCAGCAACGCCACCCCACGCCACTTTCACAAGTGCAATATCCTTGCCTCTCAACCTCTTCACCTCGCGATCCAAAACCCTAACCGGTAATGCCTCAACTGTAAGGTCCTCCCTTACCTCCACCTCATCCATCGGAATCACATGCGACGGATCCGGAACATACTTCCGAAGCTGTGAAACATGAAACACATCGTGCAAATTCGACAGATTCGGCGGCAACGCCACCCTATAAGCCACAACACCCACTCTCGCAGATATCTGGTAAGGGCCAATAAATCGAGAAGTAAGTTTCTTCGATTTCAAAGCACGACCCACACCTGTTACCGGCGTAACCCTCAGAAATACATGATCGCCCTATTGGAACTCAAGATCCTTCCGTCTAGAATCACGATAACTCTTTTGCCTACTCTGAGAAGCTTTCATCTTCTCGCGAATAAACTTCACTTTCTCTGTCGTTTGTTGCACCAACTCCGGTCCAACCACCGTTCTCTCACCAGATTTGTGCCAACACAAAGGTGTTCGACACCTTCGTCCATACAATGCTTCAAACGGTGCCATTCCAATACTAGAATGGAAACTGTTATTATACGTAAACTCAATCAATGCAAGATAACTATCCCACGCACCACCTTGTTCCATAACACACGCCCTCAACAAATCCTCCAAAGACTGAATCGTCCTCTCCGTCTGACCATCCGTCTGCGGATGATAAGCCGAATTCAATCTCAATTTAGAACCCAAAGCCTTCTGTAAACTTTCCCAAAATCTTGATGTAAATCTAGGATCTCGATCAGAAATAATACTCAATGGAACTCCATGCAACTTCACAACCACACTGATATAAATCTCAGCTAACCGCTCCAAAGAGAAACTGATGTTAATCGGAATAAAATGAGCCGATTTAGTCAGCCTATCAACAACCACCCAATAGCATTATGCCCTCACTGAGTATTCGGTAACCCTGTTACAAAATCCATGGAAATACTATCCCACTTCCACTCAGGAATCTCCAATGGTTGCAACAAACCACTAGGCCTCAGATGTTCCACCTTCGATTTCTGATAAGTCAAACATGCATAAACAAACTGAGCCACATCTCTTTTCAATCCAGACCACCAGAAAATCTTCTTCAAATCTTGGTACATCTTATTCGCTCCCGGATGTATACTCAAATTACTCCGGTGTCCTTCCTCCAAAATCATCTTTTTCAACTCCGCATCATCTGGAATACAAATCCTACCTCAGAATCTCAAAACACCATTAATATCCACTTGAAAATCACTATTCGCATCTTTTCCTCCAACCAACATCAAGTCCACAAATTTCACATCCAGCTTTTGCTTCTCACTAACCGTCATCAGAAAATCATTAGTAATCGTTAGCATACCAAGCCTAACGCTATCCGACGTCACTTCACAAACCAAACTCAAGTCTCTAAACGATTCCAAAAGTTCCCACTCCTTAACCATTAAAGCGGACATATGTAACGATCTCCGGCTCAATGCATCGGCTACCACATTAGCTTTACCAGGATGGTAATTCAAGCCAAAGTCGTAGTCCTTCAAGAATTCCAACCATCTACGTTGCCTCATATTTAGCTCTTTCTGATCAAACAAATATTTCAAACTTTTATGATCACTAAAGACTTCAAACCTTGCACCGTAGAGATAATGCCTCCAAATCTTCAACACAAAAACCACAGCCGCTAACTCAAGATCATGAGTAGGATAATTCTTCTCATGAACTCTTAACTGCCTTGAAGCATAAGCCACCACCTTACCTTCCTGCATCAGAACACCACCTAGACCAATCAAAGAAGCATCACAATAAACCACGAATGGTTCATTAGGATTCGGCAAAATCAAGATCGGATCTGTCGTCAATCTTCTCTTTAGCTCAGTAAAACTCTCTTCACACCGAATATCCCAAATGAACGCTCGCCCTTTACACGTCAACTGGGTCAAAGGAAGTGCTAGCTTAGAAAAACCTTCAATGAACCTCCGATAATAACCAGCCAAACCCAAAAAGCTTCGAATTTCAGCAACGGATCTCGGAGCCTCCCATTGTAGAACTGCTTCTACTTTAGAAGGATCCACAACAATACCATTACCTGAAATCACGTGTCCAAGAAAACTCACTTCCGATAACCAGAATTCACACTTGGATAATTTAGCAAAAAGCTTCCTCTCCTTCAAAACCTGCAAAATAATACGCAAATGTTCTGCATGCTCCTCCCGAGACTTAGAATAAATTAAGATATCATCAATAAACACCACCACAAAACGATCTAGATGCTCGTGAAAAATACGATTCATGTATTCCATAAACACACCTGGCGCATTAGAAACCCCGAACGGCATCACCGAATATTCATAATGACCGTATCGTGTCCTAAAAGCCGTTTTCTGGATGTCTTCCTCCTTCACCCTTATCTGATGATACCCTGACCTCAAGTCAATCTTACTGAACACACACGCACCAACTAACTGATCCATCAGATCATCAATCCTTGGAAGAGGATACTTATTCTTGATCGTCACCTTATTCAACTGGCGATAATCAATACATAACCTCATACTTCCATCCTTCTTTTTCACCAATAAAACTGGAGCACCCCAAGGAGAAACACTTGGTCTTACGAACCTCTTTTCCAACAACTCATTCAACTGTCTCTTTAACTCCACCAACTCCGATGCCGACATACGATAAGGTGCCATAGAAACAGGTCTAGTACCAGGAACTAGATCTATAGAAAACTCCACCTCTCTCTCTGACGGCAAGTCCGAAATATCCTCAAGAAACACTTCTGGAAATTCACACACAAGAGGAAACACCTCAAGTGAAACATGACTATCCACAGTCAAAGATACAAACAATCCAAACAACTGAGCTTCCTCCGCCAAAAGTTTCTTAAACTCTTTGGTAGATAAGAAACTCGAGTCTTCGTCTTCCTCAAGAGAAGGAAACCTTACCAACTTATGATAACAATCAATATGAACTCGATTGAGTTGCAACCAATTCATACCCAGGACCACATCTAAACCCTCCAACGGCAAACACACTAAATCCATCTCAAAGTCTTTACCATAAATGGTCAAAGGACATCTTAGACAAACCAAAGACGTAGTTACTGACCCCATTGCTGGAGTATCAATAACCATTCCACCACCCATCACAGACAACACAAGATTCAAACACTTCGCGCACTCAGACGAAATAAACGAATGAGTCGCTCCAGTATCAATAATAGCAATCAAAGGAGTACTATTAATAAAACAAGTACCTCGAATCAGACGGTCTGCACTCGAAGTCTGAATCCCCGATAATGCAAACACTTTTCCACCACCTGGAGCTTGTTTTGGTTTCGGACACTTGGTACTAATATGCCCAGGTTCGCCACAATTGTAACATTTCACCACATTCTTCCTGGCACAATCAGCTGCAACATGTCCTACACCTCCACAATTAGTACACTTCCTCAAATCTTTCCTGCACTCAAACTGGCGATGCCCCAACTCACCACATTTATAACACCTCATAGGACTAGACATACCTCCTCCACCTGACCTCTTCTCAAAATTCCCTCTTTGTTTACCTTTATCAGCTGGTGTCACATACGGACCACCACGGAACTGTTGTTTCCCTTTCCTCTCGCTCACACTCTTGTAATGAGTAGAACGAGCCTTACTGTCCTCTTCATAAATCCTACAACAATCCACCAAGTCAAAAAACCTCCGAATCCTCTGATATCCAATCGCCTGCTTTATCTCAGGACGCAAGCCATTCTCAAACTTCACACACTTAGAGAATTCAGCAGTCGCTTCAACATAATGAGGATAAAACTGCACAAGTTCCACAAACTTAGCAGTATAATCAACTACAGACATATTACCTTGCTTTAGCTCCAAGAACTCAATTTCCTTCTTTCCCCTCACATCTTCAGGAAAATACCTCCTCAAGAACTCCCGGCTAAAAACTTCCCAAGTAATTTCCTCCTCTTCTGCAGCTTCCAACACACGTCGAGTACTAACCCACCAATCATCAGCTTCTTCCAATAACATATGAGTACCCAGTCTCACCTTCTGGTCTTCCTCACAATCCATCACTCAGAAAATCCTTTCAATCTCTTTCAGCCAAATCTGAGCACCATCTCGATCATATCTTCCTTTGAAGACAGGCGGTTTGTTCTTCCTGAACTCATCATTACCCGCAGCATTAGGTGCACCCTGCACAGCACGAGCCATAGCTTACATAGTCGCAGCCAAAGCAGCATCGTTCCTACCAGCCATATTCTGTTCATTTCCAATAACATAAACTATGGTTAAACAAACAGCTCAACCAACCACAACGACCAACAAGGACTGACGCAACTGACACGGACTGACACAAACTGGCTTTGATACCACTTAATGTAACACCCCCAATCTAAGCCCCCAATTAATAAAAAGATGTAAAAGAAAATTCAAAATTTCGTCAGAGTATATCTAAATTATCATGGCATAGACCGGAGGGGCCACATCACAAGAAACAATTACATACAACACCTGCTCATAAAGATATGCAACAGTGGGGTAGCAATCAACAGAGGAACTCAGTTCCTTACACCCACATTTCAGAATTTAGAATAAAAGCGGAAAATCTAAAACTGAATAACATACATATATATATCATGAGAAGTTGGTCATACATCAGGTTATACATGCACAAGCCAAAAGATATACATATACATAATATACAACTATCACAAACGGCCTCCCTAACTACCCGGTGTCACATATCAGAGCCGACCGACAAAAGAATGAAGACGCAAAGCTTCACAAAAATACCTCCAGCGACTCTAATCTGCAATGCCTCATAGAGCATTATAAAACAGCAGAAGGGTGAGAAAAACAACCATAATATAATTGCATACAATTATATATAAAACACAAAAATACACATGTATACGGTTCTCACCATAACTCACGCTATAATTCAAAACACAAGGCATTACAATACACCATACATATTTCCATCACCAACACATATCCATATATCTATTTATCCACAAATCCACACATAACCAACCATAAATGATTTATGCAAATGCAAGAGACCGACACCACGACTCTATGCATATGCACATGCGGTACCGACTTCCATTGTTTCTCATCACTAGTTCACTCAGGAACTCTGCTGGAACCATCGCTCGTTACATCACTGTAACTCCCCGTCGGGCCTACGATGTTCCCCACCGCTCACACCCCACACGGGCACACGGTGTTTATGGATCGCTCACACCCCACACGGGCACACGACCCGATTGCTCACACCCCACATGGGCACACGATCGTCTATAATCATCGTTCACACCCCACATGGGCACACGAAGTTATAGCGAATTCCCAATGGAATCCAAACCGTCACTCAGGACGTTCAACAATGCATATCATGATGTTTGGCATACAATGACCCACAATATTTAATATGTACACACACACACACACACATTCATTTACATCGATAAAATCACACTTTGCACTTATGCCCAAAACAATGCATTTAATTTCCATACGGCCACAAATCATCACAACATCATCTAAACACATACATTTACATCATACAACAGCACCTTGCACAATACACATCAATTACGTACAAGTATAACGACAAAAGTCGACAACCGACACTATTCCTGACTTTCCGACATAATTAAATCGGCTAACAATTTCGAAATCCTCATAACAAGAAAGTACAGTTCAATAGCTACGCAACGATACCAAGAATGTAAAAATCGGATAAACGGATCAAAAGTTACGAACGAAAACGAAAAACGATATTTTGAAAAGTCACATTTTGCAAAAGTCCTGTCTATACGCGTATTGCCCTCAGCCATACGCGTATGAGCAGAGGCTCATTTTTCCCAAAGTTCACGTTGAAATGTCCGTACGCGTAATGCCCAAGCCCGTACGCGTAATGACCTAAAAAGCTACGCGTATCATACGCAAATGGGCAGATGGCCGAGAAAACAAGCAGCCCATACGCGTATTGACCCTATGGCTCGCCCACCATACGCGTAATGCCAAGGTTCATACGCGTATGAACATGCCCCATACGCGTATGACCTGGAAATCTCAGAAAAATTCTTCTGCATAATTGTTCATACGGGTTCCAATCCAAAACCCTCCAAATCTTACCTATACACCAGAAAATTGCCAATACAATGTCCAATAACAAGTATCTATCATGTATCAACAAGAATAAACACTTAACACATAAATTTCTACACATTTAATCAATTTCTAATCAATTTTACCAAAAATGGGTTTACTAAAATATTTCCATTTCAATCCAACAAACATCACAAATATACATACATAATCATATACAAGTATACCATAATTGAATTTCGCACCCTTGCCCGATTAAATCGATACTAGAAGTTGATTTCTTTTGATTTTTCCAAGTTTTCCACTATTTCTCTTCTTCTTCTCTTTTCTCTCCTTTTTCTTTCTTTTCCTTTTCTTTCTTTCTCTTTTTCTCTCTACTATTTTCTATTTTTCTTACTTAATCAAAAATATCCTAAAATGACCAAAATACCCTCATACTCAAATATCTCACGAACGATCCCAAAGCCCGATAAAATATCACAACATTAAAAAATAACATATTTTCAGATAAAAGTCGACAATAAAATAAAATAATAATATAATAATCAAACGACTCGATTAAATAAAACGCACACGAAAACTGGGTCGTTACACATAACATCCATTAAAGCTGTAGAGATCATTAATTCACGACTGGAACAAAGTTTGTGCAGAGTTCCATTTCAGCTTGCATCAAGGTAAGCCTCAAAATTCAAACTCCATGATCCATGCATATTTCCTCGCATGATATTTTTGCCAATTGCTTGCCATTATATGCTGATTGTTTTCCCTCAGAAAATTTGATCATTGCACTCATAATCATGCCTACTCGATTGCTTTTGCAAAATTAGGGTTCATACGACCACAATGATATAATTTGTTATACACTGAAAATGAATAAAATTGGGTATTGCCATCTTCTTCCTTGTGAAAAAACGCATGAGTTTGGTGTTTAAATGATGTCCAATGGTTGAGAGATGAGTGAGATATGGTGCTTCATGCACGAGCTCGAGGAAGAAGATGGCCATGGCGCCATTCTTCAGGTTTTCCAACTAAGTTTGATATATATTTTTCACTTGCTATGTTATATTTGAATTGGCATTGCGCCCCAGCGGTTCATCAGCTGGTTTTGTGTGTATTGGCAAGCGAGAGGTCTGGGGTTCGAATCCCCCTCGCCCCGGACTTCTTTTTATCACTTGTTTATTTTATTTTTTTCATATTATTATTTTTAATGATTTGAAAAATTAATAACTCCGTCAATTTTTATCATTTTTTATTGGTTCTTTTTGCAATAATTCACAAAAATGTTGAAATATTTTATTCCACCAAAAAAATTAGATTTATATTATTTATTTAATATAATTAGTATTTTGTGAATAAATTCATTTTTAATTGTTTTTAAACATTCTAAAAGTGAATATTTACTTTGAAAATCAAAACCTAATGAGTTTAAATATTCCTTGTGATTATCCCTCATTTTTTTCAAACCTTAAACAAAATCATAAATGGATTATTCAAATTTATTTTGTATTTTGTTTGATTTTCTTTAAGTATTTACTTTTAAAGATTAAAATTAGGGTTTTTGATTAATTCAACTTTCAAAATTGATTTTCAAATACACTTGGGCCTCTATTAGAGTGTAAGACCCAACACCCTTGTACAGAAAACATTTTGGGCCTCATTCGTTGTATAAGTGCCTCTGTACATTTTCAAATAAACGGCACGATCGTCGCCTTTTCAAAATAACCCTGGGCCTACCCTCGAGTAGTAAGACCCATTTCTTTTCTTAAAACTCACTTGGGCCTCTATTAGAGTGTAAGACCCAATCCCTTTTTAACCAAAACCATTTTGGGCATCAAATATTGTATACGCCCCTCCGCGTTAAAAGAAAACCTCGACGCGATCGCCATTTCAAACGGAAAAATCATCTGGGCCTACCCTCGAGTAGTAAGACCCATCTCTTTTTCTTTAAACTTTTTTGGGCCTCTATTAGAGTGTAAGACCCAACACCCTTGTACAGAAAACCTTTTTTGGGCCACAGTCACTTGTATAAGTCCCTCTGTACAAATTCAAACAGTGCGCTCACTGATAAAACCCTGGGCCTCTCCTTGAGCTGTAAGCCCCAAATCTCTCCTTTTCAAAACACTTTCTCCTTTGATTTTGAATATATTGTTGTTTTCAATCTTTCCTTGTTGAACAACTAACCAAACAACATGGAAGCTCTACAACCGAGTAAGTGGTTATTGGTTTCATTTACCGCTTTCATATACATATAACTGTATTGTGGGGCTGTTTCGCTGTAAGTCTTCATTCATAAACTCATATCAACTGTGTAATAATAGTATAGATATTTAGAGTTTCCCCGACAACTACGTCTAGCATTAAGCCCGTTGATCACTCTTAGAAATAGTCTAAACTAGATCCCCATAGGATTACCAGACACAGTCTTCCCTCCTCTTGGGGTTAAACAATATGGAGATATGAAAGGAAGCATTCTCTGTGAACCCTTTCATAGACTGTCACTCATAGAAGTTGTCAAGAAACTCTATTCCCCAGAGATGATCTTTTCTCCATGAATGGCATCTCTTGAGTTTCTTCCAAATTCTCGGACTTTCCTGGCTTGATCTATTCTCGGTGAATGACATGTCTTGAACTTCTCGGGGTTTGGGGACCCACATGCTTCTTAAAAGCACTTGTCAAGAAGCTCTACTCCCCAGAGATGATCTTTTCTCCGTGAATGGCATCTCTTGAGTTTCTTCCAAATTCTCGAACTTTCCTGACTTGATCTATTCCTTGTGGATAGCTTGCCTTGAATTTCTCGGGGTTTGGGGACCCATCGGCTTCTTAAAAGCAATCGGCCTTCTCTTGGGCATCGTACAAGGACCCACGGGCTTCCTAAAAGCAACCCCGCCTCCTCTTGGGCTTAGTACAAGGACCCACCGGCTTCTTAGAAGTATTCACAACCTCCTCTTAGGCTTCGTATAATGATCTCTTCCTCTGGGAATGATAGCCTCTTCTTGGGCTTCGTACAAGGACCTCTCGGCTTCTCAGCCTCCTCTTGGGCTTCGTACAAATTGTCCCGACGGCCTCCTAGAGGTATAGGAACAGAACTTAGTCATCTGCATAGAACAGTCCTTTCAAAGAGTCTACTATTGTTTCTCAAAGCATAGTACAAAAGATGAAACTCTAGACTTGGACAGTCTAATCTCCTTGAGCCTCAAAGACATTCTCAAGCACCCTTCAAAAATAGGAAGAAAACACGTAGACTCGGACAGTCTCAATATCCTTCGGATTTCCCGCTTCCTTAAAGAACAGGAATAACCCGGATCCTTGAATCAAATCCATGAGTACCGTGTTGCTCATATAAGAATTGATTTTCTCTTTAAAATCAGTATACTGGACCTGTCACTTAACTGAAACAACATTTAGCCTCTCTCTCGGGCTTTGTACGAGACACATAAGAGACTCCCTCGTTGAGTCAATTACCCATTTCGCCTCCATCTTGGGCTTTATACGAGATACAAAAAGGTTCTTATTGAGCCAAACAAACAACAACCTCCATCTCGGGCTTCGTACGAGATACAGAAAAACTCTCTTGTTGAGTCAATTAGCCTTCATCTCGGGCTTTATACGAGATACCAAGAGACTTCATCGTCGAGTCAAAACTTTTTAGCCTCTCTCTCGAGCTTTGTACGAGACACATACTAGCCTCCTCTTAGGCTTTGTATAAGAAAATCACTGGTTGATCCAATCAACCTTTTAGCATCAAAGTTGTGCCTCGTTCACAGTATACAAACATCAACAACTCCTTCCCTTTCATCTAATCGCTGTAAGCGGCAAGCCTCTGGATCATCTACATCCATGCCACTGTCCCTCTTTTAGCATGAGAAATTCCTAAGGAAAGATGTCATTGCTCTACATTGAGTTAAAGTCTTCTCCTTCAGGTTAAAATCCCCTATAAAGGAAATTATGGCATTGCCAGATTCACACATCCCCGTTAAAGTAATCCTCCTTTACAGTCAGTTACCCAACAGTTGTGACATACAACCCCCTCTTTAGAGATGACAAATTCTCTCTAAAGTCAGGACCTTTCAGCTTCACATCTTGGGCTTTGAACAAGATATAAATCACCTTTCGCTTTACATCTTGGGCTTTGAACAAGACACCAAAAACAACCATTTCCTCCCATAGAATAGGAGGAACTACGAACGCTCTGATTTCCCTGTTTCGGTAAACGGGAATATGTAGGCATAAGATTGAAAGAAAAAAAATCTTAGCGAGCACACTAAGCAAAAACCCAAAATCCCATACTCTCATGTATCTATCAAAAGCATCAGTCCTAACATCCTAATCCTCGTTCCCCGCCAGAAAATCAAGAAAGAGAGAAAACCGTATTGGCGAAAATACAAATAACCAGTACAAAGGCCCCCCCATTGTTTAAACTCAGTATGCAAAGCAGGGTTAATTGGAGACATCTATTTCCCTTCCTTCATCAGCTTTAATAGGATAAAAAATGAATCGACCTGTAGTAAACTCAACCGCAGAGAGCGACCAGCGCTTAAGAACCGCGTCCAAAATCGCTCGCTACAGAAAAATGGCGCCCACCGTGGGGCCCCTCTTTGTTTTTCTTCTTCCTTTTCACCTCTTGTGTGAATACCACAGATTAGGGCTTCCGCCGGGGAACCCAATTTCTGTCAGGAACTTAGGATTCATAGCTTTAAAGGTCTAGGATGATTAGGACAAATATATATACTGCTTTTCCTAATTGCTATACGTGTTTATTTTTCTTATAATGGGAATGCGTGTGATGCCGCATATGGAAAGATTGAGTATACACTTAAGATAAGTGATGGCGAAGAGGTCGACCATCAACCTCAGTTGAGGCTGACCAATGCAACCCATTATCTCACCTAGACAATGGGCCGATTGTTAAGTCTGAGAAGCTGAGGAGCCAAACCCTTTCGTAGTGCGGAAACTATCGGGAATAGTTGTTACGCGATACTACCCTCATTTGAGGCTGGTGATCTATTCTCGGTGAATGGCACTTACTCTAAGATTGCTCTACAACTCACTGGCGATCCGCTTGTTGTTTTTCT
Organism: Lathyrus tuberosus; assembly: GCA_022829125.1. NCBI lineage: Eukaryota > Viridiplantae > Streptophyta > Magnoliopsida > Fabales > Fabaceae > Lathyrus > Lathyrus tuberosus. The sequence continues at coordinate 2,150,652 of JALAZF010000396.1, read as the reverse complement.
TTCCTAGGAGGAGCTGATGATAATGAGTACAGGTATAAAAATCACCTTAGTATAAACCTTTGGGGATGGGTAGAGCCTTGACTTCATGACAACAACCCTTCGACCCCATGTTTTTTCTATGTTTTTGTGTGCTGCATTCATGCATTCATTTAAAAAACATTAAAACATTCAAAAAATTCTTCTCTTCTAGTCTCTCTATTTTTCAAATTAAACTAAGACTGTGATTGCAAATATCAGAGAAAAGGATTGTGCTAATGGATTTCGGTAGAAGGAGAACTCATACGTATACCTTCAAGGTTCCAAAACTAGAGGATTTGAGAAGGTTAGAAAGGATGATCACTAACCCTGAGGCTTTCAGAGCCAAGCACGGAGGTCTGCTACCACTGTTAAGAGTCCATGTGATTGAGGGAATCATGGATGCGCTCATTCAGTTCTACGATCCAGTTTATCACTGCTTCACATTCCCGGATTACCAGCTCGTACCAACGCTGAAGGAGTATTCTCATCTGATCGATTTACATATCACAGATCGAGCTCCATTTTCTGGACTGGAAGAAATTCCAAAGAATCAGACCATTGAAGAGCAATTCATTTGGACGAGTCTGAGGTTAGGACTCACCTAACTACCAAGGGTGGCATCCAAGGTTTGCCAGCCCAGTTCTTGACAAAGAAAGCCCTGTATTTTGCCAGTATAGGAAACGTGACTGCTTTTGAAAGCGTCTTTGTCTTGCTCACCTACGGGTTATTTTTGTTTCCCAACATCAATAACTTCGTCGATATTAACTCCATTAAGGTTTTTCTCATTGGAAACCCTGTGCCGACTTTGCTCGCAAATGCGTATCATTCTGTACATTTGGGAAATTTGTACAGCGGAGGGGAGATCACATGTTGTGTACCTCTGCTTTACAAATGGTTTATCTCTCACTTGCCCAAGTCTGCTGCTTTTTGGGATTGTAAGAGTGCCTTACGTTGGTCGCAAAAGATCATGTCTCTTACCAACTCTGATATAGATTGGTGCAATAGGATTTATGAGGGAATCAGGATCATCGACCATTGTGGAAACTTCCCCAATGTACCCCTCATAGGAACTAAGGGAGGATTCAACTACCATCCAGTTCTCGTTCATCGTCAATTTGGATACCCGATGAGACACGTCCCACGGGGTGTTCATCTGGAAGGTCTTTTCTTCAAGGAAGGAGAAAACGACAGAGCACTAAAGATGGAAATAGTGCACGCTTGGAAGCATGTTCATAAGAAAGGACGAGAGTCTCTAGGAAAACCGGACTGTATCTCGGTGGAGCCTTATCTCCACTGGGTATAAACTAGAGCTCTCAAGCTAAAAATGCCTTATCCTCGTTACAGAATACTTCCGCCGAGGGAATCTGTCATGTACTTCATGACGGAAACTGAAAAGCTTCAGGTTACTCTCAACAAAGTTCAAAAGGAGAGAAGGTCTTGGAAGAACAAGTACCGCACCCTCGATGTGGAGTGCATCAAAATACAGCAATTACTGAAAGATAAGGATGCTCTGATTGAAATTTTGGAGCAACATGCTGTGGATAATCAGGATAACCAAAGGAATTTGCTCGCTCCTTTCACTTGGCAAAGGAATGACAACCCGACAACGGCCCAAGAGCCCCGGTCAAAGAAAAGGAAGATACCAGAATCAGCACCCAATTTCTCTTCAGAGAGGACTCGGGACCCATTAGTTTAGGTTTCTGTTTCTGCACCTTGTAATCTACTGTATTTCCATTTCTGTAATCCTTTGAATTCAATAAAAAGGGATTTCCCCACCGTTTGATATTTGCAATCTAATTGTCAAAGTTTATTTTGATTAAACCAAAAAATAATTAATATAATCATTGCATTCATCATTCTCACATCGCGTATTCTTCTTACCTACGAATCTCACGTTTGTGTCTCGGTTCTAGAGTCAAACTGTCTCATTCATATAATACTCGGGCCAATCGTCAGAAAAAGATGGATGATCTTGAGGAAGAAAACAGAGAGTTGAAAGAAGAGATCGACGCTCTGAGAGAGGATATGAGAAAGCTTCGTAACGACATGCAAGCCATGGCAGAAGCTCAGTTACAAAGGACTGTGATCTCAGAGATCACCTCAACACCCATAGTGGAAAAGTATGATCCTAGGTATCAAATGCCGAAAGATCATCCTTGGGGCATGCCTGTTAACTATATCCCGGAAGGATGTATTCCGCCGATCACTGAAGATCAGGGAATCACAACAGAAGCCGCTGGGCCCGAAGGTTACAAACTTCAGGAAAGCGAAGATGCCAGAGGCATACTGAAGACTCCTGAAGGTTACAAACTTTGGTAAACGCCAAGATTCACTACCGTAGTCACGGTACCACCCCCTGTGGTGCACACTGTCTCAAAGGGACAGATTCCACAGGCACCTTCTGGTAAGAAGGAAACTATGTTTGACATAATAGAGGAATTCCAGGAGCAGTTCTTGGAAATGCAGAAGGAACTGCAAGCCATTCGCGTTCAGGATTTATTTGGAAAGGACGCCGCAGACCTCTGCTTGGTCCCTAATATGAAAGTTCCGCACAAGTTCCAAGTGCCCGAATTTGAAAAGTACAAGGGTAACTCTTGCCCTCAGAGCCATCTGGTGATGTACGCTCGGCGGATGTCAGCTCAGACGGAGAATCAGGACCTACTGATTCACTACTTTCAGGATAGTTTAACCGGTGCCGCACTCAAATGGTACATGGGTTTAAACCGTGCTACGATTAGCACATTCATAGATCTTGGCACTGCCTTCGTCCAACAATACAAATACAATTTGGACATGGCACCCGACAGAGATCAACTCAGATCGATGTCACAAAAGGACAAGGAAACCTTTAAGGAGTATGCTCAAAGGTGGCGTGAAATTGCCGCTCAAATTTGTCCACCTCTTGAGGAAAAAGAGATGACAAAGATCTTCTTAAAGACCTTAAGCTCATTTTACTATGACCGAATGGTTGCCAGTGCACCCAGTGATTTCACCGAAATGGTGGGCATGGGCGTACGTCTTGAGGAAGCCGTCTGAGAAGGACGTTTGGTAAAAGACACTGGATCGACGAGCGGTACTAAAAAATACGGTAGTGCTCTCCCTAAGAAAAAAGAGCAAGATATTGGGAATATCTCTCTCAGAAAGCAAAGGCGACGTTATCAACCGGTAGCAGCTGTGACTCCTGCTATCAACCCTGCGCCTATCCCTACGTATCAACCTCAGGTTGCGCAAAGCCAACCTAATCAGCAAAGGACACAACAGCCTCTTCAGCAGGCCCGTCCTCCATATAACAACAACCGTACAACACGACCATCAGGGTTTGATCCTATACCCATGTTGTACGCAGAACTATTTCCGTTACTACTGGCTAAGGGGCACATCCAGACTAAGTCTCCTCTTACAGTACCGGAAAATCTGCCTTTTTGGTTTAAGGTGGATCAAACTTGCCCTTATCATCAAGGAGGTCCAGAGCATAACATTGAGACTTGTCTCAATTTCAAGTCCGATGTGCAAAAACTTGTTAGGAACGGGGTCTTATCCTTCAAGGATACGAATCCTAATGTTCTCACGAACCCGCTGCCTTAACATGAGAAGGCTGCAGTCAATTTGATAGAAGGAGAGACTAACGATGACTATCAAATTCATGATGTACTCTTGTTGAAAACCAACCTGGTCAAGATGCATTGTAGACATAGTGGATATGGCCATGTGCCACCTCATAATTATCACCAGTGTGAGATCTGCTCTAAAAACAATCAGGGATGTTCTGTGGTGCAAGCAGCTCTACAGGAACAAATGGATCTCGGATGGATCCAAGAGCACCGAGTTCGTGGAGTTAACATGGTTTACACGAATTCTAACGTCATTCAAAACCACGACATCCATGCGAAGAATATCAACTTGGTGGCGATGCACTCAAGGCAAAGCCAGTATCATAATCTGCCGCGGCACGATTACAGTTCCTGTCTGATTTGCTCGGTAAACAAACAGGGATGCTCTTTCGTACAGGAGGCCCTCCAGCGTCAGATAGATCTTGGATGGATCCAAGACTACCATGATAGGAATTCTTATCAGATCAATATGGTTCATATCTTTGATATTCGCGTGATGAATACCAACCTAGTAGAGTTACATGCTGAGCAGGTCTGACTCGGATTTCTGATATCACATGACTATCAAAGCTGTAAAGAGGGTTGCAAAAATAATCGAGGTTGTACCCTTGTCCAAGAGGCACTTCAGCACTTGTTAAATCACTGGTGGATGCCAATTTATATGGATGAAGATACTCAGCAAATTAGTATCAGTAACAGGAACCCTACTCGACGTCAGAGTCAGGATGTCCGATCAGTGGAAGCTAACCTAGTGAGGTTACATTGTATTCAAAGTGGGCGTGGCCAGGTGCCACTACACAATTATGACCGTTGTAGTGTCTGTTCAGAAAGTAACCAAGGGTGTTACTTTGTGAGAGCAGCTCTTCAGGGTCAGGTGGACCGTGGAGAAATTCGTCCATATCCGGGTTCTAGACCCATCAACTGGACACCGAACTACCTTGCCGAGCAAGTTGAGGATGTTGTCACGATCTCTGGTCATCACATGACCAGGGATGATTTTGCCATTATCCCTCTACTTGATGAATCTAAGGTTCCTAACCGGGAACGGATCGAGATTAATTATGATGGTCAGAAAAATCAGAAGGTTCCCATGGTCATCTATCTGCCGGGACCACTACCGTATGAATCAACTAAGGCTATCCCTTACAAATATGGTGCAACGACAATTGAAAATGGAAAGGAAATTCCATTACCCTCCGTTGTGAATATTGCAGACATCAGTCGTGTAACACGGAGTGGTAGAATCTTCAACCGAGGAGTTGGAGAACCTAACAAGGAAAAGGAACTTTAGACGGAAACTCCTGATCCACCAGTCGGTCAATCCAGTAATCCCGACCTTTCGAAAAATAATGATGAGATGCTGAAGCTCATCCAAATGAGTGAATACAACATTGTCGATCAACTGTTACAAACTCCTTCAAAGATCTCGGTATTATCATTGTTACTCAGTTCAGAAGCCCACAGGGAGGCTCTACAGAAAGTCTTGGAGCAAGCCTTTGTGGAACAGGATGTAACAATCAGACAGTTCAGTAGCATTGTCTCTAACATCACTTCCTGCAATAATTTGGGATTTAGTGATGAGGAGTTACCCGAAGGGGGTCACCGTCATAACATGGCGCTCAATATCACAGTTAACTGCCAGGACGATGCTTTAGCCAGTGTACTGGTAGACACAGGGTCAGCCCTGAATGTTATGCTGAAGTCCACTTTGATGCAATTATCATTCAAAGGTCCTCTGATGAGAATCAGCGAGGTCGTCGTCAAAGCGTTCGACGGATCCAGAAAAACAGTTATCGGCAAAGTTGATCTTCTCATAACCATCGGTCCTCACACTTTCCAAGTCACTTTCCAGGTCATGGATATCCGGGCAACGTACAGTTGTTTATTAGGAAGACCTTGGATACATCAGGCTGGAGCGGTTACTTCGACCCTCCAGCAAAAGCTAAAGTTCGTTAAGTACGATCAACTTGTCACAGTCTGCGGGGAGCAGGCCTTGCTGGTGAGTAACTTATCATCATCTGCTGGTATAGAACCCGAGGAGGTTATTGGAACTCAGTTCCAAGCACTGTCGGTGAGCAAGGATAATCAATCCCAAGGAGGAACCTCGATTTCCTCATACAACGATGCTATCAAAGCGGTCGAGAGTACCGATACAACAGGATGGGGACAGCTTGTCATTCCTATTAGCATTACAACAAAGAAGGGTCTTGGTTTTTCTGCAACCTGTACCCGGACAGCTGCCAACGATGAAAGTCTTCATCCCCTTCAAAACTTCTTCCACAGTGGAGGTTTTCTTCGCCCAGTGTCTCAAGCAGTACATGCTATCAATGAGGAAGATCCTTCCGACACAGATGAAGAATGGAAGTCCTATCTGAACGAGGACGGTTATATGTCTCAGGAAGAGGTGCCTACGCCATTTTGCTATCCCGCACAGAGTCCGAGATTTATACCAAGGTCAGACGTCGAAATGATCTACTGAGATTGTGATCCGGAAGGATGATGTGCTCCGCCAAATTCATTAGAGGAAGACACTTTGATGAAAGACAATTTTGACCACAATTACTATGGCCCAATGGATGGTCTGCCAATGTGGCAACCTTACCCAGGAAACTTGGGGCAAGAGAGTCAGCCGAACAATGAAAATCAGCTGACCATCATTAAACAGAATACCTGTGTCCCCACCATGTCATGGGATCAACACTCAGGTCATTCAGAAACTACTCAACATGAAGATGAATTTGCAACATTTGCAGGACTTGAATTCATCAACTATGCTTTTCCTGAGGTTAATGTCATCGAGAGAGATGACTCTTCCAGTTCCAAAGAAGTTTGGGACACTCTGGGACAACCGAGTGGAAAATACGACTATATGGTCAAGTACACCGCTCCCGAAAGCTCTCGTATCAGGATCGAAGATATCCAGCCTACTGGATGGGGAAATATAGCTGAGAGCACAAATGCTATGCAAAATGCAACAGAGGAATTCTCCTACGACAATTCTGCCTGGGAGACGGATTCCAATGATCCCGCTCCACCAGAAATCAGCGTTATTTCTGAAGACAAATCAAGGAAGGTGCCAGACTTTGTGATTCACCGAGGAGTTCGCCGCCAATGGGTTACCGTCGAGGTTCCGAGGGCCGTTCACCAGTCAAAGTAATTATCATCCTTTAACCTTTCACCCTGCCCAGGTGAAACGGATGTTTTGATAGGGCTCGCTTTCTGTAAATTTCCCTCTTCGCTTAGCCCAAAGCGACAGAGTTTTGTTTTATAGGGCTGTAGTTTCAAGAATCGACTTGTTCATTAATAAAATAACATCGTTTTGTAATTTCCGCATTAATTGCTGTTTTCTCTTTTTGCTTTTTCAGAAAATGGTAATCCTAAAAAACAATTCAATAATAAAAATAAGCAGTAATAAAAATAAATACACTGCACACACTTGCCTTTTCTCTATCTCTTCTAAACACGAATCATCACGTCATGCAGATTACTTGTTTTAAACCCCGTTGAAACATACGATCCGATGCCTTCTCCCAACTTTGAGTTCCCGGTATTCGAGGCTGAAGAAGAAAATGACCACGAAATTCCAGAAGAGATCTCCCGACTACTCAGACAAGAGGAAAGGTCCATTGAACCTCACAAAGAGCCGTTGGAAACGGTAAACTTGGGTTCAGAAAAAGAGAGAAAAGAAATCAGGATTGGGGCACTGCTCAGTCCAACTGCCAAAGAGAGTTTGATAAAGCTTCTCAGAGAATTTCCTGATGTATTCACTTGGTCCTATCAGGATATGCCAGGGTTGGATACCAGCATCGTGGAACATCACTTACCGTTAAGATCGGAATGTCTGGCAGTAAAGCAAAGGTTGAGACGGACTCACCCGGACATGGCCATCAAAATCAAAGAGGAGGTGCAAAAACAGATTGACACGGGTTTCCTCGCTACGTCTGAATATCCTCAATGGTTAGCCAACATCGTACCCGTTCCCAAAAAGGACGGAAAGGTCAGAATGTGTGTCGATTACAGGGATCTGAACAAGGCAAGTCCAAAGGACGACTTTCCTTTACCGCACATTGACATGCTGGTAGATAGTACAACAAAGTTCAAAGTATTCTCCTTCATGGATGGATTCTCGGGCTACAACCAGATCAAAATGGCGCCGAAAGACATGGAGAAAACTTTGTTCATTACCCCATGGGGTACCTTTTGTTACAAGGTAATGCCGTTCGGTTTGAAGAACGCCGGGGCAACCTATCAAAGGGCCATGACTACTCTGTTTCATGACATGATACATAAGGAAATCGAGGTATATGTCGATGATATGATTGCAAAATCAAAAACAGAGAGTGAGCACGTTGAACATCTGTCAAAATTGTTTGAACGTTTAAGAAATTTCAAGCTCCGCTTGAATCCCAACAAGTGCACCTTCGGTGTCCGTTCAGGGAAACTATTAGGGTTCATCGTCAGCCAGAAAGGAATTGAGGTTGATCCTGACAAGGTCAAGGCCATTCAAGAAATGCCTTCTCTGAAAACTGAAAAACAAGTCAGAGGATTCTTGGGACGTTTGAACTACATCTCCAGATTCATATTCCTTATGACCGCCACGTGTGCGCCGATCTTCAAATTACTGAAAAAGAACCAGGATTGCGTTTGGTCAGAGGACTGCCAAACCGCCTTCAACAGTATTAAAGAATATCTGTTGAATCCTCCGATTCTATCACCTCCAGTGGAAGGAAGACCACTGATCATTTACCTCACAATTCTAGAGGACTCAATGGGATGTGTACTTGGCCAACAAGACGAAACCAAAAGGAAAGAGTCTGCCATCTACTATTTAAGCAAGAAATTCACCGACTGCGAAACTCGATACACTATGCTTGAGAAAACTTGTTGCACTTTGGCTTGGGCAGCCAAACGTCTTCGCCAGTACATGATTCTTCATACTACTAGGTTGGTCTCCGAAATGGATCCAATCAAGTACGTATTTGAAAAACCTGCTCTCACGGGAAGAATTGCCCGTTGGCAGATGTTATTATCAGAATATGACATAGAGTACCACGCTCAGAAAGCCGTTAAGGGAAGTATTTTAGCTGATCATTTGGGTCATCAACCGATTGATGATCAAGAATCAACCGGGTTTGACTTCCCAGACGAAGATGTCATGTATTTAAAAATGAAAGATTGCGATGAACAGTTACCCAGTGAAGGGCCAGAACCAGGTTCCCAATGGGGACTTATCTTTGACGGAGCAGTTAATCATTACGGAAACGGAATTGGGGTAATCATTGTTACCCCTCAGGGTACCCACATTCCTTTCACTGCCAGACTTACGTTCAAATGTACGAACAACGAGGCCGAATACGAAGCTTGTATTATGGGTCTCGAAGAAGCAATTGATTTAAGGATCAAAAACTTGGACGTATATGGTGACTCAGCCTTGGTTATCAATCAGATAAAAGGAGATTGGAACACATACCAATCAGGACTGATTCCTTACAAAGATTATGCAGAAAGGTTGTTACCCTTCTTCAACAGAGTTAAGTTTCATCACATCCCTCGTGAGGAGAATCACATGGCTGATGCATTATCCACTCTCTCTTCCATGATTAGTGTAGGTCAATGGAACGACTTACCTAAGATCGACATAATGCGCCTTGAACGGCCCGCTTACATCTTCACGATTGAAGCAGTCATAGACGACAAACCTGGGTATCACGATATCAAATGCTTCCTTCAGAAACAAGAGTACCCACCTGGGGCATCCAGGAAAGATAGAAAGACCCTCAGAAGATTGGCTGGAAACTTCTTCCTGAGCGGTGACACTCTCTATAAGAGAAATTTTGACATGGTCTTGCTCCGATGCGTCGACAGACCAGAAGCAGACATGCTTATGAAAGAAATTCATGAAGGATCCTTTGGCACTCATGCCAATGGACACGCAATGGCGAGAAAAATTCTCAGAGCAGGGTACTATTGGTTAACAATGGAATCCGACTGTTACAAGTACATGAGGAGGTGTCACAAGTGTCAGATATACTCCGACAAAATTCATGTACCGCCAACGCATCTCAAAGTTCTCTCTTCCCCATGGCCATTTTCCATATGGGGAATCGACATGATTGGCATGATTGAGCCAAAGGCTTCAAACGGACATCGGTTCATCCTAGTAGCCATTGACTACTTCACCAAGTGGGTCGAAGCAGCGTCATTCGCCAATGTAACCCGACAAGTGGTGATCCGATTTATCAAAAACAATATCATCTGCCGTTATGGTGTTCCAAGCGAGATCATTACTGATAATGGATCTAACTTGAACAACAAGATAATGAAAGAGTTGTGTGCAGAGTTCAAGATCGAACATCACAACTCATCCCCCTACCGACCCAAGATGAACGGAGCGGTAGAAGCGGCTAACAAGAACATCAAGAAGATCGTTCAAAAGATAGTTGTAACCTATAAAGATTGGTACGAGGTGCTACCCTTTGCTCTTCACGGTTATCGCACATCTGTCCACACTTCAACAGGGGCTACCCCTTTCTCTCTAGTATATGGCATGGAGGCAGTGCTCCCCATAGAAGTAGAGATCCCATCAATCTGAGTACTGATGGAAGCTAAGCTCACCGAAGCTGAATGGTGTCAAAGCCGACACGACGAATTAAACCTGATCAAAGAGAAACGAATCACGACACTATGCCATGGTCGGCTGTATCAACAGAGAATGAAGAAGGCATTCGACAAAAAGGTCCGACCTCGTGTCTTCAGGAAAGGAGACCTCGTGCTCAAGAAGATACAATCATTTCTCACTGATTCTCGGGGCAAGTGGACTCCGAATTATGATGGCCCCTATATGGTCACAAAAGCTTTCTCAGGCGGCGCCTTGAGACTTGCAACAATGGACGGAGAGGAACTTGCCTACCCCACGAATGTTGACGTAGTCAAGAAATACTTCGCCTAAAAAAAAACACACGTCTCGGTGGATTGAAAACCCGAAAGGGCGGTCTAGGCAAAAGTTAGAGACAAAATAAAAAAAAATCATCCCGATGGATTGGAAACATCATAGTACAATCCAGGCAAAAATTAGGGATAATGGCAAGTAACTATGTTCAACAGAGGCAAGTCCCTCAGCAGCAGTTACATCATCCGTCGAAAAACTCCGGTCAAGGTCATCTTCGACAGAAGCTCAGAATGCCCCGAATTCAAAGTTGGTAGAAGGATAATGGTCATTATGTTTCAACGTAGCCCTTTTCCCTGTAAATTACCATTTTTCTAACTTTGTAAATACTCTTTGGAATCACGCGTTTGGCTGATCTCCATCTTATCAATAAAATTTGAGCCCTTGTGCTTTTGTTTGTAATTCTTATTTGTTTTAGCTTTACAGAATGACGTTGTTAACATGATTAACGATTCTTGAAATAAAACAAAAATGAATTTACTTGTTAAAACTTTTTCTGCTTTTAAAATAAAGACGGCAATTTCTTTTGACTGTTGAACATCAAAAGAGCATCAACCGCTTCTCCGGAAGTAAGCGAACCTCAAAGTGCAGAATCAAAGTACTCCTTCTAACCCAGTACCCCTGAATGAAGGGATCAACTGTGTCAGAGACCTTGTTTCGTCTGACACGCCTCGACCGAGTTCTCATCTCCTAAGCCCGATCAACATAGCTCCCAACAGGGACTATCTCTCCTCAGCAAGGTGGAATTGCTATTCTGAACCAACGGTACTTCTTCGCCCCGCGATGGCCGAGTATCCAGTTATGTTCACCTGTCAGTTTGTATGTCGCGTCAGTTTTGTCAGCATAAACATACATGCATCATTGCATTATTGATTTGCATTCACATTTCATATTGCATCGCTATCACTCTAGTCGGTCTTGTCCCCTAGTGATAAAAGTCCTCTCAATTGAGTTGTCAGCCCTTTCCTCGCCAGGAAGTGTTACGTCTGAACAATCTCTCTCCTCCAGTTTTATTTCTGGATTGAAGTTGGGTCCTCAACCACTTTGATAACTTGAACCTCTGAAAGACCAGAGAGCCCTCAGTTAACATCACTCTTCGTCGTTGAAGATGATATCCTTGTTTTCCTGGATTAAAGAAAATCCCGAGAAAAAGCCTCCTAAATCGGAGATTCGGCAGTACGACAGTTTTTCTCCGAAAAACCCACTGATGAAAAGGTCATCGGCACCTCAAAATTGGATCACATCATATGGCATCGAAACTATGATGTAAAGACCCCAAGCGAATGCAGTCTCTCAAGGGACTCGCATTCCCCAAGTAGAGTCAACAAATGGCATCTCCAATAGAGAAGTTTGTACACCTTTACAACTCAGACGACTGGGTTCCCCAGCAAGTCTGACATCGAAACTTTTTTCACTCAAATGGCATCTCCCCAGGAAAATTCGGCGAGAAGTTTGAGGGAACGCCGCTACGAATAGCGTCCCTTGTCAGTAAAGTTTATTGACGAAAGAAACTAAGACCAGTTCCTGTGTAGGAAACCAGGATCGAGGGGAAGTTTACATCAGAAACTAAGACCAGTTCCTTGGTAGGAAACCAGGATCGAGGGGAAGTTTACATCAGAAACTAAGACCAGTTCCTTGGTAGGAAACCAGGATCGAGGGGAAGTTTATTTTAGAAACTGAGACCAATTCCTTGGCTGAAGACCAGGATCGAGGGGAAGTTTACCTTTTCTAAGCATCATTGCTTAGCTAAAGAAGATGAATGCGTAAGCTACCATTCATAACCACCATCAAAATTTCGGGTATTCCGATATTTAATCCTCTTGCACCCCGAATGCCCGAATACCTTCGTCATTCACACCTTCGTGTCCAAGAAGATTAAATAGGGGCATCTGTCATACCCCAAATTTTGACCACTAAGATTTCCTATCATTGTGCAAATCATCATCACAATATGGATGTACCTTTATGCCTCATCAATCTCCTCAAGGAATTGTTGAGCATTCACCACAATCAAAATTAGGGTTTCAAACCCTCTCTGAGTGCTTAGACAAAGGATCAATCAAGGAATGACATGATCTTCAACTTGTCTAACCTCTCAAACATCCACAATGGATCAAAAGGACTCCCACTTCAAGGATTAAGCACAAGGTTGCTCCCTTCTAGGTGGATTAAGTCTCAAGATCGACAGTGTCACCAAATTAGGGTTTTGGTCGACCAGGGCCTCCAGATGGAAAATTTTCATCTGGGCACAAGCCAATGATCCAAAACCTAACCCAATATACTCCATGGAACCTCATGGACCCAATCATCAAGTCAATTTTGCCTCAGGGGATGCATTCATAAAAAATCAGGAATTAGGGTTTCTTGACCTAATTCACCCCTAAGTTGACTTTTGGTGCAAATCATGAGCCAAGACCTCAAGAGAGGGTTTGAGGGTCTCTAATGAACTATATTGATCCATTTGGAACAATGGATTAATCCAAGAGGCTTGAGCAACAAGTTTCAATTTCATCTGCACCACAGTTAGGGTTTTAAGAGGAAAGTCAACTGTAACTTTGACTTTTGACCAAGACATGCTCCCAAACCCTAGGACATGCATCAATATACCCTATGACACCCATGGAACATGTCCATCAAGTTTGATTTAGGTCAAGGACATGATTTCCTGAAGAATTGCACAGTTTAGAATTCATCTGATAAAAAGTCAACTGTGCACAAAAGTCAACTTTGACTTTTTGAGATTTTTCACCAAAATGGATTTTTAACCCTAAAATGATGTTAATGTATGATTTGAATCATCATTCATCAAGAAAAATCAAGAAAAGTTGGATAACTTGTAAAAGGGGTAACCATAAAAACTTAGAAAATTTTCTAAGTTAAAAATAAAGTGGCTAGGGTACCAACTTTGGAGGGTCATAACTCCTAAACCACAAGGCCACTTTTTCCCATCCAAAGCTTGATTTGTAGATCTCATTGCCCTCTACAAAAAATTCAACTAGACCTAACTCCAATTCATTGTGGATTTTGAGCTATGAGTGAGCCAAAATGGCTGAAAATATGAAAGTACACCATTTTCCAACACTTAGAAAAAATTCGGTCCAAGACAGATTTTGTTGGAAACACCAAAACTTGTGAGATCTTTTGACATAGATGCAAGCTGAATCAAATCCAAAGTTAAACATCAATGTTGTTGCATATGTTGCCAAGAATTCAAAGAGCCTAACAACATGAATTGATTCAACTTGAGCCAAGAGAAATCCATGCCCAAAGTCATGCTGCTGCAAGCTGTTTTGGAAAAATCAGTTTGCATGTTTGCTTGCCACACACGATTTTGAACAAAAAACTGAGGATCAGCATGCCACATGTATTCAAACCAATTACATTGCATCTAATCCAACTGATAAATCTGAGTCAAAAAGCCAAGGAATCTTCCAACTTGAAATTCATCCACTTTGGCACATTTTGCCTTGAATTCAAAGTGCATTAATGTGGAATAGTGCATTGTCAAGGTAGCTACCCTACTCAGTCAAATTCTCTGATTAAACAACAATAAAAACATCTGAGGAATGTGATTTTGGTCAAGGCATAACCCTGCTCTTGGGAATGGCTAGCTTGCCTTGCTTGAGAAGAAATCCTCCAAGCCAATCCATGCAAATGTGATCTGATCCAGCAGCCATTCACTATTCCTCCAAAACAAAAGTTGATCACCTATAAATAGAGGTCCCAATGGATCATTCAACTCACACCAAAGCCAGTTACAGCACTGCTTTCTCTCATTCTTCCTTAAACCTCAAGTTTTTTTGGCTTATTGAGTAACCACTATCGGGTTTTGAGTTGCAGCCTTAGGCAATCAATTCCAATTGCTCAAACACATCACATATGATGCATTTGAAGTGTCCAAACACTTAAACACTGACTGTAACACCTCAGGCTCAAAATCACCCTTCAACCAAGCCATTATGCCTCAATTATGCAGGTGGAGGTCTCCAGCTTGATCCAAAGAGTTTCAAAGTGTTCCAGAGCTTGTAACACACTCCATAACATCCATTGAAGCTGTAGGGATCATTAATTCACGACTGGAACAAAGTTTGTGCAGAGTTCCATTTAAGCTTGCATCAAGGTAAGCCTCAAAATTTAAACTGCATGATCCATGCATATTTCCTCGCATGATATTTTTACCAATTGCTTGCCATCATATGCTGATTGTTTTCCCTCAGAAAATTTGATCATTGCACTCATAATCATGCCTACTCGATTGCTCTTGCAAAATTAGGGTTCATACGGCCACAATGATATAATTTGTTATATACTGAAAATGAATAAAATTGGGTATTGCCATCTTCTTCCTTGTGAAAAAACGCATGAGTTTGGTGTTTGAATGATGTCCAATGGTTGAGAGATGAGTGAGATATGGTGCTTCATGCACGAGCTCGAGGAAGAAGATGGCCATGGCGCCATTCTTCAGGTTTTCCAACTAAGTTTGATATATATTTTTCACTTGCCATGTTATATTTGAATTGGCATTGCGCCCCAGCGGTTCATCAGCTGGTTTTGTGTGTATTGGCAAGCGAGAGGTCTGGGGTTCGAATCCCCCTCGCCCCAGACTTCTTTTTATCACTTGTTTATTTTATTTTTTTTCATATTATTATTTTTAATGATTTGAAAAATTAATAACTCCCTCAATTTTTATCATTTTTGATTGGTTCTTTTTGCAATAATTCAAAAAAATGTTGAAATATTTTATTCCACCAAAAAAATTAGATTTATATTATTTATCTAATATAATTAGTATTTTGTGAATAAATTCATTTTTAATTGTTTTTAAACATTCTAAAAGTGAATATTTACTTTGAAAATCAAAACCTAATGAGTTTAAATATTCCTTGTGATTATCCCTCATTTTTTTCAAACCTTAAACAAAATCATAAATGGATTATTCAAATGTATTTTGTATTTTGTTTGATTTTCTTTAAGTATTTACTTTTAAAGATTAAAATTAGGGTTTTTGATTAATTCAACTTTCAAAATTGATTTTCAAATACACTTGGGCCTCTATTAGAGTGTAAGACCCAACACCCTTGTACAGAAAACATTTTGGGCCTCATTCGTTGTATAAGTCCCTCTGTACATTTTCAAATAAACGACAAGATCGTCGCCTTTTCAAAATAACCCTGGTGTAGCACCCCAAAATTTGCCCTACCTTTTTCTAACCTTAACTGGCTTTTGTTTCTTTCTCATTTTGCATCATTAGGTCATAGCTTTGCATTAATCATATCATTGCATTGGTCTCTTAAGACATGGGATCGAAGAGTTTTCTTGTTATCGGCGTTCGCCCTATTCAGAGGTGGTTTAGTCGGTTTCTATTTCAGGTTAGGTCGGAGAAGAGGTGTGAAGAGCGGCGTGGAAGATAGAAACAGAGGTGGAAGAGGCGCGACTGAAGTGTTTTTTAGAGTTGATGTCGTCAAACATCGTTCCCCAACAGAGTCGCCAGCTGTCGCTCCCGAAAAGATTCGCTAAACTTCCCGTCAGTCATTCCTCAGCAGACATTTTCTCCGTTCGCTAAACTTCTCCGCGTTAGTCATTCCTCAGCAGACATTTTCTTCCCGTCAACCCTTTGACGATGTGTTCCGAGCTCAGGTTTCGTACCTTCGGATGTTTTCAGCTTCCTTCCGTCATCCCCATGACGATGTATTCCTACGGTGGAATTTTCATTTTCTTTCTGTCATCCCTATGACAATGTGTTTCTTGGGTTTCATTCTCTTTCTGTCATCTCTATGACAATGTGATTCATCGGATAAATAATCGGTGCGGTTCTGGGGTTCACTTTTCTTTCTATGGGTTTCATCTTTTTTCCTGTCATCCACACCAATGTGTTCTCTTCGGTTAGGTTTTCTTCCCGTCAACCCTTTGACGAGGTGTTTCTTGGGTTTCATCTTCTTCCTGTCATCCCTATGACAATGTGTTATCTTCGTCAATTCCTTGACAAGGTTGAGCTGTCTTCCCCAGCAGAGTCGCCAGCTGTCGCTCCCAAAAAGATTCGCATCCAACGGTACAAACGCGAGAGTGGCGCAAAAGAACACAGAGTCGCCAGCAAAGTGTATTTATCCCAAGAGAGGGAAAGGAAACACTGCGTAAACCTGAAAGGAGGGAAAGAACATGGTCTCACAACCAAGAGAACGGGTACGGGCGTCGGTTACGCGAAGGGAAGGTGCTAGCACCCAACACGTCCATCGTACTCGATGGGATCCACGCTTGTTGTCTGCATCAAAGGGTGTCATCATCTGGAACTCCACTGCTACTGGAAACGAGAAAGAACGGGAAAGGAAATGAGCGAAGGAACGAAGAAGAAAAGAAAAAGAAGGTGACTCGATAGGACGGTATCGTTGTCCTAGGCCTACGTACTCCCTCAGTGCAATGGGAAAGTCAGAGTCAACGTAGTTCGGACACGAACTAAGGGGGGAGGTTGCTCGCCAAGACAATCGTTGTCTTGTTCCTACATATCCTCAATTGGACGAGAGAGAGGAAATCAGAGCAGTCGTAGTTTGACCTACGGGTCGAAAGGAACAAAGAGGTGATAAAGAAAGGTTGTGAAAGAAATGTGAAAGAAAAGTGGAAGGGTCTCAATCATATAGGTGCGAGAGAAGGGTCTCAATTGCAAGGGTGCGAGAGAAGGGTCTCAATCGCAAGGGTGCGAGAGAAGAGTGCTCGCCAAGGATAGGGATCCTCGTGCCTACGTATCCTCAATCAGACGAGAGAGAGGAATCAGAGCTCACGTAGTTCGTGGGGACGACCACGAAACAAGGGGAGGAAATTTGTGAAAAAAGGAGAAGGTAGCCCGCCAAGATCTACGCAATCTTATGCCTACGTATCTTTACTCAGACGAGAATAAAGAATAAGGGCAGTCGTAGTTCGTGGGAACGACCACGAAACAAGGGGAGGAAATTGGTGAAAAATGGAGAAGGTAGCCCGCCAAGATCTATGCAATCTTGTTCCTACGTATCTTTACTCGGACGAGAATAAAGAATCAGGGCAGTCGTAGTTCGTGGTAACGACCACGAAACAGGAAAACGGGATCAGTCTTGATCGCACGGGTGCGAGAGAAAAGAGTCGGGACTCACAGAAAGTCTAAAGGGGAAACTGAATCATGCAAAATTGCCCTAAGGTCGAGAATCAAGAGGGGAGTCTACCTAATGTTATCATGCTTGGATTGAGAGCCTAATGTCTATCCTACTCCGAGCTTAATCAGAAATTAAGTCGGACTAGGAGCCTTAAGGGAGCATGTGAATACAGAAGTAATCAACAAGTAAACACTAAGCATCGCAATCACAAAGAGAGAATCGAATACTGAAACATGTCATGAGAAATTAACAATTAGCCAGGAATTAATCAACAATTAGTCTAAGTCAAAAATTAGAATTAAAATGCTAATTAAAAAAGAAGATTAAATTCTAAGACTAAAAGCTAAAATTAAGGATTAATTAGAAAATTAGTGTCTAAACCTAAGAATTAATTCCTAATTAATTTCTAATTAAATCTATTTCTAAAGTTAAACTAATTAAAAGAAAACCCAAAATTAACTTTTAATTACTCAAAACCAAAATCCAAGTTAAAATTATAAACTCTAATTAAAGTCTAATTCTAATACTAAATTCCAAAGTTAAACTTCTAAAATCTAATAAAACTCTAATTAACTAAAATATTAACTATCCTAATTAACCTAATCAATTAACCAATTACCAAAACAAATATTAATTAAAATAAAACCAAATAAAAAAAAGGGTGCAACAGAATTCTGGAGGTGTAAATAAGGCCAGGCGCATGGGCTTCAGAAAGTTGGCCCAAAACTTTTCAGCCAAGAGGAGGGGGTGCGTTTGGACTAGGGTGGTGTGATAGCCAAAAGCAATGTGGGCCTAATGTTTTATTCACGGGGGGTTTAGCGAGAAAAAATGGGTGTGTAAAGAAAAAGAAACAAAGGCCTAAGGCCCGGTCCAAATTCAGCTGTTAACCTAACAATACACACACCTCCATCATAAACTCAAACGCTCTCCTCTCCACTGCGCCGTCAATGGGTTCTCCATCCTCTCTTCTTCTCAGTTCGCTTATCACCTCAACTTTCAGCCGTGTTATTCCTCCCTCCGTTCGCCGCTCCCCATCTCCAAAGCGACGTCTCCTTCTTCATCCTTCTATCTCTCTGCTCAGACTACGCAGTTCCGGTAACCACCTCAGCCAATCCGTTCACCGTCCTCGCCATGAACCTCTCACATTCGTCCTCCTCTCTACCATTCAACCTCGCCATGAAAACATCTTCTCCATTCGCTAAATTTCTCCGCGTTGTTCATTCTTCCGTCAGGACATTTCTTCTCCGGCAACAACTCAAAACTCCCTCCGTCAAATCCTTCTCTACACGGATCAACCATCATCAACAACTTGCTTCCTTCGGCGCTACAAAATCCTCATCCGTCGACTTCAATCGCGACCCTCCCGGTGAGAAAACAAAATCCAGAAATCGACAATAAACGCAATGAAAAAATCACACGCTTCGCATCGCAAATCAGAATAGTAAACATATGAACAAAATCGCACACAAGAGCAAATTCATCCAAGTTTAGGGACGAGATTAACGTACCTATCGGAGTCGCTCCGATGGCGTTTCGAAGACAATGACGATGGAAAGAGAGACCTCAGTTTGATGCGATATCTCGACGACACGAAGATAACGGTAACGAAGCTGCTTCAGGTCTGATTCACTTCTTGATTTAGACTTGCTTCATCTACTTTTCTGGATTTGTTGTGAATACCGTGTTCCAATTGTCGTTAATGCTAAATCATAAATTCTGCAGGTTGTTGGTGATTTGTCTGTAGAGTTTCATGATGGACAGATGAAGCAATGTTGTGTTTCTCTTTCAATTCTGTAACATCTTTTTGCTGATTTTTTTTTCTTGCAGATGAATAAAATGAAAGTGATGATGATGTTGTTCTTGACTGAAACTGTTATTTATTGGTTTTGCTGAAGGTTCTTGAATCAAAGGTGATGGTGAATTCAAGATGATGGGTGAAGAAATGTTTGAAGCAAATGGAAAAAGTGTGAAAGGTGAAAAATGGTTCGTGAGGTTTCAAGCTGTCTCAAGAAGGTCCTCTGATGCAGAGCTATTGCAGTTTTTATATATCACGAACCAGGGGGTAGGATAGGAATTTGGAGTGAAATTCGGTTAAGAAAAACGAGCTGTGCATTTCTGTTGAGAGAGTTTGTGAAATGAGGTCACGAGTTTTAGTGGCAAGGTGTGTGCATTGCGTGAGTTGTATCAGTGAATCTTGGTATATCATTTGGGTGGCCATTGTGTACAGTTTTGAGGATTTGTGTATAGCTTGTAAGGGCTTTTTAAAAAAATGAATTTGATTAAATATGGATGAACATTTGGAATTGGTTCAAACAAAGAGAATAAAAAAGGTTAAAATTAATGAATATGGACATGAATTGAAATGGATATGGTTTTATGATTGGTGAGAATTTGGATATTTGGTTTGACTTAGGAAAAGTGGTTTAATGGATAATAAAAATATAAAATGAATTTGAAATAGAAATGGGTTATTAGTGGATAATAAGAATGGAAATGAATATGGATAAATGAAAAATGGATTAATTGAAAATATGGATGATGGTTTAGAAAAATGAATTTGAATAAGAATGAATATGGATATTGGTAATATGGATAATGGATAAAAATGGATATTAAAAAAATGTGGATTTAGGAATTGAATTGGATATTCAAAAGTGGATAATGGATAATGGATTTAGAAATGGTTTATGAATAATAAAAAAAAGGTAAGTGGATAAAAAAATGAAAATGGTTGATGGATTAAAAACAATGAGTTTGGATATGGATTATGGATAGAAAATGGATAACCAACTGAATTCAAAACCAATCACCAACTTTCCACAAGCCTCTGACAAAATAGTCACAGTTACCACTGAACCATCTGGCCACTCACATGATCCACTGAAGAATCTCAACCGATAACTATCAACCAGCTCAATTGTAAATAAGAACTCCAATTCTCCCTGGTATACTGATAGATCTCGAAGAAGATGATTTGAACTGAGAAGAAATTAAAACCTGATTCACACCAATGAACCTCTGACCCAAAGCCTTTGATGAATCCTCTGAATAAGAATATTACAAGGAGCATAATTCAACCTCTTGCTCCAACTTAACCTGAAATAGAAACCGACTAAACCACCTCTGAATAGGGCGAACACCGATAACAAGAAAACCCTTCGATCCCATGTCTTAAGAGACCAATGCAATGATATGATTAATGCAAAGCTATGACCTAATGATGCAAAATGAGAAAGAAACAAAATCCAGTTAAGGTTAGAAAAAGGTAGGGCAAATTTTGGGGTGCTACAGCTGCCCCTATTCAATCGACTTGAACCTGAAGGGATGATAGCAACGGCTTTCAGACATTCAAGGTAGAAGGTGATTGAATACAAAGAGAACCCGGAAATTTGCAAACTGTGGGGATGATGAAAAAAAGTTGTTTACGAGGAAGGCCGCAGACGAACTCGAAAAGGGT
This sequence comes from Lathyrus tuberosus, assembly GCA_022829125.1. Taxonomy (NCBI): domain Eukaryota; kingdom Viridiplantae; phylum Streptophyta; class Magnoliopsida; order Fabales; family Fabaceae; genus Lathyrus; species Lathyrus tuberosus. Next base: position 2,129,502 of record JALAZF010000396.1, on the reverse strand, counting down.
AGACCAACCGAAGACGGACTACGTTGGGGGATATAAAGGTGCTACGAGAACGGCCGAAGGCGGACTCGGAAAAGAAAGACCAAGCCGAAGGTGGGCTATAAAATGAAGGATATGAGGCCATGCCGAAGGTGGGCTCGAAGAGAAATACCAAGTCGAAGGTGGGCTTTCAAATGAAGGATATGAGGCCATGCCGAAGGTGGGCTCGAAAAAGAAAGAATATGAGACCATGCCGAAGGTGGGCTCAAAAAGAAAGACCAAGCCGAAGGTGGACTTTCAAAGAAAGACTATGCCGAAGGTAGACTTTCAAACCAAAAGATACGAGACCATGCCGAAGGTGGGCTCGAAAAAAGAAAGACCAAGCCGAAGGTGGGCTTTCAAACAAAGGATACGAGACCATGCCGAAGGTGGGCTCGAAAAAGAAAGACCAAGCCGAAGGTGGACTTTCAAAGAAAGACTATGCCGAAGGTAGACTTTCAAGCAACAATAAGTAGAATCGACAGATCTACAAAGATGATTCCGCTGGGGAAAAGAGAAATCTAAACAGACAACTCTGCGGGGAAGACAACTCAACCTTGTCAAGGAATTAACGAAGATAACACATTGTCATAGGGATGACAGGAAGAAGATGAAACCCAAGAAACACCTCGTCAAAGGGTTGACGGGAAGAAAACCTAACCGAAGAGAACACATTGGTGTGGATGACAGGAAAAAAGATGAAACCCATAGAAAGAAAAGTGAACCCCAGAACCGCACCGATTATTTATCCGAAGAATCACATTGTCATAGAGATGACAGAAAGAGAATGAAACCCAAGAAACACATTGTCATAGGGATGACAGAAAGAAAATGAAAATTCCATCGTAGGAATACATCATCATGGGGATGACGGAAAGAAGCTGAAAACATCCGAAGGTACGAAACCTGAGCTCGGAACACATCGTCAAAGGGTTGACGGGAAGAAAATGTCTGCTGAGGAATGACTAATGCGGAGAAGTTTAGCGAACGGAGAAGATGTTATCACGACGAGGTTGAATGGTAGAGATGAGGAAGAATGTGAGAGGTTCATGGCGAGGACGGTGAACGGATTAGCTGAGGTGGTTACTGGAACTGCGTAGTCTGAGCAGAGAGATAGAAGGATGAAGAAGGAGACGTCGCTTTGGAGATGGGGAGCGGCGAACGGAGGGAGGAATGACACGGCTGAAAGTTGAGGTGATGAGCGAACTGAGAAGAAGAGAGGATGGAGAACCCATTGACGGCGCAGTGGAGAGGAGAGCGTTTGAGTTTATGATGGAGGTGTGTGTATTGTTAGGTTAACAGCTGAATTTGGACCGGGCCTTAGGCCTTTATTTCTTTTTCTTTACACACCCATTTTTTCTCGCTAAACCCCCCGTGAATAAAACATTAGGCCCACATTGCTTTTGGCTATCACACCACCCTAGTCCAAACGCACCCCCTCCTCTTGGCTGAAAAGTTTTGGGCCAACTTTCTGAAGCCCATGCGCCTGGCCTTATTTACACCTCCAGAATTCTGTTGCACCCTTTTTTTTATTTGGTTTTATTTTAATTAATATTTGTTTTGGTAATTGGTTAATTGATTAGGTTAATTAGGATAGTTAATATTTTAGTTAATTAGAGTTTTATTAGATTTTAGAAGTTTAACTTTGGAATTTAGTATTAGAATTAGACTTTAATTAGAGTTTATAAGTTTAACTTGGATTTTGGTTTTGAGTAATTAAAAGTTAATTTTGGGTTTTCTTTTAATTAGTTTAACTTTAGAAATAGATTTAATTAGAAATTAATTAGGAATTAATTCTTAGGTTTAGACACTAATTTTCTAATTAATCCTTAATTTTAGCTTTTAGTCTTAGAATTTAATCTTCTTTTTTAATTAGCATTTTAATTCTAATTTTTTACTTAGACTAATTGTTGATTAATTCCTGGCTAATTGTTAATTTCTCATGACATGTTTCAGTATTCGATTCTCTCTTTGTGATTGCGATGCTTAGTGTTTACTTGTTGATTACTTCTGTATTCACATGCTCCCTTAAGGCTCCTAGTCCGACTTAATTTCTGATTAAGCTCGGAGTAGGATAGACATTAGGCTCTCAATCCAAGCATGATAAAATTAGGTAGACTCCCCTCTTGATTCTCGACCTTAGGGCAATTTTGCATGATTCAGTTTCCCCTTTAGACTTTCTGTGAGTCCCGACTCTTTTCTCTCGCACCCGTGCGATCAAGACTGATCCCGTTTTCCTGTTTCGTGGTCGTTACCACGAACTACGACTGCCCTGATTCTTTATTCTCGTCCGAGTAAAGATACGTAGGCACAAGATTGCATAGATCTTGGCGGGCTACCTTCTCCATTTTTCACCAATTTCCTCCCCTTGTTTCGTGGTCGTTCCCACGAACTACGACTGCCCTGATTCTTTATTCTCGTCTGAGTAAAGATACGTAGGCACAAGATTGCATAGATCTTGGTGGGCTACCTTCTCCTTTTTTCACAAATTTCCTCCCCTTGTTTCGTGGTCGTCCCCACGAACTACGTGAGCTCTGATTCCTCTCTCTCGTCTGATTGAGGATACGTAGGCACGAGGATCCCTATCCTTGGCGAGCACTCTTCTCTCGCACCCTTGCGATTGAGACCCTTCTCTCGCACCTATACGATTGAGACCCTTCCACTTTTCTTTCACATTTCTTTCATAACCTTTCTTTATCACCTCTTTGTTCCTTTCGACCCGTAGGTCGAACTACGACTGCTCTGATTTCCTCTCTCTCGTCCAATTGAGGATACGTAGGCACAAGACAGCGATTGTCTTGGCGAGCAACCTCCCCCCTTAGTTCGTGTCCGAACTACGTTGACTCTGACTTTCCCATTGCACTGAGGGAGTACGTAGGCCTAGGACAACGATACCGTCCTATCGAGTCACCTTCTTTTTCTTTTCTTCTTCGTTCCTTCGCTCATTTCCTTTCCCGTTCTTTCTCGTTTCCAGTAGCAGTGGAGTTCCAGATGATGACACCCTTTGATGCAGACAACAAGTGTGGATCCCATCGAGTACGATGGACGTGTTGGGTGCTAGCACCTTCCCTTCGCGTAACCGACTCCCGTACCCGTTCTCTTGGTTGTGAGACCATGTTCTTTCCCTCCTTTCATGTTCTTTCCCTGGGCCTACCCTCGAGTAGTAAGACCCATTTCTTTTCTTAAAACTCACTTGGGCCTCTATTAGAGTGTAAGACCCAATCCCTTTTTAACCAAAACCATTTTTGGGCATCAAATATTGTATACGCCCCTCCGCGTTAAAAGAAAACCTCGGCGCGATCGTCATTTCAAACGGAAAAATCATCTGGGCCTACCCTCGAGTAGTAAGACCCATCTCTTTTTCTTTAAACTTTTTTGGGCCTCTATTAGAGTGTAAGACCCAACACCCTTGTACAGAAAACCTTTTTTGGGCCACAATCACTTGTATAAGTCCCTCTGTACAAATTCAAACAGTGCGCTCACTGATAAAACCCTGGGCCTCTCCTTGAGCTGTAAGCCCCAAATTTCTCCTTTTCAAAACACTTTCTCCTTTGATTTTGAATATATTGTTGTTTTCAATCTTTCCTTGTTGAACAACTAACCAAACAGCATGGAAGCTCTACAACCGAGTAAGTGGTTATTGCTTTCATTTACCGCTTTCATATACATATAACTGTATTGTGGGGCTGTTTCGCTGTAAGTCTTCGTTCATAAACTCATATCAACTGTGTAATAATAGTATAGATATTTAGAGTTTCCCCGGCAACTACATCTAGCATTAAGCCCGTTGATCACTCTTAAAAATAGTCTAAACTAGATCCCCATAGGATTACCAGACACAGTCTTCCCTCCTCTTGGTGTTAAACAATATGGAGATATGAAAGGCAACATTCTCTGTGAACCCTTTCATAGACTGTCACTCATAGAAGTTGTCAAGAAACTCTATTCCCCAGAGATGATCTTTTCTCCGTGAATGGCATCTCTTGAGTTTCTTCCAAATTCTCGGACTTTCCTGGATTGATCTATTCTCGGTGAATGGCATGTCTTGAACTTCTCGGGGTTTGGGGACCCACAGGCTTCTTAAAAGAACTTGTCAAGAAGCTCTACTCCCCAGAGATGATTTTTTCTCCGTGAATGGCATCTCTTGAGTTTCTTCCAAATTCTCGAACTTTCCTGACTTGATCTATTCCTTGTGGATAGCTTGCCTTGAATTTGTCGGGGTTTGGGGACCCATCGGCTTCTTAAAAGCAATCGGCCTCCTCTTGGGCATCGTACAAGGACCCACGGGCTTCCTAAAAGCAACCCCGCCTCCTATTGGGCTTAGTACAAGGACCCGCCGGCTTCTTAGAAGTATTCACAGCCTCCTCTTAGGCTTCGTATAATGATCTCTTCCTCCGGGAATGATAGCCTCCTCTTGGGCTTCGTACAAGGACCTATCGGCTTCTTAAAAGCTTCCAGCCTCCTCTTGGGCTTCGTACAAATTGTCCCGACGGCCTCCTAGAGGTATAGGAACAGAACTTAGTCATCTGCATAGAACAATCCTTTCAAAGAGTCTACTATTGTTTCTCAAAGCATAGTACAAAAGATGAAACTCTAGACTTGGACAATCTAATCTCCTTGAGCCTCAAAGGCATTCTCAAGCACCCTTCAAAAATAGGAAGAAAACCCGTAGACTCGGACAGTCTCAATACCCTTCGAATTTCCCGCTTCCTTAAAGAACAGGAATAACCCGGATCCTTGAATCAAATCCATGAGTACCGTGTTGCTCATACAAGAACTGATTTTCTCTTTAAAATCAGTATATTGGACCTGTCACTTAACTGAAACAACATTTAGCCTCTCTCTCGGGCTTTATATGAGACACATAAGAGACTCCCTCGTTGAGTCAATTACCCCTTTCGCCTCCATCTCGGGCTTTATACGAGATACAAAAAGGTTCTTATTGAGCCAAACAAACAACAGCCTCCATCTCGGGCTTCGTACGAGATACAGAAAAACTCTCTTGTTGAGTCAATTAGCCTTCATCTCGGGCTTTATACGAGATACCAAGAGACTTCATCGTCGAGTCAAAACTTTTTAGCCTCTCTCTCGAGCTTTGTACGAGACACATACTAGCCTCCTCTTAGGCTTTGTATAAGAAAACCACTGGTTGATCCAATCAACCTTTTAGCATCAAAGTTGTGCCTCGTTCACAGTATACAAACATCAACAACTCCTTCCCTTTCATCTAATCGCTGTAAGCGGCAAGCCTCTGGATCATCTACATCCATGCCACTGTCCCTCTTTTAGCATGAGAAATTCCTAAGGAAAGATGACATTGCTCTACATTGAGTTAAAGTCTTCTCCTTCAGGTTAAAATCCCCTATAAAGGAAATTATGGCATTGTCGGATTCACACATCCCAGTTAAAGTAATCCTCCTTTACAGTCAATCACCCAACAGTTGTGACATACAACCCCCTCTTTAGAGATGACAAATTCTCTCTAAAGTCAGGACCTTTCATCTTCACATCTTTGGCTTTGAACAAGATATAAATCACCTTTCGCTTTACATCTTGGGCTTTGAACAAGACACCAAAAACAACCATTTCCTCCCATATAATAGGAGGAACTACGAACGCTCTGATTTCCCTGTTTCGGTAAACGGGAATACATAGGCATAAGATTGAAAGAAAAAAAATCTTAGCGAGCACACTAAACAAAAACCCAAAATCCCATACTCTCATGTATCTATCAAAAGCATCAGTCCTAACATCCTAATCCTCGTTCCCCGCCAGAAAATCCAAGAAAGAGAGAAAACCGTATTGGCGAAAATACAAATATCCAGTACAAAGGCCCCCCCACATTGATCGCATCCGTAACCTAACAGACCACTGTTTAAACTCAGTATGCAAAGCAGGGTTAATTAGAGACATCTATTTCCCTTCCTTCATCAGCTTTAATAGGATAAAAAATGAATCGACCTGTAGTAAACTCAACCGCAGAGAGCGACCAGCGCTTAAGAACCGCGTCCAAAATCGCTCGCTACACCGTGTCACCTGACACGGCCCGTGTCAGGATGGGAAAAAGAGAGAAGTTGATTTGAGGAACCAGTGGGCTGACATGGGTGCCCGTGAGTAGCATGTGACGCTGATTTCATGATTTTTTTTTTCATATTTTCGCCATATGTTAAGCTGTGGGGGCACTTTGGGTATTTCTAAGCGATCTGAGTGATTTTCTACTATTTAGATGAGTTTTGGCAAGGAAAAAAGGGACTTTTGGACGGGAGAAGAATTTCACGATCAAGATTGGAGAGATCAAGGTTTTCGGAAGGCGAAAGGTTTTCATGAGCGGAAGCAATTGAAGATCAAAAGTCATCCAAATTCTTATAATGTTTAATCTTCATTTTGTAATAATCTCTTTGAATATTATGAGCGGCTAAACCCCCCCCCCCCCCCCCCCCCCAATGCTAGGGGATGTCCCCTGAATTGCTTTTGTATTGACTATGTTTCCTTTTATTCTATGAGATAAGTGTTTTTTATTAATCTATTTTATTTTGCAAAGTGCTTAATGCTTTTTCTAACTGACTAATGGAATTTGATTTACGGTTAAGGTTTAGGTCGGACAAACCAACTTAACGCTTTTTTCATAATAATATTACAGTAGATATTGCCTAGGAATAGGGATACCCTGTAGTAACCGTAATAATCTTGTTAAAAACACAAAACTTGATATCCATCCTAAACTGCTAAGGAAATAGGGTATATGATGAATACCAAAGGTTTTTCTGGCTAAGGAATTAGGGAAAAACATTCTTAGGATTCGGTAAAGGTTCGTTTAAAGCATTGTCTCCTCGAATAAGGATTTAGGTTAGTGCAAAGCAATTCATACACCTTACCCTGGCATGCTCTCTTATATTTGTCCAAAGTCAATTTTATTTTTCTGCTCTATTTTCTCATTACTGTTATTATTTTCTTAACAAACCAAACCACCAAGTGCTTTTGTTTAACTAAAATAAAACCAGAACTCTATATCGTCAAGTAGTCCTTGAGATCGACATTCAGGGAAATTACCTTTTATTACTACATCGGTTAAAATAGTACACTTGCTATTTTTCCGATCAAGTTTTTGGCGCTGTTGCCGGGGACTGCCAAAGATTATAGATTTTAGAGTTTTATTTTAGTTAAAATTTTGTTGCTCCGCAATTAAAATTTATTTATAATTTTTTTTAATTTTAATTTTATTTTAATAAAAAAAAATTCAGATTATTGTTGCTTCATGAATTCTTCTATATTGTGCGACTAATAAAGTTTGAGTGTGTAGTTATGGATATCTTTTATACATTACCACCTGTATCTCCTCAATGTTGGTCGCCTGATTCGGGAATCACTTTGGAAGAGGCGACTAAATTTTTTAAAGCATATAGGAGGGAGGTAAGAATCCTTATGAATGAATGTAAGGTAGCTAACTTTTATCCAGATTATTTTATTTGGCGAGAGTGCGGGTTGGAAGAAGAATGTGTGAAAGAAGAAGAACAAGGCATAACGTCAGACGAAGAAGATGCATTAAAAATAGAAGAATATGAGGTAAACAAGAAGTACGAGGAAGAAGAAAAAAGGCAACTTGAAGATGATCTAGTGCTGGATGAAAATATAGATGTAACGATTTGTGAAGATGTAGACATCCAACAAGAAAATCTTCAAGAAAATAGTATCCCTAAAAACTATTTTGACAAGGCAGATGAAAGACAAGAAATTGATAAAGTATTGGATTTCATTTATGCCTTGTTCACAAAAATCCCACTGAAAATGAGTTGGAAGAAGCATCATCAATACCTCAAGTTCATAGGGTTGCTACCAAACAAAAGAAAAAAAAAAGATGATGTGTTATTTGTTTCATATATGCCACCTTAATAGAGAATGAGACGTCGAGCCATGCGACGTTAAACGAAGCGCTACGTGGGAGGCAACCCACACTTTTTATTACTAAGTCATTTTTCTTTTTGTTATTTTGTTTGTTTCGTTTGCAGGTAATAAACAAGACCTTGCGGGTGCGGGTGCAAGCCATGATGTAGCAGTTGGTGTTGCATTACATTCTGCCTCCTCAGTAAGGATCTCTGTGAGTAACCTCTCTCGCTCTTATTCTAACACATTGGGACAATGTGTGGTTTAAGTTTGGGGGAGGATTTACTGTTTTTATTTCTTCCGTTTAGACTTGTTATTGTTGTTTTTGTGTGTTATTTTATTAAAACCACTTTAAATTCTCCTCGGATTAGAGCTGTAAAAAATTTTCTTGTGAATACTGTGATTTTGAGGTGGTCAAGAAAGTATATAGAGTTTGATGGAAGAGGAGCTAGAATTCGGGACATTGGGAAAGTGTGGAAAGCGACGTATGACCTGAATACCCTAGATTCCCTGGAGTAAGGAAATGAGTCCAACATGTAGATTTGTGCCATAGTACTTGGATTTGAGATGTATTCCCTGAGTAGTTCATAGTGATAGTCTGGCATGATTAAAAAGAATTGCATGTATAGGGTTGATTGAGAGAATGACTTAAAGCACCAAAAACAAATTGAATAATGGTGATAAAGACAACTAGTCCTTCTAAGTTGGGTAACCCTCACCCGGTTACTTAGCCTAACAGCAGTTGAGTCTCAATTGTCGTCCCAAAGTGGACTAATAAATGCCAATGAGCGAGAAAAAAAAGAATAAAGGTGCCTAGAAAAAGTTCTGATCATTCTTGTACATGTGAAGGAAAACGATCATAAATGCCTTAATCTGATTATCCGAATGAAATGGGTAGAAAATCGAAGAAAAGACTTAATCCCAAAGCATAGTTGAAGAGGTGGCGAAAGGGGGATTTAGGTCCGTGGTTTTATCGCGGTATGTGTTTGTGTAATACCTTGTTAACGGACAATTACCAAGAGAACTAGTTTTAGTCGATCGGAACAAAGGCTCGCCTATGAGTATTGATACACCTTACCTTCACAGGTCTTTCATTTGATGTGTACCATTTGATCCGAAAAATATTTATACAAGTTTGTTACTTGAGGTCAAGCAAAGGTTTAAGTTTGGGGGAGTTTGATCGGTGGTTTTTATGCGTTATTTTACAGTTAATTTTAGTTAGTTTTATTATATGTTTAATTGCATTTTATTTCTGTTTACCTCATTTTATGCTTGGTTTGTGTCTTTTCAATGTTTTGAGGTTCAGATAAGCATTCACGAGGAATCGGAGCAAAAACCAGGAAAAGCGCATGAATTCAGAGAAAGTTGCATGTTCGTGTCAAGATGCCTGGACCAAAAAAATCAACAAACATAAAATATATTGGGCAACCAATTCTCTCATCTATACTATGTTATAGTTCTCTTCATTAGCTTTCCGACGCTTCGAACGGGGACCAAAACGGACTTACGGATCAAAAGTTATGATCGAAACAATTTCGGTTATAAAATCTCGTGAGCTGACACAGCCGCCCGTGTTGTCTGACACGGCCCGTGTCAGCAGGTGACGCTGATTTCATGATTTTTTCATATTTTTGCCATATGTTAAGTTGTGGGGCGCTTTGGGTATTTCCAACCGATCTGAGTGATTTTCTACTATTTAGATGAGTTTTGGCAAGGAAAAAATGGACTTTTGGACGGGAGAAGAATTTCACTATCAAGATTGGAGAGATCAAGGTTTTCGGAAGGCGAAAGGTTTTCATGAGCGGAAGCAATTGAAGATTAAAAGTTATCCAAATTCTTGTAATGTGTAATCTTCATTTTGTAATAATCTCTTTGAATATTATGAGCGGCTAAGCCCCCCAATGCTAGGGGGTGTCCCTGAATTGCTTTTGTATTGACTATGTTTCCTTTTATTCTATGAGATAAGTGCTTTTTATTAATGTATTTTATAGTGCTTAATGCTTTTTCCGATCAAGTTATTGTTTAATTGAAATAGCATCTGCACTTATAATTACACGCAGTCCTCGAGAGATCGATTATGGGGATAACCCCTATTATTACTACATCGGTAAAAATAGTACACTTGCTATTTTACCGATCAAGTTTTTGGCGCCGTGTCGCCTTTTCTTTTTATTTTAATTTCTACTATTTCCATTTCTTTTACTCTATACCACTTATTACTGCATCGGTAAAAATAGTACACTTGCTATTTTTTCCGATCAAGTTTTTGGCGCCGTTGCCGGGGACTGCCAAATTTTAAGTACTTTGTTAGTTCAATTGGAATTTTGTCACTCTGTGACTAAACTTTTTTATTTTATTTTTTTGTTATTTTTTTATTACTAATAATTTTCTAACCTGTGTATGCGAGGTAAGACCTCAGCTTTATTTTCTTTTGACGCAGAACCAGAGAGATCTTTGTAAGCTAGACGCCGTCAAGCCAAGCAAGAAAGACTGGCAGCGTTAGGTTCAGAACTAATTATTTCTGAGCAAGAAAAAGAAGCAGTTTCAGTCCACTCCGAGCACACGGATTCCGACACACACTCAGAGCCGAAAACTCTTATTATGGCTACCGACCCACCAGCAGAAAGACTTCTCGGTGACTATGGGAGAGCAAATGCTCCAACAGTGCGGTTGACAATAGTAAATCAACCAGTCATTGTCGCGCAATTCCAGCTGCACCCGTCCATTATCCGATAGCTTCAGAGTAGGCCTTTTTCAGAAAGGATCAATGAAGATACAAATAAGCATCTACAGAGGTTCCTTACTATGAGTACATCATTGAAAATTGAGGGACACTCTGAAGAAGCGAAGAAGCTGGCTATGTTTCCGTTTACTCTATCTGATGAAGCCGAAGAGTGGTTTTACTCATTACCTGCTGGGAGTATTACTACTTGGCAAGAGATGCAAACGACATTTCTAAATGAATATTTCCCTGCTTTTGTGTACATCCGAAAGCGTTATGACATTGTGAACTTCAAGTAGAAAGAGGGGGAGTCACTTGGAGATGCGTATAAGACGTTTAAGAGGTGTTTGGTTGCGTGTCCCACTCATAACATGGGCGCAACCGAACAAATACAGAATTTTGTGAATGGTCTCAAGATGAAGACTAATCTGCTTATCGATACAGCTGCGGGTGGATCAACCAACTTTACAACAGCCACTGGCATTAAAAAAATAATTGAGGCTATTGCAGCAAATGAGCACTTGGAGTTGTATGATCGCAGTGTAAGCCAGCCTGAAAAGATTATTGATATGAAGCTTACGAGCAAGTGGTAAAAATGGAAGAACAGATCGCAGCTGAGGTAGAAAGGAGGATTAAAAAGATGAATCTTGATACTCAAACCGTGGCACAGGTTCAACCAGTTCAAGCAGTTAGTTGTGAAATCTGTGCGGGACTGCATTTTACTGTGCATTGTGTTGCTACCGTGCAATAAGTGGAAGCAATCAACTTTTTGAAACAGAATAACCCTTATTCCAACACCTATAATCCGGGGTGGAGGAATCATCCAAATTTCTTATGGAAAGATCAGCAAGGGAATGTTCCAAAGCAAGGGGTTGCTCCACCTCCGAACCAACCGCAACAACAACAATACCATCCTCAACAACAACAACCTCAGCAGCCGTATCCTCAACAATTTCAGCAACAGTTTTAACAACACCCACAAAAGTTTCAGCAGCACCCACAACAATTTCAGCAGCAAGCACCACAAAAAGCTGATTGGGAAATTGCCATTGAAAAAATGGCCGCTCAAAGCTCCCAATTCCAAGAAAAGACAAGAAGCAATCTTAGGAAAACAGGTTGTAATACCCCGTAAAATTCTGAATGTTTTGGATAATATTATTATGATCAACTGGGTTCCGGTGTACTCTGAGAAATTATTGGATAAAATAATTAGAGTAGATTGACGAACTCGACTGATTAGATTAATATTACTTAACTTGGAATTTTATTAATTGGTGCAATTGAGATAATTTGGATAATTAGTAGTATTACCAATTAATGTTTCTCATGTCTATTTTCTTTTCCTTTTCCTTATTTGACAAAGATAGAAAACTTGGAGAAAGAAAAGGAAAGGAAGTAAAAAGGAAGGGAAAAGAAGAGGAAAATTCTCAAGAGCTCTAGGACTTGAATCATCAACCCATCTTCATCTTTTCATCTCAGCTTCACCCTCCTCATCTTGTAATCCAGGTGGGTTCTAGTTAGATACTTTAGAGTATAGTTTTATTGAGTTTAGAGTTAGTTTTGATATTGTGAGAAATGAGTAATTTTGCAATAGAATCATAATCTAACTCCTGGAATTCGATATTTGAAGGTGTAGTATACTGGTTATTATGTTAATAACATGTTTTGGTGTGTTTGATTTGGAAAAATGGAATTTTGGGGTTGAATTTGAGAAACCCGTAGCAGAACTTTTCTGCAAGAAAAATTCTGGGTTTCCTATGCCCATACGCGTATCACGCAAGGTAATACGCGTATTGAGTTGGGCAATACGCGTATGGCAATGAAGGATTTTAGGCGTTACGCGTATGGGAGGGGGAAATACGCGTATGGTTTGAGGTAATACGTGTATTGGAGTTTTAAATGGAATTTTGAAGGAAAAATCAGTCTCTGCCCATACGCGTATGACTTTGGGCAATACGCGTATGGATGGGCGAGTGAGCAAGGCAATACGCGTATGGCTTAGGGCAATACGCGTACGGCCAGGAGGATGCAGAATTGTGTTTTTTCGCGATACCATTTCTCGTTATGTCCATAACTTTTGACTCGTTTATCCGTTTTTGACATTCTTGATATCGTTGGACAGCTAACAAAATGTACTTTCTTATTAAAATAGTTTTAAGATTGTTGGCCGATTTAATTATGTCGGGATTTTGGAATAGTGTCGTTTTGTCGACTTTTATCGTTTAATGGTGTGTAATTGTTGTTGAATATATATGCATGTTAAAATACGAAATAAGTAGAGTGAGGAACATTACCATAAACAATGTTGGAAAGTGTGAATTGTCATAGTGACAACGTTCGCGCATGAAAGGCTGAGGTGTGTGTCTAAAAATCATAACCAGTTTATCTTACGGTGTAGTTTCATGAGACTCGAGCACTTCCTCTAAAACGTATGCACAATTACTTGGCAGGTTTGATTCCCGCGTATAGTACGAATGGAACCTATATGGTAAAGAGACTTGTGATGGTTAACAGGCCATGAGAAGTGACGGTTCACGGCTAACAGGCCGATGATCCCGAATCCATTTCGTATGCCAAGTAACTTCAAGGATCCATGACTCGGATCGTCTTCTAGACGTAGAAGCGGACGGGAAAAGGGGATGCCTTGGTACGGTTATTGATTAGTGAGATTCTTGAGTTAACAGGCTCAGGACTTATTTTGGTACTAGTGTGAGTTAACAGGATCACGAGTGTGGATACATCTTTAGTGTGTGTACTCAAAGTCATTTCCCTTCCCTTTGACTTGAGTTAGGTTTATTAGAACCTTGTAAAGCCGAGAGGACTTTAAGATAGGGAACTCAATGAGATTTGATGTATCTCACCCCACTGTTGTTGTTTACATCACAGGTACTGCAGGTTTCGCGAAGGGTAAGGATAAGGCTGTGTGATTATCCTTACTTATCTGATGGCTTTGCTTCCGTTGTGGAGTTTTTGAGATCATTATTTGATCTAGTTCTTAGTATTTGTCTTTGGAACATCTTGTAGATATACTATGCCGTAGTTTTTTTGTATTAGGCTTTTTGGGCATGTATATGTATAATGTGTTTACTAGGAACTTATTGTATATTTCAGTACCAAAAGTGGAATTCATGTATAATATATGCTTTGATGTATGTATATATGTATGGGCTTTACAGTTGGTATCAGAGCAGGTCGTATCCTCGACCTAGCCATGAAATAGAATAAGTTTTCTTTCCGTTTCATATGCGGCGTGTCGCCATTGTTCTTGCGTGTTATATTTATGGTATTGAGTCTGATCAACTTAATCCTATCTGTATGAAATTCAGGAACATGGCTGACAGGCACAGAAACAACCGTGGTAGACTGAGAACCACTCCAGTAGGGACTAATCCGCCAGGTAACGAGGGGAATGCCCCTTTATACCAATTTATGCAACAGATGCAACAGCAGAATCAGTTTATGCAACAAATGGTACAGCAAATGGCTGGTGGCGTGCATCCTCCAGTGGTGGTTCCTGAAGCTGCAGGGGGAACCTTTAGGGATTTCATTCGTATAAATCCTCCGGAATTTCAGGGAGGGTTAGATCCAGTAAAGGCTCATGAATGGATATCAGGTATGGAACGGATTTTCTTAATAGTTCAGTGTAGTGAGGAAAACAAGGTGGTCTTTGCTTCTCACTTGTTGAGGGGTCCTGCCATGAGGTGATGGGAGAGCGCTTCAGCCTTAATGACAATTCAAGAGGTACCAAAGGTATGGGAGCAGTTTAAGTTAACTTTTATGGAGAAATATTTTCCAAGTTCTTTGAGGTCTCAGAAGGAATTCGAGTTTCAACAATTAAGACAAGGAAACTTGACTGTGGCTTCTTATGCGGAAATGTTCGAGGTTATGGCTGCTTATTCTAGACAGTCTATGTATGCTCCTGATGAGAGGTGGAAGATTGATCAGTTTCTGTTTGGTTTAAGGGCTAAAATTTCACATAGTGTGTCTCAGAGAGAATTCACTAGCTATGCTGAATTGTTAAGACAGTGTTATGTGGCGGAGCATAGTTTGAAGAAGGTACAAATGGAAGGAGATTTGAGTAGGATGAATCAAAGTGATCGAGGGAGACCGAATCAACAAGTTAGACCAAGGCAGCAATCATTCAAAGGGAAGCAAGTTCAGAGTTCTAGGACTAGTGTGCCTCCGGTATGCCGTACTTGTGGGAAGAATCATTATGGTAGGTGCAGTTTGGAGGGAATAAGGTGTTATCAATGTAATAAGGTGGGCCATATATTGAGGGATTGTCCTCAGGGTAGGAATTAGACACAAGGGAAGAATACCGGCCGAGTGTATACCTTGGATGCGAGGAAAGCAAAGAATGACAACTCCTTGATTACGGGTACGTGTTTCGTAAATGGACATCCTTGTTTTGTTTTATTTGATTGTGGGGCAACGCATTCTTTTGTGTCCACGTGATGCGTGAAGCGGCTTGGGTTGCAAGCTGTTCCTTTGTTTTCTCCTATGGTGGTTACTACTGCCATGGATGAGATTGTTGAAACACCGTTGATGTGTGAAAATTGTGTATTATCGGTGAATGAAAGAGTTTTCCAGATTGATCTTATTTGTTTGCCGCTTAAGAAAGTGGATGTTGTTCTGGGAATGGATTGGCTTTCCGCTAATTCGGTGTTTATTGGGTGTGAGGAAAAGCTGATCATTATTCCATCCGATGAGGCTACTCCGAAGGATGTGTTAACTACTATTTTAGAAGGTACGGTTGGAATGATTAATTTCTTGTTTGAGGAGGAAAAGTCTGTTCTTTTGATTCTTACTAAGGAGGAGAGTAGTTGTCGCTCCCAGGATTTTCATCCAGGTACAAACGCGAGAGTGGCGCGGAAAAACAGAGTCGCCAGCCGTGTAAATTTATCCCAAGAGAGGGAAAGGGAACATCGCATAAACCTGAGGAAGAGGGAAAGGAATGGTCATCGCAACCATAGCCTGGGTTCGGGAGTCGGTTACACGAGGGGAAGGTGCTAGCACCCCACGCGTCCATCGTACTCGATGGGATCCACGCTTGTTGTCTATTCTAAGGGTAAGTTATACTATCATCTAGGGTTGTACTAAAACGGAGAGGGAAAGAAAAAGATAGACTCGGTAGGACGTCGACGTCCTAGGCCTACGTACCCCCCTTGTGCAATGGGGAATTCAGAGTCAACGTAGTTCGGACCAAGTTCTTTTTGTGTTTTTTATGAGCGACGTTAAGTTCGCGTCCGGCAGTTAGGGTCGATGCCTGTTTGCGACTCAGACGGAAGGTAACGTGCCCTTTTTGAAAATAGCCTTTAAGTTTGGAAATCCTGAAGGACAAAAAGGTTTGAAGTTGGTTTGTGTTTTTTAGGACAGAAGTGGATTAAGTTAGTTCCTAAGTTGCATTGCACCAAAGTCTAGGGCACAGAGGCGAATACTTAACGCATCGTCCCAAGACAGGACGCTCGCTAAGCACTCTAGAGAAATGAGAGGAAGCCCCTCATTTCTCATTCCCCACACTTAAGGCTCGTGCACAATACTCCTTATTCTTATAAAGTGTTTTAAAGAAATTTGAGATGAGAAGAGAGAAGACACAAGGGTAACTCTAAAGGGGGACTATGAGTCCTAAAGTTATCATGCATGGGTGACCTACGGTTAGTGAGGTTTGACGGCAACCTAAATCCTAAAGGAAAGAGATGAGGGAAGGAAGAAGAGATAAGGGTGACCATGAATATTTATCCATACCCTTAGAGAACTTACCTTAGTCTCTGCACAAAAGGTTAGTGAGAAACAAACATAAGTAAAATAAATGAGGTGAATGAAAATCAAACAATGGCAAACAATAATGGTAATAATCCAAACATGAATTCAGAAATCAAAGGAACAACCCCAAAGCAAATGGCACAAGTGCCTTTTCAAACAGATAATCAGATGTGGTCAGAAATAGGCATACAAGAAGATCTCAAGTGAAAATAAATCAAACAATTGGAGAAATAACTCCCAAAATTCCCAAATTAAATATCAAGGTTCCTCAGCCAGATGCAAACAACACATCCAAAATTCCTGTAAAAATCCAAAGTGTTAGCCATTCAAACAACTGGGCAAAGTTCAGGTGAGAAGTGGGGTTCAGTGAGCCAAAGAGAAGGACCTAAGTGCAATATGAAATAAACTTAAAAATTATATAAAAATATTTTAATGCAATTTAGGATGTTAGTGAACAAATGCAAAAAGAACGGATAAAAAATATTTTATAGATGAGAAGAATTAAAATAAAGAAATTTATGTACGCACGAGATGTGTAATGCAAAAAGGAAATTAACAGAATAATTAATTTAAGTGATAAAAATAAAATAAAAATAAAAAATAAAATTTGGAAAATTTTATAAAATAACAAAAATGATGTATGGATTTTCTGGGATTTTTTAAATGCAATCTACTAATTTTAATGATTAAAAATGAAAGTGTAATAATCAAAACAAACATAAAAATGAAATAAAAGGGCTGGGGTGCATTTAGTAAGAAAATGAAGAGGAATAATTGAAATGGGCTAAAGGGGGGCGCGAATAGCAGTCCAACCCATAAATCCAGTCAGAAAATAAAAAATAAAAAACGCCTAGGGGGTGTGAAAAGTAGAGAAGTGAGATGGAAATGATATTGGGCTGAAGAGTGGGGGTGCGAATAGCAACCCAGCCCGTTAACCCATCAGAAAAATAACAAAAATAAAAATGACCCACGTATGGACCCTCAGTCAACCCAGTTGACTGGCTGCTGGCCATTGGATTGATCGGACGCGCTGCACTAAGTCAACCAAATTAAAAGTAAACGAATTGCAAGAATATGGTTGGGTGTACATGATAATAACGGTGGGGTAATAAACATGGGATTAATAATTATAATTCAGAAAAAAAAAATTAAAAAAAAAGACAAGTGGCCTCGTCTGGACCGTTGGATGAAAGGAACGAACGGTTGGGAGTCATCTTCAACCTTCCTTCGCCGGAACCCTCACAGCCGCCGGAGCTAGGGTTCTGGCCGCCGTCCTCCGCCACCTGCAACCTGAAAAGTGCCCAGAAAATACCAAACCATATACCGTTCGAACCAGAATTTCGCAAGGATTCCAAATCTCTCATCCAAAATCACAAATAAACAACATATAATAAAAAACGAATGGATTAGTGTTAGGGCATAAAACTTCAAATGCACATAGCAAGCAATATACACATCCATATTAAAAACCAATTAAATCAGCATGATCAGTGACAGTCACACAACAATATACACGTAAAAAATAGGAGTTTTAAGAGCACAAAAAAATTCATCAACCTGAGATGGTGCAACTCCAATCCTTGCTTTTGGCTGCAAATGGTGGTTGGGTTATGGTCTAGAAATTACCAGGAAGAGATTTGTGGAAGTACTTTTGGGAGAGCTCCTCTTGGCCGTGAGTTTGAATGAAAAATCCTTTTTTAGGGTTCACTTGAAAACTCCTCCAACCTCACGTGTCTGTCCCTAACCAGTGCATGATTGAGCTTATATAGACTAGGGTTTTCTACTGAATATGAATTGGGCTTGGGTGATTTCTTGTTTAATGATTTTTTGAATTATTTTGAAAAACCACATTATGTTAAGCACATCTCCTCCATGCATGGATATTTGAAAGTTTCATGATGGATCACTTGCATTTGGATTGCTAATCACACCATATTTAAATTGGGCCTTGAAAACAAATTATTCATGAGTTTTTTGATGACTTGGCTTTTTTGAATAATAAAAAATAAGTGAAGAATAAACCATGGAATCACTTGATTAAAAAGCCAAAAATGCTTCTTAGGAATTGTTTTTGGATGTTGGAACATGTCTTGAAGCAATGGAATTAATCATAGGTCCATATGTCCCAAAACCTAAAAGTTGTGAAAATGAAACCCTAAAAACCACCTTGCCTTCTTTGGACCATAAATGGAGCTTCACAAATGATATGGAGACCCACTAGTACTTTTTGGAAAGAGGAGAAAAATATCTTCAACTTTCATGTTGGAGAGAAATTCATTTGAAGCATTCTTGATGATGAAAAGTCAAGTTGAATGCAGTGTAGGAACTTGCCCAAAAAGGAAACTTTTCATTATAGGTCACTTTCCAAATTTAGAAACTTTGCACCAACTCCTGATTCCTGATAAATATGTATGAAACTTGACCCTTGAAGACCATATGAGGATATGAGACCTTGAAAACCTCGGAGAGAACCTCAAAATTCCACACTTGACTTCTCCTCTCACTGTTGACTTTTACCCAATTCACCTGATTCTCAATCTTCTGGTCAATTAAACTTCTCCTGATCCCAACTGATGGACAAACTCCCATTCCTAGGTATTTAGGGACCCAAGGAATACCATGGAATCAAGTCTTGCCCAAAAAATCAGAAATAAACTGACTTTATAGCAAACCCTAGTTGTGGTACCCTCAGTCTAGGAGGAAATAACACAGTCTCCAAATCCAAATTCCTCTGAATATGATGTGTATCCTCTCTAACAAAGATGATATATGCCATTTGATGATGATAAAAACCCAAGGAGCTTGCCCATTGAAGCAATAAACCCAAGAATCTCAAAACCCTAATCTATGCACTGGTTAGGAGAGGATGATCTACCTGAGCTCCCTTGGACAAAACCAGGACTCTTGCTTGACCCTCTGAAGCACTGCCTCAGGCGCCTTGACCCCATGCTAAGAACCAATGATATGCACACATGATAATGCAAAATGCAATGCAACATAAGCCAGTTAGTAATAAAGTAAGGAGAGCAAATTTTGGGGTGCAACAACTGCCCCTATTCAATCGACTTGGTCCTGAAGGTATGATAGCGACGGCTCTCAGACATTTGGGATGCACGGAGATTGAATACCAAAGAACCCAGAAATTTGCAATCCTCCGCTGGAGAATTAGCCATAAACGCTGTACTGTCGCAACGCAGACGAGTGCTAGCTACGCTGGGTATAAAGTCATCTCTGCTGATAAAGAGAATTGACAAAGGAATCTCGAAATATGCCATCCCTGCTGATAAAGGGAAACTGACGAAAGAAAATCTTCAAAAGATCGTTATCTCTGCTGATAAAGAGAAACTAGCAAAATAAATGCCATCCCTGCTGATAAAGGGAAACTGACGAAAGAGAATCTTCAAAAGGTTGCTATCTCTGCTGATAAAGGGATACTAGCAAACTAGATGCCATCCCTGCTGATAAAGGGAAACTGATGAAAGAAAATCTTCAAAAGATTGCTATATCTGCTGATAAAGAGAAACTAGCAAAATAAATGCCATCCCTGCTGATAAAGGGAAACTAGCAAAATAAATGCCATCCCTGCTGATAAAGGGAAACTGACGAAAGAAAATCTTCAAAGGATTGCCATCTCTGCTGATAAAGAGAAACTAGAAAACTGATGCCATCCCTGCTGATAAAGGGAAACTGACGAAGATCTATCCAAAAGATCGCTATCTCTGCTGATAAAGAGAAACTAGCAAACTGATGCCATCCCTGCTGATAAAGGGAAACTAGCAAAATAAATGCCATCCCTGCTGATAAAGGGAAACTGACGAACGAAATCTCCAAAAGATTGCTATCCTTGCTGATAAAGAGAAACTAGCAAACTGATGCCATCCCTGCTGATAAAGGGAAACTAGCAAAATAAATGCCATCCCTGCTGATAAAGGGAAACTGACGAAGAATTATCCAAAAGATTGCTATCTCTGCTGATAAAGAAAAACTAGCAAACTGATGCCATCCCTGCTGATAAAGGGAAACTAGCAAAATAAATGCCATCCCTGCTGATAAAGGGAAACTGACGAAGAATTATCCAAAAGATCGCTATCTCTACTGATAAAGAAAAACTAGCAAACTGATGCCATCCCTACTGATAAAGGGAAACTAGCAAAATAAATGCCATCCCTGCTGATAAAGGGAAACTGACGAAGAATTATCCAAAAGATCGCTATCTCTGCTGATAAAGAGAAACTAGCAAACTGATGCCATCCCTGCTGATAAAGGGAAACTAGCAAAATAAATGCCATCCCTTCTGATAAAGGGAAACTGACGAAGAGTTATCCAAAAGATCGCTATCTCTGCTGATAAAGAGAAACTAGCAAACTGATGCCATCCCTGCTGATAAAGGGAAACTAGCAAAATAAATGCCATCCCTGCTGATAAAGGGAAACTGACAAAGAATTATCCAAAAGATCGCTATCTCTGCTGATAAAGAGAAACTAGCAAACTGATGCCATCCCTGCTGATAAAGGGAAACTAGCAAAATAAATGCCATCCCTGCTGATAAAGGGAAACTGACGAAGAGTTATCCAAAAGATCGCTATCTCTGCTGATAAAGAGAAACTAGCAAACTGATGCCATCCCTGCTGATAAAGGGAAACTAGCAAAATAAATGCCATCCCTGCTAAACTGACGAAGAATTATCCAAAAGATTGCTATCTCTGCTGATAAAGAGAAACTAGCAAACTGATGCCATCCCTGCTGATAAAGGGAAACTAGCAAAATAAATGCCATCCCTGCTGATAAAGGGAAACTGACGGACGAAAATCTTCAAATGATTGCTATCTCTGCTGATAAAGAGAAACTAGCAAAATAAACGCCATCCCTGCTGATAAAGGGAAACTGACGGACAAAAATCTTCAAAAGATTGCTATCTCTGCTGATAAAGAGAAACTAGCAAAGTCAATGCCATCCCTGCTGATAAAGGGAAACTGACGGACGAAAATCTTCAAAAGATTGCTATCTCTGCTGATAAAGAGAAACTAGCAAAATCAATGGCGACTTCACTGGGGATAACGTGAAACAAAACTTCTGGTAAGAATGGGATTTCACAAAAGAGAGAGGCCGGACAAACTTCCAACGGACCCATGATCCACAGATAAGATGGCTCCGCCGGGGAAAGGAGAAGTCTAAATAAAAGACTCTGTCGGGGAGCACAAGTATGAGGAACACATCCCTCCAAAATCTCCCGAGTTATTCCATCTCTGCTGGGAAAGAGAACTGGCAAAGAAAGCACCAAACCTGGCTTATGCTTCGAATGCAAATGTTTGAGTTTTGCCATAATGCTCTACACGAAGTGGAAATGCTACGCGTTTTGGGGATGTAATGCAAATGCTTATGATATGCAAAAGAGGTCCCTCCAGCAAAATAAATGCTGGAGAGAAAAGACCAATTCAACTGCGGAGGACAAAAATAAATTGTCCTCTGAATCCAGGAACTCTGCTGAGAAGGATCACACTGATCGACTCTTCGGATCAACAAATTCTGCTGGGGATGAAGTCCCAAAAGAATATCCATACTACCGGGGATTACACCTGTCCTCTACTGAAGGTAACATCCAAAACCTGAGATTTCTCCTCTGTTGGGGGAGTTGAGAATGAACGCCAATAACGGAACCGGAAGTCTGTTACTAAAGATTGCTAATATCCAATTGGGCTCAGAACCTGCTGGGGAAAATAGTCCATGATACTAGCCTGCTTGGGGGTACTGCTGAACTTAGCCTGCTGATGAGGAGGATGACTTTACTCCCTTCTTGCCGGGGACTAGAATATGACATTGTCGGAGACAGCACGCTTCCTGACTGGATGGGGAAGATGAACACCCTGATTCTGTGGGGAAATAACGTCCTGATCCGTAGAAAATACTTTCCAAGTCTCCTGCTGGGGGAAGTCTGCTCTGCTGAGGAAAGTTTGTCCTGCTGGGGAAGGAGTAATCTCAATGCTGGGGAGAGCCAACTGCTGGGGATGTACAATCTATTGCCCTGCAACCTAACCTGTCTTTATGGTCCTAAGCGGCTCTTTGAACTTTTCATCTCAAGAGGATTTTACAGAAGATCGGGCGTTTGCACTGCCCCAGGGTCTTCAAACTCTTGGAGAGATTTATCATATCTCGACATAACTTCCCCAGTCTTCATAATCCATGACGTACATTACCTCGAAAAGGGATCATAATGACTTGACAATACTCTGCTTTAGCATATTGAACCTTGAGGAGGTGTTTTCAATTAACCATTTTCAGGAGTGGACGATCTCCCACGCTCTAGAGGTGGCCTGCCCTACTATGGGCTTTGAAGTGACTTTGCCCCTGGTCCTAGAATGAATGCCCCAGAATAACTGAATTTTGGAGAGTTTTCTCGACGTGACTGCCCCAGATTGGCTTCATCTTAACACAACTTACTGGGGAGAGCCCTCTCTACACTGAGTCTCTTGGCAGCCTGTCCCTTGATATGATTTATCCTTCAGAATTTTCAAGTATCCCAACTTGGCAGGATCAAGCTTCTTGACTGACTTTCACTGTGTAAGCTGCATTGATGCTTAGGCACATATATGCAAACAGAGAATGTTTATTATGAGAATGATAATTCTAATGCAACACTCATGTTAACCTTGAAGTTTTTTATTGAAAGTGCGTCGCCAAGCCTTGTGAACGAATCACTTGCTGGGATGCGACCTTGATTTTTGAATGGCAAAACAATGCGCACATGCAATACTAACAAATCTTATTAGCACAACTCATAGGAGTCAGGAACGCTATCCTGTTGAAGTACGCTTTCGGAATAAACCCTGTTTCAATTAGGACTTTTAAGGGTTGTAACGTGGTCTGGTTCACGGTTTCAGAAAAAAGGATTTATGGCTCAAAATTTATCGGTGCCCACCCACTCTTCGTGATGTTCTCCAGTCCTATGTTCAGTTAATCTAACCCAAACGCTCATCTCTCCAAAGGTTTATGATCTTCAAGGAGCTCATACAACTAATGGTTTGACACCTAAGGAGGCTTTGAAGTGGCAGTCATCCTTTTTGTGTCTGTAATCACACAAATTTGTTCTTATCGAGGATAATGCTTTTCGCTTTCTTTTGCCTTTTTGATCCCTAATTTTTGCCTTGACTGGCTCTTTTGAGCTTTTTGATTTTTAAGTCCAGCGGGATGCCCTAATTTTTGCCTAAGTCGCTTGTTTTCAAGTCTTCGACTTAGCGGGCTTTTCTTTTTTTATTTCCCTTTTTCGAACAAAGCGTGTGACACTGGTTGTCTTACTTGCTTGACAGGGTTGTGACTGCCTCACTCTTTAGTTGTTGATGGATGACCATCGTGGTTTCGCATCCCTTGTTGGTGGAAAGAAGGTAATGGATCCTCAGATGCACACTCTCCTTGAAATATGAACGCTCGGTCAAACTAACTGACACCTACCCTGCCCCTGGGTTAATTATGAGGTTTTTTTTTTGTACGAAGGAAACTCCTACTTCAAGGCTCAAAGGGGTTAACGAGGGTCTATCTCCTTATCTCTCCAGTGTTGATGGGTTTGAAACAATGCATGTACATCCTTAACAGGGTTCTATCCAAAAGCGCACCATTGGAAACCTGCGTTCTTATTTCGTCATCCTCCCTCAAGAGTTCTAAACAAGAAAAATTGGTATTGCAGTGCATATAAATATTTAAGAGTGAACACGAATAGATTACTTCAAGGAAAACATACTCATTGCATTAATATCATCATAAAAATAAACAAGTCTTGCATACATACGATTCGTTAACAAGAAATGAAACAAAACTACAAATGAAAATGCAGTAAAGAAACTGAAGGTCTCCATTACCGAGGAAGCTTAATTCTGCCTGGACGTACTTGCAGACTGGGTGTTCATTTGAGAAAGAAGGCTTCCATTGATGTACATATCATCTTCAGTGAATACAATGATCTCTGAGTCTACCAGGTCTTGCACCTTGTGCTTAAACACATTACACTCATCAATTGTGTGCCCAAACGTTCCCGAGTGGAACTCGCACCTAGCACTCATGTCATAATCCGGAGGAATAGGGTACGGTACTGGCGCTGTACCCCTCGTTTGAATCAGAGAGTTCTTGAGCAGATGAGCAAACAACTGACTATAAGGGATAGGAATAGGATCAACTATCCTGTTGGGCCTTCTTGGTCTCGGTTGCCCCTGTTGCTGATAATTCCGTTGTCGGTGCTGATTTGGGCGCCCAGTCTGGCCCTGCACTTTCCTTTCTGCACTCGGCTGAGGCACAAACAAGGGTTGTGGAAGGGACCCCTGACGCGAGGTGGATCCTTTGGAAAAATAGGGAGTCCTCAGTCCCTTCGCAACACTGGGAGTAACATCACTTTGTTTACCAGTGCCAACTGATGTAAACTTGATTGCCCCTGAATCAATGAGCTCTTGGACTTTGTACTTGAGCATCTTATAATCTTCAACATTATGACCACGTACCCCTGAATGGAATTCACACCTATCATGGACATTGGAACCCATACGAAACTTGGTGTGTGGAGGTCCCACAGCAATCAATTCAATTAGCTGAAACTTGAGCAAGTACTGAAGCAACTGAGCGTATGGCATCGGAATCTGATCGAACTTCTTATCAAGCTTTTCTGAATTAAGACCCTCAAGAAACGGTTGTTGATGAAAAAGCTCTGACGGTGGAGAGGATCCACGAGGTAATCCATGGTCTAGAGGAGACCCCAAAGAGATGGGAGGAATGAGAACCTCTGCTGTGGAAGTGGGCACATGACTGTCTTCCCTCTTCAACACCCTATTCAAAATTTCCATGATCAAACCCATCTGAGTCTTCATCTGACTGATCTCCTCCCTTAGCATCCTTTGCTCCTAGAGCATGTCTTCCCCAAATTGCCCCATCTGGCTTCGCATTTCCCTCAACTCAGCTTGAACTTGCTCCATGATCAACTCTCAAACGGCCTGAGATGCTGGAACAAGATAAGAATACCGGAGATAAACACCTGTCATGCAAAATGATTATGAATATGCAAATGCAAATGGACATGTTTGAAAATTCACAAGGCGATCCACCCCTTGATTCCGGTTTAATAACAAGATATAATGGAACTTCTGCTCATATATTAAGAAAACCAGAGAAAAGTTAAATGTCAACAATCACAAATCCAAGATAACGAGTCTGAATATAAAAACCCTAGGTCCCAACCAACAAGCCTGGTGGTGATCCAAATACAATAAAAGAGAAAAGAAAGCTACGGCATATCATCAAAGTCCACAAGTGTCAATCCCCCCATCCATTATGCTTTCTACACCAGTCTTGAATCTCCTTGAACAACTTTCTGGTGTCGGGATGCTTCTGCCTCTGAATCAGCCCTTGAATGAGAAGGTCCCTCCTGTGTATGATCCCATCCAAGTATCGGTAATGTAACTCCCAAGCGTCTTCTCCAGAAGCACCATCCATGCTAGGACCCTCATGTCTAGGTTTCTTCACTTCAGCTTGGACTTTTAGTTCTTCCATGGAGGCTATGGCTTCCTTGAGTCGACCCTCGACTACTTGTCTCTTGAATATCCCTGATAAGATCTCAGCGTCTTTCTTCTTGAGCGTCGACTTCAACTGATCAATCTTAGCTAGGTAGTCGTCTTCCTTTCTTTTATTCTCAGCCATGGCAGTTTCTTGGTGATCATTGAACCTGTGAATCTTCAACAAAGCCTTGCCTAATTCCTCCTTTTTAGACCTGAGAACGTTACTGATACCATCCAAAGCTTGTTTCATCCTTTCTCTGGATGGGACCATGTCATCAAGCTCTTTTTCTGCCTTAGCAAGGAGTTCTGTCTTCAACTTGGCGGTATGAACAGCTTCACCCCGCTCATGCTTCCACTGATAAATCTCTCTCTTTAGCTCACTATTCTCTTCCTGCAACCTTTCCTTTTCAGCCCATAATTTGTCATACTTCTCTATCTCAACCGTGGTAGGAGGCTCGATCACCAGAGGATACAAAGGTGGTTCCACCGGGAATGGAAGAAGCTCCTCTTCTACTCTCTTCTTAATCCACTCTTTATAGGAAAGGAAAGCTTGATTATTACTTTTCCCGAATGGAATTTTACCCTTCTTGGTCACCTGTTTCCAAGCATTCACAACTTTCCTTATCAACCCTTGATCCTCAATACCATTGAAGAATAAGGACTCTCGGACATCTCGCTCTTCGGGTGGATTCTTCAAAGGATAGCCAAACTGTCTGATAGCTAGGGAGGGATTATAGTTAATTCCACCTTTCCTCCCTATCAAGGGCACATTAGGGAATTCTTCGCATTTGCAAATAATCTCCATTCCTAGCAAGTCACGATTAATCCAAACGATGTTATCAGCAGTCAAGCCCATAACCTTCTTAGACCACTTCAGAGAATCTTTTGTATCAACGAAAGCGCCAGATTCAGGGAGACGACTCAAAAACCAAGTAGCTAAGAGCGGTGCACAGCAACTCACAGTTTTCCCACGCCTATTCTCATTCTTATAGTGAACTGAATGGTACACATCACCTAGCAATGTAGGTATAGGATTCTTTGAAATAAAGATTCTGAAGGCATGCATATCCACCAGATCAGGAATATTCGGGAACAGGACAATCCCGTAGATGCACATAGCTAGGATAGCTTGGAAAGCAGTCCAATTCTTCTCTTTGACATGTATGCAGGCTTGATCAAACAGGAACTTCAACAAGAAACCCTTAACTCCTTGTTTTTCTGCAATATTACTGTTCAGAATAGACTCACTAATATGAAGAGCAACAACCATCTCTTCTACCCCGGGGTGTTCTTTGGAAAAGAAAAATATATCATGCCTGATGGGGATTCCCAAAATAAATGAGAACTCCTCCAACGTTGGAGCTAAGATGTAGTCCGGGAAAGTGAAGCAACGCAGAGACGGATCGTAAAACTGAAGAAGTGTGTGAATGGCATCCTTCTCATACTGGGAGATATTATAGACAAATTTCAGAAGTCTTCCATACCTTCCACTGAACTCTGTACGAACTCCGGAACCAGCCATATTAATCAGTTTGTGAATCAGTGTCAAAGTCGGCTCTGGGAATGAATAGGCGACAGTCTTCTTTCTCTGGACATCCATGCTAAGGTAGCCTCAGAAAACCGGAATCAAGAGTAAGATGCAAGCCCTGAAAAATGTCAAACATGTTAGAATGCAAGAAAAATGATATGCTTATGCAAACATGGGGTCAAGGCGCACTGCTGGATGTGCTGTGCTGTTAACTGAACGAGAACCACAACCCAAAAAACCAAAATTCTGAACCACTGAGGTAGGAACCCAAATAAACAGTCATTGATGAGAAATCCAGAGAAATAGGGTAGGTTGAAGGTTTTGGTTACCTGCAAACGCCCATCCCCTCTCACGTGTGGGTACTAGGATGTTCAGTATCCCGGGCTCTCAGGTTGAGAAATGATGATACGTTCACCATTTCTGGTTTGGCATCATCATCAATCGAGGAGGCCTCAACTGATTCTCCAAAGCAGAAGGTCCTCAGCTTTGGCACTGAGGTCGAGAAACAATAGTACATTCATCCCTCAGGGTACAGTACTAAAGTCAATTGAGGAGTGCCTCCACTGATTCTCTTCAAAATGTAGGGGCCATCATATGCGAGTTCCAAAGCGGGCCCTCGGGTGCGAATGGGTTTGCCACAGGATGTGGTCTGCCACTGTCACCACTAAAGAGGGATGTTTCCACTAAGGTCCCTGGTGATCGGTCACCAGAGTCGACAGCTCTCTAGATCAACACCCCAACATGCGCAAGACACACACGTTAGAATGCGTCCCAAGATAGCCTCGTCTGGTTGTGAATTTCGTGAACACACAAACGTACCAAGCGGGCACGTAGGCCCCACTACTCTCTACACTAGTCCTAGGGTATACTCAAGCCTAGGTATTGGGCTTAGCTCTCAGACCCACCCAACCTGCAAAACAAAGACAGCCAGCACAGCACAACAGCATGACAGTAATAAAAATGAAATGCAGAAAATGCGGTAAAAATAAAATAAAATACAACACATAAAGAAAAACAAACACAAAACACCCAAAGAGACAAGCAAGCGTTAGGATTGACTCGCTTAGGGATGGACCAGCATAGGTCAACCAGATTCCCCAGCAGAGTCGCCAGCTGTCGCTCCCAGGATTTTCATCCAGGTACAAACGCGAGAGTGGCGCGGAAAAATAGAGTCGCCAGCCGTGTAAATTTATCCCAAGAGAGGGAAAGGGAACACTGCATAAACCTGAGGAAGAGGGAAAGGAATGGTCATCGCAACCATAGCCTGGGTTCGGGAGTCGGTTACGCGAGGGGAAGGTGCTAGCACCCCACGCGTCCATCGTACTCGATGGGATCCACGCTTGTTGTCTATTCTAAGGGTAAGTTATACTATCATCTAGGGTTGTACTAAAACGGAGAGGGAAAGACAAAGACAGACTCGGTAGGACGTCGACGTCCTAGGCCTACGTACCCCGCTTGTGCAATGGGGAATTCAGAGTCAACGTAGTTCGGACCAAGTTCTTTTTGTGTTTTTTATGAGCGACGTTAAGTTCGCGTCCGACAGTTAGGGTCGATGCCTGTTTGCGACTCAGACGGAAGGTAACGTGCCCTTTTTGAAAATAGCCTTTAAGTTTGGAAATCCCGAAGGACAAAAAGGTTTGAAGTTGGTTTGTGTTTTTTAGGACAGAAGTGGATTAAGTTAGTTCCTAAGTTGCATTGCACCAAAGTCTAGGGCACATAGGCGAATACTTAACGCATCGTCCCAAGACAGGACGCTCGCTAAGCACTCTAGAGACATGAGAGGAAGCCCCTCATTTCTCATTCCCCGCACTTAAGGCTCGTGCGCAATACACCTTATTCTTATTAAGTGTTTTAAAGAAATTTGAGATGAGAAGAGAGAAATCACAAGGGTAACTCTAAAGGGGGACTATGAGTCCTAAAGTTATCATGCATGGGTGACCTACGGTTAGTGAGGTTTGACAACAACCTAAATCCTAAAGGAAAGAGATGAGGGAAGGAAGAAGAGATAAGGGTGACCATGGATATTTATCCATACCCTTAGAGAACTTACCTTAGTCCCTGCACAAAAGGTTAGTGAGAAACAAACATAAGTAAAATAAATGAGGTGAATGAAAATCAAAAAATGGCAAACAATAATGGTAATAATCTAAACATGAATTCAGAAATCAAAGGAACAACCCCAAAGCAAATGGCACAAGTGCCTTTTCAAACAGATAATCAGATGTGGTCAGAAATAGGCATACAAGAAGATCTCAAGTGAAAATAAATCAAACAATTGGAGAAATAACTCCCAAAATTTCCAAATTAAATATCAAGGTTCCTCAGCTAGAGGCAAACAACACATCCAAAATTCCTGTAAAAATCCAAAGTGTTAGCCATTCAAACAACTGGGCAAAGTTCAGGTGAGAAGTGGGGTTCAGTGAGCCAAAGAGAAGGACCTAAGTGCAATATGAAATAAACTAAAAAATGATATAAAAATATTTTAATGCAATTTAGGATGTTAGTGAACAAATGCAAAAAGAACGGATAAAAAATATTTTATAGATGAGGAGAATTAAAATAAAGAAATTTATGTACGCACGAGATGTGTAATGCAAAAAGGAAATTAACAGAATAATTAATTTAAGTGATAAAAATAAAATAAAAATAAAAAATAAAATTTGTAAAATTTTATAAAATAACAAAAATGATGTATGGATTTTCTGGGATTTTTTAAATGCAATCTACTAATTTTAATGATTAAAAATGAAAGTGTAATAATCAAAACAAACATAAAAATGAAATAAAAGGGTTGGGGTGCATTTAGTAAGAAAATGAAGAGGAATAATTGAAATGGGCTAAAGGGGGGCGCGAATAGCAGCCCAACCCATAAATCCAGTCAGAAAATAAAAAATAAAAAACGCCTGGGGGGTGTGAAAAGTAGAGAAGTGAGATGGAAATGATATTGGGCTGAAGAGTGGGGGGTGCGAATAGCAACCCAGCCCGTTAACCCATCAGAAAAATAACAAAAATAAAAATGACCCACGTATAGACCCTCAGTCAACCCAGTTGACTGGCTGCTGGCCATTGGATTGATCGGACGCGCTGCACTAAGTCAACCAAATTAAAAGTAAACGAATTGCAAGAATATGGTTGGGTGTACATGATAATAACGGTGGGGTAATAAACATGGGATTAATAATTATAATTCAGAAAAAAAAATAAAAAAAAAAGACAAGTGGCCTCGTCTGGACCATTGGATGAAAGGAACGAACGGCTGGGAGTCATCTTCAACCTTCCTTCGCCGGAACCCTCACAGCCACTGGAGCTAGGGTTCCGGCCGCCGTCCTCCGCCACCTGCAACCTGAAAAGTGCCCAGAAAATACCAAACCATATACCGTTCGAACCAGAATTTCGCAAGGATTCCAAATCTCTCATCCAAAATCACAAATAAACAACATATAATAAAAAACGAATGGATTAGTGTTAGGGCATAAAACTTCAAATGCACATAGCAAGCAATATACATATCCATATTAAAAACCAATTATATCAGCATGATCAGTGACAGTCACACAACAATATACACGTAAAAAATAGGAGTTTTAAGAGCACAAAAAAATTCATCAACCTGAGATGGTGCAACTCCAATCCTTGCTTTTGGCTGTAAATGGTGGTTGGGTTGTGGTCTAGAAATTACCAGGAAGAGATTTGTGGAAGTACTTTTGGGAGAGCTCCTCTTGGCCGTGAGTTTGAATGAAAAATCCTTTTTTAGGGTTCACTTGAAAACTCCTCCAACCTCACGTGTCAAAGAGAAGCTTTTTCCTATACTATAACTATAGTAGTAGCAAGTCTATTTCTTGTTTTTTGGAATTAGGGGAAGCAAAGCTTCAAACAAAGAGGTTGGGCTGTTCACTTCATTGATTTGACTTCACTTGACTTAAGATTAAAGAAAGCAGTCATACCAGGTGAATTGGAAGTTACCTCCCTTAGCTTAGGGGCACCCTGGAATCCGAAATAACGAAAGCAGAATGGACAAGGAGCAGGGTTGAGCAACCGAGAAGAGCTACTCGAAATAAAGTAAAAGACGGGAGGAAGCGAGTGAAAAGGGGAGAGGAAGATGACTATAGAAAGCCGATAGTCCGGTAGGTAACCAGTGCATGATTGAGCTTATATAGACTAGGGTTTTCTACTGAATATGAATTGGGCTTGGGTGATTTATTGTTTAATGATTTTTTAAATTATTTTGAAAAACCACATTATGTTAAGCACACCTCCTCCATGCATGGATATTTGAAAGTTTCATGATGGATCACTTGCATTTGGATTGCTAATCACACCATATTTAAATTGGGCCTTGAAAACAAATTATTCATGAGTTTTTTGATGACTTGGTTTTTTTGAATAATAAAAAATAAGTGAAGAATAAACCATGGAATCACTTGATTAAAAAGCCAAAAATGCTTCTTAGGAATTGTTTTTGGATGTTGGAACATGTCTTGAAGCAATAGAATTAATCATAGGTCCATATGTCCCAAAACCTAAAAGTTGTGAAAATGAAACCCTAAAAACGACCTTACCTTCTTTGGACCATAACTGGAGCTTCACAAATGATATGGAGACTCACTAGTACTTTTTAGAAAGAGGAGAAAAAGATCTTCAACTTTCATGTTGGAGAGAAATTCATTTGAAGCTTTCTTGATGATGAAAAGTCAAGTTGAATGCAGTGCAGGAACTTGCCCAAAAAGGAAACTTTTCATTATAGGTCACTTTCCAAATTTAGAAACTTTGCACCAACTCCTGATTCCTGATAAATATGTATGAAACTTGACCCTTGAAGACCATATGAGGATGTGAGACCTTGAAAACCTCGGAGAGAACCTCAAAATTCCACAGTTGACTTCTCCTCTCACTATTGACTTTTACCCAATTCACCTGATTCTCAATCTTCTGGTCAATTGAACTTCTCCTGATCCCAACTGATGGACAACCTCCCATTCCTAGGTATTTAGGGACCCAAGGAATACCATGGAATCAAGTCTTGCCCAAAAAATCAGAAATAAACTGACTTTATAGCAAGCCCTAGTTGTGGTACCCTTAGTCTAGGAGGAAATATCACAGTCTCCAAATCCAAATTCCTCTGAATATGATGTGTATACTCTCTAACAAAGATGATATATGCCATTTGATGATGATAAAAACCCAAGGAGCTTGCCCATTGAAGCAATAAACCCAAGAATCTCAAAACCCTAATCTATGCACTGGTTAGGAGAGGATGATCTACCTGAGCTCCCTTGGACAAAACCAGGACTCTTGCTTGACCCTCTGAAGCACTGCCTTAGGCGCCTTGACCCCATGCTAAGAACCAATGATATGCACACATGATAATGCAAAATGCAATGCAAGATAAGCCAGTTAGTAATAAAGTAAGGAGAGCAAATTTTGGGGTGCAACAGTAGTAACATTCAAGTTTTGAGTATTCCGGTAGTTTGTGACTTTCCTGAAGTTTTCCCCGAGGATATCACTTCTCTTCCTCCAGAGCGGGAGGTAGAATTCTCTATTGACCTGATACCGGGAATGGCTTCAATATCCGTTTCTCCGTATCGGATGGCACCACTTGAATTAAGGGAACTAAAGGATAAGTTGGAAGAGTTGTTGACTAAGCATTTCGTTCGACCCAGTGTTTCGCCCTGGGGAGCTCCAGTGTTATTGGTAAAGAAAAAGGATGGTGGAATGCGGTTGTGTATTGATTACCGTCAGTTGAATAAGGTCACCATCAAGAACAAATACCCATTACCAAGGATAGACGACCTGTTAAATCAATTGAAAGGAGCCTGTGTGTTCTCGAAGATTGATTTATGGTCGGGTTATCATCAGATTCGTGTGAAGAGTTCAGATGTACCAAAGACTGCGTTTAGAACCCGTTATGGTCATTATGAATTTTTGGTGATGCCTTTCGGTGTGACGAATGCTCCGGCAGTTTTCATGGATTATATGACTGGATATTTCAACCTTACTTGGATCAATTTGTGGTGATTTTCATTTATGCCATTCTTATTTATTCTCGTGATCCTCAAGAGCACGGAGAACACCTAAGAATTGTTTTATCCATCTTACAAGAGAAGCAACTTTTTGCTAAGTTAAGTAAGTGTGAGTTTTGGATGTCTGAGGTTAATTTTCTCGGTCATGTCATATCCCAGGGAGGTGTAGCGGTCGATTCATCAAAAGTTGAAGCAGTGATTAATTGGGAGAGACCGAAGAATGCTTCTGAAGTTAGAAGTTTCTTGGGATTGGCAGGGTACTACAGAAGGTTTATCAAGGGATTTTCGCAACTGGCTTTACCGTTGACAAGACTTACTCGGAAGGATTATTCGTATGAGTGGGATTCGGCTTGTGAAAGAAGTTTTAGGAGTTTGAAGGAGAGATTGACGACCGCTCCTGTTTTGGTTATTCCTGATTCTAGCAAGTCGTATGAGGTATATTGTGATGCATCGAAGAAGGGATTAGGCGGTGTATTAATGCAAGAGGGACATGTAGTGGCTTATGCTTCACGACAGTTGAAGTCCATGAAGAGAATTACCCAACGCATGATTTGGAATTGGCGGCAGTTGTATTTACTTTGAAAGTGTGGCGTCACTATTTGTATGGTGTACGTTTCGAGATGTTTAGCGACCACAAGAGCTTAAAGTACTTATTTGATCAGAAAGAGTTGAACATGCGTCAGAGGAGGTGGATGGAATATTTGAAGGATTACGACTTGGAGTTAAAATACCATCCGGGTAAAGCAAATAAGGTGGCGGATGCATTGAGTAGAAAGGCGTTGCATAATGCCGAGTTGATGATGTTAGAGTATACTTTAATGGAAAAGTTTAGAGATCTAAATCTTCAATTTAACTGGACTCCAAATTGTGTAATTATGGGGAATTTGAATGTCTCTTCTACTCTTAGGGAAGAAATCCAACAAGAGCAAGGGTTAGAAGAGAAGTTACAAGAAGTGTTATTGCAACCGGGTTTTGTGTGAACTACCGACGGAACAATTTTGTTTAACCAAAGGATTTGTGTTTCGGATAACACGGAGTTGAAACGAAGGATTTTGGAAGAAGCGCATAAGGGTGCTTTTACTATACATCCGGGGTCTTCAAAGATGTATCAAGATTTAAAGAGGGACTATTGGTGGCCCGGGATGAAAAAGGATATTGCGGTGTATGTGTCGGAATGTGCGGTGTGCCAACAAGTGAAGATTGAGCACCAAAGGTCGGGTGGCTTGTTACAACCTTTAGAAATTCCGATGTGGAAATGGGATAGTATTTCGATGGACTTCGCAGTGGGATTACCTCGTGCGCAAGGTGGTTATGATTCGATTTGGGTAATTGTGGACCGGTTAACGAAATCCGCGCATTTCTTAACTGTGAAGATGACCTACAAGGCGAGTCATCTCGCAAGGTTGTTCATTTCAGAAATAGTGAGATTGCATGGTATTCCTACTAGTATCGTCTCAGATAGAGATCCAAAGTTTACTTCTAGATTTTGGAGAGCTTTTCAACAAGCCATGGGAACGAGGTTATGTTTGAGCACGTCGAATCATCCGCAAACGGACGGTCAGACGGAACGGACAATACAAACTATGGAGGACATGTTGAGAGCTTGTGTACTTGAAAGTGGAGGAAATTGGATAGAACTTTTGTCGTTGATCGAATTCTCTTATAATAACAATTATCATTCAAGTATTGGTATGGCACCTTATGAGGCGTTATATGGTAGGAAGTGTAGAACACCATTGTGTTGGGCGGAGGTTGGCGACGATAGAATTTTGGGACCTGAGATTATTCTCGAGACCACGGAAAAGATTAGAATGATTCGTGGAAAAGTTAAATAAGCCCAAGATCGTCAGAAAAGCTATGCGGACAACCGTAGGAGACCGTTGGAGTTTGATGAGGGGGATCATGTATTTTTGAAGGTTACTCCGAGATTGAGTTTGAAAGGACCATTTAAATCGCAGAAGTTAAGTCCAAGATACGTGGGACCGTATCAAGTCTTAGAAAGAATTGGAGAAGTAGCTTACAGATTAGCCTTACCGCCTTCTCTATCAGAGATGCACGACGTTTTTCATGTGTCTCAGCTTAGGAAATTTGTCCCAGATTCTCTTCAGCCAATTTTACCATATACAATTGAGATAGAAGCTGATTTGACGTTTGAGCCTCAACCGAGTTGTATCTTAGGAAGAGAAACTAAAGTGTTAAGAAATAAAGAGATTCCTCTTGTTAAGGTCCAGTGGGATGAGACGCATCCGGGCGATGTAACATGGGAATTGGAATCGCAAATGCGGGAGGTCTACCCTCATCTGTTCAGGTAATCTTTTAAATTCGTGGGTGAATTTCTATTTAAGGGGGGGAGGATGTAATACCCCGTAAAATTCTGAACGTTTTGGATAATATTATTATGATCAACTGGGTTCCGGTGTACTCTGAGCAATTATTGGATAAAATAATTAGAGTAGACTGACGAACTCAGACTGATTAGATTAATATTACTTAACTTGGAATTTTATTAATTGGTGCAATTGAGATAATTTGGATAATTAGTAGTATTACCAATTAATGTTTCTCATGTCTATTTTCTTTTCCTTTTCCTTATTTGAAAAAGATAGAAAACTTGGAGAAAGAAAAGGAAAGGAAGGAAAAAGGAAGGGAAAAGAAGAGAAAAATTCTCAAGAGCTCTAGGACTTGAATCATCAACCCATCTTCATCTTTTCATCTCAGCTTCACCCTCCTCATCTTGTAATCCAGGTGGGTTCTAGTTAGATACTTTAGAGTATAGTTTTATTGAGTTTAGAGTTAGTTTTGATATTGTGAGAAATGAGTAATTTTGCAATAGAATCATAATCTAACTGCTGGAATTTGATATTTGAAGGTGTAGTATACTGGTTATTATGTTAATAACATGTTTTGGTGTGTTTGATTTGGAAAAATGGAAATTTGGGGTTGAATTTGAGAAACCCGTAGCAGAACTTTTCTGCAGGAAAAATTATGGGTTTCCTCTGCCCATACGCGTATCACGCAAGGCAATACGCGTATTGAGTTGGGAAATACGCGTATGGCAATGAAGGATTTTAGGCGTTACGCGTATGGGAGGGGGCAATACGCGTATGGTTTGAGGTAATACGCGTATTGGAGTTTTAAATGGAATTTTGAAGGAAAAATCAGTCTCTGCCCATACGCGTATGACTTTGGGCAATACGCGTATGGATGGGCGAGTGAGCAAGGCAATACGCGTATGCCTTAGGGCAATACGCGTACGACCAGGAGGATGCAGAATTGTGTTTTTTCGCGATACCATTTCTCGTTATGTCCATAACTTTTGACTCGTTTATCCATTTTTGACATTCTTGATATCGTTGGACAGCTAACAAAATATACTTTCTTATTAAAATGGTTTTAAGATTGTTGGCCGATTTAATTATGTCGGGATTTTGGAATAGTGTCGTTTTGTCGACTTTTATCGTTTAATGGTGTGTAATTGTTGTTGAATATATATGCATGTTAAAATACGAAATAAGTAGAGTAAGGAACATTACCATAAACAATGTTGGAAAGTGTGAATTATCATAGTGACAACGCTCGTGCATGAAAGGCCGAGGCGTGTGTCTAAAAATCATAACCAGTTTATCTTACGGTGTAGTTTCATGAGACTCGAGCACCTCCTCTGAAACGTATACACAATTACTTGGCAGGTTTGATTCCCGCGTATAGTATGAATGGAACCTACATGGTAAAGAGACTTGTGATGGTTAACATGCCATGAGATGTGACGGTTCACGGCTAACAGGCCGATGATCCCGAATCCATTTCGTATGCCAAGTAACTTCAAGGATCCATGACTCGGATCGTCTTCTAGACGTAGAAGCGGACGGGAAAAGGGGATGCCTTGGTACGGTTATTGATTAGTGAGATTCTTGAGTTAACAGGCTCAGGACGTACTTTGGTACTAGTGTGAGTTAACAGGATCACGAGTGTGGATACATCTTTAGTGTGTGTACTCAAAGTCATTTCCCTTCCCTTTGACTTGAGTTAGGTTTATTAGAACCTTGTAAAGCCGAGAGGACTTTAAGATAGGGAACTCACTGAGATTTGATGTATCTCACCCCACTGTTGTTGTTTACATCACAGGTACTGCAGGTTCCACGAAGGGTAAAGATAAGGCTGTGTGATTATCCTTACTTATCTGATGGCTTTGCTTCCGTTGTGGAGTTTTTGAGATCATTATTTGATCTAGTTCTTAGTATTTGTCTTTGGAACATCTTGTAGATATACTATGCCGTAGTTTTTTTGTATTAGGTTTTTGGGCATGTATATGTATACTGTGTTTACTAGGAACTTATTGTATATTTCAGTACCAAAAGAAGAATTCATGTATAATATATGCTTTGATGTATGTATATATGTATGGGCTTTACACAGGTGCTTCGATAAAAAACCTTGAAGTCCAGATGAGCCAAATAGCAGGTTCTCAAGCACAAAGTATTCTACCGAGTGCAACGGTGACAAATCCAAGAGATCATCATTATGTGAATGCCATCATGAATGGAAGTGGTGAGTCAAGTGAGAATTTTGAAGAAGAAAGAAAAAAAGATGAAGGTTTGTGTGAGGTGGACTTGGAAATAAAAAATCATCAGAAACCGCAAGAAGAAGTCATATCACCAATAAATCCACCTGAAAAGAAGAATAAAAAGGAAGAGAAACCGGCGATTAAGTTACCTTACCCTCAGAGAGTGCGGAAAATGCATCATAAAGAGAAGGACTTTGAGAAATTTGTCACAATGTTCGAAAAGTTGGAGGTTAATATGCCATTCTTTGAGGCGCTAGAGCAAATGTCGTTGTATCATACATTCATGAAAGAAGTGATCACTAAAAAGAGACCCATTGAGGAAGAGCTGAAAACTGTTAATGAAAAGTGCAGTGAAGTACCGCAAAATAGGAGAATCCCCGCCAAGCAGAAGGATCCTGGATCTGTTGCAATACCGTACACTATAAAAGACAGAAATTTCAAAAAAGTTCTTATTGATTCAGGTGCTGGTGTTAGTCTCATGCCATTATCTATTTATAAAAAGTTGGGAATTGGAAGGGTGAGCGATGCGGGAACGAATTTAAAATTTGCAAACAACATAACTGAGAGATCTTATGGGCTAGCTGAAGCTGTGTTGGTGACGATCAGTGAACTTTTCTTTCCAGTTGACTTTGAGATCATGGATATTCCAGAAGATGAAGAAATTCTTATCATCCTCAGTCGACCGTTCTTGCTCACTAGTCGGTGCAATTTCGATATTGAAAAAGGCACGGTGACTTTTAAATCTTTTGATGAGGAAATCACTTTAAAAGTGTTGGATATCAAGAAGCGAAATGAAGGTAAGGGTAAGCAAGCTTCACTTGGAATGATCGAAATGGTGGGAAAAAGCATAAGTACGAAAGTCTCTCGGGCATATAGTGCACATGTCAACACTGTAACATCCATTCGTGAAATCAAGAAAAGACAGAAAAAGAAACATCGAAGGAAGGATAAGGAAGTTGGAGTTGACTTGAGGCAAAAAGTAGTTCGTATTTCTGAACCGGACCGCTGCTCTGTTGCAGAAAGGTTAAACAACAAAACGTGTAAGCTGAAGTATCCCCCATAGCATTGGGGAGTAACCCGTTGAGCCATGCGACGTTAAACGAAGCGCTTCGTGGGAGGCAACCCACGCGATTTTTTTTCACTCGTCGTTTTGTTTTTGTGTGTTTGTTTGTTTTGTTTTATGTAGGTCCTCACATATGCTGCACTAGTTCAGAGGAGAAATTGAAGAAAAAGTGAAAAATTGGCAAAAATGTGGAAAACAGAGGCATGACACGGCCGCCCGTGTCAAGAGGGCGAGAAACATCTTTTGTGAAACATGAGGAAAATGGTTTTCCAGGGGGCTGACATGGCCCGTGTCAGACCTCCTGAAGCTTGGAAAAAATTTTAGTGGATTTTGTTGTGAGACAGTGACCTGACACGGCTGCCCGTGCCACCGGACACAGTCCGTATCAGGCAGCGCGACCCCCACATTGTGAATTTCCACATCCCCCTTCTCCGCCTCAGTGAGCGATGTGATTTCCTCCTCGCTATCTTGTTCTGAAACATTGAGGCCAATGTTTGGTTCAAGTGTGTGTGGGGGGGGGGGGGGGGGGGGGTTTATTGCTTTTTGGTATTTATAATTATGTTATCTCATTTTCATTTTGTTATTCCGTTACTTTGATTCGGTATGTGTTGTGTACTTTGTGTTACAGATGGATTGGATTCGGCCGGATGAATGATGAACGAGTAGTTAGAGGATGAAAGATTCAAACCCAGACTTGCTACCTAGGCACCCCGGAAGTTGATACAACCAAAAACAATTGTTGGACGCAGCTTGATGACACCGGACCGAGAGTGAAAGGTTGACCCAGACCAGAAAAGAAGCTGCATTACATGAGAAGTGCTTTTGAACCTGTAAGTTTTACCCAACATGGTGAGCCACAATAAGCCAAATATTACATCATCATGAGAGTTGAATTAGGTATGACTTTATCGCTTTGAATTTGCGTACGTTCTACTCACGTAGCACTACATGAGAACACACACTGAGGCATATTTTTTATTATTACCCTGAGCCATTCAAGCCTTCCCTTGATTATGTTTATCCATTGCTACCCCCTGTTGAGCCTGAATCCATTTGTTTGTGATAACCACCAATGTTAACCCATGGCCAAACACTCCCTACCCTGCTCGGCATACGTGTTGTAG
Organism: Lathyrus tuberosus; assembly: GCA_022829125.1. Classification (NCBI taxonomy): domain Eukaryota; kingdom Viridiplantae; phylum Streptophyta; class Magnoliopsida; order Fabales; family Fabaceae; genus Lathyrus; species Lathyrus tuberosus. The sequence goes on along the minus strand of JALAZF010000396.1, from coordinate 2,089,292 downwards.
TTGTTGAATCTGTGAAAAATTCTAAGTTTGGGGTAGTACACCTACATTAAGAAAGGCAAGTGCGAAGAAAAAAAAAGAGAAAAAGAAAATGTGGAGACACTAACATGTCTTAATAGGAAAAAGAGAAGAAAAAGCACTTGCCTAAGCGTCAAAGAATCACAAATAAAAGGCGTGATTGAATCCCCGTGGTAATAAAATAAGCACAGAGAAAAAAAAACATCACGAATGCCGAGCCTCAAAACCTTTGTGTATCCTTTTCCTTGTTTATCCCACCGTACCTCAGCCCCGTTACAACCCAAAGACCTCAAAAAGTGTGTGTAATCTGTCTGTGTAATGAAGGTAGAATTTATTCAAATTTAAGAGTTGGTATTGCATATGGTGAATTATGAGTGAAAAACACTTTAACCCCGAGAGATTTGGTGAGAAGTGTGAAAAAGTTTGCAGGTGAAAGAATTACTTTGATATGGAAGTGCAGCCGACAGCTAGTATCGGGAAAACTTGACCAAATGGTGAAAAACGAGTTGCGAAAGACATTGGTTGTATTGTGGTGAGAAGGAATTTTGGGGTGACCTCATTTTGTCTCATACATTGCTTGAGGACAAGCAATGAGCTAAGTTTGGAGTTGTGATCAGTCACCTATTCTACTTAGTTTCCGTCAGTTATTCGTCAAGAATTGCGTTTAATCGGTAACACTTTGGTTTGTTTCTATCGCTTTCCTTTAAGTATTTAAGTTTTTTCATTTTGTTTGCTTGCATTGCTTTAGTTTAAATTTATGATAAATAAAATACTTTTGAAGTCTTGGTCTGGTAGTTTTGGTGTTTTCAGGTTCATGTGAATGTTCCGAGGAATGGGTGCGAATTCAGCTAAGTGCGGAGAGATTCTTCTCAAAGTCAGAGGCCTAACACGGGTGACCGTGTCACCTGACATGGCCAGTGTCGGGATGGGAAGAGGAGAGAAGCTGAATTGAGAAACCAGTGGGCTGACACGGGTGTCCGTGTCGCCTGACACGACCCGTGTCAGCATGCCTGAAGCTGCAAACTTAATTAACAAAGGCAAGAGGCCAACACGGGTGCCCGTGTCAACTGACACATCCCGTGTTGGCAGGCGCGAACACATTTCTGATTTTTTTGAAGTATTGCCTGTGTTAGTTCATTAAGGGTATTTTGGACATTGTGCATGGGAAGGAATGATCTGATACTATTAAGACTTGATTTTTGGAAGGGAGAAGGGACTTTTGGGAGGTACGAAAGAATTACAGAAGAAAGAATAGAGCTCTAGAGGATTGGAAAAGAGAAGATTTTAATGATCGGAAGAAATTGAAGATCAACTTTTATCACCAATTCTTGTAGTGTGTTTATTGTGTATTTTGTTTTCTTTGAATATTATGAGTAGCTAAACTCCCCAATGCTAGGGGGTGTCCCTGAATTGTTATGTAATGAACATCTTTTGAATTATTCAATGAGACTTTGCTTACTTACCTTACTCTTTTGTTATGCAAATTATTTAATACTTTTTCGATCGTACAAATTGGGAACGATTTACGATTAGGGATTTGGTATGAAAAACCAATCTATTGTTTTGCATAATACTTCACGCAAAACAATGTATTATGATCGTAATGTATTATGCAAAATAATAGACTGGTTTTTCAGGCCAAATCCCTAATCGTAAATCGTTCCCAATTTGTACGATCGAAAAAGTATTAAATAATTTGTATAACAAAAGATTAACGTAAGAAAGCAAAGTCTCATTGAATCATTCAAAAGATGTTCATTACATAACAATTCAGGGACACCCCCCTAGCATTGGGGGGTTTAGCTACTCATAATATTCAAAGCAAACAAAATACACAATAAAGACACTACAAGAATTGGTGATAAAAGTTGAGCTTCAATTTCTCCCGATCATGAAAATCTCCTATTTTCCAATCCTCCAGAGCTTTATTCTTTCTTCTGTAATTCTTTCGTACGATCCAAAAGTCCCATCTCCCTTCCAAAAATCAAGTCTTAATAGTATTAGATCATTCATTCTCATGCACAATGTCCAAAATACCCTTAATGAACTAACACAAGCAATACTTCAAAAAATACCAGAAATGTGTTCGCGCCTGCCAACACGGGCCGTGTCAGGTGACACGGGCACCCGTGTTGGCCTCTTGCCTTTGTTAATTAAGTTTGCAGCTTCAGGCATGCTGACATGGGCCGTGTCAGGCGACACGGGCACCTGTGTCTGCCCACTGGTTTCTCAATTCAGCTTCTCTCCTCTTCCCATCCTGACACGGGCCGTGTCAGGTGACACGGTCACCCGTGTCAGGCCTCTGACTTTGAGAAAAATCTCTCCGAACTTAGCCGAATTCGCACCCATTCCTCGGAACATTCACATGAACCTGAAAACACCAAAACTACCAGACCAAGACTTCAAAAGTATTTTATTTATCATAAATTTAAACTAAAGCAATGCAAGCAAACAAAATGCAAAAACTTAAATACTTAAAGGAAAGCGATAGAAACAAACCAAAGTGTTACCGATTGAACGGAATTCTTGCTGAATAACTGACAGAAACTAAGTAGAATAGGTGACTGATCACAACCCCAAAGTTAGCTCATTGTTTGTCCTCAAGCAATGTATGAGACAAAATGAGGCCACCCCAAAATTCCTTCTCACCATAATACAACCAATGTCTTTCGCAACTCGCTTTTCACCATTTGGTCAAGTTTCAAGTTTTCCCGATACCAGCTGTCGGCTGCACTTCCATATCAAAGTACGTCTTTCACCTGTAAACTTTTTCACACTTCTCACCAAATCTCTCGGGGTTAAAGTGTTTTTCACTCATAATTCAGCATATGCAATACCAACTCTTAAATTTGAATAAATTCTACCTTCATTACACATACAGATTACACACACTTTTTGAGGTCTTTGGGCTGTAACGGGCCTGAGGTACAGTGGGATAAACAAGGAAAAGGATACACAAAGGTTTTGAGGCTCAGCATTCGTGGTGTTTTTTTGTTTCTCTGTGCTTATTTTATTACCATGGGGATTCAATCACGCCTTTTATTTGTGACTCTTTGACGCTTAGGCAAGTGCTTTTTCTTCTCTTTTTCCTATTAAGACATGTTAGTGTCTCCACATTTCCTTTTTCTCTTTTTTTTTTCTTCGCACTTGCCTTTCTTAATGTAGGTGTACTACCCCCAAAATTAGAATTTTGCACAGATTCAACAACTACAACACGTATGCCGAGCAGGGTAAAGAGTGTTTGGCCATGGGTTAACATTGGTGGTTATCACAAACAAATGGATTCAGGCTCAACAGGGGGTAGCAATGGATAAACATAATCAAGGGAAGGCTTGAAAGGCTCAGGGTAATAATAAAAAAATATGCATCAGTGTGTGTTCTCATGTAGTGCTATGTGAGTAGAACGTACGCAAATTCAAAGCGATAAAGTCATACCTGATTCAACTCTCATGATGATGTAATATTTGGCTTATTGTGACTCACCATGTTGGATAAAACTTACAGGTTCCAAAGCACTTCTCATGTAATGCAGCTTCTTTTCTGGTCTGGGTCAACCTTTCACTCTCGGTCCGGTGTCATCAAGCTGCGTCCAACAATTGTTTTTGGTTGTATCAAATTCCGGGGTGCCTAGGTAGCAAGTCTGGGTTTGAATCTTTCATCCTCTAACTACTCGTTCATCATTCATCCGGCCGAATCCAATCCATCTATAACATAAAGTACACAACATATACCGAATCAAAGTAAAGGAACAACAAAATGAAAATGAGATAACATAATTATAAATACTAAAAAGCAATAACCCTCTCCCCCCCCCCACACACACACTTGAACCAAACATTGGCCTCAATGTTTCAGAACAAGATAGCGAGGAGGAACTCACAGCACTCACTGAGGCAGAGGAGGGGGATGTGGAAATTCACAATGTGGGGGTCGTGCTGCCTGACACGGGCTATGTCCGGTGACACGGGCAGCCGTGTCAGGTCACTGCCTCACAACAAAATCCACTAAAAATTTTTCCAAGCTTCAGGAGGTCTGACAAGGGCGACCGTGTCAGCTGACACGGGCAGCCGTGTCAGCTTACACGGGAAGTCGTGTCAGCTGACACGGGCGGCCGTGTCAGCTGACACGGGCGGCCGTGTCAGCCCCTTGGAAAACCATTTTCCTTATGTTTCACAAAAGATGTTTCTCGCCCTCTTGACACGGGCCATGTCATGCCTCTGTTTTCCACATTTTTGCCAATTTTTCACCTTTTCTTCAATTTCTCCTCTGAACTAGTGCAGCATATGTGAGGACCTACATAAAAAAAAACAAACAAACACACAAAAACAAAACGATGAGTGAAAAAAAACGCGTGGGTTGCCTCCCACGAAGCGCTTCGTTTAACGCCGCATAGCTCGACGGGTTACTCCCCAATGCTATGGGGGATATTTAAGCTTACACGTTTTGTTGCTTGACCTTTCTCCAACAGAGCACCGGTCCGGTTCAGAAATACGAACTACTTCTTGCCTCAAGTCAACTCCAACTTCCTTATCCTTCCTTCGATGTTTCTTTTTCTGTCTTTTCTTGATTTCACGAATGGATGTTACAGTGTTGACATGTGCACTATATGCCCGAGAGACTTTCGTACTTATGCTTTTTCCCACCATTTCGATCATTCCAAGTGAAGCTTGCTTACCCTTACCTTTATTTCACTTCTTGATATCCAACACTTTTAAAGTGATTTCCTCATCAAAAGATTTAAAAGTCACCGTGCCTTTTTCAATATCGAAATTGCACCGACTAGTGAGCAGGAACGGTCGACCGAGGATGATAGGGATTTCTTCATCTTCTGGAATATCCATGATCTCAAAGTCAACTGGAAAGACAAGTTCACCGATTGTCACCAACACATCTTCAGCTAGCCCATACGATCTCTCAGTTATGTTGTTTGCAAATTTTAAATTCGTTCCCACATCGCTCACCCTTTCAATTCCCAACTTTTTATAAATAGATAATGGCATGAGACTAACACTAGCATCTGAATCAATAAGAACTTTTTTGAAATTTCTGTCTTTTATAGTGCACGGTATTGCAACAGATCCAGGATCCTTCTGCTTGGCGGAGATTCTCCTATTTTGTTGTACTTCACTGCACTTTTCATTAACAGTTTTCAACTCTTCCTCAATAGGTCTCTTTTTAGTGATCACTTATTTCATGAATTTCTGATACAACAGCATTTGCTCTAGCGCCTCAAAGAATGGCATATTAACCTCCAACTTTTCAAACATTGTGACAAATTTCTCAAAGTCCTTCTCTTTAAGATGCATTTTCCGCACTCTCTGAGGGTAAGGTAACTTAATCGCCGATTTCTCTTCCTTTTTATTCTTCTTTTCAGGTGGATTTATAGGTGATATGACTTCTTCCTGATGATTTTTGATTTCCAAGTCCACCTCACTCAAACCTTCATCTTCTTTTCTTTCTTCTTCAAAATTCTCACTTGACTTACCACTTCCATTCATGATGGCATTCACATTCTGATGATCTCTTGGGTTTGTCAACGTTGCACTCGGTAGAGTACTTTGTGCTTGAGAACCTGCTATTTGTTGTGCTATTTGGCTCATCTGGACTTCAAGGTTTTTTATCGAAGCACCTGTGTTCCTAAGATTGCTTCTTGTCTCTTCTTGGAATTGGGAGCTCTGAGCGGCCATTTTTTCAATGGCAATTTCCCAATCAGCTTTTCGTGGTGCTTGCTGCTGAAATTGTTGTGGGTGCTGCTGAAACTGTTGTGGGTGTTGTTGAAACTGTTACTGAAGTTGTTGAGGATACGACTGCTGAGGTTGTTGTTGTTGAGGATGTTATTGTTGTTGTTGCGGTTGGTTCGGAGGTGGAGCAACCCCTTGCTTTGGAACATTCCCTTGCTGATCTTTCCATGAGAAATTCGGATGATTCCTCCACCCCGAATTATAGGTGTTGGAATAAGGGTTATTCTGTTTCAAAAAGTTGATTGCTTCCACTTATTGCGCGGTAGCAACACAATGCACAGTAAAATGCGGTCCCCCACAGATTTCACAATTAACTGCTTAAACTGGTTGAACCTGTGCCACAGTTTGAGTATCAAGATTCATCTTTTTAATCCTCCTTTCTACCTCAACCGCAATCTGTTCTTCCATTTTTACCACTTGCTCCGTAAGCTTCATATCAATAATCTTTCCAGGTTGGCTTACACTGCGATCATACAACTCCAAGTGCTCATTTACTGTAATAGCCTCAATTATTTTTTTAATGCCAGTGACTGTTGTAAAGTTGGTTGAGCCACCGGCAGCTGTATCGATAAGCTGCTTAGTCTTCGTCTTGAGACCATTCACAAAATTCTGCAATTGTTCGGTTGCGTCCATGTTATGAGTGAGACACGCAACCAAACACCTCCTAAACCTCTTATACGCATCTCCAAGTGACTCCCCCTCTTTCTGCTTAAAGTTCATAATGTCATGCCGCTTTCGGATGTACACATAAGCAGGGAAATATTCATTTAGAAATGTCGTTTCCATCTCTTGGCAAGTAGTAATACTCCCAGTAGGTAATGAGTAAAACCACTCTTCGGCTTCATCAGATAGAGTAAACAGAAACATAACCAGCTTCTTCGCTTCTTCAGAGTGTCCCTCAATTTTCAATGACGTACTCATAGTAAGGAACCTCTGTAGATGCTTATTTGCATCTTCATTAATCCTTCCTGAAAAAGGCCTACTCTGAAGCTGTCGGATAGTGGACTGGTGCAGCTAGAATTGTGCGACAGTGACTGGTTGATTTACTATTGTCAACCGCACCGTTGGAGCATTTGCTCTCCCATAGTCACCGAGAAGTCTTTCTGCTGGTGGGTCGGCAGCCATAATAAGAGTTTTCAGCTCTGAGTCTGTGCCGAAATTTGTGTGCTCGGAGTGGACTGAAACTGCTTTTTTTTCTTGCTCAGAAATAATTAGTTCTGAACCTGACGCTGCCAGTTTTTCTTGCTTGGCTTGACGACGTCTAGCGTGCAAAGATCTATCTGGTTCTGCGTCAAAAGAAAATAAAGCAGAGGTCTTACCTCGCATACACAGGTTAGAAAATTATTAGTAATAAAAAAAATAACAGAAAAATAAAATTAAAAATTTTAGTCACAGAGTGGCAAAATTTCAATTGAACTAACAAAGTACTTAAAATTTGACAGTCCCCAGCAACGACGCCAAAAACTTGATCGGAAAAATAGCAAGTGTACTATTTTTACTGATGCAGTAATAAGTGGGATTGTCCCCAGAATCGATCTCTCGAGGACTATGTGCAATTCTAAGTACAGGTGTTGTTTCAATTAAACAAAAAAATCTTTGGGGGGTTTTGTTTGGTGGTTTTGAAATAATTATAGTGACAGAATGAAATAAGTAGAACAATAAAATTACTTTAACAATTATGAGAAAATATGCTAGGGGAGGTGTATGAATTGCTCAGTAAGAACCCTAAACCATTATCAACGAGACATGCCTCAAAACCTTAATTTTTACTGAACCTCAATAATATTTTTCTTAAATTCCTTATCTGAAAAACCTTTGAGATTCTCCCTTGACCCTAATTCCTTAGCACTCAAGGAAGAACATCAAGTAATAGTCCTAAAATTAAGTGATATTTCAATCCTGATCCCAATGATCGGGATGAGGTGCGTGGTATTTATTTAAGTGATATTTCATTCCCTTATTTTTGTTTTTTAAGTTTAATAGCACTTTTGGTCTTTAACGAATCCAAGTTTGGCAATATAGGTTCTTATTACTTTTCTTTGAATTTCTATTTTATAATTGACATGATATGTTATTGTTTCTTCTGCTTTTCAGGTTCGGACCACCTCCCTCACCTCTTCTCCAGCGCGAGAAGCCATCCCCACCCAGACGCCTCCAAAGTCTACGATATTTCATTACCTTTTTTTTTTTAGGTTTAATAGTACTTTTGGTCTTTGACGAACCCAAGTTTAGTCATATTGGTCTTTTCAGGTACCACCTCCTCCACCTCTTCTCCGGCGCGGGAAGCCTTCCCCAACCATACGCCTCCAGAGTCTACGGTATTTCATTCCCTCTTTTTTTTTTTTAGGTTTAATAGGACTTTTGGTCTTTGACGAACTCAACTTTGGCCATATTGGTCCTTACCCAAGTTTGGCCATATTGGTCCTTATTATTTATCTTTGAATTTCTATTTTATAATTGACAGGATAAATAACATGATCAGGATGACAATCCTGATCACAATGATGGGATGAGGTGAGTGATACTTATTTATTTAAGTGAATTTGATTTATTTAATAGCACTTTTTAAATGAGTGATACTTATTAGTCATTTATTTAGGTTTAATAGCACTTATGGTCTTTGACGAATCCAAGTTTGGCAATATTGGTTCTTATTACTTTTCTTTGAATTTCTATTTTAGAATTGACAGGATGAAGAACATGATCAGGATGACAATCTTGATCACAATGATCAAGATGAGGTGAGTGATACTTATTTATTTAAGTGAATTCGATTTATTTAATAGCACTTTTTAGGTGAGTGATACTTATTAGTCGTCCTCAGAGTCTACGGTATTTCATACTCTCGTTTTTATAGATTTAATAGCACTTTTGGTGTTTGGCGAATCAACGGTTTAATAGCACTTGTGCTAGGAGCATGTTAAATCCACTTGGTATCAGAGGAGGTCGTATCCTCGACCTATTCATGTCAATCAAAAAAATATTTTTCAAATATAGGGTTAGAAAAAGATAAAAAGGGTTAGAAAAAGGTAAAAAGGCATGTTATGTTTACACTGATTTCATACGGACAAGGTTTAAGTAACTTATCAATTTATTCTCTCATCAATAAAATATACATTAATTATTTTATCATTTATTTTGTTAACTAAAGTCACAAAGTTATGGCAACAGTATCCAAAATAAATATTCATTAAATAATAATAACATTTGTCAAAGGTAAATCTTTCTATTCAATTTATAAAAATTAAATAGGGTTAGAAATAGGTAAAACTTATCTTTTAGGAGATGAAAAAGTCAGCACAATCATTAGGCCAAAGGCACAAGTGCAGCCATCAGACCAACAGTAACCTGAGCAAAAGTCAACAGAATTCAACATAAAATAGGATTCTCAAATCCACAATCAACACCACAAATTGAAAAAAGAAGAGTATGTGATTTATTTTTTAAACTACAAATTAAATAACACTCAAAATTTTGTATTGCATATTTTGTATTATACCTTAAAAGCTTTTTTCAAGGCTTCCAGTTCTCTTAAACAGTTGATCAAAGTGTGGCTTACAGTAAATAACTCCCTCGAAAAAATTGCAGGTGTTTGGCTGTATGAACATGAATTTATCAGTAAACTTCAGATCCAATACTAGAATCTTAAACAAAGAGAATTGTAAGAGTCATATAACATAAGATAACCTTGAGGGTTCCTTTGCAGTGATGAGATATGAAATAAGCTTTGTGAAAAATTCTGTCATCAGTAGTCAATTTATCAACAAGATAAACAGTTTTCGTACAAGCCATACATTTATGAGTTGTTCCTGCAATTACCATTCTTTTGTTTTTCTTACCTCACCAACTTGGAACAAGTCTAAGAAGATGAGAGAAGGAAAAAAAGTGAATGAGAAATTATGGACAATCAAAAGGTGCAGTATCTGAATCAAAACATTCAATCGCACAAGGCGAGAACGGAGAGTTTTAGTCATATTGGATGTTCTAAAGGAGACAATTGTTCACATACGAATAAGAGAACTCGCATCCAAACAATCAACAGGTTAAGGTTTATGATTTTTAGAAGTGTCAATTGCTTATACACGAGTAAGAGAACTCGCACTCAAACAATCAACAGGTTAGGTTTATGATTTTTAAAAGTGTCAATTGTTCACACACGAGTAAGAGAACTCGCACCCAAACAATTGAAGAGACAGATCAAAAACTCAACCCACCTCACTTTTCACCTTTTAAGAAATTGTTTAAGTATAGTAAAATGTATTGATTTGATTTGTAAAATGTTTGATCGAATTTTAAACGTGTACACTAGAAAAGTGGGATAGTCTTCTAAACGACCAACTAAAAATAATTGATCGGATAGGTCTCACTATAAGAAAGCTCAGGATTAAGCTTTGAATGTTGTATAGGATGACCAATTGGTTGATGGCGATGTTTTAAAAAGCAATCACCTTACAAGGGTGAAAACATGGCTCGATGCTTGATTGAGAATTTATTTTTAAAAATGGTTTACTCGATTTAAAAAATGATTTAATTGAAATTGGACCATGGTTTAATTGTATTTGAACATACCAATTTAAGTATTACCCACTTAATTAATTAAATGTAACAAATTTAAAAGAAATAAGATGAATCAAATATATAAAATTATTGAAGGTAAGAAAATCCATATGATCATACACACAACCGTAAGTAGTAATGCATCAAACTCACCCATAATATGTCCACAGTAAAGAATATGGACTTAACTTCTAAATTAAAAAAATTAAAGCCTTTTATTTTACAATATCTTATAATAGATCTCTAAAATATATTTAAAAAAAAAAAAGAATATCCCCATATTATTGCTATCAAATTATCAATTAGTTTATTATTGTCATTTCTTAAAGGGATAGCATAATACACATATCATTCCTATATTAAACTGAGTAGACACAGTATCCGGAAGAATAAAAAAACTGAACCGAACACCCCCGACAAGAAAAGCATGCCTATTACATTTCCTTTAATTGTAGTTCCATTATTGGTGATGAGCCGTGAATTAGGATGATAGAAATTCAGTATTTTTCTCAAATGATCAATACAAATTCTAACAAAAATTTCAATAAGTACTTATACAATAATGACCATGTACTTCAAGCAAGTATAATTTTCTAAACAATTATGTAAAAGTTACTCCCTCAGTTCCTTTATAAGTGTCACTTTTGAAATAATTTTTTATTTTTTTTTAATTGTCACATGTAAAGTTTAAGGTAGTGTTAAATGCATTTTTGTCAAAATTACCCTTATATAATTATTATAGAGAGAGAAAAAGTAAAATGAATTTATTAAATAATTAAGGATATTATAGGTAAAATGATAATTATTACAAAAGTTTGAATATTAATTAGTTTTGCGTAAAAAATAAAAAAATAACAATAAAAAAACGGAGGGAGCATCATCCTAACATAACATTGGGAACTGCAATCATCAATATAAATAGACGTCAATCAACAATGTAAACAAAAAGCAGAAAGTTTTCTCATATCAAATGCCATGACTGTTACTTTTCAAATCACATGCTTGAAGAAGGTATAAAAATATATAACTCAAAGTCAATCTATATGCCTGAATTGAATAATAGTAAAATCCATGAAAAGGGGATCGTGAGACTAAATTCAGAACTATCTCATTTCCATATTCCCACCAAAATTAAAAGTGAAGGAACTTATCCAAAGAAATTAAAATTACCAAAACATGAGCATAAAATTGCAGAGCATAAAAATGGTTCTGAAACACTTACAGAAGCTGAAACCGTAACACCCCTAAAGTTGCAGCGGTTATAGTTGCTTGTTGTGAGATGACGGAGATGATCTATTGGACTCAGCTTTCTTTCCAGATCTCAGGATTTCGTTAGTTTATTATGAGAGCTTGCAGTTCATCACCGAAAATGAGTTATGAGCGAGGAGATGATTTGGATGATTGACGGAGGTGAAGATAAAACGACGGTTTAAGTTCTTGTGCGGTGGTTGTTGGAAGCTTGTTTTAATGATTGTCCGAAGGAGTCAAGGGTGGCGTGAATTTGGTGTTCAATGACGACAATGAGGTGTTTGTTGTGAGAGGCTTTAGAGACTGGAATGATTGTTTTAATTTTTTTGAAGGTGGAATGATGGAGGTTTTGTATGAAAGTTGTGTCTAGTGTGGCTACAATGGGGATGGTTGTGGCTGAAGAAAAAGAATTGAGGAGTAGGTGACAGCAGGATCAATTCTAACGGGAAAAATGGTGAGGGTTGTTTTTTGTGGAACCTATCTACCGCCCTTATAGGTTTTCTTTTTGACCTAGGTCTCATTCCCCCTCTTTTCTCTACCACATTAACCAATATATATATATATATATGGATACAAATTTTCATGGGCTATTGATATGGGCTTTGAAATTATTAATTAACCTTGAACTCTTTTTTTTTTTTTAGCATTTTTGTGGAGCATTTGAAATTGGCTTTTGATTATGAAATGTATGAAAACTTTGGAATTGATTTTTTTGAATGGAGATATAAGTGGTCATGAAATTGAAATTCGAAATTTGAATGGAGAATTAAAACTTTGTTGTGAATGGAAATTGAATTTCGAATGGCAAATGTAACTTGATATGAAATTGAAATTTGAATCTTGAATGAAAATGTAAATTGATAATGAAACTGGGATTTGAATGGAATTGAATTTGGAACTTGGAATTTTGGAAAGAAATTCGATATCTTGAATTTTTGAATGGAAATTAAACTTGAATGAATTGAAATTGAATGGAATTTGAAATGAGCTTGAAATTTGAACATGAATTGAAATTTGATAATGAAAGTGAATTGGGATTAAGATTGGAGAGAGGAATTTGAATTAAAGTTTGAAATTTTGGAATGAAACTTGAATTTTTGAATGGACTTAAATTGAATTGAAATAGAATTGAAACTTAAATTGAATCGAAATGTACTTGAATAGAAATATGAAATGGGAGCTTGGATTAGAATTGAGATGAAATTGAAACTTGAATTTAGGTTAAAACTCACACTAGAACTTTGATTAGAATGAAAAGATGAATTGGATTAAAACTAGATCTTGAAATTGAAATTGAATTGTGTTTCTATTGCACCAAAACCCTAATTGAAAGAAAACTGAATTATGATGATTCTCCATTCTGAAATAGTGGTCCATGCCACAGCCTGATAACTTGATCATGAAACAAAAAATTTGTTTGACCAAGATTAGGTCAATCTTCCATTGAATTTTAAACCATACCGCACAAATTTGACTTGATGACTCTGCCTGAACCTTAATTCGATCTTGCCAAGACCTGAGCTTATGCAACAAAAAGACATGTATTTGGGCTGCACAAAGGTTAGATGACATGAATGACGGATATGATGCACAGATGATGAAAAAACTATGGTATGAATTGTTGGCGATTCAGAGTCAAAATTAGGGTGTAACACAAGGGAAGAGTATCGGTCGAGTCTATACCTTGGATGCAAAGAAGACCAAGGCAATAACTCTTTGATTGCGAGTACGTGTTTCGTAAATGGACACCTTTGTTTTGTATTATTTGATTGTAGGGCAACACACTATTTTGTATCGGTGCAATGTATGAAGCGACTTGGGTTGCAAGCTATTCCTTTGTCTTCTCCCATGGTGGTTACTACCGCCATGAATGAGATGGTTGAGACACCCTTAATGTGTGAAAATTGTGTTCTATCTGTGGATGGTAGAGTTTTTCATATTGATCTTATTTGCTTGCCACTCAAGAAGGTGGATGTTGTTTTGGGGATGAATTGACTCTCAGCTAGTTCAGTGTTTATATAGCTATTTTACACTCTTAAAATGTATACATTTGGCTTGAGAGGTCTTGAAACTATTTGGCCGTTGGGCCAGAATAATTTATTTTATAATTTGTATTAATTAAATAACAATTTAAATTATTAATTCTCTAAAAAATATTAAAAATATTAAATTAGTTTTAAATATTATTAAAATATTCTAGTCATCATTGCCTGATAATTAAAAATAGCCACAAAAATTCAAAGACCATCAAAATTTAAGGATCAGAATCGCCGTTTATATAATAGGAGGACCAATGTAACACCCATATATAAAATCATACATCAAAGCATAAATATTATATATGAACCCAAGTATTTGGTACTGAAATACCATAAGTTCCTAGTTAACACATTGTATACGATAAATGCCCAAAATACACAATACTAAAATTCTGAGGCATAAATATACAAGATGTTCAAAATGATAAAAACTAAGAACTAGATCATCAATGATCTCAAAATAAACTCCACATCGGAAGCTAGCCATCAACAAGCAAGGAAAAATCACACGACTTTATCCTTACCCTTAGCGGAACCTGAAGTACCTGAAATATAATCAACAACGTGGGGTGAGATACATCAAATCTCAGTGAGTTCCCTATCTTATGGATTCTCTCGGATTTACAAGGTTCTCACAATCCTAACTCAAGTCCAATGGAAGGGAAAGGAATTTTGAGTTCACATCTCAATTCTCACACTATATGAAAACATGTCATGAGTCAAACAACTCAAAAATGTCACTAATCAATAACCTCACCAAGGCATCTCCTCTTCACGTCCGCTTCTACGTCTAGAAGGCGACCCGATTCATAGATCCTTGTAACCTACTTGACATACGAATGGATTCGGGTTCTACGGGCCATTAACCGTTATGAACCGTCACTTCACACGGGTCATTAACCGTCACAAGCATACACTCCACGAGCGCCATTCGTACTATACACGAGAATCAAACCTGCCAAGTAGCCATGCATACATTTCAGAGGAGCTCGAGACTCATGAAACCGCATCTCAAGATAAATCGGTTACGATTACGTGATCTCACACACAAACGTGATTGTATTCGACAATCACAAGGCCACAATGCCTTCTCACCTATACTAGGTTCTCCCATGTTCCATACTAGTGTTTCAATCTCACTAGACCATTACTCGGCAAGGATGCACCTTTCTACACACATGCCCGAGCATCGCCATCTAGAGTTATCTATCAATTTCTAGTCTCTTACTAGATTCTCCTATAGTTCAAGTTGAGGTTTCCTCCCTCTTCCTATTTCATTTTCGTATTAACATGTATATTCACTCACAACCATGTCTAAACAATAGTAGGACAACACGGTATATCACAATTGCACAATAGAATTTCATATAACAAATAAAATATAATTATACCACTTTTGCAATTTCCTCCGATTATTTATTCAGCTGTAAAAAAAACCTATATTTTTCTCTTCCATTGCATAGAATATTTCCTTAGCTTCAAATCGATATAAAGAACGTTAAAATCAGACACCCGAGTCAAAAGATATGAATTTTAGAAAAAAAACTCTTTATTCCAGGTCGCGCTAAGCGCGCTACGCTCTGCCTCGAAGGGTTGCAAATTCTCTAAACCGTGCTTAGCAGGCATACCCGCGCTAAGCGCGCTCTGCATTATGCAGAAAAATACTTCCTTTTTCCAGCAGCTTTCCATACTCCCAGTTCATTTTCAAACAACCAATGGAGGTATATTTTCATGGTTCTATCATAGTTTATCCAACAAACTTCATAAAACATCAATGTATAGTTTCTACACCAAAACCCTAAGAATTTCCAATCAAAACGACCAATCCAAAACTTCATAACAATATCAATAGATGATTCTACACATGTTATAATCATGCTACGCAATTTATAACGCATTTCAACCGTTAGATTCTTTGATTTTCCAAAACATCCATTTTTTCTCAAAACCTAACATAACTCAAAAACCTCAAGAAATCTACAACTAAAGTTTCTAACTTGAACCCACCTTGGTTAGAGGTTGAAGATGAAGAAGATGAGATGATTTGATGAAGAGTTGATGATGATTCTTGCTCTTGAAATGTTGGATTTTCTCTTCTTTTCTTTCTCCCCTTTTCTTTCCTTTCTTCTCCATTCTTTCTTCTTTCTCTCTCTAATGTTACTATCTTTCTCTTTTGTGTTTGGCAAATGGGAGGAAAGAAAACATATAGTAAGTATTATTAGTAAATAATACTACTAAATGTCCAAAAAGTCTCTAAAGCTCCAATAATTAATTACCTCAGAGTCAGATAATATTAATTGGATTTACTCTAAGTTCAACAGTTACCTTAATTATTTTTACAAATAATGTCTCAGAGTACACTGGGACTCAGTTGATCACAACTAATACTATCCAGAGTAATTAAAATACGGGGTATTATATCCTCCTCTCCTTAAATAGAATTCGTCCTCGAATTTAAAAGATTACCTAAACAGATGAGGGTAGGCATCTCGCATCTCCGATTCAAGTTCCCAAGTAGCATCACCGGATGCGTCACATCCCATTGCACCTTAACAAGAGGAATGTCCTTGTTCCTTAATACCTTCGTTTCTCTTCCCACAATGCGACTCAGTTGAGGCTCAAAAGTTAAATCTGCTTCTATTTCAACGGAGTCTGGTAGAACTGGCTGAAGAGGGTCAGGAACAAACTTCCGTAGCTGAGACACATGAAAATCATCGTGCATTTCTGACAGAGAGGGCGGTAAGGCCAACCTGTAAGCTACTTCACCAATCCTATCAAGAACTTGATACGGTCCCACGTATCTCGGACTTAACTTGCGTGACTTAAACGGTCCTTTCAATCTCAATCTTGGAGTAACTTTCAAAAATACATGGTCACCTTCCTCAAATTCTAAAGGTATCTTACGATTGTCCGCATAACTCTTTTGTCAATCTCGCGCTTGTTTAACTTTCTCGCGGATTATTCGAATCTTTTCCGTAGTCTCTTGGATAATTTCGGGTCCCAAAATTCTATCTTCACCAACTTCCGCCCAACACAAAGGTGTTCTACATTTTCTTCCATACAACGCTTCATAAGGAGCCATACCGATACTCGCATGGTATCTATTATTATAAGAAAACTCTATCAACGATATAAGTTCCTTCCAATTCCCTTTACTTTCTAGCACACAAGCTCTCAACATATCTTCCATTGTTTGTATTGTTCGCTCAGTCTGACCATTCGTCTGAGGATGATTGGACGTGCTCAAACGCAACTTCGTACCCATAGCTTGTTGAAAAACTTTCCAAAACCTTGAAGTAAACTTTGGATCTCGATCGGATACAATATTAGAGGGAATACCATGCAATCTCACAATTTCAGCAATGAACAACCTTGCAAGATGACTTGCTTTGAAAGTAGTCTTCACGGCTAAGAAATGCGCAGATTTCGTTAGTCGATCCACAATCACCTAAATCGAATCATATCCACCTTGCGTACGGGGTAAACCTACTACAAAGTCCATAGAAATACTATCCTACTTCCAAACTAGAATTTCTAAAGGTTGCAACAGGCCTCCCGGTCTTTGATGTTCAATCTTTACCTGTTGGCACACTGCACATTCCGACACATACACCGCAATATCCTTTTTCATTCTGGACCTCCAATAATCTCTCTTCAAGTCTTGATACATCTTCGAAGCACCAGGATGTATCGTAAAAGTACTTTTATGAGCTTCATCCAAAATCTTTCTTTTTAACACCGCATCATCCGGAATACAAATCCTTTGGTTAAACATAATAATTTTGTCGGTAGCTTGAACAAAACCCGGTTACACTAACACTTTTTGTAACTTCTCATCCAACAATTGTCCTTGTTGAATCTCAACTCTTAGAGTAGAATTGACATTCAAATTCCCCATAATTACACCTTTGGAGTCCACACCAATTGAAGATTAAGATCCCTAAACTTTTCCAACAAAGCATACTCCAATATCATCAATTTTGCACTATGAACTACTTTCCGACTTAATGCATCTGCTACCTTGTTTACTTTTCCTGGATGATACTTCAATTCTAAGTCATAATCCTTTAAGTACTCCATCCACCTTCTTTGTCACATATTTAACTCCTTCTGGTCAAATAAATACTTCAAACTTTTATGGTCACTGAACATTTCAAAACGTACACCATACAAATAATGATGCCACACTTTCAGTGTAAACACAACTGCCGCTAGTTCCAAGTCATGAGTTGGATAGTTCTGTTCATGAATTTTCAATTGTCGGGAGGCATAAGCTACCACCTGACCACATTGCATCAGAACACCTCCTAATCCCATCTTAGAAGCATCGCAAAATACTTCATAAGAGTTGTTGGGATCAGGAATGATTAACATAGGAGCCGTCGCCAATCTTTCCTTTAATTTCCTGAAGCTTTGCTCACAACTTGAATCCCATTCAAAAGAAAAATCTTTACGAGTAAGTTTCGTCATTGGCAAAGCCAACTGAGAGAAACCCTTGATGAACCTTCTATAGTAACCTGCCAATCCTAAGAAACTTCTGACTTCCGGAGCGTTCTTCGGCCTCTCCCAATTTATCATTGCTTCTACTTTTGACGGATCCATTGCCACACCACCTTGTGATATAACGTGGCCAAGAAAATTAACTTCCGACATCCAGAATTCACATTTGCTTAACTTAGCAAAGAGTTGCTTCTCTTGCAATACTGATAAAACAATTCTCAAATGTTCTCTGTGCTCTTGTGGAGTACGAGAATAAATAAGAATATCATCAATGAAGATCACAACAAATTGATCCAAGTAAGCTTGAAATATCCGGTTCATATAATCCATAAAAACTGCCGGAGCATTCGTCACACCGAAAGGCATTACTAAGAATTCATAATGACCGTAACGGGTTCTAAATGCAGTCTTAGGTACATCTGAACTCTTCACTCGGATTTGGTGATAACCCGACCTCAAATCAATCTTCGAGAACACACAGGCTCCTTTCAATTGATCTAACAGGCCGTCTATCCTGGGTAAGGGATACTTGTTCTTAATGGTGACTTTATTCAACTGTCGGTAATCAATACACAAACGCATTCCACCATCTTTCTTCTTTACTAACAACACTGAAGCTCCCCACGGTGAAACACTAGGTCTAACAAAATGCTTAGCCATTAATTCTTCCAATTGCTCTTTCAGTTCCCTCAATTCAAGTGGTGTCATCTGATACGGAGAAACGGATATAGGAGCCGTTCCTGGTACCAGGTCAATAGAAAATTCCACTCCCCTCTCCGGAGGAAGAGAAGTGACATCTTCGGGGGAAATTTTCTGAAAACTCGCAAACAACAGGAATGCTCAAAACCTGATGGTCGCTACTCTTCTCCTTAGTGAGAACTAAAAGAACAGATTTCTCCTTCTCAAACAAGAAATTTATCATTCCAAATGTACCTTCTAGAATAGTTGTTAAAACATCTTTCGGGGTAGCATCAACAGATGGAATGATGATAAGCTTCTCCTCACACCCAATAAACACCGAATTAGCAGAAAGCCAATTCATTCCCAAAACGACATCAACTTTCTTAAGCGGTAAGCAAATAAGATCAATCTGAAAAACTCTACCATCCACAGACAAAACACAGTTTTCACACATCAACGGTGTCTCAACCAT
The DNA here is from genome assembly GCA_022829125.1 of Lathyrus tuberosus. Lineage (NCBI taxonomy): Eukaryota > Viridiplantae > Streptophyta > Magnoliopsida > Fabales > Fabaceae > Lathyrus > Lathyrus tuberosus. Next base: position 2,070,039 of record JALAZF010000396.1, on the reverse strand, counting down.
TTCATCCATGGCGGTAGTGACCACCATAGGAGGAGACAAAGGAATAGCTTGCAACCTAAGTCGCTTCACACATTGCATTGACACAAAAGAGTGTGTCGCTCCACAATCAAATAAAACAAAACAAGGATGTCCGTTTATGAAACACGTACCCGCTATCAAAGAGTTGTCACTCTTCTTCTTCCTTGCATCTAAAGTATAAACCCTTCCGGTATTCTTGCCCTGTGCCTGATTACCATTCTGAGGACAATCTCTCTTCAGATGACCCACCTTTTGACATTGATAACACTTCACACTTTCTATACCACACCTTCCAAAATGCATCCTACCACAAGTGCGACACACAGGAGGTGTACTCGCCCTAGAATCCTGAACTTGTTTCCCTATGAAGGCTTGTTGCCTAGGCCTAAATTGTTGGCTGGATCTTCCACGATCACCCTAATTCACCCTACTCGCAACGCCTTCAGCTTGGACTTTCTGCGAACTATGTTCAGCCACTTAGCATTGCCTTAGAACTTCAGCATAAGTAGTGAACTCCCTCTGAGATACACTATGAGAGATTTCAGCTTTTAGTCCAAAAAGAAACTGGTATACTTTCCATTTTTCATCTGGAGCATACATAGCCTGCCTAGAGTAAGCATCCATGTCCTCAAACTTTTCAGCATAACTGGCCACAGTCATACTGCCTTGTCTTAACTGTTGAAATTCAAACTCTTTCTGAGTCCTCAAAGAGCTAGGAAAGTACTTCTCCATGAAAGTATCCTTGAATTGTTCCCAAATTTTTGGCACACCTTGCATAGTCATCAAACCCGAAGCACTCTCCCACCACCTCATAGCAGGACCCATCAATGAGTGAGAAGCGAACAACACCTTGTTCTCCTCGCTACATTGGACTATCAAGAAAATTCTCTCCATACCAGATATCCATTCGTGAGCTTTCACAGGATCTAATCCACCATGAAATTCAGGAGGATTCATGCGGATAAAATCTCAGAAATTCCCACCTACAGCTTCTGGAACAACCACTTGAGGATGCAGACCTCCATTCATTTGTTGTACCATCTGCTGCATGAATAGATTCTGTTGCTGCTGCATCTGTTGCATAAACTGATACAGAGGAGCATTCTCGTCGCCGCCTGGCGGGTTCGTCCCAGCTGGAGGGTTTGTGGGTCTACCATGATTGTTTATGCGTCCGTCAGCCATGTTCCTAAACGTCATACAGATAGGATTAAGTTGATCAGGCTCAATGTCATATATATAACTTTTAAGACCAAGGGCGGCACTACGCATATGAAACGAAAATAAATACTTATACTATTTCATGGCTAGGTCGAGGATACGACCTGCTCTGATACCAACTGTAACACCCATATATAAAATCATACATCAAAGCATAAATATTATATATGAACCCAAGTATTTGGTACTGAAATACCTTAAGTTCCTAGTTAACACATTGTATACAATAAATGCCCAAAATACACAATACTGAAATTCTGAGGCATAAATATACAAGATGTTCAAAAGAATAAAAACTAAGAACTAGATCAACAATGGTCTCAAAATAAACTCCACATCGGAAGCTAGCCATCAACAAGCAAGGAAAAATCACACGAATTTATCCTTACCCTTAGCGGAACCCGAAGTACCTGAAATATAATCAACAACGTGGGATGAGATACATCAAATCTCAGTGAGTTCCCTATCTTATGGATTCTCTCAGATTTACAAGGTTCTCACAATCCTAACTCAAGTCCAAGGGAAGGGAAAGGACTTTTGAGTTCACATCTCAATTCTCACATTATATGGAAACATGTCATGAGTCAAACAACTCAAAAATGTCACTAATCGATAACCTCACCAAGGCATCTCCTCTTCTCGTCCGCTTCTACGTCTAGAAGGCGACCCGAGTCATAGATCCTTGTAATTTACTTGACATACAGATGGATTCGGGTTCTACGGGCCATTAACTATTATGAACCGTCACTTCACACGGGCCATTAACCGTCACAAGCATACGCTCCATGGGCGTCATTCGTACTATACGCGGGAATCAAACCTGCCAAGTAGCCATGCATACATTTCAGAGGAGCTCGAGACTCATGAAACTGCATCTCAAGATAAACTGGTTACGATTACGTGATCTCACACACAAACGTGATTGTATTTGACAATCACAAGGCCATAATGCCTTCTCACCTATACTAGGTTCTCCCATGTTCCATACTAGTGTTTCACTCTCACTAGACCATTACTCGGCAAGGATGCACCTTTCTACACACATGCCCGAGCATCGCCATCTAGAGTTATCTATCAATTTCTAGTCTCTTACTAGATTCTCCTATAGTTCAAGTTGAGGTTTCCTCCCTTTTCCTATTTCATTTTCGTATTAACATGCATATTCACTCACAACCATGTCTAAACAATAGTAGGACAACACGGTATATCACAATTGCACAATAGAATTTCATATAACAAATAAAATATAATTATACCACTTTTGGAATTTCCTTCGATTATATAATCGAATGTAATAAAAACCTATATTTTTCTCTTCCATTGCATAGAATATTTCCTTAGCTTCAAATCGATATAAAGAACGTTAAAATCGGACACCCGAGTCAAAAGATATGAATTTTAGAAAAAAACTCTTTATTCCAGGTCGCGCTAAGCGCGCCCTGCCCGCGCTAAGCGCGCTACGCTCTGCCTCAAAGGGTTGCAACTTCTCCAGACTGCGCTTAGCGGGCATACCCGCGCTAATCGCGCTCTGCGTTATGCAGAAAAATACTTCCTTTTTCCAGCAGCTTTCCACACTCCCAGTTCATTTTCAAACAACCAATGGAGGTATATTTTCATGGTTCTATCATAGTTTATCCAACAAACTTCATAAAACATCAATGTATAGTTTCTACACCAAAACCCTAAGAATTTCCAATCAAAACGACCAATCTAAAACTTCATAACAATATCAATAGATGATTCTACACATGTTATAATCATGCTACGCAATTTATAACGCATTTCAACCGTTAGATTCTTTGATTTTCCAAAACATCCATTTTTTTCTCAAAACCTAACATAACTCAAAAACCTCAAGAAATCTACAATTAAAGTTTCTAACTAGAACCCACCTTGGTTAGAGGTTGAAGATGAAGAAGATGAGATGATTTGATGAAGAGTTGATGATGATTCTTGCTCTTGAAATGTTGGATTTTCTCTTCTTTTCTTTCTCCCCTTTTCTTTCCTTTCTTTTCCCTTCTTTCTTCTTTCTCTCTCTAATGTTGCTATCTTTCTCTTTTGTGTTTGGTAAATGGGAGGAAAGAAAACATATAGTAAATATTATTAGTAAATAATACTACTAAATATCCAAAAAGTCTCTAAAGCTCCAATAATTAATTATCTCAGAGTCAGATAATATTAATTGGATTTACTTTAAGTTTAACAGTTACTCTAATTATTTTTACAAATAATTTCTCAGAGTACACTGGAACTCAGTTGATCACAACTAATATTATCCAGAGTAATTAAAATACAGAGTATTATAACCAATTATTTAAAAACGCATGTCAAAATACCTTTAAACAAAAAAAAGTATTGTAAAGTATTGTACCTGCTATCTTCACATGTACTACTATTTCTTGCATTAATAAATTTTTAATGTTGCGGTTGAATTATCGTAAATAAAAGTTTGTAATGTGATTTCGCCGGTAACTATGGACCCAAATCTCCTACAGTCATAAAAGCCCACATTCACACTGTCAAGATAATAGTGGTTGTTTGATCTTGATCGGAAGATTCAGAAGAAACATATTTGTTTTTTTCAGAATTATTAACTTTAAATCAGTGATGTCCGATCTTAATCTGATGGTTAGATACACTTAAATGCGTGAATGTGGGCTTTTATGACTGCAGGGGATTTGGGTCCGGTAACTATCCAGTATCCACCATAATATGGAGAAATCAACTAATTAGTTTCATAAAGTCAAAATCTCTTGAAAATTAGTGGAATTTCGACGCACAACTGGCAACACAGTGATGCACAAGTACACTGTATTTATTATTATTTGAGAAAAACTTGCGTAGGAACGAACTTAAATCCTGAGTGTTACAAACCACCAATAAGAAAGAGAAAAAATATTAAATTTATTTAAAATTTAATTTATTTTTAATTTGGATTCATGGATGATTGTGATTATGGAGAAGAGAGAATATTATTTTTTTATTTTTTAATTAATTAAAAAAATATGACTGATTGTTTCTAAAACTAAGTGTTAGGTTTGTGTCTACTTAAGTTTTTTCCTTATTATTTTACTATATTTATTTTTAATTAAACATATTTATAAAAGCTGATCATTGACTTTGTACAAATATCTAGAAAGACATTACATAATTAATCTCATTGACTTCACATGTGTGTTTTTTGACATGCGTATTCATAATTTTACTTTTATATACTTATTTCATTAGAAATACATAGTATTTATATAATTTAAGTACAGTTTAATAGGTATCTATTGAAATTGTAAAATAATTTTACACTATTATTCAATAAAAATTCGTCAATCTACCATGTCATTCGATAAATTTAAAATGTGCCTATTCCATTTTCTCATTCAAATATCAAATGTATGAATATGTATACCAAATGACTCATAAAACTGAGACTAGTTCTTACATAAGGCCAAACACAAGATATATCCTAAAGCTGCAACAACTATTAATAGTACCATAAGATTATTAGAAATAGAAATAATTTATATTTTAATTAATATTCACAAATTTGGTGACCAAGTTTGTTAGAGGGTATTTTAGTATTTTATTATTGCTTTTGTAGTCCTAGTTTTTAGCTTATAAATAGACTAATGGTAGTGAATATTTTTTGTAATCCTTTTGTAATCCTTGTAGCCGTCATTCTCATTAATATATTCTCTTCTTTTCATCATTATTATTTCACCTTGTACACCAACAAAGATATACTAATAACCATTACAACACTTCATTTTAACCTTTATTCAACATCACAAATCTCACTTATTCAGACACAACAAACTAGTCCTCAATCCACTTTTAAAATGATCTTAAGCAGGATTGGAATTTTAAACATGGTTTTGTGATAGTTTTTCTGCCACCAAGAAATAGAAATGTCCCATTGCTCCAGTACGCATCATGCTGTTGTTGTAGATAGTTGTTAATGTTATATTTTCACCATCAAATAACTTGACAGAACCTGGTTTAGGGTAACAAGCTGACATTTCTACAAGATACCCTTTCTCATTTCCTGCTTCCTTTCCAGTTCCATATTTTGGGTATGAATTGCATATAACCCTCCCATCCTAACAATAATACGCCACAACCAAAATTTTAGAAAAAATAATATACCCGAACAATGTTTTAAAAATCAGACCAGACCTCTTGCCATTAATATAGCACAATAGCCGATTTTTTATTAAACTGGTTGGTTCGGTTCGGTTTTTAAAACACTTGTTAAAAATATGATCAAAGTAGTATTGTTCAAGTCATATTCATTTACTGTGAAACTCTTAACATCGTGTAACCTAAAAAATATTATTCAAATGTAAAAAATCATTGTAATATATACCTGGCCATTTAGAGTTGAACTAATTGCACCTATATGTTGATGACCAACACTGTAGATGATATAGCCACCTTTTTTTATAGGAACACTTGCTCTCTTAACATCAACACAACTATGGCCTTTGCTGCAAGCTTCAACTAGATATTCCATCTATATATACATACAAAATATTATCACTTACTCAAACCTAAAAAAAAAAATTCATATATACAAATTTGAGATTCAATGCCACTTACCTTGCAACTATGCTCTATGCTCATTCCATTAGTTTCATATGATCTTTTCCAGCTATCAGTAACATCAAGTATATAAATCTTCACAGGCACCACAAAATCATCCCAATCAACCCACATAATTGTGTATTTTAAGTATAAGACATGTTTTGGACCCAAAAAATAACCTTTCTTCATTCTACATTGACCATTATCAGGACAACATCCTAAACCTCCTTTATAGTTTGGATCCAGAGGCTTTCCATCAATAGCATTTATTGTAACATTATACAAATCACATTTACACTCAATGCACCCCATTCTATCTTCTACACCCCTTGTATCAATTGCATGAACATTCGTCATCCATTTTTCCTCATACCCTTCGGGAATTTCTTCTGGATTACCGGTTTCTACTCCATAAGGGTCAGGAATATATGTTTTTGCGCCTCTTGATTCAGCTCCAAGACCATAGTATTGTCCTAGAATATCATCTTGACATAATCCACTATTTCTTACCATGATAATATTATCTACTTGGTAATTGTTTGGTACATTCTTAGGTTGATGGTATTTTTGAAAAACCCAATGGTGAAGATATGTTTCTTGGAGAGGAACTGAATTTCCCGATTCATCAACTAGTTCGGCATTAAAACTTTTGAGTGCAATGTGACCTCTTGGAAAATCGACATCATAATATATTTTGTTTGAAATAAATCCCGGACTTAATTCGATTTTAGGTGAATAAAAAACGGTCGTTTTGACGCTGTTTTTATTATTTTCAGAAATCGCTGATGAACACAGTGTGCTTAACATCAACACTAGTATTAGTATTGCTGATGAAAGCATCCAATCTCGAGACATTAACTTCATGTTGATCTGAAATTAGTAGAAATAATAATTAATTAAAAGTAATTAATTAAGAAGACTAGAATTAAATTTAAAGAAGACATTATGTTAACCATAACCAATAACAAAGTTTTCTATATACATTGGTTTGAAGATGAAGAAACATACCTTAACTTACTTGTAAGAGAAATGCGCGAGTGTAATTAATAGTAAGATTATCAACTACTAAATAAATTATAGAATGTTTAGCTTGAAATACGTATTTATATAGAAAATAATGGGGTAAGTGCATTTTGAGATGCTCTAAAGAAATGGCATGGCGTTTACTAAATATGGATAATAATTTTTTAGTGTGTTTGAAGTTTCAATGCTTTAATCCAATGCATGGCGTGAATCACACAAGAAAGTAAATGCAAAAATATTATTACTTTTATTTTTGTGTATTGATTATTCTTTTTTGATAAACAAGTAACAATAACATTCTTTTTTGATGCATGGATCATGGCCTTCTTCGATTTCTTAACGTCCAACGCTATGCCTCAAGAAGTTTAAATCCAACCAATCAATATTTTAAAGTGTGGGTGAAATAATTTTCATACAAACTATAAATTTATTATACACATTATATTCTTTATTTTTTGGTTTTTATATGCAATCTCTCTATTTTTTTAACAATTTTTTTTAAGAAAATATTTTTTTTTCTTTCAAAAAATTAAAAAAAAAATTTAAATAAAAAAAAAAATATTTTTTCCAAAAATTTTAAAAAACTATTTTTTATTTTTGAACATAATTTTTTTTTCTTAAAAAAATTATTGGAAAAATAAATTTTAAAATTAAATTAAATCACAACTAATTATAAAATTGGTTATGGATATAACCGGTTAATAACTGGCTTATAATCATTTTACAAAAGTGAAAACCGATTATGACAATTGGTTTTAATAACCGGTTATGACATATGGATTATTTATGGTTATGGATTGATTATAAAAATTAACCGTCCATGAGTATCCCTAGTTGTGCTCTTTTGGAGTGTAAAGAATGATCTACCCTTTCTCATGCACGAGAGATGTATTTATAGAGGTCTCTAGGTCTATGGTTCTCTTGGGAAGAGTCACCGCCCAATAAATTAATGGTGGATCAATGAATCCTTATTTTCCAGGAAGTCATGGGTTAGTTATTAACTCTGACTTCTCTCTACCCTCAGAAAAGTCTTATCACACGTTTTCCACTATCATGCGATAGAAAAGTCGTGAAGGGGGCGATACCTCCCTTTGGTTGACATTTCTATGTCGCCTCTTATGGGGCGGTCAAAAGATATCGCTCTAAGCGATGCCCTTTACAATTATAACACTACATAGTCCCTTAAGCATGCAGTATTTGATAAAAGGCGAAGTGTTTTAAGATCGCAACTCTGGGGAAGTATCTTGAGAACCTGCATTTCCTAAAGTCAAGCTTAAGTTATCTTGGGAAATCCAAATTTTTCAGTCATAGTTATGTGTAACCCGGCCGAAGAGACATTAAGTCCCTCGGATATAATAATGAGTTAACCACTCGTGCAATACTTCTATCGGACCCTCAGGCAAGACTTGTGCTCAAGTCTTTTAAGTTGGGTATCTGTCACGCCTCACAGGCATGATTCTTGAGTCTCGTTTAACCCGAGGAAACACTAAGTCCCTAAAGTGAGAGTATGTTTATCTTGGAGAATTTATCTTCCTCAGGAAAAGTTGTATATAGTCCGGCTGAAGAAACTATAACTCCCTCAGGCGAGGCGTTCGACCTATTTGGGGAGGGACTTCCACTGAGCCTTCAAGAAAGGCTTGTGATCATGTCTCTTAGGTTTGATATTTGTCGCGCCTCTTAGGCGTGATTATTGAGTCTTGTCCCGCCCAAGGAGACATTAAGTCCCTCAGACAAGGATTTAGTTATCCTAGAGAATCTAAGTCCTCTAGGCAGAATTATATATAATCCGCTTGATGAGACTATAAGTCCCTCGGGCAAGGCGTTCGAACTACTTGGGTGGGATTTCCATCAATCCCTCGGAAAAAACTTGTGATCAAGTCTCTTAGGTTGGATATCTATCACACCTCTTAGGCGTGATTATTAAGTCTCATTTAGTCAGATGTGACATTAATTCCCTCAGGCGAAATTATAGTTATCTCGGGGAATCTAAGTCCCTCATGAAGAATTGTATATAGTCTGACTGAAGAGACTATAAGTCCCTCAGGCAATGAGCCATATAACTTATTTGTATTTCCCAATAGGGCGGCAAAGATATTCACCATAAAGTCCAGCCTAAGAAATGTTGGCCTAAGGGGCGGAAATGATCTTTGTTATGAAGTCTATCAGATACTTGTTGCCTCAAGGGGCAGTAAAGACCTTCGCTATGAATTTCAGTAGATACTTGTTGCCTCAAGGGGCGGCAAAGACCTTTATTATGAAGTCCAACAGATACTTGTTACCTCAAGGGGCGAAAAAAACCTTTGTTATGAAGTCCATTAGATACATGTTGCTTTAAGAGGCGGCAAAGACCTTCGTTATGAATTCCAGCAAATAAAATTTTCAGGAAAGAACATCCTTATCAGAAACAAATCACTTAATAATTATTCAGCAGTACATAGACATAATGTTTAATAGAGAATTACAAATAATTATAACTGTAATAATATCTAAGGTGAAGAGCGTTATAAGTTCTGGGGAAAAGTGGCCCTTCTAGTTCCTACAACTTGTATGCTCCGTGGAGGAGCTTCTAATATATGTGGTATGGTATTTCTCAGTTAGATTGCAGATTTCACTATTGTGCGAGCATAACTACTTCCTTCAACACCGAGTCACCCTCATTCATCTCCCTCAGTTTGACTCTGGAGTTATATCTTCTTGTGGCCATGTGTTTGGCGATGAACTCTCGGACATGGGCAACTTCTATCACTTCGTCGATCAGGTCTGCTGCACATTTTAAGCCTATCTCTTTTGTAACACCCTAAAACCCCCAACTCTTAATTTAAATAATAAAATCATCATTTTAGGATGCTACTCAATCATAACATGCATACTATTCAATTAACTTCAAAACTAGCTACAGAATTCAATATAATTAACATAAACTTCAACTGTCTCATCAAATTGAAACACTTAATGAAATTAATATAATCCAATGATTAACTCAAAACAAATAAACGCCTTGTTCCCCGATCTTACAGATCAGAGCATTAAACTAACTAAATAGCGACAAATTATAAAATAAAACAAAGAAAAGCTTTAAGGCCATCTTCCAACTCACAACATCACTTACTCTTCCTGAGTATTTGTACAATAACATACAAGGAAATACAAAACAAACAAGAAAGGGGTGAGAATACGCTTAAGTATATTAACAGTGTAAAATAATGCAAGGCTAACTTAAAATCACACAATCAACAATACGTATTCGATTTACACAACAACACAACAATCAACTCACGTAGTCTTTATGTATGCAATGTAACTCATAACTTGACTCTATACATGTGGTACCAATTTGGACGTCAGACGTTTATTATTGAACTCGTCCACTCAGTAATGGCTCCTCATTCGAATCAAATCCCCACTTCTAAACCTCGGGTCCCTATTTCTGAACATTGGACGATCATTGGTCCCCACTTCTGAACCCTCGACTCGCCTCTTTCAACACACTAACAAAAAATGATGCATGAAATACAAGTAATGCAACAACAACAACAACACTTATGATTCCTCTTCTAACCATAAACAACATGCAATGCAACATTCACAGTAGTCCCCACTTCTAAACTACCCACCTTAACACAATCAATTATAATCATGTTCACAACACATAATTATATTCACAATATTGCACACGTAAAAATAATCATAATTCACCACTTATAATTATGGAATTAAATCAATTATAAATTAATTCATGGTAATACTTTATTCCACAATCAATCTCAAGAAAACACATCAAATATCAGCTAAACATCAGCTGCACACAAAAACAACATATACTTATAACTCATCATATAATATACACACATTTCAACAACATATACTCGTACATCGAATAAAATATTCACATAATACTTAAGGAATATCAATTCTATTCACCACGTCACCAACCATGACAAAACAGTAACAAACAGTCGTTGGAATCTGAGACAACTGATGATTCGAGTCAAAAACAACAACTATGTACTATCATGCTCACTAAGAGCAACTTTTGTGGGCTAGGCGCGGGCTCGCTAGGAACAACTTTTGTGGTCTAAGCACGGGCTTGCTAAACACATCTTTTATGGGCTAAGCACGGACGCCCAGAACAACAAAAACTAGAAACATGAATTCCACCATTAGAGCCTCGTCAGATCTCCTATTTTGACCCCTAACCACCCAAATCGACTAAAAAACAACATATACATGTTATACCATAATTAAAACATAACATATGCACTGATTAACATTCAAATTCATCAATTAATCATGAATCTAAGGTTATGTTCATGAGATAAAAAATACATCAATGGCAACAACAACATTCATATTCATATCAATACAAGATGTATAATTTTCAGTAATACACAAAGCATGAAATTACACATCAATCACAACAATTATCATATAACATTCATACTTTTCCATCAAAACTCTTAAACATCATCAATGGTGAAAAGGTGTGAAAAACCTAGAGGAGTGTGAGGAACCCTGTCTACCCTTCATGCAACACACCTATATTAGAGTAGTCCCCCTACCTGAATTTCGAGAAACTCCTCAAGCTTTAGCTATGGTGTTCTTCCCCTTCAAGAGTTTCCTAGGTTTGCCTCTTTTCCACTTTTTAATTATCACACTTTCACCCCTCAATTATTGTGCACTCTCTCCTTACTACTCAAACTTTATCAAAATTCTAATTTCTACCTTCAATCTCATTATCTCCCTTATTTTATTATTATTTAATTATTATCCTATTATTTAAATAAAATAAAACTCTATTAAATTCCAACAACCCCCAACAAATGTCAAATAATCACATAATACATGTTATCTCCGATATAAATAATTAAAAGCATTTTAAATCACTTAAACAATTAAATAAAAGTAATAAAAATTTAATTAAATTAATTAATTGAATTCACAATGTTATAGTTCGCCTATTCATTGAACTGTGATCGTCGCCAGAAGGGCGTGTCAATCTCCACAGGTAGCATGGCGCCCCCTCCTTAGACCATGCAAAACAGGGTTTCCTTGGTGGTGGAATACAGAGTGGTGTGGTATGACCATGATATCGCGGGGAGTAGCTCCGCCCATAAGCCCTTGGCATTGTTAAGCTTCTTCTTTAGCCCCTTCAAATTACTTTGTTGACTGACTCGGCTTGAGCGTTGGATTCAGGGTGTACCACAGACATAATTTTTTGTACTCTCAAGTCTTTATAGAAGTCGGTTACCATAGCACTGGCGAACTGGGTTCCATTGTCAGAGACAATGGCTATAGGAAGTATGTACCTGCACATAATCCTCTGCCTTTAGAAATGGTGCACTCTATCCACCGTGACTTTGGCGGCAGTTTTTGCTTCTATCAATTTGGTGAAGTAGTTGACCCCTACTATAAGGAATTTCAGTTGGTTGGACACCAAGGGGAATGGGCCAAGAATCTTCATGCCCCATTAGTAGAAAGGCCAGGGTGAATTCATCGAGTGAATGAGTTATAATGAGGCATGGTGAAGGTCAACAAGTCTTTGCCATTGATCGCACTTCTTGACAAAGGCGATGTTATATTTCATTAGGGTATGCCAATAATACCCCATCATTAACAACTTGTGTGTGACGTATTTCCCGCCAATATGGTTGTTGCAGACGCCCTTGTGTACCTCTGTAAGAACCAGGGTGGTTTCATGCTCGCTTAAACATAGTAGTATGAGCAAGACTCTACCCATTTGTTATTCATATGGGATTGACCCTTTGGATTTGCTAAAATTTAGAAAAATAACAACTTGGAGAAGTGTCCAAATGTTCAAGATTGGTATAGCTTGCTCAAGGTGTATGAAGCTGGAAAATGGTCACATGTTAGACGTGATGTTCCAGCATGTTAGTACGACATCTGAGCCTTGTATAACAGGCACCATAATGCTGCATTTTGGAGTGTTTTCTACAGAAGATTTGTTAAAGATTTTATTATTATTGATTTAATAATATGATTAGATGATTTTCTTGACAACTGGATAAAGTTTAATTCTGATTTAAATGAGATATATATTTGAATTTGAATTAAAAACAAATCATATCTTGTTGGAGATATTCAAGGAAAAAATCAAATATCCAACAGATACCGCATTAAATCTGGATGAATTCAAAGATATTATCCAAGAAGAAAAGCCCCGAGCTATTTGTTATATAAGGATATCAAAACTTGCATTGGAAGACAAGCACTTCCATTGAAGATCTTAGAGTGTCTAAGTTTTGTGTCGTGTATTCGTGCTAATTCCCGTAGTAGATTAGTGTTGAACCTTTATGTACACCTCTGTGTTTTAGTAACTTGGCATAGAAGGTTTGTCTAGTAGAGTTGTAATCAACATTGTTTATGTACACCTAAATGTTTCACTAACTTGGCATATAAGGTTTGTCTAGTTGAGTTATGATTTTCAACATTCTTTATCTTGTGAAAATTGAAGTTGATCACTAGGTGTCATACCCCAAATTTGTCCTACTTGTACATTACTGTCATCTGTACTTCCATCCACTAACCATTATTCAAAAAATCAAAAAAGGATATATGTTGTTCCTACTCAAGGTGTTGCTACGGTGAATCAGGCCTCAATTAGGGTTTATGCCTATTCAGGTCGTCTATGTGTGAGTCAGGTTAGCAGGTTGTGATAAGTGCAGATGTTTCATGGTTCATTTTTCAAGTAGGGTTTGGTGCAGTTGCAATGTAGTTCATATCACAAGTCATTATCTTTTAATTTCAAGGCATATTGTTGTTCATTTGGTTCATGGTGAAAGATTTAGTTTATCAGTATTCAAGTGGCAAAGATCAGATTGATTCCCTTTTGATTCAAGGCTTTAATTCATTCCAAGATTTTAGTCCGTTCAAGAAGAATTCAAAGATGTTTGGAATTTGATTTTAGCGTAATTTTTTAATTCAGTTTAAGCTTGATATCAACATGGAAATACAAGGTTCGATTGTCATATTTCGTCATGGTTTCAAACAAGTTCAAAATGGCAAGACGATACAAGCATGATTCAAGATATGGAAGGCGCATATGATATTTCTTAAGCCCGTCATCATTTACCAATTGTACAAAAATTTACACAAAAAGGCTCATAAAAGAAGCAAAGCCCATTGTCCATTTTTACTACAAACAAAGCCCATTACATTTTATTATTAAAAAAACTCTACAAAAATATAGGCCCATTACTTTTCCAATTGTCAGCCCATGACATTACAAAAATCCACAAAAATGCTCTTGATTCAAGGTATATGAGGCCCGTGGTCCACTTCCCATTACAACAAGATCACAAAAATGCCAAAGAAAAAACAACAAGCTCGTGAATGTGCAGCTTCTAAGTTGCCAAAAGAAAATCAACCTCAAGCCTTTCCAAAACAGCCACATCCAAGAGTACACAAACCATGGCCACGAATGCTGCATCTTCAGCTTTCACATGAAATTCCTTGCCACAAAATTACAAGCTAAGATAAAAAAAAAGCTAATAACAACAACTACAACCTATCACGCAAAAAACTAGACGCGAGCAAAAATAAGCCTCAGGTCAAAACCAAGTTGCAGCCACCACTTGATTTACGTAATACCCCACACAATGAAGCCTCACGCACCACCAACCGTAACCACACGTAAAGTCACAATGACATGTACCTGCAGATGCAACCCAAGTTCTGCAAAACCATCACACCACAAACAATTTGCAAGACATAATTGCCAGCCAAATTAAGTGAGATTTCAAGCCATTCAAACCAATTTCCAAAACGTACTTACAATTTTCACGCATCACACACTGCTACCACTATCCATTGTCCCACATCTTGCTATTACCAACCAATTTCCACAACATGAAACACAACGCACAATCACCATTCGCATCAGCCACAATGCAGCAACATGGTTTCAAATGCTACAGCCTCAACACACACCACGATACAATCAATTGTGACCCCACACTACATACGCACCACAACTTCTCAAAATGCAAAAACGTCACGCACCTGAAAACGCGGCAACAAATCCATTCGTACAACAAAACCACGTCACCACAAATAAAAATTGCAAAACGCTCAGAACGACACAAAACGGAAATAACTCAATCCCTCGCCTTTCTTCTATAAATAACAAACAATTTTCTTCATTTTTTCAAGCCCAGGTAGCCAACATCACCCTGTGAAATCCTCCCCTCAACCTTCATTTTCAACCCAAGCTCACGATTCACAACCGCACCCTTCCTTATCTTTCTCTCCGTAACAACAACTCTATAAACCTTTTCCAACTTTCTCAACCACCAAACAACTCACTCCAAAATGGTCTCAACCCAAAGTCATTTTTAACACGAATCAGAGAAAGATTAAGAGATGAAGAGAGAACTTTTTTTGAGATTTTTTTACACATATACCACCTTTTGAAATGAAAAATACTAAAATGCCACACTTTGAAAAAAAATACAAAAATACCACACTTTTAATTTGGGTTCGTCCTTCCAATGGACGACCCATTGAAGAAAAAATTGCGCATGAAAGGGTTCGGCCATCCATTGGCCGAACCATTGAACATCTTCTTTTTTTTTTTTTTAGTTTAAAATTGAGGTGGGCCCCACACTTACACAAAAAGTGGGCTGCATGGAAAATTGGTTCTTCATTGGCTCGGCCAATGGATGGCCGGACCCTTTCATGGGCAATTTTGTCTTCAATGGGTCGTCCATTGGAAGGACGAACCCAAACTAAAAGTGTGGCATTTTGGTATTTTTTTTTCAAAGTGTGGTATTTTGGTATTTTTCATTTCAAAAGATGGCGTATGGGTAAAAAAATCTTTTTTTGAACCAAATACAAACCCATAAACTTGATTGAAACCTGATCAAAGCCTGAAATGTGAAGCAGATCAAGAGAGATTGAGGAGACAAAATGGAGATTTGAACCGAGTGAAGCGATTGAAGGTGAGCGGACGCAGGAAATGATTTGAATCGTGCAAGGGGTAGCAAGCGTTTTGTCGCTGATGCTGTTTTTGTTCAAACTTTTTTTTTTTTTCAATTTATTTTTGAATAGGATAAAGCTGGCCCTGTTTTGCTTTTAAGAAGAAGAAAAGGAAATCGTGTTTGATATTCATGTTGAACTTGTTTTTTTTAAGGAAACTTATTGTGGTGTTGTGGGCTTAAAGCCCGTTTTAATTTCCGTTTCACCACCCTTTTTTATTTTGTAACCGTGTTTCTTTGCTTATGATTCCATATTCACACCTTCTTGTGTTTTTCAAGGCACTCTCCCTTTCTTTTTATCTTTTTATTTGTTTTCTTATTTTATTTATTCAAAAAAAATAGTAAGAAAAGAATTTTATCATATTTTTTGGTTCTAATTAATCATATCGATCCAATCCACTTTTATTAATATTTTATTTCTCATTTCGATTTTATTTCAATTTTCATTTCAATTTTTTGGTCGATGAAGTCTTGGATATCGTGAATGTCGATTGTTGAGGTTGTTAACCTTCATTATTTCAAATTTGTAGCGAATGATCATCGAGATCATTTTTTATACTTTGGGATAGTGATAGGTTACCTTCAATTAATCGATGAAAGTTTGTGATTAAGACGAGATCATTCTTCTTTTTTTCTTTTCGTGTGGCAGGATTCGTTGAGAATGATCTACATATCATTTCTCTATCGTGTTTTAACACAAACATCGTATTGAGTGGCCTCCCATAGCATGATCTTTGTCATAGATCGTGCTACGATTGCTTAGCGCTAAAGTGGACCTGATTCACCCGATTAATGATAATTAATGATTAACAATTAACCACTAACTTTAATTTATGTCCAATATACTCTTGCTTTATCTTTCTGTCAATATATCCTCGATTATATTCTTGTTCATATTATCACTGTTTATATTATCATATTGTTCATATTATCTTGTCTATTATTCATATCTTGTTCATATTATTCGAAAACACAAAAACATTATAAAACTAGCGAAACCCTAAAAGACTTTCAATTGGTGGAATGTTAGTTACTATCCCGAGCATTGGAGTATGGACCTTGTACAGAAATCCTATTAGAGGAGATTTTGTCTGAACTCTTGTTCGTGGCTTAGTTTAGGATACCTTGCACACACACGGCTTCCTCTTGGGCTACCTGACAATGATACCATTTATTTCTTGCAATCCCATGTACTTTACATGTACCCCGCTCCATTTTCGATGTACGCACTTTACTCGTTTTTCTTTGACTGTGATTTTGTTTACTATGAGCACCCCTATGGACTAGCATAGACTAAACCATTTTCAAACTAATTCTCGATTCGTCGTCGAGCCACTTTTCAAAACACACTTGTAAGTCGAGTGCCTTTTGCCTCGCCATCAACCTATTGCACACACTTGCACCTTTCGTCGTGGTTTCCTTACTAGGAGCACCCTTAGGGGCAAGGATCGATCCTCATCTCTTTCGCAAACCCTTGATTCAATGTCAAGTGGAATTTTCTTCAAACTTTTAAGTCGAGTGCCTTTTGCCTCGCCGTCAACCTCTTTTCATAACCAAACTGATTCAATCATTTCTCAAACCTTTCTCAATCAAACCACGAAAGAAGAAGGTTCTTGGAGTCTTGCATTCCTTGCATCTTCGAATGAATGGCTCTTGAGGCACACACTTTGGGTTGTCTTTCATTCAATTTTCGACTTTAAAACACTCAGCCTTTCTCAAAACCTTTCTAATCAACTCACGGAAGAACTTAATTCTTGGAGTCTCACATTCCTTGGGTTCTTGAATGACTGCTCTCGAGGCACGCCCATTGGGTTGTTTACCATTCAATCTTTTGTTTCTAAAACAAACCTAACAACTCGTAGTTCCACGAACTACGAATACATTGATTCTTCATTCTTATCCGAATGAAGATACGTAGGCACAAGGGCCCTAATCCTTGGCGTGCTACCTTTTCTTTTTTCACCATTTGCGTCTATCTTTTTCTTTTTCCATCATTTCGCGTCAACCTTTATGTTTTCGTCCAAACCTCCCTCGTTGTTGAACTACGAGTGCTCTGATTCCTCATTCTCATCCGAATGAGCATACGTAGGCACATGGGCCCCAATCCTTGGCGAGCACCCTAACCTAAAACCACTCATTTCCCTTTAGCATCGAATCTTTTTCCTTTACCTTTTTGCATTACTCGTTTATAAGAAAACAAACAAGTTTAGCTAACGTTCATTACAAATCGGACTAAGAGGTTCCCGTTGAGTACAATGGACATGAGAAGGTGCTAATACCTTCCCCTCACGTAATCGACTCCTGAACCCAGAATGTGGTTGCGATGACCATGTTCTTATCTCTTTAAAGGTTTTCTCGATATTTTCCTTTCCCTCTTTTGTGATAAATAAAGTTCGGTGGTGACTCTGTCCGAACCATTTCTTCCGCGCATTTTGCGCGAGGGTCGTATTATCGATGTTTTTTCGAGGTGCAACACTAGGGTTTAGTGGTTGTTTTCCCATGTCATTGGGATTGTGGCAAATAAGAAAGTTAGTAGGTTATCATATTTAGGGGTATGCTCTAAATAGAAAGTCATTGGGTAGTGAGGTAGAGGCATTGAACGATATAGGGTTTGTTGTTACTTGTAAGTCTAATTGTACTAAGCTACTAATAGTGAATTTCCTTTCTTGGGTTATAGAATCACCCCCCCCCATACGTAGGTGTAGATTCACCGAACTGGGTAAACAATTTAAATGTGTTCTTTATTGCTTTTATGCACCATCATCTATTACTAGTTAGTGTTTAGTTTCTGGTGTATCTTGTCGCACCCGTTGCTGGAGGATTGTATTCGACATCTATCCCCTGAGGAATACAATTTCACCATTTTATATAGTTTTCCAGAGAGCATGGTCTACTTAGCAGCTTGTTTCCATATCCTTCTTGCATCTCCCTTATCTAGTGGAAGTTCACCAGTCTGTAGATAACGTAGTATGGGTTACATCCAGGTAGATTTTGGGATGACTTATAGAGAGCATACCTCATTTACCTCTAGGCTTGGAGAGGTGAGGGTCTCCTGGATAACGGTTTGTTGAATCTCGTTATTTTTAAGGTGGCTAGCTTAGACAGAAGATTTGCTCTAAATTTTTATTCGTGGAAGATGTGTTTTTTTAAAGGAGGAGAAGCGAGAGGATATAAACGTACCTTTTGCAGGTATCTTATTAGCTTAGGCTTCTTTGTTAGACGAGGGAAACTGATCTAGAGGGGGTGAATATATCACCAATTAAAAATCAGAATTTTAAAATTGAGTTTTAAAAATATTTTCACTGGTTTTGCGAAAGAGATTACGGATATAAAACTCGTCTATCCGAACCTGTTACCGAAAGGACCAGATATGCGTCTAAACCGTAATGTGATAAGTTTAATACGATGCCAAGATGAGAATTAGAATCGATGTGATTTTCTAAAGCATGCTTGAACATTATAACACTTTGTTAAGTTGTTTCCAAAGATATAAGATGACAAAATTGACTTAAGCAATTTGTCAAACACTTGGTGTGCATTGATCACCAACCAGAACTTGGTATGCATTGTTATTCTCTTCACAAAAATAGTTTGAAAAAAATTCAACACTTAGAGAGAGAGAGAGAGAGCGAGATAAGATTTGTTTAGGCAGTTCCCCAATCGACCTCGCTATGGGTACGTCTTCCACCAATTCCAAACGGGAATTGAGATAGTTTTTATAACATTTTGCAAAATGTTATACAAGAAAAGAAATAGCAATGCAAACCCTCAAATTTAGTATTTGATGTCGACCCTATCTACTTCTCTCCCCTTGATCTTAAGCAAGATTAAGTGACCCAAGAACTCCGATTTATCCTCCGGTTACCGCTATTCCCTTGATAGACACCACCGTTCTCCAAGGCTTTCATTCGACTGAATCCAATCGTAAGCTTCTTGTCAAAAACCTCTAAATCAATCCTGATTTTGGAGGAAAAAACACCAATTGGTTTTATCAATGAAACCCCCAAAGATTCTCAACCCAATTAAGATTTCACAAGCCCTAACTTGGACGTTATCACTCTCAATCTAGATCACTCAACAAGATTGATTATGTGTAATTTTTTAATGTATGCAAAGAAGAAGAATGAAGATGAAGATAAATCTTTGTATATTTTTGGGTTTCAATACTTTGAATTGAGATGCATGAATGTATTTATATGTGTGTGAGAAAGAAGAAATATAATAAAAAATTCATGTAAAGAATTACAAAGTTTTTTCAACAAAAGAAGCTATGGGTCGACCTATAGAAATTCATGCATCGATGCATGAAGGCCGGAGATATATGATTTGTGAAAACATGACTCATGCATCGACCTATGAAGCCATGCATCGACTCCTAGAAGAAAAATTTCTTTTATGCGTCGACATGTAACATGGGTGCATCGACCTATGAAGCCATGTGTTGACCTGTAACATGGGTGCGTCGACCTATACTGTCCAGAGAGGTTTGTTTAAAAATCGAGTCTTCATGCATCGACCTATAGCAGCCATGCATCAACGCACGCGGAGTGAAATTAATTTCCCACATTTTTGGTGCAATATGGGTGCCAATAAAAAACCAGGGGGTTGTTACGGGTGCCCGTGATGCGTATTACGGCCCGAAACAGCATGAAGATAATGGAATCCTTTTAAAAATGCGCATGCCAAATTCCTGGGACCTGTTATGGGTGCCCGTAATCCGTATTACGGCTCGTAACAAGAGGGATTATTTTCACTCTTTTGTTTCCTTTCTCGGCTCGATTTGTTACCGTTTGGGATTTCCAACATTTTGCTGATTTGATGGATATGATATTATGAGGGCATTGATTGAACATTATTCCTTGGTTTTGTTTTTTTCTTAATGCTATAAAACTCATAGGTAGTAGGAGTTTTTTGGGCATTAAGTTTTTACCATACAATTATTTTCTTCTGCAAATTTTGACTATTTTGTAAAAGTCTCCTTGGAGGATTTGGATCAAGATTTCATTTATTGCAAGTACTATTATTATTCAGGTTATTTCGATTATTTCTCTATTTTTCTTATTATTGTTATTATTATAATGGCTATTGATCGTAAAGTTGCTTTGTTTGTGTTGTTTCTCACTGTGAATGAGTAGTTCCGTAGGGATTAAGGGTCATGAGACCTAACTCATGACTATCTATATGGTCATTCTTATATGTTACAAGGATTCGAACGTTTTTATTTCTAAAATCTGAATTTTTATTTAACTTTTGTTACGAAAGTAAAAAAAAGGTTCTTATGTATTGATAATGTTCCGAAAGGACTTGTATCAATACCCGAAAATGAATTTTTGAACAACTTAATCTGATGATGCGAAAGTACTCGGATAAAGCTGAGAATTATTTCATCGTAATAAAGAGTTTTTGATAAATAACTTCGAATAAGCGAAAGCTGACGAATTATGTATCGAAAATAAGATAACACGCTGGCGAAAGCAGGTGTCATCTATAAAATCTATTTTTCTATAATTCGCGCGAGAATCCTTGTAGTATGACTAATTTTACCATATAGAGATGTTAGAGTAAGGGATTATAACCCTAAATCTTGTTTGTTTTGATTAATTTCTAAGTTTCTCTTAATTAAGTTGTTTTCTAAAAGTGCTTTTTCAAATAAGCTGTTTTGACTTAAGTGTTTTTTCACTTAAGTTTGTATGTTTCCAACCATTCGATTGCTCTAGCTTTACATCAATAAAATAGAAACCAGTAATTAACCATTGGTCCTTATGGATACGATAACTATTTACTACTCTGACACGTGGCATACGCTTGCGGCTTGTCAGTTTTCATTTGATGCTTGGTTATTTCTCTGCTTATTGTTGTTTTTTTGCTTAAATCCAAATGACGGGATAGCTTGGTATCTTGGTTAGGTCTTTTCTTCCTTGGTTTTTATTTTATGCTTTAAGGTAGTCTCTTAATCTTCTCCCCTTCTTCAATTTACAAAATCTTCTCCCTTTTTCAAAATCTTCTTGTTTTTAAACTTAAACCTCTTTCAAAATAAGCCTTGAATTCGTCAAGTGATTTTCAAACTCTTTTTCTTGAATAAAGTGTTAATCAATCTTAAGCATGTCAAGACCATTTTCAAAAGACTTAAAAAAATACTTAACTCATTCAAACCATTTTGTGTCTTTTGTACATTTTTCCTTTTAAACTTTTTCATAAGGTTTAGACATGATTCATTTTCATAGTTGAGATGTTATTCTCATATCTCCATAGTTATGTTTAGTGTAGATTCTTTTTCACTTGAGAGAGCTAGTGGCATACTTGTTGACTTTAATCCAAGTTGGAGCCCTTCTCAATAGTGATGCAAAGGTCCATTTTCATACACTTGTGGATGACTAGTTGAGTATTCTCCTTAAAATTATAACTTGTCTTCCAATTTAAAATTAATCAAAACAAATATCTTTGTTATTTTTACCACGAACTACAAGGTTTTGATCCTCCATTGCACTTTGTGGGTACGTAGGCACGAGGCTCAGGAAGTCTTGTCAAACACAAAAATCATAAAAATACTTCTTTTCTCATCTCCACCATCTCTTGCAAACAACCTTTTTTAAGCCAAGCGTAGATTTTCAAGAGGTTCATATAGAGTACTATAGATGTTTTTGGTTCTAACACCTTCCCATTGCATAACCAACCCCCTTACCCTTGTCTCTGTTTTTATTAGTTTTGTTTTAAAACTTCTTTGGGTTTTGTTCGTTATTTTCCACATTCCTTTGGAAAAATAAAAGTGCGGTGGCGATTCTTGCGCTCAAACAACTCTAAATTGTGTCACCAGACTCTGAAGACCAAGTTCTAATGAATTGAATCAAAACTCTGAAGACCAAGTTTCTGAAGATTCTCTCAACCAGACTCTTACTCTTATTTTATGCATGCTTCATCAACTCTCTATTAGAATCCCCCAGAATATTGAAGATAAGATCAAAAAGGTTTTACGTGCGAAAATAGTACACAGTATAAGATCAAATATTCCTTCCACTACACTAATTTTGTGGGCTAAGGATTGTACTATTGTACCATTTTGTCTCCCATTTTCACAGACCGTTATGCAAGGATACAATTGCATTTTAGTATTCCAATTCTAGCGTCCAACGTATCTCTTCATTGCCTATATAAAGAAGACTTGGAAGAATGGAATAATGCTACACTCTAAGAGATTATCATATACGTGAACAGTGCATTTTGTGAAATATTTTAGAGAAAAGAAACACACACACAAAGAAATTTTGTTCATACTTTTCATAGAATATATTTTGTGTGATATAATTGTAATTCATTTGTGTATTCTGCTTTCTTAGAAGTATTTCATAAACACACTTTGTATTTCAATCCTTGTGATTGTATTTCCTTGAGTGACTAGGGATCAATCAGAATTACTTAAGAAGACATTAACAGTTGGTCTTTGTGTTGTAATCAAGTTTGATTATAGTGGATTAAGTCCTTGTGATAAGGCAAAATCACCTTGGTGTGTGGACTGGAGGTAGCTTTGTTAATAGCGAACTATGATAAAAATAATTGTGTTCATTATTTTTGTTCTTAGCTTTCTGTTTGTATTTTTGGGTTGCAAAAGTTTTATTTCTTGAAACCCAATTCAACCCCCTTTCTTGTGTTTCCATTACCTTCATATAGCACTCTCGATTTGTTTGTTGGTCTCCCCGAATAGTACCGACCCACCCATCAGGAACCCAATATTTCATGGTCAGGTACTATGTGGACACGACTGCTCCCAGGAAGTTGATAGTTGGTCACCGCAAAATGATGTTGTAAGGTGATAAGGTGTCTATAATGAGGTAGCTGATGTCAAATCCCTTGGCATTTGTCCCCTCTCCAGATGTGATTTCCATGTTTATATGCCCCACTATTTGTACATGTTCATGGTATAACCCCGTCAAATAACTACAGAACATTTTTATGTCACTTAGGTTGAATTACAATTTATGAAAGGCATCCCAAAATAGGACGTCGGCAGAGCTACCAGGTCTATTAGAATGCATTTAATGTCTCAGTTTCCCTATTACACAGTGATGACTAGAGGATCATCATCGTGAGGGTTGATATCAAGGGCATCCTCTTTGGAAAAGATGATATCAACCCATGTTTTCCCTTAAGAGTTTCTGAGGAAGCCAGGGTATATTAAGTTTGTCGTAAACACCTACCTTGCATATTTCCTCCGAGAAGATCTAGAGTTACCTCCACCGGAAAAACCTTCAACGATGGTGTTTATATTATAGGTTGCAGTTTTTTCGATCATTTTCAATGGGTACACTGAGGGAATTAGAGTAGGAATGTGGCCCATGTTAGTTTTACTGGGCCATATGGTCAGCGCCATTGTATTTGTCAAAAAGTACAGGTGTGCATGTTCCCTCTGAAAGGGAAAGGAGACTCACAAGCCTTGGTAGGTTTTGTAACATCATATGGTGGTTAATGTTTGGCTACGACAATGAGAAGCCTTGTGCGGTGGTTTTTTTAGGTAGTTTAGGAGTCTTTCTCAGATGAGGTGAGAGGCTCTGCAGATGCTCGGTGACGCTTAGGAGCAAGCGTATGGTTATGGTCAGTCGTAGTGTTATGACTTTAATAAACATTGTGCTCTTTTGGGGAGTAAAGAGTGATCTCCCCTTTTTCCTACATGGGATATATATTTATGGAGACCTATAGGGCCTAGGGTTCTCTTGGAAAGAGTCACCACCCATTCAATCAATGATGGACTGTTGAATCCCTATTTTTTAGGAAGTCATGGGTTAGTTATTAACTTTGACTTCTCTCTACTCCTTAAACATCTTATATTATGTTTCCCACTACCGGACGATATGAAAGCCTCAGGGTTAGGCGATACCTCCCTTTGGGCGACATTCCTATGTCGCCTCTTATGGGGAGGTCTAAAGACATCGCCTTGAGCGAGGCCCTTTACAATTATAACACTATTATATATATATATATATATATATGTAAAGTGGTAAAAAAGTAGTGTGTGTGTGTGTGTGTGTTCTCCCAACAGGGGCAGGGAGACTCAGAGGCCTTTGTAGGCATATAACACGTTTGGATAGTGAGGGCTTGCTCACAGAGGCGAGAAGTCCTGTGCGGTGGTTTTTGAAGTTGTTTAAGGGATCGACTCACGTGAGGTGAGAGGCCCTATTGGTGGTCGGCGCTGCTAGGTTGCAGGCGGGAGGTTAGGCTAGTCGTGTATGTTATGATGGTAATAAGTGTGGTGCTCTTTGAGTTGTGGAAAGTGTGTATGACTTAGATTATATCTTTCCCCTTAAGGGATAATGTATTTATAAGGGGTCTCTAGAACCTAGGGTTTCCTTGGAAAAGGCCACCGCCCACTTAATCAAATGGTGGACAGTTAAATCCCTATTTCCAAAAGGGACGTGAGTCAGTAGCGACACGGACTTTCTATTTATCGAAGACGTGTCTTGCACCATGTTTTTTCCTCCACGGGCGAGGAAGAATTAAGGGTGAGGTGATACCTCCCTTGGGGCAACCTCATGTCGTCACCTTCTCCTAGGGGCGGTCATAGGGAATTGTCCTAGGCAAGGCCTTTTGCAAATATAACACTACATAGTCCCTTTGGCTCAGGACCTTCAATAGAAGGTGGAGTTTTTGTATCCTGTGACTAAAGGGGGGGTATTCTGAGAACTAGTGCTTCCCCTTGCGAGGTTTTAGTTGACTTAAGGAGTCCAGGCTCTTTTGGACACAATAACACGTAGCTTAGCTAGAGGGGCATTAAGTCCCTTAGGAAAGGTGCCTTAAACTTTCAGGAGGTGTAACACCCCAAAATTTTCTCTCATTCTCTTTAACCTTTTTGGCTTATGCTTCATTTCATTTGCATCTTCATTTCTGTATTGCATTGGTTCTAGACATGGGATCAAGTTTTCTTGACTTTCTTTAAGAGGGGGAGATGGTTCTCAAAGCAATGAGCAAGGAGATAGTCTCAACATCATGGCATTCTCAAGCTACAAGGGTTTCATATTCATCAAAGTATTTCAACAAGTCCACATAATCATCTGGTGATTAGGGTTTCATTGATTTCAAGAGATTCATCTGATCAAGCTCCTAGTAGCTCTGAGCTAGGGTTTTGTGCAAAGGCTACTTGTGATTGCTTTCTTCAGCTAATCAAGGTTCTATGGCTTAACATACATCTCAAAGGTTCTCTACATGTTTCATGGTTCATCACAAATCATTTCAGAAGGTTCCTAAGTGGATAGAGGAGGAATTGAATTCATCTGGTCAAAAAGTCAACTGATACCCTACAAAAATTAACTCTTGAGTTCTTGGGTCACATTTGGGCATTTCAAGTCATCATCCATGTTATTATGAGTTTTGATCAAGAGAAATCATAAAATCAGGAGAAGTTACTAAATTAGGGTTTTGAGAATTTTTCTAAGTATAGAAATTCAGCTTCGAGTGCATGTTTTCAAGACAATTATCTTGGTGATCCAAGCTTCATTTCACTTTTCCTCCAACATAAAAGTTGTTCCTCATTCTTCAAGCTTTCTTTTGATATTAAGAACTCTCTATTTGGATACATAGTTTTCAAGTTATGATGTCTCAAAGTTAGGGATTTTCAAGTTGTCAAATTTATAGGTCATGGATCAATGTCATAAAGCTAACTTCCAAGGCATTTTTCTCATAGTTCTAAGCCTCAATTCAATTTTCGTTCAACATGAGAATTGTTCTTCATGCTTCAAGCTTTCCATGCATACTAAGATCTCCTCAATCGGATGAAAACTCCTTAAGTTATGAAAGTCCAAAGTTGGTAGTTCTTGGATTCCAAAACACTTTTTGTAACTTAGAATTTTTTCTCAAGTCTTGGGCAGATTTTGGAACCAACTTCAAGTGAACTTTTCATTATCTTCCAAGCTTCATTTCACTTTGATTTTAACACAAGAAATGTTCCTTGATATACAAGTTTTCCTTTGATACAATTTCTCATCAAATGGATTATTCATCATGAAGTTACAATTGCCTAAAGTTGCATGTATGCACTTGATTTCAAGGCACTTCATGTCGTGGTTTCTTGGCACAACTTTTAGTTGATCATGCAGCATACTTTTCCTTCACATTACCACACATATCATCATCAATTTTATTTGCCTAATAGGACCAAACCAAGCCATATATCCCATGCACCCTCATGCTAACTTTTTTCCAAATAAAGAAAGAGAAGTTTGTACAACAACCTTGCCTAAAAAACCCTCATTTCATTCTTCTCCCACGTGTCATTCCTTACACATCCTTCATGGCTCTTTCCCATTCACAAAACAACCACAAATAACCACCCATGTGCTATATTCATGCACTCTCTTTCCACTCTCCAATTTCAAATTTTCAAACAAACTATAACAAACTTTCTTTCACTCCACACTATATAAGTCCTAAAACCCTAAACAAATCACTCACCACCTCATTTGGCAAAGTTTCAGATCTGAATAAGCTCTCTCTCTCTCTCTCTCACTCAAAACTTTCAAATTCAAGCCATGTGTTCTCTCAAAGTTTTCCATTGTTTCATTTCTTGATTCACATTATTTGAAGGTTGGTATAGCATTTAGAAAGGTTTCTGAAGTTGTTTAAACTTGGATCAAGAGGCAGTGGACCTTCTCTACTTGGTAACCCTCCTCAATCTTTTTCTCTCATGGTAGACATCATCTAAGCTTGTTATTGTTGTATTTGAGATGTTACATCAATGCATATCATGGTTGTGCTCTTGTTGTGTTGATTTGTGAAAGTTTTAGTTTGAGCATCAAATCTCCATGCCCTTATTTCATGATGATAGCGTGCTCTAAAGTAATTTTTGATGTCAGATTCATGATCTACGTGAAATTTCCTTGAGAATGGCATAAGGTTTTATTGTTTTGGTGATGTTTTGTTCTGCAACTCTGGCGAGACCACCAGAGAAGTCGATCGAAGCCCTAGATCCGGCGTCTGAGTTGTCTTGATGCATTGAAATTTTGAATGGTGATGTGGCGCCGATGTGGTCGTGAGTGGATGCACGCGTGGATTAGCGATCCTTTTTTCTTTTATTTTTATTTTATTTTTTAAAATCAGAAAATGGGGTAATTGATAGTGGAGTGGGCTTACACATTAGATGTTATTCACACCCCTGGTTTCTGGGCCCAACACGCATATCCACTACAACCTAGTTCATTTAGTTATTGCTGATGCACCCCCTCCATATTATTTCTCTTTTATTTTTTCTATTTTGTGTTATTTTCAATTTAATTTTATTTTTAATTGTTCCAACCCTTTTAAAAATATTAAAAATAGGTTTCTGATTAATTGATGTCTCAAGATATTTTTCACATTTTTTATTTTATTTTTCATTTAATTTTACTATTTTATTTTGAATTAAATTGTAAGGTGCTTTTACCTTTTTAGCCTTGAACTAGGGTTTGTGTTCTTGATGCTTTGTGCTTGCCTATTTGATTCAATCTCTTGGCCATGTTTTGATATATAATTGACGAATATTTGAGTGGTGTTTTGGTGCTTGTATGATAAATTTTTGAATGACTCTTATTTGGTTTTATTTGACCCTCGATAGATGCTCGATTAGTGACATACTTGAGCTTATTGATTTGATTTGAGAATTCATTTATGCAATTCTTTTTGGGATCTCTTTCATACTTGATCTTGATAGTTTTAACATGAGTAGAGCCTTAGATCCACATTTTTTTGATCATTTAACTATTTTTAATTATGGTTTCAATTTGGTGATGTGTTGAACATGATACTTGTGTGTTCTTGACCTAGTCTCTTGAGTTTGTTATCTTGTATGATCCCTTGATGCTTGGTGCTCTTGTGTGACTTAATTAGCTTGTTTGAGCTTCTGGACTTCATGTCTTAATGTCCATTGCATGATCATCTTGACTCTTTTTCTTCTCATGACTATTTGTTTCCTTTTGTGGATGACTTAGGTTGATGGATACCTAGTTTCTTGTTCATGCTTTGAATGTGATGCCTTTTGAATCCTTCTTGCTAACATCAGCTTGTTTTGAATTGAAATGATTGAGTGTACTTCTGACCTCCCATGTTTACATGCCCTAGTTTCATTGTGTGAATCATTTGTGGTTTGTTTTCATGAGATAATTGCAGATAAATGCTTAGCCATTGAAGTAGATTGTTGGATGCTCTTGTGATTCTTTCTTCATCTTTGAAATGAGTTGATCATGATATGATGTAGATTCTGACCTTTCTTGATTCCTACTTTGCTTGACCCCTTTTGTCTTTGCATGTTGATTAGTGATGTTTGATATGGCTTTTAGACATGTTTGCTTGTGTACTTCTATGATTGCCATTGTTTATCTTCTTAACTTTAATGTGTGAATACTTTGATCATGGTTTGTGATGATTGGAGTATGTGTGTTAATTGTTTTCTTTATCCATCTTTGATGTTTTGATTCATATGGTAAGCATGTATTGGTGTTGACTTTGATGTTTGACACTTGAGAATTTATGGTTGGTTCTTCTTACCTTGTGTTGCTTTGACATTTTTCTTCTCTTCATCTCCTTTCTTCTCCTTTGAGTTTTGAACTTCTTGGTGTTGTTTATGATTGAGTTGTATGATGTTTACTTGTGTTAGTTCACATACTCCCTTAAGGCTCATAGTCCAACTTAATTTTTGATTAAGCTTGGAGTAGGATAGACATTAGGCTCTCAATCCTTTGCATGACAACATTAGGTTAGTCCATTCTTAACCTCAACCTTAGGTCCATCTTTCTTTGATAACATTAGGTAGACTTCCCTTTTCTCATCCTCAACTATAGGACCATCTGGCATGACAACATCTAGGTGAGTTTCCCTTAGATTTTTCTTTGCCCTTTGAGTCTTTCTCTTTTCTATCCCAAATCATATCAAAACACTTAATAAATATGATGTGTATGGTGCGTCATGAGCCTTAAGCACATAGGAAAAGATGAGCGGATGCATTTCTAACCTCATCTTAGGGTACTTTGTGTGCGAGAAGTTTGGATCGTTAGCGCGAATTATTCGATCCTATGTCATAGACTTTAGTGCAATGTGCATCTCAAATAAAGTCAATTCACTTCTTTTAAAACTATTAAACAAACTGCAAATCATTTTGTCCTTCGGGATTTTCTGTCAAACCTTTTCAGAGAGGGCGTGTTACTTGCGTTCTACCGCAAACAGGCATCTACCCTAACTACTAGAATGCGAACTTAGCATTGCTCATAAAAGATACGTAACAATTGGTAGGCCGAACTACAAATGCTCTGATTTCTTCATTCTCGTCTGAATGAAGATACATAGGCATAAGATGGCGAAGACTTGGCGAGCAACCTTCCCCCATCAACCCGTAGTCCTCTGAACTACATTGACTTTGACTTTTCCATTGCACGAGGGAATACGTAGGCATAGGAAGGCGAAGTCCTATCGAGTCTCCTTTTGTTTTTTCCCTTTTCGTTCCCTTAGCAAGTATGCTTTAGACAAACACACCCTTTGATTAGAACAAAAAGAGTGG
Source organism: Lathyrus tuberosus (assembly GCA_022829125.1). NCBI lineage: Eukaryota > Viridiplantae > Streptophyta > Magnoliopsida > Fabales > Fabaceae > Lathyrus > Lathyrus tuberosus. Next base: position 2,039,700 of record JALAZF010000396.1, on the reverse strand, counting down.
ATCCCGTTGCGTACAACAGACATAAGGGTGCTAACACCTTCCTTTCGCGTAAACGACTCTCGAACCCAAAATTTAGTTGCGAGACCATGTTCTTTTCCTTTTTGAGGTTTCTTAGATCATTTCCTTTCCTCCGTCTGGATAAATAACGTTCGGTGGCGACTCTGTTTTTCCGCCGGTTGTTTTTCGCGTTGCGACATGAGGGACTTTCATCGAGCCTTCTAGCAAGATTGAAAATTAAGTCTCTGGGGCTTGACATTGTTCGCGCTTAAGAGTGGTTTATTGGAAGTGATCCAGCCCGAGGAGATGTTCTGTCCCTCAGGGGAGATTCTGATTAGCTTAAGGAATCTAAGTTCCTTATACACTGTAATGCATATCCCCGATTATGAGACATTGAGTCCCTCATGCGATGTGTTTAACCTTTCAGGAGGGACCTCCATCGAGCCCTCTAGCAAGACTGAAATTCAGTCTCTGGGGCTTGAATTAGGTCGCGCCTCTTAGGCGTGATTTATTTGAAATAATCTTGCCCGAGGAGACGCTAAGTCCCTTGGGCGAGAGTTTGATTAGTTTGAGGATTCTAAGTTCTTCATAGCTATAATGCATAGCTCGACTAATGAGACATTGAGTCCCTCAAGCGAGGCATTTAAACTTTCAGATAGGACCTCCATTAAGCCCTCTAGCAAGACTGAAATCTAGTCTTTGGGGCTTGACATGGTTCGTGCCTCTTAGGTGTGTATGTTTTGGTCAAGTAAGCATAGCCCCGAATGATTGTAAGGATCCTCTAATGAAGGTCATGCTATGTGTATTGCCTCGAGGGGGGAATGGATCTTTATCATGAAGTCCAACTATGTGTATTGCCTCGAGGGGCGGCAAGGATCTTCTTCATGAAATCCAGCTATGCGTATTTCCTCGAGGTGTGGCAAGGAACTTTGTCTTGAAGTCTAGCTATGTGTATTGCCTCGAGGAGTGAGAAGTATTTTCGTTATGAAGTCCAACTATGTGTATTTCCTCGAAAGGCGACAAGGATCTTCGTCATGAATTCCAGCTATGTTTATTGCCTCGAGAGGCATAAATGATCTTTGTCATGAATTCTAGCTATATGCATTGCCTCGAGGGGCGGCAATGATCTTTGTCATGAAGTCCAAATATGTTTATTGCTTCGAGGGGCAACAAGGATCTTTGTCATGAAGTCCAGATATGTGTATTTTCTCAATAGGCGGGAAGGATCTTTGTCATGAACTCCAGTTATGTGTATTGCCTTGATGGGTGGTAAGGATCTTTGTCATGAAGTTCAGCTAGATTTATTGCCTTAAGGGGCGGCAAGGATCTTCTTCATGAAGTCCAACTATGTGTATTTCCTCGAGGGGCGACAATGAACTTTTTCATGAAGTCCAACTATGTGTATTGCCTCGAGGGGCAACAGGGATCTTCTTCATGAAGTCCAACTATGTGCATTGCCTTAAGGGGAAATAATGATCTTCGTCAAGAAGTTCATCTACGTGTATTACCTCGAGGGGAGGCAAGGATCTTCGTCATGAAGTCTAGTTATGTGTATTGCCTCGAGGGGAGGTAAGGACCTTTGTTATGAAGTCCACCGCAAGGTATCTCTTTTAAGGGAAGAAAGGACCTTTGTCGAGAAGTCGAGCATAAGGTATCGCCTCGAGGGGCGGCAAAGAGCTTTGTTAATAAGTTCAGCAATTACTTTAAGGTTTCACTAGTTCTTTTCAGTGTGGCCTTGTAAAAATGAAACAATACCAAGAAGGAGTGTCTCTTTACTGACCCATACCCACGTAGGGGAAAGAGTGTCATCCCATTACTCAAAGTAGACTTATATAGTTCTTAAATAAATTACAAACAGTAAATATAATAGCCCTCCTTATCCAATAAAAAAAATAATTAATCAAAAAGCATAAATATGTGTATGTTTCGCCTCTTGGTATTGTCGGCGATCTCACTGGATAGATTACTGCTTTTAAGATTAGTTTTATTGGCTCATCTTTGGGTACTTTTGATGTGGCATGACACATCTCACCTCTTTGTAGGCGAATCTTAAACCTTTTTTTTCTTTTTGCGTTGTCACTATTACTTTTAATGTTTCCGACTCCTCTCATTTGTTAATAAGTATGTACTATGGCTAACTCATATGTAGGGTACCCACCAGTTAGTGAAAACATTTTCTTTAATCGTCAACAAAAATTCTAAATGAAATGTGCATTGTATACTATAGCAGAATCGCTAATACGTGGTTATAACAAGTAAACCGACAAAGAGGATAAGAGGAATAGTTATCAAATAATGAAAGGATATAAATGTTTGCACTAATTAAAGTTTTCCACTATTTAAAAGGCATGGAATGGAACTTAAATCAAATATATAAAAGGCTTGATAGACTTTTATTCTTTTCGATAGACAATATGTCCCGATAGAAACTCATGTGGTCCTATTAGCCCATTGTATAACAAATCACATATAAGCATATAATCTATTGTTCTTTGAAGGTATCTTAACACCTTTTTTTTAGTTTTTCAGTGGTCCACGAAGATAAGAAAAATACGAGAAAAAGGGTTTAATTATGTCGAATTTAAAGTTTTCTCGATATTCTCAAGCACAAAGATTATCACAATAGAATATAGTAAATAGAATAAGGATAGATGATCTAACACACAAAACCTATATGGGTTCACCTATTTAATAAGAGGCTAATTTAATTCTCTCATACTTAAGAAATTTGTAATATAATAATATTTTATTACAGACAACCTAGTCTTAGATTAACTTGTCTCACATTGGAGTATTTCCTTGCCTTAACTCCTGTAACAATTTTCTTTCTTTAAACCCCTAAGGACTTGTTTGTCTGACACTAGAGGGATTTGAAAAAATTACAAAGAACTTTGTTTACAACTCTCACAGAGTGGTAAACTTAATACTACTCGATAACAAGTGATTAACTTTTCTTATAAAGAATAATAAATAGTGCATATGTTTCTAAGTGATAGTTCTTTGTTAATATGACAGTGTTTTGCAAATTTACAAATTCAAAATGACACAACAATAGTACAACTAATAAATATTATTTCAATGTTTGAGTTTGTCCTTTATATAGGACTGAAGATTCTGAATTATTGTGTGTATTGTTCTTTCCAATCATTTAACCGTCTAGAAAAGAGTCGTTGGAGTTGTATTATCCGTATGAAATCTTTATTCATTTATTCCTTGTACTAATATTTATCCTTTTATTACTTATATTGGCACAAATTCATTCTTATTTAATGCATATATGGTTGATAGCATTGAGTATAGATGATCAAGAATGTCGGGGTACAAATGATCTTTCCTGTCTTTAGGTGTAAATTGTCACATTATCCTTGAATAGATGGTCAACCATGTTGACTTGAGCACGTATGATCATTCCCTTTATTCTGGGGGCAGATGATCATTCCTTTTGTCTTAATGCAAATGACCATTTTAGTCAATCTTTGTTGATTGTGACACATATGATCATTCTTTGTCTTCTAGTATAGATGATCATTTAATTTTTCTGAATGGTAGATGATCATTTCTCATCTTAGTATAAATGATCATTTTTTGTATTGGTAAAAATGATTTTTTTTTGTTGCAGACAATCATGTCTTTATTTACATAAATACCAATGTTTTAAAAACCGAACTGAACCGACCAGTTCAACCGGTTAGCGGAGATGAATTCGGTTGGGTCAACCTTTTAAAACTGCTAGTGGGTCAAAATCGGAGTAAAACTGTTTTGAACCGTCCAAAACCATTCGAACCAAAGAACCGAAACCGGTATAGTAAAATTGTCGGTTAAAAAAAAGCATCAAATTGACCATTTTAAAAAAATAATAATAATTTAATATGTCAATATCAAAACTTAAAATACATCCCCCAATCACAAAAAAGAATTTCGTTTTTTTTTCTTTCAACCCACTCCTTCATCAGCACACCATCTCTTTGAAACATAGTCACGTTGTCCAATTCAATATTGATTGTCGTTCAAGTCATTATTGTTTGTTGTTGTCAATTATGGCTTGTTTGTAGTGGTTCAACTTGAATTTGTTTTTTGTTTTTTAATTAAGTATATTGTATTATTTATTTTTTATATTTTATCTTATTTAATTTAGGTAATTTTAATTATTTGAATTTTATTTAAGTTATTATGTTCTATTATTTTAATTTTGGTTTGAATTAGTTTAAATTATTCTATTGTAATTATTTAATTGGCTAAAATACAGTTTTGGTCCCCCTGTTTTTCAAAATTCACAGTTTTGGTCCCCCTGTTTTTTTTTTAAACAGTTTTGGTCCCCCACCCTCACTGTTCATGTACGGACGTGTACTGTTCATGTACGGACGTGTACGGACAAGTTACTGTTCATCACTTTTTTTGGGACAAATTTGGGGTGGGGGACCAAAACTGTTAAAAAAAAAAACAGGGGGACCAAAACTGTGAATTTTGAAAAACAGGGGGACCAAAACTGTATTTTAGCCTATTTAATTTGTTCAAATTATTCTTAAATGAAAGTTGAAATAAAGTATATAACTATGTTATGTAATTATATGTATTATCGATATCGTGTTATTAAGTTTGTAATGGATTTTTGAAATATTTATTTTATTAAGTTGTGAACATATAATTATGCATGACTTATCTATGAAATTTAATTTTATATTATTAGTTTATTTAATAAACGTTTCGACTGTAAATTTAACCGATTGAGTCACTTATATCTTAAACCTAAAATTTTCCCGGTTCAATCTTCAATCCAATTTTTAAAACATTAATAAAAGCACATTAAAGTATCAACAGTTTTTAATTATGTCGTTATCATCAAAACTCTTCAAATAAAATTTCAAACTATTTTTAAAACAACAATCTCCTCATATTTAATGATGATAAACACATAATTATTTAAACAATTTACGAATAAACAACTTAGAGTATTAAGTTTGTAAGCTCTCTCAAAATCAAAACCAAGCTAAAATAAAATAAATTTATTAACTTGTAATACATACTAAAACTCTATTCTCTTATTCAAAACATTTTAGAAAAACCGGTTTTAGAAATTTATTTAACTATAAAATATATTATTTGCATTTTTTTACATTAAATTTATATATTTGCAAATATAATTATGATAAAATAGAAAATTAAAATGGATAACTATGATGTAATACTGATCTTAAAGGCTTGATCAGATCCTGTGATGGGCCACCAAGAACGTCTGTGATGCTGGGCGTGAGATCACGAGGAGGGGGTGTACTTGCAAGGCACTCCGACGCTCAAGTAAGAAAGGGTCAGAAAAAAGGGGCAAGTACAAAGTATGAGCTCTTAGGGTGATTATTCGATACCTGACCCTCTCATGTGAGAGGGTTTATATAGTGCCCCCAGCGCGTGGTCAACAGTCCTATTTTCGAGGCGAAATAACCGTTTTCCCGAAGAATAGGTAACAACCTCAACTAGCCGTTACGTCGGGCAGGATGCCCAAAACTAGTCGTTACGTCGGGCAAATGCGTAGTTTCGGGCACATGCCCTTAGCTCTTCGGGGAGTGATGAAGTCGTGCGGAACGGGGAGCAGTACCGGGGAGGAGTGATGTACTCCTTGCCCGGTTAGGGGCAGAAAGGTAACATTTGCCCCTTTATGGATTGGACTTAGGCAATTGGGCCGTTCTGGGAGCAGACACAGATTGGGTCATGCCTAGCCATTGGTCCAGTCCAGAACAGGAGCCCCCCAAGTCGTTGCTCCCGAGCATGAGAGTGATGACTTAAGGATAGTCCGTTGTTCCGGGGAACCACAGTGGAGTCGTCGTTTGGTGACGAATGGAGTTTTCTCGTGGTGCCCGTGAGCCCTGGTGTTCGTGAGATCCATGACCGTGTCTGGTTTGCCCGTCGTACGGGGAGGCTAACGGTCAGGAAGAATTGGAATGTTGGGGCGCCACGTGTGCCTCGAGCCCTGTGCTGCAGTAACTAGGCAATGATGGCTAGTCTACAGTCATTATGACCCACGTGGGCGTGCCTCTGCACGTGCTCCTCAGCAGTATAAAAGGAGAAGAACTCAGGCCATTTCGAACTTTCGCTTCTCTCTCTTCTTCTTCGTCTTCCTCAGAAAGCTTTGCCCGCCGCCGTCGTCCGCTGCTTCAACTGCCACCACTAGCTTCGGGTACCCGTTTTTCAGCTTTTCTAACCACGTAAGTTCTCTGATCTTGTGTTCTTTCATCTTTTTCCTTAGATTGCATGTGGCTAGGCTAGGTTTAGATGACATAGGGTAGTTTTTCTGGGTTTGTTGGTGGTGGGCGGTGGCTAAGCCGTTTTCTGCCGCCGACGAGGTTGCTGGAACCTCTTAGATAACTTGCAATAAGGCGGTTTCTGGCGTTGTCGCGATGGTGACACATAGATAACCGTTGCGTTTACTCAGTTTCCAGTGCTTCGATGGAGTTTTCGGTGGACGTTTGCAGTTTTCGGTGAAGCTTTAAACGGAAACTGGGAAGCGACCCGAGGAAGTTCTACGTCTCGGGAGTGGTTTGTCTTGAGCATCTCCTCGTGGGAGACTTTTGAGTTTTTATTTAATGTTAGGGCTTAGGCCGGGGACGCCGTCCTCAATCCTTTGCGCACCCTTTCACTTGACCAGCGGTGGAAGGGTAGATTTAATTTTTCGTCGAATTCACTTTTTTCTCTGCTTTTCAGGTGATCGATATGGCGACAGGGCCTGACAGGGAGATTATAATAGACTCATCCGAGGAGAGCTCCACGGAGATCAGCAGTACGGACGCTTCCACTACCCTCAGTGAAGTTGGGGAGGAGGTCAACGAGGATTCTACTGAGGAGTGATCGGTGGCCGAGCCCTCCGAGCACGTGTCTACCTTTGCGTCCTATCTTAGAGATGTCTTCACGGTCGTCGGGCCAGAGGGGGAATGAAAAGCGCACTTCCCCTCCGAGGATGACCAGATTTGTACGGACTTTGGGGAGCGGTTCGCTATGTACGAATATGCATTTAAAGAGCTGGGGTTGAGACTGCCTTTCACCGATTTTCAACAGTCAGTTTTCGTACATCTGGATCTGGCCCCGTGGCAGTTGCATCCCAATTCGCTGGCGTTCATCTGTGCCTTTGAGTTGATGTGCGAATTCTTGCATATAGGAGCTACTCTTCCTCTGTTTTTCACCATCTTCCATCTCCAGCGGCAGTTGATGGGGAAGAGATACGGCTAGGTGTCATTGAAACAGCCCCGTAAGTTGTTCAAACCCCTTTCGGAGTCAATTCGGATTTTCAAAGAAAGGTTCTACATCATAGAGCCTGTGTCGGAGAGGGCCCAGGACAGTACGTATGTCTGGGCGGTGTCCGTTGACGAGGATGGTAACGACATGCGCGAAGAAAACGGGAAGCTGATTGGGGATAGAGAATTCAAGTTTCCCTTCGACTAGAGTGCCGACCACTTTTCTAAGGAGCCCAACGAGTATGTTGCTCAGCCGCACATGCTGGACGGGCAGGATGCTGTTGGTTACAAAAAGTTGGTGAAATATGTTAATTCTTTCCGGCTCACTGAATGCTGGACGAAGAAGGGGTCCCCAATTTTCGAGGAGGACGGTAGCCAGCGGGTTGAGTATCGTTTTGTTAACACCAAGGCGCTTTTGGAGTACAAGACTCCTGCAGATGCTTACAAATTGCTCGGTAGTCTTAGTTACTTGACTTGCCTGACATACTTTTCCTTGGTCGTCTAACATATTTATTTTGTTTTTGCAGGCGAGATGCCTTCCGCTCATGAAAGAATGGTAAAGAATGCTATAGCTAGGAACAAGACCTGGGCGGCTACTCCCAAGACTCGATTTGCCCAACGTGCTCCTACTCCTCCCCAACCTGCTGCGGGGACCTCTTCGCCTACTCCTGCCCAGGGATCTCCCTTGCCCCTGGCCTCAAGGTTCAAGCGGTCCAGGGCCACTTAAGGGGTAGATCTCACCCCAGGCGCCAGAAAAAGGGAAGTTCGAACTTCCTCCATGTATTCTTGACAAAAGTTTCTTTGAGGGGACATCCTTGGTCGTGTCGCGGGCAGAATCTCTCTAGTTGGAGGGCATGGATCGCCCGAGCAAGAGGGCGTTGGTGGCGTAGGATGCCTCTGCCCTGGTCAGAGTCCTGGAAATGGCGGCCATCTATGCTGAAGGGGATTCTTCTACTGAGTCTGAGCTCAGGGCTTCTCGGTCTACCATATCGTCTTTGGAAGAGACGGCGAGGAAGGCCAAGGAAGAAGGTAAGAGCGTTGGCGATGCCCGGAGGAAGGCGGACAAGGAGGCTACCAGGTTGCACGAGGAGAATGTTACGCTGGCAGCAGAGAAGAAGGCAGTCGAGGAGCTGATCGAGCAGCTGAGGTTAGCAAGTGCTTCGGCCGACGACGAACCTGAGGATGTGAGGGAAATGAAGACGAGGGCTGAGCTGGTTGCTCGTATCTTGAAGGCTGAGGATGATAACATTTTCATCGAGGACGAATATTTTAAGAATGTTGTGGCCCAACTGCGGGTGGTCAACCCCGAGGTTGAAATCTCCACAGGGGTACCCACTACCTGGCTCATGTCGAGGATGACAGGATAGTCAGTCCAACTCTCTCCTTGGTGGTGACGAGCATGCTGAAGTTTTGAACGGGGAGACCCAGGAGCCTGAGCCCAACCTCGAGCAGCCTGAGCGGATGGAGGAGTGGTAGGGCTTTTATCCTTGTTGTAATTTGTTTGGCCTGCGTGTAGCGAGCGATTTTGGACGCGGTTCTTAAGCGCTGGTCGCTCTCTGCGGTTTGAGCTTTGACTACAGGTCGATTCATTTTTTATCCTATTGTGAGCTGAATAAGGAAGGGAAATAGATGTCTCCAATTAACCCTGCTTTGCATACTGAGTTTAAACAGCGGTCTGTTAGGTTACGAATGCTATCAATGTGGGGGGCCTTTGTACTGGTTATTTGTATTTTCGCCAGTACGGTTTTCTTTCTTTCTAGGACTTTCTAGCGGGGAACAAGGATTAGGATGTTAGGACTGATGCTTTGGAATTACTGATTTTTAATTGATGGAGATATGGGATTTGGGTTTTTTGTTGATTGTGCTCGCTAAGATCTTTTCTTTCGATCTTATGCCTACGTATTCCCGTTTACCGAAACAGGGAAATCAGAGCGTTCGTAGTTCCTCCTATTCTATGGGAGGAAATGGGTGTTTTGGTGTCTTGTTCAAAGCCCAAGATGTGAAGCGAAAGGTGGTTTGTATCTTGTTCAAAGCCCAAGATGTGAAGCTGAAAGGTCTATTTGTGTCTTGTTCAAAGCCCAAGACGTGAAGCTGAAAGACCTCGACTTTAGAGAGAATTTGTCATCTCTAAAAAGGGGGAAGGAGAATTACTTTAACTGGGATACGCGGATCCGAGCAATGCCATAATTTCCGAAGAAAGGGTTTTAACCTGAAGGAGAAGACTTTAACTCAGTGTAGAGCAATGCCATCTTTCCTTAGGAATTTCTCATGCTAAAAGAGGGACAGTGGCATGGATATAGATGATCCAGAGGCTTGCCGCTTACAGCGATTAGATGAAAGGAAAGGAGTTGTTGATGTTTGTGTACTGTGAACGAGGCACAACTTTGATGCTAAAAGGTTAATTGGATCAACCAGTGGTTTTCTTATACAAAGCCTAAGAGGAGGCTAATTTGTGTCTCGTACAAAGCCCGAGAGAGAGGCTAAAAGTTTTTGACCCGACGATAGAGTCTTTGTGTCTCGTACGAAGCCCGAGATAGAGGCTATTGTTTGTTTGACTCTACGAGGGAGTCTTTGATACTCAACAAGATAGTGTTTTTGTATCTCGTACGAAGCCCGAGATGGAGGCTAAAGGTTTGTTTCAGTTGAGTGACAGATCCAATATACTGATTTTAAAAGAGAAAATCAGTTCTTATATGAGCAACACTGTACTCAGGGATTTGATCTGAGGATCAAGGATATTTCCTTCTCTTTGAGGAAACGGGAAATCCAAAGGGTATTGAGACTGTCCGAGTCTGCGGGTTTCCTTCCTATTTAACGAAGGGGTTACTTGAGAATGTCTTTGAGACTCAAGGAAGTTAGACTGTCCAAGTCTAGAGTTTTTTTTCTTTTGTACTATGCTTTGAGAAACAGTAGTAGACTCTATGAAAGGACTGTTCTATGAGGATGACTAGGTTCTGTTCCTATACCTCTAGGAGGTCGTCGGGACAATTTGTACGAAGCCCAAGAGGAGGCTAGAAACTTTTAAGAAGCCTACGGGTCCTTGTACGAAGCCCAAGAGGAGGCTATCATTCCCGAAGGAAGAGATCATTATACGAAGCCTAAGAGGAGGCTGTGAATACTTCTAAGAAGTCGTAGTGTCCTTGAATAATGCCCAAGAGGAGGCCGATGCTTTTAAGAAGCCCGTGGGTCTATCATCTCCTTTCCATTATGAGAGATAACTCTTTTAAAGATAAAAACCACTGGTAAACGTGCGAGGTTTACTATCCAGCGATTTTAGCTTTTAAAGAGGGTTCCTTAGTTAAGGTCCAAGATTATGACCGTAGTGGGTACCCAAACCCCGAGACATTCAAGGCAAGCTATCCACAAGGAATAGATCAAGTCAGGAAAGTTCGAGAATTTGGAAGAAACTCAAATATGCCATTCACGGAGAATACATTCATCTTGGGGAGTAGAGCTTCTTGACGATTCCTAAGGAGGACAGCCGAAGAGAAGACTGTATCTGGTGCTCCTATTAGGGATCTAGGTGTCTATTTCTACGAATAAATGAAACGGCGTCACCTAGTTCTAGACGTAGTTGCCGGGGAAACTCGAAATATCTATACTATTATTACACAGTAGATATAAGTTTATGAAAGGAGACTTACAGTGAGCAGCCCCACAATACAGTTTATAATATGAAAGCAGTAAATGAAAGCGATAACCACTTACTCGGTTGTAGTGCTTCCATGCTGTTTGGTTAGTTGTTCAACAAAGAAAGATTGAAAACAACAGTATATTCAAAATCAAAGGAGAAAGTGCTTTGAAAAAGAAAGATTTGGGGCTTACAGCTCAAGGAGAGGCCCAGGGTTTTATCAGTGAGTGCACTATTTGACTTTGTACAGCGGGACTTATACAAGTGACTGGGGCCCAAAAAGGTTTTCTGTACAAAGGGATGGGTCTTACACTCTCTCAAGAGGCCCAAAAAAGGTTTAAAGAAAAGAGAGGGGCTTATAACACGAGGGTAGGTCCAAATGATTTTTCGTTTAAAAATGGCGATCGCGCCGAGGTTTTCTTTTAACGCAGAGGGACTTATACAATAAGTGAGGCCCAAAATGTTTTGTTTAAAAGGGGGATTGGGTCTTACACTCTAATAGAGGCCCAAAAGTTTTGAATGGGTCTTATAGCTCGAGGAGAGGCCCAGATGATTTTTATTTTTAAACGGGCGACGATCGCGCCGTTTACTTGTACAGAGGGACTTATACAATGAGTGAGGCCCAAAAAGTTTTTGTACAAGGGGGGATGGGTCTTACACTCTCTCAAGAGGCCCAAAAAAGGTTTAAAAATGATTTATGAGGGTTGAATTAATCCAAAACCCTAATTTGTTTTCAAAATGTATTTAATTGAATAAAAATTCAATTAAAATGATCAAAAATTGTTTAACACATGGAAAACAAATTGTGATCTTGGATTAATGCTTCAAAAATTAAGTATTGACCTACAAAATAATTAGAAAGCATTAAAAGTTGCAAAATCAATGTAGAAAAAATATTTAAAATGTCAAAAACAATTAAAATATTAATTCTTTGCAAAAATATCAATTATATAAAATAAATAATATTTTTGGGATTTTTTGTGAAAATAAAATATTTTAACATTTTTGTGAATTATTAAAAAAAGAATCAACTCAAAATCATTAAAACTCAGAGAGAAATTAATTTTTGAATCAATTAAACAAAATCACAAAATTCAAATATTTGAATTTCTAAAAATGGCGCCAAGAACAAGCTGAAGAACACGCGCGTGTTCTTGGTTTCTCAGATTTGCATTTTCTATCCAATCTCCATGAATACGTAATCATATCATGCAATCCACATATCATTATGCTCGCCTCAACCTCACGATCATGTCTATGTACTTTAATTTCATTTAAATTAAACATACAACAAGAAATCACGAAGAGACCTCAAGAACCCTAATTTCTGCATGAAGGCTAGGATTTTTGATACACGATTCAAACAATGCAATTAATTGAGGGAAAATATTCCATGCATGATTATGAACATATGGCCAAATTATTGTGCGAGGAAATATGCATAGATTGAGAGATGACCAAGTATGTGCTTACCTCCAAGTCGTGACAGCAAGTTCAAAGTGATTTTTGATTTGGAGGTGTTACAGATGAGTGGTGATGATCTGAACAGCTTCCCTACACCCTATGGATTGTGTTTGGATGGTTGAACTTGATTGAAATTGGCTGGATCATTTTGTGGTACCTCAGTTGCACTTTGGTTAAAACCTTGAGCAACCAGCTGGTGATTTTGTGAAATTGATGTTTCAGAAGTAATCTAAGTGTTTGATCAGCTCATATGTGATGTATGTGAGGTGTGTGAGTGATTGGTTTGATTGGAATTGCTCTCAAACTCAAAACCCGATAGTGACTTGCCTTAGAAGGCAAAATTGGAGTGAAAGAAGAGATTTTGAGGAAAGCATCTGTTAGATGGCTTTGGTGTACTCAAACTGACCACAATTGAGCTCTATTTATAGTAGAGCAAGTTTGTTTTGCAAGGAATAGTGCATGGCAGCTGGTAAGTAGGTTTGGCCAATGTTGGCAAATGAAAATCCAAGTCTCCTCTAGCCATTGACTAGAGGTTAGGGCACAGAGATTTGGTTCCCTTGGTCTTGGATAAGTCTTGACTGATTTCAGATGAGAATGGCTCAGTCCATGCCACCTTGATGGTTTCATTGAATGCCTCATTCCAAATTTGAAGTCTTGTCCCTATTTTGGCCATTCTAGGTTCAACATGCTATTTCTTGTTCCATGGACTTTGGAGGCTTGGCTCAGTGATTGTCCCCTTTAGATTCAATCCTATGAGGTGTCCAAGTGGATAGGAGCAATTGAATTTGGCTGATTTTGGCAAATCGACCAAAGTTGCAAATTCTGCCTTGCCTTGAGAGATTTCAGCAAGGCAACTTGGCAATGTTGTATCTCATGGTGTAGGTTGAATTTGGCAATGTTCTTGGCCATTTTGGAAAGCTCTTACATGATACAACAACTGTTTGAACAAGTTTGGTTTTGATCTCTTTTGATTCCAAGTGAAAAATCCCCCTACATTTGGCAAAAAGTGAGGCAGAATCTGACTTAGTGAAAATTTCACTAAGTGTTGGAAAAAGTGACATTTTCACTTTTCAGCCACTTTGATCACTCCATAACTCAAAATTCTTAATGAATTGGAATGACTTGTAGTTGAAGTTTTTGTAGGTGATAATGAGGGCTACAAATCCATCTTTGGATGAGAAAAAATGGCCTTGTGGTTTAGGAGTTATGGTCCTCCAAAGTTGGTACCTTTGCCACTTTATTTTTAACTTAGAAAAATTTCTAAGTTTTATGGTTACCCCTTTTACAAGTTATCTCACTTTTCTTGATTTTTCTTGATGAATGATGATTCAAATCATACATTAACATCATTTTAGGGTTAAAAATCCATTTTGGTGAAAAATCTCAAAAAGTCAAAGTTGACTTTTGTGCACAGTTGACTTTTTATCAGATGAATTCCAAATTGTGCAATTCTTCAGGAAATCATGTCCTTGACCTAAATCAAACTTGATGGACATGTTCCATGGGTGTCATAGGGTATATTCAATCATGTATTAGGGTTTGGGAGCATGTCCTGGTCAAAAGTCAAAGTTACAGTTGACTTTTCTCTTAAAACCCTAATTGTGGTGCAGATGAAATTGAGACTTGTTGCTCAAACTTCTTGGATCTATCCATTGTTCCAAATGGATCAATATGGTGTATTAGAGACCCTCAAATCATGTCTTGAGGTCTTGGCTCATGGTTTGTCCGAAAAGTCGACTTAGTGGTGAATTAGGTCAAGAAACCCTAATTCCTGATTTTTGATGAATGCATCCCCTGAGGCAAAATTGACTTGATGCATGGGTTCATGAGGTTCCATGAAGTATATTAGGTCATGTTTTGGATCATTTCCTTGTGCCCAGATGAAAATTTTCCATCTGGAGGCCCTGGTCGACCAAAACCCTAATTTGGTGACACTGGCGATCTTGAGGCTTGATCCACCTAGAAGGGAGCATCCTTGTGCTTAATCCTTGAAGTGGGAGTCCTTTTGATCCTTTGTAGTTACTTGGGAGGTTAGACAAGTTGAAGATCATGTCATTTCTTGATTGATCCTTTGTCTGAGAACTATGAGAGGGCTTGAAACCCTAATTTTGATTGTATTGGATGCTCACCCATCTTTGGGGAGACTGATGAAGCATGATGGTTCATCCATATTGTGATGATGATTTTCACAATGATGGGAAATCTAAGTGGTCAAAATTTGGGGTATTACAGATGCCCCTATTTAATCTTCTTGGACCCGAAGGTGTGAATGACGAAGGGATTCGGGCATTCGGGGTGCAAGAGGATTAAATATCGGAATACCCGAAATTTTGATGGTGGTTATGAATGGTAGCTTACGCATTCATCTTCTTTAGCTAAGCAATGATGCTTAGAAAAGGTAAACTTCCCCTCGATCCTGGTCTCCTACCAAGAACTGGTCTCAGTTGCGGAAACAAACTTCCCCTCGATCCTAGTTTCCTACCAAGGAACTGGTCTTAGTTTCTGATTTAAACTTCCCCTCGATCCTGGTTTCCTACCAAGGAACTGGTCTTAGTTTCTGATTTAAACTTCCCCTCGATCCTGGTTTCCTACCAAGGAACTGGTCTTAGTTTCTAATTTAAACTTCCCCTCGATCCTGGTTTCCTACCAAAGAACTGGTCTTAGTTTCTTTTGTCAATAAACTTTACTGACAAGGGACGCTATTCGTAGCGGCTTTCCTTCAAACTTCTCGCCGAATTTTCCTAGGGAGATGCCATTTGAGTGGAAAAAGTTTTGATGTCAGACTTGCTGGGGAACCCATTCGTCTGAGTTGTAGAGGTATACAAACTTCTCTGTTTTGGAGACGCCATTTGTCGATTCTACTGGGGAAAGCGAGTCTCTTGAGAGACTGTTTTCATTTGGGGTTACATCATACTTTTCTCGGGATCTTCCCGGAGAAATGCCATATGATGGGATCCAATTTTGAGGTGCCGATGACCTTCTCATCAATGGTTTTTCGGAGCAAAACTGGCGTGCTGCCGAATCTCTGATCATGAGGCTTTCTCTGTGGATTTTCCTTAATCCGGGAAAGCAAGGATATCATCTTCAATGGCGAAGAGTGATGCTTATTGAAAGTTTTCTCTGGCTTTTCAGAGGTTCAAGTTATCAAAGTGGTCAAGGACCAACTTCTTTCCAGAATTAACTGGAAGCGAGGTTGTTCAGACACAGTATTTCCTGACGAGGCAAGAACTGACAACTCGATTGAGAGGACTTCTACCACTAGGGGACAGGACCGACTAGAGTGATAGTGATGCAATATGAAATGTGAATGCAAATAAAAAATGCATGATGTATGTATGTATGTGCTGACAAAATAGACGCAACATACAGACTAAGAGATGAACACAATTGGATACTCGGCCATCGTGGGGCGAAGAAGTACCGTTGATTCAAAATAGCAATTCCACCTTGCTTAGGAGAGATAGTCCCGTTGGGAGCTATGTTGATCGGGCTTAGAAGATGAGAACTCGGCCGAGGATGTCAGACGAAACAAGGTCTCTGACACAGTTGATCCCTTCATTCAGGCGAACTGGTTTAGAAGGAGTACTTTGATTCTGCACTTTGAAGTTCGCTTACTTCGGGAGAAGCGATCGATGTTCTTCTGATGTTCAACAGTCAAAAGAAATTCCATCTTTAATTTAAAAGCAGAAAAAGTTTAACAAGTAAATTTGTTTTATTTCAAGAATCGCTGATTAAGTTTAAACAACGTCGTTCTGTAAAGCTAAAACAAGTAAAGAATTACAAACAAAAGCACAAGGGCTCAAATTTTATTGATAAGATGGAGATCAGCCAAACGCGTGATTCCAAAGAGTATATACAAAGTTAGAAAATGGTAATTTACAGGGAAAAGGGCTACGTTGAAACATAACGACCACTATCCTTCTACCAACTTTGAGTTCGGGACATCCTGAGCTTCCGTCGAAGATGACCTTTGACTGGAGATTTCCTCCGATAGATGATGTTGTAACTGCTGCTGAGGGACTTGCCTCTGTTGAACATAGTTACTTGCCATTATCCCTAATTTTTGCCTGGATTGTACTATGAGATTTTCAATCCATCGGGATGATTTTTTTTCATGTCTCTAACTTTTGCCTGGACCGCCCTTTCGGGTTTTCAATCCACCAAGACGTTTTTTTTTTTTTTAGGCGAAGTATTTCTTGACTACATCAACATTCGTGGGGTAGGCAAATTCCTGTCCATCCATGGTGGCAAGTCTCAAGGCGCCGCCTGAGAAAGCTTTCGTGACCACATAGGGGCCATCATAATTTGGGGTCCATTTGCCCCGAGAGTCAGTGAGAAATGATTGTATCTTCTTGAGCACGGGGTCTCCTTTTCTGAAAATACGAGGTCGGACCTTTTTGTCGAACGCCCTTTTCATTCTCTGTTGATATAACTGACCGTGGCATAGTGCCGTGATTCTCTTTTCTTCGATCAGGTTCAGTTCGTCGTGTCGACTTTGACACCATTCAGCTTCGGTGAGCTGAGCTTCCATCAATACCCGGATTGATGGGATCTCTACTTCTATGGGGGAGCACTGCTTCCATGCCATATACTAGAGAGAAAGGGGTTGCCCCTGTTGAAGTGCGGATAGATGTTCGATAACCGTGAAGAGCAAAGGGTAGCATTTCGTGCCAATCTTTATAGGTTACAACCATCTTTTGAACGATCTTCTTGATGTTCTTGTTAACCGCCTCTACCGCTCCGTTCATCTTGGGTCGGTAGGGAGATGAGTTATGGTGTTTGATCTTGAACTCTGCACACAACTCTTTCATCATCTTATTGTTCAAGTTAGATCCATTATCAGTAATGATCTCGCTTGGAACACCATAACGGCAGATGATATTGTTTTTGATAAATCGGACCACCACTTGTTGGGTTACATTGGCGAATGACGCTGCTTCGACCCACTTGGTGAAATAATCAATGGCTACCAGGATGAACCGATGTCCGTTTGAAGCCTTGGGCTCAATCATACCAATCATGTCGATTCCCCATATGGAAAAAGGCCACAGGGAAGAAAGAACTTTGAGATGTGATGGCGGTACATGAATTTTGTCGGAGTATATCTGACACTTGTGACACCTCCTCATGTACTTGTAGCAGTCGGATTCCATGGTCAACCAATAATACCCGGCCCTGAGAATCTTTCTCGCCATTGTGTGTCTGTTGGCATGAGTGCCAAAGGATCCTTCATGAATTTCTTTCATGAGCATGTCTGCTTCTGATCTGTCGACACATCGGAGCAAGACCATGTCAAAATTTCTCTTATAAAGAGTGTCACTGCTCAGGAAGAAGTTTCCAGCCAATCTTCTGAGGGTTTTCCTGTCTTTTCTGAGTGCCCCAGATGGGTACTCCTGTTTCTGAAGGAAGCATTTGATATCGTGATACCAAGGTCCGTCGTCTATGACTGCTTCAATCGCGAAGATGTAAGCGGGCCGTTTAAGGCGCATTATGTCGATCTTAGGTATGTCATTCCATCGACCTACACTAATCATGGAAGAGAGAGTGGCTAATGCATCAGCCATGCGATTCTCATCACGAGGGATGTGATGAAAGTCGACTTTGTTGAAGAAGGGTAACAACCTTCTTGCATAGTCTTTGTAAGGAATCAATCCTGATTGGTATGTGTTCCAATCTCCTTTTATCTGGTTAATAACCAGGGCTGAATCGCCGTATACGTCCAAGTTTTTGATCCTTAAATCAATTGCTTCTTCGAGACCCATAATACAAGCTTCGTATTCGGCCTCGTTGTTCGTACATTTGAACGTAAGTCTGGCAGTGAAAGGAATGTGGGTACCCTGAGGGGTAACAATGATTGCCCCAATTCCGTTTCCATAATTATTAACCGCTCCGTTAAAGATAAGTCTCCACTGGGAACCTGGTTCTGGCCCTTCACTGGGTAGCGGTTCATCGCAATCTTTCATCTTTAGATACATGACATCTTCGTCTGGGAAGTCAAACCCGATTGATTCTTGATTGTCAATCGGTTGATGAGCCAAATGATCGGCTAAAATACTTCCTTTAACGGCTTTCTGAGCATGGTACTCTATGTCATATTCTGATAGTAACATCTGCCAACGGGCAATCCTTCCCGTAAGAGCAGGTTTTTCGAAAATGTACTTGATTGGATCCATTTCGGAGACCAACCAAGTAGTATGACGAATCATGTACTGGCGAAGATGTTTGGCTGCCCAAGCCAAAGCGCAACAAGTTTTCTCAAGCATTGTGTACCGAGTCTCGCAGTCGGTGAATTTCTTGCTTAGATAGTAAATGGCAGACTCTTTCCTTTTAGTTTCGTCTTGTTGGCCAAGTACACATCCCATTGAGTCCTCTAGGACTGTGAGGTAAATGATCAGTGGTCTTCCTTCCACTGGAGGTGATAGAATCGGAGGATTCAACAGATATTCCTTGATACTGTCGAAGGCGGTTTGGCAATCTTCTGACCAAACGCAATCCTGATTCTTTTTGAGTAATTTGAAAATCGGCGCACATGTCGCGGTCATAAGGAATATGAATCTGGAGATGTAGTTCAAACGTCCCAGGAATCCTCTGACTTGTTTTTCAGTTTTCGGAGAAGGCATTTCTTGAATGGCCTTGACCTTGTCAGGATCAACTTCAATTCCTTTCTGGCTGACGATGAACCCTAGTAATTTCCCCGAACGGACACCGAAGGTGCACTTGTTAGGATTCAAGCGAAGCTTGAATTTTCTTAGAAGTTCGAACAATTTTAACAGATGTTCAACGTGCTCATCCTCTGTTCTTGATTTTGCAATCAAATCATCGACATATACCTCGATTTCTTTGTGTATCATGTCATGAAACAGAGTAGTCATGGCCCTTTGATAGGTTGCCCTGGCATTCTTCAAACCGAACGGCATTACCTTGTAACAAAAGGTACCCCATGGGGTAATGAACGAAGTTTTCTCCATGTCTTTCGGCGCCATTTTGATCTGATTATAGCCCGAGAATCCATCCATGAAGGAGAATACTTTGAATTTTGTTGTGCTGTCAACCAGCATGTCAATGTGTGGTAAAGGAAAGTCGTCCTTTGGAATTGCCTTGTTTAGATCTCTGTAATCAACACACATTCTGACCTTTCCATCCTTTTTGGGAACGGGTACGATATTGGCTAACCATTGAGGATATTCAGATGTAGCGAGGAAACCCGCGTCGATCTGTTTCTGTACCTCCTCTTTGATTTTGATGGCCATGTCCGGGTGAGTCCGTCTCAACCTTTGCTTTACTGGCGGACATTCCGATCTTAGTGGTAAGTGATGTTCCACGATGCTGGTATCCAACCCTGGCATATCCTGATAGGACCAAGCGAATACATCGGGGAATTCTTTGAGAAGCTTTATCAAACTTTCTTTGACAGTTGGACTGAGCAGTGCTCCGATCCTGATTTCTTTTCTTTCTTTTTCTAAACCCAAGTTTACCGTTTCCAACGGCTCTTTGTGAGGTTCAACGGACCTTTCCTCTAGTCTGAGTAGTCGGGAGATCTCTTCTGGAATTTCGTCGTCATTTTCTTCTTCAGCCTCAAATACCGGGAACTCAAAGTTGGGAGAAGGCATCGGATCGTATGTTTCAACGGGGTATAAAACAAGCAATCTGCATGACGTGATGATTCGTGTTTAGAAGAGATAGAGAAAATGTAAGTGTGTGCAGTGTATTTATTTTACTGCTTGTTTTTATTTTTGAATTGTTTTTTTTAGGATTACCATTTTCTGAAAAAGCAAAAAAGAGAAAACAGCAATTAATGCGGAAATTACAGAACGACGTTATTTTATTAATGAACAAGTCGAATCTTGAAACTACAGCCCTATAAAACAAAACCTCGCTCTGGGCAAAGCGAAGAGGGAAATTTACAAAAAGCGAGCCCTATCAAAACATCCGTTTCACCTGGGCAGGGTGAAAGGTTAAAGATGGCAATTACTTTGACTGATGAACGACCTTCGGAACCTCGACGGCAACCCATTGGCGGCGAACTCCTCGGTGAATCACAAAGTCTGGCACCTTCCTTGATTTGTCTTCAAAAATGACGCTGATTTCTGGTGGAGCAGGATCATTGGAATCTGTCTCCCAAGCAGAATTGTCGTAGGAGGATTCCTCTGTTGCACTTTGCATAGCATTGGTGCTCTCAGCTGTATCTCCCCATCCAGTTGATTGGATATCTTCGAGCCTGATACGAGAGCTTTCGGGAGCAGTGTACTTGACCATAAAGTCGTATTTTCCACTTGGTTGTCCCAAAGTGTCCCAAACTTCTTTGGAACTGGAGAAGTCATCCCTCTCGATGACGTTGACATCAGGAAAAGCATAGTTGATGAATTCTAGTCCTGCAAACGTTGCGAATTCATCTTCATGTTGAGTAGTTTCCGAATGACCTGAGTGTTGATTCCATGACATGGCGGGGACACAGGTATTCTGTTCAATGACGCTCAGCTGAGTTTCATTACTCGGCTGACTTTCTTGCCCCAAGTTTCCTGGGTAAGGCTGCCACATTGGCAGACCATCCATCGGGCCATAGTAATTATGATCAAAGTTTTCTTTCATCAGAGTGTCTTCCTCTAATGAATTTGGCGGAGCACGGCATCCTTCCGGATCACAATCTCCGTAGATCATTTCGACATCTGATCTTGGTATAAATCTCGGACTTTCTGTAGGAAAGCAAAAAGGCATAGGCACCTCTTCCTGAGACATATAGCCGTCCTTATTAAGGTAGGACTTCCATTCTTCATCTGTGTCAGAGGGATCTTCCTCATTGATAGCATGAACTGTCTGAGACACTAGGTGAAGAAAACCTCCACTGTGGAAGAAGTTTTGAAGAGGATGAAGACTTTCATCGTTGGCGGCTGTCTGAGTACAGGTCGCAGAAAAACCAAGACCCTTCTTTATTTTATTGTTAGTGGGAATGACAAGCTGTCCCCATCCTTTTGTATCGGTACTCCCGACCGCTTTGATAGCATCTTTGTATGAAGAAATTGAAGTTCCTTCTTCGGATTGATCATTCTTGCTCACCGATAGTGCTTGGAACTGAGTTCCAATAACCTCCTCGAGTTCCACACAAGTAGATGATGATAGGTTACTCACAAGCAAGGCTTGTTCCCCACAAACCGTGACAAGTTGATTGTTCTTGACGAACTTTAGCTTTTGGTGGAGGGTTGAAGTAACCGCTCCAGCCTGATGTATCCAAGGTCTTCCTAATAAACAACTGTATGTTTCCCGGATGTCCATGACCTGGAAAGTGATTTGGAAAGTGTGAGGACCAATAGTTATGGGAAGATTAACTTCGCCGATAACTGTTTTTCTGGATCCGTCGAATGCTTTGACGACGACCTCGCTGACTCTCATCGGAGGGCCCTTAAATGATAATTGCGTCAAAGTGGACTTCGGCATAACATTCAGGGCTGACCCTGTGTCTACCAGTACATTAGCTAAAGCATCGCCCTGGCAGTTAACTGTGATATTGAGCACCATGTTATGACGGCGACCCTCTTCAGGTAATTCCTCATCACTAAATCCCAAATTATTGCAGGAAGTGATGTTAGAGACAATGCTATCGAATTGTCTGATTGTTACATCCTGTTCCACAAAGGCTTGCTCCAAGACTTTCTGTAGAGCCTCTCTGTGTGCTTCTGAACTGAGTAACAGTGATAATACTGAGATCTTTGAAGGAGTCTGTAACAGTTGATCAACAATGTTATATTCACTCCTTTGGATGAGCTTTAGCGTCTCATCTTTGTCTTTTGAAAAGTCGGGATTACTAGATTGACCGACTGGTGGATCAGGAATTTCTGCCTGAAGTTCCTTTTCTTTGTTGGATTCTCCAACCCCTCGGTTGAAGATTCGATCGCTCCGTGTTACACGACTGATGTCTGCAATATTTACGACGGAGGGTAATGGAATTTCCTTTCCATTCTCGATTGTTGTTGCACCGTATTTGTAAGGGATTGCCTTAGCTGATTCATACGGTAGTGGCCCCGGTAGATAGATGACTATGGGAACCTTCTGATTTTTCTGACCATCATAAGTAACCTTGATCCGTTCCCGGTTGGGAACTCTAGATTTGTCAAGTAGAGGGATGACGGCAAAAACATCCCTGATCCTGTGATGACCAGAGATCGTGACAACATCCTCAACTTGCTCGGCAAGGTAGTTCGGCGACCAAATGATGGGTCCTGAACCTGAATATGGATGAATTTCTCCATGATCGACCTGACCCTGAAGAGCTGCTCTCACAAGGCAACACCCTTGGTTACTTTCTGCATAGACGCTACAACTGTCATAGTTGTGTGGTGGCACCTGGCCACGCCCACTTTAAATACAATGTAACCTCACTAGGTTACCTTCCATTGATCGGACATCCTGACTTTGACGACGAGTAGGATTCCTGTTATTGATACTAATCTGCTGAGTATCTTCGTCCATATAGATTGGCATCCACCAGTGATTTAACAAGTGCTGAAGTGCCTCCTGGACAAGGGTACAACCTCGATCGTTTTCGCAACCCGCTTTACAATTTTGATAGTCATGTAACTCTACCAGGTTGGTATCCATTACGCGGATGTCGAAGATCTGAACCATGTTGATTTGATAGGAGTTCCTATCATGGTAGTCTTGGATCCATCCAAGATCCATCTGACGCTGGAGGGCCTCTTGTATGAAAGAGCATCCCTGTTTGTTTACCGAGCAAATCAGACAGGAACTGTAATCGTGCCGCGGCAGATTATGATACTGGTTTTGCCTTGAGTGCATCGCCACCAAGTTGACATTCATCGCACGGATGTCATGGTTTTGAATGACGTTGGAATTCGTGTAAACCATGTTAACTCCACGAACTCGGTGCTCTTGGATCCATCCAAGGTCCATTTGTTCCTGTAGAGCTGCTTGCACTACAGAACACCCCTGGTTGTCTTTAGAGCAGATATCACACTGGCGATAATTATGAGGTGGCACATGGCCATATCCACTCTGTCTACAATGCATCTTGACCAGATTGGTCCCCAATAAGAGTACATCGTGAATTTGATAGACATTGTTAGTCTCTTTCTCAATCAGATTGACTGCAGTTTTCTCATGTTGAGGCAGCGGGTTCGAAAGAACATTAGGATTCGTATCTTTGAAAGATAAGAGCCCGCTCCTAACAAGTTTTTGCACGTCGGATTTGAAATTGAGACAAGTCTCAATGTTATGCCCTGAACCTCCTTGATGATAAGGGCATGTTTGATCCGCTTTAAACCAAAAAGGCGGATTTTCCGGAACTGAAAGGGGAGACTTAGTCTGAATGTGCCCCTTAGCCAGCAGTAACGGAAACAGCTCTGCGTACGTCACGGGTATAGGATCAAATCCTGGTGGCCGTATTGTACGGTTGTTGTTATATGGAGGACGAGCCTGCTGAAGAGGCTGTTGTGTCCTTTGTTGGTCAGGTTGGCTCTGCGCAACGTGAGGTTGATACATAGGAACAGGCGCGGGGCCGATAGCAGGAGTAACAGCTGCTACTGGCTGATAACGTCGCCTTTGCTTTCCGAGAGAGATATTCCCAATATCTTGCTCTTTTTTCTTAGAGAGAGCACTACCGTATTTTTTAGTACCGCTCATTGATCCAGTGTCTTTTACCAAACGTCCTTCTCGGACGGCTTCCTCAAGACGTACACCCATGCCGACCATTTCGGTGAAATCACTGGGTGCACTGGCAATCATTCGGTCATAGTAAAATAAGCTTAAGGTCTTTAAGAAGATTTTTGTCATCTCTTTTTCCTCAAGAGGTAGACAAATTTGAGCGGCAATTTCACGCCACCTTTGAGCATACTCCTTAAAGGTTTCCTTTTCCTTTTGCGACATTGATCTGAGTTGATCTCTGTCGGGTGCCATGTCCAAATTGTACTTGTATTGTTGGACGAAGGCAGTACCAAGATCTCTGAATGTACTGATCGTAGTACGGTTTAAACTCATGTACCATTTGAGTGCGACACCGGTTAAACTATCCTGGAAGTAGTGAATCAGCAGGTCCTGATTCTCCGTCTGAGCTGACATCCGCCGAGCGTACATCACCAGATGGCTCTGAGGGCAAGAGTTACCCTTGTATTTTTCAAAGTCGGGCACTTGGAACTTGTGCGGGACTTTCACATTTGGGACCAAGCAGAGGTCTGCAGCGTCCTTTCCAAATAGATACTGACCGCGAATGGCTTGCAGCTCTTTCTGCATTTCCAAGAACTGCTCCTGGAATTCATTCATTCTATCGAACATAGTTTCCTTCTTACCAAAAGGTGTTGGCGGAATCTGTCCTTCCGGGACAGTGTGCACCACAGGGGGTGGTACCGTGACTACGGCAGTAAGTCTTGGCGTTTCCCGAAGTTTGTAACCTTCAGGAGTCTTCAGTATGCCCCTGGCATCTTCGCTTTCCCGAAGTTTGTAACCTTCAGGCCCAGCGGCTTCTGTTGCGATTCCCTGATCTTCAGTGATCGGCGGAACATATCCTTCCGGGATATAGTTAACAGACATACCCCAAGGACGATCTTTCGGCATCTAATACCTAGGATCATACTTTTCTATGATGGGCGTTGAGGTGATCTCTGAGATCACAGTTCTTTGTAGCTAAGCTTCTGCCATGGCTTGCATGTCGTTACGAAGCTTTCTCATATCCTCTCTCAGAGCGTCGATCTCTTCTTTCAACTCTCTATTTTCTTCCTCAAGATCATCCATCTTTTTCTGACGATTGGCCCGAGTATTATACGAATGAGATAGTTTGACTCTAGAATCGAGACACAAACGTGAGATTCGTAGGGAAGAAGAATACGCGATGTGAGAATGATGAATGCAATGATTATATTAATTGTTGTTTTTTTTGGTTTAATCAAAATAAACTTCGACAAGTAGATTGCAAATATCAAACAGTGGGGAAACCCCTTTTTATTGAAATTCAAAGGATTACAGAAATGGAAATACAGTAGATTACAAAGTGCAGAAACAGAAACCTAAACTAATGGGTCCCGAGTCCTCTCTGAGGAGAAACCGGTGCTGATTCTGGTATCTTCCTTTTCTTTGACCGGGGCGCTTGGGCCGTTGTCGGGTTGTCATTCCTTTGTCAAGTGAAAGGAGTAAGTAAATTCCTTTGGTCATCTTGATTCTCTACAGCATGCTGCTCCAAAATTTCAATCAGAGCATCTTTCTCTTTTAGTAGTTGCTGTATTTGGATACACTCTACGTCGAGGGTGCGATACTTGTTCTTCCAAGATCTTCTTTCCTTTTGAACTTTGTTGAGAGTAACCTAAAGCTTTTCAGTTTCCGTCATGAAGTACATAACAGATTCTCTCGGCGGAAGAATTTTGTAACGAGGATAAGGCATTTTTAGCTTGAGAGCTCTGGTTTGTACCCAATGGAGATAAGGCTCCACCGAGACACAATCCTGTTTTCCCAGAGACTCTCGTCCTTTCTTATGAACCCGTTTCCAAGCTTGTACTATTTCCATATTTAGTGCTCTGTCATTTTCTCCTTCTTTGAAGAAAAGACCTTTCAGATGAACACCCAGTGGGATGTGTCGCATCGGGTATCCAAATTGACGAAGAACCAATATCGGATGATAGTTGATTCCTCCTTTAGTTCCTATGAGGGGTACGCTGGGGAAGTTTCCACAACGGTCAATGATTCTGATTCCCTCATAAATCCTATTACACCAATCTATATCGGAATTGGTGAGAGACATGATCTTCTGCGACCAACGTAAGACACTTTTGCAATCCCAAAAAGCAGCAGACTTGGGCAAGTGAGAGATAAACCATTTGTAGAGCAAAGGTACACAGCATGTGATCTCCCCTCCGCTGTACAAATTTCCCAAGTGTACAGAATGATACGCATCTGCGAGCAAAGTCGGCACAGGGTTTCCAATGAGAAAAACCTTAATAGCGTTGATATCGACGAAGTTATTGATGTTGGGAAACAAAAATAATCCGTAGGTGAGCAAGACAAAGATGCTTTCAAAAGCAGTCCCGTTCCCTATACTAGCGAAGTATAAAGCCTTTTTTGTCAAGAACTGGGCTGGAAAACCTTGGATGCCACCCTTAGTAATCATGTGAGTCTTGACCTCAGACTCGTCCAAATGAATTGCTCTTGCAATAGTCTGATTCTTTGGAATTTCTTCCAGTCCAGAAAATGGAGCTCGATCAGGGTTATGTAAATCAGCCAGATGAGAATACTCCTCCAGCGTTGGTGATAGCTGGTAATCCGGGAATTTGAAACAGTGATAAACCGGATCGTAGAACTGAATTAGCGTGTCCATGATCCCCTCAATCACATGGACTCTTAACAGTGGTAGCAAACCACCGTGCTTGGCTCTGAAAGCCTCTGGGTTAACGATCATCCTTGCTAACCTTCTCAAATCCCCTAATTTTGGAACCTTGAAGGTATACTGGCGAGTTCTCCTTCTACCGAAATCCATTAGCGTAATCTTTTTCTCTGATATTTGCAATCACAATCTTAGTTTAATTTGAAAAACAGAGAGACTAGAAGAGAAAGTTTTTTGAATGTTTTAATGTTTTATTAAATGGATGCATGAATGCAGCACACAAAAACATAGAAAAAACATGGGGTCAGAGGGTCGTTGTCATGAAGTCAAGGCTCTACCCATCCCCAAAGGTTTATACTAGGGTGATTTTTGTACCTGTACTCATTATCATCAGCTCCTCCCAGGAAGGCAGACAACAAGCGGATCGCCAGCGAGTTGTGTGCAATCTTAGAGTAAGTGTCATTCACCGAGAATAGATCACCAGCCTCAAATGAGGGTAGTATCGCGTAACAACTATTTCCGATAGTTTCCGCACTACGAAAGGGTTGGCTTTTCTAGGTGTATACTCAATCCTTCCACATACGGCATCACCCGCATTCCCATTAGCAGAAAAATAAACACGTATAGCATTTAGGAAAAGCAGTATATATATTTGTCCTAACCATCCTAGACCTTTAAAGCTATGAATCCTAAGTTCCTGACAGAAAATGGGTTCCCCGGCGGAAGCCCCAATCTGTGGTATTCACACAAGTGAAGAGAAGGAAGACCGAGTTTGACAAAGACCGGCCCCACGGTGGGCGCCATTTTTCTGTTGGCGGCCACCGCCATGAAAATGACTTACCCAAGGTTTAAATTATAAGAAAGAAAGAACTGGCCCCACGGTGGGCGCCATTTTTTTGTTGGCGGCCACCGCCATGAAAATGACTTACCCAAGGTTTAAATAGTAAGAAAGAAAGAACGGCCCCACGGTGGGCGCCATTTTTCTGTAGCGAGCGATTTTGGACGCGGTTCTTAAGCGCTGGTCGCTCTCTGCGGTTTGAGCTTTGACTACAGGTCGATTCATTTTTTATCCTATTGTGAGCTGAATAAGGAAGGGAAATAGATGTCTCCAATTAACCCTGCTTTGCATACTGAGTTTAAACAGCGGTCTGTTAGGTTACGAATGCTATCAATGTGGGGGGCCTTTGTACTGGTTATTTGTATTTTCGCCAGTACGGTTTTCTTTCTTTCTAGGACTTTCTAGCGGGGAACAAGGATTAGGATGTTAGGACTGATGCTTTGGAATTACTGATTTTTGATTGATGGAGATATGGGATTTGGGTTTTTTATTGATTGTGCTCGCTAAGATCTTTTCTTTCGATCTTATGCCTACGTATTCCCGTTTACCGAAACAGGGAAATCAGAGCGTTCGTAGTTCCTCCTATTCTATGGGAGGAAATGGGTGTTTTGGTGTCTTGTTCAAAGCCCAAGACGTGAAGCGAAAGGTGGTTTGTATCTTGTTCAAAGCCCAAGATGTGAAGTTGAAAGGTCTATTTGTGTCTTGTTCAAAGCCCAAGACGTGAAGCTGAAAGACCTCGACTTTAGAGAGAATTTGTCATCTCTAAAGAGGGGGAAGGAGAATTACTTTAACTGGGATACGCGGATCCGAGCAATGCCATAATTTCTGAAGAAAGGGTTTTAACCTAAAGGAGAAGACTTTAACTCAGTGTAGAGCAATGCCATCTTTCCTTAGGAATTTCTCATGCTAAAAGAGGGACAGTGGCATGGATATAGATGATCCAGAGGCTTGCCGCTTACAGCGATTAGATGAAAGGAAAGGAGTTGTTGATGTTTGTGTACTGTGAACGAGGCATAACTTTGATGCTAAAAGGTTAATTGGATCAACCAGTGGTTTTCTTATACAAAGCCTAAGAGGAGGCTAATTTGTGTCTCGTACAAAGCCCGAGAGAGAGGCTAAAAGTTTTTGACCCGACGATAGAGTCTTTGTGTCTCGTACGAAGCCCGAGATAGAGGCTATTATTTGTTTGACTCTACGAGGGAGTCTTTGATACTCAACAAGAGAGTGATTTTGTATCTCGTACGAAGCCCGAGATGGAGGCTAAAGGTTTGTTTCAGTTGAGTGACAGATCCAATATACTGATTTTAAAAGAGAAAATCAGTTCTTATATGAGCAACACTGTACTCAGGGATTTGATCTGAGGATCAGGGATATTTCCTTCTCTTTGAGGAAACGGGAAATCCAAAGGGTATTGAGACTGTCCGAGTCTGCGGGTTTCCTTCCTATTTAACGAAGGGGTCACTTGAGAATGTCTTTGAGACTCAAGGAAGTTAGACTGTCCAAGTCTAGAGTTTTTTTTCTTTTGTACTATGCTTTGAGAAACAGTAGTAGACTCTATGAAAGGACTGTTCTATGAGGATGACTAGGTTCTGTTCCTATACCTCTAGGAGGTCGTCGGGACAATTTGTACGAAGCCCAAGAGGAGGCTGGAAACTTTTAAGAAGCCTACGGGTCCTTGTACGAAGCCCAAGAGGAGGCTATCATTCCCGAAGGAAGAGATCATTATACGAAGCCTAAGAGGAGGCTGTGAATACTTCTAAGAAGCCGTAGTGTCCTTGAATAATGCCCAAGAGGAGGCCGATGCTTTTAAGAAGCCCGTGGGTCTATCATCTCCTTTCCATTAGGAGAGATAACTCTTTTAAAGATAAAAACCACTGGTAAACGTGCGAGGTTTACTATCCAGCGATTTTTAGCTTTTAAAGAGGGTTCCTTAGTTAAGGTCCAAGATTATGACCGTAGTGGGTACCCAAACCCCGAGACATTCAAGGCAAGCTATCCACAAGGAATAGATCAAGTCAAGAAAGTTCGAGAATTTGGAAGAAACTCAAAGATGCCATTCACGGAGAATACATTCATCTTGGGGAGTAGAGCTTCTTGACGATTCCTAAGGAGGACAGCCGAAGAGAAGACTGTATCTGGTGCTCCTATTGGGGATCTAGGCGTCTATTTCTACGAATAAATGAAACGGCGTCACCTAGTTCTAGACGTAGTTGCCGGGGAAACTCGAAATATCTATACTATTATTACACAGTAGATATGAGTTTATAAAAGGAGACTTACAGTGAGCAGCCCCACAATACAGTTTATAATATGAAAGCAGTAAATAAAAGCGATAACCACTTACTCGGTTGTAGTGCTTCCATGCTGTTTGGTTAGTTGTTCAACAAAGAAAGATTGAAAACAATAGTATATTCAAAATCAAAGGAGAAAGTGCTTTGAAAAAGAAAGATTTGGGGCTTACAGCTCAAGGAGAGGCCCAGGGTTTTATCAGTGAGCGCACTGTTTGACTTTATACAGCGGGACTTATACAAGTGACTGGGGCCCAAAAAGGTTTTCTGTACAAAGGGATGGGTCTTACACTCTCTCAAGAGGCCCAAAAAAGGTTTAAAGAAAAGAGAGGGGCTTATAACACGAGGGTAGGCCCAAATGATTTTTCGTTTAAAAATGGCGATCGCGCCGAGGTTTTCTTTTAACGCAGAGGGACTTATACAATAAGTGAGGCCCAAAATGTTTTTGTTAAAAGGGGGATTGGGTCTTACACTCTAATAGAGGCCCAAAAGTTTTGAATGGGTCTTATAGCTCGAGGAGAGGCCCAGATGATTTTTATTTTTAAACGAGCGACGATCGCGCCGTTTACTTGTACAGAGGGACTTATACAATGAGTGAGGCCCAAAAAGTTTTTGTACAAGGGGGGATGGGTCTTACACTCTCTTAAGAGGCCCAAAAAAGGTTTAAAAATGATTTATGAGGGTTGAATTAATCCAAAACCCTAATTTGTTTTCAAAATGTATTTAATTGAATAAAAATTCAATTAAAATGATCAAAAATTGTTTAACACATGGAAAACAAATTGTGATCTTGGATTAATGCTTCAAAAATTAAGTATTGACCTACAAAATAATTAGAAAGCATTAAAAGTTGCAAAATCAATGTAGAAAAAATATTTAAAATGTCAAAAACAATTAAAATATTAATTCTTTGCAAAAATATCAATTATATAAAATAAATAATATTTTTGGGATTTTTTGTGAAAATAAAATATTTTAACATTTTTGTGAATTATTAAAAAAAGAATCAACTCAAAATCATTAAAACTCAGAGAGAAATTAATTTTTGAATCAATTAAACAAAATCACAAAATTCAAATATTTGAATTTCTAAAAATGGCGCCAAGAACAAGCTGAAGAACACGCGCGTGTTCTTGGTTTCTCAGATTTGCATTTTCTATCCAATCTCCATGAATACGTAATCATATCATGCAATCCACATATCATTATGCTCGCCTCAACCTCACGATCATGTCTATGTACTTTAATTTCATTTAAATTAAACATACAACAAGAAATCACGAAGAGACCTCAAGAACCCTAATTTCTGCATGAAGGCTAGGATTTTTGATACACGATTCAAACAATGCAATTAATTGAGGGAAAATATTCCATGCATGATTATGAACATATGGCCAAATTATTGTGCGAGGAAATATGCATAGATTGAGAGATGACCAAGTATGTGCTTACCTCCATGTCGTGACAGCAAGTTCAAAGTGATTTTTGATTTTGAGGTGTTACAGATGAGTGGTGATGATCTGAACAGCTTCCCTACACCCTATGGAATGTGTTTGGATGGTTGGACTTGATTGAAATTGGCTGGATCATTTTGTGGTACCTCAGCTGCACTTTGGTTAAAACCTTGAGCAACCAGCTGGTGATTTTGTGAAATTGATGTTTCAGAAGTAATCTAAGTGTTTGATCAGCTCATATGTGATGTATGTGAGGTGTGTGAGTGATTGGTTTGATTGGAATTGCTCTCAAACTCAAAACCCGATAGTGACTTGCCTTAGAAGGCAAAATTGGAGTGAAAGAAGAGATTTTGAGGAAAGCATCTGTTAGATGGCTTTGGTGTACTCAAACTGACCACAATTGAGCTCTATTTATAGTAGAGCAAGTTTGTTTTGCAAGGAATAGTGCATGGCAGCTGGTAAGTAGGTTTGGCCAATGTTGGCAAATGAAAATCCAAGTCTCCTCTAGCCATTGACTAGAGGTTAGGGCACAGAGCTTTGGTTCCCTTGGTCTTGGATAAGTCTTGACTGATTTCAGATGAGAATGGCTCAGTCCATGCCACCTTGATGGTTTCATTGAATGCCTCATTCCAAATTTGAAGTCTTGTCCCTATTTTGGCCATTCTAGGTTCAACATGCTATTTCTTGTTCCATGGACTTTGGAGGCTTGGCTCAGTGATTGTCCCCTTTAGATTCAATCCTATGAGGTGTCCAAGTGGATAGGAGCAATTGAATTTGGCTGATTTTGGCAAATCGACCAAAGTTGCAAATTCTGCCTTGCCTTGAGAGATTTCAGCAAGGCAACTTGGCAATGTTGTATCTCATGGTGTAGGTTGAATTTGGCAATGTTCTTGGCCATTTTGGAAAGCTCTTACATGATACAACAACTGTTTGAACAAGTTTGGTTTTGATCTCTTTTGATTCCAAGTGAAAAATCCCCCTACATTTGGCAAAAAGTGAGGCAGAATCTGACTTAGTGAAAATTTCACTAAGTGTTGGAAAAAGTGACATTTTCACTTTTCAGCCACTTTGATCACTTCATAACTCAAAATCCTTAATGAATTGGAATGACTTGTAGTTGAAGTTTTTGTAGGTGATAATGAGGGCTACAAATCCATCTTTTTATGAGAAAAAATGGCCTTGTGGTTTAGGAGTTATGGTCCTCCAAAGTTGGTACCTTTGCCACTTTATTTTTAACTTAGAAAATTTTCTAAGTTTTATGGTTACCCCTTTTACAAGTTATCTCACTTTTCTTGATTTTTCTTGATGAATGATGATTCAAATCATACATTAACATCATTTTAGGGTTAAAAATCCATTTTGGTGAAAAATCTCAAAAAGTCAAAGTTGACTTTTGTGCACAGTTGACTTTTTATCAGATGAATTCCAAATTGTGCAATTCTTCAGGAAATCATGTCCTTGACCTAAATCAAACTTGATGGACATGTTCCATGGGTGTCATAGGGTATATTCAATCATGTATTAGGGTTTGGGAGCATGTCCTGGTCAAAAGTCAAAGTTACAGTTGACTTTTCTCTTAAAACCCTAATTGTGGTGCAGATGAAATTGAGACTTGTTGCTCAAACTTCTTGGATCAATCCATTGTTCCAAATGGATCAATATGGTATATTAGAGACCCTCAAATCATGTCTTGAGGTCTTGGCTCATGGTTTGTCCCAAAAGTCGACTTAGGGGTGAATTAGGTCAAGAAACCCTAATTCCTGATTTTTGATTAATGCATCCCCTGAGGCAAAATTGACTTGATGCATGGGTTCATGAGGTTCCATGAAGTATATTAGGTCATGTTTTGGATCATTGCCTTGTGCCCAGATGAAAATTTTCCATCTGGAGGCCCTGGTCGACCAAAACCCTAATTTGGTGACACCGGTGATCTTGAGGCTTGATCCACCTAGAAGGGAGCATCCTTGTGCTTAATCCTTGAAGTGGGAGTCCTTTTGATCCTTTGTAGATACTTGGGAGGTTAGACAAGTTGAAGATCATGTCATTTCTTGATTGATCCTTTGTCTGAGAACTATGAGAGGGCTTGAAACCCTAATTTTGATTGTATTGGATGCTCACCCATCTTTGGGGAGACTGATGAAGCATGATGGTTCATCCATATTGTGATGATGATTTTCACAATGATGGGAAATCTAAGTGGTCAAAATTTGGGGTATTACAGATGCCCCTATTTAATCTTCTTGGACCCGAAGGTGTGAATGACGAAGGGATTCGGGCATTCGGGGTGCAAGAGGAATAAATATCGGAATACCCGAAATTTTGATGGTGGTTATGAATGGTAGCTTACGCATTCATCTTCTTTAGCTAAGCAATGATGCTTAGAAAAGGTAAACTTCCCCTCGATCCTGGTCTCCTACCAAGAACTGGTCTCAGTTGCGGAAACAAACTTCCCCTCGATCCTGGTTTCCTACCAAGGAACTGGTCTTAGTTTCTGATTTAAACTTCCCCTCAATCCTGGTTTCCTACCAAGGAACTGGTCTTAGTTTCTGATTTAAACTTCCCCTCGATCCTGGTTTCCTACCAAGGAACTGGTCTTAGTTTCTAATTTAAACTTCCCCTCGATCCTGGTTTCCTACCAAAGAACTGGTCTTAGTTTCTTTTGTCAATAAACTTTACTGACAAGGGACGCTATTCCTAGCGGCTTTCCTTCAAACTTCTCGCCGAATTTTCCTAGGGAGATGCCATTTGAGTGGAAAAAGTTTTGATGTCAGACTTGCTGGGGAACCCATTCGTCTGAGTTGTAGAGGTACACAAACTTCTCTGTTTTGGAGACGCCATTTGTCGATTCTACTGGGGAAAGCGAGTCTCTTGAGAGACTGTTTTCATTTGGGGTTACATCATACTTTTCTCGGGATCTTCCCGGAGAAATGCCATATGATGGGATCCAATTTTGAGGTGCCGATGACCTTCTCATCAGTGGTTTTTCGGAGCAAAACTGGCGTGCTGCCGAATCTCTGATCATGAGGCTTTCTCTGTGGATTTTCCTTAATCCGGGAAAGCAAGGATATCATCTTCAATGGCGAAGAGTGATGCTTATTGAAAGTTTTCTCTGGCTTTTCAGAGGTTCAAGTTATCAAAGTGGTCAAGGACCAACTTCTTTCCAGAATTAACTGGAAGCGAGGTTGTTCAGACACAGTATTTCCTGACGAGGCAAGAACTGACAACTCGATTGAGAGGACTTCTACCACTAGGGGACAGGACCGACTAGAGTGATAGTGATGCAATATGAAATGTGAATGCAAATAAAAAATGCATGATGTATGTATGTATGTGCTTCCAAAACAGACGTAACATACAGACTAAGAGATGAACACAATTGGATACTCGGCCATCGCGGGGCGAAGAAGTACCGTTGATTCAAAATAGCAATTCCACCTTGCTAAGGAGAGATAGTCCCGTTGGGAGCTATGTTGATCGGGCTTAGGAGATGAGAACTCGGCCGAGGATGTCAGACGAAACAAGGTCTCTGACACAGTTAATCCCTTCATTCAGGAGAACTGGTTTAGAAGGAGTACTTTGATTCTGCACTTTGAAGTTCGCTTACTTCGGGAGAAGCGATCGATGTTCTTCTGATGTTCAACAGTCAAAAGAAATGCCATCTTTAATTTAAAAGCAGAAAAAGTTTAACAAGTAAATTTGTTTTATTTCAAGAATCGCTGATTAAGTTTAAACAACGTCGTTCTGTAAAGCTAAAACAAGTAAAGAATTACAAACAAAAGCACAAGGGCTCAAATTTTATTGATAAGATGGAGATCAGCCAAACGCGTGATTCCAAAGAGTATATACAAAGTTAGAAAATGGTAATTTACAGGGAAAAGGGCTACGTTGAAACATAACGACCACTATCCTTCTACCAACTTTGTGTTCGGGACATCCTGAGCTTCCGTCGAAGATGACCTTTGACTGGAGATTTCCTCCGATAGATGATGCTGTAACTGCTGCTGAGGGACTTGCCTCTGTTGAACATAGTTACTTGCCATTATCCCTAATTTTTGCCTGGATTGTACTATGAGATTTTCAATCCATCGGGATGATTTTTTTTCATGTCTCTAACTTTTGCCTGGACCGCCCTTTCGGGTTTTCAATCCACCAAGACGTTTTTTTTTTTTTTTTTTTTAGGCGAAGTATTTCTTGACTACATCAACATTCGTGGGGTAGGCAAATTCCTCTCCGTCCATGGTGGCAAGTCTCAAGGCGCCGCCTGAGAAAGCTTTCGTGACCACATAGGGGCCATCATAATTTGGGGTCCATTTGCCCCGAGAGTCAGTGAGAAATGATTGTATCTTCTTGAACACGAGGTCTCCTTTTCTGAAAATACGAGGTCGGACCTTTTTGTCGAACGCCCTTTTCATTCTCTGTTGATATAACTGACCGTGGCATAGTGCCGTGATTCTCTTTTCTTCGATCAGGTTTAGTTCGTCGTGTCGACTTTGACACCATTCAGCTTCGGTGAGCTGAGCTTCCATCAATACCCGGATTGATGGGATCTCTACTTCTATGGGGAGCACTGCTTCCATGTCATATACTAGAGAGAAAGGGGTTGCCCCTGTTGAAGTGAGGATAGATGTTCGATAACCGTGAAGTACAATCGTGGTCCTCGTGACCACTTATCACTTTAATTATGTATGTGTCCGGTCCTCATGGCCGGTTTTATGATTTGCATGGTTTTATCTGTTTTGATTTCTGCTAAGTGTTGTACTTTTGCTTGACATGCGTGTGTGCCCGTAATAGGGATTACTTTGATTTGCTTTAAGTTTTAGGGAATTGCTCATTGTAGATATGTTCGGCAGTGAGGGGTACTGGTCGAACGGCCAGGGAATGTCCGGGCGAGAGACTGGAGCTCAGGTCGCGTTTGAGGCCTGAGTTCGCGGAGTGAACCTCCCATCGCGAGCTGGGTGTTCTGCCTATCGTGGTGCTTTGATGACGGCGGTGCTCGACTGAGGGACTGCTGTCGAGCAAGGACCTGGCTCGTTCCTGAGCGAGGTTCTGCTTTACTGACATGCGAAACTTGTACCTAGGCGCGCATAGTGGTCGGTAGTTTTGACGAATCAGGCCGACAGTTAGGGCCTTAGCTATAGTAATGCTTTAGCTTTTCAGCGTTCCATGGTCGAGCAAGTTCTTCCCCGTTGAGATGTTCGAGGTAATAGGCCATGTTCTCCGTTTTGCCCGGACACGATAGGGTCCTTCCTAGTTAGCGGCTAGTTTGCCTTCACGATAGTCTTTATGGTTTCTTCTTAGGACAAGGCTGCCCACGTCGAATTCTCGGCGTATGACTCTGGCGTTGTGCCGGATGGCAATTTTTTTGTTTTAACGAGGCTTCACGGAGGGATGCCCATGACCGGACTTCTTCGACGAGGTCGAGTTTCTCCCTTAGTGCTTCGTCGTTCATTTCCTCTTCCAGGGGCGATTCTGTCCGCCTGGAGGGTACGTGAACTTCAATGGGAATTACGGCTTCGGTCCCGTAGGCCAGGCGAAAGGGTGTTTCCCCGATTGAAGAGTGCGGAGTTGTGCGGTATGCCCATAAGACGCTGTGCAGCTCCTTGTTAGTAGAGTAATAGTGGGGGTTGTTTGTAATCGTCTCCATAGGGATTGTTCGATATTTGATGCTTGCCTTTCAATAGTTACACTGTTTTAAATTCAAAGGTTTCAATTGGTTCTCAATTTCGTTTAACATCAATTTGTAGCAAAGATTAATTGGTGACAAAGTGTTTGTAAAAGTTTTGATAAAAGCATGTCAAGGTTAGGTTTCGCTAATCCTTTTTACGTATAAACAAATAATCAAGCATATGAACTCGGTTTCTGACCAATACAACCGCGTATCCTCCCGACTAAGTTTATGTCTAAAGCGAAGTCGTGAGTATCGTTGTTTAGACCGTTAGATGATGTCTCATGCTAACAATCTAAACAACAATCATTAAGATCAACACAATGCGAATAGCAAATCCCAAATCTATGTCTAGAGTTTGGTTTTTAAGAGATAAAATTGTTAGGTCATGATTTGTAGAATCTATGTCTAGAGCAATACAAATCACACATGGAGCATTAAGAGAAAACAACATCATCTATATTGATCAAAGACTTTGTTCATATACAATAGATCAAAAGCAATACATAAAATTAGGATCAACTACCTCTAACCTCAACATTGAGTGTTTAGCTACCACTTCTCATGGTAGTTTGGATAACAAGTAAAGAGAGGAGATGAATGAGCATCCATGATGAATAATCAAGAATGGATGCGACTTCAGCTTCTCCAAGTGAAATTACACTCTTTGATGATCAAAATACTAAAAACTATGATTACTAGTGAAAATGAACAAGAGATCCCATCCAAATAAAGTGAAAATCTATTTATACACATCAGAATTCTGCAGGATTCGCACTGCGAGTGCATCATTCGCACTGCGAATGAGAGAAAATGACACCTTAAGTGCCTCTGAGACTTAACCCGCCCCAAGCAAAAATCGTGTGTTCACAGTGCGAATCATTCCTTTGCACAGTGAATCATTCGCTAGCTCATTCGTACTGCGAATAAACTAGCGAGCCAGGACAATCAAATTCCAAAACTTACTGTCACCCTTCGCTAGAATCTTCGCACTGCGAAACAACCAGCGAACCCTCGCTAGGAGTTCGCAGTGCGAACTTTTGGTAATTTCAAAAATGGAACTTTCTGCCACCATTCGCTGGCACCTTCGCTGACGTTCGCAGTGCGAACCTTCGCTGGTCCTTCGCCAGATTATTCGCACTGCGAATACCCTGTTGCAGCAATAATTTCAATGGCAACTTGCATCCCCTCATTGTGTCTCCAATCTTGATCCTTTGGTGCCTACTCCTGCACATTAACACACAAATTACAAGCTCCACACATGTATTCCAATGTACGCACTACAACACAATTAACCACTTAAACCAACCAATTACACAAGGAAAGTCATGAAAAATGCCAATTATTGCATCCAAATATATAACATGTTTGACATCTAACAAACTCTCCCCAACTAACTCTTTGTTTGTCCTCAAGCAAAGTATGCCTCTCACGAGGATTTGCTCGAGCACTCAATTCAACCAAGACGCGAAAAATGGCTCAACTAAACAACGATCACAACAACGCAACAATTACACAATTCAAGAACCTATAATGTAAAAGAACTTGCCTCTTAAACAATTTCAAACACTGTTTCAAGAGACAACTAACTTATCATGCACATGTCATTCTACACTCCTCTTCGAAAAAGGATTGAAGGCAAACGTACATACAAGCACGGGACAATTACACTCAAATGACCAATGATGCAAATACTAAGCAATTCATACCATATCTCAATGAACACAAAAGAACTCATGGAAGTAAAAGATCACTAAGGACTTCAAGGTTGTAGTTTGGTCGGGTAGACAAAAAAGGACGTTTCTAATGGCCATTGAAACGAAATTGCCGAAGCAAAAGAACATTCACTAAACACATATTCACGACACAACTTCATTCCACCAATTTTTCATTACACCTTCACAAACTACCGTGCACAATTATTGAATCTATTTTTTTTTCATTCAAGCAAGCATTTTCTCATTTGTACAACATATTCACACTCTTTTCTTTACATGCTTGCTTGAATTTTTTTCAAAATTTGGAGTAATGCACCCATCTTCTTTTTATT
Organism: Lathyrus tuberosus; assembly: GCA_022829125.1. NCBI lineage: Eukaryota > Viridiplantae > Streptophyta > Magnoliopsida > Fabales > Fabaceae > Lathyrus > Lathyrus tuberosus. The sequence goes on along the minus strand of JALAZF010000396.1, from coordinate 2,000,776 downwards.
CTCCCCAACTCATTTTCGACTCAACCTAAAGTGAATGTTCCTTGCTTTTTAAGGCAAGGAAATCAACGTATACAATTTTCAAAGGTTCAAGAAGAAAATGTTAGAAACTCACGAAATTCAATGATGAACCAAACTTGCAAATTATGCATATAAAACAAGTTCATCACTAAACTGAGTTCTAAACTGTTTAGGCTCAAAAGGGCTACCAAATTCTCACTCCTCACGGGTGAATTACTATATGGACATGGTTGTGCTCACTTTCAACAAGTGCCTTGATCACTTCTCATACTTCCACAAAATCACATGGTCACAAGATAAGGCATGAATTAAAAGTAAAAACAACATTCATCAACAATCCTTAGCATATAGTATACTTTGGAGGCTTCTCACTTTAATGGTTTTTTTATCCTAAAATGCCACATGCATTCAAAGGAAGTTGTAACATGAAACAACATTTTCAATCGCACCAAGACGCAAAGTTCTAAAACATACAAAATTCTCGAACTAGGTAACGATGTACCTTGTCGCAACACAATGCTTAGGGTACTATCATAGCCCTCACATTTTGGAGGAATCTTCCTTTAAAATCAAGAGTCTCCAACCTACTTCCAAAATTCCATCATCAAAGAAGGAACATTAAAATAAAAACATATTAACAATTTAAGTGTTGAGCATTCGTAAACAGAAGAACTCTACACTTAATACAATAATTAAAAACCAACAAATTATTAGTAAAAGCGAAACAAAATTTTTTACTAAAAACACTTAACATTACTAATAATAATAATAAAGTGCTTGGTGTAAAAACACCTACATAATCCAAAAGGGTACCTCTAGGGTACAAGTACAATAATAATCAAAATATTCCACTATGTGGATACAATAGACTAGTAAAAGCTGAAAAATACAAAATATAAGAAAACTTCACTTTGGTGACCAAAGGAAGTACACACGTCTGAAAATCACAAAATCAGTCCTCATCGGACTCTATCTCCAAAACCTCGGTAACCTGCTCATCATCATCTCCCTCATCAGAAGTATTACCAGAAACCTCCACATCGGTGCCATCTCCCTCCATATCATCACCATCTCCATCCTCATCAGCATCCTCACTAGCAGGACCAGCTGAATCCTCTCCCCCTCTGAAAACTGGCCTGGCCTCAGGCCATCCAGCATGTGCGAGGAACTGCTCCCTCGACATCATAGTCTGCTCCGCGGCGAGATCCCGAATCTGCAACTGGAGTACCTGCATAGAGTCATGTAAATCAAGCATGGCGCGCTGAGAAGCGGCCATCCAATCCCAGTTGTACTGGCAGATCTCCTGCTGATAAGGATAGAAATTCGGCGACTCAAAAGTATCACCCCCACTCGTACCATCCCCTGCAGCAACCCCTGAAGACTCAGCCCTAACACCCTTAGGTTTGCAAAATTTGTCGACGTATCGATCATCGATAGCCGACGTGATAGTGACCTGACGACGCAAAGGAAAATTAACACCAGCTTCAGCACATAAGGACATGATCAGGCACGGAAATGCAAGAGGGGAATTTTTCCTCGAAGCGTTCCCTCCTAAGCCACTCTCGACAATTGCCCTTATTTCATCGGCAATTATCCTCACGACATCAATCTCCACATTGGTAAGGATGCTGTGGACTAAGTGAGCAAGGGGAATTGGAACCGTTGAGGAATGTGATTTTGGTTTAATGTTGGTGACAACCAAAAGTAATACAAGTTGGGCCAAAGGCAACATGTCATCCCGATGATACCTAACAGCAACTCCCGAATGGATGAACTTCACATTTTTACCCGGGCGCAACAAATCAGTGGTCATTTGTGTGATATCCCGGTTGCGGTTAAGGTTCCTGTGGTATGCATCCTCCTGACTGGCACGCAATGGAAAAGGGTCTCCAAGAACTCGGCTAATTGTCCTTCTGTCAAACCTCACAGTTTTTCTTCCAACAACAGTAGTCCAATTAAACAGGTCCCCCTCATCATGAAGGGCGTTGGCATAAAATTCTCGAACCACCTCCACATTGTACGAATCAAGCGGAGTTATCAGCTGATCCCATTTTTTTTCATGCAAAAGGGCAGCTACAGAACGATAACCCCCTTGATCATTCAGAATAAATCTCTTCTCTGCAAGGATGGTCCTTGTTTCCAAAACCTCATATCTCTGAGCCTGCCTAGGACCCTTGAATCCAGTGTCGTCGAAACTGATCGGTACCTGTCTGGATGTTGATGCTTTCCTTTTCTTGGCCAAATTAGTTTTAGGACCCATCTGCACATAAGACAAACAAATCCCACACAAAAACACCAAGACAAATCATTAGAAATTAGGACACAAATACATCAGAATGCACTAATAAAAAAACAAAAATCTGGGCTGCTCGCTGCAACGTTCGCACTGCGAATCCTGGCGAACGTTCGCCCCAGATTCGCACTGCGAATGGGCCAGCGAATGCACGAAAACTTTGAAAAAAATTTACAGACCCAGATTTCCCAACATGGCATCATTCTACATATCTTCTATACCCTAAAGCCACTAGAAAATTCAACATGCATTGAACAACCCAAAACAGAATTTTAACCCAAATGCCTAAATATTTCTCATGCAAATTCACAAACAAAATCACAACTAATCAGAAAGCACATAGATAAGAATTCAAACCTTGTTGGAAATGGCAATTGAGTGAAAAAAAAAATTTGAGAGATGGAAAGCAGAGACACGTGAAGGAGAAAGAGTACTTGAGAGTTTTCTAATTGTTTGTCTTTGAATGGTGAGAAGGAAATTGACTAGGGTTTTCCCCTCAAGTCATCAGAAGTTGAACATGGGTCTTGGGCCTACGTGTAGGCCCACCCACTTACCAAAACCCTCACTTTTAATGAGGTGGCAGAAAAACCACAAAGTCTGGTTCGCTGACGTTCGCAGTACGAATGGCTGACGAATGTTCGCCCCAGACTCGTAGTGCGAACAAGCCAGCGAACAAGACAGTTTTGCAAAATTTTCAGGTTTGTCCTGCTACCACACTGCAAATGGTACAATAATATAACAACACTTCAAACAGCAAATAAAAGCAAAATACTTACAATGTTGGGGTGCCTCCCAACAAGCGCTTGTTTAACGTCGGCTAAGCTCGACGGTCCACCGCAATCTCATGGATCGCGGAAAGGAATAATGGCGGGATTCCGCTCGAAATCACCTCCAAGATACACTTTCAATCTTTGGCCGTTAACAGTCCAATTCTCGTTGGTTGTTGTGTCTTCAATTATAATCGCTCCATAAGGCTTGATTTCTCGGATCCGAAATGGACCCGACCATTTAGACCTTAACTTTCCCAGAAACAATTTTAACCGAGAATTGAAGAGTAGGACCAGCTGTCCCACCTCAAACTGCTTGATGATAATTTTTCTGTCATGGTAAGACTTTACACGCTCTTTGTACAGCATATTGGAATCGTACACCTGGAGGCGTAATTCATCTAATTTGTGTAACTGCACTTTTCTTTTTTCACCGCTAAGAGTTGGATCAAAGTTTAAAAATTTTAAGGCCCAAAACGCCTTGTGTTCCAACTTTACTGGCGGATGGAAATTCTTACCATACACAATTTTAAACGGTGTGAGACCGATCGGAGCCTTAAAAGCGGTCTGATACGCCCACAAAGCATCATCCAATTTGTTGGCCCAATCTTTTCTTGAGGCCGAAACAGTTTTTTCTAAAATACGTTTTATCTCACGATTGGATACCTCCGCTTGACCGTTAGCTTGAGGATGATATGGTGTGGCAACCTTGTGCTTCACACCATACTGCTCCAGAGCTTTGTCAAGCTGAGTGTTACAGAAGTGAGATCCTCCATCACTTATTAACACTCTCAGAGTACCAAAACGCGCAAAAATGTCCCGTTTCAAAAATTTCACTACTGTTTTTCCGCCGGCTTTAGCACAAGCTATCGCCTCCACCCATTTAGACACATAATCAACAGCGACCAAAATATATTCATTAGAGAATGAAGATGGGAATGGACCGACAAAGTCGATCCCCCAACAGTCAAAAACTTCAATCTCTAACATATTCTGTAAAGGCATCTCGTGCCGCTGTGAAATTCCTCCACTTCTCTGGCACTTGTCACAACTAAGGGCATGCGCATGCACATCTTTGAATAACGACGGCCAATAAAATCCCGATTGAAGGACTTTAGTGGCCGTTCTTAACCCATTAAAGTGTCCTCCATACGGAGAGTTATGACAATGCCACAGAATATTTGTGGCTTCCTCCTCTGACACACACCTTCTTAAGAGGTTGTCAACACCAAGTTTAAATAAATAAGGTTCATCCCATACGAAGGACTTGGCATCCGACAAAAATTTTCTTTTTTGGTGGTGCGTTAGACCGTCCGGTATCAATCCGGCGGCTTTGTGGTTAGCCATGTCGGCGAACCACGGTCTAACCTGCACCTTAAACAATTTTTCATCAGGGAACTCCTCTTTGACTTCACATTCATTCTTGGTCACGTCAACGTTTACCAGGCGGGATAAGTGATCCGCCACCAAATTCTCGGATCCTTTTTTGTCACGAATTTCAAGATCAAATTCCTGTAACAAAAGGATCCAACGAATAAGCCTCTGCTTAGAATCAGGCTTGGTGAGCAGATACCTTATAGCCGTGTGGTCCGTGTAAACGATGACTCGTGAACCAATCAAATAAGAACGAAATTTCTCCAACGCATACAATATGGCAAGCAACTCTTTCTCAGTTGTTGCATAGTTAATTTGAGCCTCGTTTAAAACTTTGCTCGCATAATGTATAGCGTGGAAAACTTTCATTTTCCTTTGACCCAAAACAGCCCCAACCGCATAATCACTTGCATCGCACATTAATTCAAAATCCAATTTCCAGTTAGGTGCAACGATTATCGGTGAGGTAGTTAAACTCTTTTTCAAAAAATTAAACGCAAAAAGGCAAGACTCGTCAAAGTCAAAAATCTTACCTTGGACAAGCAAGTTGCTCAATGGCTTTGCGACCTTTGCGAAGTCCTTGATGAATCTACGGTAGAACCCGGTGTGTCCAAGAAAACTCCTTATGCCTTTGACATTCATCGGTGGTGGCAATTTCTCAATAACGTCCACCTTGGCTTTATCAACTTCAAGGCCCTTTGAAGAAACTTTGTGACCGAGCACAATTCCCTCGTTCACCATAAAGTTGCATTTTTCCCAATTAAGCACCAAATTGGTTTCCCCACACCGTTCCAACACCGTATCCAAATTTTTCAAGCAAATATCAAATGATTGTCCAAAAACCGAGAAATCATCCATAAAGACCTCAATTGTCTTTTCGATCAAATCCGAGAATATAGCTTGCATACACCACTGAAAAGTCGTCGGTGCATTACATAATCCAAATGGCATCCTCCTATAAGCGAAGATTCCAAAAGGACATGTAAAAGCTGTTTTTTCATGATCCTCCGGGTTCACAATAATTTGGTTGTAACCCGAATAACCATCCAAAAAACAGTAGAATTGTTGACCGGAAAGCCTTTCAAGCATTTGATCCATAAAAGGTAGAGGGAAATGATATTTTCTCGTAGCTTTGTTCAACCTACGGTAATCGATGCACATTCTCCACCCGGTAACGATTTTTGTTGGAATGAGCTCATTTTTCTCGTTTCGGACCACCGTTAATCCGCCTTTTTTCGGTACCACGTGCACCGGACTAACCCACGGGCTATCAGAAATGGGATAAATCATTCCAGCATCTAACATTTTTACCACTTCTTTTCTAACCACTTCTTTCATGATTGGATTTAACCGGCGTTGAGGTTGAGCAACCGGTTTAAAGTCTTCTTCCATGAATATACGGTGCATGTAATATGAAGGGCTTATGCCTTTGAGATCGGACAACGTCCATCCCATTGCATCCTGATTTTTTCTCAACACTTGAATTAAGCAGCTCTCCTCGTTTTCAGATAAAATACTACTTATGATCACCGGTTTATTACCACCGTCATCGAGAAAAGCATACTTCAAGGTTGAAGGTAAAACTTTCAGTTCAAGTTTGGATTGTTCATCATTAACCACTTTTTTTAGAATTTCCTCTTCATACTCCCAAGGTTGCAATTCTTCCAAAGCTTCAAGCTCTAACAAACACTCTTCAAGAGCTTGCTCTTCTTCAACCGAGAATACTTCCAAGGAATCATCCAAAGCTCTTTGTAAAGGATCAATGACATGAATTTGCTTTGTAACTTCAAAACTCGCTTCCTCCGTTGCACCGATTCGAAAAAAATCGCCTTTATCCTTCTTGTGCTTCATGGCATCATAAAGATTGAAACACACCTCTTCATCTTGGACTCTCACTTTCATGAGACCATCGTCCATGTAAATTGCCATTCGGGCAGTTTTCATGAAAGGCCTTCCAAGAATCAAAGGTGCATCCTCATCCTCCTCCATTTCAATGACAATAAAGTATATCGAAAACAAAAATTTATCCACTTTGACCAACACATCTTCCGCTACACCGTGAGGACGGGTAGTGGATTTATCTGCGAGTTGCAAAGTCATTTGAGTGGACCTCAATTCCATGTGTCCTAACCGTTTCACAATCGACAAAGGTATCAAGTTGATACTAGAGCCCAAATCAATCAATCTGTTGCCCACATAGATGTTTCCTATAGTAACCGGCAAGGTGACTCGTCCCGGATCACAATCAATCTTTTGCATATTTAGGCATTTGCTCCAAAGCCTCGGAAAATGGAATATTTATTTGTAATTGTTTGAAAATATCCATAAATCGAGAATAGTGCCTCGCACTATCTTTCTTTGTAGGAGCATGAGGATATGGTAGATGTTGGATCGGAATATTGTTCACCGGTTCTTTTCCCTTCCTAGTTCTCTTCACTTTTTCTTCACTCTCTATTTTTTTTCTCATTCTCACTTTTTTCCTTCTCATTTTCAACTAAAACACCCTCAACATTTTTTTCTACTTCAATCTCATCACTATCTTTTTCTTTTTCAACTACAACCTCCTCATCCACTACTCTCTTACCTACACCCATGTCAATCTCTCTTCCACTTCTTGTGAGAATTGCTTTACAATCTTTAGGATTCGGAAGCGTATTTGCCGTAAAGTGCCCTTTTTGTTGGTCGGCCAATTGTTTTGATAATTGCCCGACTTGTGTTTCAAGATTCCTTATGGCCGCATCGGTATTCTTTTAATTGGAAATTGCCATTTGCATAAATTGCGTGAGAGTGTCTTCCATCTTCGTATTTCCAACGGGAACTTGCGGAGGTTGAGTGTAATTTTGGTATTGTTGACGGTTTGATGGTCCAGCTTCTTGCGGTCTCCATGGTTGTTGATAACCTTGGTTAGCCCGTTGTTGGTAACCTTGGTTGCCTTGTTGATACGGAGGTCGGGGTTGGTATCCTTGATTTCCTGCATAGTTTGCCTCCTCCACAATGGGAGGATAATAACCGGTCGGATGGTCACCTCTACATAATTCACAAACTAACACTTGCACATTTTTACTTGAAGAATCATAAGTTTCTTTGAATTGTTACGGCAGCTTAGACATTTGCTTAGTCAACAACTCAACCTGTTGTGATAATAACTTGTTCTGCGCAAGGATAGCATCGTTTGTTCCCAATTCTAACACTCCCGGAGTTCGTTGAGAAGGTCCACGGTTGTGACTACCTTGATGATTGTTCAAGGCCATCTTATCAATGATAGTCGTGGCTTCTGCTGCGGTTTTGCTTAACAAGGATCCACCAGCGGTGGCATCCAACAAGGTTTTGTGTACAAGTTGAAGTCCATTTCTAAATATATGAATTTGTGACAATTCATCAAAACCATGGCCCTTGCACTTTCTTAACATTGATTTGAACCTCTCCCAAGCTTCATTGAGAGATTCATTGGCTCCTTGTGTGAATACCGCGATGGCGGTCTTTGCTTCCATAAACCGAGTGTGAGGGAAAAATCTCTCCAAAAATTTCTCTTCCAATGCATTCCAATCTATCATTATGGCCGTTGACTGATCAAGGTACCATTCCTTGGCCTTCCCAATGAGGGAATGCGGGAATAGTCTCTTGAACAGAGACTCCTCTTCTGCTTCAGGTGCACCAGTCGCTCCCGCTATTTCCTAGAATTTTGTCAGATGGGTAAAAGGATCTTCATGATCCATACCCGTAAATGGACTTTGATAAGTTGGAGAATGCCGGTCTTCATTTCAGAATGACGACCGTTGTGTGCATGGCGAGCGAACTGAGCATTGTGTCTCGGACTATTCGTGCATGGCCTAGAAGCAGGTGGTGGTGGTGGTGGTGGATCTGCCTCCATAACTGGAAGTATTTGTGGAAGTGGTGATGGTGTAGAAGTACTTTCCTCTTGTTCTCGCTTCTGTCTTGCTAGCTGCCTCCTTCGTCTAGTTCTGCTGTTGATTCTACGAGCGGTTCTCTCAATCTCAGGATCAAAAAGAAGTTGGTCCGTCGGTAGTTTCCCTCGCATAAACTAAGTCTGCACACTAAACAAAACAAATTAACAAGTTCAAGATAAAGTGGTAACAAGCTTAAAACAGCACACTATCGCAATGCTTTCAATATCACTAAACAATCCCCGGCAACGACGCCATTTTGTTAGTAGAGTAATAGTGGGGGTTGTTTGTAATTGTCTCCACAGGGATTGTTCGATATTTGATGCTTGCCTTTCAATAGTTACACTGTTTTAAGTTCAAAGGTTTCAATTGGTTCTCAATTTCGTTTAACATCAATTTGTAGCAAAGATTAATTGGTGACAAAGAGTTTGTAAAAGTTTTGATAAAAGCATGTCAAGGTTAGGTTTCGCTAATCCTTTTTACGTATAAACAAATAATCAAGCATATGAACTCGGTTTCCGACCAATACAACCGCGTATCCTCCCGACTAAGTTTATGTCTAAAGCGAAGTCGTGAGTATCGTTGTTTAGACCGTTAGATGATGTCTCACGCTAACAATCTAAACAACAATCATTAAGATCAACACAATGCGAATAGCAAATCCCAAATCTATGTCTAGAGTTTGGTTTTTAAGAGATAAAATTGTTAGGTCATGATTTGTAGAATCTATGTCTAGAGCAATACAAATCACACATGGAGCATTAAGAGAAAACAACATCATCTATATTGATCAAAGACTTTGTTCATATACAATAGATCAAAAGCAATACATAAAATTTGGATCAACTACCTCTAACCTCAACATTGAGTGTTTAGCTACCACTTCTCATGGTAGTTTGGATAACAAGTAAAGAGAGGAGATGAATGAGCATCCACGACGAATAATCAAGAATGGATGCGACTTCAGCTTCTCCAAGTGAAATTACACTCTTTGATGATCAAAATACTGAAAACTATGATTACTAGTGAAAATGAACAAGAGATCCCATCCAAATAAAGTGAAAATCTATTTATACACATCAGAATTCTGCAGGATTCGCACTGCGAGTGCATCATTTGCTCTGCGAATGAGAGAAAATGACACCTTAAGTGCCTCTGAGACTTAAACTGCCCCAAGCAAAAATCGTGTGTTCGCAGTACGAATCATTCCTTCGCATAGCGAATCATTCGCTAGCTCATTCGCACTGCGAATAAACTAGCGAGCCAGGACAATTAAATTCCAAAACTTACTGCCACCCTTCGCTAGAATCTTCGCACTACGAAACAACCAGGGAACCCTCGCTAGGAGTTCGCAGTGCGAACTTTTGGTAATTTCAAAAATGGAACTTTCTGCCACCATTCGCTGGCACCTTCGCTGACGTTCGCAGTGCGAACCTTCGCTGGTCCTTCGCCAGATTATTCGCACTGCGAATACCCTGTTGCAGCAATAATTTCAATGGAAACTTGCATCCCCTCATTGTGTCTCCAATCTTGATCCTTTGGTGCCTACTCCTGCACATTAACACACAAATTACAAGCTCCACACATGTATTCCAATGTACGCACTACAACACAATTAACCACTTAAACCAACCAATTACACAAGGAAAGTCATGAAAAATGCCAATTATTGCATCCAAATATATAACATGTTTGACATCTAACACTCCTCGACCCAAGCTTTCTTTGTTTCGTCCAGCCTTCGTTTGAGGCCTCGAAGGATGACTCGGTTCGCCGCTTCAGCTTGCCCGTTTGTCTGGGGATGTTCGACAGATACGAAGTGTTACTTCGTGCCCAACTGGGCGACGAAGTCCTGGAACTTCCTGTCTGTGAACTGTGTCCTATTGTCCGTGACTATCGCCTAGGGATGCCAAAACGTGCAAGGATGTTTCGTTTATAGAAACGCAGTATGTTAAGGGCAGTTATCTTGGCTAGAGCCTCCGCTTCTATCCATTTTGTGAAGTAATCCACGCCTACTATTAAGTACTTATTCTGGTTTGATCCTACCACGAATGGCCCCAGGATGTCCAGGCCCCACCAGGCGAATGGCCACGGGGAGGACATAGCCTTGAGCTCGTTAGGTGGAGCTAGGTGCATGTCCCTGTGCCGTTGGCATGTATCGCATTTCTTCACGTGTTCCTTAGCATCTTGCTGCATGGTTTGCCAGTAGTATCCTACTCGAAGGGCCTTCCGGGCGAGGGACCTTCCTCCGAGGTGTTGGTCGTTGATTCCTTCGTGAATTTCGCGCAAGATGTGGGCGACCATCTCTTCCTCGACACACTTGAGTAGCGGGATGGAGAACCCTCTCCTATAGAGTTTATCTTCAACCAGGACGTAGAACCAGGCTCTTCGCCTAACTACGCTGGCTTCTTTGGGGTCGGATGGAAGTTCGTCCCTAGCGAGGTAGTTGTAAACGGGGGTCATCCAGCAGTTGCTGTCGCCGATCATTTATACGTCAAGGTTCAGGGAAGTTTTCTCGATACTGGGTCGAGGAAGTACCTCTTGTATGACGGACTTGTTTCTGCCTTTCTTCTTCGTGCTTGCCAGTTTAGACAAAACGTCTGCCTGAACGTTGTGTTCGCGGGGAACATGCTTTACCTCTACCGCTGCGAACTTCATCATTTTCTCCTTGACCAGGGCTAAGTATTCAGACAGGTTGTCGTTTTTGGCTTGATACTCTCCTCGAACTTGGAGGGCCACAAGTTGCAAATCTGTGCAGATGACAACTTCTTCCGCGCCGAGATCTTCGGCTAGGCGTAAGCCGGCGAGGAAGGCTTCATACTCAACCTGGTTGTTAGAGGTGGGGAAGGATAGGGTAAGCGATACTTCAACGATGATTCCCTCGTCGTTTTCCAATATGATGCATGCCCCGCTTCCAGCCGAGCTGGACGCTCCATCTACGGAAATAGTCCATTTGCGCGCCCCGGAGGTCGGGGAATCTGCGAACGTCATTTCTGCGATGAAGTCAGTCAAAGCCTGGGCTTTGAGGGCTTTTCTGCTTTCATACTGGATGTCGAATTCGGACAGCTCTAACGACCATTTGAGCATTCTGTCGGCCATGTCTGGTTGTCCTAACAGCTGCTTTACGGGTTGATCTGTTCGAACCACAATCGTGTGGGCCAGGAAGTAGTGTCTCAGTCTTCTAGCTGCGTTGATGAGGGCCAGTGCTACTTTTTCTATTTGTTGGTATCTTAGTTTTGGTCCCTGTAGTTCTTTGCTCGTGAAATATATGGGATTTTGCCCGTCAGGTGTTTCGCGGATAAGAGCGGCGCTCACTGCCTCGGTGGCTACGACGAGATACAGATACAGAGTCTCACCGTTGTCTGGGCGAGAGATGACTGGTGGCTCTAAGAGTTCCCGTTTCAGATGGAGCAGAGCCCGGTCGCATTCCTCCGTCCATTTAAACGTTGCCTCCTTGCAGAGGAGTTTGAAGAAGGGTAGGGCGTGCTGGGCAGATTTGGCCACGAAACGGGATAAAGACGCGAGTATCCCGTTGAGGGACTGGATGGACTTCTTCGATTTAGGCATTGGAAACTCGGAGAATGCCCGGAACTTATCGGGGTTGGCCTCGATTCCTCGTTCTGTTAGGTAGAAATCGAGGAATTTGCCTGCCTAGACGCCGAACGTGCATTTCTCCGGGTTGAAACGCATCTGGTATTTCTTGGCTTGTTCGAAGACCTTTCGTAAATGGGTCGTATGATCGGTTTCCTCGCGGGATTTTACGATCATATCGTCAATATAGACTTCGAGCATGTCGTCTATCTCTCCCCGGAAGACCTTGTTCATCATCCTCTGATAGGTCGCGCCGACATTCTTCAGGCCGAAGGGCATAACGTTGTAGTAATAGTTGCCCTATTCGGTCATGAAGGCCGTGTATTTTTTATCGCTCACTGCCATTGGTATTTGATTATAGCCCTAATAGGCGTCCATGAATGATAATAGTTTAAAGCCGGCAGAGTTATCAACAAGTTTATCAACAAGTTATCAACAAGTTTATCAACAAGTTATCAACAAGTTTTTCTGCAGCCTCCGTTTTCTCCAAAGACTGCTTTCTCCTACGTTGTGCTACTGCTTTGACGGCTGGGTCAATCGTGAGTTGATGGCAGGCGACGAATGGGTCCAAGCCGGGCATCTCGACGGCGCTCCAGGCGAACAGATCAGCGTTCTCAAAGAGGCAGGCTTTGAGTTGCTTCCTTGCGATGTCGGGGAGGTCCGCTCTAATTTTTACTCCCCACTGGGGGTCGTCATCGAACAAGACGAGCTCGAAGTCGCCATCCGGGATGGGACGCGTCGGATGAGAGCTGTTGCTGGTCGGGGCAGACGAGGTGCTCAAGGCTGCTTGGTCTTCCTTCCAGTCCTATTCAGGGAAGCGGTTGTCGAGGTCGATGGCGTCGACCTGAGGCAGTGGCTTGGCTTCCTCGGAACTGCTGGGTAAGGCTGGCCTGTTATATACCTTCGGCTTGGACGCGATGGCGTTGAGTCCCTTCATGGCTGCTTTGAAGCATCGTCGTGCGGCTTCGAGGTCGCCATGGAGGGTGGCGATCATCCCCTTTGAAGTGTAGTACTTCATCTTGAGATGAACAGTCGAAGGCACAACTACCAATTCGGCCAAGGTTGATCTTTCGAAGATGCACTGGTAAAGAGATGGGTAATCGATTACCAGAAACTGTACTTTAACAGATCTGGTCGTCTCCGCTGACCCAAAAGTTACGATCAGTTCTACGTATCCCCAAGGTTTGATCACCAACCCATTGAATCCTTGCAAGTCAGAACCCACATAGGGGGTGAAGTGTGACTCGTCCAGCTGGAGCGTTGAAAACAGCTGGAAGTACATAATGTCGACCGAGCTGCCTTGGTCGACGAGAATTCTACGAACGTCGAAGTTCGCCATCCGAGCTCTGACGAGCAGGGGAATGCTCGAGTTTGGAGATCCTCCGAGGAGCTCTTCCCGGTATAAGGAAATGGAGATAGAGCCCTTCTGGGCTTGATCGAGTGTGGTCACCTTGCTGGAGCTTATGCTGATCAGGTGCTCGAATTTCCTTTTCACGGAGCCCATTGTGACTTTATTGAAGCCTTCCCCCGAAATGACCATGGCGGAGGGGAACGTCTCCCACGGACTGTGGGTCGTAAGGTAGGCAGGAGCGCTGAGCTCATCTGGGATGTAGAAGTCCTCTGGTCGCGATACGGACATGGCGACTTGGATGTTGGCCTCTTCCGGGGAAGGCACCTCTTCCTCTACCTTCTTGGACTCCTGGGCGTCTTGCCGAGAAGCATCTTTCTTTTTCGTGAACTGTTTCAGGTGGCCATCCCTAATCAGTATTTCGATAGCATCCTTCAAATGGATGCAATCTTCAGTGGTGTGGCCGTGACTCTTATGGAAACGGCAGTATTTTGATTTGTCGGCGTTGGGTTTGGCCGGTATTTGTTTGGGGAAGCGGACTCCTGCTTGTTTGAATTCTGAATCCGTACATTCGGACAGTATCTTTTCCCTAGAGACAGTTAGGGGGTGTAGTCGTGAAATCGTCCGGAAGTTCCCTTGCTCTCCCGGAAGTCCCGAGGATGGTCTTCGCGCTTCCTTTCCCCTCGACGAGATGTCGAGGGCTCTTCGCCTCTGGAGGCCCGGGAGTTCTCCTGATGGCAGGAGGCTCAGGCAGAGTTGGCCGCTTCCTTTTCCTCGTACTGAATGTACGACTGCGCCTTGAGGAGGAAGGCGTCCAGGTTCCTCAAAGGTGCGAGGCCGACAACTTTGGAAAACTTTGAGTGCGGGCGGAGTCCCTGTTCGAGCAGAAATTTTTTCATATCGTCGGTGGTGGGGACTTGCACCGCTTCTTTGTTAAACCTCTCGATGTATGCCCGGAGAGGTTCATCCTTCCCTTGGATGATGACCCCAAGAGAGGCTTCAGTCTTGGGGTGGCGGCGCGACGCCGTGAATTGCCTGGAAAACATTCTGCCTAACTGCTTCCACGAAGTGATAGACTCTTCGGACAGCTATTTGTACCAAGTCATTGCTCCCTTTCGGAGCGTGGTCAGAAACAGACCGCACTTGATGGCGCCCTGGACGCCACGGTAATCCAACAGCGCATCGATGTTTTTGATGTGCTCGTTGGGGTCGGTTGTTCCATCGTATGTGCCCAATGTCGGGGGCTTCTCCAAGCCCTTGGGGAGGCGTGTTGCCAAGATTTCTTGGGACAATGGGCCGTGAGGCTCATCATCGCTGCTGGAACTGGTTAGCGACGGGGACCGGACGACTCGCTCGTGACGGCGACTTCTTCGGGGAGAAGGTGTACGGGCCCAGCTTTTTGTCTTGACCGGGGGTGATTGTCTGTCCCTCCGTGTTCTCTTGTGACCGGGAGAGTGTTGGTTTCGCGGGGAAACATGGTCGCGTTTCCGGGCAGCATGAGATTCTGGTTCTTGGCGCAGCCTTCGGTCGAATTCTCACCGGGGTTGCGGGCTCTTGGATCGTCGATGGCTTTTCCTTGGAGGGGGGATCTTGGACGGGTAGATTCCTTCAATGCCCCGATCTTTTCGTTTTACTGAAGGATCAGGAGGTTGGTTTTGTTGATTGCTTCAAGGAGGGCCACCACGGCCTGATCGACGTTTGGTGGAGCAGGAATGGGCTGGATGGCCAGCAAGGGCTGATCGTTGTCGCGGTCAGCAGGAATGGGGGAAGGAGAGGCTGTGGCCCCGTCTCTTAGAAAACGGGGGTCTCCGAGGAGGGACGAGGGACCGTCAACGTCAGTCTTGTTGACGGGGAGGACAGCTGACTGGAGAACACCTTTGACGTGATCTTGAGAGGCCATGATGATGATCTTGGGTGAAAGTGTTTTGGTCTTAGTATTTGAGGTGGTGATTAAGACGGGGAGAACTGAGTTCCCACAGACGGCGCCACTGGTCTTAAAGGCTTGATCAGATCCTGTGATGGGCCACCAAGAACGTCTGTGATGCTGGGCGTGAGATGAGGAGGAGGGGGTATACCTGCAAGACACTCCGACGCTCAAGTAAGAAAGGGTCAGAAAAAAGGGGCAAGTACAAAGTATGAGCTCTTAGGGTGATTATTCGATACCTGGCCCTCTCAGGTGAGAGGATTTATATAGTGCCCCCCGCGCGTGGCCAACGGTCCTATTTTCGGGGCGAAATAATCGTTTTCCCGAAGAATAGGTAACTGCCCCAACTAGTCGTTACGTCGGGCAGGGTGCCCAAAACTAGTCGTTACGTCGGGCAAAGGCGTAGTTTCGGGCACATGCCCTTAGCTCTTCGGGGAGTGATGAAGCCGTGCAGAACGGGCAGCAGTACCGGGGATGAGCGATGTACTCCTTGCCCGGTTGGGGGCAGAAAGGTAACTTTTGCCCATTTATGGATTGGACTTAGGCAATTTGGTCGTTCTGGGAGCAGACACGGATTAGGCCATGCCTAGCCATTGGTCTAGTCTAGAACAATTACTTTCCATAATCACAAAGAAAAGAAAACAGAAATACAATAAATTCATTCATTATCACTTTACTATATTCATTAAAAATGACTTATCATTGATCCATATGATGTCAGAACTTATCAGAATTTGATTATTTAAAGAAAAACATACCATTAATTTATATGATGTCAGAACTTATCTAAATCGGATTATTAAAATAACATACCATTGAGTCATATGATGTCAGAACTTATCCGAATCGAATTAATCGATTCGATAGATAAGATAGTCTATATGATATCAGAACGTATTTGAATCGGATTAATCAATTCAATAGATAAGATCGTAGCAGTGAAAACCAAAAATAAAAACAAACATTTAAAATTAATTATTATTAAATTAGCAAAGCAAACCAACTCATCATCATTATCATATCATTTTATAATGAAAAAAACCAGAAGTTGGCATAAAGAGGATAGCTATGAAGATTTGCAGGTTGAGATCTCTGCTTTCTCTTGCCAAATGCAATTCTCAAACCTTCCCACCAACAACACCGCGCACTTTCTCTTCAACCAGTCATCACTTGCAGGTCAGGTCACTAGTAATCTCCGGCGTGATGATCACGAATCACGATCACCCCTACACAAAACTTGTCTTTCTTAGCAAGCCCTTTTTCTAAACCCTTCTTCTCATCTCTTTTAACATGCAAAGCTTGAATCTTTCATGCTAATTCTCATCTGGGTACTTAAGTATTTCTTCAATTGATAATTGTAATGATTTTTCTTATGTTTTTTTCATTCTTACCTTTTGGGGGTTTGTGTTTATCTCAAAATGAGTATTTAAAGTGATTGGTTTTGCCTTTATAAGTTGTTCAATTAGGTTTAACTACAATTTTTTATGTTGATAGAGATGTGAATTTGATGCTTTTTGTTTTGTAAATTTACTATACATTGTCATAGGCTCATAGCTGATGATACTGTCAATTATTTCACTTCAGAATGTTGGATTCATTGGCCTTGGAAACATGGGATCACGAATGGCGAATAATCTAATCAAAGCTGGATTCAAACTTACAGTTCATGACAAGTAATGTTTTAAACCCTTTTCTTCAACTTAATAACCATGCATGCCTTATGAGGAGTCGGAGAATATTGTCGTTTCATTTGTAGGTGCAATACATATGATATAAATATTTGGTTAGGGTAATGAGTGTGAATATGTGTTTCTTATGAGGAGTTTGAGTTGTTTGCATTTGCACCGATAAAATGATTAGGCTGGTTTCATCTTCGTTAATTTCGAAGGAATGTATATGGTGTTAATGTAGCCCCGACGCTTATCACGCATTCTGACACTAACACGTCCTTTAATTACTTTTGTTTATAAAATATTGGCAGAAACTCTGATGTTCTTGAGATGTTCTCTCAGATGGGGGTTCCTACAAAGAAAACACCATATGAAGTTTCCGAAACAAGTGATGTTGTAATTACAATGTTACCTTCTTCAGCCCATGTGAGTATATTCATTCCAACGTCATTTCCTTTCTGTTGAATACATCACATCATTTGTTTGTAGATTCGGTTTCCTCTATAGTCCTGCATCAACTTTTTGAGCTATGATTTCAATTTTCAGTAACTATAGCTATGATATGATTGTTGATTTCCCCTTACAGATCCTTGATTAAGAAACAAAAATCTTAGATTGCAAGTTTCGGATGCGAGAATAACATACTTTTTTAACTTAAAGTAGGTGATTGATGTTTATACTGGACCAAATGGTTTGCTTCATGGTGGGAAACTCATAAGGCCGTGGTTATTGATAGATTCGTCCACGATCGATCCACAAACTTCAAGAAATCTTTCTGCTACAATATCTAACTATATTCTAAAAGAAAAGAAAGGTAACATAAAATGAAATGACGTCCATGTAAATTACATTTAACTTGAATCGCAATTGTGAATTTGCTATTCTTTCTCACACCAAAGAACTTATTTATATCCTACACATTAGCAAGTAACTGACCGTTCATGAAAATTCCTTCACAATTTTATGAGAATATATTTTCACTTGCTGTGTATACTATGCTGAATTATTTACTCTTTTAATGTTGTGGTACTGAATGATTTGCATTGTGTAGGTGATTGGGAAATGCCTGTCAAGTTGGATGCTCCTGTTTCTGGAAGTATAATTGCAGCAGAAGCTGGAACACTTACTTTCATGGTAATGCTTCGCTTCTGTTTTAAGGCATGCAAAACAACAATACACCCTTAGTAATCATTCTAGGTTTAGACAGTTGCAGCAAAGTTTTTGTGTTTATAGCAAAAAAAATTAGTAATGAACAAGATATGGATTTTTCCAGGTTGGTGGCTCTGAGGAAGCACTTCTCGCCGCAAAATCATTATTCCTTTCAATGGGTAAAAGTACAATATATTGTGGAGGAGCAGGGAGTGGTTCTGTAAGTAACGTGCTTAAAATTGGGATAGGATTATTAGCACTCTTGCTTGCTTTGGCAAGTCGTTTTATTTATATTTTGTCTCTGGTTTTTGTTATTAGGCCGCAAAAATCTGTAACAATTTGGCTTTGGCTGTGAGCATGCTGGGAATATCAGAAGCCCTTGCTCTAGGCCAGTCTCTAGGTGTTCCTGCTAGCTCCTTGACAGAGATATTTAACTGCTCCAGCGCTCGCTGTTGGAGTAGGTACGCAGTTCTCTCAATTCATAATTCATAATATTTTACATACATAGCTTATCATGCAATCATATGGAACATTTTGGATTCAATGTTTTAGTACTTTGATGGTAAAATTAGTAAGTAATTGTTGCATTCTTACAGTGATACTTACAACCCGGTTCCCGGAGTGATGGAAGGGGTGCCCTCTTCAAGGGATTATAATGGAGGATTTGCATCTAAGCTTATGGTAAATAACTGAGGTTTAACTCAACTTTAAATTGTTTTTGTTTATTTGGTTGATATGGATGGAAGTCTCGAACATAAATGATGTACATGTACTCTTTTGCTGTTTATTTCTTTTATTTGAATGTATACTTCAGGCGAAGGACTTGAACATAGCCGTCGAGTCAGCTAAGCTGGCTGGATGTAAATACCCTCTAACATCTCAAGCTCAAGAGATGTAAGCTCCCTTTCTTGCATGACCTTAAAGTATGCCATGACAAGTATCTTGCTGTTAATACATGAGAGCTGTGTTGCTTAACCTTAATACTGAAAATTTTCAAGAAATTAATGTGTTTGGTGAAGCATTAAGATGCAAACACACTTTTCATGGGGAAAAAATGGACTTTTTAAGAACTTTTCTATGGCAACCTTATCATCACAAATACATCCAAAAGTTTGAGTATTATTACAAGTTTGCATACCAATAGCCTTTGTTTTGCACAGATATACAGAGCTCTGCAATGGAGGCCATGACGCAAAAGACTTTTCATGTGCATTTCGTCATTATTACTCAGGAATGGATGAATCTCTTGACAACTAAATTATACATATATCATGTACCTGCTATAGTTGTTTTCTTGTATGTCAAGACAATCAATTTGATGCAATGAAATTGAAGAAAAAAAGTGTTCTTATTTTTGTTTTGCAATTACAAGTAACTTGTGAATTGCCTAAATCAATACAACTCTGAATGCAAGTTTGGAAACAGAAATATTTCAATAACAAGTTTATGTCAAAAATGAATTGCTGATCTCAAAGATAGTTTGACTATAACTTTCATACATTAATTTTATTCCCTCCGTTCCAAAATAATTATCAGTCATTTCACTAAGATTAAAAAAATGTGATAACGTTTACCAACGTAAGATTTCAATGCATGCGCATGTCTCTTTTTGAAATGGAACGAAGTGAAAATAAAATGAAACGAAGCGAAAATTAATGACCTTTAAGATTTTATATGACAATAACAGTACTCAGTATATGACAAAACGAGTTAGACTCTATTAATGCTATAATATCTCACCAACTGTCATTAAATGTTTTCAGATTCTTAATCATTCCTTAATTATAAATGTAGATTATGTATAATTCAAAATACTATCATATTCATTAATCATTGGAAAATTACGTAATATTATTTTTATTTTGTAGAAAATAGCATCCAAGCAGAGAGAGATTACTTTGTGTCTGGTACACCATATTGAACTTTTTATCTCTAAGGCATCATAACACATTTAATATTTTGTACGGTGTAACTAAAATTTTGTTTTAAAAAGTGAGAAAAACATGTAACGCCATTTCATTCAGCACAGAAAAATGCGAAAGTGTATAGAAATATGATTAAATGGTTCATTCATAAGACACGTAAAAGTACTATAGTTAAACAATTTCAATACATAACCACAACTTTCAGTAACAGTAATATTTCCACATTATTCTATCTAATTTATCAATATAAACTTTAATTGTTATACCTCTATAATCATATATGAAACACTAATACGAGCACTATAATATATTAACAATTTGTTCATGTGCACTCTTAATTTCTCTAATTCATATTAATAATTATTACTGAAAAATCACGAAATGAATAATCAAGACTTTGATACTAACTATATATATATATATATATATATATATATATATATATATATATATATATATATATATATATATATATATAATATTTGAGCTTGATATTAAAATTTTTCATAGTACTTTAATTTCTATGAGAAACAATAAGAGCATACCTGAAATTTATGATGTAAATTTTTTCTTGTATTTAGGATGTGTCCATTATACAACCGTAGATCCTTTGATGCTTGAAACAGAAACTTCGGTTGACATTATTTATAATACTTATAAATTTGTTAGAAAATTAATTTAAATCAATTGGAACGAGGCTAGAATCGTGAACGAAATCACTTTTCTTATAAATATTTCAAGCACTCTCAAATGTCTTAGAGTTGAAACGCAGAAATACACAGGATAATTCAACATATACTCGAGTTTGCATAAGACCGATGAAAACTCGAATGTAGGGAAGAGTATCTGAAATTTTAGTGAAAATGATGTATGTTTTTATTATGTTTTTCTGAATCCAGATTGAAGTATTTATGAGTCATATTAGTGTTGTTTCATAAGGTTGCGACCTTTGGTGATACAACTTTCTTTTACCAAAAGTTACAAGTTTTTGCCAAAAGTTATTTTTACCAAAAGTTACATTGTTTCGCCTACAACAACATTCTTCAAGAGTTGTGTTGATATTTGTAAATATATATAGTGTAAAGAATATTTGTATATAGAATAGTCTCACACCGACTATATCATATAATTAGTTGTAATCTATCTATATATAATAATGTCTCCGTAGTGTTTTTCAAAACACAAAATTTAATCTAAATGTCTTTTAGTCTCGCTTATTTTAACATGGTATCTAGAGCCTGCTAAGAGGTAATTATTTCTTCGTCGTGCTTTACCCGGTTGACCCACTGTCTTCCGGTGAGAACTTTTTTTTTGCAAACCGTGTTGTCACTCCAATTTGCCTCTCACTTTTTAAAATTCTTCGGTAACCACCTTGCCGCCACTGCCGCCGTTACTGTTCCGGCAAAACTTCCGGCGATGTTTTAAAAAACCAACCCCACCATCTGACTCGCCGTCATCCGATCCGACCGTCGCCCTTGTTCCCGCCGCTACCCCACGCGTCCGACGGCCGATTCCAACCGTTTTTCCGTTGGTGTACTCGCCTCTCCCCACCCGTTACAGATTCGGCCTATGTTTTACTTTTCGACTCACAGAAAACGGTGCTCCAATGCAAACATCCCCGATTTCACTCTATTTTTTTGTGTCATTAAGCCATGGGAGACGTTGATTCTATCTCGTTTACTAAAGTTCTGCTTATCCCATGTGACAAACTAACCGGATCAGCAAACTATAACATATGGGCTCGTGCCGTCAATATGTGGTTTCATGGTCAGGGATATGAAGATCACCTAACCACACAATTGACTAATGTTGTCGCCGTCAAACTCGTTAAATGGAAGAAAACTGATGCCTCTCTGCTTACTGTGTTATCGTTCTCCATAGCACCTAACCTCCAAGCGCAGTATCAAGTCTTCTCCACTTGCTATAAGGTTTGGGAAAAGGCCAAGAAAGTCTTCTCCAATGACGTTCATTGTCTATGCAGTGTCATCCTCAAACTCGATACACTGAAGTTGGAGAATATGGATATGCAAACCTATCTGAGTAAGCTTGATGCCTTGAAAGCAAGTTATGCAACCCTCATTCCGTACGCAAAAGATGCAACAGCTCATGTCGAACAACAGAGTAGATTTTTCATGGTCATGGCACTTAAAGGACTACCATCCGAACTCGACTCCGTTCGTAACCAGATTTTATTAGGTACTATTGTTCCTAACTATGATGCAGTTAGTGAACAATTGTTGCGCTTGGCTACACCTCTTGCATTTGGTCTGATTTTCCCTCCATCTATTATTGCTCCGACACCAGGTGACACTGCTGCCCTCGCATCTCTTGGCAACAATCAGAATCGCCCTCGTGGAGGGTCATCCAACTCCAAACCTCGTCCCAAGTGTGACCATTGTAACCTGCTTGGGCATACTATCGACCGTTGTTGGAAGCTACATGGCAAAGCCCCACGCCAATTAAATGTAGCTCAAAGTGATAACCCATACACTATGCAGACTTCACCTTCTATTCAGAACTCTATGCCAAACTACGAGGATTTTCTCAAGTGGTGTCAGACTAATCAAACCTCTGGTTCCACGGCTTCGGTTGCCCACACTGGTAATTCATTTGTTTGTTTCTCTCAAGCATCTCCTCTTGGTCCTTGGTTCCTTGATTCTGGTGCGTCTGATCATGTTACTGGTAATAAAGGTCTTTTTTCTTCCCTATCTACCTCTGGTTTCTTACCCACTATAACTGCCTCAAATGGTTCTCAAACCCGATCCCAAGCGATTGGTATTGTTCAAATTTTACCATGTCTCTTTGTTACTTATGTCTTATATGTACCTAATTTCCCATTTAATTTATTATCAGTTAGTCGTTTAACTCGTTCCCTTAATTGTTCTATCACCTTTACTAACAGTAATGTTACTCTACATGATCGGAGTTCGGGACAGACGATTAGCATCGGATGTGAGTCTCAATGCTCTACTACTTTTCTATGTCGTCTACCACATGCTCTACCACAGATTCTTCACTCATTATACATGCGAGTTAGGTTATTCGGGTCTTCCTAAGCTACAAAAGTTGGTGCCCAGTTTATCTAAATTATCCACTTTACATTGTGAGTCTTTTCAGTTAGGAAAACATACTCGTAGTCACTTTCCCGATCAAGTCAATAAACGGGCTGCGTCCCTTTTTGCTTTAGTTCACTTCGATGTTTGGGGTCCCTCGCGTACCATATCTTCTTTTGAGTCTAGGTATTTTGTAACTTTTATTGATGATTTTTCACGTTGCACATGGCTATTTTTAATGAAGAACAGGTCTGAATTGTTTTCCATTTTTGAACAATTTTATCGAGAAATAAGAACCCAATTTGGTTTGTCTATTCGTACCTTAAGAAGTGACAATGCACGTGAATATTTATCCCAACAATTTCAAACCTTTATGACATCCAATGGTATTTTGCACCAAACATTTTTCCCTCATACACCCAAACAAAACGGGGTAGCCGAACGCAAAAATCGGCACCTCGTAGAAACAACTCGAACCCTACTTCTCCATGGTAATGTTCCTCTCCGGTTTTGGGGAGATGTGGTGCCCACGGCATGTTAC
Organism: Lathyrus tuberosus; assembly: GCA_022829125.1. Classification (NCBI taxonomy): domain Eukaryota; kingdom Viridiplantae; phylum Streptophyta; class Magnoliopsida; order Fabales; family Fabaceae; genus Lathyrus; species Lathyrus tuberosus. Next base: position 1,977,218 of record JALAZF010000396.1, on the reverse strand, counting down.
CTCATAAATCGCATGTCTTCTTCTATCCTTAATAATAAAATCCCCCATTCAATCATGTTTCCAAACTCTTCACTCCACCCAATTCCTCCTTGAGTTTTCGGGTTTACGTGTTTTGTACACAATCTCTCCCCTGATCTTGATAAACTATCAGCTCGATCACTAAAGTGTGTCTTTCTTGGCTATCATTGATCCTAAAAGGGTTATTGTTGCTACTCACATACTCTACAATGATACCTCTTATCCGTCGATGTTACCTTCTTCGAGTCCAGCCAAGTAACTATGGAACCTCTACAAGAAAATATTTCCACACCTCTTCCGGAAGTCCCATATATCATTATCCCTCGTCATTCTATTCCTAAAACTCCAAGTGAAGCATTATCACACCCTGAGTGGAGGTAAGCAATGATTGATAAAATGTGGGCTCTTCAAAGCAATGGTACCTAGGAATTGGTTCCTCTACCCCATGGGAAATCTTTAGTAGGTTGGCGTTGGCTTTATACAGTGAAGGTTGGTCCAGATGGTAAGATTAATCGATTTAAAGCTCGCTTGGTAGGCAAAGGATACACTTAGATTTTTGGGTTAGATTATAGTGATACCTTTTTGCCTGTAGCCAAAATGGCATCTGTTAGACTTCTTCTAGCCATTGCAGCCATTCGACATTGGCCTCTTCATCAACTTGACATCAAAAATGCATTCTTACATGGTGATCTTAAAGAGGAAGTATATATGGAGCAACCACTTGGGTTTGTTGCTCAGGGGGGTCATCGAATATGGTTTGTAGGCTACACAGGTCTCTTTATGGTCTTAAGCAATCTCTGAGAGCTTGGTTTGGCAGATTCATCACTGTAGTCCAACAGTTTGGTATGGTCCGTAGTAAAGTTGACCATTCTGTTTTTTATCGTCACTCACCCAAGGGTGTATTTATCTTATTGTGTATGTAGATGACATTGTCATAACTGGTAGTGATCAACAGGGAATACTCCAGTTGAAATAACATCTCTCGAAACAATTTCAGACAAAAGATCTTGGTAAATTTCGATATTTCTTGGGTGTTGAAGTAGCCCAATCTAAAGATGGTTTGGTGATTTCTCGGCGAAAATATGCTATGGATATTTTGGAAGAAACAGGTTTGTTAAATGCTAAACCAGCCGATACTCCTATGGATCCAAGTGTCAAACTGCTACCCAATCAAGGGGAGCCTCTATCTAACTCAGGAAGGTATAAGAGATTGGTTGGAAAGTTGAATTATCTCACAGTCACTCGTCCGAACATTTCTTTTGCAGTCAGTGTGGTAAGTCAGTTCTTAAATTCCCCTTGCCGGGAACACATGGATGTTGTTATCCGGATTCTGAGATACATCAAATGTGCTCCAGAAAAAGGTCTTGTGTATGAGGATAAAGGATATACCCAGATAGTTGGATACTCCGATGCTGATTGGGCAGGGTCACCCATTGACAAACGATCCACCTCTAGGTATTGTGTACTTGTTAGAGGAAACCTTATATCCTGGAAAAGTAAGAAACAAAATGAAGTTGCAATATCAAGCTCCGAGGCATAATATAGGGCCATGGCAATGGCAAAATGTGAACTTATTTGGTTAAAACAGTTGTTCAAGGAACTTCAAATTGAAGAAGCAAGACCAATGACACTTATTTAAGATAATCAAGCGCATTGCACTCAAATCCAGTCTTCCACGAGAGGACCAAACATATTGAGATAGACTGCCACTTTGTCAGAGAGAACTCTAATGATCAATTGGCAGATGTGTTTAAAAATCCCTACGAAGCCCCAGAACTAACTATATATGCAACAAACTTGGTGCATTTGACTCATATGCTCAAGCTTGAGGGGGAGTGTTGATATTTGTAAATATATATAGTGTTAAGAATATTTGCATATAGAATAGTCTCACATCGACTATATCATGTAATTAGTTGTAATCTATTTATATATAACAATGTTTTCATAGTGCTTTTCAAAACACATGATTTAATCTAAATATCTCTTAGTCTCACTTATTTCAACAAGTTGCATACTTTCATTCTGCAACACTTCACGAAGTGTTGCCTATTTTCGAATTCAAACCTACTACAACACTTCACAAGTGTTGCTTATTTCTGAATTCAAAATTAATCTTCACTTGCATATTTTCTTGTCATTTTGGAACATACTCAAGATTATTAATTCTTAATAATTTACAACAAAATATACAACACCCCCTACAATGTAAGCGAGATTCGCTTTCGCCTCCTGTAAAATAATTTTTTTTATTCCCCCTTGTAATGTGAAGATTCTTTGTATATAGCACATAGGTGCACTATTTGTTGTCGTGGCATGTGTATGTGTCATTTACTAGTAAATAATAATAATAATAATAAATTCCATGTTTTTTTTATTACGAGGGGGGGGGGGGGGGGGGGGGGGGGGGTAAATTAAAATTCACTCACATTATAAGGGATAAAATACAATTTTGCAGTTTTGGATAGTAAAACATTGAAAAATTCTAATTTTTGCTACCAATAGGATTCAAACTCAGTACTTAAGCTTAGTGGGTGAGATTCTTAACCACTCGGCTAACGTTCCTTTTGTTTATAATATTTACCTGTTAAATATATATTTCAAAATCTTGAATTAAGGGTTTGATTTAATATTGAAACTTAAAATGGTAGTAGTAACTAGCTATTATACCATATACATAACCAATACTTGAAATGGATTTAAGTTTGTTTATTTTGTTTTTAAGTGCACAACATTGTAACACAAGTGATGATATCATGGTTTTGCTAATATTTTTATTTTCCATTGATGCAACGTCAACATTAACTAACCGACAATGGATTACATAACTTAAACATAAATTAAACATAACTTAAGAAAAAACTTAACACTACCAGATGATTAATAAATAATAAAAACCTAAACACTGCCAGATGATTATGGACGTTTCAGCATCTCCATTATATCATCAACAGATCTTGAAAGCTTAGCATCTAACTCGATCGGCCTCTTTGTTATCCTACGGCGAAATGATCTCCACATTTCCTTCACATCTTCATCGGTCTTCAACTCAATAAGGTTGTATTTCATGCTCCCATCAGTATCAATCCAATCTTCATGAAACTCGATCTTTCTCACCTTTCTGTTTTCGGCATCAAGCAATAATTCATTCAACTTAGACGTCAGACCAACAAGAGATGTGGTGTCATTTGGAAGTCGGAACTCTACATAAGGAGAAACTCTGTTGAAATACACTTCTGCCTTAATTTAAAATTGAGGAAGAGGCATTTTTTGAGATGTGTTAATCAAACAACGTGTGATCAAAGCAATCCAAAATTGTCGGCAACATCCTAAACGCCCCAAAAACAAATACAAATTAATAGTTTAATTTAAAAGGATTTAATGGTTTTTTAAATCAAAATAAAAATTAAAAAATTAAAAAAAATCTAATATTAATAGAAATGTTAAATTAGCACTTTAAGAACATTTTTTAAAATAAAAGCGCTTTTAAAAATATAATCTGATGATCTTGTAAATATTCTTTCATTACCATTACTTTTTTTAAATTAAGTTATTAATATTTAGGCAAAATAACCTTTTTCGTCCCTTAACTTTGCCCCAGGGTTCAGTTTGGTCCCTTAACTTTAAAAAGTGGCAAGTGTGTCCCTTAACTTTTAAAATGGTGTCACGTTTATCCTCCCGTCTGGTTCTGTTAGTCAAAGGTTGAAAACAGATGCCACGTATTTCCAGGTAGACTTTATGTTCAGCACTGTTGGCAGAAACTTTTAGTTTGTTCTTCTCACTTGGTGGCACGTTGCTCCTTCCTCCTACCTCTTATCTGGTTCAGAGCCTATTCCATATAATTGATTGGTACTATTAGTGAAGGAATAATGCATGTATTTTTCACCCATATTATTCTGTGGGTAAGCAATAGCATCTACCTTTTCCATCAATGGAGGAGTCGATACTGCTTTGAACCTTTTAAAATATAACCACCATTATTTTCCTATACTTTTTTTCATCATTGCAGACTACATACACAATAACTCCCTCCTTTTCATTTTTTTCGATACCAAGAGAATGGACCACCACCTCATTTTTTGATACACCTTCATACAAAAAAGAAGATACAAAACCAGTAACCAGAAAAAGACTTGCTACATTCATTTTTCTTTTCCTTCAAAACAACCTTCTTCCAAACTCATATTTACCGTCGTTTTCAATACTACCTTCATGCCTCCCTGATTCTCCATTAAACCACCACAACTCACCTTTAATGTTTGTTCTCCCTCATCCATGCTAATACAACATTTCTCTCCCTGCTCATTATTTATTAAACACCAAACCACCTCCCTCATAGTAGGAAGCTATGCATGAAAGCAACAACTTCATCCACCCACGCCTTTCCTTTTCCACTCACTTCCCAACACTGTAACTCTCCCTTGCAGGTGTTGTATCTGTGAAACCAAATGAAGCTCAAAGAAAAACCATCAAACTCCACTGTCAAAAACTTTATCTTCACCGTTACATATCATCACCTTCTTTCTCAATAAAATGATATGCTGCATCACTATTCATAAAAAAGACAACACATTTTCATACTCTCTCTAACTCAGTTTTGAGAATGAAATATAAAATAGTCATGAAAAAGCGGTAACGTTCTTCTTCCTTTCTACGCATAACAACACACTATTCATCATCTCCATTTTCATTTCCTCTTCCTCATGCTTCTCACAACACAACATAAAAACCATTGCTACTTCATGAGAACAAAATCAATCATACACCATATATCATACCTCTCATCTCCCTAAAACAAAAAAACGATCTCATGATGTACTATCTGGCCCAGACAAGTCACTCTTAACTCCTCATCTCCTGGCCTTTCACTTGTCCCTAAAACACACATACTATATCCACCCAATAAAGAATGACATTCATACTCCCTCGCCGACGAAGCAACAAGACCAAGCCACCATGTATCATTTCCAACCTTCCACAACAATATAAGACGACACTCTCTCCTCATCATGTCTCTACTCCGTCGTGTCGTGCGACGTCGATCTCGAACTCGTAACAACTTCAACAACGCTTCATGAGGTAGCTAAACAACCAAGGCATCCGATAGTCCATTTTGACATTTCCGACGCCGTGAATCACGCCTCAAAGATTGTCGCAAACACAAGCAAAGGTATTGTGTCTGTTTCGTTAGCTTTAAAACTTGGTTTGCGTTCATTGCCATATTCTCATATGTCTCTCGGGAGAATATGAGATTGGAAGTGGTGAAACAATATGACAGGTATCTGAAGTTTCATTGCATTCAGAGGAACAGAGGAACATAGAAGGGAGAATATGCTAAGAAAGAATAAGATGATGTTTTAAATCCATGTCAGCTGCCACGTAACCAAAAATAAACGGATGTTTGGGCCAACTAACGACAAGGACTACTTTGACACCATTTTAAAAGTTAAGGGACGAACTTATCACTTTTAAAGTTAAGGGACCAAACTGGACCTTGGGGTAAAGTTAAGGGACGAAAAATGTTATTTTGCCTAATATTTACCAACATGACACAATTTTAATATCATATTTTAAATAGTGATTTGAGTAAACTCGTGTATAAGTCATGTTGTATGCAAAAGATATTATTAGTTGTCAAATTACAACAAATACAAAATATATTAATTAGATTTGTATATAATATATATTTAACATGTAAATATTATAAACAAAATAAATATTAGTCCAATGATTAAAAATCTCATCAACAATATTAAATAAAAAATACTCGAACTTAGTACCTAAACTTAGATGGTGAGATTCTCTAAATGAGGGTTTAACTTTTGATTAAAAAAAATACTAAGGTTCTTTAAGCACTTCATAATGTTACAAATAATTTCTGATAAACAAAAGGGTTTAAAAATTGTTAAATAAGTGAAGTAATTTGTTTGGTTATATTTCGTGTATAAATATAGGTTCGATGGATGATAGGGGATCTGCTAAATACAATTTGTTCTCTAAGTTATACAATTAGCTAATAAGTATAGTTACAAACAATTTGTTCTCTAAATTAGACGATTAGCTACTTATATTAGCGAATTGTTTTGTTCTCTAAAGTATTCATTTTAATAAGTATAGTTACAAACAATTTGTTCTCTAAATTAGACGATTAGCTACTTATATTAGCGAATTGTTTTGTTCTCTAAAGTATTCATTTTATTGGATGATGTATATGGGTATAGTAGCTCGCTACTACTACAATTTCACGTTTCAATATTAATTCAAGTTTCAATACTAATTCAAACATTTAATTTAAGATTTTGTAATATATATTTAATATTTAAATATTATAAATAAAATGAACATTAGTTCAATAGTTAAAGAATCTCACCAACTAAGCTTAAGTATTGAATTCTATTTATAGCAAAAATTAGAATTTTAATTTTGCTCCTGTGTAATGTGTGCGACTTTTAATTTACTCTCTCATAATAAAAAAAGTTAAAAATATATATATTCTAAAAAAATTAAAAAATAAAATTAAAAAAATGTCACATTAAATTTTTTTTAAAAAAAAGTCACCTGAAATTTATTATTATTATTATTATTTATTATTTGCTGACGTAGATTTTATAAAAATAATAAAAAATTAAATTAAATAACACATACATATGTCTCGTTAGCAAATAATATACCCAAGAGATATATCCAAAGAGTCTTCAGATTACACAAAAATTAAAAAAAAAAAAAAATCTTTTACAATGACAAAAACAAATCTCACTTATATTACAGGAGTGTAATATATTTAACTTTAAATTGAGAGTATTACTTGAAGGGCATAATTGAAAGATAAACATTAAAATCGCATAAAAAACTAATATACGACACTTATTTTAAGATAAATAATTTTATATGATTGCGATAATTATTTTGGATCAAAGGGAGTTCTACATTTAATGGAGAAAACTAGAATGACAAAAACTTCCCCACACAGAAAACTTGGGCCAGAACATTTTCCTTTGGAATGTCCAAATTTCCAATCTTCAATAAGAGCATGAGAATACTGCAAAACGGTGAAAACACAAACATGTATTAGCAGAATGAAAAAAGATACACCAATATCACAGACATCACGGGCAATTCTTTTAGGCATAAAGGAAATGTTCACAAAAATCACCAATATTTAACAATAGCTGCCAACATTTTTATACTACTAATTCAAATTAACCTCACTAGAGGAATTACCTGCTCCTCAAACCATTGACTCTACTTGCTACCACATTTGGATTTTCAGGTTGTCTTTCCATATGCTTTACGTCTCGACTATGATAACTTTAACTTAGCTATGTTTTCCCTTCTCTTTGCTTTCCTTGATTTTGATTCTTCTGTGTTTGCTTTTTCATCCTCCACAACATTGCTTGAAGTTATCTTGCTAGAATCAACCTTTGACTTCTTATTTTTGTTCTTATCCAAACTTGTTGTGTTTGCTTTTTCATCCACCACAACATAGTTTAACGAAGTTATCTTGCTAGAATCAACCTTTAACTTCTTACTTTTCTTCTTATCCATGCTTGCTGCACGAAGGATCTCCTTAGCCCTCATCTTCAACATGTATTTATTTTGTTTGCTAAGCTTTCATTCCTCCTCCTGGTAAGGAGCAAGTTTTTTCAAGGATATAAATTGATTTAATTCCTTGTCATCCATCAACAGTATCTCTGGAGAACTAATGTCGAATTTGTTCGGCTTTGTTTTGGCATACTTGAATCTTGTCTTCAGGTCTCCAATTGTGTCCTCGTAATCTAATTTATAGTACTCATCCATCATTGCCTGTCTAGCTTTCTCCAAAAGTGTTATTTTACGCTTCCTCTTCCGACTACTACCTTCCTCAGGAATTTCCTCTTTTTCATTTTCACTTTCAACGATATCATCATCACTAGCATTCTCAATCTTTTCTTTTAAAGCTTTTTCTCTTGCAGCCAAAAACCCACCATCAGATCCAGATTCATCCCAGCCTTTAGAAAGCCCAAGTAATTCATCCTCTTTTTAAAAATCCGGCTTCTCCATGTCTTCTTCGCCCTCGCTACAAAATTCAGGGTCGGCATCCTCTGCATTATATTACTTATCATCAAATGCTTTCTTCATCATTTTATCATACTCCTCTGGGTCAAACTCCTCTTCTAATTCTGCAGCAGACAAAGGGATAACATCATCATCTTCGATCCCTGCAGTTTTCATGATCTTTTTAACCTTTTCTCGTATCTCCTGCTTCTTGACATTCTTTAAATGTTTCAACTCCTCCTCCCTTTCCTTTTGCGCTATTGCCATCCTCTCCTCTTTGCTCTTTCTCTGCTCTTTCCTTGTATTTGTCTTTTTTCTCACTGATCCCTCCACCTTACGAGCATGACCCAACACTCTATCTCCCGGATTTTCCTGAAATCTATGCTCATACTCTTCCTGCCTCTCAATTTCTATCTCATCCTCTGAAATTTCTTGAAATTCTTCCTCTCCGACTTTCAAATTCTCCACATTCTTGTCTATCCACATTTTGTTCTTGAAATAGTTTCTCAAAAATTTAGAATTTTCATTTGCTTCTGCATCTCTACCGAAATATTCATCCAGTTTCTCATCAAGTTCCTTGTCTTCACTCTCAACTTCGTCTTCGCCTCCCTTCTCCTTGAGTTTGAAATCCCATTCCCCGTCTTCCAAACCGTCCTTTACTACTGCTTCATGAAAAGCCCTTTTCAACTCCTCTTGCTCATCAACATAACTCTTTTTCCCATCCCTATTCACAAAATTTGTCTCTTTCTGATTCAAAGACTTCGCCTTTTTACCCTTACTTCCTTCCTCTTCATCGCCAAAATCGGGTCCCTCCTCAATCAAATGCTCTGCCATCACATCCTTTATAAACATTTTCTTTCTTTCCTTATCTTTTGACTCACGCTTCTCATCATCACTTTCGTCTTCATTACTATGATCAGATTCAAAAAACGTAACATCATTTTCCTTAAGAATAGGATCCTTCTTCTTCACCTTAATTAAGACTTCAAAGAATTTCTTATCACTCCTAGAATTGAAATTTCGCTCATAGTCATCATCAGATGATCCGGACTCCAAATCATCATCTTCCGACTTAATAACACCCTTCTTTTTTAACTCTTCAAAACGATGGAGGTCCTCCCGCCTCTTGTTATACTCAAACCTACGAGCATAATCCTGATTTATCTCAATTTTCGAGATATCATCATTTTCCAAATCACAGCCATCAAAAAGGTTCACAGTCATTTCTTACACTGTGACGACGACACCAACTGCTACAACTTAATCCTCTGAAATGCAAATTCCATGATTAGGGTACATTATAATACAGAGAGATACTTAAGTTTCCATTATTTTTCTCAAGGTAAAATTCAATTAATATGTTTAGTGGGAAAAATGATATCAAACACAAGATTGAAACTACAACACACGGTGTTTGTGAATCCAATACAAACCCTAAAAAAACGAAAATTTAGCTCATAAAGGGAGATGTGGAGTAATTGACTATTGATTGATTAAAAAAACTAAATGTTGGGATATATGTTATCAATCACGAAAATAAGAAGAAAAATAAGGAAAACCTGGATTTCTCACTGTTTCTGGCCGCCGAAGATCAACTCTGCGTTTTCCGGCTGGCCTATTCTTTCTCCGGTGAGTTGAGTTCAGTGGAGTGGTTGATTTAGGGTTTTTATTTTTGACAAAATTGATTTAGGGTTTAAATTTTTTAAATGGGTTTACTTTTGTCTTTTCTGGATGATGAGCCTATTCAGAAGGATGTGGATTGGGCTTAATATTATTTAAAAAAAAATTATTATTGTTTAATGCTTCCTAAGAATTAGATTAAGGATAGATGTATCTCAAGACACGTTTTATTCACATGTAATTTTTTTTTTTTGAGTCACATTTCAAATCTAAGAGTAAATTTAATCTAAAAACACATATACCTTACAGAAATATATATCTGAATTCTAGTGAACTAGAAACAAAAATGAAACATATAAAAAAACAGAGATAAATAACATCGATATATATATATATATATATATATATATATATATATATATATATATATATATATATATATATATATATATATATATATATATATATATATAATCGTTAACATAAATCAAACAATATATTTTATCATCAAATATGACGTTTCAACATCTTAAGATATCTTCGAAGGATCTCACAATTTTCACATCCAACTCGACCGAACCTTTTGTTTTGTAATAGTGAAATGTGTTTCACATAACCATTAAATATTTATTTGTCTTCAATTCAAAATTGTTGAACTGGGTCTTCCTTATGTTGTCAATTGAGGATGAACGGTCCTCAAGTTTGACAACTTTTTAATTGTTTGATTATTCCATGAGATTCTCTAGTATAAGTTTCAGATCCACAAAAGATGGGTACTCAATGACCTTACTTCAAGTGAGGTCTTCGCGCCCTTGAAGTAGACAAATCTGACATACCAATATATACTCATTCTGGTTTGGTATGTTTTTGTAAACAATATGAAATGAGATACCTCATATTTATACAATTTTTAGGTCAATATGAACTTTAGAAATTCACTATTGATCCAGGGGACATTTCAGAGATGTACTTTCATATACACCCTACTTCGTTGTGTGAAATTTATGAAATTAAGGTGCATCCGAAAATGCATTTTCAAAATAATTCCTTATTGTATTTTTTTAAAATATTTGGGGTGAATCCAAAAATGCATTTTCGAATGCGTCTGACACTGTTCACACATAACCAATATTAGAAACAGAGTTTGTTTTAGAATAGAAAATGGAAAATATTTTGGAAACTGAAACTGATATTAAAATCTATAAAAATATTTATATTTGACATCATTAATATTAATACAAGATTACATACAAAATATGTCTAATTACATAAATACATCGTTGAATAAAAATTAAAATAAAATGAAACACGTGTCACCGGCTAAATCTATATATATTGACGGTTCTGCCTTTAACTTTTTTTAATTTGATTTTCTTTCAATCCCGCTCAATTTGGTAAACTCTTGCATGCTTTCCATAAAATGAATCGGCTAAGTCTCAACTTTCTTTATTGAATGAGTTGTTCACTTTGATGATGTCAGTGGTATATGACATCCCGGTTTTAAATAAACTTGAACAAAGTGTCGTGTTTTTGAAAGTCACTCAATACACATAATACGATTAGTTGGATTTTGAGGTGGGGCAGTGAGTAGTGGAAAAAAATGTTTTCGAGAAAACGTATCTTATCAAAGCAATACACACCTTATTATACGCACCTGCTATAAGATGACCCATTTCATGGAAGCACATCTATTTTTCTTCTGGTGTCGATCCGCAAATGAAAGGAATAAGAGAGTCGTGAATTGCATCAAAATTTTCTCTTTTTTTTTTTCATGTAGCCACGTGCATGATTCTTTATGAACTTTACCTTAAATTCCAACTTCTTTAGATTTGATGAAAGACAATAATGAAGTTTTAAGGTGCAAAATTAGATTGAGAAGAGAAGGACTTTTTTAAGAGTTTTGTGAGAAAATGGAAGTTTGATCGTGAAGAATAAGAACATGCATGGTGATGTTTTATTAAATTTGTCTTTTGATAATTTCGAAAATGCATCTCTAGAATTGTCACTGACATGCAAATGTGCCATATTTCAAATTCATGTCTCACAAATCTGGAAATGCATATCCAAAATTATCACTGAGTTGATGATTTAGGGAAAACATTTATAAGCTGGGTTCGGAGATTCATCTCCTGGACGGACTAAATTTTTGGGAAAGTATGGGGTGAGACTTCAGTTAGGGCGTGTTTTAGTGTGATCAAGGTGTGTTCGAAAATGCATTTCTGGATTTTGAGGGGCGTTTTTTAATTTTCATAGGGTGTTTATACACCACTTAGGGTAGGATAAGCAATTCCTTTTTTGTTTTGGTATTATTTTATCCATCTCATAGGGTGCTAGTTCAGCATAGTGAAAAGTCACAAATACCATTAGATTTCGGATATGCATCTCCTGACACACCCATATTAAAAATTGTGGAACCTTGTTTTGCAAGTAATATGCCTTTTACTTTTGATGATGACAAGTTAAGCATATGCGGTTAAATGGTTAAAGATGCAAACCAAAGAATTAGAGTTTATTGGACTTGACTATCTGATGATGGCAACCTAATGGAAGTTAACTCAAGCATTATCTCAAATAAACTCAAGCAAGTGTCTACACAAAGAAAAGTATCTGACAAAAACCTTAGTGAAATCTATGTAATGCATAAAGGGCGTTTTCATAAAAGTGTTTGGCTAAAATCACACCCACAAAAACATTTTAAAAAAAATATTTTTATCAAAGAAATACTTTCAAAAATATCTTTTAGTCGTGTCAAATAAGTTGGAATTTGTTTGAAAAGATATGGGCAAAGTTTTGTATTCACCAATTGATTGGCACTTTATCCCAATCGATTGGGAGATTTCAAAAATACGCCATAATCGATTAGGACAACATTTTAATGATGGTAACGCCTATAAATATTTTTTTCATTTTTAATTTGGTAATAGATTGTAAAAGATCTAACTAATCAATTGGGACATGTTGCAGATCGATTGACAAGTCTTAAAAAACATTTAAAAATATTTCATTTTTTAGCCAACTTCTAGCCTATAAATAGATGTAATTTCCTTCATTTCAAATAGATCCAGAACCGATTTTCATTTCATACCCCTCTCTCTCTCTCTCTCTCTAAACTTTTCTTATACTTTCTCTCACTAAGTTTTTTGCCTAAGTGCTTTTCGAGAAAGTTTTTTTTGCAAGTGAGAAGTTGTATTTCTGGAAGGGTAGTTGTTCTCTGGGATGGCCCAACAAGGCCCATATCCACCCCTGCATCGAGTACGTGCCAGTCTCCAGCAATGTCGGGCACGTGCAGCAGATACTGTCAAGCAGAGGAGTCAAGCCTTGTAGATTACGTCTCTCCTCGACACTCATGAACTCCTCCCCGCGAGGACACGTCACCTTGTAACCTCCCACCTCCGAAGGAATCGGTCTATCCACCTTCCGGAGATCTCGGGACCGTTATTCCAGGGCGAAGACCACGTGCTGGTTTTCCCTACGCCACGTAAGCCCTGGCAGTTGCCTGGATTGGGCCTTGCAATCCAGCCCAGTGCAGGTAACTGTTGGCCCCGCACTGGGGGCTCTCTATAAATATCCTCTCACTTGAGATGGTCAGGTTACGTTCTCTTTTACTCACCTATACTCTGTACTTGTTTGCCGTAGCTGACTTTGGCATCGGAGTGCCATGCAGGTACACCCCCCCCCCCCCCGGCCGTATCATCCTCACCGAAGCTGAAGATTTCACGATGCTGCTGGCCACTATCATACTATCTGATCCAGGTATGATCAGTGGCGTCGTCTGTGGGAACTACTGCTTCCCCGTTTTTCCTTTATCGTTAAACCAAAGCAAATCTCTCTTTTCGTAACAAACATGGCCAGCACCCAGACTGGAAACAAAGCTCCGGACACCGTCTTCACTCAACCTGAAAACGGAGACTACCGTGAAGACAACACTGTCATTCATGTCGAGGATGTCGACGTGAGAGACGGCCAGATCGGTTCCCCATTTTCCGAAGACGTGGCGTACGACGCCGCCGAACAGGACATCCCACGGGTTGTCTACCAGCATGTCCCTTCACCGCCCAATGCGGATCTCGGCACAGTGGCCATGTTCGCCTTGGTCAACCAGACCAACCAGCTAATTGCTCAACAAAATCTCCGAATTGAAGCGCTCGAGAGAGGGTGACCACGACGCTCTTCCCCGCGAAGACATCGTCACCCCCCATCTCCCAACCGTTCTCCTTCCCTGCGAATGACCCCCAGGAGGACTCTCGCAGCACCTCCCCGCGGCGCGAAGGTCGTGGACCACGCTTGGAGCGAACCTAACCGGTGGTCTCTCAGAAGCGTCATCGCTCCCCGCCTCAGCAAGAGCCTAGGCGCTCCTTAACCACCAAGAGGAACAAGGTCGACGACGAGCAGCCGAAGACCCGCTCCAGAAACTCTCCTCAACGGCATGGACCAGGTCGAGACCACCGCTCCCCATCAAGATCGCCAACCAGAAGCGATGAGGACGACCAGATGACTCCTTTCTCCAGAGAAATTATGGACACACCTATCCCCGCGGGCATGGAGAAGCCCCCACAACTGGCGACCTACGATGGCACGGCCGACCCTGACGATCATATCAAGAGCTTCGAAGCCATGCTCGACGATAGAAACGTTCGAGAAGCTATTAAGTGTAGGATCTTCCCGACTACCCTCCGGAAAGGAGCCATGAATTGGTACAAGAGGCTTGCTCCGGAATTCATCACGTCCTAGAAACAGCTGAAAAAGCAGTTCTCCAGGCATTTTACCGCCTCTCTTCGACACCCGAAGACGGTGGCCTCCTTGTAGGCCATCTTCCAAGGGCGGAACGAATCCCTCAGAGACTACATCGAGAGATTCAACAAAGAAGTCGTCGAGGTCCACGCGACCGACGACATGAAGAAGTTCCTGATCGCACTGGGACTACGCACCGGAACCGACTTCGCCAAGGCTGTGGGCATCCATAAACCTCGCAACTTGGAAGACCTACTCTTCTGAGCTCAATCGTACATTGAGTTTGGAGAGACGCAGGCTGCTCAAATGGCCCTCGACTCGCAGCGACGAGATGGCCCCCGCGGCTATAGAGATGGAGGCTCTCCTCCCCCCCGACGTGGGGGAGAGACAAGAAAGGAAGGCCGCTCCCGGGACTCTCGCGAGCCCAGAGGTCCAGCTGGCCGGTTCACGGAATACACGCCGCTCAACGCTCCCCGCGAGCGAATTCTCTCCGAGTGCGCCAACTCGGAGTTCTAGAAAGGGGGTGTCCGCTTCCCCCAAGCCGACAGCCCCCAAACCAAACACAGACAAGTCCAAGTACTGCAGGTTCCTTCGGAGCCATGGACATGTCACGAAAGATTGCATCCACCGTAAGGATGCAATTGAGATCCTGATCAAGGAAGGGCGTCTGAAGAAGTACGCCCAGAGGAACGATGCTTCCCGATCGGGTGCCCGAGATGCTCAAAGTGTCGAGGAGACGACGCCTCCCGCTGGGGAAAATCCACTGCAAGTCGCCCTCAGCTTTACTCGACCTGAGGACTTCTTCATCCCGAGGGAATCGAGGACCAAGAGGCAGTTCGCAGCATGTGGGCGAGCTTCCCCGACAAAGACCCCGTCACTGCCCGCAGCACATGGGAAGGCTTTCCCAAGGCGATGGTTATTTTTGGCGGGGGCCCCGAGAAGGTGTCTGTCGGGTCGATTAAGAGAAAGTTCGATGAACTGGAGTCCGCGACGTTGGCGAAGACCACCACTTTTGAAAAGGTGCAGGGGAGGTAAAACCTAATCACCTTCTACCTCGAAGAGCTACCAGGCGGGGCCCCTAATGCCACCATCCCCCTCTTGATCCGGGCACAGATGGCAAATTTTGACGTCTGTAGGATCCTGGTCGACCAAGGGAGCTCGGTGGACATCATGTACGCCCACCTCTTCGAAACCCTCCAGCTCGATGAGAAGCACTTGACCCCTTACATAGGCTCGGATGTACAGGGATTCAACGACACCACCACCAGACTGTGGGCTATGTCGAACTAATGGTCACGTTCGGGAGCGAAGACACTACCGACAGATCAAGACCCGCTTCTTGGTGGTCGAATGTCCATCCCTATACAACTGTATTCTGGGGAGGACCACTCTGGCCAAACTCACAGCAATACCATCGACAGTCCATCTGAAGATGAAGTACTACACGGGTCGGGGTCGAGTCGTCACCATGCATGGGGACATTGAAGCGGCCAGGAGGTGCTTTGACGCTGCAATCAAAGGCATGAGTTCCATCAGCACCAAGCCCAATAACGGAGCGAAGTTATCCCCGGACGCTGTGCAAAAGCCACTCCCGCGCATCAATGCGGTCGACCTCGACAGCAGGTTCCTTGGCGAGCAGGAAGAAGGAGGAGCAGGTGACCTTGACCTTCAGGCAGAAAGCAATGGGCAGCCTCTCCACCCAGCGTGCCCCGTCCCAGATGGAGACTTCGAGCTCATCGCCCTCGGAGACGACCCAGACCGAAGCGTGATGATCGGCACCGGACTCCCCGGCCTGGCGAAGAAGCAGCTGAAGGCATGTCTTTGAGAGAACGTTGATCTGTTCGCATGGAGCGCCTCCGAGATGTCTGGCCTTGACCCCGAGGTGGCCTGCCATCAGCTCACCGTAGATCCGACCGCTAGGGCCATAGTTCAACGTAGGCATAGGCAGTCTCCCGAAAAAGCGGAGGCTGCTGAAAAAGCTGTAAAAGACCTCCTAGAGGCGAATTTTATTTCGGAGGCCAGGTACACAACCTGGCTGTCCAACGTTGTACTTGTCAAAAAGAGTAATGGAAAATGGAGGATGCGTGTTGACTATACCGACCTTAATTGGGCATGCCCGAAAAACTCTTATCCTTTGCCTAACATCGGCCAGCTGGTCGACAATTCTGCAGGTTTCAAGCTATTGTCCTTCATGGACGCCTACTCGGGGTACAACCAAATCCCCATGGACAAGGCTGACAAGCAGCATACTACCTTCATGGCCGAGTCACGCAATTACTACTACAATGTAATGCCCTTCAGCCTGAAGAACGCCGGCGCGACCAACCAACGGATGATGAAGAAAGTCTTCCGGGGAGAGATCGGCGACATGCTCGAGGTTTACATGGACGACATGATCGTCAAGTCCGCAGAAGAATTCGAACACGCTGCCCATCTCAAGAAGGTATTCGACACGGCGAGGAGATGTCATATGAGGTTTAATCCCGACAAATGCACCTTCGACGTTCGGGCGGGCAAGTTCCTCGATTTTTACCTCACAGAGCGAGGAATCGAGGCAAACCCCGACAAATGTAGGGCTTTCTCTGAAATCCCGACCCCGAACTCGAAGAAATCAATACAATCATTGAACGGGATGCTAACCGCCCTCTCCCGCTTCGTCGCCAAATCTGCGCAATACACACTCCCGTTTTTCAAGCTTCTCCGACAAAATACCACGTTTAAATGGAGCGGGGAGTGCGAGCATGCGCTCCTCCACCTCAAACAAGTCCTGTCGCAACCCCTGGTCTTCTCGCGGCCGGAGAACGGTGAGACATTGTTCTTGTATCTCGCCATCACAAGTGAAGCAGTCAGCGCTGTCCTCATCCGGGAAACCCCCGATGGGCAGAAGCCGATCTACTTCACAAGCAAGGCCCTCCAAGGCCCCGAGCTCAGGTATCAGCAGATCGAGAAAGTCGCCCTGGCCCTCGTCACCGCGGCCAAGAGGTTGCGCCATTACTTCTTAGCCCACACGATCGTGGTAAGAACCGATCAGCCAATAAGGTAACTCCTCGGCCGACCAGACATGGCAGGAAGGATGCTTAGATGGTCGCTAGAGCTCGCCGAGTTCGACATTAAGTACTGTAGTGAGCGATTTTGGACGCGGTTGCGAAGCGCTATCGCTCTTTGGTGTCTACAGCTCGATTCATTTTTTATCCTATTAAAGCTGATGAAGGAAGAGAAATAGATGTCTCAAATTAACCCTGCTTGCAAACTGAGTTTAAACAGTCAAAACTATTAGTTTACAGATGCTACAAAGATTCGGGCTCTCTATTAGGTTTATTTTTTTAAAAGTGGTGTTCGGTTAATTGGTGGGAGGTTAGGATGTTAGGACGGATGCTTCTTGATAGATATGTGAGAGTATGGGATTTTGGGTTTTTATTTAGTGTGCTCGCTAAGATTTTTCTTTCAATCTTATGCCTACGTATTCCCGTTTACCGAAACAGGGAAATCAGAGCGTTCGTAGTTCCTCCTATTCTATGGGAGGAAATGGTTGTTTTGGTGTCTTGTTCAAAGCCCAAGACGTGAAGCGAAAGGTGGTTTGTATCTTGTTCAAAGCCCAAGATGTGAATCTGAAAGGTCTATTTGTATCTTGTTCAAAGCCCAAGATGTGAAGCTAAAAGGGTTTTGACTTTAGAGAGAATTTGTCATCTCTAAAGAGGGGTTGTTTTTCACAACTGTTTATAAAGGAGAATTACTTTAACCGGGATATGTGAATCCGACAATGCCATAATTTCCTTTAAAGGGGATTTTAACCTGAAGGAGAAGACTTTAACTCAGTGTAGAGCAATGCTATCTTTCCTTAGGAATTTCTCATGCTAAAAGAGGGACAGTGGCGTGGATGTAGATGATCCAGAGGCTTGCCGCTTACAGCAATTAGATAAAGGGGAAGGATTTGTTGATGTTTGTGTACTATGAACGAGGCACAGCTTTGATGCTAAAAGGTTGATTGGATCAACCAGTGGTTTTCTTATACAAAGCCTAAGAGGAGGCTAATATGTGTCTCGTACAAAGCCCGAGAGAGAGGCTAAAAGGTTTTGACTCGACGATGGAGTCTTTTGGTATCTCGTATAAAGCCCGAGATGAAGGCTATTTGACTCAACAATAGAGATTTTGTATCTTGTACAAAGCCTGAGATGGAGGTTGTTGTTTGTTTGGCTTAATAAGAACCTTTTTGTATCTCGTATAAAGCCCAAGATGGAGGCGAAAGGGGTGATTGACTCAACGAGGGAGCCTCTTATGTGTCTCGTACAAAGCCCGAGAGAGAGGATAAACGTTGTTTGACTCCTCTGGGGAGAATCATTGTACAAAGCCCAAGAGGAGGCTATTGTGACTGTTTCAGTTGAGTGACAGGTCCAGTATACTGATTTTGAAAGAGAAAATCAGTTCTTATATGAGCAACACTGTACTCAAGGATTTGATTCGAGGATCCGGGTTATTCCTGTTCTTTAAGGAATTGGGAAATCCGAAGGGTATTGAGACTGTCCGAGTCTACGGGTTTTCTTCCTATTTAACGAAAGGGTCACTTGAGAATGTCTTTGAGACTCAAGGAGATTAGGCTGTCCAAGTCTAGAGTTTTATCTTTTGTACTATGCTTTGAGAAACAGTAGTAGACTCTTTGAAAGGACTGTTCTATGCGGATGATTAAGTTCTGTTCCTATACCTCTAGGAGGTCGTCGGGACAATTTGTACGAAGCCCAAGAGGAGGCTGGAAGCTTTTAAGAAGCCCAGAGGTCCTTGTACGAAGCCCAAGAGGAGGCTATCATTCCCGGAGGAAGAGATCATTATACGAAGCCTAAGAGGAGGCTGTGAATACTTTTAAGAAGCCGATGGGTCCTTGTACTAAGCCCAAGAGGAGGCGGGGTTGCTTTTAGGAAGCCTGTGGGTCCTTGTACGATGCCCAAGAGGAGGCCGATGCTTTTAAGAAGCCGATGGGTCCCAAACCCCGAGAAATTCAAGACAGGCTATTCACGAGGAATAGATCAAGCCAAGAAAGTTCGAGAATTTGGAAGAAACTCAAGAGATGCCATTCACGGAGAAAAGATCATCTCTAGGGAGTAGAGTTTCTTGACAAGTGCTTTTAAGAAGCCTGTAGGTCCCAAACCCCGAGAAATTCAAGACATGTCATTCACCGAGAATAGATCAAGCCAGGAAAGTCCGAGAATTTGGAAGAAACTCAAGAGATGCAATTCACGGAGAAGAGATCATCTCTGGGGAGTAGAGTTTCTTTGACAACTTCTACGAGTGACAGTCTATGAAAGGGTTCACCGAGAATGCTGCCTTTCATATCTCCATATTGTTTAACCCCAAGAGGAGGGAAGACTGTGTCTGGTAATCCTATGGGGATCAAGTTTTGACTATTTAAGAGTGATCAACGGGTTTAATGCTAGACGTAGTTGCCGGGGAAACTCTAAATATCTATACTATTATTACACAGTTGATATGAGTTTATGAAAGAAGACTTACAGCGAAACAGCCCCACAATACAGTTATATGTATATGAAAGCGGTAAATGAAAGCATATAAACACTTACTCGGTTGTAGAGCTTCCCTGCTGTTTGGTTAGTTGTTCAACAAAGAAAGATTGAAAACAACAGTATATTCAAAATCAAAGGAGAAAGTGCTTTGAAAAAGAAAGGTTTGGGGTTTACAGCTCAAGGAGAGGCCCAGGGTTTCATCAGTGAGCGCACTGTTTGAATTTGTACAGAGGGACTTATACAAGTGACTGTGGCCCAAAAAGAAAGGTTTTCTGTACAAAGGGATGGGTCTTACACTCTCTCAAGAGGCCCCAAAAGTTTTAAAAGAGTGAGAGTGGGGCTTATAACACGAGGGTAGGCCCAGTTGACTTTTTCGTTTGAAATGGCGATCGCGCCGAGATTTCATTTTAACGCAGAGGGACTTATATAATATCTGAGGCCCAAAGTGATTTGGTTTTCAAAGGGGGTTGGGTCTTACACTCTAATAGAGGCCCAAAAAGTTTTAAGAAAAGAAATGGGTCTTACTACTCGAGGGTAGGCCCAAGGTTTTTTGTTTTGAAAAGGCGACGATCGCGCCGTTTATTTTTGACGGTATCGGGACTTATACAACATACTGAGGCCCAAAAATGATTTGGTCAAAAAAAGGATTGGGTCTTACACTCTATTAGAGGCCCAAATGTTTTGAAAATGATTTATGAGGGTTGAATTAATCCAAAACCCTAATTTGTTTTCAAAAATGTATTTAATTGAATAAAAATTCAATTAAAATGATCAAAATTGTTTAACATATGGAAAACGAATTGTGATCTTGGATTAATGCTTCAAAAATTAAGTATTGACCTACAAAATAATTAGAAAGCATTAAAAGTTGCAAAATCAAGGTGGAAAAAATATTTTAAATGTTAAAAACAATTAAAATATTAATTCTTTGCAAAAATATCAATTATATGAAATAAATAATATTTTTGGGATTTTTTTGGGAAAATAAAATATTTTAACATTTTTGTGAATTATTCAAAAAAGAATCAACTCAAAATCATTAAAACTCAGAGAGAAATTAATTTTTGAATCAATTAAATAAAATCACAAAATTCAAATATTTGAATTTTCAAAAAATGGCGCCAAGAACACGCGCGTGTTCTGGGTTTGGCTGATTTGCATTTTCTCTCCAATCTCACTGAATACTTGATTATATCATGCAATCCACATACCAATCAACTCGTTTCAACCTCACGATCATGTCTATGACAATTAATTTCATTTAAATTAAGCATAAAACAAGAAATCACGAAAAATCCTCAAGAACCCTAATTTCTGCATGAAGGCTAGGATTTTTGATACACGATTCAAACAATGCAATTAATTGAGGGGAAACATTCCATGCATGATTATGAACATATGGCCAAATTATTGTGCAGCAAAAATTGCATGGATCATAGAGTTAGAAGAGCTCATGCTTACCACTTGCAGCTGGTGATCGTGATTTGTGTTGGAGGTGTTACAGCTAGGTTCCAATGATCTGGATAGCTTCCCTAGGTGCCATGGAGTGTGTATGAATGCTTGGAATGGATTGAAATGATCTGGAACTTGAGATGGTACCCCCAACTGCAAATCTGTCAAGAACTTGAGCAATTGGCTGGTGATTTTGTGAAATCTGTGTTCCAGATGTTATGTGAGTGTTTGGATCACTTCTATATGATGTATATGAGGGGTGTGTGTGTGATTGGTTTAATTGGAAAAGCTCTCAAACTCAAAACCCGATAGTGACTTGCCTTAGAAGGCAAAATTGGAGTGAAAGAAGAGATATTGAGGAAAGCATTTGTTTGATGGCTTTGGTGTACTCAAACTGATCATAATTGAGCTTTATTTATAGTAGAGCAAGTTTGTTTTGCAAGGAATAGTGAATGGCAACTGCTGAGTAGGTTTGGCCAATGTTGGCAAATGAAAATCCAAGTCTCCTCTAGCCATTGACTAGAGATTAGGGCACATGCTGCTTGTTCCCTTGGTCTTGGATAAGTCTTGACTGAATTCAGTTGAGAATGGCTCAGTCCATGCCACCTTGATGCTTCCATTGAATGCTCCAATCCAAAATTGGAGTCTTGTCCCTATTTTGGCAATTCTAAGTTCAACATGCTATTTCTTGTTCTAAAGACTTTGGAGGCTTGGCTCAGTGATTATCCCCTTTAGATTCAATCCTCAGAGGTGTCCAAGTGGATAGGAGCATTTGGATTTGGCTGATTTTGGCAAATCGACCAAAAGTGTAAAAATCTGCCTTGCCTTGGCAGATTTCAGCAAGGCAACTTGCCAATGTCATATCTCATGACTCAAATTGAATTTGGTAATGTTCTTGGCCATTTTGGAAAGCCCTTACATGATACAACAATTGTTTGAACATGTTTGGTTTTGATATCTTTTGAATCCAAGTGAAAAATCCCCCCTACATTTGGCAAAAAGTAAGGTAAAATCTGACTTAGTGAAATTTTCACTAAGTGTTGGAACAAAGTGACTTTTCTTGATTTTGATCACCCCGTAACTCAAAATCCATGAGGAATTTGGACATAGGTCAGTATGAAGCTTTTGTAGAGGGCAATGAGATCTAAAAATCAAGCTTTGAATGGGGAACAATGGCCTTGTGGTTTAGGAGTTATGGTCCTCCAAAGTTGGCACATTAGTGTCACTTTTTCCATAACTTAGAAATTTTTCTAAGTTTTTATGGTTACCCCTTTTACAAGTTATCCCACTTTCTTTGATTTTTCTTGATGAATGATGATTCAAATCATACATTAACATCATTCTAGGGTTAAAAATCCATTTTGGTGAAAAATCTCAAAAAGTCAAAGTTGACTTTTGTGCACAGTTGACTTTTTATCAGATGAATTCCAAACTGTGCAATTCTTCATGAAATCTTGTCCTTAACCTAAATCAAACTTGATGGACATGTTCCATGGGTGTCATAGGGTATATTTAATCATGTCTTAGGGCTTGGGAGCATGTCCTGGTCAAAAGTCAAAGTTACAATTGACTTTCCTCGCGAAACCCTAATTGTGGTGCAGATGAAATTGAGACTTGTTGCTCAAGCTTCTTAGATTAATCCATTGTTCCAAATGGATCAATATAGTTCATTAGAGACCCTCAAACCCTATCTTGAGGTCTTGGCTCATGATTTGCCCTAAAAGTCAACTTAGGGGTGAATTAGGTCAAGAAACCCTAATTCCTGATTTTTAATGAATGCATCCCCTGAGGCAAATTTGACTTGATGATTGGGTCCATGAGGTCCCATGAAGTATATTAGGTTATGTTTTGGATCATTGGCTTGTGCCCAGATGAAAAATTTCCATCTGGAGGCCCTGGTCGACCAAAACCCTAATTTGGTGACACTGTCGATCTTGAGACTTGATCCACCTAGAAGGGAGCAGCTTTGTGCTTAATCCTTGGAGTGGGAGTCCTTTTGATCCATTGTGGATGTTTGAGAGGTTAGACAAGTTGAAGATCATGTCATTCCTTGATTGATCCTTTGTCTAAGGCTCTGAGAAGGCTTGAAACCCTAATTTTGATTGTAGTGGATGCTCACCCATCTTTGGGGAGACTGATGAAGTATGATGGTTTCTCCATATTGTGATGATGATTTTCACAATGATGGGAAATCTTAGTGGTCAAAATTTGGGGTATGACAGATACCCCTATTTAATCTTCTTGGACCCGAAGGTGTGAATGACGAAGGTATTCGGGCATTCAGGGTGCAAGAGGATTAAATATCGGAATACCCGAAATTTTGATGGCTATGAATGGCATATCGCATTCATCTTCTTTTGCTAAGCAATGATGCTTAGAAAAGGTAAAATTCCCCTCGATCCTAGTTTCCTACCAAGGAATTGGTCTAAGTTTCTTTTGTTAACTTCCCCTCGATCCTGGTTTCCTACCAAGGAACTGGTCTTAGTTTCTGATTTAAACTTCCCCTCGATCCTGGTTTCCTACCGAGGAACTGGTCTAAGTTTCTTTTGTCAATAAACTTTATTGACAAGGGACGCTATTTGTAGCGGTTCTCCTCAAACTTCTCGTCGAATTTTCCTGGGGAGATGTCATTTTATGGGAAAACTTTTGCTGTCAGACTTGCTGGGGAACCCAGTCGTCTGAGTTGTAGAGTTGCACAAACTTCTCTGTTGGAGATGCCATTTGCCGACTCTATCTGGGGAAAGCGAGTCTCTTGAGAGGCTGCTTCTGCATGGGATCTTACATCATACTTTTCTTGGGATCTTCCCGGAGAAATGCCATATGATGGGGTCCAATTTTGAGGTGCCGAGGACCTTTTCATCAGCGGTCTTTTCGGAGCAAAACTGGCATGCTGCCGAATCTCTGATTATGAGGTTTCCTCTATGGATTTTCCTTAATCCGGGAAAGCAAGGATATCATCTTCAATGGCGAAGAGTGATGCTGACTGAAAGTTCCTCTGGTTTTTCAGAGGTTCAAGTTATCAAAGTGGTCAAGGGCCAACTTCCTTCCAGAAATAAACTGGAGGCAAGGTTGTTCAAACGCAGCGTTTCCTGACGAGGCAAGAACTGACAACTCGATTGAGAGAACTTCTATCACTAGGGGACAAGACCGACTAGAGTGATAGTGATGCAATATGAAATGTGAATGCAAATCAATAATGCATGATGTATGTATGTATATGCTGACAAAATCGACGCGACACACAAACTAAAAGATGAACATGACTGGACATGCGGCCATCATGGGGCGAAAAAGTATCGCTGGTTCAAGATAGCAATTCCACCTTGCTTAGGAAAGAGTCCCTGTTGGGAGCTATGTTGGTCGGGCTTAGGAGATAAGAACTCGGCCGAGGGTATCAGATGGGAAAGCCGCATCTCATACAGTTGATCCTTTATTCAGGCGTACTGGCCTAGAAGGAGTACTTTGATTCTGCACTTTGAAGTTCGCTTACTTCTGTAGAAGTGGTTGATGTTCCTTTGATGTTCAACAGTCAAAATAAATTGCCGACTTTATTAAAAAGCAGAAAAAGTTTTAACAAGTAAATTCATTTTTGTTTTATTTCAAGAATCGTTAATCATGTTAACAACGTCGTTCTGTAAAGCTAAAACAAATAAGAATTACAAACAAAAGCACAAAGGCTCAAATTTTATTGATAAAATGGAGATCAGCCAAACGCGTGATTCCAAAGAGTATTTACAAAGTTAGAAAACGGTAATTTACAGGGAAAAGGGCTACGTTGAAACATAACGACCGCTATCCTTCTACCAACTTTGAATTCGGGGCATCCTGAGCTTTGGTGGAAGATGACCTTGACTGGAGTTTTCTGACGGATGATGTAACTGCTGCTGAGGGACTTGCCTCTGTTGAACATAGTTACTTGCCATTATCCCTAACTTTTGCCTGGATTGTACTATGATGTTTCCAATCCACCGGGATGATTTTTTTTTATTTTGTCTCTAACTTTTGCCTGGACCGCCCTTTCGGGTTTTCAATCCATCGAGACGTTTTTTTTTTTTTAGGCGAAGTATTTCTTGACTACATCAACATTTGTGGGGTAGGCAAATTCCTCTTCGTCCATGGTTGCAAGTCTCAAGGCGCCGCCTGAGAAAGCTTTCGTGACCACGTAGGGGCCATCATAATTCGGAGTCCACTTGCCCCGGGAGTCAGTGAGAAATGAGTGTATCTTCTTGAGCACAAGGTCTCCTTTCCTGAAGATGCAGGGTCGAACCTTTTTGTCGAACGCCTTCTTCATTCTCTGTTGATACAATTGACCGTGGCATAGTGTCGTTATTCGCTTTTCTTCGATCAGATTCAATTCGTCGTGTCGACTTTGACACCATTCAGCTTCGGTGAGCTTAGCTTCCATCAATACCCTGATTGATGAGATCTCTGCTTCTATGGGGAGCACTGCCTCCATGCCATACACTAGAGAGAAAGGGGTTGCCCATGTTGAAGTGCGGACAGATGTGCGATAACCGTGAAGAGCAAAGGGTAGCATCTCGTGCCAATCTTTGTAGGTTACAACCATCTTCTGAACAATCCTCTTGATGTTCTTGTTGGCCGCTTCTACCGCTCCGTTCATCTTTGGTCGGTAGGGAGATGAGTTATGATGTTCGATCTTGAACTCTGCACACAACTTTTTCATCATCTTGTTATTCAAGTTAGATCCATTATCAGTAATGATCTCGCTTGGAACACCATAACGGCAGATGATATTGTTTTTGATAAATCGGACCACCACTTGTCGGGTTACATTAGCGTACGACGTTGCTTCGACCCACTTGGTGAAGTAGTCAATGGCTACTAGGATGAACCAATCTCCGTTTGAAGCCTTGGGCTCAATCATGCCAATCATGTCGATTCCCCATATCGAGAATGGCCATGGGGAAGAAAGAACTTTGAGATGCGTTGGCGGTACATGAATTTTGTCGGAGTATATCTGACACTTGTGACACCTCCTCATGTACTTGTAGCAGTCGGATTCCATTGTCAACCAATAGTACCCTGCTCTGAGAATTTTTCTCGCCATTGTGTGTCCATTGGCATGAGTGCCAAAGGAACCTTCATGAATTTCTTTCATCAGCATGTCTGCTTCTGGTCTGTCTACGCATCGGAGCAAGACCATGTCAAAATTTCTCTTATAGAGAGTGTCACCGCTCAGGAAGAAGTTTCCAGCCAATCTTCTGAGGGTTTTTCTGTCTTTCCTGGATGCCCCAGGTGGGTACTCTTGTTTCTGAATGAAGCATTTGATATCGTGATACCAAGGTCTGTCGTCTAGGACTGCTTCGATCGTGAAGATGTAAGCGGGCCGTTCAAGGCGCATTATGTCGATCTTAGGTAAGTCGTTCTATTGACCTACACTAATCATGGAAGAGATAGTGGCTAATGCATCAGCCATGTGATTCTCCTCACGAGGGATGTGATGAAACTAAACTCTGTTGAAGAAAGGTAGCAACCTTTTCGCGTAGTCTTTGTAAGGAATCAATCCTGATTGGTATGTGTTCCAATCTCCTTTTATCTGATTGATAACCAAGGCTGAGTCGCCATATACGCCCAAGTTTTTTATCCTTAAATCAATCGCTTCTTCGAGACCCATGATACATGCTTCGTATTCGGCCTCGTTGTTCGTACATTTGAATGTAAGTCTGGCAGTGAAAGGAATGTGGGTACCCTGAGGGGTAACAATGATTGCCCCAATTCTGTTTCCATAATGATTAACTGCTCCGTCAAAGATTAGTCCCCACTGGGAACCTAGTTCTGACCCTTCACTGGGTAGCGGTTCATCGCAGTCTTTCATTTTTAGATACATGACATCTTCGTCTGGGAAGTCAAACCCGATTGATTCTTGATTGTCAATCGGTTGATGAGCCAAATGATCGGCTAAAATACTTCCCTTAACGGCTTTCTGAGCGTGGTACTCTATGTCATATTCTGATAGCAACATCTGCCAACGAGCAATCCTTCCTGTGAGAGCAGGCTTTTCGAAGACATACTTGATTGGATCCATTTCTGAGATTAACCAAGTAGTATGACGAATCATGTACTGGAAAAGAAGTTTGGGTGCCCAAGCCAAAGCGCAACAAGTTTTCTCAAGCATCGTGTACCGAGTCTCGCAGTCGGTGAATTTCTTGCTCAGATAGTAGATGGCAGACTCTTTCTGTTTGGTTTCATCTTGTTGGCCAAGTACACATCCCATTGAGTCCTCTAGGACTGTGAGGTAAATGATCAGTGGTCTTCCTTCCACTAGAGGTGATAGAATCGGCGGATTCAACAGGTATTCCTTAATACTGTCGAAGGCGGTTTGACAGTCTTCTGTCCAAACGCAGTCCTGATTCTTTTTGAGTAATTTGAAAATCGGCGCACATGTCGCGGTCATGAGGAATATGAATCTGGAAATATAGTTCAAACGTCCCAGGAATCCTCTGACTTGTTTTTCAGTTTTCGGAGAAGGCATTTCTTGAATGGCCTTGACCTTGTCAGGATCAACCTCAATTCCTTTCTGGATGACGATGAACCCTAAGAGTTTCCCTGAACGGACACCGAAGGTGCATTTGTTGGGATTCAAGCGGAGTTTGTACTTTCGCAAATGCTCGGACAATTTTGACAGATGTTCAACGTGCTCACTCTCTATTTTTGATTTTGCAATCATATCATCGACATATACCTCGATTTCTTTGTGTATCATGTCATGAAACAGAGTAGTCATGGCCCTTTGATAGGTTGCCCCAGCGTTCTTTAAGCCGAACGGCATCACCTTGTAACAAAAGGTACCCCATGGGGTAATGAACGAAGTTTTCTCCATGTCTTTCGGCACCATTTTGATCTAGTTATAGCCCGAGAATCCATCCATGAAGGAGAATACTTTGAACTTTGTTGTACTGTCTACCAGCATGTCAATGTGTGGTACAGGAAAGTCGTCCTTTGGACTAGCCTTGTTCAGGTCTCTGTAGTCGACACACATTCTGACTTTTCCGTCCTTTTTGGGAACGGGTACGATGTTGGCTAACCATTGAGGATATTCAGATGTAGCGAGGAATCCCACGTCAATCTGTTTTTGTACCTCCTCTTTGATTTTGATGGCCATGTCCGGATGAGTCTGTCTCAACCTCTGCTTTACTGGCAGACATTCCGATCTTAACGGCAAATGATGTTCCACGATGCTGGTATCCAACCCTGGCATATCCTGATAAGACCAAGCGAATACATCGGGGAATTCTTTGAGAAGCTTTATCAAACTCTCTTTGGAAGTTGGACTGAGCAGTGCCCCAATCCTGATTTCTTTTCTCTCTTTTTCTGAACCCAAGTTTACCGTTTCCAACGACTCTTTGTGAGGTTCAATGGACCTTTCCTCTTGTTTGAGTAATCGGGAGATCTCTTCTGGAATTTTGTCGTCAACTTCTTCTTCAGCCCCAAATACCTGGAACTCAAAGTTGGGAGAAGGCATCGGATCGTATGTTTCAACAGGGTTTAAAACAAGCAATCTGCATGACGTGATGATTCGTGTTTAGAAGAGATAGAGAAAATGCAAGTGTGTGCAGTGTTTTATTTTACTGCTTGTTTTTATTTTTAAATTGTTTTTTAGGATTACCATTTTCTGAAAAACGAAAAGAGAAAACAGCAATTAATGCGGAAATTATAGAACGACGTTATTTTATTAATGAACAAGTCAATCCTTGAAACTACAGCCCTATAAAACAAAACTCTGTCGCTTTGGGCAAAGCGAAGAGGGAAATTTACAGAAAGCGAGCCCTAACAAAACATCCGTTTCACCTGGGCAGGGTGAAAGGTTAAAAGATGGCAATTAATTTGACTGGTGAACGGCGTTTGGAACCTCGACAGCAACCCATTGGCGGCGAACTCCTCGGTGAATCACAAAGTCTGGTACCTTCCTTGATTTGTCTTCAGAAATAACGCTGATTTCTGGTGGAGCAGGATCATTGGAATCTGTCTCCCAGGCAGAGTTGTCGTAGGAGAATTCCTCAGTTATATTATGCATAGTATTTGTGCTCTCAGCTGTATCTCCCCATCCAGTTGACTGGATATCTTCGAGCCTGATACGAGAGCTTTCGGGAGCGGTGTATTTGACCATATAGTCGTATTTTCCACTCAGTTGTCCCAAGGTGTCCCACACTTCTTTCGAACTGGAGGAGTCATCTCTCTCGATGACGTTAACCTCAGGAAAAGCATAGTTAATGAATTCAAGTCCTGCAAACGTTGCAAATTCATCGTCATGTTGAGTAGTTTCTGAATGACCTGAGTGTTGATCCCATGACATGGTGGGGACACAGGTATTCTGTTCAATGATGCTCAGCTGATTTTCGTCATTCGACTGACTTTCTTGCCCCAAGTCTCCTGGATAAGGTTGCCACATTGGCAGACCATCCATTGGGCCATAGTAGTTGTAGTCAAAGTTGTCTTTCATCAGAGTGTCTTCCTCTAATGAATTTGGCGGAGCACGGCATCCTTTCGGATCACAAACTACATATATCGTTTCGACATCTGACCGTGGTATAAATCTCGGACTCTGTGCGGGATAGCAAAATGGTATAGGTACCTCTTCTTGAGACATATAACCGTCCTCGTTAAGGTAGGACTTCCCTTCTTCATCTGTGTCAGAGGGATCTTCCTCATTGATAGCATGAACTGCCTGAGGCACCGGGTGAAGTAAACCTCCACTGTGGAAGAAGTTTTGAAGGGGATGAAGACTTTCATCGTTGGCAGCTGTCCGGGTACAGGTTGCAGAAAAACCAAGACCCTTCTTTGTTGTATTGCTAGTAGGAATGACAAGCTGTCCCCATCCTGTCGTATCGGTACTCTCGACTGCTTTGATAGCATCGTTGTATGAAGAAATGGAAGTTCCTTTTTTAAACTGCTTGTTCTTGCTCACCGACAGTGCTTGGAACTGAGTTCCAATAACCTCCTCGGGTTCTATACCAGTAGATGATGATAAACTACTCACGAGCAAGGCCTGCTCCCCACAGACTGTGATGAGTTGGTCGTTCTAAACGAACTTTAGCTTTTGGTGGAGGGTTGAAGTAACCGCCCCAGCCTGATATATCCAAGGTCTTCCTAATAAACAACTATAGGTTGCCCGGATGTCCATGACCTGGAAAGTGACTTGGAAAGTGTGAGGACCGATAGTTATGGGAAGATCAACTTCGCCGATAACTGTTTTTCTGGATCCGTCGAACGCTTTGACGACGACCTCGCTGATTCTCATCGGAAGGCCTTTGAATGATAATTGCATCAAAGTGGACTTCGGCATAACATTCAGGGCTGACCCTGTGTCTACCAGTACGCTGGCTAAAGCATCGTCCTGGCAGTTAACTGTGATATTGAGCGCCATGTTATGACGGCGACCCTCTTCGGGTAATTCCTCATCACTAAATCCCAAATTATTGCAGGAAGTGATGTTAGAGACAATACTATCGAACTGTCTGATTGTTACATCCTGTTCCACAAAGGCTTGCTCTAAGACTTTCTGTAGAGCCTCCCTGTGCGCTTCTGAACTGAGTAACAGTGATAACACAGAGATCTTTGAAGGAGTCTATAATAGCTGATCAACAATGTTGTATTCACTCCTTTGGATGAGCTTCAGCATCTCATCATCATTTTTCGAAAGGTCGGGATTACTGGATTGATCGACTGATGGATCAGGAGCTTCCGTCTGAAGTTCCTTTTCTTTGTTGAATTCCCCAACCCCTCGGTTGAAGATTCTACCACTCCGTGTTACTCGACTGATGTCTGCGATATTCACGACGAATGGTAATGGAATTTCCTTTCCATTTTCAATTATCGTTGCACCGTATTTGTAAGGGATTGCCTTAGCTGATTCATACGGTAGTGGTCCCGGTAGATAGATGACTATGGGAACCTTTTGATTTTTCTGACCATCATAAGTAATCTCGATCTGTTCCCGGTTGGGAACTTTAGATTCGTCAAGTAGAGGGATAATGGAAAAAACATCCCTGGTCCTGTGATGATCAGAGATGACGACAACGTCCTCAATTTTATTGGCAAGGTAGTTCGGCGTCCAGTTGATGGGTCCAGAACCCAGATATGGGCGAATTTCTCCATGATCCACCTGTCCCTGAAGAGCTGCTCTCACAAGGTAACACCCTTGGTTATTTTCCGAACAGACGCTACAACGGTCATAATTGTGTGGTGGCACCTGGCCACGCCCACTTTGAATACAATGTAACCTCACTAGGTTAACTTCCACTGATCGGACATCCTGACTCTGACGCCGAGTAGGATTCCTGTTACTGATACTAATTTGCTGAGTATCTTCATCCATGTAGATTGACATCCACCAATGATTTAACAAGTGCTGAAGTGCCTCCTGGACAAGGGTACAACCTCGATCGTTTCTGCAACCTGCTTTACAGCTTTGATAATTATGTGACACCAGGAATCCGAGTCGGACCTGTTCAGCATGTAACTCTACCAAGTTGGTATTCATCACGCGAATATCAAAGATCTGAACCATGTTGATTTGATAGGAATTCCTATCATGGTAGTCTTGGATCCATCCAAGATCCATCTGATGCTGGAGGGCTTCTTGTACAAAAGAGCAACCCTGTTTATTTACCGAGCAAGTCAGACAAGAACTGTAATCATGCCGCGGCAGATTATGATACTGGCTTTGCCTTGAGTGCATCGCCACCAAGTTGATATTCATTGCACGGATATCGTGGTTCTGAATGATGTTAGAATTCGTGTAGACCATATTAACTCCACGAACTCGGTGCTCTTGGATCCATCAGAGATCCATCTGTTCCTGTAGAGCTGTTTGCACTACAGAACATCCTTGATTATTTTTAGAGTAGACATCACATTGATGATAATTATGAGGTGGCACATGGCCATATCCACTCTGTCTACAATGCATCTTGACCAGATTGGTCTTTAACAAGAGTACGTCGTGAATTTGATAGACATTGTTAGTCTCTCCTTCTATTAGGTTGACTGCAGCCTTCTCATGTTGAGGTAGCGGGTTCGTGAGAACATTAGGATTCGTATCCTTGAAGGATAAGACCCCGCTCCTAACAAGCTTTTGCACGTCGGATTTGAAATTGAGACAATTCTCTATGTTATGCCCTGGTCCTCCTTGATGATAAGGGCATGTCTGATCAACCTTAAACCAAAAAGGCGGATTTTCTGGTACTGTAAGAGGAGACTTAGTCTGGATGTGCCCCTTAGCCAGTAGTAACGGAAATAGTTCTGCGTACAACATGGGTATAGGATCAAACCCTGATGGTCGTGTTGTACAGTTGTTGTTATATGGAGGACGAGCCTGCTGAAGAGGCTGTTGTGTCCTTTGCTGATTAGGTTGGCTCTGCGCAACCTGAGGTTGATACGTAGGAATAGGCACAGGGCTGATAGCAGTAATTATAGCTGCTACCGGTTGATAATGTCGCCTTTGCTTTCCGAGAGAGATATTCCCAATATCTTGCTCTTTTTTCTTAGGGAGAGCACTACCGTATTTTTTAGTACCGCTCGTCGATCCAGCGTCTTTTACCAATCGTCCTTCTCGGACGGCTTCCTCAAGACGTACGCCCATGCCCACCATCTCGGTGAAATCACTGGGTGCACTGGAAACCATTCGGTCATAATAAAATGAGCTTAAGTTTTTTAAGAAGATCTTTGTCATCTCTTTTTCCTCAAGAGGTGGACAAATCTGAGCGGTAATTTCATGCCACCTTTGAGCATACTCCTTAAAGGTTTCCTTGTCCTTTTGAGACATCGATCTGAGTTGATCTCTGTCGGGTGCCATGTCCAAATTGTATTTGTATTGTTGGACGAAGGCAGTGCCAAGATCTCTGAATGTGCTGATCGTAGTACGGTTTAAACCCATGTACCATTTTAATGCGGCGCCGGTTAAACTATCTTGGAAGTAGTGAATCAGTAGGTCCTGATTCTCCATCTGAGCTGACATTCACCGAGCGTACATCACCAGATGGCTTTGAGGGCAAGAGTTACCCTTGTACTTTTCAAAGTCGGGCACTTGAAATTTATGCGGAACTTTCACATTGGGGACCAAGCAGAGGTCTGCGACGTCCTTTCCAAATAAATCCTGACCGCGAATGGCTTGCAGCTCCTTCTGTATTTCCAGGAACTGCTCCTAGAATTCATCCATTCTATCGAACAAAGTTTCCTTTTTACCAGAAGGTATCTGTGGAATCTGTCCTTCCGGGACAGTGTGAACCACAGGGGGTGGTACCGTGACTACGGTAGCGAATTTTGGCGTTTCCCGAAGTTTGTAACCTTCAGGAGTCTTCAGTATGCCCCTGGCATCTTCACTTTCCCGAAGTTTGTAACCTTTCCCTGATTTTCAGTGATCGGCGAAACATATCCTTCCGGGATATAGTTAATAGGCATGCCCAAGGACGACCTTTCGGCATTTGATACCTAGGATCATACTTCTCCACTATGGGCGTTAAGGTGATCTCTGAGATCACAGTCCTTTGTAGCTGAGCTTCTGCCATGGCTTGCATGTCGTTACGAAGCTTTCTCATATCCTCTCTCAGAGCGTCGATCTCTTCTTTTAACTCTCTGTTTTCTTCCTCAAGATCATCCATCTTTTTCTGACGATTGGCCCGAGTATTGTACGAATGAGACAGTTTGACTCTAGAACCGAGACACAAACGTGAGATTCGTAGGTAAGAAGAATACGCGATGTGAGAATGATGAATGCAATGATTATATTAATTGTTTTTTGGTTTAATCAAAATAAACTTCGCCAATTAGATTGTAAATATCAAACTGTGGGGAAACCCCTTTTTATTGAATTCAAAGGATTACAGAAATGGAAATACAGTAGATTACAAGGTGCGGAAACAGAAACCTAAGCTAATGGGTCCCGAGTCCTCTCTGAAGATAAATCGGGTGCGGACTCTGGTACTTTCCTTTTCTTTGACTGGGGCTCTTGGGTCGTTGTCGGGTTGTCATTCCTTTGCCATGTGAAAGGAGCGAGCAAATTCCTTTGGCCATCCTGATTATCCACAACATGTTGCTCTAAAATCTCGATCAGAGCATCCTTTTCTTTCAATAGTTGATGTATTTTGATACACTCTATGTCGAGGGTGCGGTACTTGTTCTTCCAAGACCTCCTTTCCCGTTGAACTTTGTTGAGAGTAACCTGAAGCTTTTCAATCTCCATCATGAAGTACATGATAGATTCCCTCGACGGAAGAATCCCGTATCGAGGATAAGGCATCTTTAGCTTGAGAGCTCTAGTTTGTACCCAGTGGAGATAAGGCTCCATCGAGACACAATCCGGTTTTCCTAGAGACTCCCGTCCTTTCTTATGAACGTGTTTCCAAGCGTGCACTATTTTCGTCTTTAGCGCTCTGTCACTTTCTCCTTCCTTGAAGAAAAGACCTTCCAGATGAACACCCCGTGGGATGTGTCTCATCGGGTATCCAAATTGACGACGAACGAGAACTGGATGGTAATTGATTCCTCCCTTAGTTCCTATAAGGGGTACGTTGGGGAAGTTTCCACAATGATCAATGATTCTGATTCCATCATAAATCCTATTACACCAATCTATATCAGAGTTGGTAAGAGACATGATCTTCTGCGACCAACGTAAGGCACTCTTGTGATCCCAAAAAGCAGCAGACTTAGGCAAATGGGAGATAAACCATTTGTAACGCAGAGGTACGCAGCATGTGATCTCCCCTCCGCTGTACAAATTTCCTAAGTATACAGAATGATACGCATCTACGAGCAAAGTCGGTACAGGATTT
The DNA here is from genome assembly GCA_022829125.1 of Lathyrus tuberosus. NCBI lineage: Eukaryota > Viridiplantae > Streptophyta > Magnoliopsida > Fabales > Fabaceae > Lathyrus > Lathyrus tuberosus. The sequence continues at coordinate 1,942,057 of JALAZF010000396.1, read as the reverse complement.
CCAATGAGAAAAACCTTAATGGAGTTGATATCGACGAAGTTATTAATGTTGGGCAACAAAAATAATCCGTAGGTGAGTAAAACAAAGATGCTTTCAAAAGCATTCTCGTTCCCTATACTAGCGAAATACAGAGCTTTCTTTGTCAAGAACTGGGCTGGCAAACCTTGTATGCCACCCTTGGTAGTCATGTGAGTCCTGACCTCAGACTCGTCCAAATGAATTGCTCTTGCAATGGTCTAATCCTTTGGAATTTCTTCCAGTCCAGAAAATGGAGCTCGATCAGTGATATGTAAATCAATCAGATGAGAATACTCCTCCAGCGTTGGTGCTAGCTGGTAATTCGGGAATGTTAAGAAGTGATAAACTGGATCGTAGAATTGAACGAGCGCGTCCATGATTCCCTCAATCACATGGACTCTTAGCAGAGATAGCAAACCTCCGTATTTGGCTCTGAAGGCCTCTTGGTTTGTGATCATTCTCGCCAAACCTCTTAAATCCTCTAGTTTTGGAATCCTGAAGGTGTACTTATGAGTTCTGCTTCTACCGAAATCCATTAGCGCAATCCTTTTCTCTGATATTTGCAATCACAGTCTTAGTTTAATTTGAAAAACAGAGAGACTAGAAGAGAAATTTTTTGAATGTTTTAATGTTTTTTAAATGAATGCATGAATGCAGCACACAAAAACATAGAAAAAATATGGGGTCAAAGGGTCGTTGTCATGAAGTCAAGGCTCTACCCATCCCCAAAGGTTTATACTAGGGTGATTTTTGTACATGTACTCATTATCATCAGCTCCTCCCAAGAAAGCAAAAAAACAAGCGGATCGTCAGCGATTTGTAGAGCAATCTTAGAGTAAGTGCCATTCACCGAGAATAGATCACCAGCCTCAAATGAGGGTAGTATCGCGTGACAACTATTTCCGATAGTTTCCGCACTACAAAAGGGTTGGTGATAACACGAATTTATATCATATTTTTACATCGATTTATGTTAGTTTCTTATTCCTTTTTTCGTCTAATATCCGATTTTCTCGAGATTATTTAAGTGTTTTCGCAGGTAATCACATTTTACAAGTCAAGGTATGCTAAGTGTGGAAAAGAACCAAAACATGCAAGAAAAGAGCAGAAAAGAGAAGAAAAATTGAAGAAACCAAAAATTGCTAATATCACGATCGTCATGGATATGCCACGACCGTGGCAGCCTCAAAATGTATCACGACCGTCACACTTCCTCACGATCGTCATGCGCCCAATATTACACACTGAAGCAGAAACGTGTCTACAAATTTTCAGAGAACAGTTTTCACACGATCACATTATTTCCCCGAAGATTACTAGGTTCAAGTGATGTAACCGTCAACGTGAGTGGCTAAATTCTCTCCAACCTCTACCTCAACTGAGCCTATAAATACAAGTCATTACAAAGAACAAGGGGTAGCCAAATTTTCCTTTCAAGTGTACTGTCTTGCTGCCAAATTATTTCCAGAGCTTTTGTTTAGTTTTTTACATTGCATTTCCATTTCCTTGTCAACCATTACCGAACAAAGTAATAGTTTCTCAAACTGAGGAACTATTACAACTTAGTTTTCGTTTTTGTTTCATTGCCTTCAACATTTGCAATTTACTTTATTCGAGCAAGAACCTACCGGCTTGTGGAGGGATTGTTGTTGTTGTTATTACAGACTTCCAGGTTTCTGTTATTTAATTCAAAGCATTGTTTATTTCTTTCTTAATTATGCCTGTGTTTACTTATTTCCTTGCCTTTGCGTTTAATTTCCTAATTATGTCGAGCTAAACCGATTTTATCGGTATGCAATGAAGTAACTAAAATGGCTTAATTTTCTCTAAGCTAAAATCAATAATAAATCCTTCTTCTGGCTTCGATTTCTTAATTTAAAACCCAACTTTTATTACAAGAGTAAAAAAGTAACATAGGTTAAAGTCGAGACCACGGGAGTGTGAGGCTTTACCCGGATAGCTGAAATCGGGCATTAGTTTTAAAAACAGCGGAAGCGCTTTAAAGTTAGTTAGGTTTAACTAGTTTTCAAAAAGTATTTTTAACCTCATACGGGCTAGCGAGAGCAGACGTATTGACTTAGAAGTATAGTCCGAAGCAATAACCATGGGAGTGTGAGTTGAGGGCTTTTAAACCGTTTTTTCCTACAGATGAATAGGGTGATAAATCTTTATACGCTTAGGTTTAATTAACTCCACGTAGGTTTACTGAATTATATACCGATAACTTATTCATAACTAGTATTCCCAAATTTTAAATTCCCCTTTAATTTCCCGTTTGAACTAAAAACCAAATTCTGATTAGCCTTAGATAAACATAGTAACGATAGATAACGGTGTGTTCGATTTCTAGTCTCTGTGGGACCGATAATCTTTTAAAACTACGCGATACGACTGTATACTTGCAGTTAGACCTATTTAGGCACACTAAATAGAGCGATCAGTTGGCTCCTCAGCTTCTCAGACATCACAATCGGCCCATTGCCTATGAGAGGGAATGGGTTGCATTGGTCAGCCTCCACTGAGGTTGATGGTCGACCTCGTCGCCATCACTTATCTTAAGTGTATACTCAATCTTTCCACATGCAACATCACATGCATTCCCATTAGCAGAAAAATAAACAGGTATAGCAATTAGGAAAAGCATTATATATTTATTTGGCCTAAACATCCTAGACCTTTAAAGCTATGAATCCTAAGTTCCTGACAGAAAATGGGTTCCCCGGCGGAAGCCCCAATCTGTGGTATTCACACAAGTGAAGAGAAAAAAGGTTACAAGAGCCCCACGGTGGGCGCCACTTATAAAGTTTCTACCTAATAGATGAGAAGAGAACAAGATCCTGCTATAAAGGTGAGATAAATCCTAATGACAAATCCCCAGCAGAGTCGCCATAGTCCCCAGTGAAGTCGCCATTTTTCTGTAGCGAGCGATTTTGGACGCGATTGCGAAGCGCTATCGCTCTTTGGTGTCTACAGCTCGATTCATTTTTTATCCTATTAAAGCTGATGAAGGAAGGGAAATAGATGTCTCAAATTAACCCTGCTTGTAAACTGAGTTTAAACAGTCAAAACTGTTGGTTTACAGATGCTACAAAGATTCGGGGTCTCTATTAGGTTTATTTTTTTAAAAGTGGTGTTCGGTTAATTGGTGGGAGGTTAGGATGTTAGGACGGATGCTTCTTGATAGATATGTGAGAGTATGGGATTTTGGGTTTTTATTTAGTGTGCTCGCTAAGATTTTTCTTTCAATCTTATGCCTACGTATTCCCGTTTACCGAAACAGGGAAATCAGAGCGTTCGTAGTTCCTCCTATTCTATGGGAGGAAATGGTTGTTTTGGTGTCTTGTTCAAAGCCCAAGACGTGAAGCAAAAGGTGGTTTGTATCTTGTTCAAAGCCCAAGATGTGAAGCTGAAAGGTCTATTTGTATCTTGTTCAAAGCCCAAGATGTGAAGCTAAAAGGGTTTTGACTTTAGAGAGAATTTTTTATCTCTAAAGAGGGGTTGTTTTTCACAACTGTTTATAAAGGAGAATTACTTTAACCGGGATATGTGAATCCGGAAATGCCATAATTTCCTTTAAAGGGGATTTTAACCTGAAGGAGAAGACTTTAACTAAGTGTAGAGCAATGCTATCTTTCCTTAGGAATTTCTCATACTAAAAGAGGGACAGTGGCGTGGATGTAGATGATCCAGAGGCTTGCCGCTTACAGCAATTAGATGAAGGGGAAGGATTTGTTGATGTTTGTGTACTGTGAACGAGGCACATCTTTGATGCTAAAAGGTTGATTGGATCAACCAGTGGTTTTCTTATACAAAGCCTAAGAGGAGGCTAATATGTGTCTCGTACAAAGGCCAAGAGAGAGGCTAAAAGGTTTTGACTCGACAATGGAGTCTTTTGGTATCTCGTATAAAGCCCGAGATGAAGGCTATTTGACTCAACAAGAGAGTTTTTGTATCTCGTACAAAGCCTGAGATGGAGGCTGTTGTTTGTTTGGCTCAATAAGAACCTTTTTGTATCTCGTATAAAGCCCGAGATGGAGGCGAAAGGGGTGATTGACTCAACGAGAGAGCCTCTTATGTGTCTCGTACAAAGCCCGAGAGAGAGAGAGGATAAACGTTGTTTGACTCCGCTGGGGAGAATCATTGTACAAAGCCCAAGAGGAGGCTATTGTGACTGTTTCAGTTGAGTGACAGGTCCAGTATACTGATTTTGAAAGAGAAAACCAGTTCTTATATGAGCAACACTGTACTCAAGGATTTGATTCGAGGATCCGGGTTATTCATGTTCTTTAAGGAATTGGGAAATCCGAAGGGTATTGAGACTGTCCGAGTCTACGAGTTTTCTTCCTATTTAACAAAGGGGTCACTTGAGAATGTCTTTGAGACTCAAGGAGATTAGACTGTCCAAGTCTAGAGTTTTATCTTTTGTACTATGCTTTGAGAAATAGTAGTAGACTCTTTGAAAGGACTGTTCTATACAGATGATTAAGTTCTGTTCCTATACCTCTAGGAGGTCGTCGGGATAATTTGTACGAAGCCCAGGAGGAGACTGGAAGCTTTTAAGAAGCCCAGAGGTCCTTGTACGAAGCCCAAGAGGAGGCTATCATTCCCGGAGGAAGAGATCATTATACGAAGCCTAAGAGGAGGCTGTGAATACTTCTAAGAAGCCGATGGATCCTTGTACTAAGCCCAAGAGGAGGCGGGGTTGCTTTTAGGAAGCCTGTGGGTCCTTGTACGATGCCCAAGATGAGGCCGATGCTTTTAAGAAGCCGATGGGTCCCCAAACCCCGAGAAATTCAAGACAGGCTATTCACGAGGAATAGATCAAGCCAAGAAAGTTCGAGAATTTGGAAGAAACTCAAGAGATGCCATTCACGGAGAAAAGATCATCTCCGGGGAGTAGAGTTTCTTGACAAGTGCTTTTAAGAAGCCTGTGGGTCCTAAACCCCGAGAAATTCAAGACATGCCATTCACCGAGAATAGATCAAGCCAGGAAAGTCCGAGAATTTGGAAGAAACTCAAGAGATGCAATTCACGGAGAAGAGATCATCTCTGGGGAGTAGAGTTTCTTTGACAACTTCTACGAGTGACAGTTTATGAAAGGGTTCGCCGAGAATGCTGCCTTTCATATCTCCATATTGTTTAACCCCAAGAGGAGGGAAGACTGTGTCTGGTAATCCTATGGGGATCTAGTTTTGACTATTTAAGAGTGATCAACGAGCTTAATGCTAGACGTAGTTACCGGGGAAACTCTAAATATCTATACTATTATTACACAGTTGATATGAGTTTATGAAAGAAGACTTACAGCGAAACAGCCCCACAATATAGTTATATGTATATGAAAGCGGTAAATGAAAGCATATAAACACTTACTCGGTTGTAGAGCTTCCCTGCTGTTTGGTTAGTTGTTCAACAAAGAAAGATTGAAAACAACAGTATATTCAAAATCAAAGGAGAAAGTGCTTTGAAAAAGAAAGTTTTGGGGTTTATAGTTCAAGGAGAGGCCCAGGGTTTTATCAATGAGCGCATTGTTTGAATTTGTACAGAGGGACTTATACAAGTGACTGTGGCCCAAAAAGAAAGGTTTTCTGTACAAAGGGATGGGTCTTACACTCTCTCAAGAGGCCCAAAAAGTTTTAAAAGAGTGAGATTGGGGCTTATAACACGAGGGTAGGCCCAGTTGACTTTTTCGTTTGAAATGGCGATCGCGCCGAGATTTTATTTTAACGCAGAGGGACTTATACAATATCTGAGGCCCAAAGTGATTTGGTTTTCAAAGGGGGTTGGGTCTTACACTCTAATAGAGGCCCAAAAAGTTTTAAGAAAAGAAATGGGTCTTACTACTCGAGGGTAGGCCCAAGGTTTTTTGTTTTGAAAAGACGACGATCGCGCCGTTTGTTTTTTACGGTATCGGGACTTATACAACATACTGAGGCCCAAAAATGATTTGGTCAAAAAAAGGATTGGGTCTTACACTCTATTAAAGGCTCAAATGTTTTGAAAATGATTTATGAGGGTTGAATTAATCCAAAACCCTAATTTGTTTTCAAAATTGTATTTAATTGAATAAATTTTCAATTAAAATGATCAAAATTGTTTAAGATATGGAAAACGAATTGTGATCTTGGATTAATGCTTCAAAAATTAAGTATTGACCTACAAAATAATTAGAAAGCATTAAAAGTTGCAAAATCAAGGTGGAAAAAATATTTTAAATGTTAAAAACAATTAAAATATTAATTCTTTGCAAAAATATCAATTATATGAAATAAATAATATTTTTGGGATTTTTTTGGGAAAATAAAATATTTTAACATTTTTGTGAATTATTAAAAAAAGAACCAACTCAAAATCATTAAAACTCAGAGAGAAATTAATTTTTGAATCAATTAAATAAAATCACAAAATTCAGATATTTGAATTTTCAAAAAATGGCGCCAAGAACATGCGCGTGTTCTGGGTTTGGCTGATTTGCATTTTCTCTCCAATCTCACTGAATACTTGATTATATCATGCAATCCACATACCAATCAACTCGTTTCAACCTCACGATCATGTCTATGACAATTAATTTCATTTAAATTAAGCATAAAACAATAAATCACGAAAAATCCTCAAGAACCCTAATTTCTGCATGAAGGCTAGGATTTTTTATACACGATTCAAAAAATGCAATTAATTGAGGGGAAACATTACATGCATGATTATGAACATATGGCCAAATTATTGTGCAGCAAAAATTGCATGGATCATAGAGTTAGAAGAGCTCATGCTTACCACTTGCAGCTAGTGATCGTGATTTGTGTTGGAGGTGTTACAGCTAGGTTCCAATGATCTGGATAGCTTCCCTAGGTGCCATGGAGTGTGTATGAATGCTTGGAATGGATTGAAATGATCTGGAACTTGAGATGGTACCCCAACTGCAAATCTGTCAAGAACTTGAGCAATTGGCTGGTGATTTTGTGAAATCTGTGTTCCAGATGTTATGTGAGTGTTTGGATCACTTCTATATGATGTATATGAGGTGTGTGTGTGATTGGTTTGATTGGAAAAGCTCTCAAACTCAAAACCCGATAGTGACTTGCCTTAGAAGGCAAAATTGGAGTGAAAGAAGAGATTTTGAGGAAAGCATCTGTTTGATAGCTTTGGTGTACTCAAACTGATCACAATTAAGCTCTATTTATAGTAGAGCAAGTTTGTTTTGCAAGGAATAGTGAATGGCAACTGCTGAGTAGGTTTGGCCAATGTTGGTAAATGAAAATCCAAGTCTCCTCTAGCCATTGACTAGAGGTTAGGGCACAGGCTGCTGGTTCCCTTGGTCTTGGATAAGTCTTGACTGAATTCAGTTGAGAATGGATCAGTCCATGCCACCTTGATGCTTCCATTGAATGCTCCAATCCAAAATTGGAGTCTTGCCCCTATTTTGGCAATTCTAGGTTCAACATGTTATTTCTTGTTCCAAAGACTTTGGAGGCTTGGCTCAGTGATTGTCCCCCTTTAGACTCAATCCTCAGAGGTGTCCAAGTGGATAGGAGCATTTGGATTTGGCTTATTTTGGCAAATCGACCAAAAGTGTAAAAATCTGCCTTGCCTTGGCAGATTTCAGCAAGGCAACTTGCCAATGTCATATCTCATTACTCAAATTGAATTTGGTAATGTTCTTGGCCATTTTGGAAAGCCCTTACATGATACAACAATTGTTTGAACATGTTTGGTTTTGATATCTTTTGAATCCAAGTGAAAAATCCCCCCTACATTTGGCAAAAAGTAAGGTAAAATCTGACTTAGTGAAATTTTCACTAAGTGTTGGAACAAAGTGACTTTTCTTGATTTTGATCATCCCATAACTCAAAATCCATGAGGAATTTGGACATAGGTCAGTATGAAGCTTTTGTAGAGGGAAATGAGATCTACAAATCAAGCTTTGAATGGGGAACAATGGCCTTGCGGTTTAGGAGTTATGGTCCTCCAAAGTTGGCACATTAGTGTCACTTTTTCCATAACTTAGAAATTTTTCTAAGTTTTTATGGTTACCCCTTTTACAAGTTATCCCACTTTATTTGATTTTTCTTGATGAATGATGATTCAAATCATACATTAACATCATTCTAGGGTTAAAAATCCATTTTGGTGAAAAATCTCAAAAAGTCAAAGTTGACTTTTGTGCACAGTTGACTTTTTATCAGATGAATTCCAAACTGTGCAATTCTTCATGAAATCTTGTCCTTAACCTAAATCAAACTTGATGGACATGTTCCATGGGTGTCATAGGGTATATTGAATCATGTCTTAGGGCTTGGGAGCATGTCCTGGTCAAAAGTCAAAGTTACAATTGACTTTCCTCGCGAAACCCTAATTGTGGTGCAGATGAAATTGAGACTTGTTGCTCAAGCTTCTTGGATTAATCCATTGTTCCAAATGGATCAATATAGTTCATTAGAGACCCTCAAACCCTCTCTTGAGGTCTTGGCTCATGATTTGCCCTAAAAGTCAACTTAGGGGTGAATTAGGTCAAGAAACCCTAATTCCTGATTTTTAATGAATGCATCCCCTGAGGCAAAATTGACTTGATGATTGGGTCCATGAGGTCCCATGAAGTATATTAGGTTATGTTTTGGATCATTGGCTTGTGCCCAGATGAAAAATTTCCATCTGGAGGCCCTAGTCGACCAAAACCCTAATTTGGTGACACTGTCGATCTTGAGACTTGATCCACTTAGAAGGGAGCAGCTTTGTGCTTAATCCTTGGAGTGGGAGTCCTTTTGATCCATTGTGGATGTTTGAGAGGTTAGACAAGTTGAAGATCATGTCATTCCTTGATTGATCCTTTGTCTAAGGCTCTGAGAAGGCTTGAAACCCTAATTTTGATTGTAGTGGATGCTCACCCATCTTTGGGGAGACTGATGAAGTATGATGGTTTCTCCATATTGTGATGATGATTTTCACAATGATGGGAAATCTTAGTGGTCAAAATTTGGGGTATGACAAGTACGAGGGAAGGAAAGCCCTGAAGGCTTAAGTATTGGCCGACTTTGTGGCATAAATGACCATCCCGGAACCTTCGGCCAACGGATCCCAAAAATGGACAATCTACGTCGACGGGGCATCCAGCACGAGAGGGAGCGGAGCAAGCATTATCCTCGAGAACGAGGAAGGCATCCTGATCAAGGTCTCCCTCGAATTGTCCTTCCCGACATCGAACAACCAGGTAGAGTACGAGGCTTTCCTCGCCGGACTACGGTTGGCCGAAGACCTCGGCGCCAAAGAGGTCAAAATCTTCATCGACTCCCAGCTCGTAGCCTCTCAAATCCGAGGAGAGTACCAAGCCAAGAACGACAGCCTCATCGAATACTTGACCTTGGTGAAGGAAAAGATGAAGAACTTCACCTCCGCGGAGGTAACCCACATCCCGCGCGAACATAATACCCGAGCAGATGTATTGTCCAAACTGGCGAGCACAAAGAAGAAGGGCGGGAACAAATCTGTCATACAAGAGGTACTCTCTTTCCCGAGCATCGACAAGCTCGGTCATGCGACAGATGTGAACACCGTCGGGGATGGCAATTATTAGATGACCCCGGTATACGAATACCTCACCACCGGCAAGCTGCCCGACAATTCAAAGGAAGCCGGGATAGTTAAGCGACGAGCGTGCTCCTACACAATAGTCGAAGGCAAACTATATCGTCGTGGCTTCTCGACCCCCCTCCTCAAATGCGTCGAAGAGACCAAAGTCCCCGGTATACTCCAAGAGATCCATGAAGGGATCAACGCGCAGCACCTCGGCGGGCGATCCTTAGCCCGTAAGGCGCTGCGAGCAGGATACTACTGGCCCACCATGCAGCAGGACGCCAAGGAACATGTCAAAAAATGCGACAGATGCCAACGGCACGGGGACATGCACCTTGCCCCTCCCAACGAGCTCAAAACGTTGTCTTCCCCATGGCCGTTTACATGGTGGGGGATGGATATCCTCGGCCCCTTCGTCGTAGGATCATACCAAAATAAGTACTTGATCGTCGGCGTAGATTATTTTACAAAGTGGATCAAGGCGGAAGCCTTGGCCAAAATCACGGCCTTCAACATTCTTCATTTCTACAAGAGGAACATCCTCGCCCAGTTCAGAGTGCCCCAAGCGATTGTCACCGACAACGGGACATAGTTCACCGATAGAAACTTCCAGAATTTCGTCACCAAACTGGGTACGAAGCAACACTTCACATCGGTCGAGCACCCTTAGACGAACAGACAAGCCGAAGCGGCGAACAGAGTGATCCTTTGAGGATTGAAATGCTGACTGGGCGACGCCAAGCAAAGATGGGTCGAGGAGCTGCACAGCGTCCTCTGGGCCTACCGAACGACCCCCCATTCCACGACCGGGGAGACCCCATTTCGCTTAACCTACGGAACGGAAGCAGTCATCCCCGTGGAAATCAGGGAAACCTCGAGGAGAACGGAGTGTCCCCTCGACGAAGAGACGAATAACGAGGCCCGAAGGGAAGAGCTCGACTTTGTCGAGGAGATAAGGACAGGCGCCTCCCTCCAGGAGGCTTCACTTAAACAGAAAATAACTTTGTGTTATAACAACAAAGTTATTAAACATGATTTTCAAGTAGGCACCCTTGTCCTACGAAGGAACCAGAAGGATTCGCGAGAAGGCAAGCTCGCCGCGAACTGGGAGGGCCCCTACCGCGTCCGTGCGAAAATGGGGACAGGGGCCTACTACCTCGAAAACCTACACGGGGAAGAACTTGCTTGACCATGGAATGCTGAAAAGCTTAAACAATATTACAGTTAAACAATACCCGCGACACAACCGCATTGCGATTACGGGGACGCACTAAGGTACAAGCGCGACTCCCCTATACAAAACACGAAGATCAAGGGTCGCGTTGTGTGTGCGCGAGGATTCTTGATCCGACGAGGATACCTCGACCGATCTCCGTCGTCGCCATACCAATTAGGCAGAACGCCCAGCTCGCGATGGGAAGTTCACGCCACGAAGCTAAGACCTCGACCGAGCTCTTAGCCTCGTTGAAGGTCAGAATACACCTCCGGTCACTCGACCAGTTCTCCACGCAGTAGAGGATCATCAAAGTCGAGCAAACTCCCAAAATCACCAAATTACTTAGACAAAAACAGTAAAGTATATCAAACGTACAAGCATCACACACACAGATAAGCAAAAGAAAAGTATTAAAGTCGGGCAAAAGCCCATTGTGCAAATATTACAAACATGTCAAAAAGCCCCTGGCGCGCAGGCCAGGCAAAAGACATCAAAAGAAAAATGGCTCGCAGGCCAAACAAAACGAACAAGCGAAAAACCTAGTCGATGGTATTTTCCTCTGGATGCTTGTTTCCCGTAGCCCCTCCGTCGACCTCCTCCTCCTGCATCGGTTGTACGATCTGACCCGCGACCACCTCGTAGTCGGGGTCAGTCCCTTCAGTGATGAGGTTGGGGTTGACAACCCGAAGCTGCTGCACGGCATTCTTGAAACCCACGTCAGCCACCACGAGGCTATCCTGCTCAGTTTGCCTGAACTTCGCTATCAGAGCTGCCCGGGAAGTCAATAGCTTGTCTTCCTCGGTTTCCTCCTCAGCAGGGCGAACGGATTTCTCTAACTCGGCGACCCTCGCCAAGAGACCCCTCATCTCCTCGTCGGCTTTCTTCAGCTTCTCCTTCAACTTCTCCTGAAGCTCGACTTGTGCCTTATTCTGATTTTTGCAGTCTGTCAGCTCCTTACCCCCTTTCTCCATCTCAGCGGCAACAGACCTGAAGCTCTCCTGTAACTTGGTCAGTTCGGCTGTTGGGCAGGTCTCGTCGTTCAGGACCAGAGCAGCCGAACAGACTCGCATCACAGTAGACAGGTCCTCAAGCAAAGTCCTCATCCTCGAAGCCTGACCAGCGCCTAGGATGACCTGGACCTCAGCAGCATCGATGCCCGAAAAGTTGGCATCCAAAAAGAAATGAGGCTTCGAGTGACAAGGCAGAAGCACGAACTTCTCAAAGGGAGGGCTATCGGTCACTGTCAGGTCGACGTGCACCTGCCCGTCTAAGCATTGTCTCTTCGGGGACCCCTGATTGCTGGGAGACTGACTACCCTGGGGAGAGCTGGAAGAGTCCTTAGTTGCTGGAGTGGGGCCTGGGTGCTGTGACCGGATCTGCTCGACACGACCTTTCCCGCTTTTCCTCGAAGTTTGGGCGGCCTCCAGCTTCTTGATACGCTCCTCCGCGCTCGACATGGTACCTTCAAAGAGAAAGAAATGCATCAGTGAATCGAAACCCAGAACGCAAGGAAAGAGTAATTCGAGGAAGATTCCACCACCTAACAGCGTAAGGGTGTCCTCATCGGAAAACATCTCGAGGAGGGCCCTCGTATTGATCAACTGGGGTTTCTCTAAAATTTTCCCATCATCACCACGGATAAATTTCCCCTCCGGTGTCACTGCGACGAATTTGATTATTGCCTCGTAGGCCAGACGGTCCCCTTCGTACAGTCGACCAGGACTGATGATATAACTGTCTGTGCCCATTTTGAAATGCTCCTCCGTCCAAAATAAGGGGAACTTCGACTCGAGGACCTCTTCATGCTGCCCGTCTACCTCTCGGTGGACCCGCCTATACACCGACTCCATAGCCTCGAACGAGACTGGCCTCACGATGTAGTATCGGGATTTAAAGTTGCGAACATAATCCATGTAGGTCTGGAACAATCTACTCGCCTGTTTGAAGGACACCTAACCATGTCTTCCATCAGTCGCCTGTCTCTGTAAGTGGAAAATACGGAAGAACAGGGGTACAGTTGCCCCGATCTGGTGATACTGGCAGACGAGCTCGAAGGCACGGATAAAAGCGAGAGAGTTGGGATGGAGCTGCAAGGGCGCCAGGCGCAGCCAAACGAACACCGATTGCTGGAAATCAGTGAATGGCAGGCGCCACCCCACCTCGTCGAACATAAACTTGTACAAGGGAAACCTCATCCCTCGATAAGTTGAGCAGATGCGATGGTGCGCCAGAGGTCTAAACACCTTCCAGGTCTTCGAGGAGCCCTCCAGGCGATGCTCGACGGTGGAGAAGATATCGTCCTTGTCACCGTCGACGAACTGGGAGGCAATAGTTAGAGGCTCTTCGCTAGCACAATCCTCGGGCGGCCGTCCCTCAACGCTATTGATCGGCGCCATAGGGGAGTCGGGTTGGTCGACAATATATATGGACCCCGCGGCCACGACCTCCATTTACCTAAAAAGCAGAAGGAAATGGTGAATTCGATGATCCATATCAAATTCACCCCTCCACCGCTGATCAAGTGAAAGGGAGAAGAATGAGCGTCGGGGTCACGGGACCGTCGTGCTCACCCAACATCCTCGGGACATCCGACGAGCGTCCCCGGGACCATCCTCGGATCACCGGTACATCGTCCCCAAGGGATTCATCCCACAGCTCGGGATATTACTGAGGTCCCCGAGATATCCATCTCGTGTCCTCGGGACGTTCTTCTTGTCCCCGTGGGATGCATCCCATCTCCCCGCGAGATTCAGCAAAAATCTATGGAAGCTCCGTCGTTTTCGCCGTAAACTTCGTGGCTTCCCCGGGAACTTCATCAGCCCTCCGGAGAACCACCTTAAAAAATGCATTAGAAAGGGAAAAGATCAGAAGACTTACTTGAAAAACGGCTGTCGCAAAAGTCTGGCGCGGCGGTGTGTGGTGGAGAATGGCGGCGAGGACAGAGAAGGAAAGAGAGAGACTCTGAGCGAGGGAGAGCGAAAACATGCAAATGACGCGGGTTGGCTCCTATTTATAAGGCCCTCACGGGACTCGAGGCGTCCCTAGGCACTCGATTGCGCTAACCCTAGCCTAGCCGCCCTATGTAATGATGGCGTGTGACACGTGACACACGCTTTCCCACATACGTCCTTTCGTTCTCCCATATGTGTCATTTCGTTTGCTTTGGTGCTCGAGTCCGCAACTTCTCGTATCCCCGCAGCGTCGCCCAGCAACGGCCTACAAAATTCGAGCAGACTTCAAGATTTCTGCCTGTCTAACGTTCCTCGCTCATAATGATGTAAGCCCGTCAATGTTGGGAAGTTTCCCCGTTTGACACGTTCATTAACAAAGGGGCAACTGCGGGTATCAGACGACTATCATCATCCTGGTCCCCCAAGCACATGGCGTACGACCTCGACATAATGGTTGACCCTTAATTCATTGCTCCGACACTTCGGAGCAACGACTTGGGGGGCTCCTGTTCTGGACTGGGCCAACGCCTGCCCATCAGTCGAGCAGGCCCAACCCCATGATCTAGGATGGCCCAACAAGGCCCATATCCACCTCTGCGTCGAGCACGTACCATCCTCCAGCAACGTCGGGCACGTGCAGCAGATATTGTCGAGCAGAGGCGTCAAGCCTTGTAGATCGCGTCTCTCCTCGACACCCATGAGCTCCTCCCCGCGAGGACACGTCACCTTGTAACCTCCCACCTCCGAAGGAATCGGTCTACCCACCTTCCGGAGATCTCGGGACCGTTACCCCAGGGCTAAGACCACGTGCTGGTCTTCCCTACGCCACGTAAGCCCTGGCAGTTGCCTGGATTGGGCCTTGCAATCTAGCCCAGTGCAGGTAACCGTTGGCCCTGCGCTGGGGGCTCTCTATAAATACCCTCTCACTTGAGAGGGTCAGGTTACGTTCTCTTTTACTCACCTGTACTCTGTACTTGTTTGTCGTATCTGACTTTGGCATCAGAGTGCCTTGCAGGTACATCCCCCCTGCCATATCATCCTCACCGGAGCTGAAGATTTCACGACGCTGCTGGCCACTATCATACTATCTGATCTAGGTACGATCAGTAGTGTTGTAAGTTCACAAAGGGATTTTTGTTTATACCTTTGTTGAATAGTTTATCAAATTAGAAATTATTTGGGTTGGAAGCTAAACTCGTAAAATATTTGGTTTGAGGATTGTGTGATCAAATCTTTGTTTAGGTTCGAAAGCTCAGCCCATGATAAAAACTTTCATAAGTTTTTTGTTAGCTCGTGGTAAATCCAAGTCAAGGTTAAAGCTTAGCCCGTGATAAAAGCTTGCTAAAGTTTGAGATTAACTCGTCGTTAAAATCTCTCAGGTTATTGATTATCACGTGGTAAAACCAAGGTTTAAGGTTCGTGAGCTAAGTCCGGTGTTAAAAGCTCGCAAAGTTTGTTTAGAAGTTTGAAGACTAACTGCTCTAAGATTCTTGTGTAAATAAGACTAACCGCTTCAATCTACTCTGTGAAAAGGAGACTGCCCGCTTCGATCTTTTGTTTAGAAGGAAGACCTGTCACTTCACTCTGATGTTTATCGTTGGTTGGAAGTCAACCTTAAACTTCATTTTTCCTTGTATAAGGAAGGTTCGCGAGTATAACCTATTAAAAGCTCTCAAGTTTATTGGATACTCTCAAGATCAATTCTTGGGGACACAACTAAGTGGTTTCTTGACTGAACCTGTATATGGGAAGGGTAAAATCTGGTTTTTAGTGTGTTCACCCTTACCCCATGTGGTGGATAAAGTAATGCCTTTTTTTAGGGGATTGTTATTAGCACCTTTTGTGGTACTCATCCACCATGATGAAAAATCAATAATGCTCCTAAAATTCGAAACTTAAACTCCAAACGCACTTAAAATGAAACCAATTATGTGTTCTTCTGGTTTTGTCTAGTATAGAAGCTAACTTTTAGATTTTTATGATATGCATAATCTGTTTAACTTGTTTGTTTTGTCCCTTGGATTTGACTTCTTTGATTATGATATGATTTTCATGGTTTAATTAAAGGTCAAATGTATGACATCCAAGAAAGATTGAGACATGGTAGAGTGGCTCAACACACATCATTATTGCGATTTCATTTGATTCAAAAGCACCGTCTTTCTAAGTTCACGTGTCTCCAACATCGTCTTTCCAGAAGCATGTGTCCCATGTTCTTGGAAATGAAAGATTTAGTGGGAAATTGGAAAGGATTGTTGGCATTAAGTTGACAATAAATAAGCACAAGTAAGAGGTAGTGTGTGTAGAGGTGAATTAAAAAAACTCATTAAAGTTTTACACTAGAAGGATATCACACTTTAGCAGTGTTTATATATGGAAGGTTGGTCACTTGGGACATACCCCAATTTTGTGAAAGAATGATAATGCACCACCATGAACCATCACACGCGTGCGTCTACCGCTACTGTCTCTCCAGCTGGCACGACTCAGTTCGTTTCAAGTTGGGCTTAGGATTGGGTGGTCCATTATTTTCTGGTACCCGAAATGGTGAAAAATATTTAATATTAATTAAAATTTGTGTGTTGTAAATTAATTAATAA
This sequence comes from Lathyrus tuberosus, assembly GCA_022829125.1. NCBI lineage: Eukaryota > Viridiplantae > Streptophyta > Magnoliopsida > Fabales > Fabaceae > Lathyrus > Lathyrus tuberosus. The sequence goes on along the minus strand of JALAZF010000396.1, from coordinate 1,925,702 downwards.
TTATTAATTAATTATTGGTGTGGTGTCCCATAACGATAAGCCTAGCTTTTTTATCAAGTTTCTACAAATTTACATTGCCTACCACATTTCCGTTTCCCTGTTGACCGAGTTTTATAACGACTAATTTGGACTGAATCCGCTCTGTTTCTCCCCACGTTTTCCCCCATTTGAGTCAGATTTTCGCATATAAATATAGGTCTTCCATCTCATTTTTTCACTCTAGATTTTCACATTCTGAAATCTTTCTCCTTTGCTTCGTCTCCACTTCATCTCAAAATTTCATGTGTTTTTTATTTTCGAGTGGCTTCTTCACGTCATCTACGACTGGTATAAAAAACAGATACTAAGTGATTTTTATACCATATTCGACTAATCAGTGTCATCAAAGGGTGTAATTCTAGACCAATTATCTACCGCGGAAGTACTAATCATATAATATAGAACTGAGTTATTTTATCCCAGAGGCATTGTGGTTGAATGACTAATTTGCCCAATTTTAAACATTGTCGTAGTGATCCAATTAATATCAAATGATATTAGATATATTATCACGTAATAATAATTTTTTTCAATAGTATAAAATAGTTCTTAAAGATATTTTAAATTTTTGATTTTTTTTTAATATTTTTTAAAAAATGAATTGTTGTAAATTTTATAAAAAAAATAGACTATTTCAATTAATAAATATTAAACCAATTAAACTCAATTTATTTATTAAATTGATTTAATCGAATACGTCAAAAACCAAAATTTCGTAGATCAAAATTGCATCGTTCTAAAGAGTAACAAATGAGCATAGGAGATTTGACTGCTTTGTTGGACTTTCTGATTGAAACAGGTTGTTGAGGGTTATTCTCATAGTTAGGGGAAGGAAGTGAAGGTGTGGTGGAAAGTGTGGAATGTAAACATTTTGTTAAAGGTAGAGGTGGGACAGTATCATGCTGGATGTTGGTAGGTACATGTGTGGAGTTAAAGCTCTTTAAAGGTCTTTTATCATGTAAAAGATTCAAATGATACCATGTGAGGTGAAAAAAGAATGCATAAAGTGAATTATTGCAAATACCATTTCAGTAAAAACACTTCTCTAAAATGAACCAAAAATAGAACTACTAAACTTTCATTTCTTGTACATGCAAACAAATGATCATCTCATGACACATTCCCATTTCAAGATAAAATTAAATGGTCATATCCAACCATGTACTAGCCATGTATGTGCTTTACATCAAGAAAAAATGGTTAATACAAACATGTTAAAAAGCCATGCTCTAAACAGACATAGGATGATACCAATGAGACATTGATTCCCATAACATGTCAAAGTCCACCATACTATATAGAAGAAAGATCTTCATATATAGTCTTGATCCCAGGCCTTTCAGAAACGGATCGAATACATCGGATCGCTATTCCCAAGACCTCTTTCATTCCCTTTTCTACAACTGGATTTCCCATTTCTGACATCAAAATGGAATCAAAACACTCCGAGCCTCGACCTTCTGCTACTCGTAATCTTAGCCAATCCGTAAGATCAACACCTCCCTCTTCACCGGATACCACATCACCAGCACACCTTCCGGTTAAAAGCTCCAAAAGTATCACGCCGAAAGCATAGACATCTGACTTGAAGGATGGCATTGGCTTCTTGGAAGCGGCTAACTCTGGCGCACGATAACCTAGGACACCAGCGTCAAGAATCTGTTCAATAGTACCAGCTTGAGTCATAAGACGGTGAAGACAATAGTCAGCAACGCGTGCGTTCATATCAGGTGTGTCTAACAGGACATTTGTAGCTTTAAGGTTCCCGTGAGGAACGGCTCGGTCGAAATGGAGATAGTTCAGGCCACGTGCTACGTCAACTGCTATTTTGAGCCTCTGAGCCCATGTTAACGGTGGACCGTTTCTTCCTGGTCGATCTGAGAATTTCAATTTGTCGTTAAGTTCAAACTTCAAATATTTTAAGAATAATAACAAACAGATACAATGGTTGAAACATGAAACATCTATTAGCAGCACAATCAAATATAATAAAAGAAGATATTACCATAAAGAAAACTTGAAAGACTTCCTGGTGAAATGTAATCTGAAAGAATGAGCTTCTCGTGTTGCGTAGGACCCCAATAATAACCTCTCAAACCGACGACATTTGGATGCCTGATGTTTGCAAACTTTCTTATCTCTTTAACAAATTCTTTCCTTTGTTTCGCCACTCCTTCTCTCAACCACTTCACTCTCAACAACACGCCATTATCCAAAGTTGCCTTGTAAGACGTACCGTGACTACTTCTTCCCAAAACTTCAGCCGGTGCCCTTGATAGCTCCTCAGGTGTCAGCGTTATTGTATCATCAAGAAAATGCAGCTCACCAATCAACCTATCCGGAGACCTCGTATCTAGTCTTGTAAGATTTTCGGCAGTCAGTGAATCGCCAGATCCTGGTGACCATGAAAAGTGGCTGTGTTTCGAAGGGGAGAATCCAGCTACAGCTGCAGTTTTTTCATCAGGGCTAATTATTTCTGATGGTGATCCTTTACGTGAGGCTACGAGATCTTCAGCAGATACAACCAAAGGGGCGCCTCTCTCTGTCGGACGAATAGGTCCAGAGATTACCGGTTGAGGGCGCCCGCGGATATCCTTACTTGTATCATATTCTTGAGTAGATGATCTTGACATACGTATGTAGTGTATGAAGACAGCCAGCAAGATTAATATGAAGAGAGCAACCACACATGACACTATAATTATTACTTTAACAACCGTGGTCATCGACTTCCTCCCCTTGGAACTATCGGCCGGTGAAACGGTTGATCCAGGACGACCATTTGGAAAATGTAACTTAGCATTTCCTGGAAAGAAAGAAGAAGTCGGGAACTTCCTAAGAATTTCCGGGACAACACCAGATAGATCATTTTCTGAAGCATTGAACTCTTTTAGTCCAATTGGCATGTTATTTGGAAGTGGACCGGTAAAACGATTATCCGATATATCCAAGGAGTCTAGAGAACTCATGTCAGAAATAGTAGTTGGAAGAGAACCAGCAAATTTGTTTCCAGCGATATTGAGCACTCTCAGGCTAGTTAAGGATCCAAACTTATCAGGAAAAAAACTACTAAGCTGGTTGTGAGAAAGATCAAGAACTTGAAGATGAGATTGGTCAAGAGTAGATGATAAATTGATGCCACCATCGATCAAATTATTTTCGAGATGAAGCTCTTGTAATGTTGGCATTGTGAAAAAATCTGGTAGAAGAAAGCCTTTTAATTGGTTGGAACTGATATCAAGCACTCTAAGTTTTGGATACCGTGTTAACACTTTTGGAAGGCCGTCACCGAGATCATTACTGGATAAGTTCAAATAATTCAATCGCAAAAACTGAGGAGTTACCTCGGGGATGTTCCCAGTCAAACGATTCCGACTGAGATCGAGATATTCTACGTTACCCCATTTAAACATCCTCGTTAAATTTCCTTCGAATTTGTTATTTGACAGATCAAGTACAGCGCAACTTCCAGTCAGCGGCGGCAGCTGGCCAGTGAAACCATTCGATGAGATATTCAGAAAGTGAAGTGTCGTTGATGTAATAATACTCAGCGGCCCTGCAAGACGATATCAATATTAGATTAATAGCAAAATAAGACAGAAAGTGAAACCATTTTGACGTAAAGAGAAAAATCGGAATTAACGATCTCTACCTGAGAGATTGTTGGCGCTCAAATCAAGTTCAGTTAAAACCAACGAATCTCCTTTAAGTAAGCCACTAGGAATAAATCCTGAAAATCTATTGTTGCTAAGCTTAAGGATTTGGAGATCGTAAACAAAATCGAATCCAGGTAATTCACCATTCAATTGGTTATAACTGAGATCCAACACCTTCAAGTTTTGGAAAACCGGTTGCTCAGCTCCACCGACCAATGAACCAGTAAGCTGGTTATGGCTTAGATTCAGATACTTAATGCTTTCAGATATTTGCGGAAGAAATTTTCCAGAATCGGAACTCAGCAGCATGTTATCACTTAAATCAACATAGCTAGCACTTGATAAAAGCATGAATTCAAGATCTAAAGTACCGTCAAGCATATTCCCGTGCAAGTCGAGTTTATCAAGGTTGGAAATTAGCTCGAACCCTCGGGGAATTTTTCCAGTGAAGCCATTATGAGACACATTAAGAGATACAAGACTATCCAGCTTAGTCAATGATTGCGGAAGCACTCCAGAAAGGGCATTGCGGCTCAAGTCTAAAGATTTGATAGAAGACATCTCCGAAATAGAATTAGGAATTGGACCGGAAAAGTTATTTCCAGCCAATGACAGATTCTGCAAGCTATCAAATTTACCGATTCCATCCGGTAAGGACAAGGAAAAGAGGTTATTAGAAATATCAAGAAACTCAAGGCTTTTGAAATCGGCAACATTGTTAAGTAATTTTCCTGATATGGAATTGTTGGCCATGGAAAGTTTCACAAGCTTCGATAGATTTGAAAAAACACTCAAGTCAGTATCAGCAGAGAGACCTAAGTTATCAAGGACAACACCAGCAACATTACCACCGTTACAAAGAACACCATTCCATGAAGACGGACAACCGTCAAAGTCGATGGATTCTTCGTTCCATGAATTCAAGACATAACCAGTAGGGTCATGCTTGATGCATTTCTTAAATTCCAACAATGCTAAAATGTCCTGTGAAGGAAGCTGCCCCGTGGTGGTAAAGAAAGATAAAGATAACACAAAAAGAGTAAAGAGCTTCATAGCTTTCACTCTTCTACTTCAAAAGGATATATCAACTAGTATTTTTCTCAACAAACATGTACAAACTAAATTTCCAAAATACCCTTTTTGTGTTCTTGTGGAAGAAAGTAGCATAGAAGAAGCTCAATCTTCAAAAACCCAAAAAACCCAATATAGCTTCTTCAAATTCACACTGACCTAATCTTCTGCAAGAAAACGAAAAAACAGCATTTTACAAGAAATTAAAGAAGAAGAAAAAATTTAGAGTCATAAAATGCTAAACAACCACCAAATAAAACCAGAAGCTTATCCTTAAAAAACATAGATTGTACTAATGCAATGTAGATTTAACAGAGACAAAACAATAACTACACACAGTAAACAAAAACATAAATGCACTGAACTTAACCAGAAAAACAAAAAAGGCTAGATTTTTAGAGATCTGAAAACATTAAAACATAATATTTATATTTCTAACCAAAATAATTTCTTTCAAGTACAATGTAGACTGCAACAGAAAACCCTACCTTCAAGTATCAAACTTTAGAACTCATTACAAAGTTCAAACCTTTCAAAACCTCATAACTAAGGTACAAAGAAGCAGCATTGTGGTGGCTACAACCAACTCATGAAACAAAAAGGGAAATGAATACTCAATTTGACATCAATGTTGCAATAAAGAAGCAGGGACCCATGAACTTTTTTTGGTATCAAAAAGCTTTGATGGAAGGAGTGATATCTTTTTCTAACCTAAAAAAAAGAATTGAAATTTCTGAAAGCAGTAAATAACCCATCATTTACTTTAATGCTTAATGCCAACAAACCTTAAAAAACTATACCTTTGTCCTTTTAGTTAGTGTCTTTTAGCAGACATGTGACAATGAAAGACCTTAAAACAAAACCCTAGTTTTAAATTTGTAAGAGTGTTTTTTTAAAGTAAAGTTGCGTTTGAATTTCATCTTTTGAGGTTTTTTAAGTAGCTGCATTCTAAATTGGATGCAAGATAAAAAGGGTAAAATGGGAAAAAAATAAAAAGTTCTGATTTTTATTTTAGTATTTTGTTTTTGGGGCAAAAAAATTAGGGATTTACCCGCCAAAAAAAAGAGTGAGGGAATCTAATCTAATCTAACTTTCCTAGTGGACGTGAAAAGATTTTATCAAATGGGGTTTTTAAGATTTTAGGGTTTGAAAGTGGGTCCTACACTGCCCCTTTGACTAGGTTTTATTGGTTTCATCAATAAAGACTTACATAATCAGAGGAAATCAAGAGGTGAAGTTGGTGGAGGAATTATGGAGATGGGTTAAGGGATGGGGCCCATGGGCCATGGGCCAAGGCCTGTCCTATAAATAGGGCATATTGGCTAACTGTTAGATAGACAAATTGGTAGCAAAATAAAATAAATTGGGAAACTTGATGGCTATATAAAGTAGTTTTCTCTTTTCAATCATGACCTCATATATTGTTGAAAACTACTAGTCTCTTTGTAAAACATATTACTCTCGTGGTAATGATTTAGGTGGTCTTATATAAGTATTATTGTTCTTTTAGAGTAATAATTAATATGAGTTAATTAATAGTTTAATACCAATTGTGTAAACAAATTTTATAAGAACCTTCAATCATATTAGCGCATTAGTATGCAGTGTAACAACATGATGTGACATAGTAAGTAGATCTTTTAAATATATGATACTCCTTCCGTCCCAAATTATAAGACATTTTGTGTTTTTTACATAAATTAAGAAACTTAATTATTACTTTATGGGAAAGACAAATTATGTATAACTTTACTGTAATGCTCCTCATAATTATATAGGAGGAAGAAATTAAAATAGTTGAAAGAATAAATAATAATAAATATTTGAGAGTATATTAGGGAATATATCATTTATATTGCATTGGAAATGTAAGGTGACTTATAATTTAAGACAAATTTCTTTGACAAAATGACTTATAATTTGGGACAGAGATAGTACTATCTAATTAGAGATTTGCTCCCAAATGTGTGAATAAAATGATTAGCTAAGAGTCAACTAGAGTTTGGACTAGTAAAAGGGCTAAGTGCAAATTAAAATTAAGTTTCGATTAAAAAGTTGTTCACGTTTAGTATGTAGTAATGGGTCGAACAAATTATTACCTAAGATAATAATAAAAGAATGTTGAAAATTCAAAATTATAATTATAATAAATCAAACAATTCAGTCTGCATAATATTATAATATCATGATGTATATTGAGTTGTTTAATTAAAACATGAGAGAGTAAGAGATTTTATTTGAATTAATTTTGTTTTGAGTCGGCCACATACTTAAAAGAAAAAAGCTTAATCATTAGTTTAAGTCGCTCCATCAAAATAACGAATGTACAATGTGACCCTACTTTGAAGTTTCACGTTGAATTCAAGCAAAAGAATGTTGTCTCCTATTAGATGTCATCGGACAGCATCCTGCAGTCCATGCTAAAATGGCAGAGAATGACTATAACCAACATTCATATATAAGGCATTCACGTGAGACTTGAGTCTCTATTAGCTGAGACGGTGGGGTGTTAACTTTAAAGATCCACATTCATGCTAGTGTATCGAAGATCCACTTCCCTACATCAAGACCTCACTCCACCACTTCACCAAGTATTTTAGGTTCCTGCAAATTTCTACAATCAGGTTTCTTCTAATCTAAAGTCACGAATCACAATAAGGATTACACTCGAACGAAAAAAGTGACTTCTGATCCAACCACAAAAAACACCATAGCTTCTCTAACATCCAAGATCATCTTCTACCTTCGTCGTTTATTTAATTGCTTCAAAATATTCTAAAAAAATCACTTAAATCATCAACAACAATCTAAAAACAAAAAGGATATAGACATATTATAGGATTTCGAGACCACAAAAAGGTGAATGGAACTCCTAATATGTCATTTCCATTAGTCGTAATTGTCGTCATAATTAATCATTTAGTATTGAGGATCCTTATCGACGACGGAAGTTCATGCAACCTGATGTACCTCAGAGACTTCATGAGGTTAGGATTGCGCATAAAATGTTTGAAGTCGTGTGAAGTATAACACCCATCTACCCCAAAACATTCACGATAATTATAAATGATTATATTAGAGTACATCACCACAAGGGTGCCACATTTTGTCATAAAACTTCATAATAACGTCCTACTCCGTAATACGGGATCTATCATCATAAATTTAATCAAATATTACTGCTCTTGCTCGCCTGGTGCTCGCCTGGTGCTCGCCTGGGTTTCGCCCGGCGAAGCAGGGGCAAAATCCATCCCCCATACAAATTCAAGCAACACTGCTATTTCATCAAATTCACTGAAATCACGAATATTTATAATAAATAAATTAAATAAGTATTCTAATTATTTTGGGGTGTTACATGAAGGCGGTAACCTTTTAGCGTTCACGATTCTTTAACTCGTCTGTGTGGAACCATAGATCTACAAGTTTCATTTAAAGAAGCAAAAAACAAAATAATCGTGAAAGTAAGCTTCATCATTATCCCTTGCAAGATCTTCTATAACAACATCATAGGAAGGTAGTTTCTAGCAGCATTAAACGTAGTGGCCCTACAGTCTATTTGAAAATGAAATATCACAACATGTCGGTGAGCCGATCATTATTGTAGTTGATTTGCGTGGAGCTCGCCTTAGACACAGTAAGGTATTCAATAACTCCTTCTCAATTGCCATCACCTCTGAGAGGGAAAATAAGAATGTTTGTGAAGCGGTTGGTGGTCGACCATGACGTGTGAGAAGACGAAATCCCCCAGGATAATCAAGGTAGTTTGTCTGCTAGAGTCAAGATTAAAACCTTAATGTTTGTTATAGACAATGAGTTTGAAACCGTCCAAGTGGATGACAGCCCAGCATGGTCGATCCGTATATGTGTTGATCAGTTGCCCGTAATGAAGAAAGGACTTGTTGGGTGTCTCAGAGCCAATGTCCACCTTTTTGGAATCTCTTCTGATGAGATGTCAGACATAGGTTTGGGTGTAGCATGCCATCAATGGAATATCGATCCTTCTACCTAATATGTGGCTCGACGAAGAAGCGATAATTCCTCAAGAAGGCTCAAGAAACCATAAAGGCAGTCAAGGGAGGAAAACCTACATGATAAGAATCTCACTAATGTATTTAAGAGAGTTTGGAAGTACAACATGAGGCTCGATAAAAAAAAATGTAAATTTGGGTATATGACAAGAAATTTGTGGGCTTTTACCTAATAGAAAGAAACGTAGAGTCGAACCCAAACAAATGCGAGACAGTCATCTGGATGGCAGCGCCAACGACTAAGAAAGAAGTAATGAAGTTGAATGGGATGTTGACATCCTTAAACGAGTTTATTTCCAGATTGGCTCAAAACGCTCTATCATTCTACAAGTTGATGAGGAATGAAACATGCTTTGAATGAACCCCGAAATGTGAGTAATCATTCTCATCTTTGAAGATGGCCCTGTCAACCACATCAGTCATGTACTGACCGGTGGTTTGGGAAGTCTTATTCCTTTATGTGGTTGTCTCCACTAAATCAGTTAGTATTGTCCTTATAAGATAGGTGAATTCCGCTCAGATTTCAACATATGTTACCTCTAAAACCTTAGTCATGCCTTAGACATGTTACCAAAAGATAGAGAAGGTAGCATTAGCCTTTGAAATCGCAGACAAGAAGTTGTGGTAGTACTTTATAACATATGTCATTGTTGTCTGCATTGATCTACTACTAAAACAAGTACATCATCGACCATATTTGGTTGGGAGGTTAACTAAGTGGTCCATCTAAATGTCCAAATTGAACATTTATTTTGAACCTAATAAATCCCTAATGGTGCATTTGTTTTTGTATATTTTATAGCATAAATGACTCAGAAACATCATATCAAACTCATACCTAGATCGTGTTCACAGATGGTTCATCCAACAACCAAGAATTTGGGGTCGACCTAATATTAGAGAACTAAGTTGGCTTGGTGATCTAAGTATGCTTATATTTTGAATTCTCCACTACTAATAATCAAGCTGAATATGAAGTTTCATCGCCAATCTCACACTCGTCGCCGAGATGGGGGCATAAAACATTAAGTTGCAAACAAATTCTCAATCCGTAATGTCATTTGTCAAAAGAGATGCTCAAACCAAAGATCCTTTATTGTAACGATAAGAGAAAAGTTTGCAACTGACATTTTTAGCTAGTTAGGAGACATTTGGAAGTTGACTCATCCCTTAATCAAGGGCTTACACAATTAAAAAGAACGCCTTCAGTTGAGAGGCTCGCCCCAAGCCGAGAGACTCGTCTCTTAATAATAAAGTCGCCTTTAGCTGAGGGGCTCACCCCAAAGCTTAGAGTCTGGCCTCCCATGAATAATGTTGCCTTCAATTGAGAGACTCACTCCAAGATGAGGGACGTACATCGCGAATGAAAATACCCTTAAAAAACACTTATCCCTTCTACCTAGTCTTTGTGCTTTAGAGACTATGTAGTGTTGTATTTATGGGAATCCTAAACAATGGCGGCTTTGAAGTCCCCTCCTAAGAACAATGTCGCTTAGGAAACATCTAAACATAATAGGGGTTTCACTCATGGAATTTATAACATGTGTAATGTCATTAGTCAGATGATAGGAGGTTCACCAAGGTCCCCTAAAGATTAGGTGATCAACAATTTCCCCTGATCATGAGGGAGCAATTGTCGCCCCTAAGAGTTTCCTAAACCCTAGACCAAAAAAACCTCTATAAAATACCTCTCTCATATAGGGAGAAAAGGACAAATCTTAACTCATATAGACCACACCTTACATACACATATACCTAAGCACACCACTCACATAGAGAGCCTCTCACCTCACGTGAGCAGACCCTCTAAACCACCATAAAACACCACCATACAGGGCTTTTCGCCACTGTGGGTAAGCTCTAACCACCATACAACGTAATATACCTACTAAGATCTTTGAGTGTCCATACCCTTGTAGAGATAACATACACACTTATACTTTTTTGACTAATACAAAGACTTAACACTGAAGACTCACTTTTTATTAACTTTTGTTGTATTTTTCTAAATTTAAGGATTATGTTTACATTGCATTTAGCAATTTGTATTTTAAAGTTGAAAATTTATGATGTAATTTCCAATTTAATGTAATTTATAAATGAATATTTAATATTAAAAGTTAACGTCTTAAATATTACTCTGATCATATATTTTAGAGCGTTACATTTATTCTCTTAGAACCAGAGCTATCAAAATGAGTTAGCCCATATGGATCGGTCTTAAAATTAGAGCCCATATTTTTCAGGACTTTTTTAGCCCAACCCTAAAAAATACGCTATCCATTAGGGTCAACCCATATGGGCCGTGGGTATCCCATTATGCCTATATCGCTATAAAATTTTAAAAATTAAATTAATACTTATATTGTCTCACTCCAAAATAACACATTGATCTTTCTCACTCACTAAATTTTATTTCTATTTTATTTAATCTTTCTCTTTTAAATATTATACATTAAAATAATCAACAATCTTTTCCCGTATTCTATTAGTTTTTCTTATGTTAAATATTCAAGTATTATTTTATACAATTTAGACATATATTGTATTTAAAAACACATTATAGTTTTTATAAAAGATAATATAGTACTTAAAAATATATTATATTTAAAATAATATAATTTTTAATTTTATTTATAATAAATATTATGGTGTTTTTATTTTTATTTTTTATTTTAAAAAGCCCGTTTAGGAGGTCTCTAGTTCGATTCCTGAATGAGGACAAAATGTTTTATTATAATTTTAGTTCCCAAATTTACCTCATTCATGAAGTTAGTTTATCTATTTAATTTTGACGTTCTCTCACATTTTTAAATTTAAAATTGATGACATATTCATTTTTAAATGATATCTAACTTATATAATAATTTTTAATTTTTCACAAGGTCGCTTCCTTTAAAAATTAACACATCATTAATTTTAAGTATAAAAATATGAGATATATTCAAAATTATTTAAAATTTAAATAGAAAAATTAATTTTATGAATCGGCTAAAATATGTGGATCAAAAATGTGAATAAATTTTAAAAAAACAATTACTTGAGGACAATTCACTATGTTTAAATTTTAATTGCTTTTTAAATGTAATAATCATCTCAAACACATTCTCTATATTGTTTTTGTAAACACTCTTCCCAATTGTAAATATAATTATACATTTAAAAAAAAAAATACTTAAATTAAAGTGTTTTATAACTTTTATAAAAAAAATTCATATATTTTTTCGTTAAATTGTTTAGTGGTTAGATTCATACATCTTAAAATCTTTCATATTTAATTAATAATTATTTATATAATTTTTTTTATACATAAAATAATCATAGGCGATTCGGAAGTCCGAGAGAGTCAAAATGAGACTAATGTCCAAGGATCAGGGAAACATCACATTTCAACTCAAAATCTTAAGGTGTTAGATAAATGAGGCATCTTTTATAAATCCAACTTTCATCCATTTATAGATGATGCGAGACTTTAATCACTCACCCTTGCACCCAACATTCTTCCCACAAGTATGAGTCCCTTGCATCCGATAATAATATCCAGCTCTCGCTCCCTCACTAAAGTCAGGAAAAGGAGTAGGCAAGTACAAAAGTAAGAGTGAGTTAGAAGAGAATGTAACCTGACCCTCTCAAGTGAGAGGGTGTTTATAGGTTGCCACCAGCGCAGGGCCAACGGTCATTTACACCTCTTGGATGACGGATTTATTCCCGCCTTTCTTCTTTGTGCTTGCGAGTTTCGATAGAACGTCTGCTCGAGTATTGTGTTCGCGCGGGACGTGATTCACTTCCGCCGAGGAGAACTTTTTCATCATTTCCTTCACCAGAGTCAAGTATTCGATAAGGCTGTCGTTCTTGGCCCGGTATTCTCCCCGTACCTGGGAGGCCACGAGCTGGGAGTCGGTGAATATTTTGACCTCTTTGGCCCCGAGGTCTTCAACTAAGCGTAACCCGGCGAGGAAAGCCTCGTACTCGGCCTGATTGTTCGACGTCAGGAATGATAATGTGAGGGAGACTTCGATTAGGACGCCTTCCCCGTTCTCGAGGATGATGCATGCTCCCCTGCCTTTCGAGCTGGATGCCTCGTCGACGTAGATCGTCCACTTTTTGGGTCCGTTGTTCGAAGGCTCTGGGAGGGTCATTTCCGCCACGAAGTCAGCCAATACTTGAGCTTTCAGGGCCTTCCTGCCTTCAGATTGGATGTCGAACTCAGCGAGTTCGAGCAACCATCTGAGCATCTTCCCCGCCATATCCGGCCTACCGAGGAGTTGTCGTATGGGTTGCTCAGTCCTCACCACGATCGTGTGGCCCAAGAAGTAATGTCGCAGCCTTCTGGCCACGGTGACGAGAGCCAGGGCGACCTTTTCGATTTGATGGTACCTAAGTTCTAGACCTTTGAGGGCTTTGCTGGTAAAGTAAATTGGCTTCTGCCCGTTGGCGGTTTCCCGGATTAGGACCGTGCTGACTGCTTCGCCCGTGATAGTGAGGTATAGGAATAACGTCTCCCCGCACTCTGGTCGTGAGAGCACTCGGGGTTGCGAAAGGACTTGTTTGAGGTGGAGGAACGCTTGCTCGCATTCCTCACTCCACTCAAACGTTGCTTTCTGGCGTAGAAGCTTGAAAAACGAGAGTGCGTACTGTGCGGACTTGGCCACGAAGCGGAACAGCGAGGTCAGCATCCCGTTCAGCGACTGTATCAACTTCTTCGAGTTCGGGGTTAGGATCTCGGAGAATGCTCTGCACTTGTTGGGGTTTGCCTCGATTCCTCTCTCCGTGAGGTAGAAACCGAGGAACTTGCCCGCCCGAACGCCGAAGGTGCACTTGTTGGGGTTGAACCTCATCCTGCATTTTCTCGTTGTGTCGAAGACCTTCGTGAGATGGGCGACGTGGTCGACTTCTTCTGCGGATTTGACGATCATGTCGTCCATGTAGACCTCGAGCATGTCGCCGATCTCTCCTCGAAAGAATTTGTTCATCATCCGCTGGTAGGTCGCGTCGGCGTTCTTCAGACCGAAGGGCATTACGTTGTAGTAGTAATTGCCTGATTCTGTCATGAAGGTGGTGTGCTGCTTGTCGGCCTTGGCCATGCGTATTTGATTGTTCCCCGAGTAGGCGTCCATGAAGGACAATAGTTTGAAACCTGCAGAATTGTCGACCAGCTGGTCGATGTTAGGCAACGAATAAGAATCTTTCGGGCATGCCCAGTAAAGATCCGTATAGTCAACGCACATCCTCCATTTTCCATTATTCTTTTTGACAAGTACAACGTTGGACAACCAGGTTGTGTATCTGGCCTCCGAAATAAAATTTGCCTCTAAGAGGTCTTTTACAGCTTTTTCAGCAGCCTCCGCTTTTTTGGGAGACTGCCTACGCCTACGTTGTACTATGGCCCTATCTGTGGGATCTATAGTGAGCTGGTGACAGGCCCTCTCGGGGTCCAGGCCAGGCATCTCTGATGCACTCCACGTGAACAAATCAGCATTCTCCCGGAGGCATGCCTTCAGCTGCTTCTTCGCCAGGTCGGGGAGCCCGGTGCTAATCTTTACGCTCTTGTCTGGATCGTCCCCGAGGGTGACGAGCTCGAAGTCTCCGTCTGGGATGGGGCGCGTTGGGTGGAGAGGTTATCTGTTGCCTTCAGCTGGGAAGTCATTGTCCGCTGCTTCGCCTTCTTCCTACTCGGCGGGGAAACGACTGTCAAGATCCACCGCGTTGACGCGAGAGAGTGGCTTTTGCACTGCATCCGGGGTTGACTTTTCTCCGGCCTTGGGCTTGACGTTGATCGAGCTCAGACCCTTGGTTGCAGCTTCGAAGCATCTCCTAGCAGCTTTAATGTCCTCGTGCATGGTGACGACCCGGCCTTTGGCGGTATAGTACTTCATCTTCAGATGGACCGTAGATGGTACTGCCGTGAGTTCGGCCAGAGTGGTTCTCCCTAGGATGCAATTGTACAGGGAAGGGCAGTCCACCACTAGGAAGCGGGTCTTGACTTGTCGGGCAGTGTCCTCGCCCTTGAAGGTGGCCATCAGTTCAACATGGCCCCACGGTCTGGTGGTGATGTCATTGAACCCTTGTAGATCCGAGCCCATGTAAGGGGTCAGATGCTTTTTGTTGAGCTGGAGGGTCCCTAAGAGGTGGGCGTACATGATGTCCACCGAACTCCCTTGGTCGACCAGGATTATGCGGACGTCAAAATTCGCCATCTGCGCCCGGATCAGGAGAGGGATGGTGGAGTTGGGCGCCCCGCTAGGCAATTCTCCGAGGTAGAAGGTGATGGGGTTTGACCTCCCTTGCACCTTCTCAAAGATGGCAGTTTGAGTCGAGGTCGCGGATTCCAGCTCGTCGAACTTTCGCTTGATTGACCCAACGGAGACCTTGTTGAAGCCCCCGCCGCATATAACCATCATCGTGGGGAAGCTTTCCCATGTGCTACGGGCAGTGACAGGGTCCTCAGGGGGAAAGCTCTCCCACATGTAGCGAACTGCCGCGGCATCCTTGATTCCTTCAGGAACGTAAAAGTCCTCTGGTCGAGTGACGCTCAGGGCGACTTGCAGTCTGTTTTCTCTGGAAGGAGGTGTTGTCTCCTCGACACTTTGTGTGTCCCGAGCATCTAGGCGAGGAGCGTTACTCCTCTTGGTATACTGCTTGAAATCCCCCTCCTTGATTAGGATCTTAATTACATCCTTGAGGTGAATGTTGTAACGCCCCGATTTGTTTAATTGTATTTATTTATTTCATTTATGTGAATTTTGTGAAATGTGTGAATTTATTGTATTTTACCTGCTAATTGAGTTAATTGGTTAATTTCTCTGATAGATAAAATATTTGCATTAAATTATAATTTCTTTTCAACTTTTATTTCCTGAAATATATTTCATCGGTATGTTTATGTTTTATCGCATTTTGAGAGCGTTTGCGATATATTTGAGTTGATGGGTATTTTGGTCTTTTGCTTGGCTATTTTTCATTAAAATAGAAGTAGAGAGAAAAATAGAGAGAAAAGAAAAGAGAAAGAAAAGAGAATAAAGGGAAGAGAAAGAAAGGAGAGGAAAGAAGGGTGAAGAGGAAAAATCGAGAATTCATCCGTTTCAATCACGATTAATTGGGTAAGGGTGAGAAGTTTCAATTATAACTTGCTTGTGTATGTATATGTGTTGTTTATGTATGTGTTTTGGTTGTTTTTACAATGTTTTCCTTATTGATAAATTGATGAAACATTGTCAGAAATCGATATAAATCGCTTTGTATGATTACCCTGTGTTTATGAACAATTGTTGGTACTTGTTTTGCTGTTAAAAATGGATTTGGGGATGAAAAATGGGATTTTTGGGGGAAAATTCACAGAAAAAATTATGCAGGAAAAATTATGGGTTTCGCTGCCCATACGCGTATCAGGCAAGGCAATATGTGTATTGGGTTGGGCAATACGCGTATGGCAAGGAAGGAATGTGGGCAATACGCGTATGGGAGTGGGCAATACGCATATGGAGTGAGGCAATATGCGTATTGGATTTTTAGGGGAACTTTTGAGGAAAATCAGTCTCTGCCCATACGCGTATCACTTTGGGCAATACGCGTATGGATGGGCGAGTGAGCAAGGCAATACGCGTATGGCCAGTGAGAGTGCATAATGTTATCTTTTCGCGATTCCATTTCTTTTTAATTCCATAACTTGTGTTCCGCTTATCCGTTTTGAACATTCTTGGTATCGTTGGAAAGCTATTGAGTCGTTCTTTCTTATTAAAATGATTTTGAGATTGTTAGACAATTTAATTATGTCGGGAAGTTGGAAATGTGTCATTTTGTCGACTTTTACCGTTTTAATGGTGTGTATTTGATGTGTTACCATGCAATATGCCTTTGATATATATCGTATGACTTGTGTGATGTTATATGATGTGAATGCATGTGATGAAATGTTGTATAAGGATGGTTTGTGGCCTTATGGCAAATAAATGCATTGTTTTTGGCTTGATTGCACAACATGATTATTGTTGATTGAGATAATTCATATTGTTGAATTGTGATGATGTATTTGATTGTCATGAGTCCTTGTATGCCAAGCATCATGATATGCATCTTGTGATGTCGTGTGCCCTTGTGGGGTGTGAGCGACGAATCGATTCCAGATGGAATCCGCTATAACATCGTGAGCCTTATACAAAGAGGACTGAAAGCGATAATTATAGACGATCGTGAGCCTTATACAAAGAGGACTGAAAGCGATCGGATCATGAGCCTTATACAAAGAGGAGTGAAAGCGATCTATAAACGTCGTGAGCCTTATACCAAGAGGACCGAAAGCGACGGGGAACATCGTTTGCCCGACGAGGAGTTACACTAAGTAACAAGCGATGATTCTAATAGTTCCTGAGTGAACTAGTGATGAGATTGATGGATGGATGGTACCGCATTTGCATAAAGTCGTTGTGTCGGTCTCTTTGCATTTGCATAAATCATGAATGGATTGATTATGTGTGGAAAATCATGAATGGATTGATTATGTGTGGGAAAATCATGAATGGATTGATTATGTGTGGAAAATCATGAATGGATTGATTATGTGTGGAAATTGTGAATTAATTGATTATGTGTTGAGCTTGTGATAGCATTGGTGATTTGATGTGCATATGTGATAAATGCATTAGTTATGGATGATATGTTTTAGGTATAGACATATGCTGTGTGATGTGGTGGTGTGCTTCCATATGTTATAACCTTGGTATGCCTTATGTGCAAATATGTGATTACGTTAGTATAAATGATATATGTTATGTATTTGTGGCATGTAATATGTATTAGTATGTGATGCTTGTGGTGAGAATAACTATGCATGTGAATTTTTATGTGTTGGCATATTATTATGCAATCTTGATTTAGTTGTTATTTCTCACCCTTCTGTTGTGGTTTGTTGCTCTATGAGGCAATTGCAGATTAGTGTCTTGGAGGCTTTTGTGAAGATTAGTCCTCTGTCCTTTGTCGTCTGTCTGCTCTGATATGTAACACAGGAGTCGGGGGAACGCTTTTATTATATATCTGTATACATTTATTGAATATATTTGGTATTAACTTTGTATAAATATTTTGACGTTATAAAACAATTTATTTTGTAAAACAAGTCAGTTATGGATCTTTCCGCTTTATTCCATAATTGACCTTTCCTTTTATATGGAAAAAGTTTCCCTTTGAGGGTATTCCATTGTTTGTGTTATGTATCAAAACCTATGAGCAGGGATTGTATTTTCTTTCTATTGTTGTGACATCCTTGTTTCTGTCGGAAAAATAAATTTTTATCTACTCTGATTTATTTAGGTATTATTTATTCGCGATGGGAATTGGGGTGTTACAATAGTGGATTATATCTTTTGGAATTCGATTGGGCATGATAATGTACAGTGATGGTATTTGGTGTTAGTAATGCGTCTGTAATGGTTGTGGAGTAGATGAATCGTATCTTCCATATTTATTTGGATAAGTTCGTAATGGCTTTGATTGAGGATATTCGGATCTGTTATAAACTCAGAGGAAGAACAGGTAAAGTGTTTGAGATTTGAATTACAAGTGTTGAAAAGAGACGAGGTTTTATGCTAAGTTATTCAAGTGAGAATTTGGGTTGAAAAAGGTTAGTTCTTAGATATGCTATTTCAGATGAGAGTATGGTTATGGATCCATCGGAAGTAGATGTAGTTCTACAATGGGAGGCTCCGAAGTTGGTTAAGGAGATTAGAAACTTTTGGACTTAGTTGGTTGTTACTGCAGGTTATGGAAGACTTTGCTAAGGTAGTACTTCTGTTATCTCAGTTGACTTGCAAAGGGTGAGTCATTTGTTTTGGATGTTCGTTGTGAGTAAGTTTTGGTGAGCTAAAGTAGAAGTTGTCTACAACTTCAGTGTTGATTCTGTGTGATCCTAATAAACCATTTGTGAGGTATGGGGATGTGTCTTTGATGAGTGTAGTCAGTGTGTTACTGCAAGAGGGTAAAGTCGTGGCTTATGCTTTACGGCAATTGAGGATTCATAGAAGGATCTATACTATTTTGGATTTGGAGTTGGTTGCGGTTGTATTGTGTTGGAATATGTGGAGGTATTATCTTTATGGTTCTAGATTCGAAGTGTTTGGTAATCACAAGAGTTTAGAGTACTTGTTTGGTCTGAAGGAATAGAGTATGAGACAACGAGAATGGTTAGAATTTATGACGAGTTATGAATTTGGCTTGGATTATCCTTCGGGAAAAGCTAATGTTGTGCCTGAAGAGTTCAGTCGAAAGTTTTTATGCATGTCTGTTTTGATGGTCAGAGAATTAGAATTATTTGAGCAGTTCAGAGACTTGTGTCTGGTGTGTGAGATAACACAGAAGAGTGTGATGTTGGAAATATTAAAGTGAACAGTGATTTTTGGCGAATATGAGAAAGAGTTAGACTTTGGACGTGAGATTGGTAGTTTTGATGGTTACGAGTAATCAGAGTGCGCAGCGGAAGCGTGATGTGGCACATTTTGTATTTGAGTGTGTGACTTGTAAGAGTTCATGGGTTGAACATTGGGAACATGTAGGAGTGATGAGACTATTGGACGTTTCAGAATGGAAGTGTTAGGTGAAAAGTTTAAATATTATTCTTGGGCTACTATGTAGATGGATGTTTTGGTTATATGTTCGATTTGGGAATCGTAGCATTGTTGTAATATTGTTGGGTGACAAGGATATTGGTGTTGTGGTTACGTAGAGGTTGTTGAACGATGTTGGGTCGTGGAACTTGTGTTCTTGTTTGTGTTGTTGCCTCATTCCTATCGTGTTGGGTCGAGTGTGAGTAGCTAATTCCTGTGGTGAATTAGAGGGGTGTTACCTACGGTGATGGTAACAATCTTGTTGTGTTTCGGTTCAAGAGTGAACCTGTGTGTTGGTATCATAGTTTTCTTTGAGTCGTGTGTTGGTCGTCAAGTGCATTGTATGGGCTTTGCATCTTGTTGTCGCCGTTGTCGTGTCGTTGTTGTGGTTGCTGTTAGCAAGGTGGTTTGTCAGTTTGTGTTATTCGTGGTGTGCCTTTTGTTGGCATGATAGTTTGTTAGTCGGATGCGAGAGTCGTATCCCGAGTTGTTCGTATCGGTTATATTTTCGAGGACGAAAATGTCTAAGTGGGGGAGAGTTGTAACGCCCCGATTTGTTTAATTGTATTTATTTATTTCATTTATGTGAATTTTGTGAAATGTGTGAATTTATTGTATTTTACCTGCTAATTAAGTTAATTGGTTAATTTCTCTGATAGATAAAATATTTGCATTAAATTATAATTTCTTTTCAACTTTTATTTCCTGAAATATATTTCATCGGTATGTTTATGTTTTATCGCGTTTTGAGAGCGTTTGCGAGATATTTGAGCTGATGGGTATTTTGGTCTTTTGCTTGGCTATTTTTCATTAAAATAGAAGTAGAGAGAAAAATAGAGAGAAAGGAAAAGAGAAAGAAAATAGAAGAAAAGGAAGAGAAAGAAAGGAGAGGAAAGAAGGGAGAAGAGGAAAATCGAGAATTCATCTGTTTCAATCGCGATTAATCGGGTAGGGGTGAGAAGTTTCAATTATATCTTGCTTGTGTATGTATATGTGTTGTTTATGTATGTGTGTTTGGTTGTTTTTACAATGTTTTCCTTATTAATAAATTGATGAAACATTGTCAGAAATCGATATAAATCGCGTTGTATGATTACCCTGTGTTTAGGAATAATTGTTGGTACTTGTTTTGCTGTTAAAAATGGATTTGGGGATGAAAAATGGGATTTTTGGGGGAAAATTCGCAGAAAAAATTATGCAGGAAAAAATCTGGGTTTTGCTGCCCATACGCGTATCAGGCAAGGCAATACGCGTATTGGTTTGGGCAATACGCGTATGGCAAGGAAGGAATGTGGGCAATACGCGTATGAGAATGGGCAATACGCGTATGGAGTGAGGCAATACGCGTATTGGATTTTTAGGGGAACTTTTGGGGAAAATCAGTCTCTGCCCATACGCGTATCACTTTGGGCAATACGCGTATGGATGGGCGAGTGAGCAAGTCAATACGCGTATGGCTCAAGGCAATACGCGTATGGCCAATGAGAGTGCAGAATGTTGTCTTTTCGCGATTCCATTTCTTTTTAATTCCATAACTTGTGTTCCGCTTATCCGTTTTGAACATTCTTGGTATCGTTGGAAAGCTATTGAGCCGTTCTTTCTTATTAAAATGATTTTGAGATTATTGGCCGATTTAATTATGTCGGGAAGTTGGAAATGTGTCGTTTTGTCGACTTTTACCATTTTAATGGTGTGTATTTGATGTGTTACCATGCAATATGCCTTTGATATATATCGTATGACTTGTGTGATGTTATATGATGTGAATGCATGTGATGAAATGTTGTGAGGATGGTTTGTGGCCTTATGGAAAATAAATGCATTGTTTTTGGCTTAATTGCACAACATGATTATTGTTGATTGAGATCATTCATATTGTTGAATTGTGATGATGCATTTGATTGTCATGAGTCCTTGTATGCCAAGCATCATGATATGCATCTTGTGATGTCGTGTGCCCTTGTGGGGTGTGAGCGACAAATCGATTCCAGAGGGAATCCGCTATAACATCGTGAGCTTATACAAAGAGGACTGAAAGCGATGATTATAGACGATCGTGAGCCTTATACAAAGAGGACTGAAAGCGATCGGATCGTGAGCCTTATACAAAGAGGAATGAAAGCAATCCATAAACGTCGTGAGCCTTATACCAAGAGGACCGAAAGCGACGGGGAACATCGTTTGCCCGGCGGGGAGTTACACTAAGTAACAAGCGATGATTCTAATAGTTCCTGAGTGAACTAGTGATGAGATTGATGGATGGATGGTACCGCATTTGCATAGAGTCGTTGTGTCGGTCTCTTTGCATTTGCATAAATCATGAATGGATTGATTATGTGTGGAAAATCATGAATGGATTGATTATGTGTGGAAAATCATGAATGAATTGATTATGTGTGGAAATTGTGAATTAATTGATTATGTGTTGAGCTTGTGATAGCATTGGTGATTTGATGTGCATATGTGATAAATGTATTGGTTATGGATGATATGTTTTAGGTATAAACATATGCTGTGTGATGTGGTGGTGTGCTTCCATATGTTATAACCTTGGTATGCCTTATGTGCAAATATGTGATTACGTGGGTATAAATGATATATGTTATGTATTTGTGGCATGTAATATGTATTAGTATATGATGTTTGTGGTGAGAATAACTATGCATGTGAATTTTTATGTGTTGGCATATTATTATGCAATCTTGATTTAGTTGTTATTTCTCACCCTTCTGATGTGGTTTGTTGCTCTATGAGGCAATTGCAGATTAGTGTCTTGGAGGCTTTTGTGAAGATTAGTCCTCCGTCCTTTGTCGTCTGTCTGCTCTGATATGTAACACAGGAGTCGGGGGAACACTTTTATTATATATCTGTATACATTTGTTGAATATATTTGGTATTAACTTTGTATAAATATTTTGACGTTATAAAATAATTTATTTTGTAAAACAAGTCAGTTATGGATCTTTCCGCTTTATTCGATAATTGACCTTTCCTTTTATATGGAAAAAGTTTCCCTTTGAGGGTATTCCATTGTTTGTGTTATGTATCAAAACCTATGAGCAAGGATTGTATTTTCTTTCTATTGTTGTGGCATCCTTGTTTCTGTCGGAAAAATAAATTTTTATCTACTCTGATTTATTTAGGTATTATTTATTCGCGATGGGAATTGGGGTGTTACAGATGCAATCTTCGGTGACATGTCCGTGGCTCCGATGGAACCTGCAGTATTTGGACATGTCCGTGTTTGATTTGGGGGGTATCGGCTTCGGAAAGCGGACACCCCTTTTATGAAATTACGAGTTGGTGCACTCGGTAAGAATTCGCTCGGGGGAGCGTTGAGCGGAGTGTACTACGTGAACCAGCCAGATGGACCTCTCGGTTCGCGAGAGTCTCTGGGATGGCCTTCACGTCTTCTCTCTCCCCCGCGCCAGGGGGCAGTAGAGTCTTCATCCCTGGAGCTCCGGGGGCCCTCTTGGTGTCGCGAGTCTCGGGCAACGTGGTCGGCCTCCGACTCTTCGAACTGGATGTACGACATGGCTCGGTGGAGGAGGTCTTCCAAGTTGCGGGGTCTATGGATGCCCACGAATTTAGCGAACTCGGTCCCGTGACGCAGTCCCCGCTCAATCAGGAACTTCTTCATGTCGTCGGTAGCGAGTACCTCGACGGCTTCCCAGTTGAATCTCTCGATGTAGTCTCTGAGAGATTCGTTCCTCCCTTGGAGGATGGCTTCCAAGGAGGCCACCGTCTTCGGATGGCGATGAGATGCAGTTAAATGGGTGGAGAACTGTCTCTTCAGTTGTTTCCAAGACGTGATGGATTCAGGTGCCAAGCTTTTGTACCAAGTCATGGCAACTTTTCTGAGGGTGGTCGGGAAGATCCTGCACTTAATAGCTCCCCGAAAATTCATGTAGTCGAGTATAGCCTCGAAGCTCTCGACGTGGTCATCGGGGCCGGCGGCGCCGCCGTACGTCCCCAAGGGTATAGGGGTCTCCATGATCTCCCTGGATAGCGGGGTCCGCTGGTCGTCCTCCTCACTCCTAACTGGCGATCGTGACGGGGAGTGATGGCCCCGACCAGGCCCATGCCGTCGGGGGGAGCTCCTTAAACGACTCTTCAGCTTTTGGCCGTTAGCTTTGCTTCTCTTCTGGGAAGAAGAACGTAGTTGTTCCTTCGGAGGAGGTGATCGATGGCGCTTCTGGGCGACCACATGCTGGGATCGTTCCAGGCGCGGGCGGCGTCCCGCAGGTGGGGACGTCGGGCTTCTAGAGTCGATTGGCGGTGTCCTTCGCGGGGAGGGAGAACAGCTAGAAGAAGGGGGATGACGATGTCTCCGCGGGGGAGAGGTTTGTGGTCGTACCTTTTCGAGCGCTTCAATCCTCACGTTCTGCTGGGAGATTAGTTGGTTGGTCTGATTGATTAGAGCGAACAGGGCCAGCGTGTTTGGGTCAGCATTTGGTGGCGCAACGATTGGCTGGTAGATAGCGGGAGCACTGTCCTGTTGGGCGGCGTGGTAAGTCGCGTCGTCGGAGGAAGGGGAGGCAGTTTGCCCGTCCCTTTCGTCGCCTTCTTCAATGTTGACGACCACATTGTCCCCGCGGTCGTCTCTGTTGTCGAACTGCGCGAAGGCGGTGTCCGGAGTCTTGTTCTCAAGCTAGGAGCTGACCATGGTTGTCAGAAAGATGGATGTTGCTTTGGTTTTACGAAGAGGAAAATAGGGAAGCAAAGAGTTCCCGCAAACGGCGGCACTGATCGTACCTGATCAGAAAGGAGATTAGTGGCCAGTGACGTCGTGAGCTCCGTAACTCCGGTGGTGATGAGACGACGCGCGCCGGGGGGGTGTACCTGCAAGGTACTCCGATGCCAAAGTCAGGAAAAGGAGTAGACAAGTATAGAAAGTAAGAGTGAGTTAGAAGAGAATGTAACCTGACTCTCTCAAGTGAGAGGGTATTTATAGGCTGCCCCCAGCGCAGGGCCAACGGTCATTTGCACTGGGCTGGGTCGCAAGGCCCAATGCAAATAACTGCCAGGGCTTACGTGGCGTAGTGAAGACCAACATGTGGTATTCGCCCCAGAGTAACGGTCATGTGATCTCCGGATATTGGGTTGACCAACTCTTTCGGAGGTGGGCGTTATCCGATGACGTGTCCTCGCGGGGAGGAGCACGTGGAGATCGTGGAGGAGGAGAGGCGTGACCCTCTCCTCGGTGTATCTAACCCCTGCTCGACAGTAACTGATCATTGTGTGTCTGAAGATGAAGAGGTCTAGGTGTGCTCGACGGCAGACAGAATTGGGCCTTGTTGGGCCGCATTGCAGTGTTGGGTTGGGCCTGCCCGACGGATGGGCAGGCGGCGGCCCAGTCCAGAACAACATTTAAAAAAAAACTTAAATTAAAGTGTTTTATAACTTTTATTTAAAAATTCATATATTTTTTTGTTAAATTGTTTAGTGGTTAGATTCATACATCTTAAAATCTTTCATATTTAATTAATAATTATTTATATAATTTTTTTTATACATAAAATAATCATAGGCGATTCGGGAAGTCCGAGAGAGTCGAAATGAGACTAATGTCCTAGGATCAGGGAGACATCACATTTCAACTCAAAATCTTAAGGTGTTAGATAAATGAGTCATCTTTTATAAATCCAACATTTCATCCATTTATAGACGATGTGAGACTTTAATCACTCACCCTTGCATCCAACATTCTTCCCATAAGTATGAGTCATTTGCATCCGATAATAATAGCCAGCTCTCGCTCCCTCACCAAGTTGAACTAGGCTTTGATACCATTGTTAAGGAGTCCGAAAAAATTGGGAGCATCAATGAGACCAATGCTCCAAAACTATAATAGAGAGACACCACATATCAAATGTGTGAGGTAAATAAGTCATTTTTTATAAATTCAATATTCCACTCATTCATAAATAATGTGGAATTTTAATCACTCCCTATTAACCCCAAAAAAATACATGTAAACTTTGTTATAATAAAAAATACATGCATAAATTAACTAACTGTATGATATTATATTTTATTATCACTTTTTAGCAGTCATTCCAAATGTGATAATATATACTTATTATAAGTTTTTTTTCAGAAAATGTATAAATTATGAACAGCTTAAAAAAATGAATAAATTATTATGAACAACTTTATATTAGTAAAAATGTATGTGTACTTTGTGATATATAAATATTTTCTTATATTTAGCGCTTTGTATTAATTCTGTTTTGCTAACATTTTTTTTACAAAAATTTATTTAAGCAATTTATTTTTTATTTGAACTTTATTATTATTATTATTATTATTATTATTATTATTATTATTATGTTAGAACTAGAAAATGTAGTTAAGTAGTAAGGTGTAAATAAAGTATTTTTCATTTTTTTTTTCTCCAATTTTATATATTTTCATTTTCGAGTGAATAAAATATTTCATAATTTAAAAGAGTGTTTGATCCATTTAAAATGAAAAAAATAACACTACTTGATAATGCGTAACTTATTCTCTTGTCATTTTTAAGCAAGAGGTTAGAAAAAAGAAGGAATAGAAATACAAGATTTTAATTTTCTATTTTATATAATTTACTTGTGTCAAATATAAGTGGACAACATTGATTTATCATGCAAATGAAAAAACCTCAATACAAAGAAAAATATATAAATTTCACATCCAACTTAGTTCATTTAGTGTCAAGAGTTTGATGCGTTTTGGTTTCGAATGTGTCAAGTAAGTTTAATCTAGTGAAAATTTAAAACGAAAGTAAATATATATATTTTATAGACAAAACAAGAGAATAAAAATCTTAATTTTTTCCAGAAAATATAAATGAAATGTTAAAACTGATTGAATAAATGTATTAAGTGGCTTCTAAAAATCATCCATTTTGTTATCTCATTAACATACGAGAGAACTAAAAAAAGAAAAGAATTAGTCATGGCTTACAACAAATTCATTGCACATGCCCAAAGTTTATGAAAGAATTCCCATAGATATGCACCAAAAAAATCATGAATCTGAACTTTGTTCCCATGCGTAAAAGTGAAAGTTTATTGTAGTTTTGAGATAAAAAGAAAGAATAAAACTAATTTTTATTGTGGAGTGATAAGCCTGAAAATTATTAGGGATATAATGTAATTATTGTGCCTCAAACCTTTAATAAAACTAATTTTGATTTAAAAGCTGCCTAATAATATGAATTTATTAATGTCATGAAAGTATCTAAAAAAATTAAAATACATAAAATTTTAGAAATAAGTAAATATTATGGTGTCTAAATTTAGAATAGTTTTGGATTGGCTATAATTTTCTCCCTGCAATATTTTTTAATGCATCTCATAATTTTTTTAGCCGCCACGCAAAAATACTAAATTGTCCTCTAGTTTTTAGAGATATATATATCTGGATACACCTATTACACACTCAATTTTTTAGAGATATATATATCTGGATACACCTATTACACACTCAATGCGGATTATTTTGAATGACGCCCTATAAGTTAGGTTATTTTTATTCTGGAGATGCATCTCCGGAACATTTCAAAAAATATATTAATTACTAATCAGTTCAGTAGAAATTCTGGAGCTACATCTCTAGAACTTTGGGCGAGATTTGAAATATTTTATCACATTTGCACAGTGGCGGATCTATAGCATGACAGGGGTCCAAACAATTTAAATTTTTCTAAATTTTAGGGCTTAGGTGTAAAAGTTATATATATACTAGCGTTCAGACAGGCACTTCCGTGCCTGTCTGTCCGCTTTTTTAATGCGCACAGCAGATTCAAATAAACGTGCGTATATTATGAAATTTTTATTATATGTCGCATTAAAATAATACTCCCTCCGTCCTAAAATATAAGAGAAAAACTCAAAAACACACTTATTAAGAAAAGTAAAAAATATAATAGTTTGACTAAGATTTTGTTGAAAAAAATTGTTTTGAAAAATGTAAAAACAATTCTAATTGGTTGTTGTTTATAGAAAAGATGAGAGAGAAAACAAATTAAATACAACTTGCATTTAATTTTACCTTGAAAATGATAAAAATTGATTTTTTCTCTTATATTTTGGGACAAGAAAAATGTATTTTTCTCTCTTATATTTTGGGACGGAGGGAGTATTATTTAGACACTCTCAAGTAGACTTAAATTTAAGATGATAAATATATATTTTAAAAATACTTTATTCAATTAAATATATATATATATATATATATATATATATATATATATATATATATATATATATATATATATATATATATATATATATATAAAGTAAAATAAAAATGAAAAAGAAAGTTATACCTTCATGAAAGAAAGAAGAAATTCCATAACTATAGTTACTGTTAATTAAAAATTTCAAAGGGTAAAATTAAAAAGAGTCGGTTACCTTTAATAGAGATTCATTGGCCAAATATATAAATGGCATTCAAATAGAATGCCTTAACTCAAAAATTATTTCTTCATAAAAGAAAAATATAATAATTTATTTTCATTGCAATTAAATACATTAACTCAAATAAATAATTTTTCATAAAAGTGAATATTTATTTTCATATTTAGTCGCAATCACAGTGTTTTGCAATGCGACTAATTAAAAAGAATTTAAAACAATAATAATTGTTACACAAATATTTAATATATCTCTTACTTCTATGTTTTTACTCTAATTGCTTCAAATATTTATTTAAATAAGTGACACAATATTTAACTTATATATTGTACTCGTTTATCCAATTTTTTTATTGTGCACACGCGTTAAATACAAATATATTTTATAATTGATCTTGTTTTTAAATTAAAATGCATAACTTTATGTGAATGGTAAATTTGGGAGATAAAAGCGTGTCCAAAATACTCTATTGTCTTATAGATAGTTATAGATTATAGAGTTCATCTTTCTTTTTTCAAAAACCATATAAAAATACATTAAAATCAATTTTTTCTTGCCATATTTTGATATCCACATGTAGTATTTCCATGTCCTCCAAATTAATTCATCTTGTAAAAAAACTGAAACATATATGTTGTCAATTGACCTTTGATTTTCTAAATGAAAGATAAATAAAAATTGAGAAAGTGATAAAGTAGAGAATAAAGAGATAAGATTTATTTATGTCACATTATATCTCTCCAAACATCTTTTTGCACGTAGGATCAATGGTTAAAAAAATAACCAATACCTATGTAGTGTATAGTTAGAAAAACATATACTTAAACTTCAAAATAAAAAACGAAACAACAACTTGAAAAACACTTAACTAATAAAAAAAACTAATAAAAAAATTATACTTTCACAGAACCTCTTCTTCTATATCTCGTGACCCAACCTTCTCTTCCCGATTCAGTTTTATTATTCTCACGTTCAAAATATAATAGAGGATTTGATCACTTCAGTCGTATCCTGGATTTAGACTACTGTGCATAATCACAAACAAATAAATATATTAAAATTTGCAATATTCCATTTATATGTGAGAAACTAAAAATTACTCTTGCATAAGGGGAGAGTAAGTATACATACATAATAAGTAATTTAAATTGTAAAGAAACATAACTGGACATGCTAGACACCCAATAGAGGACTTGACATAATTGCTCTCCCCGTGCTTGCCTAAATTGGCTTGCAACTATTAAAAATGTGGAGACAAAGCGTATTGCTCAGAAGATCGATATGTAACTAACCCCTGCTTTTGTAACATTTTCTATTAAGCTTTATGAAAGTGAGAATGGATTTTCATATATAAAACAAAACGCATAATTGCAATAACTGTCTATTATGTGTGACAGTTTTCTTTTTATTTTGATTTTTTTTTTAATAATACGCTATAAATATGTATAACCGATTTCAACTTCTCTATATACAATTTTTTTAAAAAAATAATTAGAATAACTGATTCATAATTGAATGTGTGCCACATATGTTTGGAAATTTTATCTTCTTTTAAGGGTAATATTGGAATTAAAATAGGCCAGCCCAAAACATTATATCCCCTTTATATATATATATATATATATATATATATGATCGTGAGGCCATGATCGTGATGATGTTTGAGAATTGTTTTGATCTTCGGTTTCTGAGGAAAGAAAGATGGGGAGAACAGGAATTCCCACAGACGGCGCCACTGATCGTGAAGGCTGGATCAGATCCTGTAGAATCAGGCCGCCAAGTGCGTCAGGGATGCTGGTCGTATGGAGAGGAGGGGGTGTACCTGCAAGGTACTCCGACGCTCAAGTGAGAAAGGGTCAGAGAAAAGAACAAGTACAAAGTATGAATTCTTAGGGTGAATATTGGATACCTGGCCCTCTCAAGCGAGAGGGTTTATATAGAGCCCCCAGCGCGTGGTCAACGGTCCTATTTTCGGGGCGAAATAACCGTTTTCCCGAAGAATAGGTAACTACCCAAACTAGCCGTTATGTCGGGCAGGGTGCCCAAAACTAGCCGTTATGTCGGGCATAAGCTTTGTTTCGGGCACCTGCCCTTAGCTGTTTGGGGAGTGTTAGATGTCAATCATGTTATATATTTGTATGAAATACTTGGCATTTTTCATTTCTTTCCAACGGTAAAGTGTGAATGTAAGCGGTAAATTGTGTTGAAAGGCTTACATTGGAACATATGTGTGGAGCTTGTAATTTGTGTGTTAATGTGCAGGTTTAGGCATAAAAGGAGCAAAAGTGTAAGACACATGGAGTGGAAGCAAGTTCCACTGAAATTATTGCTACAACAGAGCATTCGCAGTGCGAAGAATCTGGCGAAGGACCAGCGAACGTTCGCACTGCGAACGACAGCGAAGGCGCCAGCGAATGATGGCAGTGAGTTCTAGTTTTGAGATGACAAAGAGTTCGCACTGCGAACTCCTGGCGAGGGTCCAACGAAGGCTCGCTGGTTGGTTCGCAGTGCGAAGATGCTGGCGAAGAGAGGCAGTAAGTTTGGGATTTTGATTGGCCTGGCTCGCTAGTTTATTCGCAGTTCGAATGAGCTAGCGAATCATTCGCTGTGCGAAGGAATGGTTCGCACTGCGAATGCGCGCTTTCTGCTTGGGGAGGTTTAAGTCTCAGAGGCACTTAAAGTGCCATTTTTCCTCATTCGCAGTGCGAATGATGTGCTCACAGTGCGAATAGTGCAGATTTCAGAAGTGTATAAATAGATTTTTACTTTATGTAATTGGCATCTCTTGTTCATTTTTCACTAGAATTCATAGTTTACAGTATTTTGATCATCAAAGAGTGTATTTTCGATTGGAGAAGCTGAAGTCGCATCCATTCTCGATTATTCGTCGTGGATGCTCATTCATCTCCTCTCTTTTCTTGTTATTCAATCTACCATGAGAAGTGGTAGCTAAACACTCAATGTTGAGGTTAGATGTAGTTGATCCTACTTTTATGTATTACTTTTGATTTATGGTGTATGAACAAAGTCTTTGATCAATATAGATGATGTTGTTTTCTCTTAATGATCCATGTGTGATTTGTTTTGCTCTAGACATAGATTTTACAAGTCATGACCTAACAATTTTATCTCTTAAAAACCAAACTCTAGACATAGATTTGGGATTTGCTATTCGCATTGTGTTGATCTTAATGATCGTTGTTTAGATTGTTAGCGTGAGACATCATCTAACGGTCTAAACAACGATACTCACGACCTTGCTTTAGACATAAACGTAGTCGGGAGGATACACGGTTATATTGGTCGAAAACTGAGTTCATACGCTTGATTAATCGTTTATACGTGAAAAGGATTGGCGAAACCTAACCTTAACATGCTTTTATAAAAACCTTTACAAAATCTTTGTCACATTAATCTTTGCTACAATTAAATGTTAACAACACTTGAGAAACTTTTGAAACTATTGAACTTAGAATATCACAACTATTGAAAGGCAAGCATCAAATATCAAACAATCCATGTGGATACGATTAAAAATAACCCCCACTATTACTCTACTAACAAAATGGCGCCGTTGCCGGGGATTGTTTAGTGATATTGCAAGCATTGCGATAGTTGAGCTATTTTAAGTTGTTACCACTTTATCTTGGACTTGTTAATCTGTTTTGTTTAGTGTACAGACTTAGTTTATGCGAGGGAAACTACCGGCGGACCAACTTCTTTTCGATCCTGAGATTGAGAGAACCGCGCGTAGAATCAACAGCAGGACTAGACGAAGGAGGCAGCTAGCGAGACAGAAGCGAGAACAAGAGGAAAGTACTTCTACACCACCACCAGTTCCACAGATAATTCCAGTTATGGAGGCAGATCCACCACCACCACCTGTTTCTAGGCCATGCACGAATAGTCCGAGACATA
The DNA here is from genome assembly GCA_022829125.1 of Lathyrus tuberosus. Lineage (NCBI taxonomy): Eukaryota > Viridiplantae > Streptophyta > Magnoliopsida > Fabales > Fabaceae > Lathyrus > Lathyrus tuberosus. The sequence continues at coordinate 1,893,990 of JALAZF010000396.1, read as the reverse complement.
ATGCTCAGTTTGCTCGCCATGCACATAATGGTCGTCATGCTAAAATGAAGACCGGTATTCTCCAACTGTTATATCAAAGTCCATTTACGGGTATGGCTCATGAGGATCCCTTTACCCATCTTACAAAATTCTATGAAATAGCGGGAGCGACTGGTACACCGGAAGCAGAAGATGAGTCTTTGTTCAAGAGACTATTCCCGCATTCCCTCATTGGGAAGGCAAAGGAATGGTATCTTGATCAGTCAACTGCCATAATGATGGATTGGAATGCATTGGAAGAGAAATTTTTGGAGAGATTTTTCCCTCACACTCGGTTTATGGAAGCAAAGACCACCATCGCGGTATTCACACAAGGAGCCAATGAATATCTCAATGAAGCTTGGGAGAGGTTCAAATCAATGTTAAGAAAGTGCAAAGGCCATGGTTTTGATGAATTGTCACAAATTCATATATTTAGAAATGGGCTGCAACTTGTACACAAAACCTTGTTGGATGCCACCGCCGATGGATCCTTGTTAAGCAAAACCGCAGCGGAAGCCACAACTATCATTGATAAGATAGCCTTGAATGATCATCAAGGTAGTCATAATCGTGGACCTTCTCAACAAACTCCGGGAGTGTTGGAATTAGGAACAAACGATGCTATCCTTGCGCAGAACAAATTATTATCACAACAGGTTGAGTTGCTAACTAAGCAAATGTCTAAATTGCCGCAACAATTCAAAGAGATGCAGGAATCTTCAAGTAAAAATGTGCAGGTGTTAGTTTGTGAATTATGTCGAGGAGACCATTCGACCGGTTATTGTCCTCCCGTTTTGGAGGAGGCAAACTATGCGGGAAATCAAGGATACCAATCCCGACCTCCGTATCAACAAGGCAACCAAGGTTACCAACAAAGGCCTAATCAAGGTTATCAACAACAATAGAGACCGCAAGAAGTCGGGCCATCAAACCGTCAACAATATCAAAATTACACTCAACCTCCGCAAGCTCCCGTTGGAAATATAAAGATGGAAGACACTCTCACACAATTTATGCAAATGGCAATTTCCAACCAAAAGAACACCGATGCCGCCATAAGGAATCTTGAAACACAAGTCGGGTAATTATCAAAACAATTGGCCGACCAACAAAAAGGACACTTTACGGCAAACACGCTTCCGAATCCTAAAGATTGCAAAGCAATTCTTACAAGAAGTGGAAGAGAGATTGACATGGGTGTAGGTAAGAAAGTAGTAGAGGAGGAGGTTGTAGTTGAAAATGAAAAAGAAAAAGATAGTGAGGAGATTGAAGTAGAAAAAAATGTTGAGGGTGTTTTAGTTGAAAATGAGAAGGAAAAAAGTGAGAATGAGAAAAAAAATATAGAGTGAAGAAAGAGTGAAGAGAGCTAGGAAGGGAAATGAGCCGATGAACAATATTTCGATTCAACATCTACCATATCCGCATGCTCCTACAAAGAAAGATAGTGCGCGACACTATTCTCGGTTTATGGATATCTTCAAGCAATTACAAATAAATATTCCATTTTCCGAGGCTTTGGAGCAGATGCCTAAATATGCGAAATTCATGAAGGATATCCTCACGAAGAAGAAAAGGTATACAGATCAGGAGACGATTATGGTGGATGCAAGCTGTAGTGCCATCATTCAACGGACTCTCCCGCGAAAAGAATGTGATCCGGGACGAGTTACATTTCCTGTTACGATAGGAAACATGTATGTGGGCAATGGGTTGATTGATTTGGGTTCTAGCATCAACTTGATACCATTGTCGATTATGAAACGGTTAGGGCACATGGAATTAAGGTCTACGCAAATGACGTTGCAACTCGCAGATAAATCCACTACCCGTCCTCACGGTGTAGCGGAAGACGTGTTGGTCAAAGTGGACAAATTTTTGTTTCCGATTGACTTTGTTGTCATTGAAATGGAGGAGGATGAGGATGCACCTTTGATTCTTGGAAGGCCTTTCATGAAAACTGCCCAAATGGCAATTGACATGGACGATGGTCTCATGAAAGTGAGAGTCCAAGATGAGGAGATGTGTTTCAATCTTTATGATGCCATGAAGCACAAGAAAGATAAAGGTGATTGTTTCCGAATCGATGCAACGGAGGAAGCGAGTTTTGAAGTTACAAAGCAAATTCATGTCATTGATCCTTTACAAAGAGCTTTGGATGATTCCTTGGAAATATTCTCGGTTGAAGAAGAGCAAGCTCTTGAAGAGTGTTTGTTAGAGCTTGAAGCTTTGGAAGAATTACAACCTTGGGAGTATGAAGAGGAAATTCTAAAAAAAGTGGTTAATGATGAACCATCAAAACTTGAGCTGAAAGTGTTACCGTCAACCTTGAAGTATGCTTTTCTCGATGACGGTGGTAATAAACCGGTGATCATAAGTAGTATTTTGTCTGAAAACGAGGACAGACGCTTAATTCAAGTGTTGAGAAAAAATCAGGATGCAATGGGATGGACGTTGTCCGATCTCAAAGGCATAAGCCCTTCGTATTGCATGCACCGTATATTCATGGAGGAAGATTTTAAGCCGGTTGCTCAACCTCAACGCCGGTTAAATCCAATCATGGAAGAAGTGGTGAGGAAAGAAGTGGTAAAAATGTTAGACGCCGGAATGATTTATCCCATTTTTGATAGCCCGTGGGTTTGTTCGGTGCATGTGCTACCGAAAAAAGGCGGATTAACGGTGGTCCGAAACGAGAAAAATAAGCTCATTCCAACAAAAACAGTTACCGGGTGGAGAATGTGCATCGACTACCGTAGGTTGAACAAAGCTACGAGAAAAGATCATTTTCCTCTACCTTTTATGGATCAAATGCTCGAAAGGCTTTCCGGTCAACAATTCTATTGTTTTTTGGATGGTTATTCGGGTTACAACCAAATTATTGTGAACCCGGAGGATCATGAAAAAACCACTTTTACATGTCCTTTTGGAATCTTCGCTTATCGGAGGATGCCGTTTGGATTATGTAATGCACCGGCGACTTTTCAACGGTGTATGCAAGCTATCTTCTCGGATTTGATCGAAGAGACAATTGAGGTCTTTATGGATGATTTCTCGGTTTGTGGACAATCATTTGATTTGTGCTTGAAAATTTTGGATACGGTGTTGGAACGGTGTGTGGAAACCAATTTGGTGCTTAATTGGGAAAAATGCAACTTTATGGTTAACGAGGGAATTGTGCTTGGTCACAAAGTTTCTTCAAAGGGCCCTGAAGTTGATAAAGCCAAGGTGGACGTTATTGAGAAATTACCACCACCGATGAATGTCAAATGTATAAGGAGCTTTCTTGGACACGCCGGGTTTTACCGAAGGTTTATCAAGGACTTCGCAAAGGTCGCAAAGCCGTTGAGCAACTTGCTCGTCCAAGGTAAGATTTTTTACTTTGACGAGTCTTGTCTTTTTGCGTTTAATTTTTTGAAAAAGAGTTTAACAACCTCACCGATAATCGTTGCACCTAACTGGAAATTGGATTTTGAATTAATGTGCGATGCTAGCGATTATGCGGTAGGGGCTGTTTTGGGTCAAATGAAGTTTTCCACGCTATACATTATGCAAGCAAAGTTTTAAACGAGGTTCAAATTAACTATGCAACAACTGAGAAAGAGTTGCTTGCCATAGTGTATGCGTTGGAGAAATTTCGTTCCTACTTGATTGGTTCACGTGTCATCGTTTACACAGACCATACGGCTATAAGGTATCTGCTCACCAAACCGGATTCTAAGCAAAGGCTTATTCAGTGGATCCTTTTGTTACAGGAATTTGATCTTGAAATTCGTGATAAAAAGGGATCCGAGAATGTGGTGGCGGATCACTTATCCCACCTGGTCAACGTTGACGTGACCAAAAATGAATTTGAGGTTAAAGAGGAGTTCCCTGATGAAAAATTGTTTAGAGTGCAGGTTAAACCGTGGTTCGCCGACATGGCTAACCACAAAGCCGCCGGATTGATACCGGACGGTCTAACGCACCACCAAAAAAGAAAAATTTTGTCTGACGCCAAGTCTTTCATATGGGATGAACCTTATTTATTCAAACTTGGTGTCGACAACCTCTTTAGAAGGTGTGTCTCATTGGAGGAAGCCACGAATATTCTGTGGCACTGTCATAACTCTCCGTATGGAGGACACTTTAATGGGTTGAGAACGGCCACTAAAGTCCTTCAGTCGGGCTTTTATTGGCCGTCCTTATTCAAAGATGCGCACACGCATGCCCTTAGTTGTGACAGGTGCCAGAGAAGTGGAGGAATTTCACGGCGGCACGAGATGCCTTTACAGAATATGTTAGAGATTGAAGTTTTTGACTGTTGGGGGATCGACTTTGTCGGTCAATTCCCATCTTCATTCTCTAATGAATATATTTTGGTTGCCGTCGATTATGTGTCTAAGTGGGTGGAGGCGATAGCTTGTGTTAAAGCCGACGGAAAAACAGTTGTGAAATTTTTGAAGAAAAACATTTTTGCGCGTTTTGGTACTCCTAGAGTGTTAATAAGTGATGGAGGCTCTCACTTCTGTAACACTCAGCTTGACAAAGCTTTTGAGCAGTATGGTGTGAAGCACAAGGTTGCCACACCATATCATCCGCAAGCTAATGGTCAAGCGGAGGTATCTAATCGTGAGGATGGTGACGGTGATGAGATTGAGGGTGATGGCACTGATGTGGAGGTCTCGAGGAGTACTTCTGATGAGGATGAGATGGTTACAGAGGTTTTGGAGATTGAGTCCGAAGAGGACTAATTTTGGATTTTCAGACTTGTGCACTTCCTTTGGTCTCCAAAGTGAAGTTTTCTTATTATTTGTATTTTTTCAGCTTTTACTAGTCTAATGTATCCACGTAGTGGAATATTTTGATATTGGTGTACTTGTACCCTAGCGGTACCATTTTGGATATTGTAGGTGTTCTTACACCAAGCACTTTATTTATTATAAGTATTTATTTATTATAAGTATTGTTAAGTGTGATGTTTAAAATTGTTTGTTTTGCTTTTACTAATAATTTGTTAGTTTTTAATTGTTAGTATGTTTTCATGTTAATATTCCTTCTTTTATGATGGAATTTTGGGAGTAGGTTGGACTCTTGATTTTTAAAGAAAGATTCCTCCATGATGTGAGGGCTATGATAGTATCTTAAGCATTGCGTTGCGACAAGGTACATCGTTACCTAGTTCGAGAATTTTGTATGTTTTAGAACTGTGTGTCTTGTGTAATTGATAATGTTGTTTCATGTTACAACTTCCTTTGAATGCATGTGTCATTTTAGGATCAAAACCATTAAAGTGAGAAGCCTTCAAAGTGTTAGTATATGCTAAGGATTGTTGATGAATGTTGTTTTTACTTTTAATTCATGCCTTATCTTGTGACCATGTGATTTTGTGGAAGTAGGAGAAGTGATCAAGGCACTTGTTGATAATGAGCACAACCATGTCCATATAGTAATTCACCCGTGAGTAGTGAGCATTTGATAGCCCCTTTGAGCCTTCACAGTATAGAACTCAATTTGGTGATGAACTTGTTTTATGTACCTAATTTGCAAGTTTGGTTCATCACTAAATTTGTTGAGTTTATAACATTTTCTTCTTGAACCTTTGAAATTGTATACTTTTTCTTCCTTGCCTTAAAAAGCAAGGAACATTCACGTTAGGTTGAGTCAAAAATGAGTTGGGGAGAATAAAAAGAATATGGGGGCATTACTCCAAATTTTGAAAAAAAAATATTCAAGTAAGCATGTAAAGAAAAGAGTGTGAATATGTTGTACAAATGAGAAAATGCTTGCTTGAATGAAAAAAAAAATATAGAATCAATAATTGTGCACGGTAGTTGGTGAAGGTGGAATGAAAAATTGGTGAAATGAAGTGTGTTGTGTGAATATATGTATAGTGAATGTTCTTTTGCGTCGGCAATTTCGTTTCAAAGACCGTTAGAAATGTCCCTTTTTTGTTCACCCGACCGAGCTACAACCTTGAAGTTCTTAGTGATCTTTTACTTCCATGATTTCTTTTGTGTTCATTGAGATATGGTATGAATTGCTTAGTATTGCATCATTGGTCATTTGAGTGTATTTGTCCCGTGTTTGTATGCACGTGTGCCTTCAATCCTTTTTCGAAGAGGAGTGTAGAATGACATATGCAGGATGAGTTTGTTGCCTCTTGAAACATTGTTTGAAATTGTTTGAGAGGCAAGTTCTTTTACGTTATAGGTTCTTGAATTGTGTAATTGTGCGTTGTTGTGATCGTTGTTTAGTTGAGCCGTTTTTCGCGTCGTGGTTGAATTGAATGCTCGAGCAAATCCTCGTGAGAGGCATACTTTGCTTGAGGACAAACAAAGAGTTAGTTGGGGAGAGTTTGTTAGATGTCAATCATGTTATATATTTGTATGAAATACTTGTCATTTTTCATTTCTTTCCAACGGTAAAGTGTGAATGTAAGCGGTAAATTGTGTTGAAAGGCTTACATTGGAACATATGTGTGGAGCTTCTAATTTGTGTGTTAATGTGCAGGTTTAGGCATAAAAGGAGAAAAAGTGTGAGACACATGGAGTGGAAGCAAGTTCCACTAAAATTATTGCTGCAACAGAGCATTCGCAGTGCGAAGAATCTGGCGAAGGACCAGCGAATGTTCGCACTGCGAACGACAGCGAAGGCGCCAACAAATGATGGCAGTGAGTTCTAGTTTTGAGATGACAAAGAGTTCGCACTGCGAACTCCTGGCGAGGGTCTAGCGAAGGCTCGCTGGTTGGTTCGTAGTGCGAAGATGCTGGCGAAGAGAGGCAGTAAGTTTGGGATTTTGATTGGCCTGGCTGGCTAGTTTATTCGCAGTGCGAATGAGCTAGCGAATCATTCGTTGTGCGAAGGAATGGTTCGCACTGCGAATGCGCGCTTTCTGCTTGGGGCGGTTTAAGTCTCAGAGGCACTTAAAGTGCCATTTTTCCTCGCGAATGATGTGCTCGCAGTGCGAATAGTGCAGATTTCAGATGTATAAATAGATTTTCACTTTATGTAATTGGCATCTCTTGTTCATTTTTCACTAGAATTCATAGTTTACAGTATTTTGATCATCAAAGAGTGTATTTTCGATTGGAGAAGCTGAAGTCGCATCCATTCTCGATTATTCGTCGTGGATGCTCATTCATCTTCTCTCTTTTCTTGTTATCCAATATACCATGAGAAGTGGTAGCTAAACACTCAATGTTGAGGTTAGATGTAGTTGATCCTACTTTTATGTACTGTTTTTGATTTATGGTGTATGAACAAAGTCTTTGATCAATATAGATGATGTTGTTTTCTCTTAATGATCCATGTGTGATTTGTTTTGCTCTAGACATAGATTTTACAAGTCATGACCTAACAATTTTATCTCTTAAAAACCAAACTCTAGACATAGATTTGGGATTTGCTATTCGCATTGTGTTGATCTTAATGATCGTTGTTTAGATTATTAGCGTGAGACATCATCTAACGGTCTAAACAACGATACTCACGACCTTGCTTTAGACATAAACGTAGTCGGGAGGATACACGGTTATATTGGTCGAAAACTGAGTTCATACGCTTGATTAATCGTTTATACGTGAAAAGGATTGGCGAAACCTAACCTTAACATGCTTTTATAAAAACCTTTACAAAATCTTTGTCACATTAATCTTTGCTACAATTAAATGTTAACAACACTTGAGAAACTTTTGAAACTATTGAACTTAGAATATCACAACTATTGAAAGGCAAGCATCAAATATCAAACAATCCATGTGGATACGATTAAAAATAACCCCCACTATTACTCTACTAACAGGGAGCAATGGAGCCGTGCGTGACGGGCAGTAATCCCCGGGAGGAACGTTGTGTTCCTTGCCCGGTAGGAGGGGCAGAAAGGTAACTTTTACCCCTCTGCGGATTTGACTTAGGCAATTTGGGCCGCTCTTGAGCCGAGGCGGATTGGGCCAATTCTAGCCATTGGTCCAGTCCAGAACAGGAGCCCCCCAAGTCGTTGCTCCCAAGCATGGGAGTGATGACTTAAGGACTGCTCGCTGCTCTGGGGAGCCAGCCTGGAGTCGTCGTTTGAAGATGAGGAAGATTGTCTAAAAGTGCTCGTGACCCCAGATGTTCGTGAGATTCGTGGTTGTGACCTTGTTGCCCGGTGTTTGGGGAGACGAATGGTCAGACGGAATTGGAAACGTTGGGGCACCACGTGTACCTAGAGCTCCGTGTAGTAGTTAATAGGCAATGATGGCTAGTGGATAGCCATAATGGCCTACGGGCGCGTGTTCGCACATGCCCTTTCGTATAAAAAGGGGGAAACCGTTCCAATTAGAGCTTTTTCTTTCTGATTTCTCTTTGCTTCCTTCAAGCTCTTGCTCGTCACCGTCTTCTGTCTCTCCGACCACCGTTACCAGCTTCGAGCAGCTTCTATCTTCTTCTTAAATCAAGTAAGTTTTCCGATCTGGAACTTGTTTTACTCCTTTTCGTCATTAATGGTAAATTGTATGTGGTTAGGGTTAGTTTTAGAGGACAAAATAGGTGGATTTCTGGCGAGTGTTGGTGGTGGACGGTGGTTGTGCCATTTTTCTGCCCCTAGCATTTCGCCGGAGTTTGTAGTACGTTCTGGTTAGGAGGGCGGTTGACGGCGTCGTCGCGATGGTGACGCTCGCGTAACCGTCGTGACTTTTCATCTGTTGAGTGAATGATGAATTTTCCGGCGGAACACCCCCAGATTCCGGTGAAGCTTTGTGATTTCCGGCGGAGCTTCAAACGGAAACTGGGTATGAGCGCGGGGAGGCTCCTCGCTAGGGGATGATATGTTTCGAGCGTCTCCTCGCGTGGAGGTTCCAGCTTTCCTTCGATGTTAGGGCTTAGGCCGGGGACGTTGTCCTCAGTCCTCTGCGCGCCCTTTCACTTGACTTAGCGGTAGAATGGTGGATTTGATTTGCTGTCGAATTCACTTTCTTCTCTGCTTTTCTGGTGATCGACATGGCGACTAGGCCAGAAAGAGAGATCGTTTTAGACACTTTCGAGGAAGAAACGGGATCCTCGGATAGCAATAGCTCGACGGCTTCGAGCTCCCCAAGTGATGTCGGGGAAGAAGAGACTCGGGACAATATGGACGAGGATGTTGTTGATGATTTTGCGGAGGAATGGGAGGTGGCCGAGCCTGCCAAGCACGTTTCCAAATTTGCAGGAGACGTTTTTACTAAAGTTGTACCGGAGGGGGAGTGGAAGGTGTACTTCCCTTATGAGGATGAACGGGTCTGCTCGGACTTCGGGGACCGCTTCGCTATGTACGAGTATGCCTTCAAGGAGTTGGGCCTGAGGCTGCCGTTCACTGACTTTCAGCAGTCAGTGTTCGTTTATTTGAGACTGGCCCCTACACAGCTTCATCCTAATTCGTTGGCCTTCATCCGGGCGTTTGAGTTGGTGTGCGAGCATCTCGCTATAGGTACCACTCTTCCTCTGTTCTTTGCAGTCTTCCATCTTCAACGGCAGTTGTCGGGGAGGAAATACGGTTGGGTTTCTCTGAAGCAGCCCCGCAAGCTGTTCAAGCCGTTTTCTGAGTCCATCCGGACATTCAAGGAACGGTATTACGTCGTTGAGCCCGTGTCTGAGGTTGCCCAGGACAGTACGTATGTCTGGGAGATCGAGGTGGGTGAAGACGGGAATGACCTTCGTGATGAGGAAGGGAGGTTCATCGGACGAAGGATTTATAAGTTCCCTCTGCATTGGACTCCCGACCATTTCGTCAAGGAGCCTAGCGAATATGTTGTCCAACCGAGCGAGTTATGCGGGCAGGTGTCGCACCTCGAAAAATCGCTAATCGAAGACACGACCCTCGCGCGAAAGGCGTGGAAAACGGTTCGACAGAGTCGCCACCGAACTTTATTTATCCCAAAAGAGGGAATGGAAAATATCGATAAAACCTTTGATGGAGATAAGAACGTGGTCGTCGCAACCACATTCTGGGTTCGGGAGTCGGTTACATGAGAGAAAGGTACGCGCACCCCCTCACGTCCGTTGTACTCAACGAGAACCTCTTAGTTCGAATTATGATGAACGTTATCTAAGCTTGTTTGTTTTCTTCTCAACGATATATGCGAAAAGGTAAAGTAAAAGGTTTCGATTACTAAGGGAAATGGGGTAGTTTTAGGATAGGGTGCTCGGTAAGATCATCGCGACCTCGGGTCTACGTATGCTCATTCGGACGAGAATGAGGAATTAGGGCAATCGTAGTTCGACTACGGGAAGGGATAGAGGGAAGACAGAAGATGGAGGGGAGGTAGCTCGCCAAGATCATCGCAATCTTGTGCCTACGTATCTTTATTCAGACGAGAATAAAGAATCAGAGCGGTCGTAGTTCGTGGTACGCCGACGAAAAGAGGGGTTAGCGTTTTTAGGAGACGAAAGATTGAATGACAAACAACCCAAGGGGCGTGCCTCGAGAGCAGTCACTCATGAATCCAAGGAATACGAGACTCCAAGAACTCAGTTCTTTCGTGATTGATTGCAAAAATGTTCGATAAAGATTAAGTGTTTTAAGACGATAGGGTGAATGAATAACAAACCAAGGGCGTGCCTCGAGAGCCATTCATTCGAAGACCCAAGGAATGCTAGATTCCAAGAATCTCCTCCTTTCGTAGGTTGATTAAAAAAAAGCGTTTGAAAAAGATTGAGTCGAATTGGTTGAGAAAAGAGGTGAGGATCGATACTAGTCCCTAGGGGTGCTCCTAGTAACAAAACCTACGAAGTGTGCGAGTGTGCATTTGACGACGAGGCAAAAGGCACTCGACTTACGAGAATGTTTTGAAGAGTGGCTCGACGACGAGTCGAGGATTGGTTTGAAAATGATTTGGTTTGTTAAATGTTTTAGGGAGAATGACGATTATTCGATAAACGAGACGTCGGCCTCGCAACCAATTAATCGGGGCATTATTGGGATGCTAGATCCCAACGACACCTTTTTCATTTGATTAATTTACAAAATATTGTTTGATGAACAACGAAAGTACCATGTGGAATGCTAGAATCCAATGGCATTCCTTTGTCCAAATAGTTAAGGCGCGTGTTTTAGGAACGAAAGGTTGAATGACACACCACCCAAGGCGTGCGCCTCAATAACGGTCATTCAAGAACCCAAGAAGTGCTAGACCTCAAGAATTCAGTTCTTTCGCGATTTAATTATGAAAACGATTTGAATAGGTGTGTTAAGTATTTTAATCGAAAATTAAATGCTTAGGCGTTTCGATAATTGTTAGTGTGTTTGATTAAAATATGAAAAAAATGAAATGGTTAGATAAACATGATATGAATATGATATGGACAATGTGAATAGTAATATAATATGAACAATATGATAAGAATATGAATAATATAATCGAGATAATATGAACAAGGTATAATATTGACATAACATAAAATTGGTCTCGTCTTAATCGGAATTTAATCGAGAAATCGATAATCAACGATTTTTGACTTTCATTGACCAAAAGTGAAAATAAAAGAATATAAATCGAAATAGACATAAAAATCGAAAAACTAAGAAAGGTCTCATCTTTACTAAGATTTTAAATCGAAAAAATCGATAATCTTTAGTATTTGATTTTCATTGACCCAAAAATGAATAAAAATGAAATAAAAATAATAGAAATGAAATAAAATCGAAAAGAGGTAAGAAAAATAAGAAAGGTCTCGCCTTTATCAAGATTTTAAATCGAAAATCGATAAATCATTGATATTTTGGTTTTCATTGACCCAAAATGAATGGTAAAAACAAATAAATCGAAAATAAAATAAATAGGCCTCATATTAACCATGATTATAGATCTATTTGAAATAAATCAACAAATCATGATGTTTTTGATATCATTGACCCAAATAACCGAAATATAAATCAAAATGAAAGTCAAGGTAGAAATAAAATAAGTCTAGACAAGATGATAACCAAAAAAAATAATGAGAAAACAAAATAATGTTTAAAAATAATTAGCAAAATATCTAATGAAATATTTACAAAAAAACATTATCAAGAAATTTCTTTTTAACAAAATGATATTAGCAAAGATTTTTTTAACAAAATAAATTTAAAGAAAAGTTTAATAAAAGTTGAAAGAAATAATTAACAAAATCCTAAATAAAAATTTCTAATCCAAAAATTAAAATACTAACTAAAATTTAAAATACTAAATCTAAAAATAAAAAAATTATCCTAAAGTAAAAACACTAATCCTAATACTAAATCAAAATAACAAAAACTAAAAAGGGAGTAATGAAGGGAGATGGGCCTGAAGCCCAGATTAAATATCTGCAGCCCCTATGGGGCGCTACACCGTGGAGGCGGGTCGGGTGAACACCCAAACCCGAGTCAGTTATAACAAAGGGTTATCAAACCCTAAAGAACAATGCTTGTTATCACGTATCAGAAACAAAAACGGCGGGGAAGAGAAACCGTGAACGAAGAATGTGATTCTAAAACTCTCTGAATACGAATCCTTCCTTGTCCACACTTTCATCGATTTTGAAACTCAACCTCACAATCGCTCACCTCTCTCACTCGATCTCTCTGCATCGACTTTCCTTCGATTTACTCTTTCTCGGTCTGTCTTTTCTCTTGCGGTGACGGTGGTGATTTGTTATGGTGGTGTGTAGAGTTGTTTAGTGGTTGTGTTAATTTTTGCAAGTTGGGGGTTTGAATGAAGGTTTGGGGTTCCATTTTGATTGGGTGAGATAGGTTTTGAATAGAGGTGCGTGAGAGAGTTATGAGGTTTTTGTTGAAGAATGAACGAAGTCGTGGTTGTAGAGATTTGAAGAAGGTGAGGTTTGAGTGATTTGAGGGTCAGCTTCGGGTGAGTTTTTGTTGTGTCGGGTTATGAAACTGTTGCGCGAGCAGAGCAAGATGAAGAAGGTTTAAAGGAATTTGTTTGAAAGGTTTTTTTGTCTCTCTCGTTGTGATTTTTCCCCCTTATATTTCTCCCCCTCCTCTTTTTAACTCTGTTTCTATTCCCTTTTTCAAACCATTAAGCTTGTTTACTTTTTCAATCCTTGGCTTGTATTGTCACTCTCAAAATGCAGATTGGTGTACCATTGTTGCAGAGGTTTTGGAGTTTTATGGAGAGTGGCCTTTGTGTGTTATGTTTTGTGATGTTGTTTGCTCATGAGCATAGCCTTATAGCTATTGTTGTTGTGCAGGTTTAGCAGGGAGTTTGGACGGAAGCAGCAGGCTTTGGTTTTGAAGCTTATTAGGCGAGTTGAAATGGTACAAAAATACGGTTGTTGCTTGGTTGGTAGCGTGAGATTGGTTTTAGCCAGGTTTTGGTCGCAGCAAGCCTTGCAGGTCGTACAAATGTAGCATATGATGGCTTTGTGGATTTGTCGCACACGAAGGCTTCATGTCCCTTTTTTTTGAATTTTTGTTGTAGTAATAGGTTATGGTTTTTGTTGTAGTAATGGGCTTGGTATGTTTTTTTTTAAGGGAGTGTAATGGTTTTTTTGAAACAATGACCCTTTATTGAAAATATTGAATTATGTTTATTTGAATTTTGGAAATTCAAGAAAAAAAACAACAAATGAACATTGGATATGGACAAATAGAATTTAAAATAAAAATAGAAATTTAAATTGGGAAATGAAGTGAATAAAGATGATAAAAAAATGGATTGGATTAGAACACAGAAAGAAGGTTTGATTAATGAATGGATATTGAAATTGGTTTGGAAAATGGATAATAATGGATAATGGTTTTGGATATTTAATTGGATGAATGATAAAAATGGTTAAAAGTAGATATGACTTAAAATAAAAATGGATAAGAAATAAAAGAGAGATGAAGTTGAAGATATTTTTGGATTTTTCTGAACGTGGTTAGTGGATGGATATACAGATGAAAGTTATACACAGGTAGGACAAATTTGGGGTATGATAGATGCCCCTATCTAATTGGCTTAAACCTAGTTAGATGAACAACTAAGGTGTTCCATCTTTCGAGGTAGAAGACAATTAGATATAAAGAAGACCACAATTTTGTCCGAAAGAAAGAAAAGGGATTGGACAGTTGAAATACAGGAAATCTGACACCAAAAGGAGGACAGACCTATCACCAAAAGGATGATAGTGAACACACACACACAGACCCTTCCACCAAAAGGATGAAAATGAGGTCATAGCCTGCTATTACCAAAAGGATAATATGGCACACACACACACAGACCCTTCCACCAAAAGGATGAAAATGAGGTCATAACCTGCTATTACCAAAAGGATAACAGGGCACACACACACACAGACCCTTCCACCAAAAGGATGAAAATGAGGTCAAAACCTGCTATTACCAAAAGGATAATAGGGCACACACACAGACCCTTCCACCAAAAGGATGAAAATGAGGTCAAAACCTGCTATTACCAAAAGGATAATAGGGCACACACACACACACCCTTCCACCAAAAGGATGAAAATGAGGTCACAACCTGCTATTACCAAAAGGATAATAGGGCACACACACACAGACCCTTCCACCAAAAGGATGAAAATGAGGTCAAAACCTGCTATTACCAAAAGGATAATAGGGCACACACACACATAGCCTTCCACCAAAAGGATGAAAATGAGGTCAAAGCCTGCTATTACCAAAAGAATAATAGGGCACACACACACACAGACCCTTCCACCAAAAGGATGAAAATGAGGTCACAACCTACTATTACCAAAAGGATAATAGGGTACACACACACATACCCTTCCACCAAAAGGATGAAAATAAGGTCAAAACCTGCTATTACCAAAAGGATAATAGGGCACACACACACAGACCCTTCCACCAAAAGGATGAAAATGAGGTCACAACCTGCTATTACCAAAAGGATAATAGGGCACACACACACACAGACCTTTCCACCAAAAGGATAGAAATGAGGTCAAGCCTGCTATTACCAAAAGGATAATAGGGCACACACACATAGACCCTTCCACCAAAAGGATGAAAATGAGGTCAAAGTCTGCTATTACCAAAAGGATAATAGGGCACACACACACACACACAGACCCTTCCACCAAAAGGAGGAAAATGAGGTCAAAGCCTGCTATTACCAAAAGGATAATAGGGCACACACGCACATATCTGACACCAAAAGGATGACAGGCCTATCACCAAAAGGATGATAGTGGACACAACTTACTACTACCAAAAGGATAAAAACAATAACAAAGGCTGTCACTCACCAAAAGGATGACACACAGACCAACGGTTCAAGGATCGGCGACACCAAAAGGATGACGGATCAACACAAGCTACTACCACCAAAAGGATGATAGGAACTTCCCACTTGCAAGGACCAACACCAAAAGGATGAAGGTTAAGTTGACAATATGAACGGCTACCACCAAAAGGATGATAGGCAGTTTTGATTTGAGGGTTGCCAACACCAAAAGGATGTCGGTTAGGATGAATTGACAGGATTTGACTATCACCAAAAGGATGATAGTAAGGCAATTGATAAAAGGTCAAGTTTTATGGGGATATGATGAGAGACAATTCAATGAGGAACGCCCACTGACTTGCTTGGAGATCACAACTTTATCAACAAAAGGTTGAAGAACTTCATGAGGAACGCCCACGAACTGAAGGAGATGCCCCTGGCTGGGCTGAAGATTGCTTTGAAATCTCATCTTGATCAATAAAAGGTTGAAAAAACTTCATGAGGAACGCCCATGAACTGAAGGAGATGCCCCTGGCTGGGCTGAAGATTGCTTTGAAATCTTGTCTTGATCAACAAAAGGTTGAAACAACTTTGTGAGGAACGCCCACGGATTTGCTGAAGTTGCCCCTGGCTGGGCTGAAGATCGTCTTACAGTCTTGAGATCGATCCCGGATCTTGACTATGCGTATGAATGCTTGATTTGTAATGATGTGCAATGCAAATGATGACGCGCGGAGATGCAAGTGCTGGGGAAGTATGATTTGTTTTTTGGGATGCACATGATGCATATGACGTTGAATGTGACACATATGATGCGTATGATGCACATGATTGCAGACGGGTGTTTGGATATATTTGGAGAGGTGCCAGCGTGGTGAACTTTTAGGCAGTTACCAATGCGAATTGGACTTTGGGTGGTGGGAGGGTTTGATTTCCTCGACACTCAGTTCGTTGAAGACGCCATAATTGAAGCAGACGAAGATGCTCTCGAGGCCTCAAGTTTAACCACTTGTTTTTGTGCTTGTCAGTTAGGATGACCTTCTGCAACAAGGCTTGTCCCAGTCTGAACATGGTAATGGTCTGCCCCTGATTAACCAGTTCTGCGGTGGTCTGATCTTTGGAAGATGAATTTTGATGTGCTTTGAGGTAGCTTGCCCCTGATCGAGCTATTGAAGGAGTCTTGCTTCGGGTCGGCACCACTGAAAGTTCAAGTTCCTATTCGATTGCCCCTTGTTGGAATTGCTTTGATGTCTAGCACTGATTTGCAGTTAAAATTACACATTCACAAATGGTAATCTTAATGTGATACTCATGCAAGTTTTGAAAAAGAGTTGTTTATTGGAGTGTCGTGATAGTGAGACAAATTGACCGTTAGCCCAAACGTGTGCTGATTTTGATGGTGTGAAAGATATAGCAAGGAGAATGACACCAATGTTGAAGATTAGCAAATATGGGGAGTCAGTTTACGCAACCTTGCAATAGTATGCTTTCAGAATAAACCTCTCCTCAATTAGGTCTTTCAAGGGTTGTAACGTGGTCTGGTTTACGGTTTATGAAACAAAGGATATTAGGCTCAAAGTATGATTTTTACCCACCCCTTCTTCGTAATGACCTCCAGTCCTACGTTCAGTTAATTTTGCACATGTTTGTATTCCAAAAGGGTTGATGGTTCAAGGTATGCTTGAAATGGCGGTCACCTTTGTTTGTTTTTGATGGATGTCAGTGTCCCTTTGATTTTGATTTGATGGTCACTGAAACTTATTTCTGTTGAGGGTTCGAGGGCCTCTTTTGTTTTTTATCCCTAACTTTTGCATGGACTGATTTCGCTTTTCGAGTCCCTCGGGATTGCCTTGATTTTACCTAAGTCTCTTTTTGAGGTGCTCGACTTAGCAGGCTTTTGTTTTTTTTGTCTTTGAATTTGTTGGATGATTGTGACTGCCAAGTCATGGGTATTGATGAACAACCGACATGTCTTTTGGATTTTGTCTTTGTGATTTGAGTGCATAATTGAGTTAACTGAACACTACCCTTCCCCAAGTTGAGTGTAAGGGTTTGAATATCCGAAGGAAACTACTACTTCTAGGCTCGAAGTGGTTTACTAGGGATTAACTCCTTGTCTCTCCAGTGTTTGGGGGTTGAAACAATGTCTGTACATCATCGGCGGGATTCTATCCGAAAGCATACATTTTGCAATTATGGGTATTTCGTTGTCATCATCCTCCCTCCAATCATTGCTAAGCAACAGTTGATATAGAGAGTGAAGTGGAAATAAATGTGTCTGTGATTTGCAGTAAAAGGAAAAAAAAGAGTGAATACGACATAACTGATTTAAAACATGCATAATCACTACATTAAGAAAACCAAATACAAACGCCAATGTTCAAAGCATACAATACTTAAACAAATAAAAAAAATACAAGAATGCAAATAATGGGATGGCAACATGATTGCCTTCTTCGGGGAATAAACTTGACTTGACTTGACTTGACTTGATGCTGGCACTAGTTTGGCGGCGGCATATGGTTTTTGATGACATTTGGAGCCCTCCCATTGAACGTGAGAAACTTTGAGTCGATCATGTCTTGAACCTTGTGTTTGAAAGCTCTGCAGTCCTCGATCGTATGCCCTGGCGCACCCTTATGAAACTCACAATGAGCATTAACATCATAATCTGGGGGGATGACAGTTGGAGGAGCTAGGTCCCTGGGTGTGATTGCCCTCTTCTCCATCAATTAAGCAAAGATCTGAGCATATGTCGTCGGCAGACGATCAAAGTCTCTATCAGACCTCCTTGTCCTTTGTTGATTAGGCTGACGTTGTTGAGCACCTCTTTGTTGTTGATTCTGAGGAGGATATTGATACCCTTGCTGATTATAGGACTGTTACTGAAGAGCCTGTTGTTGAGGCATTGGAGCTTGAACAGCTTGAACAGTCGGCTGATAAGGCATCGGAGCATATTACGCAGCAGCAACATACGGATACTGGAAGTATGGCATTTAAAAAGGCATTGGAGGGGGTGCTTGTTGAGATTGCCCTTTCTGAGCAGAGACATCATTTGTTTCACCCTCTTTCTTTTTGAATCCATTGAAGGGCTTCTTGACTGCAGACTGACTGCTAGAACCTCCTTGGATCTTTCCACTTTTCAGACCTTCTTCGATTCTCTCACCGACGATTACCAAATTAGAGAATCCGGCGGAAACATTACCAATCAACTTCTCATAGTATTGGCCTTGCAAGGTACCCATGAAGATGTCAATCAGTTCACGATCAACAAGAGGTGGATACACCCTTGCAGCTAGCTCTTTCCAACGTTACGCGTACTCCTTAAAGGATTCGTTGTCCTTTTGAGCCTTACTCTGAAGTTGAGTACAGTTTGGAGCAAGGTCAGTGTTGTACTTGTATTGCTTGACAAATGCATCAGCTAAATCATCCCAAGTGCGCACATTGCCACGCTCCAGCTGCATATACCATTTAAGTGATGCCCCAGACAAGCTATCTTGGAAGCAATGGATCATCAGCTTTTCGTCTTTGGCATGGGCAGCCATCTTGCGGCAGTACATCCTTAGATGCATGTGGGGACAACTAAGGCCTTTATACTTCGGGAATTCCTGTACATTAAACTTAGGAGGAATGACAACATCTGGCACCAAGCACATTTCCAGAGCGTTCAGAGATTTTGAGTTGCGTCCCTCCATGACTCAGAGTTTTTAAGCTAGATCATTACACATCTTGATGGCTTCAGAATCCTGAGCAGCAGTAGGATTGACAATTGGGATAGCAACATGGTAGTTCTGTACCTCATCATACTGATCTACCAGATTTTCTTCAGCATGAGGAATAAGAATCTGAGTGACAACAAGTTGGGCTTGCGTAATAGCTCCAACAGTAACTCCAGGTGTTGGAAGTGGTTGATAAATGGCTCCTTCAGGGGCAGAAGTGAAGTTTATCGGTATCCTATAATTGATAGGGTTGGGAACAGGAACTGAGAGCCTTGAGGGTGACCCTTGCACAGGCACAGTGTTGTTCGCAGCAGCGGCTTCACGCAGTTCTTCTTCTCTTCTGGCCATCATGATGGCTTCGAGAATCTGATCAATCTTTCCCTTCATAGAGTCCAACTCCTCTCTGAAGGCAGCTTGCTCTTGTTGAATCTGCTTCATCGTTATTCTTATGTTGGCTCGAGTTACGTACTGGTGTCGAGGAATCAGCTTGATTTACTGGAGAAGGAAGGAAGTTGAGGTGAGATTCTGAGGTTGAAAATGCAATGCAAGATGCATAACTGATGCAATGCAATGCAATGACATGAGATGCAATGCAAGATGCAAGATCCAGGATCGCAGATCACAGGTTCAAACAATTATGAGGTTGGAAGTTCATGGGTAGATGACCAAAGTCTATGATCAAAGAAACCCTATATGTAGGCTCTATGAGGAAAGTTCTAGGTTCTTTACCCACAAACCCACTCACGGGATGGTTTCTACGTTGACGGATAAGGTTCCCAGGATTACGGACATAAATCGTATCAATGTCATGCAACAGGCTAGCTGTATTACGACGATAATGACGACAAGGTCTCCCCTGAGCTGGGTCTTTATGCTAGGCGCACAAGGAGCGAGTCCTTGGAGACTAACACTACACGACCACCAATATAGAACTTGGTTCTAAGAGTGGTTCATAGAGTCACGGACCCTTCAAGAATCAAGTCGTACGACAGGCTAGCTGTGTTACAATAGGATCTACGAAAAGGTCTACTCTAGGGGAGCTTTCACGCTAGGCACACAAGGAGCGAGTCCTTGGGGACTAACACTACTCGACATCCAATTCTAAACTATGTGTTCTCTCTGCTTTTACCAAAGCTCGGGTGTAGAGCTTTACTCATGATATCATCCCAAGATCCAACAACCAAGAACAATAGGAGAAAGCAATAAGAGAACAAATATGTAAACGAGAAAACACATGCAAACAAAGGTAACGCTCCTCACAAATCACTCTAAGATAGGCTTGACTCTCTCTTGCATGGAGCAAATGTCCCCAGCAGAGTCGCCATCTGTCGCACCTCGAAAAATTGCTAATCGAAGACACGACCCTCGCGCGAAAGGCTCGGAAAACGGTTCGACAGAGTCGCCACCGAACTTTATTTATCCCAAAAGAGGGAAAGGAAAATATCGAGAAAACCTTTGAGGGAGATAAGAACGTGGTCGTCGCAACCACATTTTGGGTTCGGGAGTCGGTTACGTGAGAAGAAAGTACGCGCACCCCTCACGTCCGTTGTACTCAATGGGAACCTCTTAGTTCGAATTGTGATGAACGTTATCTAAGCTTGTTTGTTTTCTTCTCAACGATATATGTGAAAAGGTAAAGTAAAAGGTTTCGATTACTAAGGGAAATGGGGTAGTTTTAGGATAGGGTGCTCGACAAGATCATCGCGACCTCGGGCCTACGTATGCTCATTCGGACGAGAATGAGGAATCAGAGCAATCGTCGTTCGACTACGGGAAGGGATAGAGGGAAGACAGAAGATGGAAGGGAGGTAGCTCGCCAAGATCATCGCAATCTTGTGCCTACGTATCTTTATTCGGACGAGAATAAAGAATCAGAGCGGTCGTAGTTCGTGGTACGCCCACGAAAAGAGGGGTTAACGTTTTTAGGAGACGAAAGATTGAATGACAAACAACCCAAGGGGCGTGCCTTGAGAGCAGTCACTCATGAATCCAAGGAATACGAGACTCCAAGAACTCAGTTCTTTCGTGATTGATTGCAAAAATGTTCGATAAAGATTAAGTGTTTTAAGACGAAAGGGTGAATGAATAACAAACCAAGGGCGTGCCTCGGGAGCCATTCATTCGAAGACCCAAGGAATGCTAGATTCCAAGAATCTCCTCCTTTCGTAGGTTGATTAAAAAAAAGTGTTTGAAAAAGATTGAGTCGAATTGGTTGAGAAAAGAGGTGAGGATCGATACTAGTCCCTAGGGGTTCTCCTAGTAACAAAACCTACGAAGTGTGCGAGTGTGCATTTGACGACGAGGCAAAAGGCACTCGACTTCCGAGAATTTTTTGAAGAGTGGCTCGACGACGAGTCGAGGATTGGTTTGAAAATGATTTGGTTTGTTAAATGTTTTAGGGAGAATGACGATTATTCGATAAACGAGACGTCAACCTCGCAACCAATTAATCAGGGCATTATTGGGATGCTAGATCCCAACTACACCTTTTTCATTCGATTGATTTACAAAATATTATTTGATGAACAACGAAAGTACCATGTGGAATGCTAGACTCCAATGGCATTCCTTTGTCCAAATAGTTAAGGCGCGTGTTTTAGGAACGAAAGGTCGAATGACACACCACCCAAGGCGTGCGCCTCAATAGCGGTCATTCAAGAACCCAAGAAGTGCTAGACCTCAAGAATTCAGTTCTTTCGCGATTTAATTATGAAAACGATTTGAATAGGTGTGTTAAGTATTTTAATCGAAAATTAAATGCTTAGGCGTTTCGATAATTGTTAGTGTGTTTGATTAAAATATGAAAAAAATGAAATGGTTAGATAAACATGATATGAATATGATATGGACAATGTGAATAGTAATATAATATGAACAATATGATAAGAATATGAATAATATAATCGAGATAATATGAACAAGGTATAATATTGACATAACATAAAATTGGTCTCGTCTTAATCGGAATTTAATCGAGAAATCGATAATCAACGATTTTTGACTTTCATTGACCAAAAGTGAAAATAAAAGAATATAAATCGAAATAGACATAAAAATCGAAAAACTAAGAAAGGTCTCATCTTTACTAAGATTTTAAATCGAAAAAATCGATAATCTTTAGTATTTGATTTTCATTGACCCAAAAATGAATAAAAATGAAATAAAAATAATAGAAATGAAATAAAATCGAAAAGAGGTAAGAAAAATAAGAAAGGTCTCGCCTTTATCAAGATTTTAAATCGAAAATCGATAAATCATTGATATTTTGGTTTTCATTGACCCAAAATGAATGGTAAAAACAAATAAATCGAAAATAAAATAATTAAGCCTCATATTAACCATGATTATAGATCTATTTGAAATAAATCAACAAATCATGATGTTTTTGATATCATTGGCCCAAATAACCGAAATATAAATCAAAATGAAAGTCAAGGTAGAAATAAAATAAGTCTAGACAAGATGATAACCAAAAAAAATAATGAGAAAACAAAATAACGTTTAAAAATAATTAGCAAAATATCTAATGAAATATTTACAAAAAAACATTATCAAGAAATTTCTTTTTAACAAAATGATATTAGCAAAGATTTTTTTAACAAAATAATTTTACAGAAAAGTTTAATAAAAGTTGAAAGAAATAATTAACAAAATCCTAAATAAAAATTTCTAATCCAAAAATTAAAATACTAACTAAAATTTAAAATACTAAATCTAAAAATAAAAAAATTATCCTAAAGTAAAAACACTAATCCTAATACTAAATCAAAATAACAAAAACTAAAAAGGGAGTAATGAAGGGAGATGGGCCTGAAGCCCAGATTAAATATCTGCAGCCCCTATGGGGCGCTACACCGTGGAGGCGGGTCGGGTGAACACCCAAACCCGGGTCAGTTATAACAAAGGTTTATCAAACCCTAAAGAACAATGCTTGTTATCACGTATCAGAAACAAAAACGGTGGGGAAGAGAAACCGTGAACGAAGAATGTGATTCTAAAACTCTCTGAATACGAATCCTTCCTTGTCCACATTTTCATCGATTTTGAAACTCAACCTCACAATCGCTCACCTCTCTCACCCGATCTCTCTACATCGACTTTCCTTCGATCTACTCTCTCTCGTTCCGTCTTTTCTTTTGCGGCGACGGTGGTGATTTGTTATGGTGGTGTGTAGAGTTGTTTAGTGGTTGTGTTAATTTTTGCAGGTTGGGGGTTTGAATGAAGGTTTGGGGTTCCATTTTGATTGGGTGAGATAGGTTTTGAATAGAGGTGCGTGATAGAGTTATGAGGTTTTTGTTGAAGAATGAACGAAGTCGTGGTTGTAGAGATTTGAAGAAGGTGAGGTTTGAGTGATTTGAGGGTCAGCTTCGGGTGAGTTTTTGTTGTGCCGGGTTTTGAAACTGTTGCGCGAGCAGAGCAAGATGAAGAAGGTTTAAAGGAATTTGTTTGAAAGGTTTTTTTGCCTCTCTCGTTGTGATTTTTCCCCCTTATATTTCTCCCCCTCCTCTTTTTAACTTTGTTTCTATTCCCTTTTTCAAACCATTAAGCTTGTTTACTTTTTCAATACTTGGCTTGTATTGACACTCTCAAAATGCAGATTGGTGTACCATTGTTGCAGAGGTTTTGGAGTTTTGTGGAGAGTGGCCTTTGTGTAGGGTGTCCGTTTTTTGTAGGTCTGTGTTGTGTTTTGTGATGTTGTTTGCTCATGAGCATAGCCTTATAGCTGTTGTTGTTGTGCATGTTTAGCAGGGAGTTTGGACGGAAGCGGCAGGCTTTGGTTTTGAAGCTTATTAGGCGAGTTGAAATGGTACAAAAATATGATTGCAGCTTGGTTGGTAGCGTGAGATTGGTTTTAGCCAGGTTTTGGTCGCAGCAAGCCTTGCAGGTCGTACGAATGTAGCATGTGATGGCTTTGTGGATTTGTCGCACACTAAGGCTTCATGTCCCTTTTTTTTGAATTTTTGTTGTAGTAATAGGTTATGGTTTTTGTTGTAGTAATGGGCTTGGTATGTTTTTTTTTATGGGAGTGTAATGGTTTTTTTGAAACAATGACCCTTTATTGAAAATATTGAATTATGTTTATTTGAATTTTGGAAATTCAAGAAAAAAAACAACAAATGAACATTGGATATGGACAAATAGAATTTAAAATAAAAATAGAAATTTAAATTGGGAAATGAAGTGAATAAAGATGATAAAAAAATGGATTGGATTAGAACACAGAAAGAGGGTTTGATTAATGAATGGATATTGAAATTGGTTTGGAAAATGGATAATAATGGATAATGGTTTTGGATATTTAATTGGATGAATGATAAAAATGGTTAAAAGTAGATATGACTTAAAATAAAAATGGATAAGAAATAAAAGAGAGATGAAGTTGAAGATATTTTTGGATTTTTCTGAACGTGGTTAGTGGATGGATATACAGATTAAAGTTATACACAGGTAGGACAAATTTGGGGTATGACAGCAGGACGCCGCGACGTACGAGGCGCTGGTGAAGTGGGTCAATTCCTTCTGGCTCGCTGAGTGTTGGACGAGCAAGGGCAGCCCGATCTTCGAGGAGGATGGGAGCCAGAGAGTTGAGCGCCGCTTTATCAATATCAAGGCACTGCTGGAGTGCAAGACTCCCGTGGATGCCGAGAGATTGCTTGGTAGTCTCAGTTACTTAGATTTTGTTTGCGCTATGTCTTTTCCTTGTAGCTAACATGCTCGTATTTTTTTTGTGCAGGTGAGATGCCTCAGGCTCATGGTCGGGTTGTGAGGAATGCTCTGGCGAGGAATAAAGATGGAACGGCTCCTCCTAAATCTCGGTTCGCTGGTGCTCGTGCTTCTCCTCCTATTCAAACTGCCGCGGGGACCTCTTCTTCTCCAACTCCCTCTCCTCGGGGATCTCCTCTGTCATTGACCGGGCGAGCGAAGCGGCCGAGGATTTCTGACACTGTGGACCTTACCCGGGTGCTGGAGAAAGGGAAGTTCGAGCTCCCTCCCTGTATCCTTGATAAGAGGTTTTTTGAAGGAAACTCTCTGGTCGTTCCCCGAGCGGAATCTCTTCGCTTGGAAGGCATGGATCGCCCGAGCAAGAGGGCGCTGGTGGCCCAAGACGCTTCTGCCTTGGTCAGGATGCTGGAGATGGCGGCTGTATATGCTGAAGGGGACCCTGCAACTGAGTCCGAACTCACTGCTGCCGGGGCTTCTGTGGCATCCCTCACGGAAGAAGTCAAGAGTGTCGGCGAGGCTCGGAAGAAGGCTGAAGAGGAGACGACCAGGGTGAAGGAGGAGAACTCCAAGCTGGCGGCGAAGAAGAAAGCTGCCGAGGAGCTGATCAGGGAGTTGAGGGCGGTCAATGCCCCGGGTGTCGATGAGTCGGACGATGTGAAAGAATTGAAGACTAGATCCGAGTTGGTTGCTCGCATGCTGCTGGCCGAAGATGATGGTATTGTCGTCGCAGAGGAGTCTTTCAAAAATGTTGTGGCTCAATTGCGGGTGGTGAACCCCGAGCTCGATTTTTCTGTCGAGGGCACTCACTACCTGGTGCATGTTGAGGGCGGCCGCATTGTCCTGCCCGACGACCTCGTTGAAGGTACCCCCTAGGATCAGCCCGCAGAGGATCATGGACCCCATCTAGAGCCTTCCGAGCCTGCGGATGAGTGAGGACTTTGTATTTTTGATGTTGTTGTAATTTGTCCGGCCTGCGTGCCGAGTATTTTGGTTGTAATTTATTTGTGGGGGGCGTGGCCCCCGTTGGATGTAACCTCGTACAATTGTGGCCCTTGTGGCCACTTATTGTGTTAATTATCATATGCTCGATTCTGTTACTTGCATGATTTTACTTGCTTTAATTTTTGCTAAGTGTTGTACTCATGCTCGTTGTGAATGTGTATCTGCCCGTGATTGGGAGAATTTGACTTGTGCGAATATTTTTTTGGGATTGCTCGTTGCAGATGTGTTCGACAGTGAGGGGAATTGGTCGAACGACCGGGGAATATCCTGGCCGGGGAGCGGAGCTCAGGTCGTGTTTGAGGCCTGAGTTCACGCCATGAACGTCCCATCGCGAGATGGGGTTCTGCCAGTCGTGGTACTTTGACGACAGCGATGCTCGATCGAGGACCGCCGTCGAGCAAATACCCGGCTCGTTACTGAGCGAGGTTCTGCTTCACTCGTATGTGACGCTTGTACCTAGATGCGCATAGTGGTCGGTAGCTGACGTTCGTCGTTGCGATGGGTCGAACCGAGAATTTAGTTGTAGTATTACTTGAGCTTTTCAGCGTTCCATGGTCGAGCAAGTTCTTCCCCGTTGAGATGTTTTAGGTAGTAGGCCCTGTTTCCCGTTTTTGCTCGGACGCGATAGGGTTCTTCCCAGTTGGCTGCTAGTTTGCCTTCGCGAGAGTTTTTGTGGTTTCTTCTTAGAACAAGGCTTCCCACGTCGAACTCTCGCCGTATCACCTTTGCGTTGTGCCTGATGGTAATCTTTTGTTTTAGTGAGGCTTCACGGAGGGCGGCCCCGGTTCAGATTTCCTCGACAAGGTCGAGTTCTTCTCTCAATGATTCGTCATTCATTTCCTCGTCCAGGGGCGACTCTGTCCGCCTGGAGGGCACGTGAACCTCGACGGGAATTACAGTCTCGGTCCCGTATGCTAGACGGAAAGGTGTTTCCCCGGTCGTTGAATGTGGTGTTGTACGGTATGCCCAGAGTACACTGTGCAGTTCCTCGACCCAATCCTTCTTTGTTTCGTCTAGCCTTCGCTTGAGGCCTCGAAGGATGACTCGGTTAGCTACCTCAACCTGCCCGTTTGTTTGAGGGTGCTCTACGGATGTGAAGTGCTGCTTCGTGCCCAGTTGGGCGACGAAGTCTTGGAACTTCCTGTCTGTGAACTGTGTCCCGTTGTCCGTTACTACCGCTTGGGGAATACCGAAACGTGCAAGGATGTTTCTGCGAATATCATTTCTGCGGCGAAGTCGGCCAATGCTTGGGCCTTGAGGGCTTTTCTGCCTTCGTATTGGATGTCAAATTCGGACAGTTCTAGCGACCATTTAAGCATTCGGCCGGCCATATCTGGCCGTCCGAGTAGCTGCTTTATGGGCTGATCTGTTCGCACCACGATCGTGTGAGCCAGAAAGTAGTGTCTCAATCTCCTGGCTGCGTTGATGAAGGATAATGCCACTTTCTCTATCTGTTGGTAACGTAACTCTGGTCCTTGCAGTGCCTTGCTCGTGAAATATATGGGCTTCTGCCCATCAGGTGTCTCGCGGATGAGAACGGCACTCACTGCTTCGGTTACTACGACCAGGTATAGGTACAATGTTTCGCCATTGTCCGGGCGAGAGAGGACCGGTGGCTCTGAGAGTGCTCGTTTCAGATGGAGAAGGGCCTTGTCGCACTCCTCGGTCCATTCGAATGCTGCCTCTTTGCCGAGGAGTTTGAAGAATGATAGGGCGTGCTGGGCGGACTTGGCCACGAAACGAGACAGTGACGCGAGCATCCCGTTGAGGAACTGGATGGATTTTTTGGACTTGGGCGTAGGAAACTCGGAGAATGCCCAGCATTTGTCGGGATTGGCTTCGATTCCTCGTTCCGTTAAGTAGAAGCCGAGGAATTTGCCTGCTCGGACCCCGAACGTGCACTTCTCCGGATTAAAATGCATTTTGTATTTCCTGGCCTGCTCGAAGACCTTTCTCAAATGGGCCGTATGATCGGTTTCCTCGTGGGACTTTACGATCATGTCGTCCATGTAGACTTCGAGCATGTCGCCTATTTCTCCCCGAAACACTTTATTCATCATTCGTTGGTACATTGCCCCGGCGTTCTTCAAGCCGAAGGGCATAACGTTGTAGTAATAGTTGCCCGATTCGGTCATGAAGGCCGTATATTTTTTGTCGGACATTGCCATTGGAATTTGATTGTAGCCCGAGTAGGCGTCCATGAACGATAAAAGTTTAAAACCAGCGGAATTATCTACGAGTTTATCAATATTGGGGAGGGGGTAGGCATCCTTCGGGCATGCCCTATTGAGATCGGTATAATCAATGCACATGCGCCATTTTCCATTAGATTTTTTGACTAATACAACGTTGGACATCCAACTGGTGTACTTGGCTTCCGAAATAAATTTGGCCTCGAGGAGGTCCTTTACAGCTTTTTCAGCAGCCTCCGTTTTCTCCGGAGACTGCTTCCTCCTACGTTGTGCTACGACCTTGATGGTCGGGTCAATGGTCAGCTGGTGACAGGCGACGGATGGATCCAAGCCGGGCATTTCTGCGGCGCTCCACGCGAAGAGGTCGGCATTCTCTCGGAGGCACGCTTTGAGCTGCTTCCTCGCGATGTCAGGCAGGTCTGCTCCGATCTTCACTCCCCGTTGGGGGTCTTCGCCGAATAGAACTATCTCGAAATTGCCATCCAGGATTGGGCGCATCGGATGGGAGCTGCTGCTGGATGACGTGGACGGGCCGGCTCAAGCTGCTCGTTCCTCCTGTTGGTCCTCGGGGAAGCGACTATCGAGGTCGATAGAGTCGACCTGGGGCAGAGGCTTGGCCTCCTCGGAGCTGCTTGGCAGTGCTGGCTTGTTCGATACCTTCGGCTTGGGCGCAATGGCGTTGAGTCCCTTTGTAGCTGCTTCGAAACACCGTCGGGCAGCTTCTATATCGCCGTGGAGGGTGGCGACCATCCCTTTCGAAGTGTAATACTTCATATTCAGGTGGACTGTTGAGGGCACTGCTACCAACTCGGCCAGAGTTGGCCTTCCGAAAATGCATTGGTAAAGCGACGGGCAGTCGATTACCAGAAATTGCACCTTGATGGATCTGGCCGTTTCAGCTGATCCGAAGGTCACGATCAGCTCGACGTATCCCCATGGCTTCACCACTGATCCGTTGAATCCTTGCAAATCAGACCCTACGTAGGGGGTAAGGTGCGATTCGTCCAGCTGAAGTGTTGAAAACAACTGGGAGTACATGATGTCGACCGAGCTGCCCTGGTCGACGAGTATTCTGTGAACATCGAAGTTCGCCATCCGGGATCTAACGAGCAGAGGTATGCTAGAGTTCGGGGAGCCGCCGAGGAGTTCCTCCCTGTAGAAGAAGATGGGGATGGAGCCCTTCTGGGCCTGATCAAGCGTGGTCACTTTGTTGGAGCTTGTGTTGATCAGGTGGTCGAACTTCCGTTTCACGGAGCCCACAGTGACTTTGTTGAATCCCCCGCCAGAAATGACCATGGCGGAGGGAAAAGTCTCCCACGGGCTGTGGGCCGCGAAATAAGCAGGGGCGTTGAGCCCGTCTGGGACGTAGAAGTCCTCTGGTCGGGATATGGACATTGCGACTTGCATGTTGGCGTCTTCCGAGGAGGGTACCCCCTCCTCGACCTTCTTGGACTCCTGGGCGTCCTGCCGAGGAGTGTCCTTCTTCTTGGCGAACTGTTTCAGGTGCCCATCCCTGATCAGTATCTCAATGGCATCCTTCAGATGGATGCAGTCCTCCGTAGTATGGCCGTGACTTTTGTGGAAGCAGCAGTATTTTGATTTGTCCACGTTTGGTCTGTTCGGAAGTTGTTTGGGGAAGCGGACCCCTGCCTATTTGAACTCCGAATTGGCACATTCGGACAAGATCTTTTCCCTGGAAACGGTCAGGGGGTGTAGTCATGGAACCGCCCGGAGGGCCTTTTGCTGTCACGGGAGTCACGAGGACGGTCCTCGCGCCTCCGTTCGCTCCGACGAGATGTCGAGGCTTCTTCTCCTCTGGATGACCGAGCATTCTCCTGGTGTCGCGATGCTCGAACGTGGTTGGCTGCGACCTTCTCTTCATACTGGATATGTTTTTGGGCTTTGAGGAGGAAGGCGTCAATGTTCCTCGGAGGTGCGAGGCCAATAGATTTAGAAAACTCGGAGCCTGGACAGAGCCCTTGCTCGAGTAGGAACTTCTTCATATCGTCCGTTGTAGGGACTTGTACAGCTTCCTTGTTGAACCTTTCGATATATGCGCGAAGAGGTTCGTCTTTCCCCTGGATTATGGCTCCAAGAGAGGCTTCAGTTTTGGGGTGGTGGCGAGATGCTGTGAAGTGCCGCGAGAACATCCTGCCCAGCTGTCTCCACGAGGTGATGGACTCCTCGGGCAGTTGTTTATACCATGTCATTGCTCCCTTTCGGAGCGTGGTCGGGAACAGTCTGCACTTGATAGCGCCCCGTACGCCGCGGTAGTCTAACAGCGCATCGATGTTCTCGATGTGCTCGTCTGGGTCGGTGGTCCCGTCGTACGTGCCAAGTGACGGGGGTTTCTCTAAGCCTTTTGGGAGACGGGTAGCCA
The DNA here is from genome assembly GCA_022829125.1 of Lathyrus tuberosus. Taxonomy (NCBI): domain Eukaryota; kingdom Viridiplantae; phylum Streptophyta; class Magnoliopsida; order Fabales; family Fabaceae; genus Lathyrus; species Lathyrus tuberosus. The sequence goes on along the minus strand of JALAZF010000396.1, from coordinate 1,863,788 downwards.
AGATCTCTTGGGACAACGGGCCGCGAGGCTCGTCGTTGCTGCTAGAATTGGTGTATGATGGGGACCGAACGGGCTGCTCGCGTCGGCGGTTCCTTCGCAGGGAAGGTGAGCGGTTCCTTCGAGGAGAAGGTGAGCGGTTCCTTTGAGGAGAAGGTGAGTGGTTCCTTCGAGGAGAAGGTGAGTGGTTCCTTCAAGGAGAAGGTGAGCGGGCCCGTCCTTTGGACTTGATCGGAGGAGATTGCTCGTTCCTTCGAGTCCGTTTGTGGTCATGAGCGTGCTGGTCACGCGGGGAGATCTGGTCGCGCTTTCGGGCTACGTGAGGATCAGGCTCTTGGCGCAGTCTTCGGTCGATTTCTCTCCGTGGCTGCGGGCTTCTTGATTGTCTCTGGCTCCTCCGCGTAGGAGGGGATCTTGGACGGTGAGACTCTTCTAGTGCCCCGATCCTTTCGTTCTGCTGCAGGATCAGGGTGTTAGTTTTGTTGATCGCCTCCAGGAGGGTTGCCACAGCCTGGTCAGCGTTGGACGGAACGGGGATGGGCTGAGCGTCAAGTGGAGATTGATCGTTGTTGCGATCAACAGGGGTAGGGGAAGGAGAAACGGTGGCTCCGTCCCTGAGGAAACGGGCATCTCGAAAGAGAGATGATTGGCCGTCAACGTCAGATTTGTTGACGAGGAGGATGGTGGTTTGGAGAGCATCCTTGGTGCGATCTTGGGAGGCCATGATCGTGATGATGTTTGAGAATTGTTTTGATCTTCGGTTTCTGAGGAAAGAAAGATGGGGAGAACAGGAATTCCCACAGACGGCGCCACTGATCGTGAAGGCTGGATCAGATCCTGTAGAATCAGGCCGCCAAGTGCGTCAGGGATGCTGGTCGTATGGAGAGGAGAGGGTGTACCTGCAAGGTACTCCGACGCTCAAGTGAGAAAGGGTCAGAGAAAATAGCAAGTACAAAGTATGAATTCTTAGGGTGAATATTGGATACCTGACCCTCTCAAGCGAGAGGGTTTATATAGAGCCCCCAGCGCGTGGCCAATGGTCCTATTTTCGGGGCGAAATAACCGTTTTCCCGAAGAATAGGTAACTACCCAAACTAGCCGTTATGTCGGGCAGGGTGCCCAAAACTAGCCGTTATGTCGGGCATAAGCGTTGTTTCAGACATCTGCCCTTAGCTGTTCGGGGAGCAATGGAGCCGTGCGTGACGGGCAGTAATCCCGGGGAGGAACGTTGTGTTCCTTGCCCGGTAGGAGGGGCAGAAAGGTAACTTTTGTCCCTCTGCGGATTGGACTTAGGCAATTTGGGCCGTTCTGAAGCAGAGGCGGATTGGGTCAATTCTAGCCATTGGTCCTGTCCAGAACAATATATATATATATATATATATATATATATATATATATATATATATATATATATATATATATATATGCTAATGCACACCCATGTAGGTGTCCATTAGCAACATACACCTTAGTATATTTTTGTGTGGGGCCCACCAATTTTGGGTGGGACCCACATTAGAAAGATGAAGAAAAAAAATAAAAAGAAAATAAAGATATTGTATTTTTGTGTGAAGCCCACCAATTTTGAGTGTATGTTAGCATTTCTAATATATATATATATATATATATATATAGGGACGGATCTAAGTGTATGACTTTGGGGGCAACACATTATTATTTTTTTATTTTATTTTTTAATATTTTATATTAAAGTTAATAGTTGCTTCCACTAAATAGGTACTATTTTGAGAAAATAATAAAAGATATGTGCTATATTTATTTTTAAAGTTGGTTTTGAATTTTGCTTGAGATAACTACAACTATTGAAAGTAGTTTTTCTTCCATAAGTACAAAGGTTGAAAATATTTTTTTCAATGAATCTTGTGAAAAATAATTGTTTGATTTAAACAAATAAATAATTTTAATAGTATTATGAAATAAAAATGATACATTATTAAAGTATGTAATGACATACACATAAAACAATTATAATTTATATAAAAGTTAAAATGCATTTAAGTTTTATAATATAGAATAATATAACTTTTTGTAATATTTTTTTTATAATACATATATAAAGAGATACCGAGTTTTAGTGTATTTTATTTTTCATTCAATTTTATTATTTATTTAAATTATTTTATCTATATTTCTCATTTTTTTTACTTATCAAACATTTTTTTTTATTTACCACAAAAAGGAAATTGTATCTCCTATTCGGTTTATTGACAAAAAATAATATATACTCTCCAGTGATAATATACTTATTAAATACTTTTATATAAATTTTTGTAATATATAATTTTCATGGGGCAGTTTTTTAAAAGTTTTTACTTTTCTCATTTAACAATTAAATAATTAAATAATAATAATTATACTACATAGAATTTATTAAATATAAACAATAAAATAAATAACCTATCACATATGCAACGTTTGACACGTCAGTTTTTTTTAACAGAAAATTGACATCCAAGACTAAAATCAAACAAAATTCAATAGATAACGACTCACACCAAAAAAATAAACAAGGATTAAATTTAAAAACTCGCTAACAAAGTTGATTTAAACATACTTTTATATAAATTTTTGTAATATATAATCTTCGACTCTACTAATGAAAAGTTCTGGATCCTACCATATATATATATATATATATATATATATATATATATGGTATTATGTTGGCGGTCAAATTTCTTAGCCATTTTCTAAGTTCCGAGTCTTGTGGTAGTCAATTGATACTTTTTATTTTTTCAATTCGATTTCGCTCCCGGTTTGCTGGATTTTGCAAGTGATGCATGATTGTTTGCTCTAAATTATGATTCTTGTGTTTTTACCCTTTAATGGTTGTATCATCATTTTGGATTGTTTTGTATTTTCTATTACACTGAGTTTGGTTTTATGTCCCCTAGTTCTTATAACTTTTATTTTATTTTAATATACTTTTGCTTATTAAAAAACCAATTATAAATTTATATGTCTATTTTAACATTTTTGATACTGTTTTTTAAATTATTACTATAAGCAAAAAAAATCAATGCATTCAAATGGTAACAATGTAAAATTAAAAAAAATTAAAAATATTTTTTATTTAAATTTAAGTTAATAATTTTATTTTGTCTTTTTCTTTATCTTTTAAGATCTTTCAGCTTTTTTTAAATAAATTTAATAGTATTATATATTTTTATTTTAATTATTTAAAAAAAACCTTCAAATAAGAATTTAATTTAATTTTTTTTAAATGATCTTTTAAGTATTTCATGATGGAATATTTTATAATATTAATATTATTTAATTATTATATTCCAATAATTATTATCTGGACATATATATTTTAATTATATTAGTTATTTATCAAAATTAAGAGTCTTAATTGATTAAGTGGTTAAATAAATTTAAAAGGTTGATTAGATTTCTATTTAGTTATTAATTAATTAATTAATTAATTAATTAGATATTAGCTCAAATATGAGTGGATGTCAAGATGACTCATTTGGGAATAATGGGAAACCTAATTGGCCATCATATTATATATAGGTTATGGTCCACAATATACCGACAATTTATCTTTTCTCCCCATCTGAAAAGAATTCAAAGCATTAGGAGTACCGGTTGAGAAATAACCACAAGTCAACGGGTGCTCGTCATTCCACTACGCCAAAATTACTCTTTGGCAGCACTTCATAGGCAGCGCTTTATTACAAAAGCGCTGCTATAAGTTAAAAAATTTAGAAAACACGGAAACTGTTCACTTAGAAAAATAAAAGCGCGTCTAAATATAAGACCTTAGACAGCGCTTTTGAGGAAAGCGCTTTCTAAGGTCTTATAAATTAAAAAAAAAATTAAAGGAAAATATTAGACAGCGCTTTCCTTAAAAGCGCTGTCTAAGGTCTTATAAATTATAAAAAAATATAAGATTTGAGACAGCGCTTTCTAAGGTCTTATAAATTAAAAAAAAAATTAAAGGAAAATATTAGACAGCGCTTTGCTCAAAAGCGCTGTCTAAGGTCTTATAAATTAAAAAAAAAAAAAATCAAAAGCGGTGTCTAAGGCCCATATGAGACAGCGCTTTCAAAAGCGCTTTCTAAGGCCCACCTTAGACAGCGCTTTTATTCAAAGCGCTGTCTAAGGTCTTTTTAATTAAAATAAAGATTGAAACTGTATCAGTATTCTATACTTTTTCATTTCATTCTTTCCTTCTTTCCCTCTATTTCTGCGAACAAGAACGAACCAGAGCTGAAACCACTGCCGTCGTCCGTCCTTTCACCGCCGTCGTCCGTCCTTTCTCGCCGTCGTCCGTCCGGCCGTCGTCCTTCCTACATTGTCCTCCACCATCCTCCACCGTACTCCACCGTGCTCCACTGTTCTGGTAAGAGTTTTTCTTTTTATGTTATGTTTTAAGTGAGTTTCATATTTTTCTGTTAGGTTTTGTTCTTGTTATCATATTTTTGGAGTTCTTTAGATATAATGATGTTCTGTTAGGTTTTGGAGTTCTTTTGATAGAATGATGTTCTTTTGATAGAATATGAGTAGTTTAGATTAGTGTTATTGTAGTTTAGGTTAGTGTTATTGTAGTTTAGGTTAGTTTAGGTTAGTGTTAATGTTGCTCTACATTGTTATTGCTATATAATGTGTTAGTTTAGTTTAGGGTAGTGTTAGTGTTAGTGTTAATATTGCTCATTATTTTAATATTGTAAATCCTTGAGGTTGTTGTTCTAAAGAACTGAAATTCAAAGCAATTTATTAGGTAAAGAAATATATTGTAAATCCTTAAGTCATAAATTGCAATGATATAGGTCAATGAACGTTTGTTCAGGAAAGGACGTGTTGGATATGGACGTTTGGAGCAATCTTTGGTAAGTATCAATAAATTGCAATGATATAATAATTGTTCATCATGAGTTATATTTGATCATATTATTTGGCTTTATATGTAGTTACAAAAGGCGAATAGCTCTGAAACATCTCTTCCTGCACATGTCTTGTGGAAGGAAGCCCGTGTGGGCAAGTCTGGAGTTATTGCAGAAGAGGTTCTACAAGTATTTGAGAAATGTGTAAGTATAACAATATTTCTTTAATTAAATCAAAACTTTATTAACAAATATTTGACAAATATTCGATATTCATCTGATTTTCAGGAGGCGTTATCTCAGTCTGTATCTCCAGATGATTCCAGGAGCATACTTAGTCGGGCATTAGATGTCCCTGAGTATTCTGGTCGGGTGAGGGGTAAGGGATTTAGGATCACTCCGACCTCCTTGAATATTAAAAGAGGAAAGGCTCCTATCTACTTTGGTATATTAATTGAACAACTTATTTACTTTATGTTTCAAATGAATAGTCTAATGTTAATGATGTTTTTATTTAAGGTTTCTGTATGACAAAGTTATGCGCCCACGTGGATTGCAGCAAAGATTTGCATTCTTATGCCCCGCGTCTGTCAACTTATCCTTAATAATAAATAAACCATATGAGGTCCTGGCGTATGCACACGACGTCTTTATGGACAACCAAGAAACGGAAAAGTTGTTCCTTTTACTGTTTAATATTGGGTTAGATTTTCATTCTAAATTCATCTATTATAGTTTTTTTTGTATTTTGACGTCGTGTAGAAAGTTTCCATCTAACACTTGTTTAATCTTACAGTGGACATTGGTTGTTGGTCGCAATTAATCCTAGCAGAGAAGTGGTGTATTATCGGGATTCGTTAGGAAATGATTGGACAACATACCCGGATATGAAGAAATGTATTGACACGTAAGTGAGATTGTTCTAAATATGAATGTGTATATTTATTTGTTTGTTTATTTATTTATGTGAATTATTCTAAATATTCATTTATATTTTATTAGCGTTATACAAGCTTTCCGAGCACTACGAGATGACCAAGTACCAAAGAGGAGAGTCAACCCCATTACATGGAATACAGTGAAGGTATATTAATTATCACATGTTTTATTATATTAGTGATGCTACTTGATAAAACTTAGGATTTATCCATATTTTCTTTTCATTTGTAGTGTCCTCGGCAACGTAATGAAATAGATTGCGGATATTTCATGTTGAGGTTTATGAGAGACACTCTTTTTTTGGATCGAATAGAGATTCCATCCGATGTATGTATTTCTAACTTATGAGTTATTTTAATATTTAACACATATCTCTCATATAATGAAATAGTTAAAACTAAATCAAACTATGTTATATTATTATGTAGTACTTTGAAGAATGCAAGTGTGCTCATTACTCAATTTCTCAATTGGATGAAATTAAAGAGGATTGGTGTCAATACATTATGGAGCTCGGAGTTTTATCAGGTATAATATTGTACTCTTACTTTAATTGATGAGAATTTAAATATGTGTAACTTTCTAACTATAGACATTGTTGATGTATTCTTTTAATTGAATTACAATCTTTGTGTTCTTTCAGGACCTATGTAGATTTGAAGCAATGCTTTGGTTGGATGCAAAAGTACTAGTATAAGTAATATGTACATTTGTAGAAAAAATATATATATTGGTTTGAATTGCCAATTATTTTGGATATATAATTTTGGTGTAAATTGGTACATTTAAATAGGCCAAATTGGATTGATTTGAATCTCCAAATTGTGGTATTTTTCTGGAAAAAAATTGGTTGAAAAACAGGTCAAATTCTGGTTGAAAAACCTGGTAAAAATTGTGGTTTAAAAAAATTTATATAAAAATTTTCGTATACCTTAGACAGCGCTTTACACTAAAAGCACTGTCTAAGGTGGGGCTTAGAAGGCGCTTTCACCAAAAGCGCTGTCTAAGATATGCCTAAATAGGTTCAAAAAGGTGGGGCTTAGAAAGCGCTTTCACCAAAAGCGCTGTCTAAGGTATACCTAAAAAAGTTCAAAAAGGTGGGGCTTAGACAGCGCTTTTACCAAAAGCGCTGTCTAAGGTATACCTAAAAAATGTCAAAAAGCGCTGTCTAATGGTACCATAGACAGCGTTTTTCATTAAATATACCCCCCTTTAGACAGCGCTTTTGGTATTACCCAAAGCGCTGTCTAAACCTTTAGCAGCGCATGTTTAGACAGCGCTTAAAAGCGCTGTCTAAGGCAAAAAAAAACGCTGTCTAAGGTCTTGTTTGGCGTAGTGTTCATCTCTCTTTACTTGTATTTCAGGAAAGTATAAAGTTGTCGTTTTAATGATTCGATTGTCCAGGTATTCCTAATCTCAATCTTTGATAAATTAACATGTTGTAGATCCTAGTTTATTTATATGCTCATATGGTTTCCGCACTAAAGTACGATTATAGTTTTAATCTTTGCTATTGAGCATGTTTGTATAATTATTATTAAACTAATTTCAACAAGTGGTATCAAAGCAGGTCTTCATGTTTAGTTTATTGAGATTTGTCCTCTAACCATTAATGTTTTTTATTTATTTATTTTGGATCATGAAACAAGTATTGAAATTCATGTTTTTTTTTTCAATATATATATATATATATATATATATATATATATATATATATATATATATATATATATATATGTTTTAAGAGGCATGAAGTTCTAATGATAATTTTTCAGTATTTTTTTGTTTCACTTACTTGAAATTTATGGAAAGTTTTGAATTTGACATAGAAACTATATGATAAAGATTTATTTGAAAATTAAAATTTGAATATTATTTTTTGGAAGAAAAATATTTGTGAAAAATTTGGTTTTCTTTGAGAGATATGTTATTTAATATATATTATGCTAAATATATTTGAAATCAAATGTATGATTATGATTGATGATTGAGAATTCTAAAATCTATTTTCTTTTTTAAAAAAAAATTGATTCTCAATGGTTTATTTAAGGCTATAGATAATATATTTAGAAATATATATTTATGTCCATTATTTGAGAAAGATAAATATTAAATTTAAATCTTATATTGGTGATATGATTCTTGGTTTTGAATTAGAAAAAAAAAGGTTTTATTACCAAATCTTTTTATTTGGTTTTGTTTTACTTATTGTTTTATCTTTCAATTTGATTCACATAAAATCTACACATAAATTTAGAATTTTGAAATATAAGACAAATACTAATTTGTTGTGGAAATTTTTTGAATGTTTTAAATGTGTCTCAAAATTGTAAGGTAAATCTAAAGATTTGATTCTTTAAATTCTAGACACTTTAGATTTTAGTATTGATTTTATTGATTCTAAAATAATTTATTTAAATAATTATTTGGTGCATATGTGAATTTGTTATATATATTTAATTTGATTATTATAAGATCAATTACCTTTATATAAAACTTAACAGTGAATATCAAAATATTGCGATCCGATTTTGGTAAGTATTAAATTAAGGTTTTGACTCTTTAAATTTTAGAAAATTTGAATTCTAAATTTATGGTTTATTTATAAGTATGAATATTTGTTTTATTTATTATTTTTTATTTTTTATTTTTTATTGGAAACTTTGATTCTAGAATAATTGTTCATTTATTTAAAGAGTCGTTAAGTATGTCTTTGAATCAATTTTAGCATGAAATAATTTTTTACTATATATAAAGATTCAATTTTTATTTGAGTTGAAATTGAATATTTGGTTTATAGCATGATTATGATGTTTGAATTTTATAGTTATTAAGTTTCTACAATAATTTTTTTTTATTTCATGCTATTTCTTGTTTTCTTGTGAGTTTGTTCTCACATTAAGGGTCACTATGTAATCTTATGATTATGAGGAATGTGACAAAGCTTACGGATCCGGCCTATATTTTATGGGTAGTGCCTTGTAAATTTAAGACCTTTTTCTATTTAATTTATTAAAATTGTCTAGTAATTTTTTATTGAGTTAATTGAAATAACAAGTTGCAAAAGTAACATATGTTGCGTATATTTGATTTAGTTGAAATTACAAAAGATGTAGTATGGAATTATTCATGCAAGTTATTATAGTCGGCCAAAAGGAAGACACAGTTTGACCGAATAATTGCATACCTATGATGGTGAATATGTGGTAATTATTAAGTTTTTTCCATGTGGGTAATGGTTGGTGTCAAAGACACGCATTATCTGACAGAACTTATTACCAATGTTTGATCATTATGTACCGCTTGCAGTTAATTATTGGCAATCAAAGATTGTGGATTAATGGTGTGTTTGATATCTTGTTTTTGTCTTATAATTTACAATTAAATATTTGCATGTCTCTATAATAATTTATTGATGTGCCTAATAAAGTCGTGCAAACGTAAACTCATGAAAGTATTCAATGGATTACATTCACACCTATGATGGTAAACATGTGACGATTATAAGAATTTATTATTGATCAATATTAATTGTCAATGTTTGATCATTGTAACAAAATACCACTAACAATTGATGTTGTTGTCTAAAGACTTGACATGAATGATGCACTTGGTATTTTGGTGAGTATATTTTTTTTGTTATCTATAATGTAATATAGTTTATGTATCTGCAAAATAAGTTAGATTTTGATTCTCAAAAGTTTTAACTTTTAGGAATAAAATATGAACATTATTTTCTTGGATCTAGACCTTACATAAGGATGGAGAAACTCAAATTCGCTCACAATTTAGTATATTTAAAGTGAGACTCAAGTTTAAAAAGTGAGTACACTCTAAATTACACAGGTCTATGATCTTAAAGTTTTGTGATCCAGAGACATTAGAGGTGTTATTTAAGATGATATAAATTTTTTCATATTATTTTTGCTTAAATTCTAGTGCTTCTAAAGCAATAAAGCGAAAGTCAAACTCTCATTGAAGTGATGACTTTTCATTAAGATTATTAAGCAAAGAAAATATTTGAAAATAGAGAAGACTTACAAAACTAAGAGAAGCAAGTAAACAAACTAAGCAAAATGCTAACCCTAACAATACTTACAAAACTAAGAGAAACAAGTAAACAAACTAAGAAAATAGAGATAAAAGATAACTTGATTTTTCATTGATTACAAATGTCTCTATGAGACTACATTATATAAAGCTAATAATAGAGAAAAAAGGCTTGATGGCTAAAAGCCCAACTAGACAATAAAAGCCCATTAAAATAAATTCTACTTAATATTTAAATTGTCTAAGCATAACTCTTGCTCCTATCATTACCAACCCCTTCGAAAACAACCTTGTCCTCAAGGTTGTAGATAAGAAAAGAAAAAAAATTGATCGAATAATGTCATAGATCCCACTGATAAGATATGGTGCTCCATGAACCACCAAATAATCAATCAATAGTTTCTCCTCAAACATGAATGAAGCATTAAGGTAATGAATGCTACCAATGATGCTAACTTCAGCTCTGAACTCTTTCTTTCCTTGACCAATACCTTCTAGCTTCTTTACTGCTAATTGAGTCCCATAAGGTAGAACACCTTTGTAAACTGATCCAAAACCTCCTTGACCAAGCTTCACAGAGAAGTTATCGGTATCGACTTCAAGATCCTTATAGCGGAAACAGATTGGCATGCCGATTAAATTCTCTAAGAAAGTGCCATCATCTGAATTCTCTTGAGCTAAACTTTTCTTTTTCAAGTAGTATCGAAACACGACAAAGAGCATAATTACAACCAAAGTTAATATAACAACAACCACAACAGCTATGATGATGTTCTTATTTTTACTTCCACTTCCATCACTTGAGACAACCTTAATGTAAGAAACATAACCAGAATCAGAATCATTGAATTTTTGAAAACTTCCAACACTGTCCAGCAAGAAACAGTTCCCTGAGCTTGTATGGAAGAACATTGCAAGGCAGGAGCAATTTCCACGACAAGATGTTTGACACCCGGCCAAATCGGTATTTGAATATGGCGGAAGAAAATCAGGCGCGAAGTAACTAAGTCCATCATCAGCTTTCAGGAACTCAATAGACTTTTCTGATTTATCATCACCATAAGGAGAAACAAAACCTGGTTTACAACTAGGAAGAAGAAAATAAAGACATCTACACTTACCACTATTTGTGCCTATGTTGTAAGGTTCACAAGGCTCGGGTGTCTGACAAGGATCTTGTGGTATTCTTGTTGAAGAATCACCATTTGATCCACCAAAGTTGAGATTAGAGAAAGTAAGGACACCGTCCCTTCCCAAAACTGCAATCCAACTTGCATTTATACCTTCCATGCCTTGACACACAGGTGAATAAGAGATAACACATCTTGAATAAGCTCCATAAAATGCATAATTATCGCATAAATCCAACGGTACTGGCGTGTAGATTTCCCACCTTTTTGCTGATTCGATACATATGTAACGGTAACGGACGTACGAAGTTGCATTCAAAACTAACCGTGTTACAGCAGACGAGTTTTTGAGGCTGTAAGTATAGTGAAATTCATCCTTATTGTTAACACGCCTGTAATCATAGATTGGATTTGGCTTAACTTGTGGTGAACCACTTGAATGCAAACCATTCCATGGTCCACTGCTGTAGAATTTTGTTTCACCATTCATATATGCATTAGGATAGTTATGTGGAACCATACCAAAAGAAAAATCACCAGGGATACATGCTTTGTTACAATTGTAGCCAAAAGAAGGCGGCACTAAACCAAAAGTTTCGGTTTCTTGAGAGACATGAAATAAGTGAAAAAGGCAGGACCTTTTTCATCATCAACATCATTGACAAGTGATACTGGAATACTTTCAACTCCATTGGAGAGATCAGCAAGAATAAAACCATTCCTTGAAGTAGAACCTGATTTCCACTTTTGAGCCAATTTCCGAGCAGCAAAAGCACTTTTTTGTTCAAGCAGCCTTACCAACTTATACTTAAATATACCACCGCTAGATTTCCCTCTTTCACAACATTGCTTTTCAATCATCACTACATCTAACATATCAGAAGCATCCACCTTTAATTTCTTCCACCAATTATGATATTCCAATAACACACAAGGCTTATAAGATTTAGTAGGAATATAAAGGTTAAAATTTCCATTGCAATTTAGACTCATAACACTATAGGAGGAACATCTTGATCCATTCCAAATTGCATTGCCACCCTATATGGCATATACTTCTCAGCACAGTCCAAACCAAAAATCTTATCAACACACAAACACACTTCAAAACACCTCAATTCCTCTGCTAAATCACAATTTAAACCATCATCATCAATAACAAATTGTTCATTTTCTTTGTAATGTGACACAAAGCACCAATTTTTCAAATCATCGACGTAAGGACGCCACCGAAAATTGTCTTTCGATTTCAAAGCAGACATAATGAATTCAAAACCAGCATGATCAGTTTCAGAGTTAACCTTGTGTCATCTTGCAGCTCTAGGTTCATCTTTTTTTAGCTCATTAGGACAAGTTGGACCAAGAATTGAAAACATAGTCAAAATTGTTTCCAATTCTTGTAAGAGGGTAGAGTTCATATAAATGGGTGTTAGAGGTATTTTAACAAACAACTGGTGGGCAAAAGTTGAAAACATAGTGTTGGAATTTTTGTATAGTTCACTTTTCCACAACCAAGAAATATATGAGCAACTTGAGGGGCAATTGAGGTTTTAGAATTAATGATGGTATAAGATGGGCTTATAACTAAGTTGTTCAGCAAAGGGGTTTTAGAATCACAAGAATTGTTTACCTTAGAAAGAAGTGGTGGAGGCATGATGAAATTATTCAGAACAAAAACACGATCTTCCATAACAACATCTGCATCAGTCAAACGACATTAATTCTGCTGATGAACTTATTTGTCTTCAGAGGCTGGCTGGATTTCACTTCCAGCTGCAACATCTTTAGCAATCGGCTTGGGCTCGGAGTTAGACACAAAAGGTGACTTCGATACTGACTTAGAATCTGTAAACACCCTTGGAGCAGAAGAATATCTCTTCTTCGATTGTTCACTCTCTGAATCCTTCGACCAACTAGGGGATTTCGCTTCCCTAAAAAAACCTCCCTCGGGCGAACACACTACCCTCTCTTCAACTCTACTACCATTTTTCGAATCTTTAGTTGAAGAAGTTGTTGCCATCGATGATATTAGAGGTCTTTGAGACCCTTGTGACAGTTGGATGTCATCGTTTTTCAACTCGTCTATAAGCACCGTGAGAAAAGATGTCGGGATCGAGATTCTATCAGGCGGTTCTCCGTCGATTTCCTCGTTGTTCTCGCCCTTTTCAGAAACCTTATGCTTTTTGCACTTGTCGGGCCCCATCATTGTTGTTGTTGTTGGGAATGAGAGACAGAGGGTCTGTTGTGTGGAAACCCTAAGAGGAGACAAAGCTCGGTCTAGTGGAGCGTGTCTAAGTGATGGTGTTAGGGTTTTTTTTATTCTTTTTTTAGAGTTTTTCTTAAAGTTAAGATGAGATACTTGCAAATGTTTTTCAAAATCTCTTCTCATACTATAATGATTTTGATATTTAGGACTAATTGTAGAAGAGGTGGTTGTTGGTTGTAGTTGTATGTGATGATTGTTGTAGTGATATGAATAATGAGAAGTAGAATAGGATGAATATGGGTGAGATGGGGGTGGTGTATACCCATGATTAAAATACAAGCAAGGTGATGGAGTTGCAGCATATGGATTTGTGTAATAAGGTGAAAAGATTTCTCATGGAAAAGATGGGAATGAGGATGTGATAGGAGATGTAAAAGAGGGGTTTGTTTAAGCACAACTCTCGCTCCTATCAAGCGCATTATGAAATTATTTAATCTTGCTAAAGCACTATAGTTTCGTTAACTATGTGACTTTGTCGAAAATTTAGCATGTGGTATTCTCTTTGCACAATTAAGTTTATAACTATTAAAGTAAGAAATTATTCTTTAATAGAATAATTTCATAAAGTATGCAATAAAGAAAAGATTGAAGCAAGAGAAAATATAATAGTGCTCATTCGGTAAATACCTCAAATGATAAGGGCAAATAAAGAATAATAAGAAAATATGATTTGAACTGACAAATGTTCAATGGTGTTGAAATATATATCAATTTAAAGAGCACAAATTTGGTAAAGATTCATATTTATTTTAATTTACTTTAGATTGTCATTATAAGCTTAAATTTGCATTTAAAAGATAATGTAGTGAATGAATAAATTTTTGTTTCAATATGATAACTTATTTTTTTTAATGATGAATTCAATTTGTCTTTTAAATTCTAATATTATTATACTTAATTCAGTCATGACTTATGACAATCTAGAATTGTTGAAAAGTTTGAGAAATATAAACTTTAGTCCCGAGTTAAAGAATATTTTGAGACAAATTTTGTAACGTGTCTTGAGAATAATGAGTTTTGGGGAGAGATATGGTCAAAGAACAAAATTGACTGGAAAAGAATTGGTTCTGACTCAATTCATGCAGTTGTTACCCTCATACGAATATTATTATTCTTTCTCTCAATTAAATTAAGAAATTAATTCTTGAAGATCAAACTCAACATCCTCAAGAACGAGGGCTTCAAGTGTCATAAAGAATTTACTAAAAAGAGAAATTTTATTCGGTATGATTGAAATATTCTATTATGATAGTAGTGACACTTGTTACTTGTTATAATTTTTGGAGCTTCATAAGATGGATATCAAGTTAGTGTTTCTTAATGGTGAAATTAAGAAATACAATATGGTGCAACAGAAGAAATTTTTTTGTCAATAGATACAAAGTTAATGGTTTGCGAACAAATAAAATTTATTTATGAGTTAATGAAATTGTCTCATTAGTGATACCACAATAATTCATAAGGTAATTGTCTCGTTTGGTTTTGAGATATCTATTATGAAAAATTATTGGGTTTTACAAGTTCAGTGGGAGTAAGTTTATGTTCCTAGTTTAGTGTGTCGATTTTATTTTATTTAGTCAGAAATGATATATGATTATTGTGTGAAACCAAGAAATCTCTAACAAAAGTTTAACGATGAAAGATCTTGGACACATCTCTTTTGTATTAGGTATTTAGATACTTAGAGATTATTCTCAAAGTATCATCCAGTTAGCACAAAAGATTTATGTATATATCAATAAAGTTGAAAATAAAATTGACATGAAAGACAATAAACTAGGGTATGTCTCAATTATCAAGGGAGACTATTAAGTCTCAATCATTGTCCAAAATAAAAGAATCTGGAAAACTTAGAAAATTAAGTTTTTTTATACTTTTTCGGTTTTTGGGAATCTTATGTATATGCATCAGGAATGAGTGTATACATAATGATATCATTAGGTAGATACGAAAATTCAAAATTTGAATTGTTGAAATGAGGCAACCATATGGTTTGTTATAGAGAACAAAAAAAGGTTTGTGCTCACATATTAGAGATCGAATGATTTAGAGATCATTAGGATGTTCGATTCTGATCCTTTTGGATGTTTATATAATGGGCATCCTAAATCAAAAAATGACTATAAGTATTTATGTCACTTGGTTGCATATAGTAAAAGGTTTTAAAGGACAACTCGAGCTATATTGTGGCATAAGTCAGCCATATAATGTTTCAACAATTGTTTTATAAAGTTCATTAATTTATAAGTTGTTGTTGTTGAGTGATAGAACATATAGATAGAAATTTTATGCTAGTTGACTTACTAATCAAAGACTTGACATATAAGATATTTCATATGTTTTTTGTCACTAAGGATGTCCAAGATTAGTGGGAGTCACTCATTCTTTATGTTTTATAATATTGTTTTGATATTGATATAGACTTTATGTTAAGATTATCTGCAGAAACAAAGCTTATGAGGTTATTATTGTTATAACCATTTATGTATCTTTTGTGCAAATATTGAATTTGCAAACTTTAATTTGATCTTAATAAAGAATTCAGATATACCAATTGGAAATAGGCATGATTCAGAGATCACATTACATGAAATTTTCATGCCACTCATCCATATCGATCTATGTCATCAAGTACATTGATGTGGTGGCCGTCAGAGTTTTGTCACGTTATACGTCAGTGACTGTGAGATTTGGATCGAACTCTAGTTTTAAGCATGAGGTCAAAGTTTGTTCGCATGCTGTTGTCGGAGTAATGTGTGTTGTAGTCGAAATTTATTCTAACATGCATTAGTTAATATTGTTAGGTTTGTTAGCATATTGAATTGGGCCTTGTGTTAAGGATCCAATTGTTTAAGTTTGCTTGTACCCTAAGTTAGCTTGTAATGGATAATTTGTTAAAGGCCCATTAGTTTAGTGTGCTAGGTTTTATTATAAATAGCATGCTAGTCTCTCATCCAAAAATGTGACAAAACCTAATAAGGGTGAGAGAGGTTAGTTTGTTATTCTTGTATACTTGTAATCATTGTTTTAAAGAGAAAGTAAAAAATAATAGTTTATAACCAATCCTTGTTGTGTTTCTTCTTGTTTGTTTTCTTTGTTAACCTAACCCTTGTGTTTCTTGCCATAAAAGAAACAGTTTATATTTTGTTTCAAGGTATCCGATTCACAACAAATTGGTGCGGTGAGCGTGGAGAAGATGCCTTCAACAAAGTATGAGATCGAGAAGTTCACCGGAGTGAACGACTTCGGTCTGTGGCGCTTGAAGATGAAAGCCCTACTGGTTCAGCGTGGTTGTTTGGAAGCTTTGAAGGGAATGACAGCCATGGATGTTGCGTTAACGGAAAAATAAAAGACTACCATGATAGAGAAAGCACACAACGCAATATTGTTGAGCCTTGGTGATAAGGTTTTTCGACAGGTATCGAAGGAGACGACGACATCGGGGTTATGGGTGAAGCTTGCTTGTACATGACCAAATCTTTGGTGAATCGACTCTACCTGAAGCAAGCTTTATATTCGTTCAAGATGAGTGAAGACAAAGCTTTGGCTGAGCAGTTGGATATGTTCAACAAGCTGATTCTTGATCTTGAAAATATTGATGTGAAGATCGATGACAAAGATCAAGCACTGTTGTTGTTGTGTGCTTTGCTCATAACACATGCTCACTTCAAAGAAACTCTCTGTATGGAAGGGAGTCCCTGGCATTTGAAGAAGTTCAATCAGCCTTGTATTCTAAGGATCTGAACGAAAGGAGCATAAAACTTCGACGGTTGGTGAAGGTTTGGCCGTTAAGGGAAAATTCTTGCGAAAGGATGGTAAGTTCGACAAGAAGAAAGGTAAAAGTCAGCAGAAGTCTTATAGTGGTGAAGCATCTGGTTTTCGATGCCATCATTGTAACAAGGAGGGTCACACAAGAAAGGTGTGCCCCGAACGTCTGAAAGATCATGAGAGTAAGGATAATGGCAACGCATCCATTGTTCAAGATGACTTCGACTCATCTGATGTCCTTGAAGTTTCAAGCGACGAATCAAGAAAAGAGTGGATTATGGATTCAGGTTGCACTTGGCACATGACTCAAAACAGAGAATTGTTCGAAGAACTATGTGATCAAGATGGTGGATCGGTGCTGCTGGGAAACAACAAATCCTGCAATATTGCAGGTATTGGATCTGTGAGATTCAAGCTCCATGATGAGTCAATAAGGTTATTGACTGAAGTTAGGTATGCACTTGACTTGAAGAGAAATTTAATTTCTCTTGGTGAATTCGACAGGAAGGGATACATTTTCCAAGGAGAGAAAAGTATTCTAAGAGTCATGAAGGGGTCGAAGGAAGTCTTGAGAGGCATGAAGAAACAAGGCTTTTATACCCTTGAAGCCGAGGTTGTAAGTGGTTCGACAAATGTTGCATCCACGAAACCTGTGTCGAAGACAGAATTATAGCACATGAGATTGGGCCATGTCAGTGAAAGAGGCCTGGTCGAATTGGGGAAACACAACCTGCTAGGCGATGACAAAGTCGAAAAGTTGGAGTTTTGTGAATCTTGTGTATTTGGTAAATCCTGTAGGGTGAAGTTTAACAAAGGCAAACAAAGAACACATGGATCTCTGGATTACATTCATGCTAATCTTTGGGGGTCTGCAAGGAATCCTTCACACTCAGGTGCAAGGTATTTTCTATCCATCATTGATTACTATTCCAAAAAGTTATAGGTATTCATTCAGAAGATGAAGGATGAAACTTTTAAGAATTTCAAAAGTTGGAAGGTTCTGGTCGAAACTCAAAATGGCAGAAAGGTTAAGAGGTTGAGAACTGACAATGGTCTTGAGTTCTGTAACAAAGTGTTCGACAGTTACTGTGTCGAGTCTGGGATTGCAAGGCATAAGACTGTAGCAGGTACTCCTCAACAAAATGGCTTAGCTGAGAGATTCAATCGAATAATCCTTGTAAGGGTTAGATGAATGTTGGTTAATGCTGGATTAAAGAAGGTGTTTTGGGCAGAGGCTATTTCGACAGCAGCTTATCTGATAAATAGATGTCCCTCGACTGCCTTGGGAATGAAGACACCTGAAGAAGTTTGGTCGGGAAATCCACCTAGTCTCGACAGACTGAGAGTATTTGGCTATGTGGCCTATGATCACATTAGGCAAGACAAGGTCAAATCTAGAGCTCTAAAATGCATGTTCATGGGATACCCCGAAGGAGTCAAACTTATAGGCTATGGTGCCTAGAGCCAGGTCACAGGAGGTGTATCACCAGTCAAGATGTAGTTTTCAATGAAGCTCAGATGGATTTCAATAAAACTGATGATGCTGTCGAAGAGTTGGAATAGGGAGAGATTCCTGTTGAGGTGGAGCATGTTGATGCTGAATTGCGTACCCCAGATGAAGTCGAAGAAGAAGCAAAAGATGTCGTCGAAGATGAGGAGAATGATAATGACTACCTGCTGGCAAGAGACAGGTCGAGAAGAGTCATCAAGCCACCTCAGAGACTTGGGTATGCAGATCTTATAGCTTATGCCTTAATCTCTACAAGTGAGGTTCTCGACGAAGAACCTAGAGACTATAAGGAAGTTATAAGGAGTCGAAAGAAGACTGAATGGTTGAAGGCCATGGATGATGAGATGAAATCTCTTCATGACAACAACACATGGGAACTGATCAAGAAACCTGCTGGATCCAGGTTAGTCAGTTGTAAATGGATTTTCAAAGTTAAGGAAGGAATCGAAGGAGTGGCGTCTAAGAGATACAAGGCGAGGTTGGTTGTTAGGGGGTTCACTCAGAAAGAAGGTGTCGACTTCAATGATGTGTTCTCGCCTGTTGTGAAACACAGGTCTATTCGAATGTTGCTTGCCACGGTGGCACAGTTCGACCTTGAACTGGAATAGATGGATGTAAAGACTGCGTTCTTGTATGGTGACCTAGATGAAACGATCCTGATGAGGCAACCTGAAGGGTATGTCGAAAAGGGGAAGGAAGATTATGTGTGTAAGCTGAAGAGATCTTTATATGGAATGAAACAATCTCCTCGACAGTGGAATAGGAGATTTGACAAGTTCATGGCATGCATAATTTTCATCAGAAGTCAGCTCGACCACTGTGTTTACTTCAAATTTCGACCTGGTAATTCATTTGTTATTTTTTTGCTTTATGTGGATGATATTCTAATAGCAAGCAACAATGTCGAAGAGGTAATGAGGGTGAAGGCTAAACTTAATAAAGAGTTTGAAATGAAGGATCTGGAGCTGCGTCCAGGATTCTTGGGATTGACATCCGAAGAGATAGAAAGCAGTCGAAATTATGCTTATCTCAAGAGGCATACCTACGGAAGATTCTCAAAAAGTATGGTATGTCGAATTCAAAGCCTGTTGTGACTCCGACAAACATTCAATTCAATCTGAGTATAGATCAGTGTCCCAGTACTGATGTCGAAAGAGCTTATATGAATAGCATTCCATATGCTAATATAGTTGGTTCTTTGATGTATGCAATGGTCTGTACTAGACCCGACATAGCATATGCAGTAAGTCTTGTAAGAAGGTACATGTTGAATCCTGGAAAAGCTCAATGGCAAGCATTGAAGTGGATTTTAAGGTACATAAATGGGTCTCTGAATAGAGTCCTAATTTATGGTGGAGCCTTGGGTGAATATAGTAAAGCAGTAATCGAAGGATATGTCGACTCTGACTATGAAGGATGTATGGATACCAGAAAATCTATTTCTGGATATGTGTTCACTATGTTTGGGACAACAATAAGTTGGAAAGCAACACTTCAGAAGGTTGTTGCCTTATCAACCACTGAAGCGGAATATATTGCTTTAACTGAAGTTGTGAAGGAAGTGTTGTGGCTTGAAGGTTTTGCAAAGGAGCTGAAACTTCAAGGTCCAATTATCACTGTTAAATGTGATAGTCAAAGTGCAATACACCTGTCGAAGAACTCAGTCTATCATGAGCGAACCAAGTATATTGATGTGAGGCTGCATTTCGTCAGAGGGGTAATCGAGCATGGAGAATTCCAAGTGCTGAAGGTTTAGACAGATCATAATGCTGCTAATATGATCACCAAGACATTGCCAAGTTGCAAGTTTTTCCACTGTATGCAGTTGATAAAACTGTATGAAGAAAGCTAGTTTGTCTCTTGATGTTAGAGTTAGATCCAAGGCGGAGATTTGTGAGATTTGGATCGAACTCTAGTTTTAAGCATGAGGTCGAAGTCTGTTCGCATGTTGTTGTCGGAGTAATGCGTGTTGTAGTCGAAGTTTGTTCTAACATGCATTAGTTAATATTGCTAGGTTTGTTAGCATGTTGAATTGGGCCTTGTGTTAAGGATCCAATTGTTTAAGTTAGCTTGTACCCTAAGTTAGCTTGTAATGGGTAAATTGTTAAAGGCCCATTAGTTTAGTGTGCTAGGTTTTATTATAAATAGTATGCTAGTCTCTCATCCAAAAGTGTGACAAAACCTAATAAGGGTGAGAGAGGTTAGTTTGTTATTTTTGTATACTTGTAATCCTTGTTTTAAGGAGAAAGGAAAGAATAACAGTTTATAACCAATCCTTGTTGTGTTTCTTCTTGCTTGTTTTCTTTGTTAACCTGACCCTTGTGTTTCTTGCCATAAAAGAAACAGTTTATATTTTGTTTCAAGGTATCTGATTCACAACAGTGACAATAGCTGCGGTGGTCTCATTATTGATGTATGAGGTAGACCAGATTGCAAAGTTGAAATCTAAAGATAAATAGCATCCGGATGCGCGCCTAAAAAATTGTGATAAAATTATTAAAAGTATATTGCCCAAGTGGGAGATTGTTGGAATATTTTATAATATTAATATTATTTAATTATTATATTCCAATAATAATTATGTGGGCATATATATTTTAATTATGTTAGCTATTTATCAAATTAAGAGCCTTAATTGATTAAGTGGTCAAATAAATTTAAAAGGCTAATTAGATTTCTACTTAGTAATTAATTAATTAATTAATTAGATATGAGCTCAAATATGAGTGGATGCCAGGATGGTCCATTTGGGGATAACGGAAACCCTAATTGGCCATCACATTATATATTGGCTATGGTCACAAGCAATTTATCTTTTCTCTCCGTCTGAAGAGAATTCAAGGCATTAAGAGTACCGGTTGAGGAAGAACCACAAGCCAACGAGTGTTCGTTATTCGTCTCTCTTTACTTTGTATTTCAGAAAAGTATAAAGTAGTCGTGTCAATGATTCGATTATCCAGGTATTCCTAATCTCAATCCTTGATAAATTAACATGTTGTAGATCCTAGTTTATTTAAATGCTCATATGGTTTCCGCACTAATGTACAATTATAGTTTTAATCTTTGCTATTGAGCATGTTTGTATAATTATTATTAAATTAATTCCAACATTTCATTATTTACTATAAATTTTTTTAAATCAAAATTTTAAATAAATACTTAAATTTTAACTATTTTGTATAGTTTTTCATAAAAATTATTGTCAAATATATATTTTTTATTTCTTTTTATTATGTTTTAATTTTTAATAATATATATTATGCTATTTAATTTTAAAATTATTTTTTCTATAAAAAAATTGATTTTATTTTAAAATTTAAATATATATATATATATATATATGGCCGATCCTAGCTTTTTAGAGGCCCATGGCTAATAATAAAAATGGACTCTTGATAAAAAAATTGAACAATTAATCTTAAATTTGGTCATATAATAATTATTTTAAATATTTAATTATAAAAATAAATATTATTTAAACTTTACATTAAAAACAGGGTTGTCGAATTAATTTTACAAATTATAAAATTTTATAAAAATTATATTAAGATAGACTAACCCAAATCAAATTATTTAAAAATATTTTAAACCTATTAATTTAATTTATGAGATTAATTGGAATACACTGTCAGTGTAAAACCACTTTACACTTACATCCAATTAGAATGAATCATTTTGACACATAATTATGAAATTAAAAATAAAAATAAATAAATTATAATTAAACTATTTTAATAACTACTTCTTCCATGTTTTTCTCTTCTCATGTGTCAAAATAATTCATTCTAATTGGATGATAGTGTAAAGTGGTTTTACACTGACAGTGTATTCCAATTAATCTCATAATTTATTATCCATTGAATCAAGAAAATTAATTAAAAATAATATTAATTTTACTAAAATTTTAATATTATTATAGAATAAAATTAAACAATATATTTTTTTATATAAAAATAATAATAGACCAAAGTACTTATAAAAATGTGTTATATTATACTACAAAAATTTAATAATAAATAAAATGTATATAATAAATATTTAAATATTAAACTGTAAAGTATTAATATATCAAAAATTTATAATTAAAATAGAAAATAAAATTGAAAAGGTTGTTAAGAAATAGAATAATTAATTTTAAAATATGACAAAGACTGTTTTAAAAATTATAAAATTTAATAAAAATTATATTAAGATAGACTAACCCAAATCATATTATTTAAAAATATTTTAAACCTATTAATTTAATTTATTATCCATTGAATCAAGAAAATTAATTAAAAATAATATTAATTTTACTAAAATTTTAATATTATTATAGAATAAAATTAAACAATATATTTTTTTATATAAAAATAATAATAGACCAAATCACTTATAAAAATGTGTTATATTATACCACAAAAATTTAATAATAAATAAAATGTATATAATAAATATTTAAATATTAAACTGTAAAGTATTAATATATCAAAAATTTATATTTAAAATAGAAAATAAAATTGAAAAGGTTGTTAAGAAATAGAATAATTAATTTTAAAATATGACAGACTGTTTTATAAATTATTACGAAAAAAATGGAGTTAAAAAGTGAATAAAAAAGAATTATGTTGCATGACTAATGTTATTTTAACTAAATAGATATTATATGTTTTAAATTTCAAAGAATATCAATTGAGCATCAGTAGCTGAGTCGAATGGAAGTTATCTCATTTATTTTTGGACACGGCTCCGATTCGCCAAGCCTCAGATTTTTGACCTTTGACAGTTTTTGAAAAAAAAAACTAAAATAATATTACAAATGACTCGTCCAGGTATTGAACTCACGATATTAAAATTAACATAACATGAGGCTGGGACAATGTTGTAGGCTTGTAGTAATTTCCAACAGAATAATATATATATAAATATTAACCATATTACTTACAAAGCTCATCACCAAAATTTCTGAGGCCCCATTTTTTTTTAGGCCCTGGGCTATGGGTCTGGTTGCCCTGGCCCAAGGCCATATATATATATATATATATATATAAATTATTTCTAAAAATGTAAAGAAAAAAATATATTTTTAAAAGTTAAAATAAATGGTGTGTAATTGGATCTTAGAATGTTTTAACGTGGAAAATTTTACCCAATACCCCTACAATTTAAAAAATTAGACAAAAATACCCCTGTATAAATACCCAACATTTCAAAATTTTCACTTTTTCCTCATTTTCTTCCAGCTAGAGCATGAAAAAATAATGCAGATCAATTTGACTTCCGAAGAACCCAACAACAAGTTTTATGATTTACATTTTTCAACTCCGGAGAACTAGAGAGTAAGTTTTCCGGTTCTAAATTTTTTATGTTTACACACCAGATAACTTGTGGCGTACTTATGCAGTTCGTTGTTTTTTCTCACCGGATAACTTGTCCTTATGTTATCCAGTTCTTTTATTTTCTTCACCAGAGAACTTGACTTGTAGTTTTTCGGTTTGATGGATTTTGACTTTTTTTAGTGGCTCGCATTCGAGGATGGGATGAATTTATTTATCGACGATATGGTGAAGGACGCCCGACTCAACAACCGTCGAATCGTGAGGAAGATCAGATAGTTGAACATGTGCCTATTCCACTGCATCCACCATTTCCCGGATAACCGTCTGATATGTCTCTTTTAGTGAGGTATCAGAACCACGTTGCTCGCCATTTGTGGGACGACGAAGTAAGTTTGTCTATAATATTTTATGTTGAATCAAATTTAATGTTAATTATTTATATATTATAACATATATTATTATTTATTTTCAGGAGAGAGTTCCGACGAAAGAGTTGAAGGTTGTTGCACATGGAAGCAAGTTGATTGGATGGGTTCCACATAGTCTCCCGCCAGTGATTGAGCGATGGTTATCTAATTCTAGTATATCCTTTCTACGGAGAACTAGTTTATCGAGGATAGATCATAACTTAGTATCTGCATTTGTAGAGAGATGACATCCATAAACATCCTTATTTCATATTCCATTTGGCGAGATGACTATTACTT
The DNA here is from genome assembly GCA_022829125.1 of Lathyrus tuberosus. Classification (NCBI taxonomy): domain Eukaryota; kingdom Viridiplantae; phylum Streptophyta; class Magnoliopsida; order Fabales; family Fabaceae; genus Lathyrus; species Lathyrus tuberosus. Next base: position 1,839,250 of record JALAZF010000396.1, on the reverse strand, counting down.
TGGACGATGTTTTTTGTCTACATCATTTACCGTGTAAGAGGGAGCTCTGTAACCCTACAGAAGGGTTCACTGATTCAGATGCTATTACTCAGGCTATTGATCTCCTGGGTGTTTCGTTAAAGAATGTAGCTGAAGAGGTTTGTGGCTGCAGAGGTACTTATTATAGCTTGGATTTGTTGAAGTAACTATTTATCCGTCAGCGAGCTGCGAACAGATTTGACTGTGCAGCTAGAGCCTACATGCTTTTGATAGTTAACTGCACCATTTTTGCTGATAAGAACTTTACACTTGTAGAGGCAAAGTATTTACCACAATTTTGGGACTTGTCTAGATGTGGTAGATATTGTTAAGGGACAGTTGCACTTGTCACACTTTACAGATATCTAGGAGATGCTTCTTTTTACAGTTGCAGGAAGATTGGGGGATATGCCTCTCTGCTACAGGTACAAATGATTTATTTTAATTTCATTTAGATGTATATTAGCTTATCTATAATACTTTTAATTGATAATATTCATGTTGTGTAACACCGTTAGATTCATGAGTATTTTCCAACTGTTGGCATTAGAGGATTTTCTAAGATTGATGGCATGGGTAGTCCACTTCCTAGGGCGATGAAGTGGATGGGCAAGTAAGGCGCACAAAAGGTTTATGAGCCCGGTCTTGTATTAGATGGATTGAAGCCCGCTGATGTCATTTGAATACCTTTTGAGGATCACAGACAACATTGGCCATTTGATGATATATGCTTGTACAGGGGTGGCCTGAAATAGTATGGTATCGTTGTTTTATATTTATTTGACAGATGTTTACGTCAGTTTGGATACAGGTAGTACCTACCATCTCAGCCTCCTGATATTGACACACTTGATATAGATATTGAGTGGGTTATATATCATGCGAGCATGGTTGAAGTGATCCGTCCAACCGAGTTTGCACATAATTCATATGATGTGGTGCCCGATTACTTAGATTGGTACTACAGGGTGTCACATCCTCGTTTGGTACCACCACCTCGGGGGAAGGTCAGACAAGCCATGTTCCTGTCTATGATGTAGGACCATCAGATCCTAGGTTGTTACATATTTCATACAAGCTTCGTCACTGTTTACATCATCACGAGACAGCAGAGGATGATGATAATTTTACTGAGGTCTTTCGAGCACTACGTATAGCTTAGGGTGGACCGGTACCTCAGAATTGACCAATATGTTATGCTAGTGATGGTGATTGATGTATTATTTACTATTCGGACTTATGTAGTATTTTTCAGACGTATGTCGTATTCTTCAGAGTTATGTAATATTATTCAAACTTATATAATATTTTTCATGTAGTATAATCTCAATCATACCATGAATTAAATATAACACAAATCAAATGTAAAAACAAATCAAAATATAAAAATCACATTACAATCATAATCTAACATATTTCGACACCACAGGCGTAAGTTGCTGTCAATATTGTAATTGTCCAGCAAATCCTGTCATCCAAGAAGTTGCATTTGATGTACGATACTTCTTCCAGTCCAATATGACTGGTGGCAAGGGAAATCCTTCGTTCATTTTTACCTGTTAAGAAACATTAGTAAGTAAGACATAAATGAAACATAAATAATTAACATAACAAACATGAATGTTTACCTGAACCCAATGATTTAGGTTTACAAAACCAATGCAGTAAATGGATACATTAGGTGAATTTGAAGTCGTCGTAGGAAAGAAAGTCAAACTAGGATAACCTAATGAGACTAGAATGACATTATACAAATTTGCTATCACATAACCCATATCTGGTAATGTCATCCATTTATCTATTGGTTGAGTACCTAAAGACGATATCATCAAGGAGTCTCTCACTTTTGATAAGCAACTTCCAAATAAATTCTCATATATACTGATTCTAGAACTTCTAATTTCATTATCCAAATCACGACGAACGATTGACCATCCATCCTTATCATATCCATGCAATTATACAATCACTTTATACCCACAATTTACATCACTCTTAACATCAACAATGTCATCAATAAATGGTCTGATATGCTCTGGAAATTATATAATGTACCTATTAGATGGCTTCTTCTTTGAGGTTTGGGATAACTGTGAACATGGTCTCTTTGAAGATTTTTGAGAAATGTTATGGGCATGATCAACATACTCATGATATGAAGGATCACAATAAACATCATATCCCACACGTTTTTTCCCTTTTCTTTTCACTCCTTTTTAGTCTTTATTTTTTCAGGCGGTGTGTTGAAGCTAGAATAGCAGCAAGCAAAAATATATAAGTAACCCAGTTTTGTCGTATCCATAGGGATCAGTGCGAGGGAAAAAATATCGTTCGACGATATCTACATTTCTAAACTTATGGTTCAAAAGTTTTGGTTTAAAGCGGAACCAAAAGCAAATGCGGAAAATGTAAAGACGGAAAATATAAAATAAATATTGAATTATAAACATAGCCTTGTTGGAATTGGATCTCATCAATTGATAACACATGCATTCTTCTGACCAATTTCATACATAAATCAAACATTCGCCTAATATCATCATGTATCACTCACAACATACATATCCTCTCGGTCCCCGCATATTATGAGTGATTTTATACCGATCAATAATTGCTTTCGCACATCACCAATCAATACAAAGCATTTAAAGCCTACATGAATGTTAAGCCTAATCCATCTCTAGAATCAAAACCCAACAGATATTACTATAACATCAATATTAAACCAACGAGTAATTCATATACAAAGCCAATGATCAAAATACGTACACACGTTTAACCCTTTGTTACATGTATTCAAATAATTTGCCAAATGAATGTGAATGTCATTTTTCATCACTATTCTCACGCACCCTCACGATACCGTTTGTCAAGCGATAGTGTGGTCTCTTATTACATTAATTATTAGAAGCTATTCAAACTAACAATCAACACAATGCTAAAAATCTGAGATGCAAATGAATATCAAATTACAAAACATTGTCAAAAGCTTGCTCAATGATAAATGAACATCTAAGATCGAAGATTTGAAATAGGTTTTGTCAAGACCAACAAATAAACAACCAAAGACAACCAAAAATAGAGAATCCAAACTAGTTCACAAACATAGATTAGATGAAATACAATAGGTATCAAAAGATTACATCCCTTTCCAACAAGAAATCAAAGATCCTACCTTTTCTCCGTTGGAAATGAAGAGATAATCTCTGATCTTTTTATTTACAAGTTCTCTCTCCAAAATTCTAATTATTCTTCTCAAAAAGTGTGAAAATTCTATTTAAACACATTCAAGAATTTTCATGTTCGCTAAGCAAACCTTTCATTCGCAAAGCGAATGGTGAAAAATGGCACTTCAGGTGCCTCTGAATAGTTAAACCGCCCCAGAAATTCTCGTGAGTTCGCAATGCGAAGGATCACTTGCAAAGTGAACACTTGTTTCCCGTTTGCAAAGCGAACTTTAGTGCCTTTTGCCCCTGCCAAAATCTGGGACCATTCGCTGGAGACCTCGCCAGAGTTCGCAACGTGAACCTTCGCTGGCACTCGCTTTCATGTTCGCAAAGCGAACTAACTGATGTCTTCCTTTATTCTTTGACAGCTTGCATCATTTCTTGTGTCTTACACTTTGATCAATTAATGGCTTTTCCAGCACAATAACACACACATTACAAGCACCAAAGGTATATTCTCAATGTTAGAAGAACAACAACAATCATGATTAAAATCAATGAAAACATGAGAAAAAAGTGGAAAAAGTGCAAAGAAATATAGTTCATTTTTAGGTCAATTCCGCACCTAACAACTCTCCCCAACTAGATTTTTGCTTATTCTCAAGCATAAGATTCAACCAAAGTCAAGCATGAAAATGCGCACAAGCAACGTTTACCACTCAATAGAATCAAACAATGATAAAGTATTACGTTCTTAAACAAATATCATAATTGGTTCAAAGAACAACTAAATTTTCATACTTGAATCACTCTAACACTCCTCTTCAAAAATAAGAATGAAGAAATTGACTCGTTTGCAACCGCGGGGAAATTTCACTCACCCGACAAACAATGCAAATTGCAATCAATTCATACAACATCTAATAATCAAAAATGAAAATATGGAAGCAAAAAGATCACTAAGGGCTTTAAAGGTTGTAGTTCGGTCGGGTTCACAAAAAAGGGACATTTATAAAGGCTATTGAATCGAAATTGCCGATGCAAAAGGAAACATTCACTATACATGGTATTTATACATCACAACTTCATTCACCATTTTCATTCCTTTATCACCAACCTTCTCAAACTACCTTATGCACAATTATTTCATTCTCTATTTTTCTCATTCAAACAAGCATTTTTTTTCTTTTGTTTTTCACATTCTTATTCACACTTTTTCTTTTCATGCTTGTTTGAAATTTTTCAAAAGTTTTAGCAACTTACCAATCTTCTTTTTCATTCTCCACAACTTGAATTCAACCAAACCTCAAGTGAATGTTCCTTGCTTTTTAAGGCAAGAAAATCAAATTAAAACAATGCTCAAAGGTTCAAGAAGAAATTTTTAGAACCTCACAAAATTCAATGATGAACTACACTTCCAAATTATGTACATAAACCAAGTTCATCACTAAAATGAGATCTAAACTGTTTAGGCTCAAAGGGGTTAAAGAATTCTCTCTACTCACGGGTAAGGTACTTTTGGATACGGTTGTGTTCAATATAAACAAATGCCTTGATCATTTCTAATGCTTCCACAAAATCACAATAATCAAAAGATAAAGCATGAATCAAACGAATTAAACAAAGTTATCAGTCATCTAGCATATAGTAAACAATGGAGGTTTCTCACAATTTGTGGCTTTTGGACCTAAGTGAAACAAGCACTCAAACAAGTTGCAAAATGAAACAAAAATACACATTCTCACAAAGCACACAATTCTTAAGTCATTCTAACATTCTATAAAGCAGTATAATTTACCATACATACTTTCAATGCTCAACATCCATCCAGACTCGGTCGAAGCTTCATTGAATACTTTTATACAAAGTGATAGTTCCTGGATTGGCTGGAATTTTGGTAAAACAAAGGATATTTAATGTTGATGTCAAGGTGCTGATGTTGTAACATTGAAGTCTTAACACTGGGCTGTGTTAAGTAGTTAAGTGCTGAAGTTGGATGTCTGATGTCACACAGGTGATGTTGTAACATCAGACCTGCAGAATTAACAACAGCAGGACATGTTATTAGGGCATGCGTATTAGCTGGAATTGTGGAGAGTGGTTGACTCATTGGATGAGAATATCTTGGGATAGATATTTTCTGTTACATGGGAGATTTGATTGCAGGTCTGTTAGAGAATTAAAAGGTTGAAGATTTAAAAAGATTTTGGGGATAAAATCTGTTTTGAAGATTCAGTTTTAATTAACAAATCTGATCAAATATTGTGACAAGTCCAAGCCCAATTCAGGAGCTATATAAAGCGCACAAGACCAAAGGAAAAGTACAGAAATACAGAGAGAAGATCAAGAGCATAGGCTGAGTGTCTTGAGTATTTTGTTCGAGTTGTATTTACACTATTCTAGGGTTTGAATAGGTGTTAAGTTTCTGTCCTCTCTAGAAGATGTGAAGCAATAGAGAGTGGTTGCTTGATCGAAGCTGTGAAGTAAGATCAAGGGTACTCAAAGTGGTCTCTTTGAGTGTTTGTAAGGGATTGAGTGGTGTTCTCATACCTAAGTGGTTTCTTAGGTAGAAAGTCATTAGTAGAGTATAAGTTTAGGAGATTGTCAACGGGTTGTTGAGTCTGTGAATTATATCTACAAGTAGTGAATTCCATCTCTGGCTTGGTAGCCCCCAGAGTAGGTTGGTTGTAACCGAACTGGGTCAACAATTCTTGGTGTTATTTTACTGTTATTGCTGTCTATTATGCAGAGTGTGTTGTTGTGACATCACCCCTTAACATCACACGTCTGATACCAGAATTTCAATTGGTATCAGAGCAGGCATCCTGTCTGTCTCTGGGTGAGATCTAGGGAAGTTACTTTCTGGTGAAAAGATGGACAAAGAAGTTGGAGGATTCGTCAACAGACCCCCTATTTTGGATGGATCCAATTATGACTATTGGAAGCCAAGGATGACCACCTTCTTAAAATCCTTGGACAGTAGGGCTTGGAAGGCTGTTATTAAAGAATGGAAAGCTCCTGTCATGTGTGAGAAGGATGATGCTGGAAAAGATAGAGAAAGCACCTCTAAGCCAAAGCCTGAAGAAGAGTGGACCAAGGAGGAAGATGAGCTTGCCCTTGGAAACTCCAAAGCTCTGAATGCAATCTTCAATGGAGTGGATAAGAATATCTTCAGGTTAATTAATACCTGTGAAGTTGCTAAGCAAGCATGGGATATCTTGCAGGCTACTCATGAAGGAACATCTAGAGTCAAGATGTCAAGACTTCAGATTTTAACATCAAAATTTGAAAGCCTGAAGATGAAGGAAGATGAGACTATTCATGATTTCCACATGAGTGTTCTTGAGCTGGCCAATGCATCTAGTGCTCTTGGTGAGAAGATGTCAGAGGAAAAGCTCGTAAGGAAGATCCTTAGGTCCCTACCTAAAAGGTACAAGATGAAAGTGACTGCTATTGAAGAAGCTCAAGACATCAGCAAGATGAGAGTAGACGAGCTCATTGGATCTCTTCATACTTTTGAACTTGGTTTAAATGAAGAAGAACCAGAAAAGAAGCCCAAGGGTATTGCTTTGGTCTCCACTCCTGCAGAAGATAAGGTAGTCAAAGATTCTCAGGAAGATTTGTCACAAGCCATTGCAATGTTGGGAAGGCAGTTCAACAAAGTGTTAAAAAGATGGAACAATAACTACAAGCCTAGTGTCAAGAACAGTTCCTCTGACATCACCAATTCAAAAGAGAAAGATGAAGAGAAGACTGCACAGGATAGAGGTGTTCAGTGCTTTGAATGTGAAGGGTATGGACATGTCAAGAAAGAATGTCCCACATTCTTGAAGAAGCAGAAGAAGGGCATGTCAGTTTCCTGGTCTGAATCTGATAGTGAAAGTGATGGTGAGTCAGCAAAGCATGCTAGAGCCTTAACAGGAACTGTTGTGTCTGATGATGATAGTGATGAAGAAATAACTTATGAGGAGCTAGCTTCTACTTATCGGGAGCTGTATTTGAAAAGTGCTGAGATCTGTCAAGAAAATAAGTATCATAAGCAACAGATTGCTCAGCTTGAAAATGAAAAAGCTGATCGGGAAAACGAAGTTGTGCTAGTAAAGTCCCAACTGGATCAGATGACTAAATTCATTAGGATGATGAACAGTGGTACCGCTGATCTTGATAAGATTCTTTAGTTAGAGAAATCTGCTGGAGATAAATCAGGCATATGATATGTGGCTAGCACTTCAGAAACAAAAAGGGAGATGTCTCAACCGTTGTCTCAACATCAACCTACGAAACAGGGCCCTTCCCCAAAGAAGGTTGTCCAGCCCCAGAATGCTGAGAAGAAGAATGGTCCTCATCAGAGGAAGATACAGCCCCAAGGAGCTAGTCAGTATATGCCTCCCCAATATCACCAGAATATGCAAGCTGTCAAGTTCAAGCAGAACATGTCTCAGCAGAGGTTTCAACATCAGGAAAAATGGTATGGTTATGCATACAACAATGTTATGACTTATGGAAGAAGGAAACCTCATCACCATAGAAGACAGCCTAAGAGACAGCATCATCAATACAAGAAAAGACAATTCAACTATGGAATAAGGAGACAACAGTATGGGTGGCAGTCACAGAATTATCAAAGTGGGAGAAGATTTAACCACTTCAGAAACGGCAGAGTCAGATGCTTTTATTGTGGAAGGATTGGTCATATGCAGTCCTCGTGCTACAAGCTTCACGGATATCCTAATTCTGCTCCTCAACCCAAACAGCAAGAGGTTAGGCCTAAGGTGATGAAGAAATGGATACCTAAAGTTACCTGCTTGATTGCTCACACTTCCTTGAGGGTTTCTACCAAAGATGACTGGTATTTTGACAGTGGGTGTTCAAGACACATGACTGGAGTAAAGAATCTTCTTGTTGATGTGAAACCTCAGTCTTTTGGCTATGTTACATTTGGTGATGGGATCAAAGGAGAGATAAAGGGGATTGGAAGACTAAACTGTGACAGCACTCCCAAGCTGGAGAATGTTCTTCTTGTTAAAGGACTAACAACTAATTTGATTAGTATTAGTCAACTTTGTGATCAAGGATTCAAAGTAGACTTCACCAAGTCCGAATGTAATGTGAAAGATGACAAAGGAGAAGTCATTATGAAGGGAGCCAGATCTAAGGACAATTGTTATCTTTGGGTGTCGCAAAATTCAAATTCCTCCACGTGTGTGCTTGCTAAAGAAGATGATGTCAAAATCTGGCATCAGAAGCTGGGACATCTTCACCTAAAGGGAATGAAGAGAATTATCTCCTCAGAAGTAGTCAGAGGGATTCCCAAACTTAGTATTGAGGAAGGAAAGGTTTGTGGAGACTGTAAAAAAGGAAAGCAGACAAAGATGTCTCATCCGAAGCTTCAACATGACACCACCTCCAAGGTATTGGAACCTCTTCATATGGATTTGATGGGACCTATGCAGATTGAAAGTCTGGGTGGAAAGAAATATGCTTATGTAGTTGTGGATGACTACTCAAGATACACCTGGGCGAATTTCATCAAAGACAAATCTGAGGTGTTTGATGTCTTTAAAGAGCTCTGTCAAAAACTCCAAAGAGAAAAGGAGAGTAAGGTCATCAGAATTAGAAGTGATCATGGAAGAGAGTTTGAAAATAGCAAGTTTGAAGAATTTTGCTCGTCTGAAGGTATAAGTCATGAGTTTTCATCTCCTATCACCCCTCAACAAAATGGAGTTGTTGAGAGGAAGAACAGAACTATACAAGAGTCGGCTAGAGCAATGATTCATGCCAAGATACTACCTTATCACTTCTGGGCTGAAGCCATGAACACTGCCTGCTACATCCACAACAGAGTTACCCTACGAAGAGGCACTTCATCCACTCTATATGAACTATGGAAGGGAAGAAAACCTAATGTTAAGTACTTCCATGTGTTTGGTAGTAAATGTTACATCCTGGCAGATAGAGAGCAGAGAAGGAAATTAGATTCCAAAAGCGATGAAGGGATATTTTTGGGGTACTCCATCAACAGCAGAGCTTATCGGGTCTTCAACTCCAGGACCAAAGTGATGATGGAGTCAATCAATGTTGTGATTGATGATGAAGAAAAGCATGAAGTTGAGGATGTCATAGAAGATGTTGGAACATCAGCTGATGAGGTAGCTATTGAAGTTGAAGAAAGAAATCCATCCCCAAGTGCTGCTGACACTGAGCCTGAGCAACCTCAGAAGGATCCTTCTATCAGAATTCAGAAGGATCATCCTAAGGAGCTGATCATAGGTGATCCAAATTCTGGAGTAAGAACTAGGTCCAGAGAAATCATAGCTAGCTCGTGCTTTATATCCAAAATTGAGCCCAAAAATGTCAAGGAAGCTCTGACAGATGAATTTTGGATAAATGCTATGCAAGAAGAACTGGAGCAGTTCAAGAGAAATGAAGTCTGGGATCTTGTGCCAAGACCAGGAGGGGTGAATGTTATTGGAACAAAGTGGATCTACAAAAACAAGTCAGACGAGCTTGGAGTGGTTACAAGAAACAAAGCGAGACTTGTTGCATAAGGTTATACTCAAGTGGAGGGAATCGACTTTGATGAGACGTTTGCTCTAGTGGCGAGACTAGAATCCATCAGACTACTTTTGGGTATGGCTTGTAACCTAAGATTCAAGCTGTTCCAAATGGATGTGAAGAGTGCCTTTCTAAATGGCTATCTGAATGAAGAAGTCTATGTAGATCAACCTAAAGGATTCACTGATCCAAACTTCCCCAATCATGTGTTCAAACTGAGGAAGGCACTGTATGGCTTAAAACAAGCTCCAAGGGCCTGGTATGAGCGGTTGACAGAATTCTTAGTAGCAAATGGGTATAGAAAATGAGGCATTGACAAAACCTTGTTTGTCAAGGAAGAAGGAGGAAAATTAATGGTAGCCCAAATTTATGTGGATGACATTGTATTTGGGGGGATGTCAGATGCTATGGTAAAACAGTTTGTCCAACAAATGCAATCAGAATTTGAAATGAGTTTGGTTGGAGAATTTAGCTATTTCCTTGGATTGCAAGTCAGACAAATGGAGGATTCTATCTTTATTTCTCAAAGCAAATATGATAAGAGCATAGTAAAGAAGTTTGGCCTAGATAAAGCCAATCACAAAAGGACACCTGCTCCCACCCATTTGAAGCTATCCAAGGATGAGAATGAAGTGGGTGTGGATCACAGCTTATACAGAAGTATGATTGGGAGTTTACTATATCTCACAGCAAGCAGACCTGATATTTCCTTTGCTGTTGGAGTATGTGCTAGATATCAGTCTGATCCAAAGGTAAGTCACTTGAATCAAGTGAAGAGGATTCTGAAATATGTAAATGGCACAAGTGACTATGGAATGTTATATAGCCATGATTCTGGGACTGTTTTAAAAGGATACTGTGATGCTGATTGGGCTGGAAGTACAAATGATAGAAAAAGCACTTCAGGAGGATGTTTCTTTCTAGGGAACAATCTGATTTCCTGGTTCAGCAAGAAGCAGAATTGTGTATCTCTCTCAACTGCTGAAGCGGAGTATATAGCAGCAGGAAGTAGTTGCTCTCAGCTGGTCTGGATGAAGCAGATGTTAAGTGAATACAATGTTAAACAAGATGTTATGACTTTGTACTGCGATAATCTGAGTGCAATTAATATATCTAAAAATCCTATACAGCACAGTAGGACAAAGCACATAGACATAAGGCATCATTTCATAAGGGATCTGGTAGGAGAAAAAGTTGTTACCTTGGAGCATGTAGCCACAGAGAATCAGTTGGCTGACATATTCACTAAAGCCTTGGATGCAAACCAATTTGAAAGGTTAAGAAGTAAATTGGGAATCTGCATTTATGAAGACTGAATCTGCTAGAGGGGTTGTGGGCAGTTGGGGTGGTCCTGAAAATGTGTAGTCAACTGCCAGGTGAAGTTTGCCTAATTGTGGCTAAAAAGGGGGAGAAAATAGCCTAGATAGTCAAGAGTTTTATGCTGCTAATGTGATGCAGATATTAAGAGGGAGTTAGATTGATGCTGCTAAAAGGTGTTTAGTTGAAAAGTTTGTTGCTGCATTAAGGGGGAGTTTTGACATTTGAAGAGTGCAGCCAAGCAGACATCTAGGGGGAGTAAATTGCTGCACATTATGAGCTACTGAACAGCTGTGATGCTGGTTCATGTTCTTGAGGGGGAGCACCAATTGGCTGTTGTCAATAATGAAGATGGTGTTGCAGCAGATCAAGTGATGAAGACTTTGAAGATTATCAAACTGCTGCTGGTTGAGAGTTTCAAATTTTTTCTGAAGATTATTCCGCTGCTGAAATCTCTGAAGGTGCAGAGTGCAGAAGTTGATTGCAGAGTGCAGAGATTGTTTTAGCCAAAATTAGCCAAAGGGGGAGATTGATAGTTCCTGGATTGACTGAAATTTTGGTAAAACAAAGGATATTCAATGTTGATGTCAAGGTGCTGATGTTGTAACATTGAAGTCTTAACACTAGGTTGTGTTAAGTAGTTAAGTGCTGAAGTTGGATGTCTGATGTCACACAGGTGATGTTGTAACATCAGACCTGCAGAATTAACAACAGCAGGACATGTTATTAGGGCACGCGTATTAGCTGGAATTGTGGAGAGTGGTTGACTCATTGGATGAGAATATCTTGGGATAGATATTTTCTGTTACATGGGAGATTTGATTGCAGGTCTGTTGGAGAATTAAAAGGTTGAAGATTTAAAAAGATTTTGGGGATAAAATATGTTTTGAAGATTCAGTTTTAATTAACAAATCTGATCAAATATTGTGACAAGTCCAAGCCCAATTCAGGAGCTATATAAAGCGCACAAGACCAAAGGAAAAAGTACAGAAATACAGAGAGAAGATCAAGAGCATAGGCTGAGTGTCTTGAGTATTTTGTACGAGTTGTATTTACACTATTCTAGGGTTTGAATAGGTGTTAAGTTTCTGTCCTCTCTAGAAGCTGTGAAGCAATAGAGAGTGGTTGCTTGATCGAAGCTGTGAAGTAAGATCAAGGGTACTCAAAGTGGTCTCTTTGAGTGTTTGTAAGGGATTGAGTGGTGTTCTCATACCTAAGTGGTTTCTTAGGTAGGAAGTCATTAGTAGAGTATAAGTTTAGGAGATTGTCAACGGGTTGTTGAGTCTGTAAATTATATCTATAAGTAGTGAATTCCATCCCTGGCTTGGTAGCCCCCAGAGTAGGTTGGTTGTAACCGAACTGGGTCAACAATTCTTGGTGTTATTTTACTGTTATTGCTGTCCATTATGCAGAGTGTGTTGTTGTGACATCACCCCTTAACATCACACGTCTGATACCAGAATTTCACAAAGAGCAACCAATATAGGAGTTCTCATCATTCCTGATCACACTAGAGAAAACATAAAAAAAAACAAATACATATAGTATAAACAAATGTACAAAGCTTAAAAATATAGAAACTATCGCAATGCGATTCAATATCTAAACATCGGTCCCCGGCAACGATGCCATTTTGTTGAAGCTAGAATAGCAGCAAGAAAAAATATATAAGTAACCCAGTTTTGTCGTATCCACAAGGATCAATGCGAGGGAAAGAATTTTGTTCGACGGTATCTACATTTCTAAACTTATGGTTCAAAAGTTTTGGTTTAAAGCGGAACCAAAAGCAAATGCAGAAAATGTAAATATGGAAAATATAAAATAAAGACTGAATTATAAACGGAGCCTTGTTGGAATTGGATCTCATCAATTGATAACACATGCATTCTTCTGACCAATTTCATACATAAATCAAACATTCACCTAATATCATCATGTATCACTCACAACATACATATCCTCTCGGTCCCCGCATATTATGAGTGATTTTATACCGATCAATAATTGCTCTCGCACATCACCAATCAATACAAAGCATTTGAAGCCTACATGAATGTTAAGCCTAATCCATCTCTAGAATCAAAACCCAACAGATATTACTATAACATCAATATTAAACCAACGAGTAATTCATATACAAAGCCAATGATCAAAATACGTACACATTTAACCCTTTGTTACATGTATTCAACTAATTTGCCAAATGAATGTGAATGTCATTTTTCATCACTATTCTCACGCAACCTCACGATACCGTTTGTCAAGCGATAGCGCGGTCTCTTATTGAATTAATTATTAGAAGCTATTCAAACTAACAATCAACACAATGCTAAAAAGCTGAGATGCAAATGAATATCAAATCACAAAACATTGTCAAAAGCTTGCTCAATAATAAATGAACATCTAAGATTGAAGATTTGAAATAGGTTTTGTCAAGACCAACAAATAAACACCCAAATACAACCAAAAATAGAGAATCCAAACTAGTTCACAAACATAGATTAGATGAAATGCAATAGGTATCAAAAGATTACATCCCTTTCCAACAAGAAATCAAAGATCCTACCCTTTCTCCATTAGAAATGAAGAGATAATCTTTGATCTTTTTATTTACAAGTTCTCTCTCCAAAATTCTAATTATTCTTCTCAAAAAGTGTGAAAATTCTATTTAAACACATTCAAGAATTTTCATGTTCGCTAAGCGAACCTTTCATTCGCAAAGCGAATGGTGAAAAATGGCACTTCAGGTGCCTCTGAATAGTTAAACCGCCCCAGAAATTCTCGTGAGTTCGCAATGCGAAGGATCACTTGCAAACCGAACACTCGCTTTCTCGTTCGCAAAGCGAACTTTAGTGCCTTTTGCCCCTGCCAAAATCTGGGACCATTCGCTGGAGACCTCGCCAGAGTTCGCAACGCGAACCTTCACTGGCACTCGCTTTCATGTTCGCAAAATGAACTAACTGATGTCTTCCTCTGTTCTTTGGCAGCTTGCATCATTTCTTGTGTCTTACACTTTTGATCAATTAGTGGTTTTTACAGCACAATAACACACACATTACAAGCACCAAAGGTATATTCTCAATGTTAGAAGAACAACAACAATCATGATTAAAATTAATGAAAACATGAGAAAAGAGTGGAAAAAGTGCAAAGAAATATAGTTCATTTTTAGGTCAAATCCGCACCTAACACGGTGGTACCATCTTTGTTGTAGTGGGGTAAGCAATTTCACACACCCTATTTTTTAGTGCTCTCTTTCCTGCAACATCTAATGACCTGAACGTTGTCCACAATTCATCAATTGTATTGGTCATGTCCACCTCTGCTCCATCCTTTATATTTACCTATTATTCACCTTCCATGCTGAGCTTCCTCCAATGGATATGAATGGCATCAATTGGTATTGGTTCACAACTCAATGTGTATCTCCCTAACTCACAAGCACAAGGTAACCCGTATACTTTTCTATGAGGACACTCGCACATTTGGGTGTTTGTATCCACCATGTCAACCCTGTGCCACTCTTCAACAATGTGTCTCAAAGCAGCACTAGATACTGATCCACACAAATTCCCATAAAATTGACTAGTGTGTGCATGCTCAACTTCATAAAAAAACTCTTCTGAATGAAGCTCTAATATTTCCCAATTGCACCTTAATGTTTCCATTCATAGTCTCCCAACATTTGCACATATCACCTAAACTGTTCTCCAACATCTGCTTCAATTTCCAATGCGCAGACTCAACCATAACAAAAAAAAGTTCAGTATAATTAATATTAAGATAAACAAACTATGTCTAAAATCAAACACGTTACCTATTAGTCGTGGTGTTGCCCAAATGCAACACTTTATTGATCAAAGCTTTAACAAATCTATGCCTGTGAGGTGCTAACCATGCGTCTTTCACATAATAAAAAAAGGTCTAAAATCCACACACGCATGCTCAAGCTGTTGCAACTTTTGATGGTACTCCACCTCATCATTAGCCCTTAAAAGTTCATACCATAGATTCTCTATCAGCTCTTGCATAGCATTCGCAATATACTCCTTGCACTTTGCTTTCACATTCTTATTGATGTGAAATCGACAAAGCAAATTAATTGTCGTTGGAAATACTGTTTCAATTGCTTTAATCAAAGCAAGATCTCTATCCGTTAAAATCACTTGTGGCCATAACCCTTGCTTGCTCAGATTCCATATAGGCAAATGCAACAACAAATGTTAACTCAGTTGATGTCATACCAACTACTTCAAACAAAGGTTACCAGTACTTATTTGTTTTTTTAAGTACTATCCATAATCAACACATTAGGAAACATATTCAACAACTTTACTGATTCTGGATGGACCCAAAAGATATCTTTCACAACTTCTGACTCATCTTTTTTCCTACTCCAATAAATATAATCAGATTCCTCTATCAGTTTAACCAATTGTTGCATTTTAGTTCTAGGACCCCTGATGTCTTGCGGAATCTTAGTCTTATGTTTATATATATTTGGTTGATTCGAGTTACATTCTCCAGATCCCGTTATTGCAATCACAACAATATGTGTCTTGGTGGAACATGACGTTTTGTCAAATCAACAATATGTTGTTGTTCATCAGCATTAAGTCGACTTACAAACACATGGCCTTCAAATCTATCCGCTAAAACATGGTTGTGAAGTCCACATTTTACGTCATTATTCCAACCAGAACCATGTTTTAAAGGTGTTGGCCTAATTTTGAATGGACAATCACATTTCTTGGTAGCATTTTGTGTTCCACTATCCCCTTCTTTGTATTTTCCACCTCTATCACAACCAAATATAACTTTGTCACTTCTTACTCTCTTGCCAGGTTTGGTGTCTGAACGAGTTATTATAACAGTAACTATATTCCTGATTCCTGCCTCCCTAATCCACCTAGTCGCCTCTTCTCGCGTAGCAAATTTTTTTGTAGTCGAGAATATCTCAGTCGTGTCTATACATGACTGGTTTTTATCGCATATCATCAAAGGAATGAATGTCCATGCCTCCTAACATAAATGTGACAAAAATTAATTAAAAAAAATTAAAAAAATGCGTTCTGAATCTCTTAGTGACAAGAAATTCGGTTATTAAAAAACCAAAACAGAAACTCTTCAATACAAGTCATTCAGAATGTAAAAAAAGACAAACCGAAAAACGTATGTCAATGTTATCCGAAAATATTATGTGAATCGGATATCTAACATACAAGTTATCCAATTTGTTAAATCCAACAACCGAATTTCATTAGTTTGTGTTTTACGGTTTGATTAAAATTCACTCTGGATTGTTTTACCTTAAGTTATCTGGTTAGTGTCGTATACATCTGAAACAGTACTTTTTAACTTATTTGACTGCACAGTAACAAGTAAAAAAAATAAAGAAAAATTAAAAAGGTTAAATTTGAAATATTCGGGATACGTGTGGGGGTATTGGGGTAAAATATATTAAAAAAAAAAAAAGCTTCAAATAAGAAATTAATTTAAATATTTGTTTTTAAAATGATCTTTTAAATATTTCATTCTTTACTATAAATTTGTTTAAATCAAAATTTTAAATAAATACTTAACTTTGAACTATTTTGTATAGTTTTTCATAAAAATTATCGTTCAAATATATTTTTTTGTTTCTTTTTATTATGTTTAATGGTTAATAATATAAATTTATGCTATTAAATATTTAAATTATTTTTTTGATTTACACAAAAAATTGATTTTATTTTAATATTTTAAAAAATATATAAAAATTATTTGTAAAAATGTAAAGAATTTTTTTTTTAAGTTAAAATAAATGACGTTTAACGGGATCTTAGAATGTTTTAACATGTTGGTCTGGTAAATCTTTAACATGTTGGTCTCTTACCAGATAAAATAAGTACATTAGGAATTTTTATCCATTAGTGACTAATTTAAGGCCGGTTTTTAAATTATTTTTTGTCGCTAATTACACTAAAACGATTACCGTAATAATTTTTAGAAAGTTGAAAATTTAATATGATAATTTATTAATTAAGAAAATGCCAAATTAAATGTCCAAAAAATAGTAAATCTGTAATTTCTTTAATTCTTTAGTGAAAATCATTTTAATTTGCTCGAATTTTGAATTCTTTTATTTGAAATCAAACTAATTCAATTTAAAAATAATCATGATTAGATAAGCAAAACTTATATTAAAGAAATTAATTGAAATGCACTGACAGTGTAAAAGGATTTTACACTGTCAGTTAATTATAACCGTTAGATGTAAAGAGGAGTTTGACTTTTAATTTAATAATCTATAAAGTAACTCAAACGGATGATGGTAATATATTGACAGTATAAAACTTTTTACACTGTCAGTGCATAGTAATTAAACTCTATATTAAATGCAGGAAGGTACTTCCTCAAGTTTAAAATAATTCTTTTTAATAAATAAAATTTACATGTAAAATTGATTGTTATTTTTCTAATTATATTATTTAATTATTATTTTTTATACTACTTCCGTATCAAATTTTGTATGTTTGTTTTAAGGAATTTTAACTATACTTTCATTTATCCAATCGCATTAAAATCCAATAACTAAATTGTAATTTGGATGAATGTTAAAAAGTAATACTAATTTTTATCAAATCCAAGCAAGACTGCTCGTCCAAATATTAGATTTAAGGAAATTGTTTTTCCCATCATAAGTATTGTTTCTCTCTTCTATTAAAAGATCAAAACTATTCTAAATACATCAAATTTATATCAAATTTATATGTAAGTGAATCACACTTTTATTTTATAAAAAAAATAATTCAAAAATATATTTTTGAAATAAATCTATAAGTATGCTTCCATATTCCAATTAAGAAGCCCAATGTTTATTTCCTCTAGTTCATATGCATGTCAGAATTTATAAATATTAGAGAATTTTTTAATGCTCTTACTTCTTAGACACCAAGCAAAGTTATTTAAATGTTTTTAAATTTTGAAGATGCATCTTCGAAAGCATCTATTTCTGAATAAACGTTGTCATATTTTGGATATACATCTCAGAAACTATTTTAAACATTTAAAACATGTCACTCATAAGCCATTTACATTTGAATTGTTTCAGAGATACATCTCCGGTAATATTTCGGAGATACATCTCCGAAGTGCATCAGAACAATAATTTTTTACTATAAGTTGTGTATTTGTTTTCAAATGAAGTATGACGCACGATCCAAAAAAATAGACGTACAAAATAATAAGAGATTAACACTGGGTGTGTCGAAAATAAAATACCAATATATGTAGAAAATGACGTAAAATCGAGATTCGAAATGTAATAAAACCGTAAAAATAATAGAGGGTATAATGCTACAACAAAATAATAACAGACTACTACTATGTGTGTCTAACAACATCTCCTCTACCTTCTCTGTTTGCTCTGCCTCCTCGACCATTAATTCCCCCTATCCTCCGGCGATGTCTCCGGTACAACTAGGGGTGACAATTAGATCTATTAAGCAATTATCCATCCACAAAATAATCCATTCAATTCATCCATCAAGTAAAATACTACCTCCGTTTCTTTTTATAAGAGACATTAAAAAGTGAGTTGTCTCTTATAAAAAGGAAGAGAGGTAATATTAGTTAATGGATTGGATTCAATCCATCAATTTAAGGTCATGGATGGATCCAATTCATCCAACATATTCTGAAAATCCAATGAAATATATGTTAGAGGAGTTTTACACTAGGGAACATTGATACATAGTGTAGGACTAAGCATCTTTGTGAGAGATACAACACTTGTCCACCTAAAACTGTAAGGTGATAGGTGTATGGGTTCTCCCACTTATAAATGTTCGAGTCTTCACATTTCTAGCCAACGTAGGACTATTACCTATACTACTCACACTTGTTATACTTAACACCCCCCCTCAAGTGTGAGTCTATCCATAATGTTCCCACTTAAGCAGAAGCTCTTTTAATCTACATACACTTGTACCGCCGTTGACACTCTTCAACAAGACACCTCATACCCACCACCTATAGGGAGTACTTTCGATACAAGTGAGTCAGTCCTTCACTCGAACCAAAGACTCATGATACCACTGTTAGGGAAAGTCTTCTACTAGGGAGCATTGAAGATTATGAGATTTCTTTTTCTAGTATGGGTAATAGTCCCACGTTGGCTAGAAATGTGAAGACTCGAGCATTTATAAATGGCCGAATCCATACACCTATCACCTTAAGGTTTTTGGTGAATATGTGGTGTCTCTCTCACTTGTGTTGCTCTTGGCCTAATATTCAATGCTCCCTAGTGTAAAATTCCCCCAACAACATATTTATTTTAAAACCAAAAGATTATTTTTATGATATATATATATATATATATATATATATATATATATATATATATATATATATATATATATATATAATTTTTGTCATAATTTTGGATATGAATTATGGTGTGTTTTTTGTATTAAATAATTTTTCTTGTTGTTTAATTTTTACATGTAATATATCTATAAAATTTTAAGGTTTGTCAGTCATTCACGAATTCGTTTCAACATATTATACAGGTGTTATAGAATTGTTATAAAGATTTATATGCACATAATGAAAATAATTAATGAATGAATTTTTATATATGTTAGAAATAGTAGTTAATTCTTTCTGTTTTATTCTTATTGTCATATTTTAATGATTAAATTAAGAATTTTGTCATTTAATTTTTTTAAAATCAATTCTCAACATAAAGAAAATTTTGTCATATTCTTATTGTCTTGCGGTTGTAGACTCGTAGTTGGGTTTGTGATATGAAATTATTTTCATTCAAATTTAACATAAAATCTTCTTACTAGTGCGTCTAATGGGTGTTTCAAACACAGTTTAAGTCATTTTCATTCAAATTTGGATAATGTTTTTTTTAATACATTTTTAGTGATACAATTTATTTTGTCTGCGATGCAAATAATTGATGATGTAATAAATTGAGAGATAGAGACAGAGATTTCTCTTTTTTAATTTTTGAAAAATTATATTAAAAGAATTTAATCAATATAAATTCATTCAGAGATTAAGCTAAGGAATATATATAAATTTATGTAATTTTAAAAATTAGTGTTAAAAAAATTTAGTTAAGAGAGAAATTAAAAAAATATATTTTTTGTAAAATATAAAGAATAAAATAAATTGTAAAAAAATGAATGAAATTAATTTTATGGATGGACGGATATTCATCTATTAAAAAGTTGTTAATGGATGGATTTGATGGATTACATTCTTAATGGATGGATTGAATTGGTTTTTTTGAAGAAAATTATAGTGGATTGTTAATGGATTAATGGATTGTTTTGATTCATCCATTAATAATTCAATCCATATTCATCCAATTCATCCATTTTGCCACCCCTTGGTACAACAGTGCCCCCTGTGCCTCCGCCATGATGGCATCCAGGACTCACCTGACACCAAACCTGTCAGGGAAGATACCCCCATCAATTCTTGTCCGCGCAATCTCCGTTATGCGACGACACCTAGACAAGACATCATCAGTGTGATCTAGCTGAGTCTGCTCCTTCTCTAGTATCTCCTGATGAGTTG
This sequence comes from Lathyrus tuberosus, assembly GCA_022829125.1. Taxonomy (NCBI): domain Eukaryota; kingdom Viridiplantae; phylum Streptophyta; class Magnoliopsida; order Fabales; family Fabaceae; genus Lathyrus; species Lathyrus tuberosus. The sequence goes on along the minus strand of JALAZF010000396.1, from coordinate 1,818,617 downwards.
GTCTCGGTGGATCTCCTGGAGCACCATATATAGATGTGACACCCTGAAGAACCATCTGATGTACCCCTCGCTGTAGCTCCATTCATTCGGGGATATGGTAGCCCGTGCCTCCTCTGGTACTAGTTAACTCTCATAATCAACAAACATCTCATATATCTGTCTACAAGTCAAGGCAGGAGAAGCAGAGACAACATGGTGTCTGAGGATGGTATGAGTGTACTCGAACTACCTCATGATGCACTCGGGCAGATGAGAAGCAGTGATACGCGATTCGCAGGCCAACCATCTGAAATATAGCATTATCTCGTCAAATGGTCGCGTCTGATGGTGATCCACGTAGTTGTTTAAGTGCATGTCCTTAGCAACCAAACACTCAAGATAGACTCTGAAAGGCTCGACCGCCCAGTTCCCTCTGAGCGAGATAAAAGCACAGGCACGCGGCATATCCTCAATGTACTTATCCATACTCTCTCAACTAGTGATGCGCGGGAAATCCTGGAGGATCCAAGCCTTAAAAAAATGTTTGGCACAAACAAAACATCTGCAATGGTTTCGCAATTATGAAATGAATATGAAAAAAATTCAAGGATCAAGAAATATTACCACCAGTAGTATCACGCTGCCTGTGACCTACTTCGTCTTCCACCGACATCCCTCTCTAAACTTCGAATAAAGATAGGCCATGAAAGCCACCCCTAATTGTACTCATGGATCCGAGTGAGATCCAAAAAGTATCAGAGGTATGCAATGTCACTATAAGTGGCACTCGTGTGCACAAAAATGCAAGTGCCAACCAAAAAAAAGTATGTCCTTAAAGCATGAGCCCCGTGTACCGCCACATGCTCATTATCACCTGTAGCCTACTGTGCTCACAGGATCTCATATGTATATACCTTCTTCAGGAACTCAAACCTAGAATGAGCACCCCTGGTCATATCCACCTCCTTCATCGCCTCCCCTGGATCAGCCCCCAGATGCTCTACCATCATCTCGACTGCCTCGTCTTTAGTCATCCTCCCGCGATCGAGGAATCTCCCATTGACCGGAAGATGTAACAAACACGGGACATCGTCGAGTGTGATAGACACCTCACTATACGGGAGATGAAACAAAGAGGTCTCAGAGTGTCATCTCTCCACGAATGCATTAAGCATCTCGTGATTGACCAAAGTGTAATCGGTCATGCATAGGTCCTTCAGACCATATAAGGTCATAACCGACTGAAATCTATCTACCTCATGCTGAGGTAATGCAGCAATCTTTCTCCTATGGTTAAGAAATTGTGGGGATCACGCTTCTGAAATTTGTTAGAAATAATCAATTTCAGGAATAATCAATGTTAGCAATTAAAACTAACATATATAAAAAATAAAGAATCCAACTAATGCTACTTCTTCATCCCAGATATGTCTAGAAGTGTGGTCTAGATACAGAGGAAGTAAGGACAAATCATATGGACCTCCTCCAAAACCCTCTAGTTCGGCATCCGCAGCAGCTTCACCCTCCAGAGGTGGAACTGGATCAACAGTGGGAGGTGGGTATGGAACAACAACATCAACCGTAGGAGGTGGCACTGGTGAATCCTGACGCCAGCGAGAGGATTGGGGAAGTGACGCGTCAAATGGTGAATCACATCTCCTACTGGAAGAGAAGAAGGTGGAGTGGCCTGAGGTGAAGCACGAGCCCCATGAGTAGACGACGCCCCAAAAGTCGACGATTCTGCCTGACCAGAGGTACCTATAGCCTCCGGAACCTGCTGGCTCCGCTCCCGCCGAACAGATTCATACTAAGTAACCCTGTCATGTCTCCGACTGTTAGTTATGTCATTCGTTATGCCAATAAGATAAAGTAGCGCATATCATTAGTGCGTGCAAACAACACACACAAACAAGAAAATAAAAAAAAAATACTGCGGGAAATTCCGGAGATGCATCTTCTGAAACACCATAAAACTATAACATTGAACAATTTTGGAGATGCATCTTCGAAAACACCATAAAACTATAACGTTGAACAATTCCGGAGATGAATCTCCAGAATTTCCCAAAGTATATGAAACATTGAACAATTTCAGAGATGCATCTCTGGAATGTTTTGCAACACAGAGATCGCATCAATGGCGAACGTACCTCATTCAAGTTGAAGAAAACATGATTTAATCACCATTTTTAGCCAACAAACAATTTATACACTATGTCTAAACTATGTTACATGTGATTTCTACACATTTCTAACTCTAATCATTGATTTCTACTCGTTTACACTAAAATTCAAATATTTATCAAAAACTAAAAAAACTTACTTGAAGTTGATGATTCAAATGTTGTTTCCAATATTAGAGATGATCTTTGATGTTCCTTTGATCCTCGTTTGATGAAATTTGATTTGGTGTTGAGGTTGTATTGAGAAAAAAGGTTGTGTTGAGTTTGAAAAAAGTGTGAAATGAGGAAGGAGACGAGTTTGGCGCAACTTATGCTCCAAAATGTTCCAGAGATATATCTCTAGAATATTTCAACATTCACTTACGTTTGGATGCGTTCGAAGATATATCTCAAAAAACAGAAGATATTTATGAAAGTTCACATGGTACGTTAGAAGTATACAGGGTGCCATAAGAAATTGTCCAAAAATTATCACTACATTATACAACCATTAGTAAAATTGCCACCGAACAAATCATTGTCATGAACGCATGGCACACGGGTTACAATGTCAAATAAGAAAAATTAATTTTTATTAGAAGTTGATACAGTACTATATATAAGATAAACTTAAAAATTGTGAGATAAATAATATACTTTCATTGGTTAAAACAAAAAAGGGTGAAGAAAAGATGATCAAAGCATATACAAATATAATTTGAGCCATATTTTTCATCCCTTGCATATAAGAAATTGTAATATTTTTTATTGCTTTTAAGTAAAAATTATGTCTATTTTACTTCAAATAAATTGGTTTTAGCACTAGAAATTTCTTCTAATTAGCATAAAGTGAAAATTTTACCCAAATAATCAAATTTTCCAACTTTAATATCAAACTAACCGATTTTCCTTCATAATTTCTAATAATCTCATATTTCAAACAAAAAAATATCAAACTCGTATAGAGGACTTAAAATATATTGGGGCCTGCATATAAAAGATAGAGGAGGCTTAAAATGTATTGGTGTCTGCATCTAATGTTGAAGGGACGTGTCAATTGAATCAAAGTTGACTCTTTGAATTATTTATTTAATTTTTAATATATATTATATAACATAATTGTGTAATATTTAATATTATTTTTAGTAGGAATATATATATATATATATATATATATATATATATATATATATATATATATAAAGGTGTGTATTCTACCATTTTTTTCACACCTCTTCTCATTTTATTTTTAATATTTTTTCGTTTGTTTTAACATGTATAGTAAAAAAAACGGGCGTTTTATTTATTCGAGAATCAAGTCTCTGATGAAGATGTATTTTTGGAACATCCAAAGTTTCGAGCAACTTGAGAGGAACTTGAATCTTTGGTATGACGAAGAGATTAATGATGGTGAAAGAATCAGAAGTATTGAGAGACTTGTTTCGTACATCTCTATTGTGAATAACAATGATGATAACCAGGGTGAAAGTTAAAAATGACAATGATGTAAAGGATGTGATGTCTGCACCATATGATATTGTTTTGATTGTTGTAATCTCTTAGTTTATTTGCAGCGTTAATCGTTTTTTATTTATTGTTTGTGTTGTTGTTTTAGACGTGTTGATGCGTGTTGTCTTGTAACTAAAAGTTGTTATCCATATTAAATTAGAAGGTTACAAAAAAATTAATAAGATAATGAAATCTCATCTAGAACTTATTTCAACATTGGGACAACGTTTGCGTGTGTGACCGGGAAGACGACATATTCCACACAATTTTTAGAAAGAGAATCCAACCTCCACCAGTCTCGCCTTTAACTAGAGCAAAGGCAATTGGAAAGATATTATTGTTTCCATCTTGTGTAACTATCGTCAGTAATATTCCCTTGTATTTCTCATACAACCTTGTTCCATCAATTTGAATAATAAGTTTGCAGAACACAAAACCTTTGATGCATGGTTGAAACACTCAGAATAGTTGATGAAATATTTTACTTACATTAACACAAGTTCTGTCATGCGTATATGTTGGCAGAGTCTCCATAATTACAATCGTTCCAAGAACATATTTTTGAAGTGCTATAAAATATTATGGAAGTTCATTATAAGATTTTTCCTAATTTCCATATACATGTTCAACTTCCATAGTCCTCGCAATCCATGATTTCTTGTATGATAGAGTGTAGTTGAATCATGTAATGATATGAGAGATTATTGTGCTCACCTTCACAGATGGGTCCTTGCCAACTAGATGCAAAGTATCTTGGCATATTAATTGAGAGCTTAGTTTACCATAATCCTGTTGAAGAATGGTGGTAGTGCAATTGTGAGATGGATCCGTCAAACTTATCTCCCAACAATCACTTCTCTTCCGGTAGGACACTACTAGCCGAAACATGCAAAGCTCGTTACGACAAAATATCATATACAACCCCATATCTATGCAATGTACAGTATAATCAACAACATTATCCATGTGAAACTTTTTTATAGCTTGGACGCAATATGCTTTTATGTGATACTTGATGACCACTTTTAAGACACTCTCTAACTGTTGAGAAGGATTGTATAATAGATATGAGGATGACTCATCTTCATTCAAACTCAAATTAGTCATGTGCTGAGGAGGACAATAAATATAAGTTAAAGGTAATGTTTCTTGATCTTCATGTTCAGTTGGACTGTGTGTAGTGTACTCGTCGGTCCCCAAAATAATCCACCATATAATCAACCTGAGTCTCACTTTCTTCTTCCTCATCATCAATGACATCAATTTCATCTTGTTCAAACATTTGAGATTGATCAAATATTTGGAATTAATCTAATACTTGAGATTGATCAAAAAATTGGGATTGTTGTGATTGATTGAGTAAAATATACAATCAATACAGTTGAACAGATATGAGGGGTCAAAAATTAAATTAAAGTGGCTTAAAGAAAATTACGCTAGTATACAATTAATCGAAGAATATCTCAAACATGAAAAAATAATTAAAACTAGATTTTATATCATGGTATTAAAAGGGTTATTTTTATTTTCAGATATTTCTAGTTCTTGTATACATATTTTGTATTTACCTTTGTCAAAAAATACATATAAAATAGAAAAATATAGTTGGGGTCTGCTTGTTTAGTGTATCTCTATAGATCTTTGTGTAACAATGCACACACAGATACATCTACTTTATTGGATACGTTGTTTTGCTTCAAGCATGGGGCTGGTCGAGAATGGTTTCCCTAACGTAGGTCAACAACCGTGAATTTGTATTCTCATATGCAACAAGGTATGTATGTAACGTTTTAGATATTTTCATTTACTTAATTTATACTATTAAACCAAATAACTTATTTTTATTTTAATTATGTGGTCCACACGTCACATGAACTACGACAAATGTCCTCATTACTACATCACGCAATACAAAAATCTATTGGCTCACTTGGGATCAAACGATGTATTACCACTAACCTATTTATTTTTAAATAATTTATTTTTTCTATTAACATATACTAAGCTAATTTATTTTTTTACAACAGTTTATTTGGAGACCATATATAGAATTAAAAGGTCATCATGAAGTGAATCAAGAATATGTTGTCGTTTAGACAACAAAAGCACGGATTATTGTGTTCACTACTATGGAGATACACCACAGTAATTATGTCCTTCGAGGTGCTTTGAACAATTCCACAATAGTAATGTCTCGGACCAATAAGAGAACCACAATTAGACAAAATATACCAAAGTTGAGTGTCGCGAATGGATGTGTTGCCGTCAACTAGTCCTAACTGGCACTATAATATCTTTTGAATCTAAATCAACTAATGAAAACATGTATTGGTCTAGATCGGTTTCGACTAGGTTCCTGTTTGAACCCAGATATTTAGTTGACCCACGCCAACAAACATCATCTCAAACACCCAACCTCCAACCCAACACACTTACACTCAAACTCCATCCCAACAAAATTACCAGCGATACATGTCACCCACACAATCACAATACCAAGAACATACCTTATATTAACAACAACCACAAATTTTTTATCAATCCCAATACCAACAAACACAACCAACCAACCCATAACACTCTTACCAAAATACATAACAATTTAACATGGACTACTAAACACCACACTAGTTTTTACTCACTTAAACATTCACATCAACATCACCATTCAACCAACCTCGCCACCGTCCGATCGATACCTCATCAACATAACCAACACAACAAAACTACGAAGGTGTGGACACCCAACTCAATCTTGACAACCTCACTAGCCTAGGTTCATCGAGTTGGCAATACTTACGTGAGATTTTTTACACACCACTCACGGTGACTTCTTATGAAACACCTCAGGTGAATCCATTGAGAGCTGAATAAGAAATGTGGTCTTCGGGTGCAGAACCAACGTACATTTCAATCAATTGGGCCATAAAAATTAATGTAAAAGGCTATTCCCACATCTAACCTAAATGTTATTATGTATTACTAGTATTTTATTTTTTATTTTTGCTAATTATAATAATTGTAAAATTATTTATTTTAATTTTTGTATTAATTATATAATTATTTACTTATTGTATTTTTCATATTAATATATTATTAATAAAAATAAATTAATAATTCAAAACAAATAAGACGAAGAGATCTTCAATTAAATTGATGTTCCCTAATCAAAATATGATAGGAGGAGGCACTAATAGCTTTTACGCCCCCTTTTAAATGGTATATAGAGGCGCCAATAGATTTAAAGTCTTCCTTTCAAAACATTTTTTTTATTTAAAACATGCATAAATTGAAATTTATTAAGGAAAGTTATTAGTTTGGTGTTTAAGTTTGGAAAAATCAAGTATTATGGTCAATTTTTCACATAAAATAGAAAGATCGGGAGAATGCGGTAGTATAGTTCTAAATTTATTATTACATAAAGATATTAGCGAACTTTTTTTTTAACAAAATAAGAATGTAACTCAATTATGAATGTCAAGGGGTATATAAAGCCGAAAATACATAATTGAACTAAATTTTGAAGAAAAAAATACGAGACTTATTTTTATTTTGGTGTAAATAAAGTGTCAAAAAATGCACTCACGAATTCTGAGGGACATTTACGGAATCCCTTAGTGTGCTTTCCACCAAGGTTTGGACGGATAAGCCATTCTCTTACATTAATGTCCCTAGTTTTAAAACACATAAAAACATGGTCATTCACTTGCACAAACAAACTACTAGTTCACATCAACAAAATTTTGTATAAGAAATAATATATTGATTGATCCATCATGCAATAACTCAATAGGCATCAACTCAGCAACATTTATATATTCAAAACTGCTACAAGACATAACTTAACAAATTGTAATTTCCGAATTAAAATCTTCTAGAAACAATTAACCTAAGTACATAATCATGAAAATTACACTTTCAACTTCATACAAAATGCTCAAACATGGTAGGCGTGTGTCCGTCAAGCATGTAAACCGGCGAACTGTTGGAAACGGCGAATTTCTGGTTCACTTCTTCCCTCCACCAGAAACATTGAACTTGAAAAATATAATGTCTCCATCTTGTACCACATATGTTTTACCCTCCTGTTTATATTTTCCAGCAGCCTAACAAATAATACAACAAAGACCAACAAGTGGTTAGGTTAGGTCCCTAGATGTTAGACCTAATCCTAGTTTAGCTACAATTAACCTAAAATGTTCTATCTGAAATATTGTTTCAATTTTTTGTTATCTCAACATTTTCAGAAGAAATAGAAATACAAAAAAAAATCATATATCTAAAGAATGAGAATGAGTGAATACCTTTACAGCTGACTCAGTACCAAGTTCCTTTAGATCATCAAATTTCATCACCTGAAAACGACATTTGAAAAAGTTAATGAATCCATCATGATAAGTATAACTACATAGCCGGTGAACACATTCTCATAAGTGGAATGTGTGTGGATTGTGCCTTATTAAGAAACCATCTTTTAAAGGCGTGTTTCAATAAGATTCTTATCAACTAGAAACTCATTGCAAGGGTGAAACAGCTTGACTGGAATCATGAAGAAAATCTCGTTTAAATTTGCCATGAAGGAACGGAATTCTATTATGTGTTTAATGCTAAATGCAGAGGATTCCTATGTTTGATTATCAAAGATAAATAAACAATGTTGCAATAAAACCTTGGCAGATAATTTAATTGTATAATCAATATATAGATGGATGTCATAATGATAAATAAATTAGTTCAATAGAAGGGAGAATATGGCTGATCAAGAACAAGAATTATCCAAAATCAATGAACTAACCTCAGCACAAATAAAACCCTTTTCAAAATCAGTATGGATAGCCCCTGCTGCTTGAGGAGCCTTTGTTAGGCGTCTAATTTGCCAACACTTAACCTGAAAGAAACAAATTATAGCCGCAAAAGTTAAGGCACCAACACCTACAATCTTAGACATGTAACAACCGCAAAAATAATAATAATAATAATAAAAATAAAAATAAATCAAGCAAAATACAATTCTCAGCTCATAATATGAAAAAGAACCACCATGGAGCCCCAAAAAGGGAACAAGCGTCAAAAGAAAAGATAGGATGGAGGGAGAGAGAAAAGTTTTAACAAACAAGTAGTGTGCTTCATGCCGGACCTTTAGTTTCTTTTCATTCAACGAATTAATCATATTTGACTCAGAGTTATTAATAGCGGATTGCGGAGCGGAGCGGCCGACCTTAAAAATGGGATAGCGGGATAGCGGATAGCGGGATAAGTTTTGTTGACTTTTTAGAATTGATTATTTTTAAATTAAATATATAAATAATCTATACAAATAAATTATTTTGGGTGAATATTAAAAAAAATATTAAATTAGTAAATATATTCTAATATATGTTATTATTATTTTTATTATTAAATGTTGTTATATTTATTAAGTTTAATGTTATTATATTTATTAAGTTTTATTAACAAATAATAAACTAATACTAATGGGTTAATATGACTTTTTTTAATAATAATTGAGATCTCAAACACATAGGCCCAGCCCATTGAAATATGTATGTATTCAACAAAACCCTAATCAGTAACTTTCTACTATCTTTCTTCTCTCTTTCTTCCACCTTTTTTCTCCTTCACTTTTCTTCTCCGCCGCCGCCAGCCGCATCTGAGGGTAAAAAATAATTTGGCCTAAAAAAAATTTAAAAAAAAAAAGAAAAACCAGGTAACCCGCTCCGCCCAGGGCGAGGAGCGCTACCCGCGAGCCGCTATTGCGCTGGGATCGGCCGCTTTTTGCAACCTGGGATTCGCTCCTCACATCGCGCGCGGAGGAGGGCCGCCCCGGCCGGACCGCACGGGATCGCGCCGGGAGCGGCTGCTATTAACAACTCTGATTTGACTTTACAATACTTTTGACGAGAAATAGGAGAAGAAATGTAAAATAAAAACAAATCTTTGAGTGCATTATTCCACTTATCAATGATACAAATCGCACAGATTCATCCATCCATTGCATGATTCAAATAGTTATATTACCTCGATAGAAATTTGCAGTTCGAATTGTGAATCGTAAGATTCTAGCAACTATGGGAGAAACTATTAAAATTATAGTTTGGCAAGTTTATGAAACCAATACCATAGCATATTCATAAATATTTGAAAGACAAGTACGAAAGGAGATAAATAGATATTCACCTCATCAGGTCCTGCTGTGAAAAAGTATATGAGATTGATAGCTGAAAATCCAGTCTTTATTATTTTGGGAAGAGCACTGTCGAAATGAAGGATATAGCAATTTTAGTAGCATAATTATGCACCAATTCTTCAAAATGAACAAGTATATGAAATATTCAACAATTTTTAATAAAAATGAAGATAATTAAAAAGTAAAAACAAAAGTAAGGCAATCAGCATAAGCTCCTGATGTAGTATTCTTAAGTGTGATTAATAAGTGCATTTATTCTCAATTTGTTTAAAGGAGAACAGAGCTAACTCTCATTTCAAAAGCATATAGACGCACTGTGAATATGCAAGGAAACTAAAATAAATAATATTATGTTTTACTAATATTTTAGACACGGGCAACTTCTAAATTTGGATGGAAATGGTCAACAGTTTATTACTTTTGAATGTATTCATTTAAACTCAATGGTAAAGTAACGCTGGTGGTAAGAATTCATGGTTCAAATCCAATAAGGGACTCCTTTTTAACATAAATTGATAACATTAGTATTCCTATTTGAAGGAAGAATAGAGATATTCTTGATATTTGTAAAAAAAAAAACATCGGTTTGGAATAAAATAAAACAAATTAAGATAATTTCAACATATACTCAAGACCTTAATAGTTGATGTATAAGTAAATCCTCAGTCTTTTCAAATCCACAAGATATTTGCATAATAACTTCACATTCATACACTTAACTAGCAATAAGACAAAAACATTGAAGTGATTGAACTGACCTTTGAACATTGTTTGCCTCACAATATTTAGCTGCCTCATCAGGAGGCATATCTGAGAGACTCTTCTCTAAGACACAGCTGAAAGGAATCATTTGTCCACCACCATGTTCCTGGACCCTGGAGAACAAAGGTGACTAATGTGAATAAAATTTTCTTTCAACATTATAAAACAACAAATATTTTGAGAATAATAGGGAAAATAGAAAAACTAGGCACAATAAGAATATACAAGTTAAAAGTAAACAGTATTGCATGAGCAACAAAATGTGACAAACTAGTAACAAATTTCTTCTTCTAGTGGCTCATAGAGGAGAGAAATAACTTAAATACTTTGCAACTATTTATAGCATCCTTTATACTCGCACAGAGGCGGCCAGGGAATGAGACAGTCTAAATGGATTACAGAAGAAGAAAAATGACAGGAAGAAAAAAAACATTATGTACCAAGCATGAATTTTGGGAAGAAACTTGTTCTTTTTTCTTTGGTAATCTCTTTCAGTCATATTAACCTGTGAATAAAATGTAAGTATTAAGAGATGGAAAATTCACATAAGCAGATCTGAAATACAGAAAACGAAACAATATGGATTTCTATTTAACTCATCAGTCATTAACGATATATACATACACAAAGTACTGAGAAAGATATGTGATACACAAAAAATACATATCATAAGGCAAATCCTGAATATTCCAGAACATGAAATGACAAGGATATCCAAATTAAAAAATTAAAAATAAACATACATACGCTTATGCGCTTTCATGCAATGCAAGTATATATGAAATATGGTCTTCACAAGAAAAATGTATGTGCGAAATGATATGTTGCATGGAAACAAGTACGTACTGGGCTTAGTACGGGATACTTCAAAAAACTAAGGTATGTGAACCCAAATATAAACTTTGAAATATATGAAATGAAAGTAAATTTACGTAAATATGACTTAACTGTATGATAGATATAAATCACAAACATGTATAACAGCTAACATAAAATATATAAGGAAAAATCTTTCTAACATTTAGTATATTATAAATCAAAATAAAGTTAGGATATAAATATAGAAAAGCAGAATGCCTTTGTATATAAAATAATCAAACTTATGTTCATATCTTAACTTCAAACTATAATTTGGAGTCTACTATCAAAAAATTATAATTTGGTGTCTTTTGCAATTAGCAATCACATCTTCAAAATATCCAAGCCATATCTAGTCAACTTTGAGCCATATCCAAATAGTGTCTTATTATTTACAAACATATAGGAAACAAAGACATCTCTGGCTGACATGTATCTATCTAGACATATCCCAAATTATACAGCATTAAGTATTGTTGAATCCCATAAATAATTGAGAATAAAATATAAGATATGAAAAGACATAGGATACGAGTAATGTATCCTCATACAATACATAGATAATCTACTAACTGTGTTTTTGATTAAATATTTTTATTCGACAAGTCATACATACAGACTGACAGTTGATTGAATATGTATGGTTCTAAATATTAAAAGAAAAAAAGCAAGCAGTGAAATATTGTTATAGAAAAAAATAAGTATCAGTTACTAACATGCTACCATGATTCTATTTTCATGCCCAGAAATATAAACCTCAGCTCAAAGTCATTATAAGGTTTGCGAAAAACACTGTTAGGTTAAGGCGTATGTTAAACATAATATCCAACACTCATCAAATCTCGAACTAAACCAAAGACAGACAAAAGTCAAAAGAAAAGTGAAATATGTTACCAAATAGACAACAGGCTTGGCAGTAAGCAACTGGAAGGAATTTAAGATCTCGACCTCTGCAGCTTTCCAATCCCCTAGGCGTACATCTTTTCCCTCCTCGATGAATGCCTTGACCTAAAGATGTGAAAAGTTACCACCACAATTTTCATCTAATATTTACCCGCAACTATTTTTCTGTGTATATTAAAAAAACTTACACACACAAGATAAAAGGAATGTGACAGTACATTTAAGTGATAGAATCAGCCTTATGAGAGAATACAATGCATGACATAAACAAGCAGACACAAACATAATTTCCATGTTTTTAATAGCAGCTAATAGATGTCATATCCAATTCATTGACAGCAATTGACTTTGACGGTTTAAATAATATTACAACCTCAAATCTTTATTACTTCCAAATTTGAGAAAATTTCTGCATGCAACTACTGTTGTTGCGGTAATGTATTGCGGAATCTAAAAGAGACTCGTGACAGAATGCACCAATAAAAAATACCACAAAAAAGTAAGCCAAGCACATAATAAATACAAATTACAATGGCAGCAAACTGTAAATTATAGAATAAACTAATGAGACAAAATGTGCCAAATAATGGCCATAATGTCATACTAAAGTTAGACGAGTACAAATAATGTTCAGAAAAAGTCAAACCTTTTGACAACATTCAAGCTCGATTTTTAACTGCTTGTCATTGCTCCTCTTCATGCTCTTTTCAAGATCTTCTAACTTGTTTTGCATGAATTCAATATCCTATGATGTTATACAGAGGGAAAGTATTAGCAGTTATAGTACAGTGTATAAGAAGTTCTATTGAAAAGGTACAACCTTTAAATTATGATGATAAAATAATAAATTCATCAAACTAAAAGAAGAAATTACAATGAATTTGGCATTAAGGGATCCTCCTTAGCGTTAAAACACACACGGATAAACAGTCGGATATTAAAGAAAAAGAATCAATGGAGCAAAAGACCAATGTGAATAAATGTTTCATCACAAAACAATGATGGTTGGCCCAAAAGTCACTTTTATAAAAAAGAAAAGGTTTTTATTAAGCATACCTTCAGCCGTAACTCTTCAGTAATAACATCTAAATCCCTAACAGGATCAACAGTGTCATCTACATGGATAATATCTGGATCCTCAAATGCACCTAATGAACGGCAAAGACTATAGATTAATAAAATCCCAAACCAATACAACATTATAAAATCATAATGCAACAGTTGTGTGAAAATAAGAGCAGGCATCATCTTACGTAAAACGTGAAAAATGCCATCAACAGCCCGGATATGAGATAAAAAACTATTTCCCAACCCTTGTCCCTGATGAGCACCTCGAACCAATCCAGCTATATCATGGATTTCTAAGAAAGCTGAGACCTATATACACAAATCCAAGAAACACATATCAAATCAAATAAGACAAACAAAAGTTAGTAACATCGCCAGTGTATATTAATATATTAACAAGAGAGATTCACCAACAATGGTATGAGAGACATTACAAACCTCACTTTTTGGCTTGAACAATTGACAAAGCCACTCGAAACGCTCATCGGGAACATTAACCCTTGCCTCATTAGGCTCAATAGTACAAAAGGGGAAATTTTCAGCAGGAATTGCCATCTTAGTGAGAGTATTGAAAAGTGTAGACTTTCCAACATTTGGCAAACCAACCTGAAAAGAGAGTAACAATAACAACCATAAATTGAAAGAAACAAGTAAACAAACGCCAACTCAATGCTTCTAGCTCAGTTTAAGTACACAAAAATTACTATCAATCATGCATGGAATGAATTTGATTAATTGATTGCCCATTTTTGCAATTGAAAAAGGGATACTGGGAATAGTATAAAAATTGAAAATTTATGCGATTGCAGAGAGATGGAGAGAGAGGCGTACAATTCCAATCTTGAGGTGAGAAGAGAATCGACCAAGGATGGGTCGTTCAGCTGGAGCTTCCTTCGATTTGGCGGATTTAGGAGGCATTTTGCGGCGGAGAGAGGTTAGTTTGAAATCAGATGAAGATTGTGTTTGAGAAATCTGAAACTCGCTCCTCGTGTAGGGTTTTGTACTTTGTAAGAAGAGAAAGGGAAAGGAGCACTAGGTTACTTCTTCATTGACACTGTTCATTCACTGGTAACAAAAATAAAGTGACTACACGGTAAAAATACTTTTTTTTCTTTTAAAAAATAACCAAAAATATAGATGGATATTAGGCCTTATTATAAAATACACACCCATAGCATCATTTAGGGAAATGCTAATTACACCCTAATATGACTTTTGAAGATCCGATTTTTGAAAATCCAAAATTATTTTTATGTGTTTGGAAATGTATTTTTGGATGTATCTAAATCACACCAAAATACTCTATTTTGAAATCCACTCCATTTTAATTAAAATATTGTCTAAAAATGTATTTTCGTATAATTATAATTGTTCTGGACTGGGTTAGGGGTTGGCCCACCGTCGGGCACGACCTAACCTAGCTCCTCATCGAGGAAGACCCAACACAGGCCCAATCCACCATCCCGCAGGAGGAAACACTACTCACGCGTCTTCCCCACGTACTTCACGTGCTCCCCACGCAGGGACACGTCACCAACTGAACTCGCGCCTTCCGCGGGGCAGTTGACCCAAGACGAAGACCATGTGCTGGTATTCCCTACTCCACGTAGATCCTAACAATTATCTGTATTAGGCCTAATGATCCAACCCATTACAAATAACCATTGACCTAGCGCTTAGGGCACATTATAAATATCATCATCCACAAGAGGGTCAGGCATTCTAAACTCATACTTTCTGTACTTGCTCTCTTTCACTCTGAACCTCACTTTGGCATCAGAGTGTCTTACAAGTACACCCTTTCCTCTTCTCAACCACCGACGAACTTGGAGCTCACGATGTGTTGTTGGTCGCCGATCCTCTTTCTGATCCGGCAAGAATCAGTGGCGCCGTCTGTGAGAACCTTTTGCTCCCCCGTATTTTCTCTCTTCGAAATCAAAAGACTAAAGCAAACCTTTAACTTCCTTCAATCATGGTCAATCAACACGTTGACGATAACGTCCACGAAACTGCCTTCACCACCTTCATTAACGACGATGGCCGCGATAACAATGTGACCGCCCATGTTGAAGAAGGTGACCCTAGGGACGGGATCACCGCTTCTCCCTCCCCCGACAATGCGGCCTACAACGCCGCTCAGCGTTTTGAGAGTCCAGCGGTTTTCCAACCAATTTTTGTGTCGCCCAACCCCGATCCTACCACAGTGGCCTTGTTCGCAGTAATCAACCAGACGAACCTGATGATTTTCCAACAGAATGAACGGATCAGAATGTTGGAGAAGGAACGACAATCGCGCTCTCCCCCGCGAAGACATCGGCGCCAGGTTTCTCGTAGTACGTCCTCGCGACGACGAGAAAAACGTTGTCACTCTCCCTCGCAAAGACACTAACGAGACAAATCTCAAAGCCTCTCACTGCGACAACCCGAACGTCGGCCATGGTTGGAGAGGCCACAAGTCGCGATCGCCCAGAAGCGGGATCGCACTCCTCCCTGAGAAGAGCGGCGCTCCCCGACTCCCAAAGGGAATAAAGTCGGCGGGCAGCCCTAGAAACCAAAAAGTCGACCAAGAAACTCGTCGCGTCGCGGCAGAAGCCCTCGGTACAATCACTCCCCGTCGCGCTCATTAATCTGAAACGACGAAGACGAGTACACACTTTTGACCGCTCCCCGGAGCGCATCCTGGCCGAGTGTATAAACTCAGAATTCAAACAAGGGGGTCCACTTTTCCAGACTGACGCCCCCCAAACTAAATGTAGACAAATCCAAGTATTGTCGGTTCCACAGGAGCCACGGGCACGTCACAGAAGACTGCACCCACCTCAAGGATGCGATCGAAATCCTGATCAAGGAAGGACGCCTGAAATAATATGTCAAGAGGAATCAGGCTCATCGACAGGCCATCCGCGAAGCGAAGAAGGTCAAGGAAAAAATGCCATCTTCTAACGACCTTGGGTTACAGGTCGCTCTGTGCGTCTCTTGGCCTGAGGACTTCTACATCCCTGACGAGGTCGCCACGCCCTTGTCTACTCACAACACTTAGGAGAGCTTTCCCTCCGCTATAGTCATATCCGACGGAGGATTTAACAAGTTCTCCGTGGGGTCAGTGAAGAGGAAGTTCAACGAACTGATCGACGTGAGCTCGAAGTAGAACACAACCCTCGAGATGTTCCAGTGAAAGTCAAACCCCGTCACCTTCTACCTCGAGGAACTGTCGGGCGATGCTCCCAACTACAGCATTCCTCTGCTCATCAGGGAACAGATGGCGAACTTTGATGTCTGTCGCATCCTGATCGACCAAGGGAGCTCCGTCGACATTATGTATGCTCACATGTTCATCACTATCCAACTCGACGAGAGGCATCTGACGTCGTACGTAGGCTCCGACTTGCAAGGCTTCAATGGCACAACCACGAAGTCGTGGGGCTATGTTTAGCTCCTCGTCACTTTCAGGTCCGAGGAGACCGTTAGGCAGGTCAAAGTTCGCTTCCTGGTGATAGAGTGCCCATCTCTATACCAGTGCATCCTGGGAAAACCGACTCTGGCTAAGCTAAATGTGGTGCCCTCCACACTCCACCTAGAGATGAAATACTATACGGCCAAGGGTCACGTCGTCACTCTCCATGGGGACATTAAAGCCATTAGAAGATGATTTAAGGCGGCCACCAAGGGTCTGAACTCAATCAATATGACACCCAAGACTGCCAGCAAGCCAGCTCGTGCCGAGGAGCAGAAGTTGTTGCCTCGCATCAACTCAATCGACCTCGACAGTCGCTTCCCCAGCAAGCAAGAGCTGAACGAAGCAGCAACAGACGCCTCCCTAGCATCAGGTAGCGACAGGCAACCTCTTCATCCTATGTGCCCTATCCCAGATGGCGACTTCGAACTCATTACCCCCGAAAATGACCCAGGCAGAAGCGTGAAGATTGGCATGGGGCTCCCCGACTTGGTGAGGAGGCATCTGAAGGTCTGCCTTAGGGAGAATGCTGATTTGTTTGCATGGAGCGCTGCAGAGATGCTCGAGTGCGACCCTGACGTTGCCTGCAACCAACTGACCATATATCCGACCGCTAGGGTCGTAGTACAACGTAGGTGTAGGCAGTCTCCCGAAAAAATGGAGGCTGCTGAATTAACTGTAAAAGACATCCTAGAGGCAAATTTTATTTCTGAAGCCCTGTACACAACCTGACTGTCTAATGTTGTACTTGTTAAGAAATCTAATGAAAAGTGGCGTATGTGTGTTGACTATACTGATCTCAATACGGCCTGCCCCAAATATGCATATCATTTTCCTAACATCGACAAATTGCTCGTCAATTCAGCAGGTTTCAAGCTATTGTTGTTCATGAACGCTTACTCGGGGTACAACCAAATCCCCATGGCGAAAATAGACAAGTAATACACGGCTTTTGTGACCGATTCAGGCAACTATTACTACAACGTAGCGTCGTTCAACCTGAAAAATGCTGGTGCTACTTACCAATGGATGATGAACAAAGTATTCTGAGGTGAGATCGGGGACATGCTCGAGGTCTACATGGACGACATGATCGTGAAATTATGAGAGGAGACCGACCATATTGCCCATCTCAAAAGAGTCTTCGACACGGTGAGGAGATACAAGACGAGGTTCAATCCAGAGAAATGCACCTTCGGCGTCCGAGCAGGCAAATTCCTCGGCTTCTACTTGATAGAAGAGGAACCAAGGCGAACCCCGACAAGTGCAGGGCTTTCTCCGAGTTCCTGACACCGAGCTCAAAGAAATCAATCTAATCCCTGAACGGGATGCTCACCTCGCTTTCTCGCTTCGTGGCTAAGTCTTCCCAACACGCATTTCCATTTCTCAAACTTTTGCATAAGGAAGTCGCGTTCGAATGGATCGAGGAGTGCGGGCAAACCCTCCTCCGTCTCAAACAAGTTCTCTCACAACCTTTGGTCCTCTCACTAACTGAGAGCAGGGAAACGTCATACCTCTACCTCGTCGTTGCAACCGAGGCTGTCAGCGCGGCCCTCATTCGCGAAACCCCCGAAGGGAAGAAACCTATTTAATTCACCAGTAAAGCCTTGCAAGGCCCCAAACTCAGGTACCAGCAGATCGAAAAGGTGGATCTGGCCCTCATCAATGCGGCCAGAAGGTTGCATCAATACTTTTTGGCCTACACGATTGTGGTGAGGACTGACCAGTCCGTAAAGCAACTACTCGGTCCTTCCGACATGGCTGGTAGGATGGTCAAATGGTCGCTTAAGCTCTCTGAGTTCGATGTCCAATACGAGAGCAGGAAGGTCCTCAAAGCTCAAGTGCTAGTTAACTTCGTAGCAGAGATGACCGCTTCAATCTCCCTGACAGACGGAGCCCACGGGTGGACCATCTACGTTGATGGGGCATCCAGCTCGACAAGAAGCAGATCAGACATCATTCTTAAGAATGAAGAAGGCATCCTGATCGAGGTATTCATCGCTTTATCTTTCCCGACCTCGAACAACCAAGCCGAATATGAGGTCTTCCCCGCCGGGCTACGCTTAGCCGAGGACCTTGGCACGAATGAGGTAAAGATATTTACCGATTCTCAGCTCGTCGCCTCTCAGGTACGGGGAGTGCACCAAGCCAAAAACGACAACCTCGTTGAGTACTTAACCCTGGTAAAAGAGAAGATGAGAAAGTTTGACTCTGCCGAGGTAAAGCATGTTCCCCGCGAACACAAAACCCGGGCAGACATCCTGTCGAAACTCGTGAACACAAAGAAGAAGGGCAGAAGCAAGTCCATCATCCAGGAGGTACTTCCTAGGATGAGCATCGAGAAACCCACTGTGACCATCGACGTGAACGTCATCGGCGACAGCGACTGCTGGATGACCCTGGTGTACACATAGTCAGGAGCAGAGCTTGTTCTTACGTCTTGATCGAGGATAAACTATACTGACAAATATTTTCCATCCCTCTTCTCAAGTGTGTCGAAGAGTCCAAAGTCCCCTACATACTTTGGAAGATACACAAATGAATCAACGCCTAGCACCTTGGAGGACGATCCCTCGCCCGGAAGACCATGCGAGCAGGATACTATTGGCCCACCATACAGCAGGACACGAAAGAGCACGTCAAGAAGTGCGACAAGTACCAACGCCACAGGGATATGCACCTAGCACCTCCCAACGAGCTCACAACGCTCTCGTCCCATTGGCCTTTCGCGTGGTGGGGGATGGACATCCTCGGCCCTTTTGCCAATGGGTCATACCAGAACAAATACTAGATAGTCGGTGTTAACTACTTCACGGAGTGGATAGAGGCCAAGGCCCTTGCCAAAATCACGGTACACAACATACTTCGTTTCTACAAAAGGAACATACTTGCCCGGTTCGGCTTACCCGGGCGATTGTCATCGACAACGGGACGCAGTTCACCGACCAAAACTTCCAGTACTTCGTCACCAAACTGGCCACAAAGCAACATTTCACGTCTATCGAGCACCCACAAACAAACGGGCAGGCTAAAGCCGCGAATATAGTGATCTTGTGAGGCCTAAAACAAAGACTAGGTGAAGCCAAAAAGAGGTGGGTCGAGGAGCTACATAGTGTACTCTGAGCCTACAGGACGACCCCACACTCGACCACCAGGGAGACCCCATTCCGACTAACTTACGGAAAAAAGGCAGTTATTCTGGTAGAAATTAGAGAGCCCTCTAGGCTGACCAAATCTCCCCTCAACTAAGAGATGAACGACGAGGCTTTGAGGGAGGAACTCGATCTGGTAGAAGAAATTCGAACGGGGGCAGCCCTCCGCGAAGCGTCGCTGAAACAAAAAATAACTTTGCGGCATAACAATAAGGTCATCAGACGCGATTTCTAAATTGGTTACCTAGTCCTACGGAGAAACGAGAAAGACTCGCGCGAGGAAAAACTTGCCGCGAACTGGGAAGGGCCATATCGTGTCCGAGTGAAAATGAAGAACGGGGCCTATTACCTCGAAAACCTACACGGGGAGGAACTTGCTCGACCATGGAATGCTGAAAAGCTCAAACAATATTACAGTTAAACACTGTAGTCGGCATACTTGTTTCGACCACGACGAAGTACGTTCTGACCACAAAAGCGTGCTAAGGTACAAGCACGACTTCCCAACTTGAAACGAAAAGCCAGAAGTCCGCTCTTATGTGTGTGCGAGTAAGCTCTTGGCCCAACGGGGACACCTCGACCAAGCTCTGTCGTTGTCGTACCAATAAGGCAGAACACACAGCTCGCGATGGGAATTTCACGCTGTGAAGCAAAGACCTCGACCGAGATTTTAGCTTCGTTGTCGATCGAAAGCCAACTCCGATCACTCGACCAGTTCCCCGAACATTCGATGACCAATTATGTCGAGCAAAGGCACCAGACACTTAGTAAAAACAAGCAAACACAATATTTCATACATATCGACGAGGAAAATAAGTACTCGACATACAATAGCATACACACATAGCAAAAAATCAAGCATATTAGAATTACAAATCAAACATCCAATTACAAACGACAGGCAAAGCCCACTATTCAAATATTACAAGTCATGGCGCGCAGGCCAGGCAAAATCAAAATACAAAATGTGGTGTGCATGCCAAGCAACTGAGTAAACTAAACATTTGCTTCCTCTTTGAGTTAGGTCTCCCATTCAGTTTGATCAGCTCTGCCGTAGAGCCTAGCTGGAGCGACCACCTGGTTGTCGACCACTTGGTGCAAAGGCCATATCCCCTTGGTGACGATCTGAAGCCCAAGGTTAACAACTTTGAGTTGCTCCACCACAGTATTAAAGTCCGGCTTAAGGGTACTCAGGTAATCCTGCTCGAGCTCCCAGATCTGGGAAACCAAATCAATCCGAGTTACCAAGAGTTTCTCCTATGCAGATTCATCCTTGGCAAGCATTCCGGAGACCTCCAAATCAGTGACCCTCGCTTAGAGCTGTCCCTTCTCCTCGTCGGCCTTGGTCATCTTCTTTCACATCTCATCCATCTTGTAACACCCCAAATTTGTAAGAATATTTATTTAATTTATTTAAATATAATATTCGTGATTTTTGGTGAATTTCGGTGGTTTTGGCTATGTGTGGAATTTTGTGGAGTTTTGGTTATTTATTTAAATAATAGTATATAATATGGAATATATTAGTATTATTATTAATTTAAATAATATTAGATGAATTAAGGGTAAGGTGGACTTTTGAGGAGGATTAGTGAGGGTAAATTGGGAAAAGCCCATTTTAGAAGCCCAAGAGTAGGTTTAACAAAAAGGAGAGTTTGAGAATGGGATTTGTTATTTCTGTGCTTTTGTGGTTGGAATTTATTTTGCTAAAACTATTATAGCAGCAAGATGTTGAATCTTAATGTTCTAAGTGGCTGCTTTCAACATGTCGAATGAAGATGTCCCATACCAGCTCATAGGACATCGCGTTGTGGATTCAGTTTTAATGCAGAATCTGTTACTGAATATTCTGTGAATATTTGATTATCCTAGGTGGCATCCAAAGCATTTTTGGATTGTGGTTATTTGTTGGTTTTTCGGATTTGCTGTTGTTTCTAATTATGGAGACATAATAGGAAACTTTGGATTGAAGACCTATTTTGTTAGAGTTAATTTTGCAGATTTGTGAGCAGTCTATTTGCTGCGTTTTTGAAGCCCAATTCAGTCCAGATTAATTGCTATATATTGACTGATGTAAACCTAGTTTTAGGTGTGGAACTTACTTGTGTTTTGTTAGGGTTTTAGAGTGTATTTTGTGAGCCCAACTGGTATCATTCTGATAACAGTATAAGGACTGATTTTTGTGTTGTAAGTTCTGTCAAGTTACTCATAAGCTTTTAAGCATTGAGTTTCTTGTGTGTCAATTCTCATAAGCTGTGAAGTATTGAGAATTGTGTGTTTTGAAAGTGTGACTTTCGGTCTGTTTCTTGTGTGGAAAGGTACCAATCACGGGCTGTGGTTGTAGAGGGATTTGAGGAGGGCCTCATACCTAGGTGAGTCTTAGGTAGAAGTCATACGAAGGGCAGTGATTAAGTGATCAGATTATTCGGTGTTTGTATGATCTGTGAATTGATAATATCGTATATTGGTTTTGTCCCTGGCTTGGTAGCCCCCAGAGTAAGATTATTGATCCGAACTGGGTAAACATATCACTGTGTTATTTACCTTCTGCACTGTTATTTTTATTGTTATCTTATTCATTGTGTTGGATATCAGTGTCTCAACATCTGTGTAGGACATCTGATATCTGTGCTAGATTTTCAATTGGCATCAAGAGCTTGCACCCTTATTTGGTTTTGGGTGAGATTCAGGGAAGGTACTTTCTGGTACAATGGACAAGGATGGAGGATTTCTGAACAAACCACCTCTGCTTGATGATTCAAACTATGACTATTGGAAACCAAGGATGATAACATTTATCAAATCCATGGATGATCAAGCATAGAAAGCTGTTATAAAAGGATGAGAGCCCCCTAAGGTTAAAGATGAAAAAGGTACCCCTACTGGTGTGGTGAAGGAAGAGGAAGACTGTGATGATGCAGATTACAAAGGGTCCGTAGGAAATTCCAAAGCCATGAATGCATTGTTCAATGGTGTTAACAAGAATATCTTAAGGTTGTTTGAACACTGCACCATTGCTAAAGAGGCGTGGGAGGTCTTGAAGGTTGCTCATGAAGGGACTTCAAAGGTGAAGATGTCAAAACTTCAGCTTCTCACTAGCAAGTTTGAGAGTTTGAAGATGAAAGAGGATGAGAGCATTCATGATTTTCATATGAACATTATTGAGATAGCTAATGCCTCTAGTGCCCTAGGTGAAAAGATGTCTGACAGCAAACTGGTCAGAAAGATCCTCAGATCTCTACCTAAGAGATTTGACATGAAAGTGACTGCTATAGAGGAAGCTCAGGATACAGACAAGATGAAAGTGGATGAACTGGTGGGATCTCTTCAAACATTTGAATTAGGGATCAGTGAAAAGTCTAAAAAGAAGAAGAGCATGGCTTTTGTGTCAAATGCTGGTGACTCAGAAGATGAAGGTGACCTGGTCAGAGATGAAGGGGTGTCTAAAGATCTGGTATTGCTTGGAAAACAATTTAACAAAGTGTTGAAAAAGATTGACTGGAAGTCGAGAGCAAATGCTCAGAACAAGTCACTCGACATCAGTAAGAACCAGGATGGAGGCAGAAGATCTAGAACTGAAGAAGACTCCAATCAAGGGAAGAGAGTCCAGTGCTTTGAATGTGAGGGATATGGGCACATAAAAACTGAGTGTCCCACGTATCTCAAAAGGCAGAAGAAGGGCCTATCAGTGTCTTGGTCAGAAGGAGAGTCTGAGAGTGATCTTGAAGAAGAATCAGCAAAATTGGTGACAGCTTTGACTGGGATCTGTAAGGGTGATGGAGAAACTACTTGTGAGTCTGACTCTGACAAAGAATTCTATGTTGGAGAACTCACTAAGGAAGAAGTCTTCACAGGATTTTCAGAATTGAGTATCAAGAATGAAGAAAGGTGCCAGATAATATTGGAACAAAAGATTCTGATAGCTCAATTAGAAGCTGAGAAGGAAGAATATTTATCAACCATTGCTGATCTGAAATAGGAGGTTGAATGGCAAAAGTCAAAACTTGATAATATGACCAAATCTATAAGAATGCTGAACAATGGTACCACGCAGCTGGATGAGATTCTTCAGAATGGGAAAGAAGCTGGAAATGTGTAAGGCCTTGGATTTAACAATCAAGCAGAGACTTCCAAGAAGCCTATATTGAAGTTTGTTCCTCAAAAAATAAAGCAAGAAGTGGGGATGTCAAATCACATGTTTCAACATCAGATGAAGCATCAGAAAAGAGTTTGTAGATCAAAGTATAAACCATGGAGATGCCATTACTGTGGAAATATTGGTCACTTAAAGTCCTTTTGCTACAAGCTGCACGGCTATCCCAAAACTGCTCAGCAACAAAATAAAGGACAGAGTTGGGGTAAAGTGAAGAGAAGATGGATTCCTTGACAAATGATGGCTGGTCTCATAGCACATACCTCTCTTATAGCATCTGCAAGAGAAGATTGGTACTTTGACAGTGGTTGTTCAAGACACATGACTGGTGTGAAGAAGTTCTTGTCAGATATCAGGCCTCACTCCACCAATTATGTCACCTTTGGGGATGGATCAAAGGGTGAAATAAAAGGGGTTGGAAAGCTGGACTACACAGGACAACCAAATCTGGATCGTGTTCTATTTGTCAAAGGGCTGACCGCAAATTTAATCAGTATAAGCCAACTGTGTGATGTAGGCCTCAAAGTAAATTTCACCAAATCTGAATGTCTAGTAACCAATGAGAAAGATGAAGTTATTATGAAGGGAACCAGGTCTAAAGATAACTGCTATCTGTGGAATTCTCAAGAACCTGAAAGTCTGTCTACTTGTTTGATGTCAAAGGAAGATGAAACCAAACTGTGGCATCAGAAATTGGGTCACTTACACCTGAAAGGGATGAAGAAAGTTATGTCAAGTGAAGTTGTTAGAGGTATTCCCAAGCTGAAGATTGACGAGGATAAAATATGTGGTGAATGTCAAGTTGGGAAGCAAACAGGGGTGTCACACAAGAGGCTTCAACATCTTACCACAACTTCTAGAGTTCTGGAACTTCTTCACATGGACTTGATGGGACCTATGCAGGTTAAAAGTCTTGGTGAGAAGAAGTATGCCTATGTTGTCGTAGATGACTACTCCAGGTTCACTTGGATAAGTTTTATCAGAGAAAAGTCTGAAGTATTTGCAGCCTTCAAAGAGTTGTGTCAAAGGATTCAACGGGAAAAGGATTGTGGTGTTGTTCGAATCAGAAGTGACCATGGGAAAGAATTCGAAAATAGCAGGTTTGAAGAGTTCTGCTTATCTGAGGGAATCACTCATGAATTCTCATCACCGATCACTCCTCAGCAGAATGGTGTGGTGGAACGTAAGAACAGGACTATACAAGAGTGTGCAAGAGTCATGATTCATGCCAAAAAGCTTCCATATTATTTTTGGGCTGAAGCAATGAATACTGCTTGCTATATACACAATAGGGTGACTGTCAGGTCAGGTACTTCTGTCACTCTTTATGAGCTATGGAAAGGTAGAAAGCCAAATGTGAAGTATTTCCATGTGTTTGGTAGTAAGTGTTATATCTTAGCGGATTGTGAGCAGAGGCGAAAGATAGATCCTAAGAGTGAGGAAGGAATATTTTTAGGATACTCTACAAACAGTAAAGCATATAGGGTATTTAATTCCAGAACTAAGGTGATGATGGAATCCATAAATGTGGTGGTTGATGACTCTGGCAAAGACGAAGATGTCCCAGATGATGTTGGAGCATGTCTGCCCATGAACAATGAAATCTCCCAAGACATTGAGTCTGTAGAAGATAGTGCTCAAGAAACCAACACTATACCTGAGAATGAAGAGGTAGAGGATGCTAACAGGGGACCCTCTATAAGGATTCAGAAGGATCACCCTAAGGAATTAATTATTGGAGATCTGAATGAAGGTGTAAGAACCAGAACAAGGGAGACTGTGTCAAATGCTTGCTTTGTGTCAAAGATTGAACCAAAGAATGTCAAAGAAGCATTGGCAGATGAGTTCTGGATAAGTGCTATGCAAGATGAACTTTGTCAGTTCAAGAGGAATGAAGTCTGGGAACTGGTACCACGACTAGCAGGAACAAATGTGATTGGAACAAAATGGGTTTATAAGAATAAGTCTGATGAGCAAGGAGTTGTTACCAGGAACAAAGCCAGATTAGTTGCTCAAGGATACACACAGATTGAAATAGTAGACTTCGATGAAACATTTGCGCCTGTGGCTCGATTGGAATCCATCAGATTGTTGCTAGGAGTGGCATGTTTATTGAAATTCAGATTGTTTCAAATGGATGTCAAGAGTGCCTTTCTGAATGGCTATCTTAATGAGGAAGTCTATGTTGAGCAGCCTAAAGGGTTTGTGGATCCAAATTTTCCTGATCATGTTTTCAAGCTGAAGAAGGCTTTGTATGGGCTGAAACAAGCTCCACGAGCTTGGTACGAAAGACTGACTGAGTTCTTAGTCAACAATGGATACAGGAAGGGTGGTATTGATAAAACACTTTTTGTCAAGGAGAAGGATGGGAAACTAATGATTGCTCAGATTTATGTAGATGATATTGTGTTTAGTGGGATGTCGGATGAAATGGTTCAACATTTTGTCAACCAAATGCAGTCTGAATTTGAGATGAGCTTGGTAGGTGAATTGACCTACTTCCTTGGATTACAAGTCAAGCAGATGGAAGACTCCATTTTTATTTGTCAGAGCAAATATGCGAGGAACATTGTGAAGAAGTTTGGACTGGATAATGCCAAGCATAAGAGGACTCCTGCTCCTACTCACTTGAAGTTATCCAAAGATGAAAAGGGAGTGAATGTTGAACAAAGTCTGTATAGAAGTATGATTGGCAGTCTGCTGTATCTTACAGCAAGCAGGCCAGACATAACATTTGTTGTTGGTGTGTGCGCAAGATATCAAACAGAACCCAAGGTCAGTCACATCAATCAAGTAAAGAGAATTCTTAAGTATGTGAGTGGCACATGTGATTATGGGTTGCTTTACTCCCATGACTCAAGTCCCATTTTATTAGGTTACTGTGATGCTGATTGGGCTGGAAGTGTTGATGATAGGAAGAGTACCTCTGGAGGTTGTTTCTTTTTGGGAAATAATCTTATTTCATGGTTTAGCAAGAAGCAAAATTTAGTATCCCTTTCTACTGCTGAAGCTGAGTACATAGCAGCTGGAAGTAGTTGTGCTCAACCGGTATGGATGAAGCAGATGTTATCTGAGTATAATGTCACACAAGATGCCATGACACTATTTTGTGACAACCTGAGTGCTATTAATATTTCCAAAAAGCCCATTCAACATAGCAAGACTAAGCACATTGATATCAGGCATCACTTCATCAGAGAACTTGTGGAGGACAAAGTCATAACTCTTGAGCATGTGAGCACAGAAAATCAGCTTGCTAACATATTTACCAAGGCTCTGGATGCAGTTCAGTTTGAAAACCTGAGGAGCAGACTTGGGGTGTGCATTCATGAAGAACTATAGCAATCAATGGTCCTTCTGGCTGCCAGATTGACAAGACTAAAGGTTTTGGTAGTGCAGTGTGTGAATGAAGGGAAAATGCTGAAGTTTGTGCATGACATTTGGGCATGTGATGTGGTGTGCATCTACTCTCTGATGCAGTTTACTCTGGTTTATTTTTTCTTTGACTTGTTCTACTTGCCTTTGTCATATTTATGGCTAAAAAGGGGGAGTAGTATGTTTGTGTGGATGTTTGTGTGGGGAGTGCTTGTGTGCTTGTGTTGCTGCAGTAGTTGAGGGGAGAATGTGGAATGTTGCTGTTGAGGGGGAGTTTTGCCAGGCTGCTATGATGTGTTGTTTGCAGCTGAAGGGGAGTGCTGCTATGCTGGATGTTTTTGCTGTGTGCTGCTGGTGTTTTCGCTGCTGTCTGATATATGGATTTTTTTTTTTGCTGTTTGTGCTTCTTTACAAGTTTTTTTGTGTGTGTGTGTGTAGTTTTAGCCAAAATAAGCCAAAGGGGGAGATTGTTATTTCTGTGCTTTTGTGGTTGGCATTTATTTTGCTAAAACTATTATAGCAGCAAGATGTTGAATCTTAATGTTCTAAGTGGCTGCTTTCAACATGTCGAATGAAGATGTTTCATACCAGCTCATAGGACATCGCGTTGTGGATTCAGTTTTAATGCAGAATCTGTTACTGAATATTCTGTGAATATTTGGTTATCCTAGGTGGCATCCAAAGCATTTTTGGATTGTGGTTATTTGTTGGTTTTTCGGACTTGCTGCTGTTTCTAATTATGGAGACATAATAGGAAACTTTGGATTTAAGACCTATTTTGTTGGAGTTAATTTTGCAGATTTGTGAGCAATCTATTTGCTGCGTTTTTGAAGCCCAATTCAGTCCAGATTAATTGCTATATATTGACTGATGTAAACCTAGTTTTAGGTGTGGAACTTACTTGTGTTTTGTTAGGGTTTTAGAGTGTATTTTGTGAGCCTAACTGGTATCATTCTGATAACAGTATAAGGACTGATTTTTGTGTTGTAAGTTCTGTCAAGTTACTCATAAGCTTTTAAGCATTGAGTTTCTTGTGTGTCAATTCTCATAAGCTGTGAAGTATTGAGAATTGTGTGTTTTGAAAGTGTGACTTTCGGTTTGTTTCTTGTGTGGAAAGGTACCAATCACGGGCTGTGGTTGTAGAGGGATTTGAGGAGGGCCTCATACCTAGGTGAGTCTTAGGTAGAAGTCATAGGAAGGGTAGTGATTAAGTGATCAGATTATTCGGTGTTTGTATGATCTGTGAATTGATACTATTGTATATTGGTTTCGTCCCTGGCTTGGTAGCCCCCAGAGTAGGATTATTGATCCGAATTGGGTAAACATATCACTGTGTTATTTACCTTCTGCACTGTTATTTTTATTGTTATCTTGTTCATTGTGTTGGATATCAGTGTCTCAACATCTATGTAAGACATCTGATATCTGTGCCAGAATTTCAATTCATTTTGTTAGACCGTGAAAAGATGGGAGGAAGATGAAAGCTCTGAGGAAAAAGGAAAAGGCGAGGATTCGAGAAGGTTTCCAAAGACTCAATAGAGAAAGCTCTGAATCGTCATTCTAAGGTATGGGGAGTATTGCCTTTCATTGTTTTCAATATAGGGATTCGATGTGTTTAAAGCGGATTTTTGGGGGTTTATGAGGGTTTGTGGGTTTATGAGTAAATTAGTGATTTAGGCGTTGTTTTTGTGGATTGTTGATGAATATGAAAGATGGAATTGATTCGGATAAAAGTAGGCCTTCAAGGCTAAACCTTCTGTAGATGATATGTGGGATCTTGTATGGGGAAGGGATTTATGGGGTTTATGAGAATCTTGAGAGTTTGTGAAGGTTTAGGTGATTTTGAGTTAGGATAGTGAAATTATTTGACCTAATAGTAGTAGGTTTTATGCCTTTGATTTCCATGATGCCTTAGGAAGGTTTTGGGGATGTTTTGGGGGTGAATTGAGATTGAACCCGTAAGAATTTGGTGGTCTAAAGTGCTACTGATGCATAGCTGCGATTGCAGGGAATCACACATTTGCACAGCGAACAAATCCTTCGCAAGGCGAACCTTCGCCCCAGATTCGCTGGGCGAATAACGCAGCGAATGCACGATACTTTTGTTCTGTGATACTGAGATGAAATTGAGAATGACCTTTGAGTTTGCAAAGCGAACTTTCCAGAGAGTAGCTCACTAGGCGAATGAGGGTGGCGAGGTGAGACAGAAAGCGGAATTCTCTGGTTTTTGTATGTGATTCTGGGATTCGCTGGAAGCTCGCAAAGCGAACATCCCAGCGAACTAGTTCGCACACCGAACTTTGTAGTGAACGGCTGCTGTTCGCGAACTTTGTTTTATGTTTCTTGTGATGTCTTGACGTTTGAGCTGTGATTATTCTGATGATTTACCATGATGTTATTGATGATTATGAGATGATGATTTCGTGATGTTTTGATGAATAATTGATGATCTGAATTACTATGAGTTTATTGATGATTATGAATCGTTTATACATGATTTTAAAGGTTAATTGATGATATAGTTTACCATGATGTATATTGACGTTATGAGCTGTGTATATGTGATGTTCAATGATTAAATGATGATGTGAATGACCATGAATTATATTGATTGTGATGAATGATGATGCACGTAATGACTTGTGTTGATGATGATGATTATGACGTTGTGCATCATGCATTCATAGCATTACAATGATGTTAGACTTTAGTCTATTGTAGCTTCCATCCCATTGTGTGGATGTGAGGTGGTTTTGACGTGCTCCGGTTCTTGTGTAGAATCGATCCTAATGACGGGGATCTTTTGAGGGTGATGGTCTAGTGTCCATCGATTGTGACGATTGGTACCACATGCACGAGTCTTATTGTGCATTGCATTTATTTGCCATTGATGTGATTTATGATATCGTGATTTTTGATGTTTTCCTTTGATGACCCTG
This sequence comes from Lathyrus tuberosus, assembly GCA_022829125.1. NCBI lineage: Eukaryota > Viridiplantae > Streptophyta > Magnoliopsida > Fabales > Fabaceae > Lathyrus > Lathyrus tuberosus. Next base: position 1,788,116 of record JALAZF010000396.1, on the reverse strand, counting down.
ATGATGTTGTATATGATGATGATGTCATTTTATGCATATCCTGTTTTTATATTAATTATAATGAATTGTGATTACTCACCCTGCCTGTTTGAATGTTGCCTCCACGTGGGTAACGTGCAGGTGATCAGGATTATCCGTGGATGCCTTCGAGGACTTTTGGAGTTTATTTTGCTTTTGGTCGATGTAGAGGGTCTTGCTTTGATAGTTTAACATCGGGTTGGGTCGTTGAGTCGAACCATTGTTGAATTGTTATTTTGTTGTTATTTGATGACTATGGTTTTATTTTAAAAACCTTTTTATGTTGGATTATTGTGGTTATAGTGGTTTCGCTGCTGTTTGATGGTTTTTGAATTATTCTGAGGGAAACCCGTTGTTTACGGAGCAATTTTGTTTAATTGAATTTATTGAGAAATATGCACCCTTTGAGATGGTTCTGATTTTACTCTGATATTTGATTTAATCTGCTGCAATAATTGTGGGGTAAAAAAGGGTGTTACATTAGTGGTATTAGAGCAGGTCGGTCCGTCCGACCATGTTGTCTAATGTTGTCTATTCCCTAGTGTGCGACATGTGTGTGAAAACACTGTCGATGCTTGTTTTGTTTTCCATTTACAGGTTGGGAATGAAACAAGTGGGGGAGAATATGGTGCTTCTCCAAGATGCTTTGAGGGTGGAGCAATGGCTAAGTGTGGTGTTGGATGCTACAATAGTTTGGTAAGATAGTTTGTACCGCCTCATGATAGTCGGCTGTTATTGACAAATTGAGGAACTAATCACCCTTAATCTCTTATTGATAATAGACAGGATCAAGTTGGATGGGATATACGTGTCTTGCGAGCTTAAGTGGTGTCCGCAGTGAATTGTTTTAAGTTAAGCCAAGTGCTTACAGATGGTTTTGATGAGTCAATGCAGGATGGTGCCGAGACGTTTATGTTGAGGGTAATTTTGAGTATTAGTGAAGGTGGAGAAGTTGGTGTTTTGCCTTTTGTTTGTGAAATTTCAGAAGTGTTTCCTGATGGTGTAAGTGATTGGCCTCCAGAGCGTGAGGTAGAGGTTGCGGCAGATTTGATACCAGGTATGAGTCTGGTGTCAATGGCTCCTTACCGGATGTCTGCATCTGAGTTAGGGGAATTGAAGAAATAATTGGAAGAGTTACTTGGGATGAAGTTTGTTCGACCGAGTGTTTCTCTGTGGGGTGCTCCTGTGTTGTCGGTGAAGAAGAAAGATGGTACTATAAGATGGTGTGTGGATTATAGATAGTTAAATAAAGTGACGATCAAGAATAAGCATCCACTTCTGAGAATTGATGATTTGATAGATTAATTGGTAGGTGCCGCTGTGTTTAGCAAGATTGATTTGAGGTATGGTTATCATCAGATTCGTGTTAAGCCTGATGATATTCCGAAGACAGCTTTCAGGACGAGGTATGATGACTATGAGTATGCTATGATGTCAGTTGGTAGGGGTGGAAATAGGCTGGGCCGAATTAGGCTTTGCCAAGCCTAAGCCTGGCTTGCCAATAAAACTGAAGCCTAAGTCTGGCCTATAGCCTGTCATAGGCTTATTTTTAGGCCTGAGTCTGGCCTTTTCTAAGGCCTGGTTAGCCTGTTAGCCTACATAAAAGCCTATTATTTAGAAATATGTAAATACGCAATTAAAATAATGTTTAAATAGACTAACAAACTAAAAAATCAATGAGACTAAAAGTTTGTTTGCATTGACTTATTTTAACATACCTATTAGCATAATTTTGGTGAGACTATTTATTTAAGATAACTTATGAATACAACTTATAACATTGTTCATAGGGTGTTTTTATCTTATTTTCATAAGTTCTCAAATATAACCAATTTTTATTTATATATTTTAACTCAAAGTAAAAAAACATAACATAAGATAATAAAAAAATTATTCATATTTATTTAAATAAGCCGGCATGTTAGGCTTAAAAGGCTTTTTTTCTGGCCTGAGGCCTAGCCTTTTTAACTAAATAGGCTTATAAAAAATCCTAGGCCTTTTCTATTTAAAAAATAGCTTGGCCTGGCCTGAGTCTGTGTAGGCTAGCCTGTAGGCCCCTGTTATCGGCCTGACTTACTTCCACCCCTATCGGTTGGGGTATCTAATGCACCTGGTGTTCGCGGAGTATATGAATCGGATTTTTCATGAGTATTTAGATAAGTTTGTGGTGGCTTTTATTGACGATATTCTGATATACTCTAAGCCTGAAGAAGAGCATACTGAGCATTTGAGAACTGTGTTGTGAGTATTGAAGGAGAAGAAGTTGTATGCAAAGCTGTCCAAGTGTGAGTTTTGGTTGAAGGAAGTGAGTTTCCTTGGCCATGTGATTTTAAGTGGCGGAATTGCTGTTGATCCTTCTAAGATTGATGTTGTATTACAGCGGGAGACTCCGAAGTCCGCTACTGAGATCCGAAGTTTTCTGGGATTGACGGGTTATTACCGCAAGTTTATCGAGGGCTTTTCTAAGTTGGCATTACCTTTGACTCAGTTGACTTGAAATAGTCAAGCTTTTGTGTGAGATATAGCTTGCGAAGAGAGTTTTGTGGAATTGAAGAAGAGGTTGACGACCGCTCCAGTGTTGGTTTTGCCTAATCCGAGTGAATCTTTTGAGGTGTATTGTGATGCGTCGAAGATGGGTCTTGGTGGAGTATTGATGCAGAATTGACAAGTTGTTGCCTATGCTTCGAGACAATTGAGAGTTCATGAAAGGAATTATCCTACGCATGACTTAGAGTTGGCCGCTGTGGTGTTCGTGTTGAAGATTTGGAGACTTATCTATTTGGCTCTAAGTTTGAAGTGTTCAGTGATCATAAAACTCTTAAGTACTTGTTCGATCAGGAAGAATTGAATATGAGGCAGAGAAGGTGGTTGGAATTACTGAAGGATTATGACTTTGATTTGAGTTACCATCCGAGCAAAGCAAATGTAGTGGCCGACGCGTTGAGCAGAAGGTCATTGCATATGTTGATGCTTATAGTGAGAGGGTTGGAATTAATCGAACAGTTTCGAGATTTGAGTTTGGCGTGTGAAGAGACTCCTGGCAGTGTGAAGTTAGGAATGTTGAAGCTGACAAGTGGTGTTTTGGAGGAAATCAGAGTGGGTCAGCAAGTGGATTTGAAGTTGATGGACCAATTGACGTTAATTAACCAAGGTAACAGAGGTGAATTCCGGATTGATGAGAATGGTGTGATGAGGTTTCGAGATAGAGTGTGTGTTCTAGATGTTCCAGAGATCGAGAAAATTATTCTATGAAGAAGGATATTGCCGAGTTCGTTTATGCTTATTTGACTTGTCAGAAGTCGAAGATCGAACATCAGACGCCGTTGGGTATGATGCAGCCGTTGAATATTCTAGAATGGAAATGGGATAGTATTTCCATGGATTTTTATGTTGAGATTGCCGAAGACTGAAAAAGGGAACGATTATATTTGGGTGATTGGGGATAGATTAAGGCTCATTAATTACTGATGAAGATTAATCATTCTATGCAGAAGTTAGCTGAGATGTACGTTGAGGAAATTGTGAAGTTGCATGGGATACCATCGAGTATTGTGTCGGATAAAGACCCGAGATTTACGTTGAGGTTTGGGAAGAGTTTGCAAGATGCTTTGAGGTACTAAGTTGAGGTTGAGTTCTTCCTATCGTCCGCAAACGGATGGAAGACATAGAGGGTTGTCCAGTCTTTAGAGGATTTGCTGAGAGCTGGTGTGTTGGATTAAGGTGGATCGTGGGATAGTCATTTGCCATTGATCGAGTTTACCTACGACAACAGTTTTCATGCTAGTATTGGGATGATTCTGTATGAAGCTTTGTATGGGGGAGGTGTATGACTCTTTTGTGTTGGTATGAGTCAGACAAGAGTGCTATACTCGGACCTGAGATTGTGTAAGAGATGACCGAGAAGATTAAGATGATCCAAGAAAGGATGGGAGCGTCGCAGAGTCACCAGAAGAGCTACCATGATAAGAGAAGGACGACACTTGAATTCCAAGAGGGAGGTCACGTGTTTTTTTAGGGTGACGCCAGTGATTGGTGTGGGTCGAGCTTTGAAGTCTAGGAAGCTCACTCCACGTTTTGTTGGTCCATATCAAATTTGGCAGATGATAGGAGAGGTAGCCTATCGAATTGCTTTACCACCATCACTTGCGAATTTGCATGACGTGTTCCATGTGTCTCAGTTGAGGAAGTACATTCCTGATCCGTCGTATGTGCTTCAGATAGATGATGTACAAGTGAGGGATAACTTGACGGTGGAAGCTTTACCTGTGCGGATTGACGGTCGAGAGATGAAGCAGCTGCGGGGTAAAGACATAGCTTTGGTGAAGGTGTTGTGGGGTGGACCAGCCGGCGAAAGTTGGACTTCGGAACGTGAAGATCAGATGAGGGAGTCGTATCCGACTATATTTCTTTGAGGTAATTTTCGAGGGCGAAAATTCTTTAAGGGGAGGAGAGTTGTAACACCCCAAATTTGTAAGAATATTTATTTAATTTATTTAAATATAATATTCGTGATTTTTGGTGAATTTTGGTGGTTTTGGCTATGTGTGAAATTTTGTGGAGTTTTGGTTATTTATTTAAATAATAGTATATAATATGGAATATATTAGTATTATTATTAATTTAAATAATATTAGATGAACTAAGGGTAAGGTGGACTTTTAAGGAGGATTAGTGAGGGTAAATTGGGAAAAGCCCATTTTAGAAGTCCAAGAGTAGGTTTAACAAAAAGGAGAGTTTAAGAATGGGATTCATTTTGTTAGACCGTAAAGAGAATGGAGGAAGACGAGAGCTCTGAGGAAAAAGGAAAAGGCGAGGATTCGAGAAGGTTTCCAAAGACTCAATAGAGAAAGCTCTGAATCGACAATCTAAGGTATGGGGAGTATTGCCTTTCATTGTTTTCAATATAGGGATTCGATGTGTTTAAAGCGGATATTTGGGGGTTTATGAGGGTTTGTGGGTTTATGAGTAAATTGGTGATTTAGGCGTTGTTTTTGTGGATTGATGATGAATATGAAGGATGGAATTGATTCAGATAAAAGTAGGCCTTCAAGGCTAAACCTTTTGTTGATGATATGTGAGATCTTGTATGGGGAATGGATTTATGAGGTTTATGAGAATCTTGAGAGTTTTTGAAGGTTTAGGTGATTTTGAGTTAGGATAGTAAAATTATTCGACCTAATAGTCGTAAGTTTTATGCCTTTGATTTCCATGATGCCTTAGGAAGGTTTTGGGGATGTTTTGGGGTGAATTTAGGTTGAACCCGTAAGAATTTGGTGGTCTGAAGTGCTACTGATGCATAGATGCGATTGTAGGGAATCGTACGTTCGCACAGCAAACGAATCCTTCGCAAGGCGAACCTTCGCCCCAGATTCGCTGGGTGAATAGCGCAGCGAATGCATGATACTTTTGTTCTGTGATACTGAGATGAAATTAAGAATGACCTTTGAGTTCGCAAAGGAACTTTCCAGCGAGTAGCTCGCTAGGCGAATGAGGGTGGCGAGGTGAGACAGAAGGGGGAATTCTCTGGTTTTTGTATGTGATTCTGGGAGTCGTTGGAAGCTCGCAAAATGAACATCCCAGCAAACTAGTTCGCACAGCGAACTTTGTAGCGAACGACTGCTGTTCGCGAACTTTGTTTTATGTTTCTTGTGTTGTCTTGACGTTTGAGCTGTGATTATTCTGATGATTTACAATGATGCTATTGATGATTATGAGATGATGATGTCGTGATGTTTTGATGAATAATTGATGATCTGATTTACTATGAGTTTATTGTTGATTATGAACCGTTTATACATAATTTTGAAGGTTAATTGATGATATGAATTACCATGATATATATTGACGTTATGAGCTGCGTATATATGATGTTTGATGATTAAATGACGATGTGAATGACCATGAGTTATATTGATTCTGATGAATGATGATGCATGTAATGACTTGTGTTGATGATGATGTTTATGACGTTGTGTATCATGCATTCATAACATTACAGTGATGTTAGACTTCAGTCTATTGTGGCTTTCATCCCATTGTGTGGATGTGAGGTGGTTTTGACGTGCTTCGGTTCTTGTGTAGAATCGATCCTAATGACGGGGATCTTTGGAGGGTGATGGCCTAATGTCCATCGATTGTGTCGATTGGTACCACATGCATGAGTCTTGTTGTGCATTGCATTTATTTGGCATTGATTAGATTTATGATATCGTGATTTTTGATGTTTTCCTTTGATGACCCTGATGATGTTGTATATGATGATGACACAGTTTTATGCATATCCTGTTTTTATATTGATTATAATGAATTGTGATTACTCACCCTGCCTGTTTGAATGTTGCCTCCACGTGGGTAACGTTCAGGTGATCAGGATTAGCCGTGGATGCCTTCGAGGACTTTTGGAGTTTATTTTGCTTTTGGTCGATGTAGAGGGTCTTGCTCTGATAGTGTAACATCGGGTTGGTTCGTTGAGTCGAATCATTGTTGAGTTGTTATTTTGTTGTTATTTGATGACTATGGTTTTATTTTGAAAATCTTTTTATGTTGGATTATTGTGGTTATGGTGGTTCCGCTGCTATCCAAAATCTTCATCGGGAACTTCATGAGTTTCTCGAAATCTTCATCGGAAACTTCATAAGTTTCCTGGAAAATTCATCAAAACCTCATGAAGTTCGCCGGAGATTCAAGAACACGGCCAGAAAACTCATACCAAGTGTCAGAAAACGCGTAACTTCATCGCGAAGTACATTCCTAAAGTACCGGTGTCATACCCCAAATTTTGACCACTAAGATTTCCCATCATTGTGCAAATCATTATCACAATATGGAGGAACCATCATACTTCATCAGTCTCCCCAAAGATGGGTGAGCATCCACTACAATCAAAATTAGGGTTTCAAGTCCTTTCAGAGCCTTAGACAAAGGATCAATCAAGGAATGACATGATCTTCAACTTGTCTAAACCTCTCAAATATAGACAAAGGATCAAAAAGGACTCCTACTTCAAGGATTAAGCACAAGGATGCTCCCTTCTAGGTGGATCAAGCCTCAAGATCGCCAGTTCACCAAATTAGGGTTTTGGTCTACCAGGGCCTCTAGATGGAAAATTTCATCTGGGCATGAGCCAATGATCCAAAACACAACCTAATGTACTCCATGGAACCTCATGGACCCAATAATCAAGTCAATTTTGCCTCAGGGGATGCATACATCAAAAATCAGGAATTAGGGTTTCTTGACCTAATTCACCCCTAAGTTGACTTTTGGGACAAATCAAGAGCCAAGACCTCAAGACAGTAGTTGAGGGTCTCTAATGAACTATATTGATCCATTTGGAACAATGGATTAATCCAAGAAGCTTGAGCAACAAGTCTCAATTTCATCTGCACCACAATTAGGGTTTTATGGAAAAAGTCAACTGTAACTTTTACCTTTGACCAGGACATGCTCCCAAACCCTAGGACATACCCCAATATACCCTATGACACCCATGGAACATGTCCATCAAGTTTGATTTAGGTCAAGGACATGATTTCCTGAAGAATTGCACAATTTGGAATTCATCTGATAAAAAGTCAACTGTGCCCAAAAGTCAACTTTGACTTTTTGAGATTTTTTCACCAAAATGGATTTTTGACCCTAAAATGATGTTAATGTATGATTTGAATCATCATTCATCAAGAAAAATCAAAGAATGTTGGATAACTTGTAAAAGGGGTAACCATAAAACTTAGAAATTTTTCTAAGTTATGGAAAAAGTACCACTAATACACTAACTTTGGAGGATCATAACTCCTAAACCACATGGATTTGTAGCCCTCATTACCCTCTACAAAAACTTCAACTAGACCTAAGGCCAGTTCATTAAGGATTTTGAGTTATGGAGTGATCAAAATCAAGAAATCACACTTTGTTCCAACACTTAGTGAAAAATTCACTAAGTCAGATTTTGCTTCACTTTTTGCCAAATGTAGAGGGATTTTTCACTTGGAATCAAAAGAGATCAAAACCAAACTTGTTCAAACAGTTGTTGTGTCATGTAAGGGCTTTCCAAAATGGCCAAGAACATTGCCAAATTCAACTTACCCCATGAGATATGACATTGTCAAGTTGCCTTGCTGAAATCTGTCAAAGGCAAGGCAGAATTTGCAATTTTGCTCGATTTGCCAAAATCAGCCAAATTCAAATGCTCCTATCCACTTGGACACATCTGAGGATTGAATCTAAAGGGGACAATCACTGAGCCAAGTCTCCAAAGTCCATGGAACAAGAAATAGCATGTTGAACCTAGAATGGCCAAAATAGGGACAAGACTCCAAATTTGGATTGAAGCATTCAATGGAAGCATCAAGGTGGCATGGACTGAGCCATTCTCATCTGAAATCAGTCAAGACTTATCCAAGACCAAGGGAACCAAAGCTCTGTGCCCTAAACTCTAGTCAATGGCTAGAGGAGACTTGGATTTTCATTTGCCAACATTGGCTAAACCTACTTACCAGCTGCCATTCATTATTCCTTGCAAAACAAACTTGCTCTACTATAAATAGAGCTCAATTGTGATCAGTTTGAGTACACCAAAGCCATCTAACAGATGCTTTCCTCAAAATCTCTTTCTCTTGGCAAAAATGCCTTTCTTAGCAAGGTAGCTATCGGGTTTTGAGTTTGAGAGCAATTCCAATCAAACCAATCACTCACACACCTCACATACATCACATATGAGCTAATCAAACACTTAGATCACTTCTGAAACACCAATTTCACAAAATCACCAGCTGGTTGCTCAAATTTTCAATCAAGTTGCAGCTGAGGTACCACAAATTGATCCAGCCAATTTCAATCAAGTCCAAGCATTCAAACACACTCCATAGGGTGTAGGGAAGCTGTTCAGATCATCACCACTCATCTGTAACACCTCCAAATCAAAAATCACATTGCACTTGCTGTCACGGCTTAGAGGTAAGCACATACTTGGTCATCTCTCAATCTATGCATATTTCCTCGCACAATAATTTGGCCATATGTTCATAATCATGCATGGAATGTTTTCCCTCAATTAATTGCATTGTTTGAATCGTGTATCGAAAATCCTAGCCTTCATGCAAAAATTAGGGTTCTTGAGGATTTTTCATGATTTCTTGTTATATGTTTAATTTAAATGAAATTAAGTGTTATAGACATGATCGTGAGGTTGAGACGAGCATAATGATATGTAGATTGCATGTTATAATCAAGTATTCAGTGAGATTGGATAGAAAACGCAAATCAGCCAAACCCAGAAAACACGCGTGTTCTTGGCGCCATTTTCAGATTTTCAAATATTTGAATTTTGTGATTTTGTTTAATTGATTCAAAAATTAATTTCTCTCTGATTTTTAATGATTTTGAGTTGATTCTTTTTTTAATAATTCACAAAAATGTTAAATATTTTATTTTATCAAAAAATCCCAAAAACATTATTTATTTCATATAATTGATATTTTTGCAAAGAATTAATATTTTAATTGTTTTTGACATATTAAATATTTTTTCTACATTGATTTTGCAACTTTTAATGCTTTCTAATTATTTTGTAGGTCAATACTTAATTTTTGAAGCATTAATCCAAAATCACAATTTGTTTTTCACATGTTAAACAATTTTGATCATTTTAATTGAATTTTTATTCAATTAAATAAATTTTTGAAAACAAATTAGGGTTTTTGGATTAATTCAACCCTCATAAATCATTTTCAAAACACCTTGGGCCTCTAATAGAGTGTAAGACGCAATCCTTTCTTGACCAAAACATTTTGGGCCTCAGTGTATTGTATAATTCCCGATACCGTAAAAAACAAACGGCGCGATCGTCGCCTTTTCAAAATGACCTTGGGTCTCTCCTTGAGCTATAAGACCCATTCTAAAACACTTTGGGCCTCTATTAGAGTGTAAGACCCAATCCCCTTTTAACCAAAACCTTTTTGGGCCTCACTTATTGTATAAGTCCCCCTGCGTTAAAAGAAAACTTCGGCGCGATCGCCATTTTCAAACGAAAATCAACTGGGCTTCTCTTTGAGCTGTAAGTCCCATTTCTTTTCATTTTTTAACACTTGGGCCTCTATTAGAGTGTAAGACCCAACCCTTTTTTAACGAAACAATTTTGGGCCTCAGCTATTGTATAAGTCCCGATACGTTAAAAATCTCGGCGCGATCGCCATTTTCAAACTAAAAATATTTTGGGTCTCTCCTTGAGCTGTAAGCCCCAAATCTTTATTTTACAAAGCACTTTCTCCTTTGATTTTGAATATACTGTTGTTTTCAATTTTTCTTTGTTGAACAACTAACCAAACAGCATGGAAGCTCTACAACCGAGTAAGTGTTTACCCGCTTTCATTTACCGCTTTCATATGTATATAACTGTATTGTGGGGCTGTTTCACTGTAAGTCTCCTTTCACAAACTCATATATATATATATATATATATATATATATATAACTGTATTGTGGGGCTGTTTCGCTGTAAGTCTTCTTTCATAAACTCATATCAACTGTGTAATAATAGTATAGATATTTAGAGTTTCCCCGGCAACTACGTCTAGAACTAGGTGACGCCGTTTCGTTTATTCGTAGAAATAGACAACTAGATCCCCACTAGGATCATCAGATACAGTCTTCTCTTCGGCTGTCCTCATTAGGAATTGTCAAGAAACTCTACTCCCCAAGATGAATGTCTTCTCCGTGAATGGCATCTTTGAGTTTCTTCCAAATTCTCGAACTTTCCTAACTTGACCTATTCCTTGTGAATAGCTTGCCTTGAATTTTTCGGGGTTTGGGGACCCACGGGCTTCCTAAAAGCATCGGCCTCCTCTTGGGCATTATACAAGGACCCACAGGCTTCCTAAAAGCAACCCCGCCTCCTCTTGGGCTTCGTACAAGGACCCTACGGCTTCTTAGAAGTATTCACAACCTCCTCTTAGGCTTCGTATAATGATCTCTTCCTCCGGGAATGATAGCCTCCTCTTGGGCTTAGTACAAGGACCCGTCGGCTTCTTAAAAGTTTCCAGCCTCCTCTTGGGCTTCGTACAAATTGTCCCGACGACCTCCTAGAGGTATAGGAACAGAACTTAGTCATCTTCATAGAACAGTCCTTTCATAGAGTCTACTACTGTTTCTCAAAGCATAGTACAAAAGACAAAACTTTAGACACGGACAGTCTAACTTCCTTGAGTCTCAAAGACATTCTCAAGTGACCCCTTTGTTAAATAGGAAGGAAACCCGCAGACTCGGATAGTCTCAATACCCTTTGGATTTCCCGTTTCCTCAAAGAGAAGGAAATATCCCTGATCATCAAATCAAATCCCTGAGTACAGTGTTGCTCATATAAGAACTGATTTTCTCTTTAAAATCAGTATATTGGATCTGTCACTCAACTGAAACAGTTACAATAGCCTCCTCTTGGGCTTTGTACAATGATTCTTCCAAGCGAAGCAAACATTTAGCCTCCATCTCGGGCTTCGTACGAAATACCAAAATTCTCCCCAGTGGAGTCAAACAACATTTAGCCTCTCTCTCTCGGGCTTTGTACGAGACACATAAGAGACTCCCTCGTTGAGTCAATCACCCTTTTCGCCTCCGTCTCGGGCTTCGTACGAGATACAAAAAAGGCTCTTTTGTTGAGCCAATCAAACTTTTAGCCTCCATCTCGGGCTTCGTACGAGATATAAAAACACTCTCTTGTTGAGTATAAAAGATTCTCCTGTTGAGTCAACCCTTTTAGCCTCTCTCTCGGGCTTTGTACGAGACACATAATAGCCTCCTCTTAGGCTTTGTATAAGAAAACCACTGGTTAATCTAATTAACCTTTTAGCATCAAAGTTGTGCCTCGTTCACAGTACACAAACATCAACAAACTCCTTCCTCTTCATCTAATCGCTGTAAGCGGCAAGCCTCTGGATCATCTACATCCATGCCACTGTCCCTCTTTTAGCATGAGAAATTCCTAAGGAAAGATAGCATTGCTTTACACTGAGTTAAAGTCTTCTCCTTCAGGTTAAAAACCCCCTATAAAGGAAATTATGGCATTGCTAGGATCCGCGTATCCCGGTTAAAGTAATTCTCCTTTATAACCAATCACCCAACAGTTGGGACAGACAAACCCTTCTTTAGAGATGACAAATTCTCTCTAAAGCCGAGGTCTTTCAGCTTCACGTCTTGGGCTTTGAACAAGACACAAATAGACTTTTCAGCTTCACATCTTGGGCTTTGATCAAGATACAAATCACCTTTCACTTCACGTCTTGGGCTTTAAACAAGACACCAAAACACCCATTTCCTCCCATAGACTAGGAGGAACTACGAACGCTCTGATTTCTCTGTTTCGGTAAACGGGAATACGTAGGCATAAGATCGAAAGAAAAGATCTTAGCGAGCACACTAAACAAAAAACCCAAATCCCATATCTCCATCAATCAAAAGCAGTAATTCAAAAGCATCAGTCCTAACATCCTAATCTTTGTTCCCCGCTAGAAAGTCCTAGAAAGAAAGAAAACTGTATTGGCGAAAATACAAATAAGCAGTACAAAGGCCCCCCCACATTGATAGCATTCGTAACCTAACAGACCGCTGTTTAAACTCAGTATGCAAAGCATGGTTAATTAGAGACATCTATTTCCCTTCCTTATTCAGCTCACAATAGGATAAAAAATGAATCGACCTGTAGTCAAAGCTCAAACCGCAGAGAGCGACCAGCGCTTAAGAACCGCGTCCAAAATCGCTCGCTACAGAAAAATGGCGCCCACCATGGGGCATGTCTCTATTTTCCTTTTTCCTTTTCATCTCTTGTGAGAATACCACAGATTGGGGCTTCCGCCGGGGAACCCATTTCTGTCAGGAACTTAGGATTCATAGCTTTAAAGGTCTAGGATGTTTAGGACAAATATATATACTGCTTTTCCTAATTGAATATGTGTTTATTTTTCTGCTACTGGGAATGCGTGTGATGCCGCATGTGGTGAGATTGAGTATACACTTAAGATAAGTGATCCCGACGGGGTCGACCATCAACCTCAGTGGAGGCTGACCAACACAACCCATTCACTCTCTTAGCCAATGGGCCGATTGTTAAGTCTGAGAAGCTGAGGAACCAAACCCTTTCGTAGTGCGAAAACTATCGGAAATAGTTGTTACGCGATACTACCCTCATTTGAGGCTGGTGATCTATTCTCGGTGAATGGCACTTACTCTAAGATTGCACTACAACTCGCTGACGATCCGCTTGTTATTTTGCTTTCCTTGGAGGAGCTGATGATAATGAGTACAGGTACAAAAATCACGTTAGTATAAACCTTTGGGGATGGGTAGAGCCTTGACTTCATGACAACGACCCTTTGACCCCATGTTTTTCCTATGTTTTTGTGTGCTGCATTCATGCATTCATTTAATAAAACATTAAAACATTCAAAAAACTTCTCTTCTAGTCTCTCTGTTTTTCAAATTAAACTAAGATTGTGATTGCAAATATCAGAGAAGAGGATTACGCTAATGGATTTCGGTAGAAGGAGAACTCATACGTACACCTTCAAGGTTCTAAAGCTAGAGGATTTGAGAAGGTTAGCAAGGATGATCACTAACCCTGAGGCTTTTAGAGCCAAGCACGGAGGTCTGCTACCACTGTTAAGAGTCCATGTGATTGAGGGAATCATGGATGCGCTCATTCAGTTTTATGATCCGATTTATCACTGCTTTACATTCCTGGATTACCAGCTCGCACCAACGCTGGAGGAGTATTCTCATCTGATCGATCTACATATCACTGATCGAGCTCTATTTTCTTGACTGGAAGAAATTCCAAAGAATCAGATCATTGCAAGAGCAATTCATCTGGACGAGTCTGAGGTCAAGACTCACATGACTACTAAGGGTGGCATACAAGGTTTGCCAACCCGGTTCTTGACGAAGAAAGCTCTGTACTTTGCTAGTATAGGGAACGGGACTGCTTTTGAAAGCATCTTTGTTTTACTCACCTACGGATTATTTTTGTTTCCTAACATCAATAACTTCGTCGATATCAACGCCATTAAGGTTTTTCTCATTGGAAACCCTGTGCCGACTTTGCTCACAGATGCGTATCATTCTGTACACTTGGGAAATTTGTATAGCGGGGGGGGGGGGGAGATCACATGCTGTGTACCTCTGCTTTATAAATGGTTTATCTCTCACTTGCCCAAGTCTGCTGCTTTTTGGGATTGTAAGAGTGCCTTACGTTGGTCGCAGAAGATCATGTCCCTCACCAACTCTGATATAGATTGGTGCAATAGGATTTATGAGGGAATCAGAATCATTGACCGTTGTGGAAACTTCCCCAACGTACCCCTCATAAGAACTAAAGGAGGAATCAACTACCATCCGGTATTGGTTCGCCGTCAATTTGGATACCCGATGAGACACATCCCACTGGGTGTTCATCTGGAAGGTCTTTTCTTCAAGGAAGGAGAAAGTGACAGAGCACTAAAGATGGAAATAGTGCACACTTGGAAACACGTTCATAAGAAAGGACGAGAGTCTCTGGGAAAATTGGACTGTGTCTCGGTGGAGCCTTATCTCCATTAGGTACAAACTAGAGCTCTCAAGCTAAAAATTCCTTATCCTCGTTACTGAATTCTTCCGCCGAGGGAATCTGTCATGACTTCATGACGGAAACTGAAAAGCTTCAGGTTACTCTCAACAAAGTTCAACGGGAAAGAAGATCTTGGAAGAACAAGTACTGCACCCTCGACGTAGAGTGCATCAAAATACAGCAACTGCTGAAAGATAAGGACGCTCTGATTGAAATTTTGGAGCAACATGCTGTAGAGAATCAGGATGACCAAAGGAATTTGCTCACTCCTTTCACTTGGCAAAGGAATGACAACCCGACAACGGCTCCAGAGCCCCGGTCAAAGAAAAGGAAGATACCAGAATCAGCACCCGATTTCTCTTCAGAGAGGACTCGGGACCCATTAGCTTAGGTTTCTGTTTCCGCATCTTGTAATCTACTGTATTTCCATTTCTGTAATCCTTTGAATTTCAATAAAAAGGGGTTTCCCCACCGTTTGATATTTGCAATCTAATTGTCGAAGTTTATTTTGATTAAACCAAAAAAACAATTAATATAATCATTGCATTCATCATTCTCGCATCGCATATTCTTCTTACCTACGAATCTCACGTTTGTGTCTCGGTTCTAGAGTCAAACTGTCTCATTCGTATAATACTCGGGCCAATCGTCAGAAAAAGATGGATGATCTTGAGGAAGAAAACAGAGAGTTGAAAGAAGAAATCGACGCTCTAAGAGAGGATATGAGAAAGCTTCGTAACGACATGCAAGCCATGGCAGAAGCTCAGCTACAAAGAACTGTGATCTCAGAGATCACCTCAATGCCCATAGTGGAGAAGAATGATCCAAGGTATCAGATGCTGAAAGATCGTCCCTGGGGCATGCCTGTCAACTATATCCCGGGAGGATATGTTCCGCCAATCACTGAAGATCAGGGAATCGCAACAGAAGCCGCTGGGCCTGAAGGTTACAAACTTCGGGAAACGCCAAGACTCACTGCCGTAGTCACGGTACCACCCCCTGTGGTGCACACTGTCCCAGAAGGACAGATTCCACCAACACCTTTCGGTAAGAAGGAAACTATGTTTGATAGAATGGATGAATTCCAGGAACAGTTCTTGGAAATGCAGAAGGAACTGCAAGCCATTCGTGGTCAGGATCTATTCGGAAAGGATGCCGCGGACCTCTGCTTGGTCCCCAATGTGAAAGTTCCGCACAAATTTCAAGTGCCCGACTTTGAAAAGTACAAGGGCAACTCTTGCCCTCAGAGCCATCTGGTGATGTACGCTCGGCGGATGTCAGCTCAGACGGAGAATCAGGACCTACTGATTCACTACTTCCAGGATAGTTTAACCGGTGCCGTACTCAAATGGTACATGGGTTTAAACCGTACTACGATCAGTACATTCAAAGATCTTGGCACTGCCTTCGTCCAACAAATACAAATACAATTTGGACATGGCACCCGACAGAGATCAACTCAAATCGATGTCGCAAAAGGACAAGGAAACCTTTAAGGAGTATGCTTAAAGGTGGCGTGAAATTGCCGCTCAAATTTGTCCACCTCTTGAGAAAAAAGAGATGACAGAGATCTTCTTAAAGACCTTAAGCTCATTTTACTATGACCGAATGGTTGCCAGTGCGCCCAGTGATTTCACCGAGATGGTCGGCATGGGCGTACGTCTTGAGGAAGCCGTCCGAGAAGGACATTTGGTAAAAGACACTGGATCGATGAGCGGTACTAAAAAATACGGTAGTGCTCTCCTTAAGAAAAAAGAGCAAGATATTGGGAATATCTCTCTCAGAAAGCAAAGGCGACGTTATCAGCCGGTAGCAGCTGTGACTCCTGCTACCAGCCCTGCGCCTATTCCTACGTATCAACCTCAGGTTGCGCAGAGCCAACCTGATCAGCAAAGGACACAACAGCCTCTTCAGCAGGCTCGTCCTCCATACAATAACAATCGTACAACACGACCATCAGGGTTTGATCCTATACCCATGTTGTACGCAGAATTATTTCCGTTACTACTGGCTAAGGGGCACATCCAGACTAAGTCTCCTCTTACAGTACCAGAAAATCCGCCTTTTTGGTTTAAGGTGGATAAGACATGCCCTTATCATCAAGGAGGATCAGGGCATAACATAGAGACTTGCCTCAATTTCAAGTCCGACGTGCAAAAACTTGTTAGGAGCGGGGTCTTATCTTTCAAAGATACGAATCCCAACGTTCTCACGAACCCGCTGCCTCAACATGAGAAAGCAGCAGTCAATCTGATTGAGAAAGAGACTAACAATGTCTATCAAATTCATGATGTACTCTTGTTAAAGACCAATCTGGTCAAGATGCATTGTAGACAGAGTGGATATGGCCATGTGCCACCTCATAACCATCACCAGTGTGATATCTACTCTAAAGACAACCAGGGATGTTCTGTGGTGCAAGCAGCCCTACAGGAACAGATGGATCTCGGATGGATCCAAGAGCACCAAGTTCGTGGAGTTAACATGGTCTACACAAACTCCAACATCATTCAGAACCACAACATTTGTGCAATGAATGTCAACTTGGTGGCGATGCACTCAAGGCAAAGCCAGTATCATAATCTGCCGCGACATGATTACAGTTCCTGTCGGATTTGCTCGGTAAATAAACAGGGATGCTCTTTCATACAAGAGGCCCTCCAGCGTCAGATGGATCTTGGATGGATCCAAGACTACCATGATAAGAACCCTTATCAGATCAATATGGTTCAGATCTTCGATATTCGTGTGATGAATACCAACTTGGTAGAGTTACATGCTGAGCAGGTCCGACTCGGATTCTTAATATCACACGACTATCAAAGCTGTAAAGCAGGTTGCGAAAATGATCGGGGTTGTACCCTTGTCCAGGAGGCACTTCAACATTTGTTAAATCGCTGGTGGATGCCAATCTACATGGATGAAGATACTCAGCAAATTAGTATCAGTAACAGGAATCCTACTCGTCGTCAAAGTCAGGATGTCTGATATGTGGAAGCTAACCTAGTGAGGTTACATTGTATTCAAAGTGGGCGTGGCCAGGTGCCACCACATAATTACGATCGTTGTAGCGTTTGTTCGGAAAGTAACCAAGGGTGTTACCTTGTCAGAGCAGCTCTTCAGGGTCAGGTGGATCGTGGAGAGATTCGCCCATATCCGGGTTCTGGGCCTATCAGCTGGACGCCGAATTACCTTGCCGAGCAAGTTGAGAATGTTGTCACGATCTCTGGTCATCACCATACCAGAGATGTTTTTGCCATCATCCCTCTACTTGACGAATCTAAAGTTCCCAACCGGGAACGGATCGAGATTACTTATGATGGTCAGAAAAATCAGAAGGTTCCCATAGTCATCTATCTACCGGGACCACTACCGTATGAATCAACTAAGGCTATCCCTTACAAATATGGTGCAACAACCATTGAGAATGGAAAGGAAATTCCATTACCCTCCGTCGTGAACATTGCAGACATCAGTTGAGTAACACGGAGTGGTAGAATCTTCAACCGAGGGGTTGGGGAAGTTAACAAAGAAAAGGAACTTCAGACAGAAGCTCCCGATCCACCAGTCGGTCAATTCAGTAATCCCGACCCTTCGAAAAATAATGATGAGATGCTGAAGCTCATCCAAAGGAGTGAATATAACAATGTCGATCAACTGTTACAAACTCCTTCAAAGATCTCTGTGTTATCACTGTTGCTCAGTTCAGAAGCGCATAGGGAGGCTTTACAGAAAGTCTTGGAGCAAGCCTTTATGGAACAGGATGTAATAATCAGACAGTTCGATGGTATTGTCTCTAACATCACTTCCTGCAACAACTTGGGATTTAGTGATGAGGAATTACTTGAAGAAGGTCGCCGTCATAACATGGCGCTCAATATCACAGTTAACTGCCAGGACGATGCTTTAGCCAGCGTACTGGTAGACACAGGGTCAGCCCTGAATGTTATGCCAAAGTCTACTTTGACGGAATTATCATTCAAAGGCCCTCCGATGAGAGTCAGCGAGGTCGTCGTCAAAGCATTCGACGGATCCAGAAAAACGGTTATCGGCGAAGTCGATCTTCCCATAACTATTGGTTCTCACACTTTCCAAGTCACTTTCCAGGTCATGGACATTCGGGCAATATACAGTTGTTTATTAGGAAGACCTAGGATACGTCAGGCTGGAGCGGTCACTTCGACCCTCCACCAAAAGCTAAAGTTCGTCCAGAATGGCCAACTCATCACAGTCTGTGGAGAACAGGCCTTGCTCGTGAGTAACTTATCATCATCTGCTTGTGTAGAACCTGAAGAGGTTATTGGAACGCAGTTCCAAGCGCTATCGGTGAGCAAGGACAATCAGTTCAAAGGAGGAACCTCGATTTCCTCATACAAAGATGCTATCAAAGCGGTCGAGAGTACCGATACGACAGGATGGGGACAGCTTGTCATTCCCACTGACAATACAACAAAGAAGGGTCTTGGTTTTTCTGCAACCTGTACCCAGACAACTGCTAACGATGAAAGTCTTCATCCCCTTCAAAACTTCTTCCACAGTGGAGGTTTCCTTCACCCAGTGTCTCAAGCAGTTCATGCTATCAATGAGGAAGATCCCTCTGACACAGAGGAAGAGTGGAAGTCATATCTTAACCAGGACGGTTATATGTCTCAGGAAGAGGTGCCTATGCTTTTTTGCTTTCCTACAGAAAGTCCGAGATTTATACCAAGATCAGATGTCGAAATGATCTACGGGGATTGTGATCCGAAAGGATGTCGTGCTCCGCCAAATTAGTTAGAGGAGGACACTCTGATGAAAGATAATTTTGACTACACCTACTATGGCCAAATGGATGATCTGCCAATGTGGCAACCTTACCCATGAAACTTGGGGCAAGAAAGTCAGCCGAACAATGAAAATCAGCTGAGCATCATTGAACAGAATACCTGCGTCCCCACCATGTCATGGGATCAACACTCAGGTCATTCAGAAACTACTCAACATGACGATGAATTTGCAACGTTTGCAGGACTTGAATTCATCAACTATGCTTTTCCTGAGGTCGACGTCATCGAGAGGGATGACTCCTCCAGTTCCAAAGAAGTTTGGGACACCCTGGGACAACCAAGTGGAAAGTACGACTTTATGGTCAAGTACACTGCGCTCGAAAGCTCTTGTACCAGGTTCGAAGACATCCAGCCAACTGGATGGGGAGATACAGTTGAGATCACAAATGCTATGCAAAATACAACAGAGGAATCCTCCTACGACAATTCTGCCTGGGAGACAGATTCCAATGATCCTGTTCCACCAGAAATCAGCGTTATTTCTGAAGACAAATCAAGGAAGGTGCCATACTTTGTGATTCACTGAGGAGTTCACCGTCAATGGGTTGCCGTCGAGGTTCCGAAGGTCGTTCATCAGCCAAAGTAATTGCCATCTTTAACCTTTCACCCTGCCCAGGTGAAACGGATGTTTTAATAGGGTTCACTTTCTGTAAATTTCCCTCTTCGCTTTGCCCAAAGCGACAGAGTTTTGTTTTATAGGGCTGTAGTTTCAGGGATCGACTAATCATAAATAAAATAACGTCATTCTGTAATTTCTGTATTAATTGTTGTTTTCTCTTTTTGCTTTTCTCAGAAAATGGTAATCCTAAAAAACAACTCGAATCATCACGTCATGCAGATTGGTTGTTTTAATCCCAGTTGAAACATATGATCCGATGCCTTCTCCTAACTTTGAGTTCCCGGTATTCGAGGCTGAAGAAGAAAATGACAACGAAATTCCAAAAGAGATCTCCCGACTACTCAGACAAGAGGAAAGGTCTATTGAACCTCACAAAGAACCGTTGGAAATGGTAAACTTGGGTTCAGAGCAAGAGAGAAAAGAAATCAGGATTGGGGCACTGCTCAATCCAACTGTCAAAGAAAGTTTGATAAAGCTTCTCAAAGAATTCCCTGATGTATTTGCTTGGTCCTATCAGGATATGCCAGGGTTGGATACCAGCATCGTGGAACATCACTTACCATTAAGATCGGAATGTCCGCCGGTAAAGCAAAGGTTGAGACGGACTCACCCGGACATGTCCATCAAAATCAAAGAGGAAGTACAGAAACAGATTGACGCGGGTTTCCTCGCCACATCAGAATATCCTCAATGGTTAGCCAACATCATACCTGTTCCCAAAAAGGACGGAAAGGTCAGAATGTGTGTTGATTACAGAGATTTGAACAAGGCAAGTCCAAAGGACGACTTTCATTTACCACACATTGACATGCTGGTTGACAGTACAACAAAGTTCAAAGTTTTCTCCTTCGTGGATGGATTCTCGGGCTATAACCATATCAAAATGGCGCCGAGAGACATGGAGAAAACTTCGTTCATTACCCCATGGGGCACCTTTTGTTACAAGGTAATGCCGTTCGGTTTGAAGAACGCCGGGGCAACCTATCAAAGGGCCATGACTACTCTGTTTCATGACATGATACACAAGGAAATCGAAGTGTATGTCGATGATATGATTGCAAAATCAAAAATAGAGAGTGAGCACATTGAACATCTGTCAAAATTGTTCGAACGTCTAAGAAAATTCAAGCTCCGCTTGACTCCCAACAAGTGCACCTTCGGTGTCCGTTCAGGGAAACTACTAGGGTTCATCGTCAGCCAGAAAGGAATTGAGGTTAATCCTGACAAGGTCAAGGCCATTCAAGAAATGCCTTCTCCGAAAACTGAAAAACAAGTCAGAGGATTCCTGGGACGTTTGAACTACATCTCCAGATTCATATTCCTCATGACCGCGACATGCGCGCCGATCTTCAAGTTACTCAAAAAGAACCAGGATTGTGTTTGGTCAGAAGATTGCCAAACCGCCTTCGACAGTGTCAAGGAATATCTGTTGAATCCTCCGATTCTATCACCTCCAGTGGAAGGAAGACCACTGATTATTTACCTCACAGTTCTAGAGGACTCAATGGGATGTGTACTTGGCCAACAAGACGAAACCAAACGGAAAGAGTCTGCCATCTACTATCTAAGCAAGAAATTCATCGACTGTGAGACTCGGTACACGATGCTCGAGAAAACTTATTGTGCTTTGGCTTGGGCAGCCAAACGTCTTCGCCAATACATGATTCGTCATACTACTTGGTTGGTCTCCGAAATGGATCCAATCAAGTACGTTTTCGAAAAACATGCTCTTACGGGAAGGATTTCCCGTTGGCAGATGCTGTTATCAGAATATGACATAGAGTACCACGCTCAGAAAGCCGTTAAAGGAAGTATTTTAGCCGATCATTTGGCTCATCAACCAATTGACGATCAAGAATCAATCGGGTTTTACTTCCCAGACGAAGATGTCATGTATCTAAAGATGAAAGACTGCGATGAACCGCTACCCAGCGAAGGGCCAGAACCAGGTTCCCAGTGGGGACTTATCTTTGACGGAGCTGTCAATCATTACGGAAACGGAATTGGGGCTACCCCTTTCTCTCTAGTGTATGTCATGGAGGAGGTTCTCTCCATAGAAGTAGAGATCCCATCAATCCGGGTATTGATGGAAGCTAAGCTCACAGAAGCTGAATGGTGTCAAAGCCGACACGACGAACTGAATCTGATCGAAGAAAAGAGAATAACGGCACTATGCCATGGTCAGTTGTATCAACAGAAAATGAAAAGGGTGTTCGACAAAAAGGTCTGACCTCGTGTCTTCAGAAAAGGAGACCTCGTGCTCAAGAAGATACAATCATTTCTCATTGACTCCCAGGGCAAATGGACCCCAAATTATGATGGCCCCTATGTGGTCACGAAAGCTTTCTCAGGCGGCGCCTTGAGACTTGCAACCATGGACGGAGAGGAATTTGCCTACCCCACGAATGTTGATGTAGTCAAGAAATACTTCGCCTAAAAAAAAAAAAAAAAACGTCCCGGTGGATTGAAAACCCGAAAGGGAGGTCCAGGCAAAAGTTAGAGACATGAAAAAAATCATCCCGATGGATTGGAAACATCAAAGTACAATCCAGGAAAAAATTAGGGATAATGGAAAGTAACTATGTTCAACAGAGGCAAGTCCCTCAGCAGCAGTTACAGCATCCATCGGAGGAAAACTCCAGTCAAGGTCATCTTTGACAGAAGCTCAGGATGTCCCGAATTCAAAGTTGGTAGAAAGATAGTGGTCGTTATGTTTCAACGTAGCCCTTTTCCCTGAAAATTACCATTTTCTAGGTTTGTAAATACTCTTTGGAATCACGCGTTTGACTGATTTCCATCTTATCAATAAAAATTTGAGCCCTTGTGCTTTTGTTTGTAATTCTTATTTGTTTTAGCTTTACAGAACGACGTTGTTAACATGATTAACGATTCTTGAAATGAAATAAAAATGAATTTTACTTGTTAAAACTTTTTCTGCTTTTAAAATAAAGATGGCAATTTCTTTTGACTGTTAAACATCGAAAGAACATCAATCGCGTCTCCAAAGGTGTTCGAACCTCAAAGTGCAGAATCAAAGTACTCCTTCTAGACTGGTACGCCTGAATAAAGGGATCAACTGTGTCAGAGACCTTGTTTCGTCTGACATCATCGGCCGAGTTCTCATCTCCTAAGCCCGACCAGCGTCGCCCCCAACAGGGACCATTTCTCCTAAGCAAGGCAGAATTGCTATCTTAAACCAGCGATATTTCTACATGCCCCACTGTGGCCGAGTATCCAGTCGTGTTCATCCCTTAGTCTGTATGTTGCGTCAGTTTTGTCCGCATATACATACATACATCATGCATTATTGATTTGCATTCACATTCATATTGCATCACTATCACTCTAGTCGTTCTTATCCCCTAGTGATAAGTCCTCTCAATCGAGTTGTCAGCCTTTTCCTCGTCAGGAAGTGTTGCGTCTGGACAATCTCTCCTCCAGTTTATCTCTGGATTAGAGACGGTCCTTGACCACTTTGATAACTTGAACCTCTGAGAAACAAGAAAACTTTAAACAAATGTCACTCTTCGCCATTGAAGATGATATCCTTGCTTTCCCGGATTAAGGAAAATCCCCAGAGAAAGCCTCTTAATCAAGAGATTCGGCGGTACGGCAGTTTTTTTCCGAAAAAAACCACTGATGAAAAGGTCATTGGCACCTCAAATTGGATTCCATCATATGGCATTTCTCCGAAAAGATCCCGAGAAAAGTATGATGTAAGCCCCCAAACGAAAACAGTCTCTCATGAGACTCACTTTCCCCAGTAGAATCGACAAATGGCGTCTCCAAAATAGAGAAGTTTGTGTACCTCTACAATTCAGACGAATGGGTTCCCCAGCAAGTCTGACATCAAAACTTTTTCCACTCAAATGGCATCTCCCCAGGAAAATTCGGCGAGAAGTTTGAAGGAAAACCACTACTAATAGCGTTCCTTGTCAAGAAAGTTTATTGACAAAAGAAACTGAGACCAGTTCCTTGGTAGGAAACCAGGATCGAGGGGAAGTTTATATCAGAAACCGAAACCAGATCCTTGGTAGAAAACCAGGATCGAGGGGAAGTTTATTTCCGAAACTTAGACCAGTTCCTTGGTAGAAAACCAGGATCGAGGGGAAGTTTATTTCCGAAACTTAGACCAGTTCCTTGGTAGGAAACCAGGATCGAGGGGAAGTTGACAAAAGAAAACTGAGACCAGTTCCTTGGCTGAAGACCAGGATCGAGGGGAAGTTTACCTTTTCTAAGCATCATTACTTAGCAAAAGAAGATGGATGTGATCCGCCATTCCTAACCACCATCAAAATTTCGGGTATTCCGATATTTAATCCTCTTGCACCTCGAATGCCCGAATACCTTCGTCATTCACACCTTCGGGTTCAAGAAGATTAAATAGGGGCATCTGTCATACCCCAAATTTTGACCACTAATATTTCCCATCATTGTGCAAATCATTATCACAATATGGAGGAACCATCATACTTCATCAGTCTCCCCAAAGATGGGTGAGCATCCACTACAATCAAAATTAGGGTTTCAAGTCCTCTCAGAGCCTTAGACAAAGGATCAATCAAGGAATGACATGATCTTCAACTTGTCTAAACCTCTCAAACATAGACAAAGGATCAAAAAGGACTCCCACTTCAAGGATTAAGCACAAGGATGCTCCCTTCTAGGTGGATCAAGCCTCAAGATCGCCAGTTTCACCAAATTAGGGTTTTGGTCTACCAGGGCCTCTAGATGGAAAATTTCATCTGGGCATGAGCCAATGATCCAAAACACAACCTAATGTACTCCATGGAACCTCATGGACCCAATCATCAAGTCAATTTTGCCTCAGGGGATGCATACATAAAAAATCAGGAATTAAGGTTTCTTGACCTAATTCACCCCTAAGTTGACTTTTGGGACAAATCAAGAGCCAAGACCTCAAGATAGGAGTTAAGGGTCTCTAATTAACTATATTGATCCATTTGGATCAATGGATTAATCCAAGAAGCTTGAGCAACAAGTCTCAATTTCATCTGCACCACAATAAGGGTTTTAAGGAAAAAGTCAACTGTAACTTTGACCTTTGACCAGGACATGCTCCCAAACCCTAGGACATGCCCCAATATACCCTATGACACCCATGGAACATGTCCATCAAGTTTGATTTAGGTCAAGGACATGATTTCCTGAAGAATTGCACAATTTGGAATTCATCTGATAAAAAGTCAACTGTGCCCAAAAGTCAACTTTGACTTTTTTATATTTTTTCACCAAAATGGATTTTTAACCCTAAAATGATGTTAATGTATGATTTGAATCATCATTCATCAAGAAAAATCAAAGAATGTTGGATAACTTGTAAAAGGGGTAACCATAAAACTTAGAAATTTTTCTAAGTTATGGAAAAAGTACCACTAATACACTAACTTTGGAGGATCATAACTCCTAAACCACATGGCCATTTTTTCTCATCCAAAGATGGATTTGTATCCCTCATTACCCTCTACAAAAACTTCAACTAGACCTAAGGCCAGTTCATTAAGGATTTTGAGTTATGGAGTGATCAAAATCAAGAAATCACACTTTGTTCCAACACTTAGTGAAAAATTCACTAAGTCAGATTTTGCTTCACTTTTTGCCAAATGTAGAGGGATTTTTCACTTGGAATCAAAAGAGATCAAAACCAAACTTGTTCAAACAGTTGTTGTGTCATGTAAGGGTTTTCCAAAATGGCCAAGAACATTGCCAAATTCAACTTACCCCATGAGATATGACATTGTCAAGTTGCCTTGCTGAAATCTGTCAAAGGCAAGGCAGAATTTGCAATTTTGCTCGATTTGCCAAAATCAGCCAAATTCAAATGCTCTTATCCACTTGGACACATCTGAGGATTGAATCTAAAAGGGACAATCACTGAGCCAAGTCTCCAAAGTCCATGGAACAAGAAATAGCATGTTGAACCTAGAATGGCCAAAATAGGGACAAGACTCCAAATTTGAATTGAAGCATTCAATGGAAGCATCAAGGTGGCATGGACTGAGCCATTCTCATCTAAAATCAGTCAAGACTTATCCAAGACCAAGGGAACCAAAGCTCTGTGCCCTAACCTCTAGTCAATGGCTAGAGGAGACTTGGATTTTCATTTGCCAACATTGGCCAAACCTACTTACCAGCTGCCATTCACTATTCTTTGCAAAACAAACTTGCTCTACTATAAATAGAGCTCAATTGTGATCAGTTTGAGTACACCAAAGCCATCTAACAGATGCTTTCCTCAAAATCTCTTTCTCTTGGCAAAAATGCCTTTCTTAGCAAGGTAGCTATCGGGTTTTGAGTTTGAGAGCAATTCCAATCAAACCAATCACTCACACACCTCACATACATCACTATGAGCTGATCAAACACTTAGATCACTTCTAAAACACCAATTTCACAAAATCACCAGCTGGTTGCTCAAATTTTCAATCAAGTTGCAGCTGAGGTACCACAAATTGATCCAGCCAATTTCAATCAAGTCCAAGCATTCAAACACACTCCATAGGGTGTAGGGAAGTTATTCAGATCATCACCACTCATCTGTAACACCTCCAAATCAAAAATCACATTGCACTTGCTGTCACGGCTTAGAGGTAAGCACATACTTGGTCATCTCTCAATCTATGCATATTTCCTCGCACAATAATTTGGCCATATGTTCATAATCATGCATGGAATGTTTTCCCTCAATTAATTGCATTGTTTGAATCGTGTATCGAAAATCCTAGCCTTCATGCAAAAATTAGGGTTCTTGAGGATTTTTCATGATTTCTTGTTATATGTTTAATTTAAATGAAATTAAGTGTTATAGACATGATCGTGAGGTTGAGACGAGCATAATGATATGTAGATTGCATGTTATAATCAAGTATTCAGTGAGATTGGATAGAAAACGCAAATCAGCCAAACCCATAAAACGCGCGTGTTCTTGGCGCCATTTTCAGATTTTCAAATATTTGAATTTTGTGATTTTGTTTAATTGATTCAAAAATTAATTTCTCTCTGATTTTTAATGATTTTGAGTTGATTCTTTTTTTAATAATTCACAAAAATGTTAAAATATTTTATTTTATCAAAAAATCCCAAAAATATTATTTATTTCATATAAATGATATTTTTGCAAAGAATTAATATTTTAATTGTTTTTGACATATTAAATATTTTTTCTACATTGATTTTGCAACTTTTAATGCTTTCTAATTATTTTGTAGGTCAATACTTAATTTTTGAAGCATTAATCCAAAATCACAATTTGTTTTTCACATGTTAAACAATTTTGATCATTTTAATTGAATTTTTATTCAATTAAATACATTTTTGAAAACAAATTAGGGTTTTTGGATTAATTCAACCCTCATAAATCATTTTCAAAACACCTTGGGCCTCTAATAGAGTGTAAAACCCAATCCTTTCTTGACCAAAACATTTTGGGCCTCAGTGTATTGTATAAGTCTCGATACCGTAAAAAACAAACGGCGCGATCGTCGCCTTTTCAAAATGACCTTGGGCCTCTCCTTGAGCTATAAGACCCATTCTAAAACACTTTGGGCCTCTATTAGAGTGTAAGACCCAATCCCCTTTTAACCAAAACCTTTTTGGGCCTCACTTATTGTATAAGTCCCTCTGCGTTAAAAGAAAACTTCGGCGCGATCGCCATTTTCAAACGAAAATCAACTGGGCTTCTCTTTGAGCTGTAAGTACCATTTCTTTTCATTTTTTAACACTTGGGCCTCTATTAGAGTGTAAGACCCAACCCTTTTTTAACGAAACAATTTTGGGCCTCAACTATTGTATAAGTCCCGATACGTTAAAAATCTCGGCGCGATCGCCATTTTCAAACTGAAAATATTTTGGGCCTCTCCTTGAGCTGTAAGCCCCAAATCTTTCTTTTACAAAGCACTTTCTCCTTTGATTTTGAATATACTGTTGTTTTCAATTTTTCTTTGTTGAACAACTAACCAAACAGCATGGGAGCTCTACAACCGAGTAAGTGTTTACCCGCTTTCATTTACCGCTTTTATATGTATATAACTGTATTGTGGGGCTGTTTCACTGTAAGTCTCCTTTCACAAACTCATATATATATATATATATATATAACTGTATTGTGGGGCTGTTTCGTTGTAAGTCTTCTTTCATAAACTCATATCAACTGTGTAATAATAGTATAGATATTTAGAGTTTCCCCGGCAACTACATCTAGAACTAGGTGACGCCGTTTCGTTTATTCGTAGAAATAGACAACTAGATCCCCACTAGGATCACCAGATACAGTATTCTCTTCGGCTGTCCTCATTAGGAATTGTCAAGAAACTCTACTCCCCAAGATGAATGTCTTCTCCGTGAATGACATCTTTGAGTTTCTTCCAAATTCTCGAACTTTCCTGACTTGACCTATTCCTTGTGAATAGCTTGCCTTGAATTTTTTGGGGTTTGGGGACCCACGGGCTTCCTAAAAGCATCGGCCTCCTCTTGGCCATTATACAAGGACCCACAGGCTTCCTAAAAGCAACCCCGCCTCCTCTTGGGCTTCGTACAAGGACCCTACGGCTTCTTAGAAGTATTCACAGCCTCCTCTTAGGCTTCGTATAATGATCTCTTCCTCCGGGAATGATAGCCTCCTCTTGGGCTTAGTACAAGGACCCGTCGGCTTCTTAAAAGTTTCCAGCCTCCTCTTGGGCTTCGTACAAATTGTCCCGACGACCTCCTAGAGGTATAGGAACAGAACTTAGTCATCTTCATAGAACAGTCCTTTCATAGAGTCTACTACTGTTTCTCAAAGCATAGTACAAAAGACAAAACTTTAGACACGGACAATCTAACTTCCTTGAGTCTCAAAGACATTCTCAAGTGACCCCTTCGTTAAATAGGAAGGAAACCCGCAGACTCGGACAGTCTCAATACCCTTTGGATTTCCCGTTTCCTCAAAGAGAAGGAAATATCCCTGATCATCAAATCAAATCCTTGAGTACAGTGTTGCTCATATAAGAACTGATTTTCTCTTTAAAATCAGTATATTGGATCTGTCACTCAACTGAAACAGTTACAATAGCCTCCTCTTGGGCTTTGTACAATGATTCTTCCCAGCGAAGCAAACGTTTAGCCTCCATCTCGGGTTTCGTACGAGATACCAAAATTCTCCCCAGTGGAGTCAAACAACATTTAGCCTCTCTCTCGGGCTTTGTACGAGACACATAAGAGACTCCCTCGTTGAGTCAATCACCCTTTTCGCCTCCGTCTCGGGCTTCGTACGAGATACAAAAAAGGCTCTTTTGTTGAGCCAATCAAACTTTTAGCCTCCATCTCGGGCTTCGTACGAGATATAAAAACACTCTCTTGTTGAGTATAAAAGATTCTCCTGTTGAGTCAACCCTTTTAGCCTCTCTCTCGGGCTTTGTACGAGACACATAATAGCCTCCTCTTAGGCTTTGTATAAGAAAACCACTGGTTAATCCAATTAACCTTTTAGCATCAAAGTTGTGCCTCGTTCACAGTACACAAACATCAACAAACTCCTTCCTCTTCATCTAATCGCTGTAAGCGGCAAGCCTCTGGATCATCTACATCCATGCCACTGTCCCTCTTTTAACATGAGAAATTCCTAAGGAAAGATAGCATTGCTCTACACTGAGTTAAAGTCTTCTCCTTCAGGTTAAAAACCCCCTATAAAGGAAATTATGGCATTGCTAGGATCCGCGTATCCTGGTTAAAGTAATTCTCCTTTATAACCAGTCACCCAACAGTTGGGACAGACAAACCCTTCTTTAGAGATGACAAATTCTCTCTAAAGCCGAGGTCTTTCTGCTTCACGTCTTGGGCTTTGAACAAGACACAAATAGACTTTTCAGCTTCACATCTTGGGCTTTGATCAAGATACAAATCACCTTTTGCTTCACGTCTTGGGATTTAAACAAGACACCAAAAACACCCATTTCCTCCCATAGACTAGGAGGAACTACGAACGCTCTGATTTCCCTGTTTCGGTAAACGGGAATACGTAGGCATAAGATCGAAAGAAAAGATCTTAGCGAGCACACTAAACAAAAAACCCAAATCCCATATCTCCATCAATCAAAAGCAGTAATTCAAAAGCATCAGTCCTAACATCCTAATCCTTGTTCCCCGCTAGAAAGTCCTAGAAAGAAAGAAAACCGTATTGGCGAAAATACAAATAACCAGTACAAAGGCCCCCCCACATTGATAACATTTGTAACCTAACATACCGCTGTTTAAACTCAGTATGCAAAGCAGGGTTAATTGGAGACATCTATTTCCCTTCCTTATTCAGCTCACAATAGGATAAAAAATGAATCGACCTGTAGTCAAAGCTCAAACCGCAGAGAGCGACCAACACTTAAGAACCGCGTCCAAAATCGCTCGCTACAATCGGCCAAGACCAATCGCTACCATACAAACCAGAAAGGGCGGCAGAAACATACTTGTATGAAGGGGATTCTAGAAGTGACGGCGGCAGAAGGAGGAGCTGTTAGTATCTTGGATTGGCTGGAATTTTGGTAAAACAAAGGTTGTTCAATGTTGATGTCAAGGTGGTGATGTTGCAACATTGAGTCTTAACACTGGGTTGTGTTAAGTGTTTAAGTTGGATGTCTGATGTCACATGCGATGTTGTGACATCGGGTCTACAGAATTAATAACATCAGGTTTAGTGATGTTGTTAGGGTTTGTGTTTTAGCTGGAATTGTGGAGAGCTGGTAGTCTCATTGGATGTGAATATCTTGGGTTAGATATTCTCTGTTGCATAGAGATTTGATGCAGATTTGTAGGAGATTTAAAAGGTTGAAGATTTGAAAAGATTTTGGGGATAAAATCTATTTTGAAGATTCAGTTTTAAATAACAAATCAGATCAAATATTGCAAGGAGTCCAAGCCCAATTCAGGTGGCTATATAAAGCGCATAAATCAAAGGAAGAAGGTACAGAAAGCAGACAGAAGATTGAGAGCATTAACTGGAGGTTAATCATAGTCTTTGTGCGTATTTTTGTGTACACCATTCAAGAGTGAATTGGTAAGTTCTGTCCTCTCTTAAAGCTGTGAAGCAAAGAGAGTTTGTGTAACTTGATCAAAGCTATGAAGTAGGATCAAGGTTTCTCAAAGAGGATGTTCTTTGAGTGTTTTAGGGATTGAGTAGTGTTCTCATATCTAAGTGGTTTCTTAGGTAGGAAGTCACTAGTAGGAATTAAGTTTAGGAGATTGTCAACTGGGTTGTTGAGTCTGTAAATTAATTCTACAAGTAGTGAATTTCATCCCTGGCTTGGTAGCCCCCAGATTAGGTTATTTGAACTGAACTGGGTTAACAATTCTGTGTGTTTTTATTGTCCATTGTTCAGAGTGTGTTGTTGTGACATCGCACGTAACATCGCACATCTGGTACCAGAATTTCAATTGGTATCAGAGCAGGCATCCTGTCTGTCTCTGGGTGAGATCTAGGGGAGTTACTTTCTGGTGTAAAGATGGACAAGGAAGTTGGAGGATTTGTCAACAGACCCCCTATTTTGGATGGCTCGAATTATGACTTTTGGAAGCCAAGGATGATCACCTTTTTGAAATCCTTGGACAACAGGGCTTGGAAGGCTATTGTTAAAGAATGGAAAACACCTGTTGTGTTTGAAAAAGATGATGCTGAAAAAGATAAAGAGGGCACCTCAAAGCCGAAGCCTGAAGAAGAATGGACCAAGGAAGAAGATGAGGTTTCCCTTGGTAATTCCAAAGCTCTAAATGCAATTTTCAATGGAGTGGATAAGAATATATTCAGGTTGATCAATACCTGTGAAGTTACTAAGGAGGCTTGGGATATTTTGAAGGCTACACATGAAGGAACATCTAGAGTTAAGATGTCAAGACTTCAGCTTTTAACATCGAAGTTTGAAAGTCTGAAGATGATGGAAGATGAGACTATCCATGACTTTCACATGAGTGTTCTTGAGCTGGCTAATGCATCCAGTGCTCTTGGAGAAAAGATGTCAGAAGAAAAGCTTGTAAGGAAAATCCTTAGGTCCTTTCCTAAGAGGTACAAGATGAAGGTGACTGCAATTGAAGAAGCTCAAGACATCAGCAAGATGAGGGTTGATGAGCTCATTGGATCTCTTCAAACCTTTGAGCTTGGTTTGAATGAGGAAGAACCAGAAAAGAAGCCCAAGAGTATTGTTTTGGTCTCCACTCCTGCAGAAGCTAAGAAAGTCAAAGATGATGATTCTCAAGAAGACCTGTCTCAAGCTATTGCTATGTTGGGAAGGCAGTTCAACAAAGTGGTCAAGAGGATGAACAATAACTACAAGCCTAATGTCAAGAACATCCCTTCTGACATCAGCAAGTCAAAAGAGAAAGATGAAGAGAAAACTGCTCAGGATAAATGTGTTCAGTGCTTTGAATGTGAAGGGTATGGACATGTCAAGAAAGAATGTCCCACATTCTTGAAGAAGCAGAAGAAAGGCATGTCAGTTTCCTGGTCTGACTCTGATAGTGAAAGTGAAGGTGAGTCAGCAAAGCATGTTAAAGCCTTAACAGGAACTGTTGTTTCTGATGATGATAGTGATGGAGAAATAACTTATGAGGAGTTAGCATCTACTTATCAAGAGCTGTGTTTAAAAAGTGCTGAGATTTGTCAAGAAAACAAGTGTCACAAGCAACAAATTGCTCAGCTTAAGAATGCTAAAGCTGATATGGAAAATGAGGTTTTGTTGATTAAATCTCAACTTGATCAGATGACAAAATCTGTTAGGATGATGAACAGTGGTACAACCACTCTTGATAAGATTCTTCAGTCAGAGAAAGTTGCTGGAGATAAATCAGGTATAGGATATGTGGTTGAGGAAAAGAGTTCTACAGAAGCAAGTACTCCTGGAACAAAGAAGGAGGTGTCCCAACCAATGTCTCAGCATCAAACAAAGAGACATGATTCTACACCTAAGAAGGTTACTCATCCACAGCCTCAGAATGTTGAGAAGAAGAATGCTCATCATCAGAAGAAGGTGCAGTCTCAGGGAGCTAGTCAGTATATGCCACCTCAATATCACAAGAGCATGAAGGCTGCTAGGTTCAATCAGAACATGGTTCATCAACATCAGGGGAACATGTATGAATATGGATACAACAATGTTGTGCCTCATTACTATGGAAGAAGGAAGCCTCATCACCATAGGAGACAGTTCAAAAGACAATATCCTTACCATAGAAGATAATCAAACTATGGTAGTAAAAGACAACAGCCTTATCGTAGAAGAAGAAATCAACACTATGGATGGCAGCACCAGCAACATCATCATCATAATGGTAGACGATATAACCAATTCAGAGATGACAGAGTTAGATGCTTCTATTATGGAAGGTTTGGACATATGCAGTACTCTTGTTTTAAACTGCATGGTTATCCATAATCTGCTCCTCAAAGAAAACTAAAGGAGGTCAGGCCCAAAGTTGTTAAACAATGGGTTCCTAAAGCTCAGGTCACATGTCTATTGGCTCACACATCAGATGGACATTTTGCTATGGATGTATGGTACTTTCAAAGTGGATGTTCAAAGCACATGACTGGATCCAAGAAGCATTTGGTAGAGTTCAATCCTTGCCATGCAAATGATGTTATTTTTGGCAATGGTGAAAAAGGAGTAGTAGAAGGAGTTGGAAGAGTGAAGAATCATGATGGTCTTACTCTTGATAATGTGCTCCTTGTTCAAGGGTTGAGTGCTAATTTAATTAGCATAAGTCAACTTTGTGATGAAGGTTACAAGGTAAGCTACACCAAAGATGAATGTGTGGTAGCTGATGAGTAAAATGAGGTAGTGATGAAGGGAGTAAGATCCAAAGATAATTGCTATCAGTGGATACCTCAAGTGGACAACTTATCTAGTGATGTTAAGGTTGATGCTGTAACATCAGATGGGGACATCAAGTGTGAAAGTATGGTGAAAAGTCAATCTGGGTTAATGACTTATGGTGCTGTTACTCCTAAGTTGGATAATGTGTTAAAAGCCAACTTAAGTAGTCAGTTATGTGAGCAAGATGAAGGAGTCAACAATACTGATGGAAGGATCAAAAGCTGTGACCTTAAGAAGTGTTGGGAGCTGAATACTTGCAAGGCCAAGAAAGATGACAACCTGACTAATGACGCATATAGTTCAGAAGAAAAATTTCACAAGTAGACAATCCTTAGGTTGGAGGATGCAGATGCTAGAGCTGATGTTAAAACATCTCAAGTCAAGAAAGGTACTTCTAGTCTTAAAATAAAGAAGAGTGATGATGAACAAATTGCAAAAGTAGTTCCTGGGGTTGCTAAACGACTGAAATCAAGGAAGAGGAAAGCTATTGAGTCACCTCCAAAGATGAGAACTGATAAGCAAAAGATCTATGTGGATGGTACTACAAAATCCAGGAGTAAAGTGTTCATCTCTTCCAGAAATAGGAAGATCAGAGATAAGTCTGATGATAATGTCCAGGATATCTCTCAAATGAAGGAAGTCGTTGTTGTTAAAACTTCTGAGAAAATTCAAAAGGCCATACTGGATAACATTCATGTGCTTTTCATAAAATGGTGGAAGTATGTTCTGGAAAAAGAATTTGGTATAGATACTCTGGATATGGTTGAGTTTGCTAGGATATGGTTCAGAGAGGGTGTGGGAACTTATGATATTCAGGTGTGTATGAATAAGTTGCTCTGACTGTGTTTTATTGGGAGCTTCTTGAAGGACTTCTTTGTACAATGAGTCCTTTGAATGGTGATGAGAAGCTGATGTCCCAAAAGATGTTATAACATCATGTTTGCTGGTGGTTATATCTGGAAGATGATTAAGATTGGACATGTGGAGTTGGATGCTCTAGCATTTTTGGTCAGAAGAGGTGGAGATTATGGTCATGTGTTTAGTAGTTTGTTCTGGCAAAGCATGACTACTGTCTTTGAAGACTTCACCAGTTTCAACAACTACTGGTGGATGTAAGGATAGAGGAATTGTGATCTCTTGAAGAGACTGGATCTCAGTAAAGCTTATAAGTAAGCTGAGAATTTATGGAGTTTGTGACACAGTGTTGAGTTTGGATTATTTTGCTGATAGTAAATCTAGTAGTGGAGCATATGTAATTCCCTGGTGTCAAGAGTATCCTTGGTGAAGGATGTCTTTGTTCTGGATCTGAAGCTTAGTGCTTACATTATATCTAAGGAGCGTCTACATAGTCACACGGGAGAATGATGAAGTAGAAGGTTTGCCTTGGTTGGTGAAGATGAATTGTATGATAGCCTTTGAAGAAAGGGACAGTGGTACCAAAATTCATGTACTCAGAAAATGTGCTTAAATGTTCATCTCCATCTAGAGCATTTGTTAATCATGACAGGGGGAGTACTTGTCTATGGATTTTGCAGCAAAGGTGCATTTATTGTGAAGATTGCATGCTGATCAAGCTTGTGGAGATTGGTTGCCTCTTATGAGGATATAATGTTAGATAGCATGTTATGACATTAGGCTGTTGATTGGTGTTTTGGTGTGGCCTTGAATGGTTCTAGTCATATGAAGCAAATTGTTTGAATCTTGTGCGCACATGCTTCTGAGGAGATGTCTGAAGACAAGATTGAATCATGGCCTTGAATAGATTGTACACTTGTCTTGGTGTGTGTTATTCTTAGAGTTCAGTGGAAGGCATTGTGTGTGCTTCAGATCTTGTGGATGATTGTGTGAAGCCTTCTTGACTGGATAGATGAAGACTATGACTAATGGTAGAAGAGCTAACAGAAGATGTACATGTTGAGGTTTGTCCAATTGTGGCTAAAAAGGGGGAGAGGTAGCCAAGAGTTAGTCAAGCTGCAATGTCAGTTTTGAAGGAGTGCTGCTAGTGTGGTGCTAAAGTGCAGATAAAGAGGGGGAGAAGTTGTTGAACAGCTGTATGCTGGTTCTTGCCTTGAGGGGGAGATTTATTTACCCCATGCTGCTGGGTTGTGTTGAACAGCTGTTTGAAGAAGGTGTTGAAGCCAGTGTTGCTGATGGAGTGTTTCTGCAGCAGAGTTTTGTGTGAAGTGAAGTCTTTATGTATTGAAGATGCTGCTGCTTGAAGTTTCAAAAAATATTCAAGTTTATTCCGCTGCTGAAGTCTCTGAAGGTGCAGAGATTGTTTTAGCCAAAATTAGCCAAAGGGGGAGATTGTTAGTTTCTTGGATTGGCTGGAATTTTGGTAAAACAAAGGTTGTTTAATGTTGATGTCAAGGTGGTGATGTTGCAACATTGAGTCTTAACACTGGGCTGTGTTAAGTGTTTAAGTTGGATGTCTGATGTCACATGCGATGTTGTGACATCAGGTATGCAGAATTAATAACATCAGGTTTAGTGATGTTGTTAGGGTTTGCGTTTTAGCTGGAATTGTGGAGAGCTGGTAGTCTCATTGGATGCGAATATCTTGGGTTAGATATTCTCTGTTGCATAGAGATTTGATGCAGATTTGTAGGAGATTTAAAAGGTTGAAGATTTGAAAAGATTTTGGGGATAAAATCTGTTTTGAAGATTCAGTTTTAAATAACAAATCAGATCAAATATTGCAAGGAGTCCAAGCCCAATTCAGGTGGCTATATAAAGCGCATAGATCAAAGGAAGAAGGTACAGAAAGCAGACAGAAGATTGAGAGCATTAACTGAAGGTTAATCATAGTCTTTGTGCGTATTTTTGTGTACACCATTCAAGAGTGAATTGGTAAGTTCTGTCCTCTCTTAAAGCTGTGAAGCAAAGAGAGTTTGTGTAACTTGATCAAAGCTATGAAGCAGGATCAAGGTTTCTCAAAGAGGGTGTTCTTTGAGTGTTTTAGGGATTGAGTAGTGTTCTCATATCTAAGTGGTTTCTTAGGTAGGAAGTCACCAGTAGGAATTAAGTTTAGGAGATTGTCAACTGGGTTGTTGAGTCTGTAAATTAATTCTACAAGTAGTGAA
This sequence comes from Lathyrus tuberosus, assembly GCA_022829125.1. NCBI lineage: Eukaryota > Viridiplantae > Streptophyta > Magnoliopsida > Fabales > Fabaceae > Lathyrus > Lathyrus tuberosus. The sequence goes on along the minus strand of JALAZF010000396.1, from coordinate 1,751,127 downwards.
TTTCATCCCTGGCTTGGTAACCCCCAGATTAGGTTGTTTGAATTAAACTGGGTTAACAATTCTGTGTGTTTTTATTGTCCATTGTTCAGAGTGTGTTGTTGTGACATCGCACGTAACATCGCACATCTGGTACCAGAATTTCAGGAGCTGACGGCGATAACGGCGGTGACGAACGAACGGTAGGAGAGCAGAGAAACCCTACAAAACTTGGAATTTTTTAGAGCTTGAATGCTGCGGACGTAGTTCAAATGAGTCAATCTCTTCCTATTTATATCCTTTCGCACGGGAAGCAAAGCGTCTCCTAGGCCCTAAAGTACCCTTACTCATAGGACATCAGAGGCATTTATTACTTCTGACACGTGGCTCGAAGAAACATCACGACTGTCCTTTCGAGCCCCCTCACACGGCTCAAGGAAATGATATGGCTGCTCCTTCCACTTCCGTCGCATAGTCCAAGAAGTCGGGCACCATGCTCGACTCCCATGCTGTCACGAACACTTCCTCGGCAAAAGTTGGAAACAAGCTACGAACACGTGTGACAGCCAAGCCTCCAAGCGAGCATCTGTCCTCCAGATAAACGCATGATTGGACCTTGTCGTCGACCACATGCAAACCCCGTTGTCGAGCACAACTAGAAGTTTCCACGCTTATTCAAGAGAATAATCCCGTGAGCTCATCACCTCGAAGACGAACGATGCTCCTCCGGGCAATTTCCCTGCGCCCCTCTTCGACATAAGAATTGACTCTCAAGTCATTACTCCTATGCTTCGGAGAAATAACTAGGGGGGCTCATGTTCTGGACTGGGCCAGGGGCTGGCCTACCATCAGGCACAACCTAACCTAGCTCCTCGTCAAGGAGGGCCCAACACAGGCCCAATCCACCATCATGCAGGAGGAAACTCTCCTCACGTGTCTTCCCCACGTACTTCAAGTGCTCCCCACGCGGTGACACGTCACCAACTGAACCCGCGCCTTTCGCGGGGCAGTTGACCCAAGACAAAGACCACATGTTGGTCTTCCCTACTCCACGTAGATCCTGGTAGTTATCTGTATTAGGCCTAATTATCCAACCCACTACAGATAACCGTTGGCCTAACGTTGGGGGCACATTATAAATACCCTCCTCCACATGAGGGTAAGGTATTCTAAACTCATACTTTATGTACTTGCTCTCTTTCACTCTGAACCTCACAATGGCTTCAGAGTATCTTGCAGGTACACCACCTCCTCTTCTCCACCAGCGGTGAACTTGGAGCTCACGACGTGTTGCCGACCGCCGATCCTCTTTCTGATCCGGTAAGATTAATAATATTTGGTGTATCCGGAGATTCATATCCAAAATATCCTCTGAAGTCTTTTTACATGTATTGGAAGTATGGTAATTGCAAAGAGGGAATTAAAATCCCATTAATGATTTTAGAACAACATCATTGTCCCAACATTAAGATTTTTTAGGCCAAGTTATATTAACGTAAAGTCAAAGTAAAATCGCAGTAAAATCAAGTTTAATTAAAGGTAAATGAAAGTAAAAAAAACATACATTAATTCAAAAATGCAACACCATACATAGTATTTGTCCGAAAATTTCAACAAAAAAAAAGATCTAAGTAGAAACTACTAGGTATGTCGAACCCTCTGCCTTCTCTTCCTTCGACTATACTGCACATCATTTCGTAACTTGACAAACATGTTAGCCACGATGGCCAAATTAGGATTGTCATCCTTAAAGAGCCATGCCTCTATGTCTGCTCTATCCATATCTAAAACACACTGACAGACCATTGGCACGCTCTCGATGTGGTCATCCTAAGCCTAAGTACCTTCTGATTAGCTAGCCTAGGTGGTCTTTCAGAAGCGTCTAGTGTCATGATAGGGTGTGACACCCTATTAAACTAGGTCATGCAGTCTTCTACATATGCACATTGCACATGAGCTAGTACCCTGCAATACTCCTCTAGTACCAGGCGACTCTCGAAATCATGAAGTATTGCATCGAGATCTCTGCGGCGGACGATGGGAGAAGCGGACTCTGAGGGGTTTCTCTCGATAATTTGCAGATATCCAAATTGTCGCATCACTCCCTCAGAAAGATAAGGAAGCATCAAACCTGACCCAAATGCCAGCCATTTAGAGTACAAGGAAATAATGTCAAATGGACGCGTCACGCAGTGACCTATGTATGGACACAAGTAAATATCATATGTCACAAGACGGTCAAGATGCACTCTAAATGGCTCGACCGCATTATTCCCTCTGTACGACGCAAAGGAGGCAGCACGCGCCCAATCCTCAGTGTATGTAGGTACAACTTCCCACTCGGTGAAGCGAGGGATGGGGGAGAAAATACATCTTTGAAATATGGTTTAGATAAAATAATACTAAGTGTAAAAAATTAATTATGAAAATATTAGTAGCAGTAAATTAGCGTAAGTAGCGTGCAACTCTCTATTATCTTCTCTCTTCCAAAGAAAACTTGTGGTCAACTTCAAGTACAGGTAGACCAAATAGGCAGCTCCCTAGTTGTACTCATGAATCATGGTCAATTCGATGAAATACTGAAGCTAGACTACATCGACATAGGTTGCACTTTTGTCCATAAAAATGGACGTACCAGCAAGAACAAGAGGTGACGCCTCAGTGCGCGCAAATCTGATGGTACTCAGCTTGCATGTCATCGCCTTCAAAGTCCACAGTATTCTATAGGTGGTATTTATAAAGCTTTTCCAAAAAATTAAACCTAGCATGATCACCTATCGTGTCATGTCCCTCCCGTGAGGCCTCGTTTGGGTCATCCCCCAAATGGGTGACCATCATGTGGACGCCTTTATCTTGAATGATCCTTATGTGGCCCAACACTTTCTCCTTATGGGAAGATGCGGGAGGCATGAGTCATCATTCAAGGAGATGGTCATCTCGCCTATATGAAGATGGAAAGATGAAGTCTCTGAATGTTACCTCTCAGTAAAAGTTGATTGCATGTCGTGGGATATGGTAATGTATGCTACAGAACTTAAACTGACAAGATTATATTAGCAAAGAATGTCCTGAAATAAATTAGCAATGGGTTGCCCAACTCCAATATCTTCTTCCTATGGTTTAATGACTTCAAACATGTACGCTCCTATAAAAATAAAATAGGGTTAATTGTTCTTTTGCCCCCTGCCATATGGGCGAGGTTTGAAAAACCCCCATGTAAAAAAAAAGTTTAGATTCCCCCCTGACATTTGAAGATTCCACTGTTTTGACCCCTCTTGAAATCCAGTCAACAGAATCTGTGACGTGGCAATTTTTTTTTAATTTTTTATTATTATTTTTTATTACATGGATAGATTAGTTGATATTTTTAATTTTTATTTAATTTTTTAAAATCCACATGGCATATATATATATATATATTAATATTTTTTTAATTCTATTTATTTTTAATTTTATTCTATTTATTTTTTTTCGTATTATTTTTTTTTTCATAATATTTGAAATTTATTTTTAATTTACGTTTATTTTTTTTTTAGAATGTATTTAATTTATAATTTTTTTATTTATTGAATTTTTATTTGTTTAAATAAAATATATATTAAACATATTGGGCTCATGACCCATACATAGAGCCCATTTTTAATTTTACATGTCATGTGTGTGTTTAATATATAAATACTAGTTATGCTAATAAAAGGGTCGATGTGGGACTTACTAAAAAGCCTTTCTTCTTCAGTTCCCCACCTTGTTCTTTCACATAACCATACAAACCTTACTAAAAAGCCTGCAACTTTTTTTCCAAAACCTACAGCTTATTCCTCCCTTTCATTCTACACATATCATCGCTTGGCTCCACCTTAGCAACCATCACAAACTTGCATCCTCTCATCATCTTGTCATTCTCCCTTTCCATTAATATCACCATCTGCCCCATACAACTACAACTACAACTCAACACCATGTTCTAAAAAAAATCCCACTTCATGACATAAACTACAAACCCTTCCTACCTTCTCCATACATTGTTGGAAAAATAATATACACACACAAACCGCTGCAGCAACAGTGGTGACAAGCTTCAACTTCCTCATCATTTCCACACTCACTAAAAATCATCATCATCTCCACATAACTTTCTTCATCATCATCTTCGTTTCTCCCTCACCATATAACTTCAAAACCACACACGCAGTCCTTCATTCCACCACCTTTTTATACGCAATCCACCCTCTTTTCATTCTCATATTATGGCTTTCGAAAAGGATGACGTTGAAGTGTGGAGGTTGTGGCTTGATATTATGATGTTGTGATGAGTTAGTGTTAATGAAAGTGTTGAAGGTTGAGAAAAAATGAGGATGATGGTAAGGGTGAGCACACTTTCATAATATGAATCTGAAGATATTGGGAATCCATACACAACTATATTTGTTAATGTATATTCCAATGTTGCAGGATATGCGTTTATTTGCTATTAAAACACTAAGAATGACAGAAGAAATATTGACTTCAATCACAAAGATACAACCACTCTGGGCAATTGAAGAGCTTGTGAATCCCTTATCATTGGCTTCCCAAAAGCATTTTTCAAAATGGGTTGATAAACCAGACTGTATTTTTACCCTCGTGTTTAAGATCACAAGGGATTATGTTGACTCTGTGGATGAAATGTTGCAGCCATTGGTTGATGAAGCTAAGGTAGTTGGATATAGAGTGTTACAGGTGTTCAGTCATCTGCCAGAATATCATGGCTGCACCTCATTGACTTGATGATAGCTTTTGACAAAAGGATTATATCTATGGTAGAACATTCTGGGATTTTGTTATCTTTAGATGATGATATCTTGCAGAGAATTTCTTCTCTATCTGTTTTTTGTGATCGTCCAGACTGGCTTAATCTGGGATTTTGTTATTTTAAGAAGCAGTATGTGTTGTAGCAATGAGTGAAGCAGTATGTGTTGTAGTAATGAGTCCCACATCGACCCTTTTAATTGCATAACTAGTGTTTATATATTAAACACACACATGACATGTAAAACTGAAAATGGGTTCTAGGTGTATGGGCCATGAGTCCAATATGTTTAATATATATTTTATTTAAACAAATAAAAATTTAATAAATAAAAAATTATAAATTAAATACATTCTGAAAAAAATTAAATAAAGGTAAATTAAAAATAAATTTCAAATATTGTGAAAAAATAAATAATACGAATATATATATATATATATATATATATATATATATATATATATATATATATATATATATATATATATATATATATATATATGCCATGTGGATTTTTAAAAATTAAATAAAAATTAAAAATGCCAACTAATCTATCCATGTAATAAAAAATAATAATAAAAAATTAAAAAAAATTGCCACGTCATAGATTCTGTTGACTGGATTTCAAGAGGGGTCAAAACAGTGAAATCTTCAAATGTCAGGGGGGAATCTAAACTTTTTTTTTACAGGGGGGTTTTTCAAACCTCGCCCATATGGCAGGGGGCAAAAGAACAATTAACCCAATAAAATATTACCATCAATATCAATTTAATTAGTTGAAAACATATGTATTGCAAAAGGAAAATATATCGCGCCTTCCTAGATATGCCTAACATCATGATCTGCATATAGATGAAATAAGGTGTCAAGTGGGCCTCCTGGACAACTCTTTAATGGGCCAGCAACTTCCTTCTGGCCTTTAGGGGCTTCGGGGACTTCAGGGTCTGTTGGACTATTTGGGACTTTATACATACTGGTTATAGTTGATAATGTCTCTAAATGGATAGAGGTTGTAACAACTCCCACTAATGATGCCAAGGTTGTAGCCAAATTCTTGGTAAAAAACATTTTTTAGACATGGAAAGCCTAGGGCAATAATTAGTGATTAGGACACTCATTTTTGCAATAAATTGTTTGAAAATCCGATGGCAAAATATGGAGTCAAACATAAAATTGAGAGATAAAAAAGATATTAGAGAGTGGTAAATCCATCAAGGAAGGATTGGTCAAAGCACCTGGATGATGCCTTGTGGGCTTACAAGACTGCCTACAAAACTCCTATAGGCATGTCTCCCTATAGACTTGTATATGGAAAGGCGTGCCACTTGCCAATTGAGTTGGAAAATAAGGCATTTTGGGCCATAAAAAAATTAAATTTCAATTTGACTGCTACTAGAAAAGTTAGAATGCTCCAACTCAATGAGCTTGAGGAACGTAGGTCGTTCTCTTATGAAAATGTTAAATTACAAAGAGAAAACAAAAAGGTGGCATGACAGAAAGTGCCAGAGAAGAGAGTTAGTTAAGGTCAAAAGGTTCTCTTTTTTCAATTTTAGACTTTTTTTCCCAAAAATACTCAAGTCTATATAGTTTGGTCCATTTAAATTAGTAAAGATTTATCCTCATGGGGCATTAGACTTGTTGAATAAAAGAACATGATAAGAATTTAAAGTGAATGGTCAAAGATTGAAGTCCTATTGTGGTGAACCCTTTCACAAAGCAAGCGTTATCTTATATTTAAATGATTCATCTTGATTGTGATTGAAGTCAGACTACAAGAATATAAAATAGCGCTACTGGGAGGCAACCCAGATTAACTTTTATTTCTTTTTAGTTTATTGTGTTTTCAGATGATGTTAATGAATTGAGAAAGTTTGGTAGTGTTATTGTCAAGTGATGTCATGCATGCAATATGGCAATCCTGCATGTAGAAGGAAGCATTGGTTGTCTCACAAAATAATGGAGAGAGAAAAATTGGCACCATATAAAGAAGGAAATGATGCAATTAGTGAAAAATGGAATGTAAGAGAGAGAAATTGCCACGCGTGCAAACAATGTTTGGAGCCTTATGCATGACGTCAGTGAGTGAACATGTCATTTAATGGCTTGTCTGCCACTCCTCATGATTATTACCATTGCTGCAAATAACCACCCACGACAGAAACCCTAAACGGTTGTCTATCCCTCTCTCTTGGCAGTTTTCAAATTGTACTCTCTCTCTCTCTCTCTCTCTCTCTCTCTCTCTCTCTCTCTCCTTTAAAGCATGCAAACTCATCAACTCCATCATTCCATACATTTTCAAAAAAAAATTAATCTCTCTCTCTCTCTCTCTCTCTTCCAAAATCATCCCAAAGAGTGGCTTCGCTCAACTTGTTCTTTCATCTTTTTCCTCAGAAAAATTTAAACGTTCTTCATCACCATAACCCTAAATTTCACAATGGAACTGTTGAAATACAAGAGACTAAGAGACTTATGAATAAACCGTGTGTTTTGCAAAGCACTACGGAGACATTATTATATATAGATAGATTACAACTAATTACATGATATAGTCGATGTGGGACTATTCTATATACAAATATTTTTAACACTATATATATTATAAATATCAACACTCCCCCTCAAGCTTGAGCATATAAGTCAAATGCACCAAGCTTGTTACATATATAGTTAGTTCTGGGGCTTCGTAGGGATTTTGTAAACACATCTGCCAATTGACCATTAGAGTTGACAAAGCTTGTGAAGATGTTGCCTGACTCGGTCTTCTCTCTGACAAAGTGACAATCTATCTCAATATGTTTGGTCCTCTCATGGAAGACTGGATTTGAAGCAATGTGCAATGCAGCTTGATTATCACAAATAAGTGTCATTGGTCTTTCTTTTTCAATTTGAAGTTCCTTGAGCAACTGTTTTAACCAAATAAGTTCACATGTTGCCATTGCCATGGCCCTATACTCTGCCTCGGCGCTAGATCTTGCAACTACATTTTATTTCTTACTTTTCCAGGATATAAGGTTTCCTCCAACAAGTACACAATACCCAAAGGTGGATCGTCTATCAATGGGTGACCCTGCCCAATCAGCATCAGAGTATCCAACTATCTGGGTATGTCCTTTATCCTCATACACAAGACCTTTTCCTGGAGCACATTTGATGTATCTCAGAATCTGGATAACAGCATCCAAGTGTTCTTGACAAGGGGAATTTAAGAACTGACTTACCACACCGACTGTAAAAGAAATGTCCGGACGAGTGACTATGAGATAATTCAACTTTCCAACCAATCTCCTATACCTTCCTGAGTCAGATAAAGGCTCCCTCTAATTGGGTAGAAGTTTAACACTTGGATCCATAGGAGTATCGGCTGGTTTAGCATTTAACAAACCTGTTTCTTCCAAAATATCCATAGCATATTTCCGCTCAGAAATCACCAAACCATCTTTAGATTGGGCTACTTCAATACCCAAGAAATAACGGAGTTTACCAAGATATTTTTTCAGAAATTGTTTCGAGAGATGTTGTTTCAACTGGAGTATTCTCTGCTGATCACTACCATTTATGACAATGTCATCTACATACACAATTAAATAAATACACCCTTGGGGTGAGTGATGATAAAAAATAGAATGGTCAGCTTCACTATGGATCATACCAAACTGTTGTACTACAGTGCTGAATCTGCCAAACCAAGTTCTCGGAGATTGCTTAAGACCATAAAGAGACCTGTGTAGCCTACAAACCATATTCGATGACTCCCCCTGAGCAACAAACCCAGGTGGTTGCTCCATATATACTTCCTTTTCAAGATCACCATGTAAGAATGCATTTTTTATGCAAGTTGATGAAGAGACCAATGTCGAATGGCTGCAATGGCTAGAAGAAGTCTAACAGATGCCATCTTGGCTACAGGCGAAAAGGTATCACTATAATCCAACCCAAAAATCTGACTGTATCTTTTAGCTACCAAGCGAGCTTTAAATTGATCAATCTTACCATCTAGACCAACCTTCACTGTATAAAGCCAACGACGACCTACTAAAGATTTCCCATGGGGTAGAGGAACCAGTTCCCAGGTACCACTCCCCAACTTACATAATTGTTTGTCCTCAAACAAAAATCAGACAACTCAAAGAAACAGAGTGAAAACCAAAGAATCACGAATCAACAGGTTTTGAAAATCGGACAAATGAATGGTTCAAATGAAAACGGTACACACAAAGTAAATACTTACCACTAAACTACGACGATAACATAGTCACGAAACAAATGCAAAATACAAAAATCATGCCAAACATCCTAAAACAACACAAGTTCCAAATGTGAATCACACCTAGCAAAAACAATCATCGGTATATGAAAAACACAATATAAGGTACTTATCGCTCACACAATAATCATGCAAATAAAAGACTAAATTATGCAATCATCTAACAATTCATACTGAACATACACAGGCAAGAATCACAAGGGCTTTCAAGGTTGTAGTGTGGTCGGGTAAACAAACAAGGGGCAATTTCTAAAGGTAATTGAAACAAAAACTTGCCTAAACCTAAGGGAGTAATCAACTCATAAAGACTCAAACACAAAATTCCAATCAACTTCTTCCAAAATCCCAAGTGTTACACAAAACACAATACTTATTTAGCACAATTATTTAAACTCTTTTTGTTTCCTTTCTCAAGGATTTTCTTTTTCTTTCTTTTTCACTTTTTTCTTTTCTTTTCTTTGTCATATTTTTCTCTTTTTTCTTTTCTTTTTCAATCCTCGTAGAATTCAACCAATGAGTAAACAATCATTCTCTCCCCAACTTGAATTCAACCACATCATCATGTGAATACTCCCTACTTTCTAAGGCAAGGCAAAAATTCCATACAACAACACAAAGTTGAGGGTTCAAGAAAAAACAAAATCCAATAAAAAATAAGTGAACTAAATACTTATAGACAAGCATTAAGTTCAAATAAAACATGGATCAAAAAGCTCAAAGGGGTTACGAAAGATCACACGCTCACAAGGTGAATTGACTATTTGGCTAGGTAGTTGTGCTTAAAATGAAACAAAAATGCCTTGATCCTTTTCATGCTTTCATATAATTAACACAAACAAAAGATTCAACATAATAAAATCCAGTTAGAACAAGAATGTTGGTACTCCGCATATATGAACAATGGAAAGCTACCTCACAAAAAGGTTGAGAACTAAAGTGATTCACAATAAGAACAAGTATACAAAAGAATGAATGGCATGGAAGTTTGTAAAGAGCCTAAGTATCATGAATATACTAAAGTCGAGAAAGCGATAAACACGTACCTTGGACGCGTACAAAACTTAACAAGATCATTACCATACATCCGTAAGTTGAAACGATCAAACTTGGAACATCATCAAAAGTTCCTCAAGCTACTCAAAACAAGCTCAAAGGCAAACACAAAAACTATTAATATAAACACACTAAAAACCGGTAAAATTTGTCTAAACAAATTTAAAAGTGAAGATTTGAAATTTAAGAACTGGTACGATCTAAATTTGTTTAGACAATAACACCATACTATATACTAAACATAACAACAACAAAACAAAATACAACATGCTTGTTTTACGTCGCAAGCTCGACGCCTTTACAATGCTTAGCTAGAAGCTTCCTCTCTTCATGCCATGGTGATGTCTCACTGCGCAAACAAAAGCAAGCGTCCTAACCAAACACTTGAACAAACATTAAAAATATACAAGTATAAATATAAACAAGTGAAAATATACAATATGTACGGTATCTACAAAACTCAAAAACAACGAAACAATCACGATGCAAGAACAATAAACCAATCCCCGACAACAACGCCATTTTGTTGGTGCGATAAAGCGGCAAGCAACAAACATTTTGGAAGTATTTTTCCGGGAATTTATCGTGTCCAAAGAGATTGGAATTGAACTGTCATTCAACGGTTTAATTGTTAATGAGTTTGGGTTTAGAATGGTTTTAAACAAGAAAACAGAAAAGTAAATATCAACATAAAAATAATTCATTCTTCAGAGAGAAGAAACTTATCCAGCATGCACACAATTCACTCCTCACAAACTTAAACTTATCGACCAGTTACACTCAACTTATAATACTCCTCAATATCACCCGGTATCGTTCACAGCACATGTCCATCTCTGGCACACTTAACCATGCTACCCTCATCGACCCTCTCGCACCCGACTCAAGACACGAAGGCATTAAGTTTCGACACCCATAGGGATTGTTAGCCCTAAATCCATCTCTAGCATCCAGAAACTAACAAATAATCATCCTTAATCGAAGTTTGTGAAGTTTATCTCTAACACGACCCAAACCCCGCGCATTTAAGCAAAAATCAAGAACAATCACCAATAGAGATTCATAAAGCAAATTAAATATAACGCCATGGGCAACAAATGTACATAAGATCAAAGTAAAAACATATACAAACCCAACAAAGAATAAATACATGAAGAAAATCAGAAATGAACCAAACACTTCACGGATTGTCAGAGCCGATCGATGAGAAATCCATCCCGGATCATCCATGTACAAGCTTCCATGATGTTTTCTAAGCAAATCTACTGAAAAATGAAGTTGATGAAGTTGAGAGATAAAAAATCACCCCCAAACAACATCACCTAACAAAAATGAAGTAAAATGAACTAAATAAAAAAATTCTGTCTCAGACGCACCGCCCGGCGGTAGAATGCATCGCCCGATGGAGCTTTTATTCCCAATCACATCAGCTGCGTACTTTAACAGGCTGGCAATAAATATATACTTTCGCCCAGCGGCAGAAGCAGCGCCCGGCGAAAGGTAAAAAATATGGAATGCTCCTGAAAGTTCCTTATTTCCTCACGCCTCAGCATCGCCTGGAGAAAGAGAGTTTCGCCCGGCGGAGCAAAGTACCGCCCGACGGAGCTTGACAGTCAAGAAATCTTCTGGTATGGCTCGCTCGGTGAAAATCAGCATCGCCCGGCGACACAAGCTTTGCCCGGCGAAAGATGGTTGACTGCACTTCTTATTTTGGCTTCCAGCTTCTATAAATGGCTTTCTTTCTTTGCCTTCTTCCTTTTACTGATCCAAATGACACATCTTGGAGCTTTTATTGCTCATTGCTCCAACAATGCTTTATCACCTACAAAATGAATGGAAAACTATCAATTATTACACAAATGAATCAAAAACACAAATATCTACTAACTAACGTATTTATTCACAAAGTGGGGTTTATTCGACCGATATTTACCAAAAAGTAACGATAAGTGCAACAAAACATATATACAAAAACAATTACATTTTGCACTTATCAGTACCACTGCTTTGAAGAGCACACATTTCATCAATCATTGCTTGCCTCCACTCAGGGTGAGATAATGCTTCACCTGGAGTTTTAGGAATAGAAACAGAAGACAAAGAAGACAAACAAGTATACTGCAAAGGGGAAAAATGATGATAACATAAATCAATATAATGTGGAGAAGGATTTCGTGTTTGACGTATACCTTTTCGAAGGGCCATCGGAAGATCAGACTCAGATTGCAGGATTGAATTCGGTGATGGCGAAAGCGTCGGAGGAGAGTCTGTAGTGACCTCAGGGATAGGTACGACTTCAGGGACAGGTATGACTTCAGGGACAGGTACGACAGACGTTGGGTGACGACACTGATATGTTTGAAGTGGGCGAGGAGTGGGGGGTCAACTGTAGGGGTACCTAGTGGGCCAGGTTCCCTAGAATGATGGGGGATAATGACATATGGGACTTCCGAAAGAGGTGTGGAAATACTTTCCTGAAGGGGTTCCGGAGTTGCTTGACTGGACTCGAAATATGGAACAGACTCAAAGAAGGTAACATCGGCCGATATGAGGTATCATTCTAGAGTATGTGAATAACAATGATAACCTTTTTGGGATCGATGATAACCAAGAAAGACACACTTTAGTGATCGAGCTGATAGTTTATCAAGACCAGGGGAAAGATTGTGTACAAAACATGTGGACCCGAAGACTCGGGGAGGAATTGGGTGAAGTGGGGAATTGGGAAAAAGGATTGAATGAGGGATTTTATTGTTAAGGACAGATGAGGGCATGCAGTTTATAAGGTAACATGCTGTTAGCACAACATCCCCCCAAAGCCGAAGTGGAGCATTACCATGGAGAAGTAGGGTCCGAGTGGTTTCTACGAGATGTCGATTTTTACATTCGGCTACATCGTTTTGTTGAGGTGTGTGAGGGCAAGATGTTTGATGGAGAATACCATTGTGTGACATAAAATTTTGAAATTGTTGGGATAAATATTCACGGGCATTATCACTTCTTAAAGCACAGATAGACACACCGAATTGAGTTCTTATTTCTCGATAAAATTGTTCAAACATAGAAAATAATTCAGATCTATTCTTCATTAAAAATAACCACGTGCAACGTAAAAAATCATCAATAAAGATGACAAAATACCTATACTCAAGAGTAGAGATGGTACGCGAGGGACCTCAATCATCAGTGTGAACTAAAACAAAAGGGGACGAAGCTCGTTTGTTGACTCGATTGGGAAATTGACTACGAGTGTGTTTCCCTAACTGACACGACTCACAATGTAAATTAGATACATTCGATAAATTTGGCACCAACTTAAGTAATTTGGAAAGACTGGGATGACCTAACTGAGCATGGATAGTGAGTGGAGAATCTTTAGCCGAGCATGTGTGAGATGACAATGAGAGGTAATAAAGGCCTTGAGACTCATATCCGACGCCAATCGTTCGTCCCGAACTTCGATCCTGCAGGGTAACATTATTGTTAGTGAAGGTGACACTACAATAAAGAGAACACGTTAAACGACTGACTGAAAGTAAATTAAATGGACAATTAGGTACATAGAGGACAGAAGTAACAGGGAGAGAAGGTAGAATTTGAACAATACCAATCCCTTCGGATCGGGTTTGAGAACCATTGGCAGAAGTTATAGTAGGTAACAAACCAGAGGTAGAGAATGAAGAAAAAATATTTTTATTCCCAGTAACATGATCAGACGCACCAGAATCAAGGACCCAAGGTCAAAGAGGAGATGATTGAGAGAGGCAAATAGATGAATTACCAGTTTGTGCTACCGTAGCAGTAGAATCTAATTTCTGAAGAATTTTGAAAAGTGAGAGGCAAACCGGAGTGACAACACGGTTTGCAAAAAAAAAATTAAAAAAAATTAAAAAAATTCTCACCGGAAGACAGTGGGTCAACCGAGTAAAACACGGCGAAAAAAGAATTGCCTCTTAGCAGGCTCTAGATACCAGGTTGAAATACAAAAGACTAAGAGACATATGAATAAACCATGTGTTTTGCAAAGCACTACAGAGACATTATTATATATAGATAGATTACAACTAATTACATGATATAGTCGACGTGGGACTATTTTATATACAAATATTCTTAACACTATATATATTTACAAATATCAACAGGAACCATCATATACTGTAGGAAGATACAAAACTTGTGCCCGTAAAAATGCCGCGCTGATGGTCACCTTCTTTGAGGATGGAGACTCTGATGTGGAAATCTTCATCAATTGTGATGCCAATCAAAAATTCTATGATTATTTTATTGGAACGAGTGTGCACTCGGAGATGGGTTTCTTGTTTGATTTGGAATATGAGCATTTGGGGTTGCCATGAGATATATGCGTCTTATCAAAGCAATGAAGTGGACAAAATTTTGCAAACAACCACAGCCCTACAATGTCCAACTCGTGAAGGAATTATATGCTAACCTAATAGACACTACTTGCAAGAAGGCTGAAGTGAAGGTGTAAGGAGTGAAGGTGTCTTATTTTGAAGCTACACTAAATTTGGTTTTTGGATTAGGTAATGTTGAGGACACATACCATAATCTACTGGAAACTTCTGATGACCAAGATTACAATGTTTACATGGAGTCCATGCGTAACCCTAAAACAAAGTGGGTTGAGGTTGGTAGTGAAAAGACAATTAGAAGAATAGATTTGTGCCCTGAGTCCAAGGTTTAGGATCAGTTTGTTACGCACTCTCTATGCCATATTGCTCATAATGAAACTGTGAGCAAAGTTAGGTTGGTATTGCTCTATTGCATCACATTATTTAGTGAAGTGAATGTGGCAAAGATAATTGTGCAAGAGATACAAGCTTGATCCAAAAAGAAGGAATGGATGATGTACTTCCCCTGCCTGATTACAACCCTCTACAAAAGGCATGATGTGCCTCAAAAGACCACTGATGAGGTGTGTCATCCCTGGGTTGCTTTTGACAAGGAAGCCATACAAACTTTGATGAAGCCAAAAGGAAGAATGAGGTGGAGACAAGACAAGGGCCGACATGTGAAGAAGCAAGTCTTGAAACTTATCATGTATTATGGAGTGTGTTGTTACAGATGCCGAAGAACCAAGTGGATTATTATAAATTCTCCAAGGACAAGTTTTAATGGAAAATGAAGATCAATGCCTGGATCTATGGCGAAGATATGGAAGTACCTATTTTCCCACATCATATTTTGGGGGAACTAGAAGAAGAAATGCAAAAGAGAACAAAGTTAAGGAGGGAAAGAAAAGAGAAAAGAAAAAAGGATAAATACAAAAATAAAACTATGCAATCTGACCAGCATGCAACATCATTTTCAGGTGTGCCAAGGAGGACAACCATGAAAAACCCGAGAAGAAGGCTAGAAAGAACAAAAAGCCTAAAAAGGTGACGATCGTTGAAGTGCCTGTGAAGGACTATTTTGAGAAAATTGTGGACATGAATGAACCCGTTGAAGAAGAGATTTGTGATGAAGACGAGAGGACCCTGAATGAGTTGATTAAGCAAGCTTCCAAAGATAAGAAGGAAAATGCCGAAGAAGCCCAACCAGATGCTGATAAAAGTAAAGATACAAACAAGGAGGCAAATGTTGAACAGAAAGACAAGCAGGAAGATGAATTGGTTGACGAGGCTGAGGATTCTGCAAATAACACACATAACTATGAGTCTGGTGTAGAATTTAGGACAGAGGCGAGCAATAAAATGACACCAGTGGCCACTCAAGAAAAAATGAAATCATCTGAGAAAGAAAGTTCCCTAGTGCCAACCAAGTCAACCCAGAAGAAAAAGACTCCTAAAAAGCCCAAGTTGCCTGCCAAGCAAAGCCCTGCAAAAGAGAAGGAGGTGCTCACATCTGTCAGGACAAAAGATGTCCCTAAAGCACCCAAGGCTGTAACAAAACCAATTCTACAGGACCTTGACCAAAAGAAATAAGCTAGGAAGAAGAAAAGGGAAGATCATGTTGTGAGGAAAAGTAGCAGGCTTGAGCCTAGCTGGTATTTTCTCTTATCCATACAGGTTGATAAGTCATGGTGTGCCACTACTCACCAAATGATAATGAGGACCATGTCCTTACTCTATGTTTGGGGGAATGACAGCTACCGTCATGACTCTTATTTAGCAAACATTTCACTATCATCTAATCATTTATGTCGTAGTCTTAGGTCCCAGTTGTGTCTTTTAAATCCCGTCATTATGTTAGTCCCATTTCCTTTCAAGTAATGATATTATGCTTCTATTTAGTAGTAGAGTAGCTTGTTTTCTTTGCTTGATTTATGTTATTAAAAAAAAAGAGAAACATAACTAACCACAACCCCTGATAATATTAGTAACTTTTATAAAAGTTAGAATGAAACTAATTGGACTGTGAAAATGTTGGAAACTAGGTTTTGGTAGCTGATCAATGGACCTTCTTGTGTTTTTGATAACCCCCGTCATGCCTCTGGTATGAGCAAAAGTAGTTAGCCTCTTAAAAAATTTGAATTATTTTAAAATATGGAATAGGAGCTCATTGTAGGATTTAGTTAGGGGTGGCTAACACTGTTGTTCAAAGACTTAGCAAAAAGAATACACTGCATATACTAATAAACACACAAGAATGTGTAATTGAAGTAAGCAAAAGAGCACTTCTAAATAAGTTTTAGTGCCCAAAATTGGAGGAACAAGTTCTTGTGCCCGAAAATTGAGGAACAATAGATGCCTTCATCATTAGTAACACGTTAGACTCATTACACGTGAGATCCCGTCAAGCAAAGAGGTGGAGTATTTAACAAAATCTTGAATAATAATAAATGCATATGTAATCCTAAGTATTCAATGAACATAAAAGTATAAAGTATAACAGTTAAACCCATTTTCTATAACTGAACAAATGAACTCTTGGACCATAGGATGAGGCAACCAAAGTTGAATTTAGGCTAGTCATCTTAACTGGTGAGTATTGGCATGACTAGTAACATTAGTGCAACACAACACATACACACACTTAAAATTAGCAACAAGGCTGAGTTGTGCCAATTTCTGAAACAATCCACTGAGATGAATTCTGAGTTGAGCATGAATTAGAACTGCTGGAAAGAAGTGATTATTGGTTGGTATAGTTTTTGTGTTGTTATCTGTCGCATCACTTGAGGACAGATAATGATTCAAGTTTAGGAGTGTGATAACCCATATTTAGTGAGTTATTGTACAACCTAATCTCTTATTTAAAGCTAGTAGATTTGTCATGTTATATTTGTTTTAATGCATTCTAGCTAATTTTTGCAGTATTTTGCTTAAGCACAATAGGTTCTTTCTCTTGTAGTTTTAATGTGTTTGCTACTTGATTTAAGTAGTGTCTGATGAGCTAAGGCAAGACAGTCGAGGACAGAACTTGAAAGTTCAAGCTGGAACAAAGATGAACGCAACTAAGGAATGAAATGAAGCAATCAACTGAATCCCTAAGACATACGTGGAAAAGGAGTTGCATTAGGAAGGAATATTTGTTTGAGTGTTAGTAGAGATCTCTTGAGCTAAGTGGATAAGACTCTTGGACCTAAAAGACAAAAGAAGGTACAAAAATAGACCACTAAGGAGCGTGCCATGTAGAAAGGACAGCGCCACCTACGCCACTGCCGCTGCAGTCTTCCACACTACACATTGTCCCCTACTACTATTCATGTACCTGATTTCTTGTAAACGAAGCTGAAGGAAATAAGAGAATATGCTGATTTGATATTGGGTTTGATGTGATCCTAAAAGGGCCCATGATCCAAGACAAATAAAAATAAACCCTAACTAAATGCTTATAAATAGACATTATTGAAGTGTATTGAAGGAGTTCAGAACCTTAGAGAAACCTAGAGAAGATTATTGTAAGAAAGAGTGGAAAAAAAAAGAGTTTCTTTTCTCACCATTTCTAGTGCTAACTGTTGAAGCCTGGCACAACGGGAGTTATCACTTCTTGATTATCCATCACAATGAGGCCTCACGTTACTCTTAGGTTGCTCTTTCTTTTTCATCTGTTCTTTAAGAATGTTTCCTTTCAGAATCAGCTTTGTAAGTTGTACTCAGCTCATTATGAGTTAAACCCTTTACTTGTTGAGCAATGAGAAGTTAATATGAAATTGTTTTTATGTTAAAATGGTGTGTTGCTAGTGCCTTGTTTTATTATGTGTTAACATGTTTAATTCTAATTCTGTGAATGATTAACTTAGAAAAAGATAAAAGCTTGTTGTTGTGAAAAATCCAACAAGAAGTGGATTTTATAATGAAAGTAGTTGCATAAGTATGATAGAGATGTTCACTCATTTAGTTTGCTTTGAGATAAGAAACTACAACCATAAAGGAACTTTAGGAGATACACAGACGTATCCTAAGGTTATAAGTGTGACTTAGAGATTTGCTCCCTTACCCTATTATGCATGCTTTTGATGTTGTAGAAATACATCATTATATCACTCATTGACCTTTCTTGACACGACACTTCACGTCGTCTATGCATAATTACTTCATACATATTAGTGGATCATAGCTCAACTTACACTCTCTTGATATATTCACAACACTTTCTCTACGCTACTAAGATATTGATTTAAGGAAAATTGAACTTGTGGCAATCAACTATTCTTTTTAATCTTGCTCATGCTTAATTTCCAAATATAGTTACTTACAAAATCAACCTAATTTACTTCCATTCCCTGTGGATGCAATATCCTTACTTTTTATCACTTGTTACTTTATAACTAACATATATACTTGCAAGTAAAAAAGTTTTCAAGCAACAACAATCATAATCCTTACAAAATATACTAAAATGACTAGATATATCACAGACATACACTTAAATGATAAATCATTACAAGTAAAAAAAATCCATCAATATGAGATTCTAATAAGTAATAAATCCTAAGTCATGCAAGTATATGTTAAAATGAAAAAGAGAGGTATATATATATATATATATATATATATATATATATATATATATATATATATATATATATATATCCTAACTTTATTCTGCAACTACCTTATTTTGATACTATGAAAGTCTTCGATGGAATATAAAAATATCTTCTTTGTTGGAAATCGGTCTCCAAACACTATAATCACAACATTGAATATTCAAAATGATACGCACAAAAAGCTTCAGAAAACATTAAATTCCTAATTTATCTTGTATCTACCACTCACACTTAGTTTTTAGAGTTGAGTACCACAATAATGTGGTTTCTTGGTTCAAGATTAAAGATTATTAGCTATCTTGAAGAAAATCACACAAGGCTTGATACAAGTCTAACTCAATCAACACACTATAAAGTTTTTTTATAGATCTGACTTGAGAGAAGGCGTGAAAAAAATACTAATGTTTATGACTTTTTAGATTTGTGAAAAATATGATTTCAAATTGTTTTTAGAAAATAATGACTTGAATTAAGGTGATAAGATTTAAAATTGAATGTAGTTGTACCAATCATTGAATCATATAATTGTTTTTCATTTTTGTATGACATTCCATTGATTATTGAATTGTAGGTGCCCCTACCTTCCTTGAAAATTGAATCTCAAATTAATTCCTGTCTTGCACCTGTTTTATTCTTAAGATAATTTCATATTCCATCTAAATCAAATTAATTAAGTCACATGTCATACAGAAATTCCAAAAGAAAAAAAAATCACAAGTTTCGCATTAATTTTTGAAAATGGCTAAATTCAAAATCAATGAGCCATCATTTTTCAAAGGAAAAATTCAACCAACTTTTTCAAAGTTATCCATTTACTATCTTGAGTAAGATTGTTGTATATAATTTACTATATTTTAATTATTGTAGATTAGTGCTTATACTTATGCATTTAACACAACATTAAAATACATCAAGATGTTTTTCACCACTTAAGTCTTGACAATTTTGAGCTGTTTGAAAAGCTGAGATAGTTAGCATGATCCTTAGAATGACAGGCAAAGACAAATGAAAATATATACTTTACAGAAGAAGCTGATGAAGCTATTGATATGAACTTTTGAGAAGAAAGATCCCAGTAACAATACAATCAGTTGCAACTCAATGCAAAAAGCAATGCATATCACAAATATTAACATACTTTTGTTGGACATATGTTTGAAAATCCATTACCATGTATACATAATGAATCAGATGCTAAAAAATAGTAATGATAATAATAAACAACAATAAAACAAATAGAAAAAATCTGTAGAGGATTTTAGCTATATAATATAGGTCATGCTTCTTCATCTTGATTTGAATGCTCTTGCCCAACTTCAATTCTAGAGAATGAATTTTCTGTGCTATTGTTGTTGTCCATGTTAAGCCAAGCTTCATGTAGCTGTAACACATATTCCAAGTGCCATAACACCTCTCCCATGGTAGGTCGGCTTTTACCATCATCGGCGAGACATTTTTCAGCTATCTCCCCGAACTTAGACAATGATTCGGGGCAATAGTTTCCTTCAAGATGTGGATCGATGATTTTTTCGAGCGATCTTTCTCTTTGCCATCTCAATGCCCATTCTGCAAGATTGATTTGGTCTTTAGGCAAGGTAGGGTTTATCACAGCTCTAGCACAAACAGCTTCAAACAGAACAACTCCGAAAGAGTAAATATCTGATTTCTCGGTTAACTGTTGTCTTCTGAAATACTCTGGATCGAGATAGCCGAAACTTCCTTTCACAGCAGTGCTGACATGAGTATGTTCAAAAGCAGGACCATCTTTTGATAAACCGAAATCAGCCATTTTCGCTACGAAATTCTCGTCCAACAGTATGTTGGTTGTTTTGACATCGCGGTGAATTATTCCTCGGTCGGCTCCTGTGTGAAGGTAGTGAAGTCCCCTTGCAGCACCTATACAAGCTTCGAGACGCTGCTTCCATGTAAGTGGAGGGAGATTACTTCCAAATAGATGACTTCTTAGAGTTCCATTTGCCATGTACTCATAAACCAAAATCATTTCACTTTTCTCTTCACAGAAACCAATCAAAGACACTAAATGCCGGTGTCTTAGTTTCGAGAGCATCTCTATTTCGGTCTCGAATTCAGCCAGACCTTGTTCGGACTGCGGATTGGCACGCTTAATTGCAGCAGGCACACCATCATCAATTTCTCCCTTATACACCTTACCAAAGCCTCCAACTCCAATGACCAAACTCTCGTCGAAACTCTTCGTTGCAGCGTTGATTTCAGCTAACGTGAACCGCTTACCAGCACCGGTTGAGGCCACAGATCCATATAACTTCTGATTTCCATTTGATCCCTTGACACCTACAGTGCTGTTTACAGCAGCCCCTCCGTAAAGGAATATCGGTAGCCAACCAGGAGAGTTGTTTTTGGTATCATTTGATTCTTTTCTCCTTCTTTTGCAGAAACAGAAAACAAAGACACCTATACATGCAATTATAGCCACAGAAGCTATACCTGCTCCGACTCCAATCCAAAGAACTTTTGATTTTGATTTGCTTCCCGAACTCCCAGCCGAGTTGTATCTCTCCACATATGCGAGATTCCCGTTCCGACTAAGCTTGAAAATCTCGAGACCATTCAAGAGAGCATCAGTTCCTGCAGCACCAGCAGCGGTATCAGGACCTAGTTGAACCCAAAGCGTGCCCATCCTCATCGACGCGGAATCATAATGATCTTGATGATATGCTTTATTCTTCCCTCCTGCTCGAACAAAAATATCGAGATTATCCGCAGCTGTCCTGTTGTTTATGTAGATCCTGAATACTCTCTCGTTTGACTTATCATACATCAGCTCGCAGAAATGTAACCGGATAACGTAATCGAAATCAGGATCTACTTCGAATTTCCACGACATGTTAAATCTTTTGTCCAAGACTTCAGTGTTGGACATTGCCCTTGCAGTCTCATACACAAGGAGAGGAGCTACTGAAGTATCATTCAGAGAAGCATATGTAATATTAGAGCTGTTCTTCATTCCTACTCCGGCATTTTCCGTGATCATATAGCTAGAATCAACTTCCCAAATTCTCCGAAGATCAGGATCGTCATTGGATCGAATCTCGGGACCACCAACATTTAACCTATACATAGTCTCCATCCCATGTCCAGTCAAATTCAAGTTTCCACCACCAACTTTACCGACCGAGCCATCAAAAAGCTCGCCAACAACCGGAACAATCTCAATGGCATTGACGAAGCCAAACGAGTTTCCACTCGGAACAAACTCAATCACAAGCAAACCATCATTGACATCAAGAATATACTCCTTAACCATAAAGAACAAACTCGAATTCTTTCCCGAATTCTGCAAGTTCACATTCTTTTCGGATATCTTACCCGCAACATTAAACTCCGACAAAAGTTTCATTCCATTGACAACAACACCAAAAGAGGACTCATTCACATTGTGGTCCACAATCTCAAAGGGACAAAAATGAAACCTAACAAAATACTTTCCCTGAACTCCTCTAATTGTGTAATTCAAAGAAGCCGAAAAAACTCTCGCCGTATGATAAAGCGGCTCATAGATTGAATTCCCACTTAAAGTATCAGTGGAAGCAACAACACCAGGAGAATTAAGGGTAACATTGTTATTAGAACCCATATCCCCAATCCATCTCCTACCATCAACATTCACAGAAGAATTTGAACCACAATTGATAAGAATTGACTTAGGTTGAGCCTCAACATTTTCACTCACTATCATCAAAATCAGCACAATCAATACTCCCTCCCCAATCACCTTCCCCATCATGATTTTCCCCAAACCACACTTTTTTTTTACCAAAAGAAGCAAAATTTCAAAAAGGGCAAGCAAGAAACCCCAGAAAACAAACAAAACCCAATCACATAAACAACATATTTTTCCAATATTTCTATACAAGGAAAATGAAATTCAACAACCCAAAAGAAAAGGGTTTATGAAAGATGAAACCTTTATAACAAACTAGGTCAAAAACTCATCTGGGTCAAGTGAATGTGAAAGTTCATTTTCAACACTATGACACTAAAAAGGAGTTGAAAAAGAAAACCCACCTCCAATTTTTTCTGAAGTCAATGAATCTTCAACATAAAAACACACACATAGAAAACAATCCACAGATCTGAAGTAGAAAAATCAACGGCAATGCAGTGTGAATGACAAAAAAACAAAGAAATCAGAGATGTCACAAAGTATGGGGTTTTTTGTGAATAAATAAAAGAGGAGATGACAACATGGGGTGTGGTTGGAAACAGATAGGAAAAGTTTAATTTCATCTATGTTTGGTTTTGTTTTTGTATCTTTTACAACAAGCTAAGAATCTGACACTATTAAATTTGTACTTTGTTTTTTTAATCCTTTTAGTTTAACTGTTGTATCTCAGTAGTGGTAATAGTTGCAAAATTATCTTCACTTTTATATTTATGAAATATTTATATAAATTATTTCAACTCATTTAGTCTCAAAATAAGTTTTTTTTTTAATTGAGAATTTTATATATAATAATATAATTTCCTCATATAATATTACATATAGATAGACCTTTGAGGACATGTTAAAGGCACACATTAAATGAAAGTTGAAAACATATATTTGTTGTGCCAGTTGTCATTATCTTCTATGTCTAGTTTTGATGATTAGTAGGTGTAGTTGTTTTTTATAATAATAATAATAATAATATGGCATGAGGAGGCAGACATGAATGGGGTGTTCCATTATTAGTGAGGGGGGTCACATGGCTTTGTCCCTTTCAATAAGGATAAAATAAAATTCACATGTATCATATTTTCATTTTAGATATGAGAAAAATAGTAAATGCCAATAGTAGATTATGTACTGCACTTTTTAAATTTGTCAAAACTTATATGAATTGTGTCAAACTAATATGAAACTCATCAAGTTTAGTTTATTTGTTTTATTTTATAATTTTAGTATGTATAAAAGATGAGTTAGAATGCTCATGGATACATAGATAGGTTATTTTGGAAGGTTGGGTGATTTTATTTAATTTGGTTGTTAATATTATATTTTTTTAAGTTGGTTTTTAAAATTTGGCAAAAGATTGTTAAGATAAAGGATTTTTTTTTTTGGCGAAGCTGTTAAAAAGTCTAAGATTGTTTGAGTTAGATGGTCTAATATTTTTAAACTTAAGATCACGAAAGTTTAGAAATTCAGAATCTCCACCTAGTCAATTTAGCCTTTTGGATAAATAAAGATAAAGACTCATTTATGAATTTCTTGGTATTATTCCTTGGTATTTGGTGTGATATCTTATGTTCAAGGTGAGCTCAAGTGTTCACCTCCCCTCTTGGTGGTAGATTGTTGGCTTCATCTCGGCTTCATCCTGGTGGAAAGTGGTGTCTCTCATGAGTTTAAGAGATGTCGATGCCCCTAGATTTTTATGGCGAGTCTCAGTAATAAAGTAGGTTCGAGCCTCCAAACATCCTTATAAAAGGATCTATGGGTAGGCAACACCTATTTAGCTCTTAGTTTTTCTAGATTGTTCAGTATCTCTAACCAACAGGGTTGGACTGCGGATCAGGTTGGAATTTTTATGAATGGTAATTTGACTCAGAATTTGAGGTGGAAAAAATTTCTTTGTTTATCGGGAGGTATTGACCTATAATCTTCTTCAAGTCTTTCAGGATGGACCTTATCCCTTGTTCTTGATAGGTGTGTTTGGAGTCACTCAGATGATGGCGTTTTCTTTGTTGCTTCAGCTTACTTTCGTCTCCCCCAAAGTGATTTATTTAGGTCTTCTCTAATTGTCACGGAGAATGTTCTCAAAAGAAGATTCCTACTAAAGTTAATCTAATGTTTTAAAAACTATACTGAACCAGATGGTTCAACCGGTTGGACCGGGAACTGGAGATGAATACGGTTGGGCAACCTTTCAAAACCGCTAGTGAGTCAAAATCGGAGTAAAACCGGAAACAAACGAATTGAATTGTCAAAAACCATTTGAACTAAAGAATCGGAGCCGATTTTGTAAAATCGCTCGGTTCAAAAAAATGCATCAAATTGACCATTTTTTATTTATTTTTAAATATTTAATATGTTAATATCAAAACTTCACATATATTCCCCAATCATAAAAAAAATCAGTGTATTTTTTATAACCATACAAACTTCTAAATTTTGTCACTCCATTATAGTTTTTCCTTCAACCACACTCCATCATCATCATGCCATCTCTTTCACATATAGTCACGATATCCAACTCAATATTAATTGTCGTTCAAGTCAATATTGTTTGTTGTTGTCAATTAAGACTTTTTTGTCGTAGTTCAACTCAAATTTGATTTTTTATTGTTTAATAAAGTACGTTATATTATTTATATTTTGGTATTCTATCTTATTTAATTTAGATATTATTAATTATTTGAACTTTATTGTAGTTATTATATTCTATTATTTTAATTTTGGATTGAATTAGTTTAATTTATTTTATTGTAATTCTTTAGTTTGGTAAAAATATTCTTAAATGATGGTTGAAATGAAGCGTAGAATCATGTTATGTTATGTATTATCGATATTGTTGTATTAAATTTGTAGTGAATTTTTGAAATATTTATTTTATTAAGTTGTGAGCATATAATTATGTGTGACATATCTATGAAATTTAGTTTCGTTTTATTAGTTTATTTAATAAACTGTTCGACCGTAGATTTAACCGGTTTAACCAATTGAACTTTAAACCGTAAGTTTCACTGGTTCGATCTCCGGTCCGGTTTTTAAAACATTGAGTTAATCTGTCTAGGCGTAAGGTTGTGGTAGTTTATGAGTGTCTTGTTTCTGGTGTGTAGTTGGTGTGCTGAGTAAGTTGGTTATTTGCTTGTGATTTGTGACCTGACAACATCTGTTTGATATGAGATCATTAGGTAGATTGGATGTTGTTTATTTATTCCTAGAGATATTTGCTCTATTTTCATGTTCATTAGACTGCTAGATGGTAAAGTTAGGGTGAAGAATGGTTTAGTTATGATTTGACACTCTGTGATATGGTCGATTTGGAAATCCTAGAACGATAGTGTGTTTTCTACATCCTCTACCACCACTGCAAATGATTTTTTTTTAATAGGCAAAATTAATTGAAAGGAGTACTAGGGGTACTCCAACCCAATTACAACCACCCACTCAAAAAGTTACAAGAAATCCAAAGGTTGTGATAACCATTCATAATAACTACATTTATACTTCCTATCTTTAATTCCCAAATTCCTCCACCACCAAGAAACATTGACTATGCTATAGAAAATAGTTTCCGCTTCGAAAAATACGTCATTATAAATTATGATGTGGAAAATATGAGTATAATTCTACCATGTAAATGGTATCTTGGTAGGCATGCAGACAACTCTTGTATTTTTTCTATTTGGTTCGAAAACCCTACTTTTTGTCTAAACAAATAGAGGGATGAATGTTTTTTTCCTTGTGGGTGTGAATTCTTGATTGGTCATCTGCAGGGCCGTTTTTGAGGACGTGCAAGGTGGGCTACCGCACATGACCTCAATTTTCTCAAGCTTAAAATATAGGTAAATAGAGCCTCATAAAATATTTATCGGATTAAATCGTCATTATGTAAGACTTCTATTTTGTTTTTCCATAATTAAACTATGACTAACCTACACCGGGCTTCCAAAGAATTTGAGACGGCTCTGGTCATCTGGAGACAGTTTTTCTATTATGGTATTTTTCTTTCTTCAAGTGAGATCTACTAAGAAGGTTATGGTTCTTTTGCTCTCATGTTATTCTACTTTTATTTTATGATTTGGTGTGATTGTTTTGTTGTAGCCTTTTTGAATTTAATATAGTAAATTTGTTCAAAAATATTTGTTTTGTTCAAAAATTTGTGTATTTTCTAAAGTTATTTATAAGAATTTTAAACAGACAAATCTTAATTCTAAAAATTCCTTCGTAAAAAGATTGATTATAGTACTTATATCATAAAGTTTAGTTAAATTTGATGATTATGTTAAACTTGATGGTTAAATGCACCAAAAACAAAGAGGCATTTTTATTTCTTAATTGCAATTTTGGTTCCTTTGTTTTGATTTTTTCGCGGTTTTAGTCCCCCTATTTTGGTTTTAAGCAGTTTTGGTCCCCCATTCCAATTTTGACTAAACTGTTCATGTACGATTGTGTACTATTCATTTTGTCCGTACATGAACAGTGCATGACCGTACATGAACAATTTGGTTAAAATTGGAATAGGAGACCAAAACTGCTTGAAAACAAAATAGAGGAACTAAAACCGTAAAAAAATCAGAAAGACCAAAATTGCAATTAAACCTTTAATTTTTTAATCTCTTCTCACTTCGCTTTCATTCACATGGCATTGTCTAACACATGATTAGCAGCATAATTATTTTATTGGTGATACATTTTTTAATTTTTAATTTTCAATCTCTTTAAATGAATAAAACAAAAAACATGTACTACGTACCTTATCGTAAACTATTCCGTACTTTAGTGTCCTTGTATTTTTGCTTCAGAGCTGGGACAGTGCCATCACTCAAAAGTAGGAGGATTTTGTTTATTTTATTTCAACCTTGACCAGAATCAGTGCTCCTATGTTATCATGTGTACTTAAATAAATCATGAAAAGATTGAGATTAAAAGTTGTCGTTAGCATTTAGGTGGATAGGTTCAATGTACAAATCCTCATATTTATTTTTATTTTTCGAGAATTTCTTAAGACACTCTTAGTATTTTTATTTGGATTATGTAAAATTTTATAAATATTAATTTTTTTGGAGATATATCTTTGAACGTATTTAAATGTAAGTGAATGTTGAAATATTTCGGAGATATATCTCCGAAATATATTAGAGCATAAGTCGCGTCAGACTTTTCTGTTTCCTCAATTCACAGTTTCTATTACAGTATAGAATGCGTTGGAAAATTTATTGGAGAAGATGAAATGAATGCGTAGCAGAAGATAAAACGGAAAGGAGGGAAGGTGAAATTAAAATGATTATAATTATGCATAGAATGAATACATTCAGTCAGTCACCAATAATACAAAACTTATACTAATATAAAGGGAAGAGGCCTAACGGTAAACAAACAACCCGGCCCAATACAAAGAAGCCCATAAAGAGAGTCCTATAATCTAATAGTTTCTTCAAACACAACTTCAAGACTCTTCTCAAAATACTTCCCTACACTAGATCAAATTTCATCAAACAAGGCTCAAAGGAACTCAAGGGAACATCAAGCATCATCTATAACATCAATCAACTTCAGCAAAATCATTAATTTCAAGTAAGTTTTTCAACTTTTCGATAAATTTTGAGTTTTAGTGTAGATGTGTGGAAATTAATTATTAGGGTTAGAAATGTGTACGAATCACGGGTAACATAGTTTAGATATAGTGTATAACTTGTTTGTTGGCTGAAATTCGTGATCGGATCATATTTTTTTCCAACTTGCATGTGGTACATTCGCCATTGACGCAACTTCTGAGTTGTAGAACATTCTGAAGATGCATCTCTGGAATGTTTCAGCGTTTCATATACTGCAGGAAATTCTGGAGATGCATTTTTGGAATTGTTCAACGTTTTAGTTTAATGGTGCTTCCGGAGATGCATCTCCGGAATTTCCTTCAGTTTTTTTTTTTTAATTTTCTTTCTTGTGTGTGTTGTTTGTGTGCATTAATGATATGCATTCTTTACCTTACAGACATAATGACTAACAGAGTTGATAAATTGAGACATGGCAGGGTTGCTCAACAGGAATCTGTTCGACAGGAGCGGAGCTAGCAGTCGGAGGCTCCAGGTACCTCTAGCAAGGCAGAACCGCGACTTCTGAGGCGTTGTCTACTTTCTGGGACTCGTGTTTCACCTCAGGCCACTCCATCTTCTTCTTCTTCCAATAGGAGACGGGATTCACCATCTGACGTGTCACTTCCCCTATCCTCCCACAGGCGTTGGGATTCACCAGTGCCGCCTCCGACGGATGATGTTGTTGTTCAAGACCAACCTCCCACTGATGATGATGTTGATCCAGTGCCACCTCCGGAGGGTGAGGCTGTTGTGGATGCCGAGTCAGAGGCTTTTGGAGGAAGTCCATTTGATTTGTCCTTACTTTCTCTGTATCCAAACCATACTGCCAAACATGTCGGGGACGAAGAGGTAACATTAGTTGGATTATTTTTTTTATGCGTTAATTGTAATTGTTGACATTGATTATTTCTGAAAAATTTCAGGAGCGTGAACCCCAGAAGTTTCTTAACCACGGGAGGAAGATTACTGCATTGCTTCAGCCGAATGAGGATTGGTTTCAGTCGGTTCTGTCCTTATTTGGCTTTAAGGACTTATGCATGACCAGTTACACTCTGGTCAACCACAAGATGCTTAATGCATTCGTGAAGAGATGGAACTCTGAGACCTCGTCGTTTCATCTCCTGCATGGTGAGATGATTATCACACTAGACGATGTCTCGTGTTTGTTATATTTTTAGATCAAAGGGAGATTCCTCGATCATGGGAGGATGACCAATGACGAGTCAGTCGAGATGATGGTAAAGCACTTGGGGGCTGGTCTAGAGAAGGCGATGAAGGAGATGGATTGGACTAGGGTTTCTCATGCTAGATTTGAGCTCTTGGGCACGCTCTATAATGATCAGATCTTGAAGGCACAGCAGGCTCATGATGATGATGAGCAGGTGGCGGTCCATAAGACGTATGCATTGAGAGCAAACTTCCTTTTTTTGGTTGGCACTTTGATTTTTTGTGGACAAGAGTGCCACTTATACTAACGTCGTCTACCTACGATACTTCTTGGATCTACAACAGATCCATGAGCACAACTGGGGGGTGACATGCTTTCTCTATCTGTATTCGAAGTTGAGAGAGGGTTGTATGTGGAAGACGAAGTAGTTCACAAGCAGCGTGACACAACTGGTGGTAATAATTCTTGATCCTTGAATGTTTTTTGTCAATTTCATTTCATATTTGCAAAACCATTACTTATGATTCATATGTTATATTTTTTTATTTATTTCAGGCTTGGATCCTCCAGCACTTCCCATGCATTATTGGTTGGGCGAGTGTGCCTGAGTACACTGAGGATATGCCGCGTGTTTCCACTTTTATCCCGCTCAATGCATGGGAAGTGCCAGGAGGTCGAGTCTTTCATAGTCTATCTTGACTGTTTGGTTGCTGAGGACATGCATTTCAACAACTATGTTGATCACCGTCAAACGCGGCCATTTGAGGAGATAATGTTATACTCTGGATGGTTGGCATGTTGATTGCTCATCTTCCTGAGCACGTCATGCGGAAGTTCGGGTACACTCAGACCATCCCCAGACATCCTATTGTCTCTGTTTCTTCTGCCTTGACACGTAGACAGATAGAGAAGATGTTTAATGATTTTGAGAGGCATCTGGTATCATAGGAGGCACAGGTTACCATAACCCCGATCAACTGAAGTTACGTCGAGGGGTACATCAGATGATTCTTCAAAGTGTCACATTCGTACATAATGTAGATTGCACATGGTAGATATAATGTACATTAGCGGATCCATGAACACATGAATTATCAGGATATACTAGAGGAGGAGTAGGCTCAGCTAAATCATACTGATGATGTCTTGCCTAGGTGTCGTTGCATAATGTAGATTGCACGGGCAGACAATGACGAGAGTATCTTCCCTGATGTGCCTGGTGTCAGGCGAGTCCTAAATGCCATCATGACGGAGGCGCATGGGATATTGTTGTACCAGAGACATCGCCGGAGGACGGGGGGATTGGTGATGAGGAGGTAGAGCAGGCAGAGGAGGTAGAGGAGATGTTGTTAGACACACACAGTAGTAGTCTCTTTTTATTTTGTTGTAGTACTATACTTTGTACTTTATTTTGACAATCTTACCAAATTTTCGATCTCGATTGTACGATGTTTTCTACATATATTGCTATTTTATTTTAGACACACATAATAATAGTCTCTTATTACTTTGTACGTCTATTTTTTAATTTGCGATTGTATGCTACACTTCATCTGAACACAGATAAACAACTTATAACATTAAATACCTATTCTGTTATATTTCAGAGATATATTTTTGGAATATTCACGGAGATGCATCTCCGGTCCAATTCAAACGTAAATGGATTTTGAGTGGGTTGTGTTAAATGTTTATAATAGTTCTAAAGATGTATCTCTGAAATATTTCAACGTTTATTCAAAAATAGTTACGTCCGGAGATGCATCTCTAAAATCTAAAAGCATTTAAATAATTTCGCATACTGACTAAAAATTATTTAGGATGCATTAAAAACTTCTTTTTGTTTCTTCCTATAATGTATACATTCATTGCTCTTATTACAAACAGAAAATTTATTTGGACACAAATAACAACATTATACTATATTTTTGTTTATATATATATATATATATATATATATATATATATATATATATATATATATATATGGTCATGCTAATACACACTCATGTAGGTGAATATTAGCAACATACACTTTAGTGTATTTTTGTGTGAGACCCACTAATTTTGGGTGAGACCCACATTAGAAAGATGAAGAAAATAGATGTATATTGCTAATGCACACCTACATGGGTGTCCATTAGCATAACCCTATATATATATATATATATATATATATATATATATATATATATATATATATATATTGAATGATGTTTGTTATGTGGTGTATTTCTGATTGTTCAAAGAGTTTAATGTGTTGAAATATTAAATTAGATTTGATATGATTAGATTTGATTAGATTTAATATTTAAATATAATCCAAGTTGTGTTAGCCCAAGCCCAATTAGGGTTGTATATAAATAGACATAGCTTGTATCATTATTTACACACAATAGAATAATAGAAATCCTTATTTTCCTTATTCTCTCTTTCTCTCCTCGCTAAAAGTGCCTCACGCACTAACAAATTGGTATCCAGAGCTTCCGGTTATTGTTCTTGATCAAGTTTTCAAGAATTTCACGTCAGAGATCGTGTTTCTAGGGCAAGTTAATCAACCGCGGCGAAGATGACTGGTGATAAGAGCATTCCAAGTTCCCTTCCAATGCTTGACGGCAAGAATTGGATTCGATGGAAAAAACAGATGCAATCCTTATTTGGCTTCCATGAAACCCTAGAAGTGGTTAACGGTGGCGTTCCTGTTTTGGCTGCAAATGCAACCGAAGAACAGAAAAAAGCTCACAACGAAGTCAAGAAGAAAGATTGAAAGGCTGCTTATTGCATTCAGACGGCGGTCGATGCTGCTAACTTCGACAGAATCTCTCATGCTGAAACGACGAAAGAGGCATGGGATATTCTGGTGAAGTATTATGAAGGAGGTGAGAAAGTCAAGGTTGTTAAGTTACAAACCTTGCGTCGACAATATGAGCTGTTGTCGATGGGAGAAGACGAAAAAGTTGCAGAATATGTGTCGAAGGTTCAGAAACTCGTTCATCTCATGAAGGGTTGTGGCGAAACCATAACTGATAAGATGATAGTTGAGAAGGTAATGAGAACGTTAACCTCTCACTTTGATCACGTTATCGTAGCTATTCAAGAATCCAACAATCTTGAAACCCTAAAAGTGGAAGATTTGGTTGGTTCGTTGGAGGCGCATGAGATGAGAATTGTCGAAAGAAAGGGAGTTCAGGATTCGATACAAGCACTGCAAGCTCAGTCATGGAAAAGGAATGGTGGTTCCAACAAATCCAAAGGCAAATTCGACAAGACTCAAGGAAAGAAGTCTTGGTCGAACCCTCACAAGAATCAGGTCGAAGATAGAGATTCTGAATCCTCGAAAAGAGGAGGAGGAAACTATCGAAATGACAAAGAAGATAGGAAATGTATAGTGTGTTATAACTGTGAAAAGAGGGGTCATTTGGCCAAACATTGTTGGTACAGGAAAGATTCGAAAAAAGGCAAGGACGAAGGAGCGAAACTTGCACGCCAAGATTCAGATGATTCTGAAGGTGGTATGGTGGTTATGGCTGCAGTAGCAGATAACCATGTCTAATCTAAGATCCGGTTTCTCGACTCAGGCTGCTCAAATCACATGACTGGTCGAAAGGAGTGGTTGGTAGATTTTGAGGAGTCGAAGAAGAGCAAGATAAAACTTGCTGATAACAGTTCGTTGCAAGCAGAAGGCACTGGCAACATAGTTTTTCATCTAAGTAATGGAGCGAAAGCTATGATCAAAGATGTGTTTTATGTACCTGGAATGAAGTGCAACCTGTTAAGTGTTGGACAACTGGTCGAAAAAGGCTTCTCAGTTGTCATGAAAGATGGAGTATTGAAATTGTTCGACACCCAGAACAATTTGGTCTTGGAATCTTCGTTGTCGAAGAACAGGACGTTTAAGACCATGATCAGTTCGACTGAAGTACAATGTCTAAAAACTGTTGTCGACCACAAGGATAGTTGGTTGTGGCATTTGAGGTTTGGACATTTGAACTTTCGATCACTCAAACAGTTAATTACTCAAGATATGGTATCTGGTATTCAAAGTCTTGAGATGCCTGACAAACTCTGTGAAGGTTGTTTAGTCGGAAAGCAATCCAGAAATTCTTTCGTTTCGACTATGCCAATGAGATCATCCTGCATTCTCGAAGTTGTACATTCAGATGTATGTGGTCCATTCGAAGAACATACCATTGGTGGAAACAGATATTTTGTTTCTTTTGTCGATGAGTTTAGTCGAAAGTTATGGATCTATGTGATCAAGAGAAAGGACGAAGTATTTGAAATCTTTAAGAGATTCAAGATGCTTGTCGAAAACCAGAGTGAGAAGAGGATCAAAGTTTTGCGAACAGATTGAGGTGGCGAATACACTTCGAAGATGTTTGAAAAATTATGTGCAGAAAATGGTGTTGATCATGAGGTAACTGCTCCTTATACTCCTCAACATAATGGAATTGCAGAAAGAAGAAACAGAACCATAGTGGATATGGCGAGATGTATGCTTAAGCAGAAGGATTTGCCAAAATCTTTATGGGGTGAAGCTGTTTCGACAGCTGTTTATATTCTGAACAGGTGTCCTACTAAGCAATTGAAGAACAAGGTTCCTGAAGAAGTATGGAGTGGCAAACGACCATCAGTGAGTCATCTGAAGGTGTTTGGCTCAATGTGTTACAAGCATGTTCCTGATGCAAGAAGAAGGAAGCTTGATAACAAGAGTGAACCTATGATTCTGGTAGGATATCATAAGACTGGTGCATACAGGCTATTCAATCCAATTAATGAGAAGATTGTGTTAAGTCGAGATATTTTAATTGATGAAAATTCTGCCTGGGATTGGAATTCTAGTAATTCAATTAACATGCCACTGATGAGCTATGGTTTCGACGAAGAAAATGAAGTTGAAGTCGAAGTTGAAGAAATTGCTGAGAATCAAGTCGAAGTCGAAGTAGAAGCAGTTGCTAACATTCCCAATACAGAGGATGTGGCTGAAACAAGCCAACGACCTCGACGAAATAGAGTTCCTCCAGCAAGACTTCATGATTATGAAGTGACTGGTGATGATGAAGTCACACCAGATGGCGAATTAGTTCATTTTGCTTTACTTGCAGGTGCTGAACCAATCAACCATAACGAAGCTTTAAAGATTCAACAGTGGAAGTTAGCTATGGTCGAAGAGTTACAGGCAATCGAAAGAAACAACACATGGGAGTTAGTCGAATTGCCAGCACATACAAAAGCTATCAAAGTAAAGTGGGTGTTCAAGTTGAAACACAATGCTGATGGGTCGATAGCTAGACATAAAGCAAGATTAGTAGCTCGAGGGTTTCTTCAAAGAGAAGGACTTGACTACTCTGAAGTATTTGCTCCAGTAGCAAGACTAGAGACAGTTCGACTAGTGGTAGCATTAGCATGTAACCAAGGTTGGTCGACATTTCACTTAGATGTGAAGTCAGCATTTCTGAATGGTCCATTAGACGAAGAGATCTATGTCACACAACCTCCTGGGTTTGTGATTCAGAAGGAAGCGAGTAAAGTATATAAGTTGCACAAAGCGCTCTATGGCCTCAAGCAGGCACCTAGGGCATGGAACAAGAAGATCGACTCATACTTAGTCGAATTGGGATTTGTAAAATGAAAGTCTGAGTATGGTGTCTATGTTCAGGTTGTAGTTCAAGATATAACAATCATCTGCTTATATGTTGATGACTTGTTAGTAACTGGAAATAGCTTGAAGAACTTGTCGAAGTTCAAAGAGCTGATGAAGAAGGAATTTGAAATGTCAGATCTGGGAAAATTGTCTTATTTCCTAGGCATGGAATTTCATATGTCGAAGCAAGGTATGGTGCTACATCAAAGGAAGTATGTCAAAAAGATACTCAAGAGATTCAGAATGGATGATTCGAATCCTGCATCCTCACCTGTCGAACCAAACTTGAAGTTGGAGAAGCATGGAGAGGAAGACAAAGTTGATGTAACTTTGTTCAAACAAATAGTTGGATCTCTGAGATATGTGTGCAATAGTAGACCTGATATAGGTTTTGCAGTCGGATTAGTGAGCAGATTCATAAGCGAACCAAAAGTGTCACACATGAAAGCTGCAAGAAGAATTCTAAGATACTTAAAAGGAACGACAGATTGTGGAATTATATTTCGACGAGAATCTGAAGGCAAATGAGCAATAGTTAATTGTTTTTCAGATGCAGATTGGTGTGGAGATAAGGAAGATCGAAGAAGTACAACTGGCTATTTCTTTCAAGTATTTGGTGCCCCAATCTCATGGTGTTCGAAGAAGCAACCTGTGGTGGCATTGTCATCGTGTGAAGCTGAATATATAGCAGGATCCTATGCTGCATGTCAAGCAATTTGGATCAGATCAGTACTTGAAGAAATGGAGGTCGAAGTGAAGAAACCTCTTGTGTTGCAAATCGACAACAAGTCAGCAATAAATCTGGCGAAGAATCCAGTTCTGCATGGAATGAGTAAGCATATCGAAGCCAGATTTCACTTCTTAAGGGAAAAGGTAAATCGAGGTGAACTTGAAGTTAGGCATTGCTCAAGTGAAGCACAGTTGGCCGACATTTTCACCAAAGGATTGAAGATCGACAGATTCCTAAATTTGAGAAAGAAATTAGGAATAGTTCAGATCGACTAGCGTAGGTTCGACAACTTGGATTATGGGGGTGTGTTGAAATATTAAATTAGATATGATATGATTAGATTTGATTAGATTTAATATTTAAATATAATCCAAGTTGTGTTAGCCCAAACCCAATTAGGGTTGTATATAAATAGACCTAGCTTGTATCATTATTTACACACAATAGAATAATAAAAATCTTTATTTTCCTTATTCTCTCTTTCTCTTCTCACTAAAAGTGCCTCACGCACTAACATAATGGACATCCATCATCAATATAAAGAAATTTCACGATAGTTCAATAAAAAACTATTAATTTACTAAATCATTCAAATCGTTTTAAAATATTAATATGATTTGGCGCGATTCATCATTTATTAGATACGGTGTAAAATTAAGTCAATCTAATATTTTATTTTATTTTACTTTATATTAAATTATTTTTAGAATTATAATGTACTAGTAAGTGGTCTTAGTGTTCATATTAGACAAAGTGGAAACCATGTACCAAAAATAACAAGACAAAGTCGAAACTTATGGTCAAAAAGCCAACAGTTTGAGAATTGATAAGGTTTGGTTGACATTAAGCAAGTTAGGTCATCAATCAACATGCCGGTGCTAATGTGGAGTGTTTTTATTTTCTTTAGTAGTAGTAGGGGTGTTTTATTATTTAAGGCACATAGGAATTTATGGAACTAGTAAACGACTTATCATAAATTGTCATTGTTTCTTCAACAGAAATCATATATATTGATATTTAAGTTTTTTTACAACATATTTTATTTATTTTGTTGTAAAATTTGAAAATAAATTAGACAAGATTATATAAATAAAATCATTCGAGATTATAAGTAGAGAGGTAAAATGAAACTTTTCTTTGCATAATACTTATTTTTAGATTGAAGTTAAAGGAGATGCACCGACGGTGTAAAAAAGTTTTACACTGTTATTCAATAAAAATATATCATTTTGTCATGTCATGTCATTTAAACTTTTTAAAAATTACGGTCTTACTTGGCGGAATTCATGATCGTGATTGATTGACAGTGTAAAATTCAGTGCATCACCCATTTTCTCTTCCACATTTTCATAAACATATTTCATTTAAGAAGCACATGTGCAATATATGTGTTGTAAATGTGCCTTAAAACCTTTGTTGATGAAGAGAAAAAAAATATATTTTGGAGATTGCATTTACCGCAAAAATCGGACGAAAAGCCGAGGGAAAAAAAATCGGTCGGTGAATAGTGACGTTCGTACGGTGAATAGTGTTTTCGAGTTTTCAGGCTTTTTCGATTCGGTCCATGGATCCATGTGATTTTGGGCTTTGTTTGTTGGGTATTTGCTATTATAAATATATATCTCTTATATGTTTGGTGTGTGACAATCTTAGAGTTTACACCAACAGGGGAGAGCAAAGGTTTAAAGGTATAGCATAGGGTTTCAGCTATGCACAAAGAAAACCTTGGATTACACCTTGGGTTTGAGTGATTCATATATTGAGAGTTGGAGAGGTTGGGAAACACTTGGGTAGAAAATAGGGTTGTTCTTGGGCGCCTTCAGGGTTGTTCTTGGAAACATGAAGGCGTTGTAACTCATCTGTAATATCTTATAACAACCTTCTGAGTATAGTGAATTGGAGAGCTGCTCTCTCCCCCAGAGTAGATCGTTTGATCGAACTGGGTAAACAAACCTTCAGGTTTTTTCTTGCCTTATTCTGTTATATTATCTTTGTACGGATTATTATTGTTGTAGACCATTTATTTGTGTTGCTATTGTTATTTGCCTCACAAATTGATATTGAATTTTGTCGTAATTCACAACAAGTGGTGCGGTGAGCATGGAGCAAAGAGATATTATTGACAAGTGAGCACCATGGTTAGTAGATGCCAGATCGAGAAATTTTCCGGTAACAACGACTTCGGGTTGTGGAAAATTAAGATGCAAGTAATTTTAATTCAAGAGAAGTGTATCGATGCTTTGAAGAGCGAAGCATTGATGCCTGCAGGGCTTACACAGGTACAGAAGACCGAGATGGTGGATAAGGCCAGGAGTGCCATTATCTTGTGCCTCAGGGATAAAGTTCTAAGAGAAGTTGTCAAGGAGCAAACTGCGGTTGCTATGTGGGCAAAACTTGAATCATTGTATATGAGAAAGTCTTTGGCTCACAGGTTGTATCTGAAACAACAAATCTATTCATTCCAAATGGTGGAGAACAAATCCATAGTTGAGCAGCTCATAGAATTTCACAAGATTATCGATGATCTTGAGAATATTGAAGTGAAGATTGATGATGAGGACAAGGTTTTACTCCTGTTGAGTTCATTACCCAGATCCTTTGAGCACTTTAAGGATGTTCTTCTTTATGGTAAGGAAGATACTATTACTTTGGATGAAGTCCAGACGGCGGTGAAATCCAAAGAATTTTCAAAGTCGAAAGATTTGAAGATTGAAGATAGTGGTGAAGGCTTAAATGTGTCAAGAGGAGGGGGTGACCATAAAGGGATGTCCAAATCAAAGAGGTTTGACAAGTCAAAGGTAAAATGTTTTAATTGTCAGAAAATCGGTCACTTTAAAAGGGATTGTCCTGAAAGAAAGGTCATTGAAGAGTCTGTTCAAGCTGTAGTTGCATTGGGTGAGGAAAGTTATGAGGATGTCGAAGCACTAGTAGTATCGAGTTTGGAAACTGAAGATAGTTGGGTCATTGACTCAGGTTGCTCTTATCACATATGTCTAAGAATATAATACTTTGAAACTTTGAAGATGGTGCAAGGTGGAGTAGTTCACCTTGGTAATAATAAGGCATGCAAGGTTCATGGTATTGGTAAGGTCAGATTTAAAATGTTTAATGATCGTGAACTTTTTATTCACAATGTGAGGTATGTTCCAGAACTCAAGTGAAATTTGTTATCTATAAGTATGTTTGATGATCTAGACTATTGTACTAGAGTTGAACGTGGAGTGTTGAAAATTTTGTGTGATGAATTGATTATTGCTAAAGGGTCTAAAATATGTGGTCTATATATTTTAGAAGGTTCAAATGTTATTATCCATTCATCGTTAACTAGTGGAGGCTTTCATGACAAGGAAGAGCTATGAGATTTGAGTTTAAGGCGTTATGAATGCCTTGAGAAAGTTTCAGAGGAGTACAATGAATTTTGCAGAAATCAAGGGATAAAAATGCATGTTACCACTGAGTTGTTATTGAGTTTTTTGGGAAGAGCTGAGGTTAAAACAACTTACTTGGTTGGTAGAGAATTTCTTTAGAAGAAGAATAGTGAAAACCAAGGGAGAAACATGGGAGAAACTATAACGAAGAAAACTCAGTTTGAGGTAGAGTTTCATACTATGGATGCTAGCAGTAGTGAGAGAACGATTACAGAGATCTCTGATTATCATTTGACTCATGATAAGGTAAGGAGGGTTATTGTAGCATCTCAAAGGGACGGTTATGCTAGCCTTGGATATTATGTTTTTAATGTGACTGAAGGACTGCAAAATAAAAGAAGAAAAACCTTCAGGGAGGCATTTGAAAACAGGTGGAGTCAAAGGTGGTTGAAAAATCATACTTGTAGGCTTGTTAAATTACCTAGGCAGAAAAGGGTAACTGGGAACAAGTAGATGGAAGTTGTGAGATCAAAATTCAAGGGTTTCAACTAGGTAGATAGCAGCAATGTTGTTGATTGTTAAATTGGTATTAACACGGTTTAAAGTCAAGGTGGAGATTGTTGTAAATGTGCCTTAAAACCTTTGTTGATGAAGAGAAAGAAGACATACTTTGAAGATTACATTTACCGCGAAAATCAAAAGTTTTAGAAAGTCGGACGAAAAGTCGAGAAGGAAAAAAATCGATTGGTGAATAGTGTCGTCCGTATGGATGAATAGTGACGTTCGTACGATGAATAGTGTTGTCCGTACGGTGAATAGTATTTTTGTGTTTTCGGACTTTTTCAATTCGGTCCATAGATCCATGTGATTTTGGACTTTGTTTGTTGGGTATTTGCTATTATAAATATGTATCTCTTATATGCTTGGTGTGTGACAATCTTAGAATTTACACCAACAAAGGAGAGCAAGAGTTTAAAGGTATAACATAGAGTTTCAGCTATGCACAAAAAAAACCTTGGATTACACCTTAGGTTTGAGTGATTCACATGTTGAGAGTTGGAGAGGTTGGAAAACACTTGACTAGAAAATATGATTGTTCTTGAGCGCCTTTAGGGTTGTTCTTGGGAACCTGAAGGCAAAGGCTATTTTCTTGTAACTCATCTGTAATCTCTTGTAACAACTTTATGAGTATAGTGAATTGGAGAGCTACTCTCTTTCCCAGAGTCGATCGTTTGATCGAACTGGGTAAACTAACCTTCGATTTTTTCCTTGCCTTTGCCTTATTCTATTATACCATTTATTTTGATTGCTATTGTTTTTTGCCTCACAAATTAATATTGAATTTTGTCGTAATTCACAACAATATGCACACTACACAATATCACACTTGATATAATAAAAGCCATTTGAATGCTAAAAACTCATTACACAAAAATATCATATACAGGTGTTATATTGCTAGTAAAAAAAAAAAAACAAACTGTGAAAGCAAATTTATGGTATGCTAGAGCCAAACAAACAAGGCATGTCTCCTAGTAAGTGTATAAAAGCATTTGTGTGTGGTGAAAAGGAAGGTGCACTAGCAACTGCATAAATTTATAATTCTTCTGTTGTTGATTTCTTCATAATCTATTATAGGGGGAACGAAAATACCGGCAGCAACACATCCCAGCTTCACATGTAACTCCTGTGAATAGCTGTACAAAAGTTGATAAGTGTGAGATCACAGAAATGATTTCCTTATCAATGCTTATGAGTTTAAGAATCCAGAGCATGGAAAGGTACAGATTGAGCCAAAAGGGTGTCTGTCAATTTACCTGGCAAGAAGAGACGGTTAAACATGTTTTCTACAGTCTCCAGTCAATTCTTTTCTTACAAGCTTCAGAATCTCCATAATCTGCAAAACAAGTGACTAATCATCACAACAGTTTCTTATTGACAATTGGAGATATAGCAGTTCACAATATTTGATTCATGAAGACAACTAAATATCTATATTACAAATTACAAGAGAACTGTGTTATGTTCTGCTATATGTCATCACTTCCTTAATTTTATGAACCCTGGACAATCTCCAAACCCATGTTATAGTTACTATTGGAAAATATCCCATTATAGCCTTGACCATCTTTTAAGTTATACTGAACAAATCAATTGGAAGCTAACAATCACAAAAATGTTGCAACATTATACAATAAACAGCAAAAATGATAAAAATAGATTCCTCACTGTGATATCACAACTATTGGCACCATACAAACCTCAATTATGTACAAACATTAAAAAGATAAACAGAAAGGGAAATATTCTCACCCCAGGGTAATGCTGCAGAATGTGTGAATAATGGTCAAGTGCAACATAAATCCTTTCCAGGAGTCTAAGAAAAGTATCTATCTCGTCTCCTAAAAGATCAACCTGAAACTCCAGATAAGTCAAATACATACACTTAGGTGCTATCATGTCATAGATAAAGAAAAGGGTAAAATGAAAATACTGTTCTCCTAGTGAAAGATTGGATATCTTTTCAAGACCGAGTATTAAACCATGTATCGTGGTTAACACAAATTTTACAGCATAAACCTGATATGATGATACATATGCCATTGATTAGATTTTTTTCTTCTACAAGCACTATTTATTTCAAACCATGACAAATCCTCACAATTTGACCCATCTGAAGCCACCATGAGAATAATTCTCTGGCCTCATGCCGTGGCGAATACTAAAATTATCTTTAGCTTCAAAATAGAAAAAAAAAAATTTATTAATAAAATACATAGTATTATGAAGCCCAAACACCTTACTTTTTAAAAATTTTAATTATCAGAAGATTTTCAAATTTTCCAAATGTTGTAAGATCTTTTCATTGTCAATACTATCAAAAATAACTTTCTCCCGTGTTAGTTCATGTTTAGAGTTAGATAAAGATTAGCCGTACAAATTGGAAGACTAAAGGAGTAATTAAAATTAGTAACAAACTGAGAAACATATAACTGAAGTTTTTTTCCAATACCATAACAAATGCAAAAATGTAAAAAATATTTTCTGGTTGCAACGTACCTCTGCTTCAGCATTTGCAAGATTGGAACTTTTTATTTCCAACCTTTGCTTGTACACCAATCCCATGGTTTTAAGTGCACAGGCTTTATTCTTGAGGAAACAGAACTCAGAACTCATGCTTTCAAGCCTGAAAAGATGATTCCATATATGACTTGGTTTGTCTGACCATTGACCATAATCATCACAAGAACTCAAAACCATTTGTTCCATATAAGGATTTTAATTTGAAATAAATTGGTTTATCTCCACAAAATTTCCAAATTGTTCATTAACATGATCAAGTTGAACTCAAATATAAATTTGCAGATAAATTTTTTTTGCTCGGGTTAGTACATTACAGCTCTTTCTCATTCATAAATATACCTCAGCTGGCAGAACAATCTAAAGGCATTTGTCACAATAAATGATAACAAAAATATGCAA
This sequence comes from Lathyrus tuberosus, assembly GCA_022829125.1. Classification (NCBI taxonomy): domain Eukaryota; kingdom Viridiplantae; phylum Streptophyta; class Magnoliopsida; order Fabales; family Fabaceae; genus Lathyrus; species Lathyrus tuberosus. Next base: position 1,708,414 of record JALAZF010000396.1, on the reverse strand, counting down.
CAAATGATAATATATTTATGTTCGGCTTTAATATTTGATAGGAAAAAATTACTTAATTCCCCAAATTATCTCTCCAAAAAATTAGAAACACGTCATATTCATAATAATCCAAAGATAATGAAATGGCACATGTTATGTACTTGCTGGTTTTAAATAAGCCTAAACACTCCATTATTGATAAAAGACAGCGTAAAACAAAAAGAAATCACGGAAACTGCAGTTTATCATAAATTTAGAAGATATTTTTGACACAAATATTGCATACCTCGAACAATTTCTTGAAATATCTTTGTTTACAGTAGCTTCTAGATCAGTGACCGTTGTCAATAATTTGTGGATGAGATTAACGGTTGATTCCATTTGCTTAGTGGTTTCCCTTTCTTTTGCCTCATTACATTTCAATGCATCTTGTTGCTTTTCTATAACAGCACGAAGTTCTCTTCTTTCTTTATCAATTTCTCCAAGTTCATTCATTTTTTGTTCAAGATTTTGATCTAACTCGTAGATTTGCTTTTTGCATTTTTCAATTTCATCTGCTGCTGTAACCAGGTTACCCTTAGTAACATCCAACTCTTTGCTGTTCTCCACAATCCATTTATGTTGACTATCTGCCTGAGCTCTTAAATTGTCAAGCTCTTCAGAGGCAGATTCCATCTTTCGCATTTCTTGTTCCAAAGCATCTGTTGCCCCTGTTACTAAATTCTCCTTTTCTTCCACTTTTGATTTCAACATATGTATTTCATATATTAGTTTTTTGTTCTCGGCAGCTTTGACTTTTAAAGCTTCATCCGCATCTACCAAAGCTTCTTTGAATATAATTTGATTAATATCCATAAGCCCTTGCATCATAACTGACTTGATATTTGCTTCTTCTATTTTCAATCCATTAGAAGCTTGAACACTATCAACAGTATCTTTCAATATTACTTCATATATTTCTTGCATGAAAGTATACTTGTGATGTAATTCTTCAGTAATGAATCTACATTTACTTTCCATATCTTCAAAAAGACATTTATATACATCTTGAATAATTGAAACTTCAGCATGTGCATCGCCAACATCATCCTCAAGCTTTTGAACAGTTCGTAACAAACTTTCCTCAGTCAGTTGATGTTGTGATGACTTTTCCATAGCAACAGAAAGCTGATAAGAGAGACTCTTAACTTCCTTCTTCGTATCGGTTAGCATGTCCTTCAGCTGATGATTCTCAGTTTGTAAGAAATCCAATCTATCTTTGAAGTTGTTAAGAGATTCGATGTTTTCACTGAATTGACGCAATTTCTCGTTTCCATCAAGGATTTCATTCAATTTTGAGACAACATTGGGGATTTTTTTCTTCAACAAATCAAAGTCCTTGTCCTTCTTCAATGAAAAGGAAGAACCCCTTTCTTTCAAATTCAATAGTTCCCGCCTAAGACAAAAGTTTTCTTCAGTCTTCTCTTGCACTTGAGATTCATGGTTTCTTCTCATCTTAGTTATATAAGTAATCAAATCATCTTTAGACATGCTCTTTAGTGAGGAAGAATCCAAATTGTCAGGTTTGGTAATCTTTGAATCCACGTGCTTCCCGTTTTCTTCCACAGTTAAAGGCGGCAAATGATCTGTTGAAAGCTTCAAGTGGATATGCTCTGCCCTCTTATTATGACACCAATCCTCCGTATGCTCCAAGGATCCATGAGAAATAAGCGTTCCAGTTTCGTAAACAGCTAGTGTTCTAAAAATTGAATCCAAATCCTGACGCAAACTTGAGATCTCTTCAAATTGGTTAGAGCAATTTCTACTTTCAGATTCACAAATGCCACATAGTTTTTGTTCAAATTCCTGCTGCAAACTCTGGATACAATTGCGAACAACCATCCGCTCAATTTCCAACTGAAACTCTTGCTCCTCCTCCCACTCAGAATGTGCTGTTGCCTTCGATAACCGGTCCATAGTTTCTATCCTTCTACAGAAAGAGTCCATAGCATCTTTCAGACTATCAAAAGCTTTATCGACATAAATCCATCTTCCCGGCACATTCTCCTGCAAAATACCACCTAAACCCACCAAATCAGATCCCGAACTAAATCTTCTTAAGGAACTAGGTCCTCTAATTTTATTTATTTCTTTCTTCAGCTGATTCAACTGCTCATGTAACTCAAATTTAAGACTATCCACAGGCTTCATAACATCTTCACGGGGTCCATTACAACGCACCGAATACCACATCCTTTTAGTTTCACCCAAACCAACACCTAAACTACCTAGCTTGTTCTTCAATCCAACCACCTCGGATTCTTTCTGAGCAATTCTCTCAGCTGCCTGTTCCTCAACAGCATTAACCATACCCTTAATAACAGAGTCACTCACCATCCTAGAAATAATTAACCTTTCATCGATATCAAGAAAAAAGGACTCCATTTCCTCAAGTATCTGATCACCAAGACTATCATCTTCCTCCTTAGCACCATTTTCACAAACCCTTTCACCACCACCATTCATAACAGTAAGACTCTCCATCATTTCCACTTCCCTAAACAAAATTCAGCAGTTTTAGCTCATTCAAAACAATCCAAACACAACACACTTAAAAAAAAACACAAAAATTTAAAAAGTTGCAAAATAAAAATTAAACACTATAATAGTTTTTTTTTTTATGAATATGATATAATTGAAATTAAGCAAAAGTAGGTTTGATTCTACAAACTAAACACTTGTTTAACAGTATTTTCACTTTATATAAAACAAATCAATGAAGAGAAACACGATTACCGTTTTTCGAACCGGAAAAGATAACTGGAGCTGAAATTTGATGGAAAATCAAGCTTCTGTATGAGTGAGTTTGGAAGCTTCAATGCAGATTCAAAGATCAAAACAGGAAAAGGAGCGAGAAATAAACGGCGAGAAGAATGAAGAAGAGTTGGAGAATTGGGAAAAGGAGTGTGAAATTATTGAGTGCGGCGGTGGAACGGCGGTGGAACGGTGGTGGAATTTTTAGGGTTTAGTGGTAATAAATGAAGTTGCAACATTGCATCTACAAGAACTTTGGTTAGAGCGGGAGTGAGAAAGAAAGCTAAACGAAAATCACGCATCCATGTATAAAGGACACATTTTTAAAGAATTGACTTTTCAATATATACTCTACAGAAATTTTGTGAATGTGAGACAAAAAATAGAATGTGTTAGTTTTACAAAGTACTAGTATCCAATGTGGTAACACTAATTATTACACACATAAGTAAAGTTTGGAAAAGTTAAAGGCTAAACTTTTGAATATTAAAGGTATCCAATGTCATTTTCTACTAGTATGTACTTATATCAATGTGTTAGTTTTTTTAAGAGACATGTTAGCAAATTTTAATGTTGGTTATATTGATTTTATTTTTTTGTTTGGAAATTAGTAGGTTGAATATTAAAGGTATTTGCTCTTTAGTTTTTAGGGTTGATAAGGATGTGAGTGATATTCTACTTATAATTGAGCTTAAATCTCATTACATAATGTGAGGATGTTATTTTTAGTGGAAATATTTACCGTGTGGTATTATAAATTCGTTAAACTTTTATGGATCATAATATTTGTTTGGTTTTATGTTTAACATTATCGCAGACATAAGTTTAGATGGTGATTATGTAATTCAAAGATTTGTAAATATGTTTGAATTTCATTTCAAAAAGCAATTTGATTTAATTAACTTGATACTGTTTGAAGCTACTTTTTGTATCTTTGTTATTTAATTGTAATTGATTCTACAACCCTAAATTACATATCATAAACTCTATTTCAAAAAGAAATTCAACTTAACAAGCTTGATTTTACTTGAAGATACTTTATCTAGTTCCTTTGTTAGATTGCAATTGATTCTCCGATAAATCAACTTGATTTATTTTCTTGTCGCTTTCAACGAGGCCATTTGATATTCTTTACTTTTGTTTATAAATGTAGTTTGTGGGTTATAAATTAGTGTTGTAACAAACTTTGTTGAAGTCGAAGAGCTAGGGTGACTGTCAAAATTTGTTAGCTTGTTGTTTAAATTAGCATGTCAAATTGGGATAGTCTGTTGGGCCAACTGTTTAGGATGTTAGTTGAAAGTTAGGGTTTATTTTTCTTGTAAATAACATATTAGTTATCACTTCTTCATCAATCTCTGAAGCTCCATGATGAATCAATAAGGCTATTGACTAATGTCAGGCATGTACCTGATCTTAAAAGGAATTTGATTTCTCTTGGTGAATTCGACAAGAAAAGATATATTTTCAAAGGAGAGCAGAGTATCCTAAGGGTAATAAAGGGGTCAAAGGAAGTCTTGAGAGGCATCAAGAGGTAAGGCTTGTATACCCTTGAGGCTGAGGTTGTAAGTTGTAACACCCCCAATCTATCCCATTTTTCATCCCAAATCAATTCCAACAGCAAAACAAATATCAGCAATTGCTCATAAACACAATGTGATCATACAACGCGATTTATATCGATTTCCGACCGCGAAAACATCGATTCCTAATCATTTTCTCATTTCCAACCTAGAAGTGAAAACTATGGAAAGGCAAGAGAACATTCAAACACACACATACATATTCATACACAAGCATAAGATAATCGAGTTTCACACCCTTACCCGATTTAATCGTGTTTGAAAAGTCGGTTGGATCAATTTCTTTCTCTCCAAGTTTTCTCCCTTTTTCTTCTTTTCTTTTTCTTTTCCTTCTTCTCTTTTTCTTTCTCTCTATTTTTCTCTCTAAGTTCTATTTAAAAAAAAAACATAATATCTACCCATCAAAAGACCAAAATACCCCTACACTCAAATATCTCGCAAACGCTCTCAAAACGCGATAAAATATAATCACGATGAAAAAATAATATATTGCCAAATAAAAGTCAAGAATAAAATAATATAATAATAAAAATAATTAAATCGACTCGATTAAATAAATCTAACAAAACTTGGGCGTTACATAAGTTGTTCAGCAGATGTGACATCCACAAAACCCGTGTCGAAGACTGAGCTATGGCACAAGAGACTTGGTCATGCCAGTGAATGAGGTCTGGTCACATTGTCGAAACAAAATCTGTTATATGGTGACAAGGTCGAAAAACTGGTGTTTTGTGAGCCTTGTGTATTTGGTAAATAATGTAGGGTGAAGTTTAACAAAGGTAAACAAAGAACACGTGCATCCCTTGATTATATCCCTTCACACTCAGGTGCAAGATATTTTCTATCCATAGTTGATGATTACTCATGAAAGCTATGGGTATTTATTCAGAAAGCTTAAGGATGAAATTTTTGAAATTTTTCAAAAGTTGGAAGACTCTGGTCGAAAACCAAACTGATAGGAAGGTTAAGAGGTTGAGGACCGACAATAGTCTTAAATTTTGCAATAAAATTTTCGACTATTGTGTGGCGCCTGTTATTGCAAGGCACATAACTACTGCAGATATTCCCCAACAAAATAGTTTGACTAAAATGTTTAATTACTGATAAAAAAAGTTAGAAACTTGTATTTTTATAGACCATTAAAAAATAATTATTAGTACTACATTATATTTATCTGGCAACTTCAATTACTGATAAAATAAAATAAAAATCAACATATACTATCAATTTTCATTACAGAAAAAAATAGCTAACTTTATAAAAACCTTAAAACACATTTAATTCTTACAATAATATCTGTCAAAAACAATTGTTATTAATTATTAATATAATAAAGTGAAAGTGAAAGTGGCATTTGTAGTCTACTTTGTTTTTATATGCCTGTTGACCAACGCTATGATTATATTTGTTTCATCGTGATCTGTTGGGATCAGATTCTATGAAAAAACAAAAGTGGTAGTTGGCTATTTCTCCATTATCATCCCTCTCCCATAATTAATACAGTATAATATATTTTTGTCAAAAAAAGTACAGTACATATACTATCTAAATATATTTCGTTAAATGATTTTATATCAGATTTCATATATATGATGTGAAAAATATTTGTTAAAGGATTTTACATCAGATTTCATAATTAATATAAAGTGAAAAATATTTAATTTAAGGATTTTACATCAGACATTTATTTTCACTGATGTGAAAAATAACGCGGTGGCAGTTTCATAAATAATATGAAATTTTATTATAAAGGATTTCACATCGGGCTTAGATTTGCACCCGATGTGAAAAGTTCACTAATAAAAAAATAACAAGGTGACAGTTTCATAAATAATATAAAGTTTTGTTATAAAGAATTTCATATCGGTCCTTAATTTGAATCCGATGTGAAAAAATAGACCTTTACATCAGGTCTCTTTGCAACCGATGTGAAAACTCTAATAACCCTAGCGTAAAAACGCCGTATTTCGTCTTCCTCTAATCTCTGAAATGTGGAGGAGATTTTTTTCATAAAAAAAAACAAATACTCTAATCTCTCTCACTTAAAAATCCAGCATTTCGTCTTCGCTTCCCTCCGCCATTTTTTTCAAAACCCTTAAACCTTCAGTACAACACAACAGTATCAAACCACACAACAGTTCACCTTACCACCACCTACGATCCGCCACCACAAACCACCATCAACCGTCTCCAATTTAAAATCACAAAACCCTTTTCATTCTAACCCTCATCGTCTTTTTTCCGCTCCTACAACAATCCCTCCGTTTTTTCAGCCGGCGAAGTTATCACCATCCCTTTCGCAATTACATCAACCGTTCGCCCCCTTCATCAATCCTCCTTTAGCACCGAATTCGAAACTCTCTCTGCCATTTTCCAACGAGCTCTTGCAACAACAACTTCAACATCTTGGTTTGGCGATAATATTTTCGTATCCACGCCGACACAACTACGCCATCGCAACCTTGAATCACCATCATCTGCCGTGCACAACGACCGCAACAACTAATTTTCATCACTGGAAATGTAGAACTAAGGTGGATTTTCTTTCTGAAGTCTGCACTTAGTTTTCATAGTAAATTGATGAGTATACAACATGCCTAGAACTAGACTTACCAATATTTCGATTATTATTTTTCCACGGCGCATTATTTTTTTTATAGTTTTTCTTTTTTGATTCAGGTCTTTACCAAACTTATCTTTGATAGTGAAGAATTCAATTAGAGGCTTCACTTATTCACCTCCGAAGTTTAAGTCGTTTTCTGACAAACATATATGTTGTTCATCCAGAGGAGACACTGTTCTGGTATGACAGAATCTTTCACTAGACTAACAAGCTTCTGATATTTATGAGATATCAAAATAACTCAAGGTCAGTTTACAGGTGAATGGTGACCAGGAAATTTTTGTTGTCTTATTGTTGGTCCAGAGGAATATTTTCAGGTATATATGGTTAAAGAATGGAACTTAAAATCTTGTTATCAATCTCCCTACAAGAAAAGAATATCTTCATTTTTTGCTTTTCGAACTGTAAACTAGTAGTCTCGTCACATAATGTTTGACTTCATTGTAGGCTTTTGGACCCTGTTGGCTGCGTCTACAGGAAGGAAAGGATGTTATCACAAAAGGAGCTTGTTCCTAACTCAGTCATACATAAGGAAAACAAGAAGGTTGACATTAACACATGAATAACTTATCCAACTATATACATTATTTTGGATACAGAATGTATTGAATCTTGTCTATGTGTAGGGCATACTCAACTCGGTTATCAAAGATTTTACTGGCGGCAAAGAAAAGCATATGCCCTTCATGGAAAAAGAAGATCCTAAAGAAAGTCTCCAGGAACTCTCTGCAATATTTTCACATGCAAATTTTCCGCTGGATGCCAACAATATTGGGAATGAATATAAGCTAGAATCAAGCTTAGGTATAACATTGCCTCAGATATGCATGACTTATTTCTCCTTATATGCATTTTATAGCATTTAGATACTAAAGTTTAAGGCAACCAATTTGAATTGTTCTCTTTTCCTCCTATTTAGATGACATGGATCTGGAGAACCATAGAGAAATACGCAAAGAACAAAGCATATTAGGAGCTCTTAATAAGAAGAAATTGGCTGGAAAGTTTCGTGCTTTGAAAGGTTTGTGACAATGAGCTCAATTTTATGCAAACTATGGTTTCTTATGTCCATATTTGACCTAAGAAACAAGAACTTGAATGAACTACTCTAGATGCTATGAAACCTGGGCTAATATAGGGGATTTATACAGAGGACAAGATCTTATTATGTTTTCCAGTACTCATGGTCAAATTGATAATGATCTCTCATGTTTTGTCATTGGGTTGTGACAAAGTACACTGTGTTAAGCACAATGGTAAATAATATTGGGCATCAATATGCAGGAAAAATGAGAGAGATGAAGGGCAACAACCAGAAAGCATCAGATAAGGAAGAGCAACCAGATGAGAAAATTGGTGCAGCCAGTCAAATTAAGAAAAAATATGGATTTTCTTCTTCATCCGATGTAAGTATATATTTATCATATCCGCCATTCATTATAAGGCTTGTCTTGCATTCTGTCATGTAGCAGTTCACAAGTATGGTGCATCTTTACAAGTTAAATTTTGATTTCTAGCTTCTTTTGACATGATTAAAAGTATTTCTTGTTGTTTCTTGTTCATGATTCACTGTTGTTACACTATTGTTGATTATTCATGATTTGTGATGAATTTGAACAATGAGGTGTGCATGATGAGTTTCATTTTGTGGGTGATGCTCTTTTCACAAATTGTCACTTGGTATTGGATTTTAACTTTCTGTTTTACCTCTTGAATATTAAAATAGACCTGCAGTAACCGATATTGTTTTTAGTCAATAGTATTAGAAGCTACAAAATCAAGTTTTTGTCTGATGATTACTAAATTTGTTACTCTTGCAGACTCATGAAAAGTTTCTGTCACTGAGAAAAGGTACAAAAACTGATGTAGCACATGCTCTAGAAGAGGTAAGCTTTGTATACCTCACTTGTTGAGTCAACTTAGATTTGTGATATCATTCTATTAAACCTTACATGTTTGGGGCATGATTTAGGAGTTTCATAGTGCAAGAGATACTTTCGAGCAAACTCGGTTTAATCTGGTTAGTAAGTTTAATTGATTTGAAGTATATTAATAATAATTTTACCGTTACTTTCCGAAATAAACTTTAAGAATCTCTGCCCAGGTTAATGTCCTGTCAAATGTTGAAGCAAATAAGAGATTTGAATTTTTGGAAGCAGATAAGTGGGACCATGGATGCACATCTTCGTTACTTCAAATAGGTAAACATATATTGTTTTAAGTATTCTTTCACATATTCTTTGTCACAACATTCTTATCATCAATCAATTTAACTTGTAGGGGTATGAACTATTGCATCAAATGAAGCCATACATTAACCAGGTTTAGAACAAACTTTGTCTTTAAACGTGTTGTTTACATAGAGATTTATGTCATATTATCAATTATCATTTGGCATCTCAAGAGTGGTTAGTTGAAATTGCAAACGATTCACACCATGCTACCTACTTTGCAGGTTTTTACTTATGCTCAACAATAAAGAGAAACGTCTAATTATGAGCAAGCAGCTCTCAATGAAAGAATGCAAGATTACAAACAGCAGATTGATCGAGAAAGTAGGTGGGCTTCTAATTGTTCTAATGGTTCTCCTAACGGAGATGGTATACAAGCCATTGGTAGAAGTTCACATAAGATGATAAAAGCAGTAATGCAAAATGCTGCCAAGGGAAAGGTTGAAAAGAATGCATATCGCTGAGAAAGGCATACAAGGACCGATTGTCTTGTTCCTTCACGGTTTCCCTGAACTATGTTACTCATGGCACCACCAGATTGCGACTCTTGGCTCACTCGGTTCCCGTGTCGTGGCTCCAAATCCTTAAGGCTACGGCGACACCGATGCTCCAGCTTCAGTAAGCAACTACACAGGTTTTCATATAGTAGGTGATATCGTTGCACTCATCGATTTACTCGGTGTTAAACAAGTATATCTTGTTGTTCATGATTGGGGTGCTATCATTGGTTGGTACCTTTTCGTGTTTCGCCCTAAAAAAATCAAAGCCTATGTCTGTCTCAGTGTTTCCTTCCTCCACAGAAACCCGAAAATCAGGACCGTTGATGCCACGTGTGCTGCTTACGATAATGATTATTATATATGCAAATTTCAGGTTCGTTCCATTATTTCTTTACTTTTAATTATAGTAACTATTTATTGACACATGATATCATAGCTGTTTTCGATCCGAATCACAGGAACGGGGCAAAATGGAAGTTGAGATTGCTGAAGTTGGCACTGCATATATGCTGAAAGATATCCTCACAGCTCGGAAACCTGGTCCTCCAATCCTTCCAAATGGAGAGTATGAAGCTGGATTCGACCTGAATACCCCGAACACTCAGCCATCTTGGCTCACAGAAGATGATCTTGCATATTATGTCTCCAAATTCGAGAAATCTGGCTTCACTGGAGGACTAAAATATTATAGAAACTTGAACCTGTATTGTTTTGATTCTCTATGCTGCCTCATATTAGTTTTGATGTTGATAACTCATAGATTTTTTATCATATAACTCTAATGATAGAAAAAATATTACTAGTTGTATTGCAGAAATTAATTGGGAGCTGATGGCACCATGGAATGGGGTGAAAATCCAAGTGCCTGTGAAATTCATTACTGGCGACTTATATACACCTCATTAAATCTATCAGAATATATATTTGGTGGAGGATTTAAGGAAGATGTGCCAAATTTGGAGGAAGTAACTGTGCAGAAAGGTGTGGCTCACTTCAACAATGAAGAAGCAGCTGAGGAAATCAGTAACTACATTTACGAATTCATCAAGAAGTTCTGAGCTTATCTGTGAATGAAATAAGCAAAAGTATTACTTTTATGATTCGATATTACAAACACAATTACATAATGAATAATTATTCGGTTACAAAACTTGTTTTCTAATATCAATTTATAACCTATATTCATTTCATGGTTACTAAAAAAATAAAAAACAATTCACACAAAGATAATAAATAATAATAAATATTTAGATGGATGATAGTTATTGCTTTCGCCCATTGGTTTATTCTTTAATTTATTTTTATTTATGAAAAATTAGGTATCAAAAAAAAAATACAGGGATTCCATCTCGATTCCGCTAAAAAATAATCTAATTTTTTAAGAAAGACAACATACATATTACATCGGACGCGCCTTGCAACCGATGTAAAAACCTATATTTTACATCGGGCCAGAAAGGCAACTGATGTAACAACCTATATTTTACATCGGGCCAGAAACGTAACCGATGTTAAATGTGCATTTATTTAAAAATAAATAAAATTAAACCCATATTTCACATCAGACGTAACAGTCAACCGATGTAGTAAGTGTATTTTTCACATCGGGCTATTGCCTGGTGTAAAATGTCTTTGATTTACTACATCACTTGGCTTTACATCGGACTCAGATCCGATGTAAAATGTGTTTTTCGCCCGATGTAAAAAGTCTTTCCTGCATTAGTGATGATTACTCATGAAAGCTATGGGTATTTATTCAGAAAGCTTAAGGATGAAACTTTTGAAAATTTTTAAAAGTTGGAAGACTCTAGTCGAAAACCAAACTGATAGGAAGGTTAAGAGGTTGAGGACCGACAAAAGTCTTAAATTTTGTAATGAAATTTTCGACTATTGTGTGGCGTCTGTTATTGCAAGGCACATAACTATTGCAGGTATTTTCCAACAAAATAGTTTGACTAAAAGGTTTAATCGAACCATTCTAAAAAAGAATGAGATGCATGTTAGTTAATGCGGGATTAAAGAATGTTTTCTACAATGGAGAAGAAGAAAAGTAAAAATACTATAGAATTAGGGCACTTGAAAGAAAAAAAAATTAGAAACTTGTATTTTTATAGACCATTAAAAAATAATTATTATTGCTACATTATATTTATCTGGCAACTTCAATTACTGATAAAATAAAAAAAATCAACATTACTATCAATTTTCATTACAGAAAAAAATAGCTAAATTTATAAAAACCTTAAACACATTTAATTCTTACAATAATATCTGTCAAAAAGAATTGTTATTAATTATTAATATAATAAAGTGAAAGTGAAAGTGGCATTTGTAGGCCACTTTGTTTCTATATGGCTGTTGACCAACGCTATGATTATATTTGTTTCATCGTGATCTGTTGGGATCAGATTCTATGAAAAAACAAAAGTGGTAGTTGGCTATTTCTCCATTATCATCCCTCTCCCATAATTAATACAGTACAATATATTTTTGTCAAAAAAAGTACAGTACATATACTATCTAAATAAATAGAAAAAAAACAGTTAGCCTACAAAAAATTGTCTTAATTTATTTTGAAAGTGACTAGTGATTTGTAGTATACTCTTACTAATAATTTGGAAAAACTGGTTTAATTTAAAAATATTGAATAAAATAATATCAACATGCCTTCAATTTACAATATATTCTACTAGGGTATTTCTTATCACACCACCCTTGTTTCTTAGGCACCTTGTGAATTTTCGTTTTTGCCCCTTGATTCCGGATTTGCACATCCGGACGCACCATTTTTAAAAAAAATTTCATTTTTTACCGGATGTGCACATCCGGTAACAGTTCGTATTTGCAAATCTGGAAAAAATACTGAAGCAGACCACCAAAACCACAAATGTTTCTCACATTCATAAAATAAAATCGGGATTACATTAAGAAAATCAGCATGGCATCGACAAAAATTTAAATATAACAAGATCAATAGCCCGGTGGACGCTTGCACATCTCTAAGATGTCATCGACCGTTCTTCGGATTGTGACGGTCGCCTCGAACTCGAACGGGAATTGTTCCTCGTAACCCAAATAAGTTTGCCACATCGCTCTAACATCGTCTTGATTATTGAGCTCAACAAGGATGTAAGCGACGTTCCCTTCGTTGTCAACCGAAGGTGAACGATACTGAAGCTTCGCAACCTTCCGCTTGTCTCCGTAAGGTAGGAGATGTTCGATGTCGTCAATGATTTGGTCGAGGGGGATGTCCCTCATTATCGTAAACTTTTGACCGCGTGTTTTGCCGTCGGTAAAGGAGACACTTGCGGCATACCAACGGATTTTGATTTGATACAATTGAGACATTTTGAGGTTTTGTGAAAGATATCAAATGAAACCCCTAATTTAAAGAAAAGTTAGGGTAAAGTTATTTCTGCCCAAGTTCGTTCCGGATGTGCAGATCCGGACAAACCCTACAAATATTATTTCCGGATATGCACATCCGAAAATTGTCTGGATCTGCAAATCAGAATGTTTTACTGATACAATTTTAAAACAGAATTGACAGCTTATGCAGTCACTTGGAATACTTTCAGTGCAATAAAATGCGTAAGTGTATTAAAAAGACATATGGATAAAAGTACAATATATTTCACTTCAATAATGTACATTGTGTCGTATGATTATACAAAAGAGGTAAAGCAAAATTCTCCGTCTAAATCTATTGGAGCTAGAACTTTCGATTTTTCCGCATTTGATGCCTTTTCAATTGCGTGCAATCTTTCGAATTCAAGCATCCTTTCGACAAAACTATCCGGCCAAGACTCGGCAATTGCGGTTGCATGCGTCACCCATTGCGGTGATTTAGGTGGTATCGGGCATCCGGGTTTCAAGATAACTTGTACGAAATGTCTTGATTTCGCAAGCCATCCGATACACATGATGCGATCATTTGGATTCGACGGAGGTGCGGTGTGGAGTGGAAAAAAGGTTTCCGAAAATCCGTATCTCGTCAAGTCGATACACACCATATCGTAGGCGCATGCTATAAGATGACCCATCTCAGGGAAGCTCATCCATTTCGATACCGGTGCCGGACCACTCAACCACGGAACAAGTGACTCGTGAACCTTGTTGTAATTTTCTTAATTTTCATAGAGACGCAAGTATGCTTCTTTATGCGTCTCCAACTCTAGGATAAGTTGATGACGTACAAGTGCATGACCTTCCTCTCCTTTACCGAGTAGAGCCGACACGACTCGGTAACCGCAATTACCATCCCCTACAACATCGATTATACCGTCGATATGCTTGTGCATAAAAATCGGCATCTCGTCAATAAAGGAAATCATACGTGTAGTTGGAGTCGGAGTCGGAACTCGTGGAATTGATGTCGGAGCCGGTTTGGAAATGCGAGCTTCTTTCACGACACTTTGTAGAGATTTAGGAGTCGGAGAGTCCATAAAGATTTGGTCAACGTGCTCATAATACGAAGGATACCGAGTTGTTGAGTTGTCATTTGGTGTAGGCTTCAACTTCTTCGGAGCACCCTTTGTCTTAACCGGTTGAGACGGAGGTATCATTGCGGTTGTTTCGGGGAAGACAATCTTCCTCAAATCTTCTTTGATGTGTAGCTTCATATTGTCGTCGGCCTTCGAAAATCTCATTTGAATCGCTTCCAATTCGGCCAAAATAGAGATATCGGGTTTATCTCCTTCCTTACAAGCATCATCATCAAAACTAAGTCTCATCCAATGAGGGCAAACTTCGTCAATTTGTATTGGGTCACCTAGTTTCAACTTTTTAGCAATGACACATGCACAAGGAAGACCGTAGGTTTTCACAATAGTGCAACCACACTTTGTACTATCGGAACCTACCGTTTCGGCTCGGTTGGCCTCGTGAAAAATATAGCCCAACCCCGCCCGAGACATGTTACCGATCAATTGAGAGTAGAGGAAGTTACCTTTAAACCGATGTTCCAAAACTGTGATGCTCCGACCGAAAGTGGTTTGTATCTCATTGTGTTGGTTTTTGATCATTAGATGCACGGAGTCCCAATCCCGACATAAATCCCCCTTGCTATTTCCCAACCAATTCTTCAAAGTGGCATGTGCCGACTCAACTCTATTGGTGGTAGTGTTTCCAAGATGTCGTACGTTATCGGTCCACGCACAAACAATCTTTTCTTTCACTTGATCAAGAATGGTGGATTCAACATATTTCAACAAAGCGGGGTACCGTTCACACACTTTTCGAAATTTAATGACCGAATCGGCATATAATTCCGTTGTGGAAGAATTTAGAATATGAGTTCATGCATCAATAATTTTCTCTACAATGACACCCGACTTGACCACTTTTCCGTCTTCCGAATCCACTTGCTTCGCACCCACCGCGGTCTTAACCCGACTTCGCACATTCTTTGTTATGTGAAATCGACAAAGTAGTGCATTGGAAGACGGAAAGACTTTCGCAACCGCATTCATCAAGGCGTTGTCGCGGTCCGTAACAACTGCTTTTGGCATTTGAACATGTTTCTTCAAAAGTGACCGACACGTCTCCAACGCCCACGTGAAATTGTCCTATTTCTCACACTCCAAAAAGGCAAAGCCGACGGCATATGTCTTATCCGTAGACGTAACGCCAATCATCTCAAACAATGGAAGACGATACTTGTTTGTCTTGTAGGTGCTATCGAGAATGAGCATTGTCGAGAACGTGTTGAACAACTTGATAGAATCCGGATGAGTCCAAAAAATATCTCGTACCGTAATTCCATCATCGCGACATCTATACCGAGACACGTAATCGTTGTCCTCCAACACTTTCAACAGTTGTTGCATCTCATTCCTATCTCCCCTAATTGCCTTGTTCATTCGATACCGCATGTTATACATTTGCTTTATGTTTGCAATATTTTCGGGTTCTTTCCGTTTCAACGTCGCAAGTATATTCTTCGGTGGGAAAAGGTTCAAGGTCATGTCGGCTATACATGTCATCTCTTTCGCCTTGAGCCGGCATACAGTTGGATGACCTTCTAGCTTTGAGCACATTTCGTGGTTATGTATACCACAACGAACGGTAAATCTCCATTTCTTGGAAATTAACATGTAACCACCAATCTTAAAAGGGCACTCACATCTTCTAGTACCGGTCTCGTCTTTCTTTAACTTCCGTAGAGGTGCTTGATATTTTCCGCTTCTTTCGCACCCCAAAATTACAAAAGCTTTTCTTCTATCCGACCCATTATCCGATCTCCCGGTATTTACACCGAAGCCGAGCTCAATAGCCGTCCTACGAATGTATGCGATCATGCTTTCACGATCATCAAACTTTTGCTTGTTGTTAAAGTTACCGCCGACATTAACCGACTTTACGAGCATACCTTCATCTTTCGAGGAAATCGGCGCAACTAATTATTTTGCCATGTTATCGGGATGCACCATCTCTATTTATAAACAAGAATAGAACAATTAATATGTATAAATAAGATTTATTCAAAAATGCTGAAAACTTAAATTAATTAGCTTCAGGCATTTTTCCGGATGTGCACGTCCGGAAATGTTCATGCTCAATTAGTTCCGGATATGCACATCCGGAAGTAGCGTAACTTGTTTTTTCAAAAATGTAGATTGATAATGTGAGCAATGTAGTGGATGAAGTTGAATGTTTACCTGAAATTCAGTGTTTCATTGCTCCCTTTGATTTGTTGCACCAAAAATTTGAACTTTTTGAGTGAGAAATGGGATTGATGAAGTAGGGTTTTTTGACTTGGTGAGAGTGAGTGTGGAAGAAGAAGGTTGATTATGGTAAGGGGGAAGTGATCGTGCAGCTTTAAATATTTCAGAATGTCTTCCGGATATACAGATCCGGAGACATACCGGATATGCACATCCGAAAAAAGTTTTTAATTCTTAAGAATCCGGTGCGTCCGGATATGCACATCTAAAATTAAAAGGCAAAAAAATAATTTCACAAAGTGCCTAAGAAACTTGGGTGGTGCATTAAGAAACCCCCTTCTACCATTAGTAAACCACCAAAGGTCCCCACGGGATACGGAAAGTAATTACAACAACCATGGCTATCATGACTCATGGCTGGCAATTGGCATGTTTCTCTCTTATTCAACCTGTTCATTTTTCTTTCGGTTCAAATTAAAGTTATGTGAGTAGTTAATGATGACATTTAACAAACTATTGGACAGTTTCTTTTTTTCTAATTGGTCTAGCAAATAGTAGGGTATCCATGAACTTTGTGCTAGCGGGCCAATTATTTGTGCTATAAATTTAAAATAAAAAATAAATCGAGTCGAATTAAACTCATTTAATTCGATTGATTTGATAATTTTATAAAAATTGATTTAGTTCGAAATTCAATATGAAAATAAATTGAATAGGTTCTATTTACGACAGCAAAGAGTAGTTATTCAAATTAGATGAAATCATAATATAAATTAAACTTACTCGCCAAAAATATTAAAAGATTCAAATCTATATTTAATTAAGTTTTAAAAAATCTTATTATTTGTCTAAATTTTTTATATTTATTTTTTGATATATATATATATATATATATATATATATATATATATATATATATATATATATATATATATATATATATATATATATATATATATATATATATATATATATATATATATATATAAAAGTGATGTATTTGTTAGATTCGTTCAAAACCTTATAATTTCTATCGATATAGAAATCAAGAACAAAACTCTAAAATAATTTCTATAAGTCGATATACCATCAACTTGTATCCATTAAACTCATATCCTAATACAATTATGAGAATGAAAACGGAAGTGTATCTAAATTTGTCACTGAAGTCGTTGAAGGTTTCAGGTATGTGATCTTCCGATTTGTAGAGTTCCTTAGGGTTCCTTGAATCTCCTTTGATGAGGATGAAGAGAGAAAACCTCATAAAATTTATTGTGTTCGTACTCTACAAATGGGGACCATAACCCATTTAAATAACCCTAGGGTTATTTCTTAGTTTTCAATATTCTAATTTGACCCCTCATCAAATTAGATATTGACTTACGGTATCTACACAATAACCTGACCTTTCATGACATTTATGCTTTTAGCCACAAACTTAATATTATATTAATTAGACCCCTTTAAGTCTTGACTAATTAAAATAATGACACTAACACCTTAAATGTTACATTTGTGACCCAAAATTCTGACAATCTCCCACTGATCACATATGTAACTTTACACGTGTGTTAGACTTTATGAGCTCAAAATTTGCCATTATATTCTTTAAGCATATCCAAAGTATCTCGTCCATTAGTCATGTCAATATACATAATCAAGGTGATTTTCATTATATCAATCATAACTAAACCCATCAATGATCACCGATAGTGACACAACTAAATGACATAGATCCATTATGAAATGTGTAGCATGAAAATCAAATGAAGTTGGTCTTTATATGCCGATTTTCAACTAGTCCTACTTTACTGTAGTGAGATCATTCAATAAATTTATTGTACAAAATGTAAACTACTGAATATCAAACTTTATTAATTGGAAAATATCCAAAATCATAGTATGCATACATAATACCAAACATAAAACATAAAATTCATAATCGACTAACTCCCACTAAACCAAAGACTCCTCTAACGATAAAACATTCATGCGAGCAGTGTGCTCATGAAAGACCTTGGGTGGAAGACCTTTTGTAAGAGGATGCACTATCATGGAGTTTGTCCCCAAGTGTTCTATGGAAATCTGTTCACTTTGTACCATTTCCTTAACAACTAGGAACTTAATATCAATATGTTTTGACTTAGTCGAGCTCCTATTATTGTTGGAATACAGGACGGCTGATTTGTTGTCACAGTATAACTTAAGTGGCCTTTCAATTCCTTCCACAATTCGCAGCCCAGTCACAAGATTCCTCAGCCAAATCTCATGGTTGCATGCTTTATAACATGCTATAAACTCTATTTCCATGGTGGATGAAGTCGTACGATTTTGCTTAGCACTGCACCAAGAAACTGCACCACCAGCCAACATGTAAATATAGCCCGAAGTGGATCTTTTACTGTCTTGGCATCTAGCAAAATCGGAGTCAGAGTATCCAGTGATCTCTAACTGGTCTGACCTCCTATATGTGAGCATATAGTCTTTTGTTCTCTTTAAATACCTCATAACCTTTTTGGCTGCTTTCTAATGATCAATTCCTGGATTGCTCAAATATCTTCCTAACATCCCAACTATGAACGCAATATCTGGATGCGTCACACTTGTGCATACATCAGACTCCCTACTGCTGACGCATAAGGAATCTTTTGCATTTCTTGAATTTCTAAGTTTCCTTTTGGGCACTGTCTGAGACTGAATTTGTCTCCCTTAGCAATTGGAGTATCTCCTAATTTACATTCCTTCATGCCAAACCTTTTAAGTACCTTTTCGATATAGCTCCTTTGTGATAATCCTAGAATACCACGAGATCAGTCTCAATGTATCTGAATTCCCAAACAGTATGTCATCTGCATACAAGACCAAGAAAATGTACTTGCTCCCACTGAATTTGTGATACACACAATCTTCAACAGTATTCACCTCAAAACCAAATGAGAGAATTACTTCGTGAAACTTGTGACACTTACGAGATGCCCGCTTTAGTCCATATATAGATTTTGTCAATTTGTAAACCATATTCTTTGAGTCTTTTGATACAAAGTTTTATGGTTGCATCATATAGATTGTTTCATCAACGTTGCCATTGAGGAAAGCTATCTTGACATTCATTTGATGGAGTTCTAAATCATAATGTGCAACAAGAGCCATGATTGTCTTAAAAGAGTATTTCGATGAAACCGGAGAGAAAGTCTCTTTAAAGTCAACCCATTCCTTTTAAGTATAACCCTTAGCCACAAGACGAGCCTTATACCTCTCCACATTACCATTAGAATCCCTTTTGGTCTTAAAAATCCATTTGCAACCAACGGGTTTCACACCTTCTGGTAATGGGACAAGTTCCCAAACTTTATTGTCTTGCATGGACTTATACTCCTCCTTCATTTCTTCAATCCTGTTGCACCCCAAAATTTGCCCTCGCATCTTTGAGACAAATTGATTCAAGAAGCTTCCTCACACTCCTAGGAGTCTCAAAAGCTCAAGACTACTCAAGGATTGACCATACAAGCTCTCCTCCTAAACAATCAACCTACAACTAGGGTTTTATTTTTCTCAAAAGGAATTGAGCTCTCAACACCTCAGATGGACTTCATGGTTCTCTATGTGCTCTAGGGTATCCTCATGTCAAGTCTCAAGCCTTGCTTCACAAGTTTGCTCAGTCAATTGCCCAAATGTTCAACAGTCGATTGTATTGGACCAAAAGTCAACTTTGACCAATTTACAGTCAAACGTCATCATTTCTTGCCAACATTAAGATTTTGAAGTCCCATTCATCATTTGATCAAGGGTTGATCATGATTCCTCAAGAAAATCAAGATTTACTCAAAAGTCAAAATTTGCCAAATTAGGGTTTTCTTAAGGAAAAGTCAACTGAACTTTGACCATGTACAACTTTCACATACTTCATCAGAAATTCCTCAACTAAAGCTCATTTTGAAGGAAATTCAATTCTCTACAACTTTGTCTCTCTAAGCTCAAGGCCAAAAATGCCTCGTTTGAGAGATATGGACCAAAAATTTACAGGTCATTTTGAAAGTCAACAAAAAGACACTTTTTTTGTCAAAGCAATTTACACAAAAATAAGGACTTCAAATGAAAAAGTGATCAACACGAAAGTTGTAGGGGAGATCTTGAGGGTTCCAAAAAGTCCATGATCACCTTCATATGACAAAAATTGAGAGAGTTACGATTGGTGCAAGTTGAGCAAAATTTGAGAAACGCATGAAACCTACATTGAACATTTTTTAGCTTTTGGACCAATGGGCCTATCTTTTAAGGTTGAATCATGTTTATGACATATTCAAGGACCTCAAAGTTCACTTTGATATTATTTTGATTTTTATTTTATTTTATTTTGATTTTATTCAAAGAAATAAACAAAATTAAATAAAACAAAATAAATCAAATAATGGTGGGCACATTGATCCTTTTAATGGAGTTTCTAGAAGGTTAAAACATGTCATTCAAGGCCATCAAAACCCAAATAAAACCGTGGGAGAGAGTGAAGGAAACATGGTTTTCAAAAAATTAAAATGGTTGGAAACATGTTCCTTGATCCTAGCTCTTCAATGATTCTTTATCTACCATGTTTCTCCTATAAATACAAGGCTCAAACACAAGAGAAAAGGGGGGCAAGAGGCTTCACAAAAGAAGGCTTTCAAATCACAAAATTCTTGAAAAAAAAAGTGAAAATTCAAAACTCCATTTCCAATCATTCTCAATCCAAACCAAGGATTAAATGCTCATCCTGAAGGTTCGATTCCCACCCCATGCAATTTCTTTTTAACTATTTTCTAATCCCTTTCTTTTATCATATTTCAAGTAATTTATTTATTTCTTTTCAATTAAGTTAAAACAAAAAAAAAATCATAAAACCGTTAAAAGAATAAAAAATATAGTTTAGGTCATGTAATCATTTTTTTAGACTTCAATTATTTTTATTAAAATTAATTTTTTAGACTTAGGCTTATAATTAATTAATTTTTGTACAAATGAATTAGAAATTAGGTTTATTTATTTTAAAATTATTTCTCAAAAATAAAATAAAAAAAAAAAAACGAATATTGACTTAGATATTTAGGACATTTAACTTGACTTTTAATATGTAATTGCTTTTCGTTTATCATTTATTTTCTTAGAATAAATGTATCGGTTTGTGCATAAATTGTAATAGTGTAGTTTACATTTCTCGCACGATTATATTATGTAATTGTCTAAAAGCCTTGTAATAATCTATGTTACATTCTCGCACGATTATATCATGCAACTGCCCATAAGCCATGTAATAGTGTAGGTATTTAATTTTTTGCACTTATATTTTATTTGCTAGATAAATAGGCATGTATGGCAAGATCTAAAATCAAACGTTAGAATAACCTATAACTCAAGATAATATAATTGAATCAGCGCACATTGTACACATTCACCTCTAGGGTAGCCTCTCTCTGTTGCCTTACGATTAAAACGGTCATGTCCCTCGAAAGTAGGGGTACTTTAGCAAAAGACGCTTACGAATAATATCATCATAGTCCCTTCGATATAAAGATCATAGTCCCTCGATGACCCTTCGAGCTGCCTACAAAAAGATGATCTTGTCCCTCGACGACCCTATGGAAAAATGATGATAGTCCCTTCGCATTGCTAAGGTATCCTTACATGTTGCCTTCTATGACCATTCGATGACCCATCGCTGTCCCTCAACATCCAATAGACAATACTACCTACCCACTAATGGTATGAATAGTACTATCTCTCAAGGAAAACGATAAATACAAGAAAGACCTTACAAATTAGGGGTAAGTCACTTTTAAATGCTTGCTCACAACTCAAAAACAAATACTTTTCATATCTCACTCTTCCAAAAATATTTTCAAAAAAAAACAAACAAACACTTTGTATACATTCTTACATGAATTATTACAAAGTCAAACTTTTACAAAATATTTTCAAAACGTCCACATGTAACACCCCATTTTCTACCCGGCGAA
Source organism: Lathyrus tuberosus (assembly GCA_022829125.1). NCBI lineage: Eukaryota > Viridiplantae > Streptophyta > Magnoliopsida > Fabales > Fabaceae > Lathyrus > Lathyrus tuberosus. The sequence goes on along the minus strand of JALAZF010000396.1, from coordinate 1,686,056 downwards.
TATTTAATAAAATCAGAGTAATAAAATTTCAACATAAACAGGATGTCACATTTTCAACTTAAAAACAACGGCATTTACCGCCTGAACATAGATACATAACACTTAATATTCAGATGAACATAATTAAGTCTTTGTCACAGAACAACTCTATTAATACGCAGCGGATTCATAAATTCAGCTGAAATACCATGACAGCTTGTTTGATCCAAAACAACTCTAAGACATCAAGTCTTTAATGAAAACAACTTAAAATTCAGCAACATAATAAAACTGACACTAAAGAAAACATGCGTTCATCCCCCCGAGTGCTACGTATTAGAGCGACGACACCGACTCGAACTAATGAAGGTAAACGACCTTCACTCTGGATTACCTGCAGGATGGCGTATAAACCATCACCAACCACAGAAGGGGTGAGATATCAAACCATTTAATCGGATATATGATAAATAATATATTAGATGAGATTATAAAATCACCACTTCTCAACATCTCAATCAACGTAAAACAGCAACACAACCACAACTCTTAAATCATCATTAATCAACAACACATCAACTTTGGAATCAACTTTAATTAACAACACAACAACGACTATGCGACATGAAATGCGACTCAATATGCACGTGCATGTGGTACCATTGGAGCAGAACTCCCAGCTTAAAAATTTGCCAATTAATAGAGGCATCAACAAGGCATAAGCCTTCTGCTTAATATTTTGCTAATCCAGGCCAGCTTAATGTTTTGCCAATTCAGGCCAGCTTAATATGTTATGCCATGAGACCCAACATGAACATCATATAACTATCAACATCAACAACAAATCAGCATTGGCCAAGGCCTACAACTTAATAACAACAACAAATCAACGCTGGCTCGAGGCCTACAACTTAATATCAACAACAACTCAACAATGGCCATAGGCCTACAACTTAACAACACGATTCATACCAACAACTTCGCAACTTCCAACAAGAAACACAACACAAGGAACCACTCAATTACACTGCCACTCTAATGCCTAACTCTTCTACTAAGATTATTAGTATTCCTACTCTGTATTAATTATTAAGACTGTTCCGATACTATTATTGGTTAAATTCTGCTATAGAATATCACCCGCCACATATTACTTTATCATCACGACACTGCTACAAAAAATACTACCTAATACATCCTATTATCACTACTGCTACTAGACAACTCCTGTCAACAATTATCATTGCTATTGCTACTTAAATAACTCCCCTTTAAGTATCACTAATTTATCATGTTACTTCTTACTCAATTAATTCCTTTCTAAATGGATATTATACTATTGTTACTAACATCCTACCAACAAATTCCAAATTCACTTCTATGCCATGATTATCATCCGGTTACACGAGTAATTCTCACAAGGTACAACATATTTACACTCAAGCCCATCCATAACAAGCAGCCAAACCAACATCAACGCAGGAAACAACACAGCACCCAGAAACTGTATGCATGACGGTCGTCACGCTCCATGACGGTCGTGACCCGTGTGACGCTCGTCACACTTCCATGACGGTCGTCATGGCTCCCAAAACTGCGTTCAACCTCAAAACCTGCTTTCTCTCTGTTCTCTCATCCTTCTCCTCTGTTCTCTCCTTCTCTTATACTCATCCTTAACTAATTCTTCCAATACATCATACTTCAGCAACATGGATAATTCTACTCAAACAATGTGAATTAATTATCCTCCGATTAATTTGAAGACATCTACCAATTCCTCCAAATTTTGGTATCAATTCTCATACCATCACAATACCACCACAATACCACAAAATAACACCGATTAAATGATTCTACGATTAATTTAACCACATAAACTAATTTAGTCAATCAACTTTAACGAATCAACACGCACATGGACAGAAGCAATGCTATAAATCCAATCCCACATACCATTTATCATAAACCCAATTATAGAGTCAGAACCCCAGCCTTACCTTGGATTGAAGGTCGCTCTACTCTTCGATTGGATTTTCGGTTCTGCAATTCCCACGTAATTCTCCAAAACCTCTTGCTCCACTTTCTCTGCAACTTCTCGTATTCTCCAAAAACCTATTTTTCTCTGCACTTCTCCCCCAAGACTTTTTCCAATAACCTCTTATTTTCCTGTAACTTCCTTTTCCCACTAACTCCACTTACCCTTTTATTTCTATTGGGCCAACTTACTACACCCCCAACATTGCTACTACCAACTAAGCCCACATACTTTCTTTGATAATTCTAATATGATAACAACATATCATTTCTAGAACTCAAATCAGCTTAATTAATTCAACCAACCACAACACGACTTAAATCAGCTTAATCAAATTAATTCGGCTAAAACCAACTTAGCAACTCAACACAATACAATTCCGATAATCAACACAAATCAACACCAAATATACGAATATATTTAATTAAATAATTAATTAAATAACCGGGCGTTACACCACACACATTCAAAAAGTAAGTAAAAAAGGTGAGCTAAGCATTTAAGAGCCCGTGGATAACCATGGATACAAAGGGTGCTAATACCTTCCCTTTGTATAACTTACCCCCCGAACTCAAAATCTATCAAGGTCTTTCCTGTTCTTTTCAGCCTTTCCTTATTGGATAAAAGAAAAGTTGGTGGCGACTCTTGCTAACCGCAACATGTTTTGCGAAAACAAAACAAAAAAAGTCAGTTCTCCCACCGTGTTACAGAACTGGCGACTCTGCTGAGGATGTACAATAAAAAGAGGGGGTTACCTTAGAGTTAGATCACTTTACTACTTGCTTAAAATTGTTTGACTTGTGTGCTTTATTTTTATTGAGTTTGGTTTTGGGGTTACTTGTGTGAAAGGTCTTACACCCGGACCTAGTGATTCCTTAGGTAAGTGACGATAGATCATGGAGACTGTATGGCATGTACCGATATGGTTGATATGATGGTCACAGTCTTTAGAACCCTAGTTAACTCATCTTTGGCCATTAGAAGGTAGCGAGATGACCGACTTTGGATTTAGATGAAGTTGGTTGATACTCGAGGCTACGCTCATTGAGATCAGACTTTCGGGATGTTTTGGTCGGCCACTCGAGTGTCGCACTAAAATAGAGCCTTCGAGAAAGATCTGTGATATTGAGTCCTTTAGAACCCGGTTACTATTCTAGGACAGGTTGAGCCAACTAAACCTCAGTGGGGAAGGGTACTTACCTTTGGACTTCATGGAAGCCTTTAAACCTAAGGCTCTTGTATGACTTGTTTGTGTTTGCTACTTATTTACTATTAACATGTACATGACATCATAACATCATAACATATCATTTTCACTAACCATTTCAAGGACCAAGGAATTTATCTTTATTCGTCGTTGCAGGCCATGGCTTCCGTTCCTAGAAATTTCATCCGAGTCAACTTAGTAAGGGTTCCTTCCCAGCTTAAAGAATTGGTCTCAAAGGTTCCCGATGGCTCTCGATTCACCGGAAGGCATGGTTTTCTACTCAACTTGGTTACCTCAGGTTTTGAAGAAGACATGATGAGAGTCCTATTCCAGTTCTTTGATCCTAAGCACCACTGTTTCACCTTCCCGGATTACCAATTGGTGCCCACGATGGAGGAGTTCTCTAAGCTACTTGGAATACCTATTCTCGATCAGATACCTTTTACCAGTCTAGAAGACGTTCCAAATTCTGAAGTCATTGCAGCTGCTTTACATCTGAAGAGGTCAGACATTGTGTCTAATTGGGAAACAAGGAGTGGAGTCAAGAGGTTTCTTGCTAAGTTCCTGATTGAGAAGGCTTAATTATTCCTAAGCGCTATGAGTTACCATGCTTTTGAGGAAGTATTGGCTTTGTTGATCTATGGGTTGGTGTTGTTCCCTAATCCAGACCAACTCATAGGCGTGCACGCTATCAAAGTATTTCTGACTCATAACCCGGTACCTACCTTGCTCGGAGATATTCTGCACTCGCTTCACACTCGTACTATCAAGGAGTGAGGGACTCTCATGTGTTGCGTACCCTTACTATCCAGGTGGTTTATTTCGCACCTTCCCCGGTCAGTGTTGAAGAATGAACAAAGGTTGCAATGGTCTCGAAGGATAATGTCACTCTCCCATTCAGATATCTATTGGTGTGCCCGATCTCTTGAAGACTTCACTCTTATTGATCATTGTGGGGAATTCCCTAATGTGCCACTCCTTGGCATTAGGGGAGGCATCACCTATAATTCTTCGCTAGCTTTGCGCCAGTTTGGTTATGCTCGAAGGGATGGTCCTCATGATAGGCTTATTCAGGGTATTGTGTTCGATTATGAAGATGATCCTCAAGGTTACCGTCAAAGGTTTATACGCACGTGGAATAAGGTGTATAAGATTGAAAGCAAGATCTTGGGACAAAAGAACTCTATTCCTTTGGAGCCTTACCTTAGATGGGTGCGCACTCGTGCTCGAAATCTTATTATGCCATATCCAGCTGTCAGACCAGTGATTGTTGAACCTGAGTTTGAAGGAGATGTTCCTAAAGTCATTCTCCATCCAGATATGCCCACTGATCTTGAAGAGCTGCAGAAGTCCCGGGTTCAGATGAAAGAAGAAAGGGACACCTTTGAGACTCAGTTCTATGCTAGTGAGAAGAAGATGTTGGAATTGACGAAATTACTTCATGAGGAGCAGAGCATCAATGCTTACATCGGCACAAAGAGGAAGCGCTCGTGGGAGACTTGAGTCTTGAGTCCTAGGTCTTAGGCATTTTTGAATTTGCTTTTTGAAACTTCCTTTCATTGTAGCCCAAGAGGCATAAAAGAAAAAAAAAGGAATTTTGAGTTTACTAATAAAAGTTTTCATTTTGTTTCTGTTTGTTTGCAAAGATAAACTCTAAAGTCCTTGAAATCATTGCATATGCATCTACATCTCATAATCATTGCATAGCAGGTTTCTAAGACAGGTTTCTCATCTTCTCGCTGTTTATTTAAGAAGAAATGGCTCTCGAGCAAACCGTCAAAGATCTCCAGGCACAGAATGCCCAGTTCCAAGAGCTGATCCTGAACTTGTCCAAGGGGCAAGAAGAACTGAAAGCACTTCTGAACAAGAAGAAGAAGAAAGCAAGAAAATCAATTGGCGTCATCAACATGGGGAGGAGATTCAAAGATCCGGCTAAACAGGTCAAGGAAATTGGGATCCCAGTAGTCCAAGATGATGAACTGGATGACAACTATGAAAGTGACAAACATGAGGAAAATAGTAACCACGGCACCGGTGGACACTCTGAAGAGGAAGATGATTATCTGGATGATCAGTATCCCCCTAGTGATGAGAAATACAAATTACTTAAAGAACGTCTGATGGCCATGGAGGTTCAGAAAATACCTGTTTGGATTTTGAGGACTTGGGCTTGGTTTCAGGAGTTGTCATTCCTCCTAGGTTCAAAATTCCCACGTTTGCTCAATATGACGGTGTGTCTTGCCCAAAGCTGCATTTGAGATCTTATGTCCGAAAGATTCAACCACATACTACTGACAAAAAGTTGTGGATGCATTTTTTCCAAGAGAGTTTGTCTGGAGCTCAACTGGAGTGGTACTATCAACTTGAGAGTACCAATATTCATACCTGGAATGATTTGGCTGAAGCTTTCTACCGGCAATACCAATATAACTCTGATTTGGTGCCAACTCGAATGCAACTCCAAAGCATGTCCATGGGCCCTAATGAAAGTTTCAAAGAGTACGCCCAGAAATGGAGAGATCTTGCAGGCAGGGTTCAGCCTCCTTTAGCTGACAGAGAGTTGGTTGACATGTTCATGAGCACACTAACCGGTCCTTTCTATAGTCATCTACTTGGAAGCTCGTCATCCGGTTTCACCGAGCTGATATTGACAGGAGAACGTGTTGAAAGTGGAATTCGAAGTGGTAAAATACAAGTGGCTACATCTTCAAACACTACAAAGAAGCCATATAACGGGAAGAAGGAGTCTAATGTTGTGTACGGCCAGAAGGGTCGTAATAAGAATGACCGCAACCAATCTGTTGGGGCAGTTATGATCTCTGCACCGGTGCCATAACAATAACATGGTAGTCAGCGTAAGCAGGATGAACCCAGGAGACAGTTTACAAAAATCAACATGTCATTGGCTCAGGCATTGCAGCATATGTTGAAGGCAGAATTGATTACTTTGAGAGATCCTCCTAGGAATCCTAATACTTCCACTCCTAGCTATAATCCCAATGTAAGGTGTGCATACCATTCTAATAGTCCTGGACATGATACGAGCAGCTGTTGGGCACTGAAGAACAAGATTCAAGACATGACTGACGCTAAGGAGATTGAGTTTGATCCCCATGAGACTCCTAATGTGATTACCGCTCCTATGCTGAATCATGACAAGATCGTTAATGCTATTGACGATGGTTCTTGTGTTTCTACCGTGGTTGACTTGATTGTTCCTCTATCAATTGTTAAGAAGAAGATGTTGCGAGCCGGTTTATTTCCGGGCTGCGTTGAAAACTGTTACTATTGTGCATCTCAATCCAATGGTTGTGTGAAGCTGAAAGAAGGCATTCAGCGTTTGATGGATGACCGTACTATACTGTTTGAGAAGACTCCTTATATGGAGAGCTTATGTGAAAATTTGTCCCGAGGTCTGAAGTTTGAGGACGTATCTGTGGTTATTAATTCCAAAACTCCAGTGAGGATTACCTCTAAAGGTCCTATGAAGATTACTGTCGAGCCTAGAGTGGCTCCCCTGATTATTACTACTCCTAGTCCGATTCCATATTCCTCTAGCAAGGCTATCCCTTGGAATTATGGTGCTGATGTTTACATTCATGGTGTCAAGCAAGAGCCTTTGACTGATGGAACTACTGAAGTTACTAATCCCGATGTCGACAATATCATTAGGAGTAGTAAGGTTACCCGAAGTGGAAGGATCTTCTCCCCAGAAATCTCTCCGAAGACTATTACTACTCCAATTCGTATCTCTGCCTCCGAGCCAATTACTGAGACTCAAGGCAAAGAACCAATGATTGAGCCTGCCCAGATGGAGGCCCCGGGTGAAACTGCTATCGAATATTCCTCCAAGAAAGAAATGAAGGAAGTGCTGAAAATTATCCACAAGAGTGATTACAATGTTGTTGAATAGTTGGGGCACACCCCCTCCAAGATCTCTATGTTATCTCTGTTGTTGTGCTCCGAGGCCTGTTGTTGTGCTCCGAGGCCCATGCTAAAGCTTTGGTGAAGTTTTTGAAATCTGCACACGTGCCGCAAGAAATCTCTGTTGACCAGCTTGAAAATTGTGTCACTAGCCTGACAACTGATAATGGTCTAGGCTTTTCTGATGCTGATCTGATTCCCGCCGGAAGGAACCACAATAAGGCCCTACACGTCTCTATTGAGTGTAGGGGCACTACCCTATCTCATGTATTGGTGGACAATGGTTCCTCATTGAATGTGTTGCCAAAGGCTGTTCTAGACAAACTCGACTATGAAGGGGTTGTGTTGAAACCTAGTGACGTCGTGGTAAGAACCTTTGGTGGTTCGAAGAGAATGTTGCATGGAGAGGTTAATCTCCCGATCAGAGTTGGTTCTCAAGTCTTTGATTATACTTTCTATGTAATGGATATTCGTCTTGCCTATTCCTGTTTGCTTGGGCGCCCTTGGATACATGGGGCAGGCGCCGTGACTTCTACCTTACATCAGAAGTTGAAGTATCCCGCGAAAGGCAAGATTGTCACCGTCTGTGGTGAAGAATAGTACATGGTTAGTCATTTAAATACCTTCAAGTATGTTGAGATGGATGGCAAATTCCTCGAGACTCCTTGTCAAACATTTGAATTGGCTCCTCAGACTATTCCTATTGCTAAACCAGTTCCTACTGTTCCCAAGGTTACTAGAGTGCCTCCTACAATGGCATCCCTAAAGGATGCTAGAGCTGTGGTTGAAGAAGGTGGTTGTACCATTTGGGGTCAGCTTCCTGACATTCCTTACAAGTCAGACAAATTTGGTTTGGGCTTCACTTTAGAGGCTCAGAGGGCTGTACGTCATGCTCGTGCTATTCGTATCACCAACAAAGGAGTTCATAAAGATCAGGTCAACGTTGTGGAAGATGCTGATAGTGACTGTGACCTAGACAGTTGGATCTTTCCTACCATTGGCAGTGGGCTCAATTTGGAAGACTGAAGACATTATTCCTATCTCCTTTAGTCAGGAGTAAATGTTATTTTTTGTTTTTCTTATTTTCAAAGTTTGGTTTTGTAATTTGAACAATAAAACTTTTAAGCCTTATGCCTTGCCCAGGGCACAATGGCCCATTTGTTAGGGTCGTCATTTCATTGCATATTTTCATTCAATAAATGAATGGACGTTTTGCATTCAAATTTTGCGCTCTTTGTCTTTTCTTTTACTTTATCTTCATCAAAATAGCTATGTGTTCTTACACACACCCACGCGATAAACTGCAGATCCACATCCACTCTGGATCCCATTGATAACGGTTTTGCTATTGTCAATTATGACTTCGAAAATCTGATCTACCAAGCCGAGGACGAAGGTGAGGAAGATTGTGAAGTGCCTAGAGAGCTTACTAGACTATTAGAGCAAGAAGAAAAGACCATACAACCGCACGAAGAGCCAGTCGAGGTCGTAAATCTAGGTACTGAGGAGGATAAGAAAGAAATCAAGATAGGTGCTGGATTAGAAGACCGTGTCAAGAAAAGACTGATTCATATGCTATGTGATTATGCTGAGATTTTCGCTTGGTCTTATGAAGATATGCCAGAACTTGATACCGATATCGTGGTTCACCGTTTACCGATGAAGGAAGGGTGTCCTCCGATAAAGCAGAAGGTTCGTCGTATGCTCCCTGAGATGTCTCAAAAGGTCAAAGTCGAGGTTATGAAGCAGTTCAATGCAGGTTTTCTAGCTGTCACATCATATCCTCAGTGGGTTGCAAATGTGGTACCAGTGCCTAAGAAGGATGGTAAAGTTCGCATGTGTGTGGACTACAGAGATCTGAACAGGGCAAGCCCCAAAGATGACTTTCCTCTCCTACATATTGATGTTCTGGTAGACAACATTGCTAAACACAAGGTATTCTCATTCATGGATGGTGTAATACGGTGGAGAACTGACTTTTTAATTTTGTTTTTCGCAAAACATGTTGCGGTTAGCAAAAGTCGCCACCGACTTTTCTTTTATCCAAATAAGGAAAGGTAGGAAAAGAACAGAAAAATACCTATTGAGATTTATTGGGTTCGGGGGGTAAATTATACAAAGGGAAGGTGTTAGCACCCTTTGTATCCATGGTTATCCATGGGCTCTTAGATTGATTAGCTCACTTGTTTGCTTTGAAAAATCTTGAGTGTGAGGTGTATTAGAAAATGTTTAGGAAAATAATTAACTTTGTAACGATCCTCGTTTGGGATCTATACAAAGTATTTATCTTTGAAATGTTTTGTTTTTGAAAAGATAGTTTGAAAAAAATTTGAAGTGTGAGTGATTTTTTTGTTTGTTGGAGGTGTGAGCAAGCAATCTAGGAGATTACCGTCCTACCCTACTCAATAGGTCTTAGTCTATTAGTTTCTTGAATCCTTTATGATAGGAATATCCCTACTATTTAGAAATAGGTAGTCACTATCTTGGATGTGAGGGACAATCGTTTTGTTAAGTCTTTAAAGGATAAGACTGTCCTTACTATTGAAGAGTAAGTAGTAATATCTTTTAAGACGTGTTGGGGTATAGTCATTGAAGGCAACAAGGGTACCTTTAGCATTTTTTCGGAGGGACATCATCATTTAATCGAAGGGTCATCGAGGGGTAAGATCATTTTATCGAAGGGAATCTCCGTGGGACCATGATCTTTTATCTGAGGGACTATGATGATTTCATTTGATAAGCGTCTTTGCTAAGGGTATCCTATTTATCCGAGGGACTTGACCATTTGATTTCGAAGGCAACTGAGGTGTGTTACCATAAAGGTGAGGTGTGTGAAAGTGTTTATATTCATGATATTTGTCTTTGGATTAGTGGGCTAAGTCTGTTTTTATTCGTCTATTCTTTTCACAACCTATTATTACTAACCACACAATTTAAAAGCGAAAAAGTAAAGGTCATACGCTATTACATCATGGGAAGGGGGATACATAATTAAAATCGGGGGACTGCGGAAATTAAAACTAACTATTACAAGAGAATTGACATCCTATACATTGATTCTAGAAATAAAAATAAAATCGGGAACGAAAAGAATAAAAAGTTCGGATGTCGATTAATTGATTAGAAAAGATAAATTATGGTTTAAAGAAATTAATTTGATAAAAAAAAATCTAATATTTTTGATATTTTATATTTTATGAAAATAAAAATTATGATTTTAAAAATTTATGATTGGTTTTTTTAAAAAAACATTATTAGTTTAGTTATTAAATAATTTAGTTAAAAGAAATTAAAATAAATAATTAAACTAAGAGAAAAAGAGAGAGAATGAGAAAATTGAAAAAGAAATATGAGAAAGGGGTCACTGGGTATTGAACCTAGGACCTGATGCTCATCAGACTTGACTTCGACCACTAGGCTGCGTGCCCGTTTTGTGAAACAATCTGGCAAAAAAAAAACAAAATATAATAAAAAATATCCAAATTCGCCTGGTACTGTTCACCGTCTTCAACCTTTTTCCTGCGAATTCTGTTGCGAATTCTGTTGCGAATTTTGCTGCGAATTTCCTGCATTTTTTTTGAAACACCATGAAAACACCAAATAAATTAATCAAAAGGCCATGGTTCGACTGGAAACAAGCCCCTGAATCCAATGGTGGCCTTAGTTTTGTCTGAAAACGCATGTATAGTGAGATTCGAAGAGTTTCTTCTTTATGCCCTAAACATGGCACCCATGGAATCGATCATGATTTCGCACATGTAATCATTTGAACCTGTTCTAAATACGCTCAGGAACTCCTTAGCAATGTTAGATGGAAATAAAATGCAATGATAATGAAAATTCAAGAAATAAAAATATGAAGAAATATGTGATTATGGTATCATGTTATTTGTGATGTTTTTAATGTGGCCAACTCTTTGAGACTACCTTATACCACCTCAGAACTGGAATGGAAGTATCGAAAAGCTTTGAGAAGGGCTGGAAAAGGAGATATGAATTTTTATTCTTTGAGAGAATTTTAGAGTTTGTGGAGGCTGCCAAGCATGAAGGGTTTTTGAAGCAAGAAAATTCGTGCCTGAAGTTGGTGAGGATCATGAGCTTATATAGGGGAGTATTTCAGGTCAAAAAGATTCATGGGCTTGGGTCATATTGATTCACCTTTGAATGATGATAAAAACTTGCTATTTTGGTGCATATTTGGTCATCATATCTTTCCCTTCTCATTGTGCACGAATTTGGACCAAATATATTGACCATAAACTTCATGATCTGATCCCATAATGAAGATCACATCAAATATTTGATTTTCTAATATTTATTTCAATAAAAATTGAATTTAAATGAATTAAATCCAAAATAAATAAAATAAATAAAGAAAATGCAAATATTATGACCATGAGGTCGTGGATCCTCTCAATATTAAGTTTGGATCAGAAAAGAATGGGCTCATTTGTCAAAAAATCAAGTTTTAGTCATTACTTGCTTCATGCACCCCCTCAAATTTGCTTTACTTTGACAATGCATAACTTTCTCAATTTTTATCTCACGAGTGCAAACTAATACTTTTTGGAAACCTCAAGATGTCCTCTAATCACTCCTTTCGGTCCCATGTCAATTTGATCTTCCATGTTCAAGTTATGAGCTTTTGAAAAAGTTGACTTTTGTTGACTTTCAAAATGACCTATAATGTCTTGGCTCATATCTCCCGAATGAAGCATTTCTGGACTTGGCTTGTGAGACACAAAGTTGTAGGGAATTAAATTTCCTTCAAGATGGGATTTGGTTGAGGAATTTTTTATGAAGTATGTGGAAGTTATGCCTAGTCAAAGTATAGTTGACTTTTCCTACGAAAACCCTAATTTAGTAACTCCCGATTCTTGACGACTCTGAGGTTTCTTTGATGAATCATGATCAACCCTTGATCAAAAGATGAATTTCACCCCATAATCTTGATGTTGACCAAAACTCTTGAGGTTTGACTTTGTGTTTACCACAGTTGACTTTTTGACCAAGTTAACTGATTTTTGACTGTCTGAGCATCTGACTGACCAAACTTGTAAGGAAAGTCTTGAAACTTGTTATGAGGATTATTTGAAGTGTATGGGACACCATGAAGTCCTTTTGAAGCTTTAGAAGTCCAATCTACTTTGAGAAGTACACAACCCTAGTTGGATTTATTGCTTAGGAGGAGGTTTTGTCTAGTGAAACTTTTGAGTACTCTTGAGCAACTGAAAATCTTATGAATCACTAGGAGACCTCTTGAGGCATATTATATTGAATATGTGAGGGAAAATTTTGGGGTACAACAAATGGTTTCTCAAGTTATAATCAAATCAAGATGGCACCTGAATACATGGAGAAGACTACGTTCGTTACATAGTAGGGCACCTTTTGTTACAAGGTAATGCCATTTGGTTTGAAGAACGCATGGGCAACATACCAGCGCGCTATGGTTGCTTTATTCCATGATATGATCCATCACGAGATAGAGGTATACGTTGATGATATGATAGCCAAGTCTCAGAATGAAGAAGAGCACCTTGACCACCTACACAAGCTGTTTGAGAGGTTGAAGAAGTACAAGTTGAGATTGAATCCAAACAAATGCACCTTTGGGGTTAGATCCGGTAAACTTTTGGGTTTCGTCGTCAGTGGTAAGGGTATTGAAGTCGACCCTGCAAAGGTAAAAGCTATACAAGATATGCCCGCTCCCCGTACTGAGAGAGAAGTCAGAGGTTTCTTGGGACGTTTGAACTATATTGCCAGATTTATCTCCCATTTGACCGCTACTTGTGAGCCAATCTTCAAATTACTGAGGAAAGATCAAGTAGTGAAGTGGAACGACGAATGTCAGATAGCTTTTGATAAGATCAAGGAGTATCTCTAAGAACTTCTGATTCTAATGCCACCAGTTTAAGGAAGACCTCTAATCATGTACTTAATAGTGCTAGAGAATTCAATGGGGTGTGTGTTGGGGCAACATGACGAGTCTGGTCGAAAAGAGCATGCAATATACTACCTTAGCAAAAAGTTTACCGACTATGAAACAAGATATTCACTGCTTGAGAAAACTTGTTGCACTTTGGCATGGGCTGCTCGCCGACTAAGACAATATATGTTGACTCATACCACTTTATTGATCTCTAAGATGGATCATATCAAATACATATTTGAGAAACCTGCTCTCTCCGGACGAATAACAAGATGGCAGATGGTCTTGACAGAATACGACATCCAGTACACTATGCAGAAAGCAATCAAAGGAAGTGTACTAGCTGATCATTTGGCTCATCAAGCGGTGGATGACTATCAGTCTATGAATTTTGAGTTCCCAGATGAGAATATTATGCTTGTTACTGATTATGAAGAACCTGGACCATATGAAGGACCTGAACTGGGATCCCGATGGACTATGGTTTTTGATGGAGCTTCTAACGCACTTGGCAATGGTATTGGTGCTATAATTATCTCTCCTAAGGGTTGCCATACGCCGTTTACTACTAGGCTTTGTTTTGACTGTACCAACAATATGGCTGAATATGAAGCATGCATCATGGGTATCAAAGCTGCCATTGATATGAGGATCAAATTCTTGAATGTATATGGGGACTCAGCCCTAGTGATCAGTTAGATTAAAGGAGAATGGGACACGAAGCATCCAAATCTCATTCCTTACCGAGAACATGTGTTGACTTTGATTCCATACTTTGAAGAAATCACTTTTGAGCATATTCCACGAGAAGAGAATTAGTTGGCAGACGCGTTAGCCACCATGTCTTCTATGTTCAAAGTCAGATGGGACAACAAGGTTCCTAGGATTACTATTGACAGACTAGATGAGTCGGCATACTGTTATGAAGTTGATACTGATGGAGTAGAAGAGAAACCTTGGTTCCACTAAGTGAAAAGATATCTAGAAACTCAGGAATATCCTAAAGGGGCATCTATCAATGATAAGAAATTTCTAAGGAGGTTCTCTGCCAAGTTCTTTCTGAGTAACAGAATTTTTTACAAACGCAACCACGATTCAGCCTTGCTTCGCTGTGTAGACAAGAAGGAAGCATAAAATATTATGTAAGAGATGCATGAAGGAATCTTTGGCACTCACTCCAGTGGGCATACAATGGCTAAGAAGATTTTGAGAGCAGGTTACTACTGGTCTACCATGGAAACTGATTGCCATCATCACTTCAGAACTTGTCACAAGTGCCAGATCTATGCTGACAAAGTACATGTACCTCCGGTTCCGTTGAATGTTCTGACTGCTCCTTGGCCTTTTGCAATGTGGGGCATTGATATGATAGGAGAGATTAAACCTACCGCTTCTAATGGACATCGTTTCATCCTTGTTGCTATCGATTACTTTACGAAGTGGGAGGAAGCAGCCTCGTTCGCTTCTGTTACCAAGAATGTTGTAGCTTGGTTCATCAAGCATAATCTTATCTGTCGGTATGGCATCCCTGAAAGGATTATCACAGAAAATGGTACTAATCTGAACAACACTATGATCAGTGAACTCTGCATGCAGTTCAAGATTAAGCATCACAATTCTCCTCCATATCGACCAAAGATGAATGGCGCAGTGGAAGTCGCCAACAAGAATATTAAGAAGATCTTGTAAAAGATGACGGTGACATACAAAGTTTGGCATGAGATGTTACCATTTGCTCTTCATGGTTATCGCACCTCAGTACGTACCTCAACAGGGGCAACCCCTTTCTCTTTGGCCTATGGTATGGAGGAAGTTTTACCTGCTGAAGTTCAGATTCCTTCCCTAAGGATTATGAAAGATGCAGACTTAGACGAAGACGAATGGGCTCAGACTCGACTTGATCAGATAAATTTGATTGATCAGAAGAGGCTCACGGCCAGATGTATCAGAAGCGTATGATCAAGGCCTTTAACAAGAAAGTCAAGCACCAAGTGTACCAGGCCGGTGATTTGGTAATAAAGCGTATCATACTACCACAGGATGATCCCAGGGGCAAATGGACTCCCACATATAAAGGTCTATTTGTAATCAAGAAAATATTTTCTGGCGGCGCTATGATGCTTACTACTATGGACGGTGAAGATTTCCCGCACCCTGTGAACGCGAACATAGTCAAAAGATACTACGCATAAAAAGAGACCCGCTAGGTTGACTGGCCTAGGCAAAAATAAGGGCATCCCGGCGAACCAAAAGGGTTCGGGCAAAAATTAGGGATATATATACAAAAGAACTGTACACCCGACAAGTCGAAAACCTGAAAAGGCGGCTTGGGCAAAAAAAAAAGGGTATCCCGGTGGACTGAAAACCTGAAAAGGCGGTCCAGGAAAAAGTTAGGGATTAAAGCGTACGTCTATGTCCCGTTGGATCATTTATCTACTTCCAGCTTAGTTTTGTTCGAACGACGCAGATCAATCCAGTCATCTTTCTTCCGACAGCAAGGGATGAGATGCTTGAAGATATAGTGGCAATAGCAGAGTTGAAACTCAATAGGGTCATTTCCACATAGCTGTTTTTCTTTGTTTATCACTTTGTACCTTTTCAATTTTACGACAATTTCCTCTTACTAGGAGTTCTATTTCCTTGTACAAAAATGCCTGTTTATAGGCCAATTTCAAAATTAATACAAGTCTACTTTCAAATTCAAAATTGTTTTTACTTGCCCTGTTTTGTTTGCATAAACGCCCAATGGGTACTTTGAATGCGGATATGCACTTGAATATGATTGAAGTTTACCAAAAATATATGTGAAAACAGGAATAACATTTACTAAGGACTTTAGGAGTTGGGATAATGTTCAAGATATCCACGAACCCCCATAGAGCCAGTTTCGTGGAAATATCCCCACAAAGCGATCTCTGTGGAACTATCTCTATAGAGTTATCTTCACAAGCTCATCCCCAACAGAGATATATTCCCCGACAGAATTAGTATGCCCTCAGACAGAAATTAGGGCATCTTCCAGCGGTTCACTTCTATATATTTTATGGACAGCTTGGCTTGATCATCTTCCCCAATGGGTCCCCTAGCAAATAAGGAAGTTGATCATTTCCCCAGCATACAGCAGAAATTTCCTCAGCACAGCCTATGAAATTCTAATCCCCATCAGAGATTATTCCCTCTTTGTAGTATACAGAATTCAATTCCCCAGCTGAGTTTATTCCTCTAACACTATAAATTCACCAACAGAATTCTCTCCCCCAGCATAGTTGACGCTCATATCTGGAACCCGGGCAGATATTGCATCGGAGGATTATCCATCTCGTTTACCCCCAGTCAGGGTACATGCATCCAAACTCTTCTTGAACGCTTTTATCCCCAAGCAGAAGTCGAAGATCCCCAGTGGAGTAATCCCAAATAGAAAAGCGGGAATTCCCATTACAGTCGTTCCAAACAAAAGATGAAGAGTGATATTCTTCATTCCCAATAACAGACAGGGATTTATTTTCCCCAGCCAGACGTTACTATTCAAAGCCACCGCTATCGTCAGCAACATTGACATCCATGCATCATGTACAGAATATCATAACATATACATACAAAACATATAACATTCTCATTTATCTTGAGAGCATCATTACGCAATGCATTACATACATCATGACATTGCATAAAACTAACTTTGCCTTTTTCAGGTGAGTTCACAATCAGATAAACATTATCATCTTCTAGATACGGTGCGAAGATAATTGAGACAACGATTTAATTCTGACACTGATTCAAAGACATATTTAATTCTGATACTTCAACAGTTCAGAAATAATCAAGACAGATGATTTAATTCTGACACTTAAACAGTTCAGAGATAATCAACCCAGAGATTTAATTCAGATACTTAAACAGTTCAGAGATAATCAACCCAGAGATTTAATTCTGATACTTCAACAGCTCAGAGATAATCAACCTAGAGATTTAATTCTAATACTCCAATAGTTCAGAGATAATCAGGACAAAGATTTAATTCTGACACTTATCCCAGAAGATTTTCCAAAAAAAAAAGGTTCAGAGATGATCGAGATGAAGATTTAATTCTGATACTTATTCCAGAATATGTTCCAGATTCAGTTCAGAGATGGTCAAGAATATTTTCCAGATACGGTTCAGATACGATCTAGAGATAGATTTCATTCTGATACTTATTCCAATACATCCTCAGATATAATCAAGGCGTAGATTCATTCTAACATTCCCCAGCACATCTGCTAGATACAGTTGGACACAGACTCATTCTAGTATACTCCTCAGATACAGTCAAACCTAGACTCCTTCTGATACTCCTGTCAACAGTTACTTTGGATGGCATCTATAAGCCCATCTCCATTCTGTCATCTTTCTGAATGCCATCTTTAAGCCCATTTAAGCAATACAATCAACCAACAGCGTTACTTCGTGCACCCGTGAGTGCAAATTTCTGGGCACTTAAGTGTTCAATCCTCTTCCACCTTCAGATCACGAATGGCGGATGCGCCAATCTAACTCTTAAGGTTTAAGAAAATTGAACAGGGGCAGCTATTGCACCCCAAAATTTGCCCTCACATCTTTGAGACAAATGGATTCAAGAAGCTTTCTCACACTCCTAGGAGTCTCAAAAGCTCAAGACTACTCAAGGATTGACCATACAAGCTCTCCTCCTAAACAATCAACCTACAACTAGGGTTTTATTTTTCTCAAAAGGAATTGAGCTCTTAATACCTCAGATGGACTTCATGGTTCTCTATGTGCTCTAGGGTATCCTCATGTCAAGTCTCAAGCCTTGCTTCACAAGTTTGCTCAGTCAATTGCTCAAATGATCAACAGTCGATTGTATTGGACCAAAAGTTAACTTTGACCAATTTACAGTCAAACGTCATCATTTCTTGCCAACATCAAGATTTTGAACTCCCACTCATCATTTGATCAAGGGTTGATCATGATTCCTCAAGAAAATCAAGATTTACTCAAAAGTAAAAAATTCCCAAATTAGGGTTTTCTTAAGGAAAAGTCAACTGAACTTTGACCACGCAACCCTTTCACATAGTTCATCAGAAATTCCTCAACCAAAGCTCATTTTGGAGGAAATTCAATTATCTACAACTTTGTCTCTCTAAGCTCAAGGCCAAAAATGCCTCGTTTGAGAGATATGGACCAAAACTTTACAGGTCGTTTTGAAAGTCAACAAAAAGACACTTTTTTCGTCAAAGCAATTTACACAAAAATAAGGACTTCAAATGAAAAAGTGATCAACACGAAAGTTGTAGGGGAGATCTTGAGGGTTCCAAAAAGTCCAAGATCACCTTCATATGACAAAAATTGAAAGAGTTACGATTGGTGCAAGTTGAGTAAAATTTGAGAAACGCATGAAACCTACATTGAACATTTTTGAGCTTTTGGACCAATGGGCCTATCTTTTAAGGTTGAATCATGTTTATGACATATTCAAGGACCTCAAAGTTCACCTTGATATTATTTTGATTTTGATTTTATTTTATTTTGATTTTATTCAAAGAAATAAACAAAATTAAATAAAACAAAATAAATCAAATAATGGTGGCCACATGGATCCTTTTAATGGAGTTTCTAGAAGGTTAAAACATGGCATTCAAGGCCATCAAAACCCAAATAAAACCGTGGGAGAGAGTGAAGGAAACATGGTTTTCAAAAAATTAAAATGGTTGGAAACATGTTCCTTGATCCTAGCTCTTCAATGATTCTTTGTCTACCATGTTTCTCCTATAAATACAAGACTCAAACACAAGAGAAAAGGGGAGCAAGAGGCTTCACAAAGGAAGGCTTCCAAATCACAAAATTCTTGAAAAAAAAGTGAAAATTCAAAACTCCATTTCCAATCATTCTCAATCCAAACCAAGGATTAAATACTCATCCTGAAGGTTCGATTCCCACCCCATGCAATTTCTTTTTAACTACTTTCTAATCCCTTTCTTTTATCATATTTCAAGTAATTTATTTATTTCTTTTCAATTAAGTTAAAACAACAACAACAAAAAAATCATAAAACCGTTAAAAGAATAAAAAATATAGTTTAGGTTATGTAATCATTTTTTTAGACTTAGATTATTTTTATTAAAATTAATTTTTTAGAATTAGGCTTATAATTAATTAATTTTTGTACAAATGAATTAGAAATTAGGGTTATTTATTTTAAAATTATTTCTCAAAAATAAAAAAAACGAATATTGCCTTAGATATTTAGGACATTTAACTTGACTTTTAATATGTAATTGCTTTTCGTTTATCATTTATTTTCTTAGAATAAATGTATAGGTTTGTGCATAAATTGTAATAGTGTAGTTTACATTTCTCGCGTGATTATATTTTGTAACTGTCCATAAGCCTTGTAATAGTCTATGTTACATTCTCGCACGATTATATCATGTAACTGCCCATAAGCCATGTAATAGTGTAGGTATTTATTTTTTCGCACTTATATTTTATTTGCTAGATAAATAGGCATGTATGGCAAGATCTAAAATCAAACGTTAGAATAACCTATAACTCAAGATAATATAATTGAATCAACGCACATTGCACACATTCACCTCTAGGGTAGCCTCTCTCTGTTGCCTTACGATTAAAACGGTCATGTCCCTCGAAAGTAGGGGTACTTTAGCAAAAGACGCTTACGAATAATATCATCATAGTCCCTTCGATATAAAGATCATAGTCCCTCGATGACCCTTCGAGCTGCCTACAAAAAGATGATCTTGTCCCTCGACGACCCTATGGAAAAATGATGATAGTCCCTTCGCATTGCTAAGGTATCCTTACATGTTGCCTTCTATGACCATTCGATGACCCTTCGCTGTCCCTCAACATCCAATAGACAATACTACCTACCCACTAATGGTATGGATAGTACTATCTCTCAAGGAAAACGATAAGTACAAGAAAGACCTTACAAATTAGGGGTAAGTCACTTTTAAATGCTTGTTCACAACTCAAAAACAAATACTTTTCATATCTCACTCTTCCAAAAATATTTTCAAAAAAAAAAAAAAAACACTTTGTATACATTCTTACACGAATTATTACAAAGTCAAACTTTTACAAAATATTTTCAAAACGTCCAGACACATTCAAAAAGTAAGTAAAAAAGGTGAGCTAAGCATTTAAGAGCCCGTGGATAACCATGGATATAAAGGGTGCTAATACCTTCCCTTTGTATAACTTACCCCCCAAACTTAAAATCTATCAAGGTCTTTCCTGTTCTTTTCAGCCTTTCCTTATTAGATAAAAGAAAAGTCGGTGGCGACTCTTGCTAACCGCAACATGTTTTACGAAAACAAAACAAAAAAAGTCAGTTCTCCCACCGTGTTACAAATCCACTTTTCAGAGTTGGAATCTTGCATGGCTTAACGGAAGTTGATTGGATCATCTTCCAACATACCATTATTTTCTTCATGTTCTTGAAGAAAGACTATGTAATCATCCAGAATAGTATTTCTCATTTCTCTAGTAGATCTCCGCAAAGGTATTGGTTCTTGTAACACTTGTCCTTGAGGATTTTGAGTTTGTTCTTCATGAATTACCAAATCATCTTGAGTTTGAGGAATTGCAACAATGTCTTGTACAAGTTCCGTACTTGCTAGATCAAAAGCAATCATATGAATCAGTTCTGGAATTGTTATCGATTCTTCCTCTAAGACAAAGTCTCTAACCTTATTCTTCCCCCCAAACTCAATATCCACAAAGAATGTGGTTGTTCCCATCTCAAAAATTGAATTTAATTTGGGATCATGAAATTTGTAGCCCATAGATCTTTCAGAATAACCAATAAAGTAGCTGCTCACTGTTCGGGAGTCCAATTTCTTTTCATTTGGCCTATAAGGCCTTGCCTCAACTGGACATCCCCACACATGAAAATGTTTGAGACTAGGCTTTCGCCCGGTCCAAAGCTCATAAGGTGTTTTAGCAGTTGCTTTTGTTGGTACTCTATTTAGAATATAAGTTGCAATCTTTAGTGTCTCTCCCCGAAGTGATTCTGGCAAGGTAGAATGACAAATCATACTCCTTACCATATCTTTAAGAGTCCGATTTCGTCTTTCAGTAACATCGTTCATGCTAGGAGATCCTGGCATGGTGTACTGGGGGATAATTCCACATTCCTCTATGTATTTGACAAAAGGCCCTTGATGTTGTTCACCTGAACCGTCATATCTACCGTAATATTCACCGCCACGGTCGGATTTGACTTTCTTAATTCTTTTGTCAAGTTGATTCTCAACTTCAACCTTAAACGGTTTGAACACATCCAATGACTGAGACTTTTCATGTATAAGAAATACATATGCATATCTAGAATAATCGTCTATGAATGATATAAAATATTGTTGACCATTCCAAGAAGGTGTCGGAAATGGTCCACAAATGTCTGTATGTATCAATTCTAAGACATCTGTAGCTCTATATGCACCAAATTTCTTTGTTTTGGTTTGTTTTCCTTTTACGCATTCAACACAAACATCAAAGTTTGTGAAGTCAATGGAATCCAAAACTCCATCTGACACTAGTCGCTCAACTCTATTTTTAGAGATGTTACCTAGGCGTTTGTGCCATAATACTCCTGAATTGTTATACTCAATTTTACGCTTAGTACCTGTTAGCTCCTAATTTCGACGCCTGACATTGAATTAAGAGTATTAATCAAAGAAATAGAATTTTTGGAAAACTTTGACTGGAATGGTATTCCCAGAAATTCTAGTCGAAAGCATCCTTGTGCAAGAGAGACATATTTTATGGCCTTAGAAATATTTCTAACAATTTGGAAATATGGTTCGACGGAAGCCTTATTGATGACGTTCGATTCAAGGTTTGAATTCAAATAAAGGAGGGAACTTTGTTCTTATCCATTTTATGTAAGGAGACACGTGGAGCACATTTGAAGGATGAAGACATGCAGAATGCCATTTGTCTCGCTCTAATTAGTAGGTCGTTAGGGGTGGTTATTTCCGACTATTATAAATAGCAAGTCTTAGTGTTAGGATTTGTGTGTGTTTAAGTTTGTACAAATTCTTCAATTACTCAAAGTACCCGCGTGTAGAGAAACGAGTGTGTGAGAAATGTACGTTTGATGTAACACCATCTTTCTTATTCAATGCAATTTAGTTAATCTTTGCCCAGAAATTTATCTTTTATCCTTTACTTTTGCAAGTTAGTTTCAACGAACTTTCGATCATTTCCATGCATTACTTTTTCTTCAAAATTGTCGAAGTAGACTTTCTTTAAACCATGAATACTGTCGAAGTGTTCATCTTTTTCCAAATATCATTTTAAGTTATTTAGCACATGTCATAAGATTTTGTATGGTCGATCCTGCAAGTTATCTAATTTCTTATTGATTTGGTAGACCAGAGGTTGTTTGCTAATTTTCACAATAAACAAATTGGCACGCCCAGTGGGACAGTGCTAAGTAATTTGTGAAAACAATTTTCTGTGTTTTGAAAAAAAGAAAAGTTTATAATTCTGCATTCAATTGTCTTTTCTCTTTCGAAAACTTCATTGTATATTATTAAGAAGTGGTAAAGTAGCCGCCACTAACGAAGATAGACCAAGGAGAAGATACACGAGGAAAATGGCAAGTACAAACCAACCAAATAATTCGAACCCTCAGCCAAACAGTTCGAATCCTCAAACAACGCCCAATATTAATGTAGAACAACCCCCAGGATCTTCGACTGGGGGACCAACAGTTTCAACTCTTATTTCTGAAGCCATACCATCCATGGTGAGTTCGATCCCTACACATTTGATTGCCCATACTCAGCCCATTCTAAGTTATGTTGGATCAAGGGGACCACCAAGGACTCCCCCACCAGTTGGAAGTACCAGTTTCCAACCATTTGTTCCCCATGGATTTTCGATGTCTTTACCTAGTCAAGACCCGCCTTTTGGGATGCCAACTTCGATGATGGTAAACTTACAGAATGTTCCTCTAGTATTTACGGAACCCATAGTGACGTCGCCATTACAAGGGTCAAGATCTGGGATTAATATGGGTCAAAATAACCAATCCTTAGGAATGGGATATTAAACCCAAATGCCAAACTTGACAAATAGTACTGCAACATACTTAAGACAACAAATGGACGAAAGTAACCATCAAATGGTCCAAATGATGTCCCAAACTATGGGAGAAATCTTTCAGTCTCTTATTCAGAATACTACCCAGACTAATCAGCAAATGGCAGCGCAGATGACGCGCCTTGCAGATTTCTTTGGTGTACTAAGCCCCTATCGACATCCACCAAGGGAATATATGGTAGAAAACCAAGTGGTAGTTTTCGAAGAGGACCCTACTATTAACTAAATCCAACAAAACCCAAGAAACATACCCCCAGGAAAATTTAGCAAACCAAGGAGTAGTCGAACCCCCTAGGAATCAGCCACAAATTCCCGTAGGAGAAGAACCAAGAGTAGCTTTTGTAAATAGAAATCAAAACGCTGACAATATCATACAACAAGTTCGACATAATGACGTGGAAACATATAATAATTTGGCAGCCATGGTTGAAAGGATTATGGCGTGAAATGGAGTAAACTTTGGTCTTCGAAGGCCAAATTACACAGCACCATTGTTAGATTATATCCTTCAGTCAGATTTACCCCTTAGGACGAAGGTCCCTAAATTCACCAAGTTTTCTGGGGACACCACTGAATCCACTGTCGAACATGTGGCTAGGTATTTGATAGAAGCCGGGGAGATTTCGAATAATGATAACCTTAGGGTAAAATACTTCCCAAGTTCTCTTACGAAGAATGCCTTCACATGTTTCACAATTTTGCCACCAAATTTGATCCACAATTGGACCTGGTTGGAACGTTTATTTCATGAGCAGTTCTATATGGGACAAACTAAGATCATTCTAAAGGAGTTGGCTAGTATAAAATGGAAATTTACTGAGCCAATAGATGATTATTTGAACAGATTTCGACTGCTAAAGGCTAGATGTTTTACACAAGTACCAGAACATGAGTTGGTCGAAATGGCCGCTGGAGGCCTGGATTATTCTATTAGGAAGAAACTAGATACCCAATACTTGAGGGATATGGCCCAATTGGCTGACAGGGTTCGACAATTAGAACGCCTGAAAGAAGAGAAAGCTAGGGCAAATAAGAATAAAAGAATATCCTACGTCGAATTCAATGAAGAAGATGAAAGACCTTGTAATGAGTCATTGGGTTTTGACGAAAGCGAGATTGATCTTGCTGAATTAAAACAAGGCTCACCTTACTCTTGTAAGGTTTTGGCCCCTTCGAACGAAAAGAATCTTGTCGAATAAGAAAAAAGCGATAAATTTCCTAAGAAAACTTACACTTTCAACGTTACTAAATGTGACAAAATTTTCGATTTGTTTGTTAAGGATGGTCAAATGATAGTGCCTCCTGGTGCTAAAATGTCTCCTTTAGAACAAAGAAAAAATAGAGGTTTTTGTAAGTATCATAATTTCTTGGGTCATAAAACTTCTTAATGTTTTTTTTTTCAAGGATCTTGTTCAAAGTGCTATCCAGGAAGGAAGACTGAAATTTGGAGATAAGTCAAAGAGCCAAATAAAGATTGACTTTTATCCTTTGCAAGTTGTTGACGCTCATTACACAGAGCCAACTGAAGTCAACATGGTCGAGATTACTGAAGATTTCGACAATACTGTCAACATGGTCGAAGTCACTAAGGACTTCAACAATGGAGCTGTTATGGTCAGGATTACTGAAGATCTCTACCAGGAGTTTATGAATTTTTTTGCCAGCGAGGCTGTTCAAGGCTTCGCCAAAGAAACTACTGATGGTTTCTGTAACACCCCACTTTTCCACCAGCATATGAGTGCCAAACCGTACTTTCTGAGCATCACTGCATCCCATGGTCCTGAAGATCTTCTCAATTGCCTTCAGCCATTTCTCTGCAGCCTCGGGATCTAGAATACCTCATTCATATATAGGCAGCTTATTGCTCTAGAACTGTGCTAAGTCGCGGAACTGCGCACCCCTAGCCTGATTAGTGTTCTCAACCGCTTGCGCCATAGCTTGCATAGCAGCAGCAAGAGCAACATCATTCTTTCCTGCCATACTGTCCAACAATCAACATACGGTTAGAACACACTACCTACTCCTATTCTAAGGACAGACTCTACTACTACACCTGGTCGGCCGGACGGACCTGCTTTGATACCAATTGTAACACCCCACTTTCCCATTTTATAAAATATATAATTAATATGAAAATAATCAGAGTTGCACCCAAAAGTAGGATGCTACATCATTAAAACCAACAACAAAACTCTTTTCATTAATGAAATAAAACAGCGGAAATAAATGTTTATTTAATTACGGCCATCTACCAACAACAACAATAATCCACATAAATCATAGTCCACCATATTCAAATAAAAAGTGATACATAAAAAAACAAATAAAGAATAACAAATGATAAAATTCCCAAAATCCCGTGTTACGTATCAGAGCGACTCCTAAGACTCGATCAAGCAGCACGCACTCCATGCACACTCAAGTATCTGGATTATCTGTACTTCCGAAGAAGCACAGATGCAACAAACAACAAAGGGGTGAGAACTACATTCAATAATAAACGGTGCATAATACATGATAAGAGTAGTACTCACGCAATCACACATTAGTAACACACCATCACGACATACTTGTCATTTTCATTCACAATTCACCAAACAAATAATAATGCAATTCGACTTTATGACATTGACACAATGCATATGTGGTACCAATACACCATGGTTCATTCAATCGAACCCAATTCATAATAGAATCCAGATAAATCACATACACCCCTACTTGACAATGATTTATCTCCACCACACTCCACACTGGAGTTCAGATGAATCACATACACCCCTCCTGGGCAATAATTCATCCCCACCTAACACACCATGAATGCATGACAATAAATAATGCATACGACACATGTATAATAAAAATTACACATTCTCACGATCCTCCTGATCACACATGAAATATTCATTCACCACAATACACCCCACAATCGGGCATCCCCCACTTGGCGTCAATTAGTTAAATATCTAATTAATTCACCTAAATTCCATTTTTAATTATTTTCACTATTATTCCTAGTTTCAACAAGTTCTGGCATCTACCCCAACCTCTCAGACCCAAAGGAATTACATCGGACGCGAAATCGGGAAGGAAATCACAGAGTAGCAAAATTCTGCACTCTCGCTGGTCATACGCGTATTGCCCAACTCTCTCGCCCACCCAGCTGCGTACCTGACGCGTAAGGCCTCTCCTCCCGCCCTGCCATACACGTATTACCCTGCCTATTATGCGTATGAGCAGAGACATGTCATTCCCTCAGAAATCCATTTTTTCAGATCTAAATACGCGTAATCTTTCTCATACGCGTAAGGCCATGCCTCCATATGCGTACCATTACGCGTACGGGCAGAGGGCCGTGTCAACAATGAGTTCCATACACGTATACCCACGTAACGCTTTGCCATACGCGTAATGACTTGCCTGTTACGCGTAATGGCCCCCTGGCACACAATGCCATATGCGTAACGCCTTCCCTGTTACGCGTATGGGCAGAGACTGTGAAAAATACCCATTTTCATACCAGTCCGAATCTATCACTTTGATCTCTCTTCTTCACCCCATATCAGTCCTAAAATTATTTCTACATCAGTTTTAGGCCTATAATCTCACCTTATTTCTTTCATTCATTATTACTAGTCAATTCGCTATCTTCTAGATCTAAATTCGTATCCCAACCTGTAACAAAAACAGATCTGCAAACACCAATATTCGTCTGACGATAAAACATAAATGTATCATACAATTCATGACAGCAACAAGTCAATTCACACAGTTTCTCATCACAAATTCATTCATACATAACAGATTCATAAAACAGAATATAATCATGTGAATTCCTACGAGGGAAAAGACCCCCCGCTACCCTTTCATGTTATTATCACCTATATTGAACCCATTTTCCCCCATTACCTCGAATTTATGATCAAATCCCTGCGAAAATTGATGAAGATGGGTGCCCTAGTTCTCCCTCTTGTTCTTCTTCTCTCCCTCTTTCTTGTTTTACGTGAAAACACCCTTATTCCTCTAAACCCTAATTAATTCTAATTAACCAGATTTTCTTTTAATTAATAATAATAAAATAGAAATAATATTAATAATAATAGTAATATCAATAATATTAGGCTTAATAATAATAATAATAATATCCCTCCTTATACTATTATTATTAAATATACCCTTTAATTATCCAATATTACTTTATTATCTCAACATCTCTATTTTACCCGCTTCGTTAAGGACACCACTCCTACGCGCTCAACCACACACACCTTACACAAGGCCAAACAAACAAAATAACACCGTCGATCAAATAATTTAAAATGGGGTGTTACAGTTTCGATTTGGGAGTCACTAAAGACTCTAATGGAGGAATCACTGAGGATTCTAATTTAATGATGATAACAAAAGAAATTGCTAATGGTTTCATTCGAATGGACAAGGCTGCTGAAGGCCTTCAAATGAAATTACACAAGTTGGATATCACTGATGGTGTCAACATGGATATCAACGTGGTGGAAATCTCACAAGACACCCCCATGGAAATCGACGAGAAGCGTCGACAAGAAGAACATAACGAAATAGCTTACCCTAAAGAAGAGGAGACTCTGATGGATTTCCTCCATAGGTGCCAGAAAAAAAATCAAAAGTGATGTTGTGTCCTCGATGTAACACTATGTTCGATAAAAAGGCAGCCCAAAACCTTGAAGGAGTTAGGAAAGCCAAGTAAAGACGTGAAGAGAGGGCCCCTCATGGTCAACGAGGTTTCGACCCGAGGAGATCTTCTTTGAAGCAAGAGCAGGCTAAGCCAAGGGTCCTAGGTGCAAGACCCACTACTTTCAAGCCGTTTGCAGAGATTTCTAATGGAAAGTGGACAAGACCCAACGAAAACAAAGGAAAAAGCCAGCAGAAATGGTAGAGCTTCGACGTAGATAGAGGCTCATCAATGGCAATACCGCAGAGAATTCCAAACTTCAAAGCAGTCAGCCTACATCTCAGAAAACTATAAGGGAAAGAATCTCATGTCCAGATCATAATGGAGAAGGGAACAGAGACGGAGGAAGGCCCAGAGAGAGGCTGGGGCAAAGGCGGAATCAAGTACCAACCTACCGACTGACAAAACGGATAGGGAGGAACCAAAGCCTGTTGAAAAGATGCCAGTGGGGAGAAAGTTATTTTCTACACAGGAACAAGAGGCCATAGAAAAGCATGATTGAGCAGTTGTTGAGGATGAGATGCTTACTGACAATTTCGACTCAGGTTCAGACTAGTCTTTGGATATCATAGTGAATGTGGTATCGGTGCTTCCTAGGGAATTCGAACAAATAATTAAGGTCAAAGAGGTGGATAATAATACTGAAATCGAAATGGCCGCACATAAACTTGTGTGCTATTATGTGATGAACAACGGTTGTGTCGAGGAATAGAATGCGTTCTTCGAACGCCCAGACGAGGCAATGAAAAGTCATTTGAAGCCTCTATTCATTACAGGTAAGGTCGAAGATGTTCCTGTTAATAAAGTCTTAGTGGATTGTGGTGCAACGGTGAACCTAACGCCACATTTCATGCTGAGGAAAATCGGGAAGTTTGACATCGATACCAAGCCCCATAATATGGTACTCTCCAACAATAAAGGAAATGTGGGTACTACTTTGGGGGTGATTCAGGTCAATTTGACCATAGGTACCGTTATAAGATCGACCATGTTTATGGTTGTCAAAATGAAAGCCAATTACAATTTGTTACTTGGCCGTGAATGGATACATGGGGTAGGGGTTGTACCTTCATTCATGCATCAGAGAATTACTATATGGCGCCCAGACGACATTGTGGAAAACATTGAAGCAGATCAAGGTTATTTTAAGACTGCAATTAATCATGTCGACATACGCCATTTCGAAAAGCACTTGGCTAACATAGCTCCATGCAACCCAACCAACTTTGCATTTACTCTGGATGACAACACATACTGTTTGTTGTACCTGCACCCCACAAATGGCTTTCAATGGGATTATGAGGTCGTAGGAGAAGATGACCTTGCATATGAAGGGACGTCCGGAGTTGACCCTACAGGGTAGGGAAGCGAATTCGGCGATGATACCTGAGTTCGAAGCACTTAAAAGGTTTTTGACTTACATAGCCGAAAACAAACTACAAACGGCCCTAGAGGCTGAAGTGGAACATATGGCTGTCGAAGCCAAAAAAAGATTAAACCAAGAAGGTCATGGTAAGGACTTCGATCCAGAACCACCTGATAAGGTTCAGGATGAAGTACAAAGCCAGAGGCTCAACGCCATCTACGATGACGAGCCTTTGGGTTTCGAGAAGGATCCGCTGGCAGCCAACATTAAAATGCTATCGCAAGATCCTCTGGAAGAGAACGACTTGGGAGAGGGGGCAATGAAAAGGCCAACATATATCAGTGCCAATATCAACCCATAACTCAAGGTCGAAGTGATCCAGTTGTTAAAGGAGTTTAAAGACTGCTTTGCATGGGATTACGACGAGATGACTGGCTTAAGCAGAGATTTGGTCGAATTGAAGCTGCCAATTAAGTCTAGAAAGAAGCCAATCAAGCAGAATCCAAGGCGGTTTGCACCGGCAATTCTCTCGAAGATCAAGGAGGAGGTCAAAAGGCTTCTTCGTTGCAAATTTATTCGAACAGTCAGGTATGTCGAATGGTTAAAAAATATTGTACATGTTATTAAAAAAGAATGGTACTTTGAGGGTTTGCATAGATTTTAGAGATTTAAATACTGCGACCCCAAAGGACGAATACTCAATGCCTGTGGCGGAAATGCTAGTCGATTCTGCCGCTGGCCATGAATACCTTAGTATGCTCGACGGGTATTCTGGATATAAGCAAATATTCATTATTGAGGAGGATGCCCCTAAAACGACGTTTCGATTCCCTAGGGCCTTAAGCACCTATGAATGGGTAGTCATGCCTTTTGGTCTAAAGAATGCTGGGGCGACATACCAAAGAGTGATGAATTCAATCTTCCATGATTATATAGAGACTTTTATGCAAATTTATATTGATGATATTGTTGTCAAGTCTGTTTCAGGGAAAAATCACATTGACCACCTTCGACAATCTTTTGAAAGGATGAGAAGGCATGGTCTGAAAATGAATCCCCTCAAATGTGCTTTTTGTGTGCAGGCGGGAGATTTCTTAGGCTTTGTGGTCCACAAAAAAGGAATCAAAATAAACCAGAATAAGACCAAGGCCATTATGGAAGCAAAAACGCTATCAACAAAGAAGGAATTACAGTCACTGCTGGGAAAGATCAATTTCTTAAGGAGATTCATCTCGATCCTCAGCGGAAAAACTCAAGCGTTCCCACCTCTGCTTCGACTAAACAAGGAAGGATTCGAATGGGGGCAAGCTCAGCATGAGGCTTTCTACAAGATCAAGGAGTACTTGAGTCATCCTCCAATTCTAGCACCGCCTTGTAGAAATAGGAGCATGAGACTGTACATATCTGCGTCGGACAAAACTTTAGGGAGCATGTTGGCTCAAGAGGATGAAAATGGTGTCGAAAGAGCCATTTACTACCTTAGTAGGGTTTTAAACGATGCAGAAACTAGGTATAACATAGTTGAAAAATTATGTTTATGCTTGTACAAAGTTGAAGCATTATATAAAACCAGTTGATGTCTATGTTTTGTCTCATTTTGATATCATTAAACACATGTTGTCTAAACCGATTTTGCACAGTCGAATTGGTAAATGGGCATTGGCTTTAACTGAGTATTCTCTGACTTACATGCCTTTAAAGGCGGTTAAGGGACAAGTGGTAGTTGACTTCATTGTTGACCACTTTATAAACGAAAACATGTTAAACTATCTTGAGCTCGAGCCTTGGAAATTGTATTTCGACGGTTCTAGTCATAAAGATGGTATATGCGTATGAGTCTTGATTATTTCTCCTAATAAAATTCCAACAAAATTCAAGTATAAAGTCGAAGGTATTTGTTCTAATAATGAGGCTGAATATGAGGCGTTAATAGCCGGACTTTAGATATTGTTGGAATTGGGGGCAACTCGAGTCTAAATAATGGGAGACTCAAAGTTAGTGATAAAACAAATCACAAAGGAGTACAAGTGTGCTAAAGAAAATCTCATTATGTACTTTGTAATAGCCAATCGATTACTAAAAAAAGTTCGAAGTGGTGAGCATTCGACATATACCTCGATTGGAGAATCAAGTGGCTAATGACTTGGCTCAGATTGCTTTTGAGTATAAAAATTAGAAGATGCAATCGAAATCAGAGAAAGAGTTGTGTCAGCCAGATTGTCCTCATCAGATTTGGAAACAACGAAGGTAGGATACGCTGATAAAGAGAATTTCAAAATCTTAGCAATAGATAGCTTGACGGACGAAGATGGGAGAAAACCAATAGTGGAATATCTGCAAAACCCAACGGCATCACAGATCGAAAAATTAGGTATCGAGCTTTAAGTTATGTTCTTTTGGGTAACGAGTTATTTAAAAAGACTCCTGAGGGAGTTTTGCTTAAATGCCTTAGTGATTCAGAGGCGTATCTAGCCCTTTTGACTATTCATAGTAGGGCATGTGGGGCTCATCAGGTAGGCCACGAGATGAAATGGCTTTTGTTTCGACAAGGTATGTATTGGCCTACTATGTTGAAAGATTATATCGAATTCGCTAAGGGATGCCAAGAGTGGCAAGTGCATGCAGGTGTACAGCAAGTCCCTCCAAGCGAATTACACTCTATAGTTAAGCCATGGCCCTTTAGAGGTTGGGCTTTGGATTTGGTTGGAGAATTTCAACCAACGTCATCTAAAATCAAAGGTACATTTTGGTAGGCATTGACTATTTTAAGAAATGGATCGAAGCTATACCATTGCCAAATGTTGATCAAGAAGACGTAATCGAATTCATTAAAAAACACATTATCTATAGGTTTGGAATCCTAGAAACCATTACAACGGATCAAGGATCAGTGTTCAATGGTCGAAAAATGCAAGAATTTGCTAAAGAAATGGGTTTCAAACTATTAACCTCTACACCTTATTAAGCTCAGGCTAATGGTCAGGTTGAAGCAGCAAACAAAGTAGTGATTAGTTTAATTAAGAAACATGTGGGAAAAAAGCTTAGAAATTGGCATAAGACTTTGGACCAGGTTCTCTGGGCATGTCGAACTTCCCCCAAAGAGGCTACTAATTCCACACCATTTCGATTGACCTTTGGTCATGATGCAGTATTACCAGTTGAGATCTATCTTCAGTCAACGAGAATTCAGAGGCATCATGAGATCCCATCTGAGTTATATTGAAACATGATGTTAGATGAATTAGTGGACTTAGATGAAGAAAGGCTTAATGCTTTAGAGTTATTGAAAAGACTGAAGAAGAGAGTAGAAAAGTCTTCTAAATGGGAAAGTAGTTTTGCCTATGGATCGAAAAGATAGAGCCTTGGGGAAATGGTCCCCTAAATAGGAAGTCCCTTTTCAAATCATACAAGTCTTTTTGAATGGTGCTTATGAGATCGAAAAGTTAGATCAAGATAAGAGAATCTTAAAGGTAAACGGGAAGTATTTGAAAAGAATACAAGCTTGCACTTTAAGAAGTAAAAATAGCTAAAGAATAATCACACGTAAAATAATCGAAAGCTAACATGGTAAAATTTGTTGCCAAAATGGCTAATTTCGTTACAATCAAAAGAAACGCGAAGGGTTTGAAAAATCATTACATAATCCAAGAATTGATGATAAAAGTTTAAAATAAAAGGAACTAGAACTAAAATGGAAGGGTGGCCTTCATACTGAGGTACTTTGCCTTCAAAAGATCTAGCCGCTTCTTACAGACGGACTTGGTTGACCTCAGGACCTCCAGTTCTGCTTCTAACTTTTGAGCCTTGTCAGCAAAGCTCAACCCAACTTTAAGCTCTTTTGCCATTTTAGAGTTATCAAACTTTTGAAGCTCAGCATTCTGTTTCTTGGCTTTCAAAATTTTGGCTTGTAGTTCTTTTATCTGTTCCTCCCAGGAATGGATATTTCGATTGTTGGTTTCGATTTCAGCCTTGCTGTCTTCTTGGGCTTTCTCTAAATAGGCCAAGCGATTGGTCGACTCCGAGGCAACATCCCATGCAGCCGTTACAAAGCCAGTATAACTTTCAATGTCTTTAGAGCTTTGTTCGATTTTGGTAACATCAGCAGCAACTTGGTCGATCATTGAGGTCAGTTCCAAGATGACATTTGCAACTTCGAGAGAGGTAGTCAGGATGTCAACCTTTTTGAAATAGGTCACCTTTGAAAACCTTTTCTTTGATCTTTGAAAGTATTTCACTAGCAGGGTTGTTGGTTGATCAACCACCAGACACTGAAGGAGAGCTGGGACTTTTTTTTTTCAGATGAACTCCCTCTAGAGCCAATCAAAGCGTTCAGGTATTCATGAGGGTTGGTCTTTTTCAAGGCCGACAGTTCTTCTGTAGAAAGGGTCACAAAAGCACTGCCTGAATCTTTCGCAATCGACGGACCAGGATTAGGGTTCGGTTCGACGATTGTCTCATCATGAGTGCCTTCATCCTCTTCTTCATCCTTGTCATCATCGTCTTCTACATTTTCAGGGTCATCCACGAACTCCTCAATAGGCATCGAATAATTCGGGAATGTAGAGCGAGCTTTCCTTTCTTCCAGGTCATCATCTTGATCTTGCTGAGTGACATCCATACGTTCGACTCTTGGGGAGCCATCTTCAGCTTCATCTTCGACCAAACCTTCAGGGTGGTCCACCTCTATATCATTCTTGGCTGCTTCAGTTTGCATGTCCTTTTCCTGATCACCTTCGTGTTCAGAGCCACTGGTGTGAGAATTCTGGGTAGTAGTATTGGGTAGCGAAGTCTCGCGCTGTTCCCCAACTGTTTGATTTATTTCGCTCATCGAGCTCTTCTCAAAATCCTTTGCAGAAGTAGGATGATACGTTGGTTCGCCTTCACTATTGAAGAGTGTGGTGTTGGTCGATTTGGCAGCTGGCTGAGTAGAGACTCCTGCATCATCCTGAAAAATTAATCGAAGTCTGTAGTCAAATAAGATTACTAAGAATATAATGAGGTATAAAAATTGGTACCTTAGGAGCTTCAGTCCCAGGGCTTGAGTTGTCACTTTCAGGCAGGTCCGCAGCCTTCTTCGACATCTCTGCAGGAGTTGGTTCCAAAATGGTTAAGTTAGTGGGTTTCTTTGTCGGGGCCTTTACACATTTTGTTTGAGATTGAGCAAGGGCTTCGGTAATCTTGAGTTGTCTCTTCTTTTTCTTAAGTGGTTGTTCAACAATCGGAGATAGATCTTCATCACTCGATTCGACTACCACAACTGCATCCTCCTTTGCCTTCCTTTTTTGGGGAGTCGGGGGTAGCTTTCGAGCGCCCTGAAAGGAAAAATATTAGAAAATAATGGAATATATAAAAAACATCAAAATTAATAAGGGGTGCGAAATACCTTTGTTGTTGCTGCTACTTTACTTCCTCCTTCTTCTTTTACTTCGGCAGGTTTCCTAATTGGTGGTTTCTTTGGCAGAATTTTCACAGCTAAAGAAAAATAGAAGACAGTTATTATATGTGAAAGAAAATAAATAAGAAAATATTGGGTCGAAATCCTCCTATTCCACACCTTCATATATTTCAGATTCGATGCGAACATCTTCGATCCCAATATGAAGATGCCCTTTGAAACTGTCTAGTGTATGTTTGGTTGGAACCATCCGCTGCGCTTTTGGTTTCGATTGTTGGCGAAGGATTTTAATAGAATCCCCACAGACGAACCAATCTGGAAATGGAGGGGTAAGGGCCACTCCAAAATCAGCGTTTTTGCAGCCAAGGGAATTTGGGAGGAAACACATTGAAATTTGTTTCGTACCGTTTCTCAGGAGGAACGTACGAAGGGATCTTTAAGTTCTCCGTTTTCTTTAAAAAAATTCCTTCAGAGTAACAGCTGCGTCGCAGATGGTTCAACCAGTGTCATTTGGTCGATAAACAGTTTCAAAGTATTTTTGGAAGGCTTGGATTTCTTTAATGCGTATCAAAGTACCTTTCTTCACTTTTTCCTGCACAGAGAGGAAAGCCCTGTTAATGTGGTGTGTAAAAGCATCCACGTCGAAAAATTCCTCTGCATAATAAGCTTTCCATCAGTCATCAAATTGTTGGGTGCAGAGAAAGTTTGGTTCGAAAGCTACTGGAAGAAGCTGTGTTCGACCAGCATACCACGCAATCTGTTTAATAGTTATGGCATCAGAGTGAACTGCGTTGTAAAGGAGGAGAAGATGTTTTTTCTCATACACGGGTCTGGGTAAAATTTGAACTAGTCCAAATTGTCGAGCAACCAGATTTGGTTGATAAGAAATCAAAGTAACTTGGATCTTCGAGGGGTTGAATATGAGGGTAAAAACCTTAGGAGTCAGAAAGGCTTCCTAAATCGCAGTAGATTCTGCTTCTTGAACCTTCGACGGCACTGGGAATGACCTGGTGAACCACTCATGACCATATTTCCTTGCAACGAAGGGAGCCATATGGGGTGTGAAGTCATAATGTTTCGCAAACATCATGATAAAGTTGGTAAAAGTTTGTTGAATGGGTCGACCATCATCAACAGGAGTCAGCTTCGCCAGGCGTGGACCTTGTAACGCCCCGATTTTTGTTAGATTTATTTAATTGAGTCGATTTAATTATTTTTTATTTTATATTATTTTAGTCTTGGTTTTTATTTGGTAAATATGTTATGTTTATCGTTATTATGTTTTATCGCGTTTTGGGAGCGTTTGCGAGGAAATTGAGTGTAGGGGTATTTTGGTCATTTTGCTTGGTTAGATATTATTGTTTTTCTTAAAATAGAAACGTAGAGATTAGATAGAGAGAAAAGAAAGTTTAAGATAAATAGAAGAAGAAAAAGAGGAAAACTTGGAGTTTAAGAAACCGATTCAACCGACACTTAACGATTAATCGGGTAAGGGTGCGAAACTCAATTATTATATGCTTGTGTATGAATATGTATGTGTGTGTTTGAATGTTTAATTGTTTTTCATAGTTTTTCAATTATAGGTTGAAATGAGAAAAATAAATAGAAATTGACGTTTCACGGTTGTAAATCGATATGAATCACGTAGTATGATCGTATTATATGTATGAACATTGTTGATACTTGTTTTGATTGATTGAAAACGTTTTGGTTGGAGAAAGTTGGATTTTGGGGGTTTTGAACCGTGTAACCCGCAGCAGAAAAATTCTGGTTCTGATGCGATTCGCCAGGCGAATTGGGATTCGCTGGGCGAATTAGGTCTCGCCACTAGTTTGCCAGGCGAAGTGCTGGCGAAGAGGGATTCGCCAGGCGAAATCATAAGTCGCCAGGCGAAAACGGGGAGACAGAAATATGTTAGCTACTCGAACTTTTGGGGTTTTTTCTAAAATTGTGGTTCACCACTAGTTCGCCAGGTGAAGTGCTGGCGAAGGGGGATTCGCCAGGCGAAATCCTAAGTCGCCAGGTGTCGCTCCTGGGATTTTCATCCAAGTACAAACGCGAAAGTGGCACGGAAACAGAGTCGCCAGCAATGTGTATTTATCCCAAGAGAGGGAAAGGAAACACTGCATAAACCTGAGGGAAGGAAAGAGCATGGTCTTGCGACCAAGAGAACTGGGTTCGGGAGTCGGTTACGCGCAGGGAAGGTGTTAGCACCCAACACGTCCATTGTACCCGATGGGATCCACGCTTGTCGCTTCGATCAAAAGGTGACGTCGTCTGGAGCTCCACTGCTACTGGAAAGGAAGGAACGGGAACGGAAAAGAACGGAGAACAAATGTAGGGAAAATAAAAGAAGTGCTCGAATGGGCCCTACCCCACTGCCTACGTATCTCATCGGGAACATGAGAATCAGAGCGACGTAGTTCCCCTCAGCTAAGGGAAAGTTGTTTGTGTTTTTTAGTGGAAACGTCAACGTTCGCGTCCTAGCAGTTAGGTGTTGCAGCTCGCTGTATGGAGACTTAAGCGTTACCTATTTGCGGTAGAACAGACGTGACGAATCCTTAAGAATGGAGTGAAGAAGATGAGAGGAGAATTGTTGTTTGTTTTTGTCTTTTAAGAAGAAGTGTTTTGATTATCTTTGTGTTAATAACACGTATTGCATTCAAGTCTATGATATAGGATCGAATACGTCGCATGGTCGTCCTAACTGGACGTATGCTAAACACTATAGGAAGATGGAGAGAAACCCTCCTTGTTAGAACGAGAATTGATTCTACATTCCTAATAGTTTTGATGATAACAAACACTTATTATTTTAGAACTTGATGCTCCTAATTTCATTGTTTATGATATGTAGGAAAGTTCTAATACAAAGAAGTTCTGATATAGAAGTATCAGAAGATTCAATCTGAGCGAAGTTTAAAGCGAAGTTCTAATCAAAGCGAAGCTCTGATTTGGAAGCATCAGCCTAAGTTCTGATGACGGATGTCTAGCGCTTCAGCACCAAAGCTGTATCAAGCCAGAAACTCTGATGATTCAACATAGACTCTGATACGCTATCCTTCTCTTTTATGAGAATCTCAAAGTAACGGATTGAATCTGTATTTTTGGAAAGAGCATTAATTAGCATTATTATCCTCTCCAAAAATAGTTCACGCGTCTCCAACGGATCAAATCTTCTCATCTATTTAAAGGAGTCTCTGCAGATGACTAAAGCACTTTTTTGTGCGCATACTGTCCACAATTCTTCAATTTCACTTGCTCTTGTATTTTGATTTATATTTTGATAAAATAGTGTGTAAAAATCACGGTTGTGATAAAGCTTACTAGAAGCACTTGTTTTTATTTTGATATTCCTTGAGAAAACCAAGTTGTGGTTAAACCTCAAGAAGAGTGACGGTTGTTACTGAAATTGTGTAATCGTAACTGATTAGTGGATTAAGTCCTCAAGAGAGAGGCGAAATCACCTTGGCGGGTGGACTGGAGTAGTTTGAGTTCAAACGAACCAGGATAACCGACTTGTTTCCTTGTCTTTATTTTTTTTGAAAACCCCAATTCAAACCCCCTTTCTTGTGTTTTTCGTTTCTTCAATTGGCATCAGAGCGCCTGGTTCTGGGTGCTAACACTTAACCGTGTCAGATAAAAGATCCCTCACGAAAAACACTATGGCTGAACCCGTTCAGAACTACAATGACAAAATCAGTGGCAAACCTCCAGTGTTTGACGGTGAAAACTTTGATTACTGGAAGGACTTAATCGAAAGTTTCTTTCTGGCTCATGATGGTGATCTCTGGGATATGGTAACTGACGGTTTCACTCACCCTGTTGGAAAAGACGGTCAGAAGATTGAAAGGAAAAATATGACGGATCAACAGAAGAAAGATTTTAGAAATCATCACAAGGCCAGAACGATTCTACTTAGCGCAATCTCCCATACAGAATATGAGAAGATCACTAACAGAGAATCAGCCAAACACATATTTGATTCGCTGAGAATGACGCATGAAGGTAACTCTCAAGTAAAGGAGACTAAAGCTCTGGCACTCATCCAGAAGTATGAAGCCTTCAAAATGGAAGATGATGAAACAATTGAGAAAATGTTCTCAAGGTTTCAAATTCTGATTGCCGGACTGAAAGTTCTGGATAAAGGTTACTCAACATCAGATCATGTCAAGAAGATCATCAGAAGCTTACCAAAAGTGTGGAGACCCATGGTCACGGCACTAAAGCTCTCCAAGAACCTCAATGAAATATCTCTTGAAGAACTAATCAGCTCTCTGAGAAGTCACGAGATAGAACTAGAAGAAGATGAACCCCAGAAGAAAGGTAAGTCTGTTGCTCTTAAATCTAAATGTAAATATGAAATTAAAGCTTTTCAGGCAGAAGAAGAAAGCTCTGGCGGTTCCTCAGAAGAAGATGAACTATCACTTCTTTCCAGAAGAATCCAACAACTATGGAAAAATAGGCAAAGAAAATTCAGAAACTCTAGAAGATCAAGCAGTCATTCTGAATCATCTTCTGGATACAAAAAGTCAAAGAACAAAGAGGTGGTGTGTTACGAATGCAAGGAACCTGGACACTACAAAAGTGATTGCCCTAAACTGCAGAAAGAAAAGCCAAATAAGAAGTTCAACAAGGAAAGAAAGAAAAGTCTGATGGCCACCTGGGATGACTCGGAATCTTCTGAAGCAGAATCTGAATCAGAAAATGAACACGCCAACATTGCCCTAATGGCCAATATATCAGATAATTCCAACCTATCAGAATCAGAATCTGACTCAGAAACAAAAGAGGTATTCTCTAAATTTTCTAGATCTCAATTAGAAAAAAGTCTGTCAGAAATTCTTGAAAATTATCAGAAACTTCGACTCAAATATAAGAATCTGAAACATGATCCGGTATCTGAGTCTGAGGAGAATAAAAAACTGGAAGCAGAAAATTCTGAGTTAAAAGAAACCCTTTCAAAACTTAACTCTGTTGAATCTCAAAAATCTCAGGAAAAATCTGACTCAGATGTTCTCACCAGACCTGATAACGTTTTAAAACAATACGATTATAATTTTCAAAAATTTCTAGCTAAAAACATAGACAGAAGCAAAATGGCTTCATTGATCTATGGGGTGAGCAGAAATGGGAGAAAAGGCATAGGATATGTTCATCCTAGAGGAGAAGCTCCGTATAAACCCAAACGTGTTGATGATATGATCATAAAATATGCACCTTTGAACTCTCACTTCACATATGGACACACACATGATATTAAATACACCAGTGAATCTTATTCAAATTCTATTGAGAAACCAAAACTCAATCAGAACTCTGTGAACACTAACAAACAAGGACCCAAAGAGATGTGGGTACCTAAGGATAAAATCCTATATGTTGCAGATGTCTTTGACAGCAAGATTGAAACACCAGTCATGGTACCTGGACTCTGGATGCTCGCGACACATGACGGGAAGAAAGCATATGTTCCAAAGCCTGGAACTTAAAGCTGGAGGATATGTAGGTTTCGGAGGCAATCAGAAAGGTAAAATCATTGGCTCTGGAACCATAGGTAATGGTACTTTACCCTCTATATCTAATGTCTTATTAGTAGAAGGATTAATGCATAACTTGTTATCCATAAGTCAATTAAGTGATAACGGTTATGATATAATCTTCAATCAAAAGTCCTGCAAGGCAGTTAGTCAGAAAGATGGAACAATCCTCTTTAATGGAAAGAGAAAGAACAACATTTACAAAATAAAACTTTCTGAACTAAAAAGTCAGAATGTAAAATGCCTTTTGTCTGCTGACGACGAACAATGGGTCTGGCACAGAAGATTGGGGCATGTTAGTATGAGAAGAATATCTCAGATTAACAAACTCAATCTGGCCAGAGGACTTCCTAATCTGAAGTTCAGCTCAGACGTTCTGTGTGAATCATGTCAAAAAGGCAAGTTTTCAAAACCCTATTTTAAACCAAAAAATGTTGTTTCTACCTCCAGACCATTAGAACTTCTTCATATAGATCTGTTTGGACCAGTAAAAACTGCATCCATCAGTGGTAAGAAGTATGGATTAGTGATCGTAGATGACTATAGCAGATGGACATAGGTAAAGTTCTTAAAACACAAGGACGAGTCACACTCTGTATTCTCTACTTTCTGCAACCAAATTCAGAATGAAAAAGAGTTTAGAATTGTAAAAGTCAGAAGTGATCATGGTGGGGAATTTGAAAACAAAAATCTAGAAACATTTTTTAATGAAAATGGCATTTCTCATGATTTCTCTTGTCCTAGAACTCCACAACAAAATGGAGTTGTAGAGCGCAAGAATAGAACTCTACAAGAAATGGCCAGAACCATGATCAATGAGACTAACATGGCTAAACACTTTTGGACAGAAGCAGTTAATACAGCGTGTTACATTCAGAATAGAATCTCTATAAGACCTATTCTGGAAAAGACTCCATATGAATTGTGGAAGAACAGAAAGCCCAACATTTCATACTTTCATCCCTTTGGATGTACTTGCTTTATCTTAAACACTAATGATCCTCTGAACAAGTTTGATTCTAAGGCACATAAATGTTTCATGTTAGGATAGTCTGAACGCTCAAAAGGATACAGAGTATATAACACAGAAACACGAAATGTAGTAGAATCCATTTGTGTCAGATTTGATGACAAGCTTGGTCTTCAAAAGCCAAAGCATGATGAATCTCTTGCAGATATAGAAGTTCAAATCACAGGCACTGAGACCAGATCATCTGAAAAACAGTCGAACACAACAGAAGGAAACTCAAACGCTGAAGAACCCACTGAGAAAAGACCAACCAGAAGTTCTCTAATACATCCCGAAGACAAAATTTTGGGGAAGAAGGATGACCCAATCAGAACTAGATCGTCCTTCAAAAAGACTGAAGAATCTCTCATGGGATTAGTCTCTCTGGTTGAACCAACCTCTGTTGACGAAGCACTCACAAACAATGATTGGATACTCGCAATGCAGGAAGAATTAAATCAGTTCACCAGAAACGGCGTGTGGGACCTTGTCCCTAAACCAAAAGGCTTGAACATTATTAGAACCAAATGGGTCTTCAGAAACAAACTAAACGAACAAGGAGAAGTCGTCAGAAACAAAGCACGACTGGTTGCACAAGGTTATAGTCAGCAAGAAGGGATAGACTATACAGAAACCTTTGCTCCAGTCGCAAGGTTAGAATCTATCAAACTTTTAATTTCATATGCTGTAAATAATGACATCACTCTCTATCAGATGGATGTCAAAAGTGCGTTTTTAAATGGTTACATTGATGAAGAAGTTTACGTGCATCAACCACCTGGTTTTGAAAACACAACATTCAGAATATGTTTATAAACTTAAGAAATCGTTATACGGTCTAAAACAAACTCCCAGAGC
Organism: Lathyrus tuberosus; assembly: GCA_022829125.1. NCBI lineage: Eukaryota > Viridiplantae > Streptophyta > Magnoliopsida > Fabales > Fabaceae > Lathyrus > Lathyrus tuberosus. The sequence continues at coordinate 1,643,966 of JALAZF010000396.1, read as the reverse complement.
TTGGTATGAGAGACTAAGTAACTTTCTCTTAGAAAATGATTTTACCAGAGGGAAGGTGGACACAACTTTATTCTGTAAGTCATTTAAAAATCACATTCTGATCTGTCAGATATACGTAGACGATATAATTTTTGGATCCACTAAAAGCTCCTTGGGGCAAGAATTTGCTAAGACTATGCAGGCAGAGTTTGAAATGAGCTTAATGGGAGAACTCAAGTTTTTCTTGGGAATTCAAATCAACCAAACTCCAGAAGGAACTTACATACATCAAAGCAAGTATGTCAGAGACCTTCTGAAGAAATTTGAAATGTCAGAAAGTAAGCCTTCAAAAACTCCTATGCATCCCACATGTATTCTGGAAAAAGATGAGGTAAGTAAGAGAGTAGAACAGAAGATCTACAGAGGTATGATTGGTTCTCTCCTTTATTTAACTGCTTCAAGACCTGATATTCTCTATAGCGTTTGCCTTTGTGCTAGATTTCAATCAGATCCTAGAGAATCTCACTTAACAGCTGTTAAGCGAATTTTTAGATATCTGAAAGGTACTACTAATCTTGGTCTTTGCTATAGAAAGTCCAGAGAATACAAATTGGTAGGATACTGTGACGCTGACTTTGCTGGAGACAGAATAGAAAGAAAAAGTACCTCTGGAAGCTGCCAGTTTCTGGGAGACAACCTAATCTCTTGGTCCAGCAAAAGACAATCCACCATTGCACTATCAACTGCTGAAGCTGAATACATAGCTGCAGCTGGATGCAGTACTCAGATGCTCTGGATGAAGAACCAGCTTGAAGACTTTCACATTTACGAGAGTAACATCCCTATCCTCTGTGACAATACTTCTGCCATTTGTCTTTCAAAAAATCCTATTCTGCATTCTAGGGCTAAACATATAGAAATTAAACATCATTTCATCAGGGACTATACTCAGAAGGGAATTCTTTGTTTAAAATTTATAGACACAGACCATCAATGGACTGATGTTTTCAACAAACCCCTTGCTGAAGATAGATTTAATTTCATTCTGAAAAATCTCTGTATGGAATTATGTCCAGAATGAAAACGTAATTTCTATATTTTTAACTCTCAGAACTTCTTTTTTTTTTGTGAACATCTGACCAATAATTCTTCAGAAGTGAGAAGAAAGATTGCATCAGAATCTATTCAGAAGATCTGAACTTTTCATTTCAAGGATAGATCATTAAGTTTACTCTAGCAAACACGTGTCAACCTACGCTCCAGATTTTCTTTGATAATGAACGCGTGTCAAACTCTAGAAAACTGAAACGTCTGTGTTGACATATTGAGGCGCCAAGTCACATCGGTAACTGTTCCAAAAATTTCTCACGCTATCTCCCTTGTCAGAAATCATTACGGCTATTAATCATGATGTTATTGTTTTTAATTGCTATTTAAGTCTTGGTCTCTCTTATATATAAATGTCACTTCTAACACCCTCACACGCTCACTATCACTCACTTGCTCTCTTTCGTCTTCTCCATATTATTTACATTTCTTGTTTCTCTGTGTTCCCAAAACCCTAAGTCTGTGAACAATGGCCTCCTGCTCTCAACAAAGCTCTCAACAAGCAATGTCTCAAGAATCAGCTGACCAAGTCATTGGAGAAAGGTACGTTGAGCCCTCAAGAACTCTCCTCACCCCTTTTGCCTCTCTTGAAGTTCTCTGTGAGCTCATCGTCGATTTTGAAAGCATGAAAGACAATGGGTATGACCTTACTCCTGAGATTGAGTTTCAAGGATGGAACAAATACTTCAATCGCTTAATGGGTCCAGTTTTTCCCCAACTCGTTAAGGAATTCTGGATTTTTGCATCGGTCTCAAAACATCAAGTAACCTCGTATGTTATGGGAAAGAAGGTTGTCATCACTGAAGATCTTATTGGTAAGCTGATTGATCATGATGGATCAGGAATCAGATGCAGTGAGATGGAAAAGGGCACTGATCTTAATACTATCTCAAAGGAAATCTTCACCTCTGGTCAACACTCCAACAAAATCAAAGACCTAAAGGATCGTCACAGAATTTGGGCCAGAATCATTCTTGGGTGTATCTATCACAGGAAACCTTCAAGCTCGTCTGACTACATCAACAACGATCAACAGTATCTCCTGTACCTCATCTCCACTTTTACCAAAGCGAATCTTCCCTACTGTTTATTCAATCATCTGAAGAACAGTGTCAAAGAAACAAGAGAAGATGAAAGAACCAAGAGAGATTGGATTCCTCTAGGTAGACTTATATCAAACATTCTTACAGAGAATAAGCTGATAGATCACTTAACTGAAGCTTGGGAAATCTCTGATCTAGAAACTATTGCTGGAAGATCTCTCAATGCAAAGAATCTCAAGAAGATGAAAATCATTGATACCATCAAGAAGGATCCAACTCTAATCTCTAAGGAAGTCATCACCACCAGAAAAATTCCTCTGAAAGATTTTCCTCTTTTCTCATCAGATACTCATCCAGAAATTATCCTCAGATATTTGGATGCATGTAAAGCTGATGGTACCCTACCAGAAGTTTCTCTGCAACAGCTCAGGCAAACACCTCTAGAATTTGCCCCCAGAACCTCAAGAAAAAGGAAAACCTATGAAGGAACTCCTCAGAAAACTCCAAAAGTTGCTAAAGCTGCTAAGAAGAAAGGTAACTCCGCTTTCATTTCTATCGTCGAATCCATAATGGTATCAACATCTGAAACCCCATCGTCTCCTAAACCCTCTGAAAATTCACCACCATCACCTCAAACTCAAAATCCGCCACCATCACCAAAACTCTTGAGGATTTTGACATTGACATTGACCCCACTCCTTCTGATTTTATTGAACCACAACCAGAATTTGCTCAAGTTCTGTCAGACATTGGTCATGAACCTCTCTTCACATTTTCCCAACCAGAACCAGAACATCAAACTCAACATCCTGACACTTCTATACCTGGTATCAACTGCCCTCTCAACTTCTTTCAACCTCCACCAAATTTCACCAGTCCCCCACAAACCTCTCCAGAATTTACATCACCTAACTCAACTATCCTCATCTCTGACTCTCCTCCAACAAATATCACAGATGATCCTCTTAGAACCATAATTGACCTAGAAGCTCTAGACAAGATCACCTCAACCTCTCATAAAATAGCCATTCCCAAACCTAAACCAACAATATCCAAATCAGATGTTGGTAACTCTTTATTGGCTTTCGAGGTAAAAATGCAGGAATGGGTTAATTTTCTGAAGCAGGGATGTTTGGAAAATCTGAATCCAGCTGCCTCTGATTATATGTGGACCCAATTCAGAAAGTGGTTTAACTCTGAATCTCAGAAGTTGAAGGAACTCAGTTATGACATAGCCCAACAGAACTTCTGTGACCACATGAAGATCTTCAACGAACAAGTGCTAAGATTCTGGGAAAAGAAACCTATTCTTCCTCTAGACTGGAAAGCTCCTATGGTCTCAGAATCTCAAGAAGCAACCTCTCAGCATCAAACTCTGGTTATCACTGAGGTCGAAGAAAAATCACCTGCAGTCTCTCCAAAGAAAGCTTCTGCTCAAAGATCTGATGTTCTGGTACATTCTGAAGAATCATCTTCATCTGCTCTTATGCTGCAAACTCTGGATGAGTTGAAGAAAGAGAATGGGGCGGTAAGAAAAAGATTGGACAAACAGGATGAAACCAACGCAGAAATTAAGGGAATGCTTGGCAAGCAAGAAGAATCCGCTAATCAGATCAAAGGCCTTCTGGAAGCATTGTTCACAAGACTTCCTCCTGCTCCTCAACCTTAATTTTTTTTTTTTGTTTTGTTGCATTTTATCTTCTGTTATTATCTTCTGTTAATTGTTCTCATGTATCTTTTCGCTTTTTGATTAATGACAAAGAGGGAGAACGTAGAATACTTTGAACCATAACAGTGCACCAGGACTTTGTCTCGAACATTTTGAACATTTTAATCTCTGTTTCTACTGTGTTAAGCAAGCAGGTAACTGGTAATCAGAACCTCTTGGAAATCTTAAATTAATTTATTTTTCAAGGAAATGTTCAACCCAGGGGGAGTCTTCTAACCTCAATACCCTTTAAAATTATTTATCAAAATATGAGTTTTTGTCATCATCAAAAAGGGGGAGATTGTTAGAACAAGAATTGATTCTACATTCCTAATAGTTTTGATGATAACAAACACTTATTATTTTAGAACTTGATGCTCCTAATTTCATTGTTTATGATATGTAGGAAAGTTCTAATACAAAGAAGTTCTGATATAGAAGTATCAGAAGATTCAATCTGAGCGAAGTTTAAAGCGAAGTTCTAATCAAAGCGAAGCTCTGATTTGGAAGCATCAGCCTAAGTTCTGATGACGGATGTCTAGCGCTTCAGCACCAAAGCTGTATCAAGCCAGAAACTCTGATGATTCAACATAGACTCTGATACGCTATCCTTCTCTTTTATGAGAATCTCAAAGTAACGGATTGAATCTGTATTTTTGGAAAGAGCATTAATTAGCATTATTATCCTCTCCAAAAATAGTTCACGCGTCTCCAACGGATCAAATCTTCTCATCTATTTAAAGGAGTCTCTGCAGATGACTAAAGCACTTTTTTGTGCGCATACTGTCCACAATTCTTCAATTTCACTTGCTCTTGTATTTTGATTTATATTTTGATAAAATAGTGTGTAAAAATCACGGTTGTGATAAAGCTTACTAGAAGCACTTGTTTTTATTTTGATATTCCTTGAGAAAACCAAGTTGTGGTTAAACCTCAAGAAGAGTGACGGTTGTTACTGAAATTATGTAATCGTAACTGATTAGTGGATTAAGTCCTCAAGAGAGAGGCGAAATCACCTTGGCGGGTGGACTAGAGTAGTTTGAGTTCAAACGAACCAGGATAACCGACTTGTTTCCTTGTCTTTATTTTTTTTGAAAACCCCAATTCAAACCCCCTTTCTTGTGTTTTTCGTTTCTTCACTCCTCCTTCAATTTCCCATGTTCTAGGCTCACATGCAATATGCGTTAACCTTTATTAAGTGTTTTTTGCTTTTGTTTTGAGATGAGAAGAAGAGAAACTCAAAGGGTTGAGAAAGGTAAAATCTAATGAGGGAGACTAAGACTCAAACCCTAAAATTATCATACATGGATGTTCCTATGGTTAATGTGGTTTAAGAAACCTAATCCTAAGAGAAAGGAGAAGAAGAGTGAATTAAACAACTCACTTCTAAAGTAGAAGATGAGTCATAACTTAAAAGGAAGAAGAAAAAAGTTATTCAAGGAAAGCGTATAAATGCTTATCATGATCACAAATTGAATGATTAAAAGAGATAAGAGAAAATGAAAGAAAGAAGTGTATATGGAAGCATATCCACACACTTACTTACCATTAGCACCTACATGAAAAGGTTAGTTCAAAACTATTTACAAGTAGTGAAATAATGAAAGGATAACAAGTAATGATCAAAAAAATTAAGAATCAATGGATAAAGATTCTAAGATTTGAAAATCATTCAAGGTTAGAACCTATGCTTTAAGGGTGTGCTCTAATGTTAAGATATTAAACATGCACTAATTTTGCACACATAATGCCTTAAACATCAAAGAAGTGCAACATGAAAGGAATAGATAAAGAATGAGTGGAAATGCAAAGTGAACATACAATAATGCTTCACAAAATATTAAGGTCAGAACCATATACCATTTATAAATGTCTTCTAATGCATATGAATCATCATATAAATCATGGATGCAATGATACAAGTAGAAGAAATAAGATGAAGTAGAAGTAAGGAGAAGAAACAAGTTCCAATTATATACACAAGTTTACATGTTAAGGATGTATATCATATGGAATGATTATTGAATGCATATGGGAAGTGGCATACTATTTATGAGATACAAGTGGGATGAATGAAATGGCATACAAAATGCACACATGAAACATGTAGAGCTTAAGAAAAGAAGATGCAAGAATTAGGACAAAAATATTCATGTAAGGATGACATTTAGAACAATTATGTACAAATGACAAGGAATGAAAACAAATGACCTATAATCATGGTTCAAGATGACCTATAATATCATACAAAGTAAACACAAGAGGTGGCACAAGTGCCTCAACAAAATCATATGAGAATGAAGTAGAAGAATGTGCATACATGTAACTTCAAATGCAAGGCATCAAACAAATATCAAAGCACATGAGAAAATTGTAAAAATAGGTCCTAAAAAATCCAAGTCAGAGGCAAAAACATGTACAAAAAAGTCATAGCAAAACTCAAAAGAAAACATGACCAAAGAATTTCACAAAATCACATTGAAACAAACCAAAAGGAAGTGCAAAGATGAACATGTAAACATGTGATAAAATGACTTTAAAAATCAAAAGAAATTTTTTTTAGATGCCTCAAGATGTCCTTTAACCAATGCAAAAAGAATGAGTAAAAAATGTTGTATGAGATGGGATAAATAAAATGCACAAGTTCAAGTGTCAAAGAAAGGTTCAAATGAAAAAGAAATTGAAAAGAAATTGTGGAAATATGCTCAAAAATTTATAAAACCAGAATTAAAATTTTTAGAAAATTAATTAAATGTGTAAAGATGTCACATGAATTTATTTATAATTTTCCAATTCATTTTAGTATTTTTATTAAAAAGAAATCAAAACAATATGGAAAAAGAAATTAAAAATGCAACTAAAAGAGTGCAGGGGATGCAGCGTGAGTAATTTACATGTTGAAAATATGTTTGGGCTCAAGCAAGGGGTGTGCAGATAGCAAATATCAATCCAGTCCACAAAGGCGTGTGTTTGTGTGTGATAGGGTTCATGCGCAGTCAAGGTGTAGATGCAATCATAGCCACAAGATCAATCCATCACCACCATTCAACATAACAATCAGATCAAACGAAACAGCATGCATGACCACAATAACTACCACGCACGCACACACATGTGATTGTCTGAGATTAAAAACAAAGCACGCGCAGGTCACATGACTTTTTAATGTGTTGGCACTTTAAGAAACGTTGGATGAAGTGGATCGGACGGACTTGTTTTAAACCTGGCCTAAAACCCTAAACGCTTCCTCACCGGCCGGAGAAGGACTTCCAGTCGTCTTCTCCGGCCACCTCCAGTCACCTGCAAATCTCTCATATTCCAGAAAATCACAAATTATACATCATTCGAAAGCTGAAGTGACGTAGGTTAAGAATCTGGCTTCAAAATTCACAAATCACATGCACACAAAGAGAATCGAACGCATCAATTTTTCCCTAATTTCACAACTATGCTCCTAATGAGCCTATCACTAGCCAGAACTCACACTGCTTCTAATAAGCTCCAATCAATAAAAACGAGTTAAAACTAAGTGATTCGAAGCAACCAAAGTTGAGGAAATTGAACCTGAAACTGATGAGAACTTTGAATCAACAGAAAACCAGAGGTCCTCTTTAAGTTCTTGAGCTTGGAATGAGCAAAGTAAATGCTTATGGAATTGGAGATCTTGCAGAAAACAGCACGAAATTCTAACTGCACTGAGGCTGCACTTGGTGAATTAAATTTATCTTCTCTTGTTCTTGATCATAGATGAACCAATGATGATGATATAGATGAAGTAGATGAAGAACAATGGTGAATTTGTGTAGAGATGGAGAGAGATCAGAGAGAAAGCTTGAGAATGGTTTGTGAGAATGTAGAAAAAATGAGAGAGTTCCAAAATCTGAGTGAGTTTGTGATTATATGTGTTGAGTTAGTGTGTTAACTAGTGTGGTTAAGTGAGTTGATTAAGTGAGTTTGAGCTGGGTTAAATGAGTTCACTCTGACTAACTGAGTTAAGTTAGTTAGAGGTGAGTTGGTGAAGTTTGGATATGGTGTGGAGAGTTCATGATGCTATGGTGAGGGTGAGAAACAATTTGAAAATGAGAGGGAGCCGTGTGATGTTATGTTGGTGCAGAAACTTGTAGAGCAAGATTCCCACCTTCCTCTTTCATGTATGATAGATGGCAAGCATGGTATGTGGCATGTGATTATGTTGGTTCAAAAGAAGAAAGGATGGCTGATGTAGGAATGCATGCGTGGCTGGTGTGAAGTACATTGCTATGTTACAATATTTTTGGCAGCATGAAAATATGGAAGTTCATGGATGGAATTCTCTCATGTTAGTGGATGGAATAACATGGTTTAGGATGCAATGGATTGAGGACATGACATAGAACAAGATTGGTGTTGAAATGAAAATGAATTGAAGCTTTTATCACTCTTAAAAATTAACTTGAAACAAAGGAAACCAAACTGTATTCAGGGGCGTGGCAAGGCAGGCATGGCAGCATGGCCCATGACATTTTAGTGTAGAGCACCCATGTTTGAACCCTAATATCTCCTTCATAACTTGCTCAAATGAAAAAATGTCCAACATCAAAGTTGAAGAGGACATGGAGATAAACAACTTTGATGTTCAACATTTTTTCATTTGGAGCCTTCTTCAATGAGAAAAAATTGCTTGACATCCGACCCACCACCTGTTTGACAAAATGACTGCGCGCAGACCTGGTCTTGCTTGGCCATGACTTGGTTTTTGACTTGGTTTTGTCAATCTTTGATCAATCATAACTCACTCAATTTTGATCCAATGGAAGAGTTCTTTATATGGATTTGAAGCTTAGAGTGTGAATTTTAATTGGCTAAACTTGGGCCTAAAGTTTAGGGCATTTATCATGGAGAAAGAGAGCTTTGAAGTGAGGTGCAAAGTGGCCCAAAACTTACCATTTTTGGAAACCCTAAGTTTCTAAAAATGGAAACTTTGTACATTCCTTGATTTTTCATGATTCCTCCATCATTTCTTGATAAAATCTTGTCCATTGAACATATGTAACTTGAATTTCTTGAATTTGACCATAAAAGTCAGGAGTTGACTTTTTCACTGCACAGTTGACTTTTCCCCAAATTTCCCGATTCTCAATCAATTGGCCAATTGAACCTCTTCTGAAATGAATCAATGTGCAACTTTCCATCTCTAGACCCTTGAAGACATGTAGAATACCATGAGGTCAAGTTTTGCCCAAGAAACAAGAAATAAACTGATTTCATGGCAAACCCTAGTTTTAAGCCCTCAGTCTAGGAGAAAAACAACACATCCTCCAAATCCAAATTCCTCTGAATATGATGTATATCCTGTCTAACAAAGATGAGATATGCCATTTGAAGGTGATAAAAACTCAAAGATCTTGCCCATTGGGACATTCTACTCAAGAATTCCAAAACCCTAGTTTTGCACTGATTAGGGTGATGTGATTCTCTGCATTCTCTTGTCAAGCTGGATCATATGATGAAGTGATGACCCATTAAGACCTCTTGAGGCTCAAGGCTTCTTGGATTTGATTTAGACACCCTGATCCCATGCCAAAGAACCAATGAAATGCAAATGATGATTTATGCAAAAAATGCAATGCAACATAAGCTAGTAAAAACTAAAAGCAAGAGGGCAAATTTTGAGGTGTTACACCAGGCGAATCTGGCTGTTTCTCAATAAATTCTTTTCTTTGAAAATTCATAACTTTTGATCTGTAACTCGGATCGAGACGTTCTTAGTACCGTTGGAAAGCTAATGAGATGCTCTTTCTTATAAAAATGGTTTTGAGATTAGTGGCCGATTTAATTGTGTCAGGAATTTAGAAACGTGCCATTTTGTCGACTTTTACCGTCGTAATTGTGTGCGATTGATGTGTTATCATGCGATATGCTTTTGATATATAACGTATAGCTTGTGTGCTGTTATATGATGTGAGTGTATATGATGAAATGTTGTGATGATGGTTTGTGGTCTTATGGAAAATAAATGCCTTCTTTTGGGTTTGATTGCAATGCATGATTATTGATGTTGAGATGGTTCACATGGTTATATATGTATATGTATTTAATTGTCATGAGTCATTAGTATGCCATGCATCATGATATGCACCTTGTGATGTCGTGTGCCCTTGTGGGGTGTGAGCGACGAAACAATTCCAGAGGGAATCTGCTGTAACGGTCGTGAGCCTTATACAAAGAGGACCTAAAGCGACGTTATAGACGATCGTGAGCCTTATACAAAGAGGACCTAAAGCGATCGAATCGTGAGCCTTATACAAAGAGGACCTAAAGCGATCCATAAACGTCGTGAGCCTTATACCAAGAGGACCTAAAGCAACCGGGAACATCGTTTGCCCGACGGGGAGTTACACTAAGTAACAAGCGATGGTTCCAATAATTCCTGACTGAATTAATGATGATGAGAATGATGGATGGAATGGTACCGCATGCATAGAGTCGTTGTGTCGATCTTTGTGTATTTACATAAGTCATGAATGGATTGATTATGTGTGGGAAATTGTGAATGAGATTGATGAGTTGATATATATATATTGGTGATAAGTGTGTTGAGCATGATTGATATGCCTTTGTGATGGATGCATGAATTATGCATTGTTTTGTTTTGTATGTGAATTATGGTATACGTTGTTGTGAGAATGTTTTGCATGTGTATTTCATGTTATTACATAATTGTATACAACTATATTATAATTGTGTTTCTCACCCTTCTGCTGTTTTGAATGCTCTATGAGGCATTGCAGATTAGATGCTGGAGGTCTTTTTGTGAAGACTATGTCTTCATTCTTTTGTCGGTCGGCTCTGATATGTGGCACCGGGTAGTCGGGGAGATCGTTATGTGATTATGTGTATATATATCTTTTTGAATTTTACATGTATGACTCTGTATATGACAAACAAACTTTTATGTTTATATATGAGATTTCAGTTGCAGATTTTCCGCTTTTATTCTGTATATGAATTGTGGGTGTTAGGAATTGAGTTCCTCTATTTATGTTGCTACCTAATTGTTGCATATCTTTATGAGCAGGTTGTTATATTTCATCACTTTGATGTGACGCTCCCGTCTATGCCATGAATGTTTTAATTATACTCTAATTATTGATTGTTATCGCTTTAATTGCTTGGGGTATAGATTGGGGGTGTTACAGACCTTCTACCCTCCTATTCTTCACTTTGTTGGCATCTTCGTTAATTTGATTCTTGTGAGGAAGATAGGCTTCGAATGAAGCGTTCAACCACAGTTGTAGAAGCCAGAAGGGTCCAGAAAGAAGGAGATTTCTTTTGTTACCCAGACACTTGAGTTGGGTAACGCCTTCACTCATGGATTCATAGAGGTTAGCAGGAATCAGTTCGCTCAGACAAAGGTCGTGGCCAGCATGGAGTTGGTTCGCCATAGTCAGGAATTTCCTAGCAACTTGAAGTGACTTCGAACAGAAGGCACAACAAGATAACCATAGATCTAAAAAAGCTATGTGTTTGACATCCGAAACCTCCTCTATGTCCTTAACGTGATAATGCGCAATATGAGTAGAATACGCCACCTTAAAGGTCAAAAAACTAATACTATCATCAGCCATAAACTCAGGGCCGTAAGGGTTCCCAGTTAGTTTGAGCCCTGTGATAGCGGCTACGTCGAACAGAGTCGGTGTCATCATTCCACATGGAAGATAGAGGGTGTAATGTGTGTTGTCCCAGAAATATAAGGACGAAACAAGCATGTTCGAGCAATATTCAGGTCCTACTTTCGATAACATGATTAAATCATAAATACCTATTTCTTTCCAAACCTCAGATTTTGTTTTCTCCAACTTATTCAACCATCCTAAATAGTCAGAGGGGTTCTTCAAAGATGGACTAGCCCTAAATACCCTAAAATTATTCATATACCTAAGATCAATGGCCTCTTCAGTCAGAGGATTATCTTGGTTAACAGGTTTAGGATCTTCATGGCTAGCCCTAGGTTTTTTAGCTTGACCTATGGGTTTATACTTATGGTAAGTAGGGAAGAAATACCTAAACTTACTAAGATCAACATTGAGGTCAGTCAAAGGACCACACAATGCTAGAGGCTTACCAGAAATAGTTAAAGGGATAAGTACCTGTAAAGCATAAATTCTTCTTTTCTCTTCAGCAAGAGGTTCAGGTAGGTACTGTTGATTTCCCACCATGGCAGGACCAGTGATGGAATCGAACGGGGGAAGTTGAGTGACCTTCTTGGGAGCTCTTGCAGATTTGCCAGGTTCTTTGGTAGTCTTGTTAGCATCCTTGGTTGATCGTGTGGAGGAAGTCATTGTTAGAATGAAATGAAGAAAGCTGAGTTCTTTTGAAAAATGAAAAGTTTTTCTGGAAGATTTGAGAGTGAGAGAGCGTAAAAAGTGAAAGAAATTGTTGAAAGGGGTATTTATAAGGCTGGGAGTGGAAACAGTTGCAGAATTTACTTTAATGGTAAAATTGGGAGTGGGACGCGTGCCCTCCCCACGATCTCTGATGAAACGGTGGTAATTAATACCTACCCCCATGATTTCATAGACTCTAGGAAACGTGATGATGGTGGAGATTCTTGCACGCTTTGAGGGGACGTGTCAGATATGATAATGATGGCTATGACGTCATAGGTCTGCTGATAAGAAAGTGAACAGTTTTATGATGTTGGAACCATAAGTAAACGTCAAAACTTTGCAAGGACTAACTGAGGCGTCGAATGACATTATAAAAAAAATGCATTTTTCTTCAATGATGTCGAAAATGACATTTTTGGGGGGCAATTTGTTAGCTCCTTATTTCGACGACTGACATTAAATTATGAGTATTAATCAAAGAAATATAATTTTTTAGAAGTTTTGGAAAACTTCTACTGGAATGGTATTCCCATAAATTCTAGTAGAAAGCATCCTTGTGCAAGATAGACATATTTTATGGACTTAGAAATATTTCTAACAATTTGGAAATATGGTTCGACGGAAGCCTTACTGATGATGTTCGATTCAAGATTTGAATTCAAATAAGGGAGGGAACTTTGTTCTTATCCATTTGATGGAAGGAGACACGTGGAGCACATTTGAAGGACGAAGACATGCAGAATGCCATTTGTCTCGCTCTAATTAGTAGGCCGTTAGAGGTGGTTATTTCCGACTATTATAAATAGCAAGTCTCAGTGTTAGGATTTGTGTGTGTTCAAGTTTGTTCAAATTCTTCAATTATTCAAAGTGCCCGCGTGTAGAGAAACGAGTGTGTGAGAAATGTACGTTTGATGTAACACCATCTTTCTTATTCAATGCAATTTAGTTAATCTTTTCCCAGAAATTCATCTTTTATCCTTTACTTTTGCAAGTTAGTTTCAACGAACTTTTGATTATTTCCCTGCATTACTTTTTTTTTTCAAAATTCTCGAAGTAGACTTTCTTTAAACCATGAATAGTGTCGAAGTGTTCATCTTTTTCCAAATATCATTTTAAGTTATTTAGCACATGTCCTAGGATTTTGTATGGTCGATCCTGCAAGTTATATAATTTCTTATTGATTTGGTAGACCAGAGGTTGTTTGCTAATTTTCACAGTAAACAGTACCACGTGATTCCATATTCAAGGATTCGCCATAGGTAGCTATTGTGTCAAACAAATATAGATTATCATCTGAACTAATCCCAACAATATTTGAATTGAAAGACAATTTGAACATATTGTTCCCAAATGAACAGAAATAACTTAATTTATCCAAATAAGAAACTGAAATCAAATTTCTTCTAAATGACGGAACCACAAAAGTGTCTTTCAAATCCAAATAAATTCTGGTTCACCGACTTGCCATCTCCAACATAGATGTATCTTTCAACATCATTTGGCTTCCGGTAGTTCAGGCAACCCCTCATTGAAACACTAATGTTAGTAGTTGCACCATAACCACCAAGTGTTTCCAGGTACTAAATCTAAATTGACCTCAGAACAAACTAAACCATGACTCATACGATTGAAGCGATCCCACTTCTCATAATCTTTCCTCTGTTCAGAGGTACCAAATTCCATCGGGGAAAGAGGTTGCCTCATCCTTAATTCAAGGTCAAGATCCATGCAGCCAAGAATAATTTCCATGTTCTCATTCAAATCCTTAAAATCTATCCCATTTAGGACATGAACCTTATTCATATTCGTAAATATTAAAGCAATTGTAGCTGAAAAAGAACAAAAAACAAACATTTTAAATATACTCACATAAATAAAAACCGAATCATCAATGTTATTCAAATAAAGGCATAACCCATCTCAAGATACCCAGTACACCACCAATATCAAGTCTTTGGACATTAATATCGACTGTTAGTGGTACTCTTGTCATATCGATCAAACATTGATAGTAAAAACATGTCGAATAATAAACCCCTATTTGGATTGATTTATTATTCACAAATAGGACCTCATAATTATCACATGTTTACCATCACAAGCACGTATGAAAACCGGCCAGCCACCAATTGTCCTTTGGGTCAATTGATACTCGCATGGACAAACATACACGCAAACCATAAAAATATTTAACATTTTTCATAAGCCATTGTTATAAAAGAGGTCACTTTGGCGACTTTTTCATTTCAACTACTTATCTAAAAAATGTTAAATTACTGTATAAAAATATATTCCGTAGCCAAATTCGAACAAAATTGAACCAAAGAAAAATTGAAACTAAATCCAAATCTAAAACACCAATGCATTTTAATATACTGTTATGACATTATACTAAGTTTAATTTCAAAATATAAGATCACATATATTATTTATAATAAATAATATATAATAAATAATATAAAAATATATAATTCATTTAAACCAATTTTTTTTATAATGTCATTATTAAAAAGAAAATTAATCCTTGTTTTTATCCTTATACACTGTATAAAAAGACTTGGAGAAAAATTCAACAAAACTAAGATCAGTTTCATTACGAATTGAAGATGGAACCATATCGTCAGTTTTATTACCTTTAGTTGCAAAAGTGTTGGTTGTTATGTACAAGAACTCTATATATAGCATTATCCTTTGATATGCATCTAAGTGCAATTTACATAGAAAATATTCATTTAATAAAAAATATAATATTTAATAATGGTTAGAATATAAGCAGAAGAAAACAGAGAGATAGAGATGAATTTAGTCGTCCAACATAATGACTATTATTTGGAGATTATAAGTGGCAAAGAGTATTTTAGTAAAAAACCAACAAAAAATACTATTATAATAATAACAAAAAAGTGTAAGAGCAAAAAAGTTTCTGTATAAGAGCAAATAAAATTGACGATAAATTCAACCTAACATTTAATTTCAGATTCAAGATTTTGAGCACAAAAATTTTGTAAGATAAAAAAAGGATCTCAATTTTAGAACCCTAATAAAAAAATCCTCATAAACACAACATATATTGCTTTATACAATTGGAAGATCAAAGGATCCTAAATAACCCAAAAACAAATTGAATCAAATATGGGTGGCTCTGATACCACTTGTTAGATTCGTTCAAAACCATGTGATTTTTACCGATATAGAAATCAAGAACAGAACTGTAAAATAATTCCTATAAGTCGATATAGCATCAACTTGTATCACTTAAACCCATATCCGAATACTATTATGAGAATGAAGGCGGAAGAGTACCTGAATTTGCCATTGAAGTGGTTGAAGGTTCCGGGTATGTGATCTTTCGATTTGTAGAGTTCCTTAGGGTTCCTTGAATCTCCTTTGATGGGGATGTCACATCCTAATTTTTGACCCTAAGATTTTGCATTTTTTCGCTCTGCATCTCCTGCATAGCATATCACGCATTTCATCTCGCATATACCCAATTTATCATCCGGAATAAATTTGTTGAATTTACAGCCGATTCGGTCAAATAAAAGTCTATTATGCGAAAATCAGTGGACGAAGAATTTTAAAATCGAGCCTGCAAATGTCAGTCATATTAATCTACATTTCACGTAGTTTAACCTGACGTGCTCATTTAAAACTTTCGACCACTTTTCGGTCGCATTTCTGGACAGTTAAGCTGTTTCAGCGGATAAAATTTATTTTGGAATTTGACCAAATACTGTATTTTTCAAATAAGTATATTTTGCGTTGATCATTTTGGTATATTCATTTAATTTTTCTGAGTCTGTCGATACCGGTCCAATTTCTCGATTTTTATCGATTCTTTTGTTCTTAATTATTTCTTTATTCTCTATTTATCTTTTATTTTATTATTAATCTGATTTTCAATCTAGGTTATTATTATTATTTATTTTTATTTATTATTATATAATATCAATTTTGTTTTTATTCATTTTAAGTAATACACAATTGCTAAGTTTGAAAAAGACATTTTATTTTCTTGCTCATTTTTGTGTAACCACCTAATTTGTACACAGTTTGCACACACAACCCCACATCTTCCCACACGGACTCACTCTCTCAGTTTTTTTTTGGAACGGCCAAAGAAATATAATGTATAAATGAGAAGGCATAAGAAATGCCAACTGTTAACAGTTTACAAACCAGAACATTTCAAAGCCTGTGCTGCTACCAAACATCAGAAAAATACTCCAACCAGACAACAAAATACCAAGACCAAACAGCACTAGCCATAACTAATGCCCACACCATGAATTTGGACTACCAATACAGAACACCAAAATCCACCTGCCCCAGCTGCTTCCTAAATATAAAAACACACATATATAATAGGATACCAAATAAAATACAAATGATAGAACTAGTGACAGGTAAACCCGATGTAACCAGCTCCCTGTGATGCAAAACTGCGACGCTCCGAGCCAATTGGAAACAAACCGGACATTGACTATGGAATCTGCAGCCCATCTAGATTGCTTCAAAGGCCTTATCCATGAAGAGGGATCAATATCTGACAGCACCAGAGAAAGCTCCACAGCCACCGGCCTTCCTGAGCCGATTTGAAATGTTAGTCGTCAATCTCCAAGCATTGCCTAAGATTGCTTAGCCATTGTCCGAGAGCGAAACTAAATCTCGATGCTCTGCTCCTCAACCATTTCCATGCCAGCGTTTTAATTTCTTCAATCAGGTGCACCACCGGTCTATTATTTTGTCTAAAGGTTGTTTCGTTCCGACCTTTCCAAATTGTCCAAATGGTAGCATACCAAATAACACTGCATTTATCTGTCTTGCTTCTGCCCGTTCCGGATAAACCTCTGAATTGCTGAAAGTTTGATACCGGTGAGTTATGCATCACTGTAGAAATATCTAGCCATCGAAATATCGTTGTCCAAACCTGCAAAACTAAATCACACTCAAAGAAAATATGAGAAGTGGTTTCAATTATCCGACAACCGAAATAGCAGTCCAATTGTGAATCATTTAAAATCCCTCTCTTATGAAGATTATCCTCGGACAGAATTCTATTTTGGAGTAATCGCCAAGCCAAGACAGCAACCTTTAAAGGGACGAAGTTATTCCACACATCAGTGAGTTCCCTCCTATCACACTCTATCAGAGACTCCATTAATCTTTTATACGCTCTCTTGAGAGAATATTCTCCCGAGTCCCAATTCCATTTATCCGCTTTTTCTGAATTAATAGCTATCCTTCGAAACATTTCCTTCAGTTCCTCATCTAATCTTGACTCTTCTACCGTTAATACCCTATTCCAGTTGAGATTCGTGTATCCCGTTCCTAATGACATATCCTTTACCTTTAATTGTTCGTCTTGATAGATTAAATAAAGGCTCAGAAATCTCTCCTTAAGGGGTAGGCTCTCACACCACGGATCCAGCCAAACAAATGTGCCCTCCCCATTTCTTATCTCTCTTCTAAGTCTCTTAGACATCCAATTTCTGTCGAATCCCCAAGTTCCGATTTCAATATTTTGAATATCCTTCCACCATGTTGAACAATCTCTGCCTGTTCCAACAATCCTACCATTTGCCTCACCGTACTTACTTGACAGAACCTTGTACCTAGTACTGTTTTTGTCGACCACAAGACGCCATTTCCATTTGCCTAGTAATGCTAAATTAAAGGATTTTAAATTTTTTATCCCTAACCCCTCTTCCCCCCTTTCCCGACAGACCCTATCCCATTGAACCCAATTGATTTTCTTAGCTGCTCCATTCCCGCCCCACAGAAAGCTTTTAAATATTGATTCAAGTTTGGAGATTGTACCTGACGGAGCTTTGAAGAACGAAAGGAAATACACTGGTAACGAATACATGACTGATTTAAGAAGAACGACGCGACCACCAATTGATAACTGTCTATTATTCCAACTTAACAAACTTCGGCTGACTGCATCTATTACTGGTTTCCACATACCTTCTCTCCTCGGATTGCTACCGATTGGAAGTCCCAAGTACTTAAAAGGCATATTCCCCACTTTGCAATTAAGAACCGTGGCTGCCTCCACTAGCCAAGATATCTGAATGTTGACGCCAACTAAAAGACTTTTGTGAAAGTTTACTTTCAGACCCGCCACCAGTTTGAACAGTTGTATAATCGATTTAATTGCCCACACATTTTTCCAACACCTTTTCCCCGTAATCAGTGTATCGTCCGCATATTGCAAGTGAGAAATTGATACACCTCCCTGACCAAATTGATATCCTTCGAACTTACTCAACCGAACTGCTTGTGCTATCATCAAATTCAGGCCCTCTGCTGCTAATAAGAATAGAAAAGGCGACAATGGGTCGCCTTGTCTGAGGCCTCTGCCAACGTTAAACTCGTTAGTAGGGCTCCCGTTTACCAATACATAAATCTTGCTTGTACGAAGCCATTCTGAGATCCACCTCCGCCATTTTATATGGAATCCTATTTTCTCCATTACGAAATCAAGGTATTGCCAATCGAACGAGTCATATGCCTTCTCGAAGTCCACTTTGAATAACAACGCTTCTCTAGGTTTTCTCTTTGCTTCATCGACTAGTTCATTCGCGATGAGAATGCTGTCCACCAGCTGTCTACCCTCTAGGAATGCGAATTATGAATCGGAAACAACTTTCTGGATCACTTTTTTCAGTCTGTTTGCAAGTATTTTGGCCAGCACCTTATACATACACCCTATCAAAGATATTAGTCGAAATTCGTCCAATTTTACCGAGTTATCTAACTTTGGAATGAGTGTTATGAAGGCATTATTGACGCCGCGGGGTAGCCTGCCGTTGCAATGGAATTCCATAAGGAAACGCAAGAAGTCCTCCTTAATCAACTCCCAGAATTCCTTAATGAATCAGAAATTAATTCCATCCAGTCCTGGACTCTTTGAACTATCACACTCCCAGGCCATTTTTTTAATCTCTTCTTCTGAGAATTCAACAACCAACTGCAAATTATCTTGCTCCCCAATTCTCCTGAAGTCGAACGAATGAAGCACGGGTCTGCTAGTATTCCTATATTTAAATAGACCACTGAAGTGATTAAACACCTCATGTTTTATTTCTGCCACCCCTTGCAACTTTCTACCGTTTGCCTCGATACATGTTACGCATAGGCACGTACACATTGATTACGCATAGGTATACCTCCTCTGGGCCCCACTTTCCTTCTATACGCACATAGTGGTCTGCTACTGTCTTTAACTGAACTTTGAATGCTTTTGAATTCCAGCACATTAGAATACCTCCAGCTCTCCCTATGGATGCCTTGGCTGCGAAGTCTATTTCGGTAGATCCCCAAAAGCTTTGCATAATCTCAAATCCAAATTTTCCATTTTTGTTTCCTGCAGACATACCAAATCTGGCTGGAATCTCTTAATTAATTATGTAATCTCCTTCTTCTTAGCTATCCCCCCAACCCTCTAAAATTGTAGCTTAAGATCTTCATAATGAGATTTTTCTCCACCTAGCAGTCCCCAGATTGCAACTTATCGTTGCAATACCCCCTTATCTTTCAGTTTTGCACCGGCTGTCCTGTCTCTATATTCATTAAGCACCAATTGTTGTGGCACCTCAATTTCTTTACCTATATTCACTAATCCGATATCTTTTCCAAAGTCCCACACGCCTTGAGCGACTTCTCTAGCATCACTGTGTAATAGTTTCCAACACTTCCAATCTGAACTATCAACAAATGAATTTTGACAAGAATCGATTGATACCTGAGTGTTGTTTGTTCTCCGATCGTTCGTCCTTGACATCTTAACTCTTTTATTACTGTTACTCTTTTTTCCACGCATTTCCTCCAATATTAGCCTTCTTCTTCTACGTCTTTGTTTGTATCCTGCTGCCGTTTTGGAATTCTGCACTGTCGGCTTCGTTCCTCCTGTGTTAGTTTCTATTGGAGTTGATGGTTCTGCATTAGTTCCCCTTGTCTCCCTTTGTTGATCTCTCCTCTCCTGTTCATTTTCACTATCCACCCTAGCTCTATCTGTCACTCTATCCTCGCACTCCTCAACCACTTGAGTATGATTTTGTTGTGTCCCTGTTTCTGCATCTAATATCTCCATCGACTTCGCACTCTCGATTGTTACCTATGCACTTGCTAAACTCCTCCTTGCTGATTGTTTTGTTGTTTGGGTCGAATGTTCAAGTTGGGTTTCTTTGTCTACTCCCTCATTTGCCCTTGATTCTTGTAAATTCGGTTTATAGCTCCCATCATTGACTTTGTGTTGGGCTACTGTTATGTTGTCGGTCCTCCGAAACGCTATCATTTCTTCTGGCCCACTTTCCTTAAGCCCATCCAAATTAATTCTTGCCATTTCCATTTGGGCTAATAATTGCATTTGAGGTCCAAAACTTCTGTCATTCGCCTGTTGATTGTAAACTCCTCGCGCCCCACAAACGGCCGTCTAAAATGCCTCGTTATCGTTAAAAGTCTTTTCTTGTCTTATTTCCATACCTTCCATAATTTTGTCTGCTCCAGTCTTGGGAATGTCGCAGTCATAATTTCCATGTCTCTTGTTGTAGCCGCCTTTCATTATTGCTTCGAAGTTTTCCTGTAACCGTTGATGTTCTTCCTCATCTTCTTCCCCTTCCTTCTCAGTCATCCATGGTGAAGTATGGAACATTTCCGCATCCAAAGACTCATTATCGGATTCCTCTACGTCTATTGATTTTTCCATCTTTGTGTTTTTAATTGCAGATGACCAAGGCTCTTCCATCAATCTGATAGAGAAAAGTTTACCATTAATCATGACCTTTATAACCTTATTTATGAACTCCATTGTTGTTGTTTTTATCAGACATCGAGCAACATCCAGTCTGCTTCTGTCCTCCGTATCGACATCCAATTTTATCAAGCTCCCCACTGAGATACACACTTTTGAGAAAAACTGTTTGTTCCAGGCATGTATCGGCACACCCAAAATCCACATCCATGTATATCTCTCTGTCGTGATAATATCCGTACCCCATACTTTAACATTCTTGAAATAAAACTGGAAGAAATCCTCCTCATCTCTTATAAGAGCATGCAGATCTTCGTCCTCATTGGCTTTAATAAATACTTTATCGCCCCCATTGGAACTGCTGCTACCGAAGTTAGCCCTGCATCTTTGAGCTTCTGTTGTATCGTAAATGCCATTTCTGGATCATGTAATCTCTTCACAAATCCTTTCTGCGCCCAGTTCAGATCTTCTTCCTTAGCTATGTAACTCATTCCCTTCCACGTCTCCCCTTGGTTCTCTGTTTTGTTCCTTACCTGACTTTGGACGTTATACTCCTTAACTCCCCTGTGATGATAATTACCTCTAACTACTTGGGCATAACTATGTTCTCTTCTGAGACTCTCACACCTGGCTCCCTCCTTCTCCAGCTCATGCAAGAACCCACCTCATTAATACTCTCACGTCCTTTTCTCTGCAAGTGGGAAAACCAAAGAATTTCAAAGAGAGTAAAAATACTCCTCACACACTATCATTTTTTCTCTCATAAAACTCACTGCTTATTAGAAATTAATAATTTATATTTTAATTAATATTCACAAACTTGGTGACCAAGTTTGTTAGAGGGTATTTTAGTATTTTATTGATATTTTTGTAGCCCTAGTTTTAGCTTATAAATAGACTAGTGGTAGTGAGTATTTTTAGTAATCTTTGTAATCCTTGTAGCCGTCATTCTCTATAATATATTCTTCTCCTTTTCACCATTATTTCACCTTGTACACCAACAATTGGTATCTAGAGCTCCGGTTAGGATCAACGGGAAACACGAGTGAAAACGTGAGGATTTTCTTGTGTGATTGAATTTTGTTCTTGATTTGTGTTGAATCTTGAACGAAGTTCTGATCGGAATCATAAATTTGTGATTCTGTGGGTTGGGAAACACTGTGTGCGGTGAGATTCTGAGTGTACTGTACAAGGTTGAAGATGATGAACGGCGGCGGCGGCATGAACACCAAGCTTCCAGTATTTGATGGCAAAAACTGAAATCGTTGGATGATTCAAATGCGAGTATTATTCGGTGCTCAAGATGTTCTAGATCTTGTCACCGAAGGTTATGTTCCGGTAGCAGCAGATGCGACGGAGGAGCAGAAGAACGCGCAGAAGGATACAAGGAAGAAAGATCAGAAAGCATTGTTCTACATCCATCAATGTATAGATGCGAATGTGTTTGAGAAGGTTGCAGATTCAACGACGGCGAAGGCGGCGTGTGACACACTGGTCAGATGTTACGGTGGTGATGCATCAGTGAAGAAGGTGAAGCTTCAGTCTCTACGTAAGCAGTACGAGAATCTCAACATGAAGAACAATGAGAAAGTTTTTGAGTACATCTCCAGAGTGATTCTGATCACTAATGAGATGAAGGCGTGTGGAGAAACTCTTTCTGAACAAGTAATCATTGAGAAGGTATTGAGATCCCTTACTCCTCAATTTGATTACATTGTGGTAGCAATAGAACATTCTAAAGATCTGAGCACCATGAGAATTGAAGAGCTGCAAAGCAGTCTAGAAGCGCAAGAGCTACGTCTGACTGAGAGAACTTCTGAAAGGGAAGTAGAGCAGCAGGCTCTGAAAGCAGTTTTTGATAAGAAGCAACAGAAGCAGAGAAGATCTGATGGTGGTCAGAAGTCAGAAACCTCAACTTCTGATAGGCAAAAGAATGCTTAGAAGGGAAAAGAGAAGTATGACAAGAAGAAGATCCAATGTTACTGTTGCAAGAAGTTTGGTCATTTTGCTAGAGATTGTTGGTCAAACAAGGAAATGAAGTCAGAAGAAGCAAATATAGCCAGAAGTTCTGATGATGAATCTGTGCTACTGATGGCTTCTGAATCTGATGATCAGAATTTGACAGACTGGTGGTATATGGACACTGGCTGCTCAAATCATCTTACTGGAAATAAGAAATGGCTGGTTGATTTTGATTCTGAGAAGAGGACAAAGATCAGATGTGCTGATGACAAATATCTTAACGCTGAAGGTATGGGAAATGTCAGAGTTGTTCTGAATAATGGGAAAACAGCATTGATTCAGAATGTGTGGTATGTACCTGGCATCAAAAGCAATCTGATGAGCGTGGGACAATTAATTGAGAAAGGTTTTTCAGTTACCATGAAGGACAATCTTCTGAAGCTCTATGACTGTAATCAGAAGCTGATTATGGAGTCAGAACAAGGAAGGAATAGAACATTCAAGGTGAATGTCAGAACTTCTGACTCTGAATGTCTTAGTGCAACAAGTGTTGTGAAAGAAAGTGAGCTGTGGCACAGAAGATTTGGTCATCTGAATTTCAGAAGCTTAGAACATCTGAATTCGAAGAAGCTGGTACACGGAATTCCTACAATTAAGAAGCCTGAGAAGTCATGCAAAGTGTGCATGGAAGGAAAGCAACCAAGATTGCCATTTGCGTCAGAAGTTGCTCCAAGAGCAAAACATGCCTTGGGAGTAGTACATTCTGATGTGTGTGGTCCATTTCCAGTAGAATCGTTCGGAGGGAATAAATACTTCGTGTCATTTGTTGATGAATTCACGAGAATGATATGGGTATCCCTTATTAAGTTCAAACACGAGGTGTTGGCTGAATTCAAGAAGTTCTGAATGAAGGTTCAGAATCAGAGTGGTCAGACTCTGAAGATTCTCAGAACCGATGGTGGGGGTGAGTATAACTCCAAAGAGTTTCAGAAGTTCTGTGAGGAGAATGGAATTGAGCATGAGGTTACTGCTCCTTACACTCCTCAACACAATGGTCTTGCTGAAAGAAGAAATCGTACTTTGCTTGATATGGTGAGAAGCATGCTGAAGGAGAAGAAGCTTCCTCAGAACTTCTGGGGAGAAGCTGTTGCCACCGCAGCATATGTGCTCAACAGATGTCCAACGAAGAAGCTTAAGGAAATCGTTCCTATTCAGAAGTGGACGGGAGATAAGCAGAGTGTTAGTCATCTAAAGGTGTTTGGTTCTGTTTGTTACAAACATGTTCCAGAAGCTAGAAGACAGAAGCTGGATGATAGAAGCAAAGTAATGCTACTGGTGGGGTACCACAGTACGGGTGCGTACAAGCTTTATTGTCCAGAAACTAATAAAGTTGAGTTCAGCAGAGACGTTATTGTGAAGGAATCAGAAGTTTGGAATTGGGATAAGTCTCAATCTGATTCTGATGTGAGAACTTCTGAAGAAAGGTCAGAAATAAGAATTTCTGAAACTGGTGGTGATTCTGACTCTGAAGGAGACTCAGAAGATGAAGGTGATTCTGATGATCCAGATTCTGATGATGATCAAGATTCTGGTGGTAATTCAGACTCTGGGAATATGCCAGACTCTGAAGGTGGTCAAAGTTCTGGAGGAAGTCAAACTTCTGAAGCAAGAGCTTCTGAAGGAGAAACTTCTGAGGACAGAACTTCTGAGGTTCAAACATCCGGAGAAAGTTCTGAACGAGGTCAGAGGCCACAGAGAATCAGAAACATTCCAAGAAGATTTGAAGAGTTTGACATGTTACAAGACACTGAAGTAGATTCTGAAGGAGAAATTATTCAGTGTGCCATGTTAGTAGACTCTGAACCTGTGAGTACAGAAGAGGCTCTCAAGCAGAAGTTCTGGCTAAAGGCCATGAAAGAAGAACTTGAGGCCATAGAAAGAAACAAGACTTGGAAGCTGACAGAACTTCCAAAGGACAAGAAAGCCATCAGCGTCAGATGGGTTTTCAAGCAGAAGCTAAAGCCAGATGGATCAATTGGCAAACACAAAGCGAGGTTGGTAGCAAGAGGATTTCTGCAGAAACCTGGGTTGGATTATTCTGAAGTGTTTGCACCTGTAGCGAGACATGAAACAATCAGATTGGTGATTGCAATAGCTACCAACAGGAATTGGCCTCTGATGCATTTAGATGTGAAATCTGCATTTCTGAACGGTCCATTAGAAGAAGAAGTTTATGTGTCACAACCTCCTGGATTTGTGAAAGAGAATAAGGAATGGATGGTGTACAGATTACATAAAGCTTTGTATGGATTGAAGCAAGCGCCCAGAGCTTGGAATCAGAAGATTGATTCATTTTTCAAGAAGCAGGGCTTTCAGAAATGTGAGATGGAATACGGTGTTTATGTTCAGCATATTTCTGAAGGAAATATGATTCTGGTGTGTTTGTACGTTGATGACATACTGCTGACCGGAAGTTCTGAACAAGAATTAGCTAAGTTCAAGAAGGTGCTGATGAATGAGTTTGAAATGAATGATCTCGGGAAAATGACATACTTTCTAGGAATGGAGTTCAGATATTCTGAGAAAGGTATCATTTTGCATCAGCTGAAGTATGAACGAGAACTTCTGAAGAGATTTAAGCTGCAGAATTGTAAGGCTGCTATCACACCTGCAGATACGAATCAGAAACTAGATTCTGATTCTGATGGTGAGGATGTGGATGCTACAACCTTCAAACAGTTGGTTGGTTCTCTGAGGTATTTGTGTAATACCAGACCTGACATTTGCTATGCAGTTGGAATGGTTAGTAGATTCATGAGTAAACCCAAGTGGTCCCATTACCAAGCTGCTGTCAGGATTCTGAGGTATATCAAGGGAACTCTGGAGTATGGAGTGCTATTCCCTTCTGGAAGAAAGACTGAATCAGAACTTCTGAGTTATTCAGATTCTGATTGGTGTGGAGACAGAGTTGATAGAAAAAGTACTTCTGGATACTTGTTTAAGTTTCTAGAAGGCCCTATTTCTTGGTGTTCCAAGAAACAACCTGTTGTTGCGCTATCAACCTGGGAAGCTGAATATATTGCAGGTGCTGTTACTGCATGTCAAGCTGTGTGGATTCTGAACTTGCTGGAAGATCTGAAGATCAAAGTTGATAAACCTCTGAAGCTGATGATCGATAACAAGTCTGCAATCAATCTTGCCAGAAACCCAGTGTTGCATGGGAGAAGCAAGCATATTGAGACCAAGTATCACTATCTGAGAAGTCAAGTTCAGAATGGAGTGTTAGAAGTTCTGCACTGTAGCACCCAGAACCAGTTGGCAGATGTTCTGACGAAGGCTATCAAGACGGATCAATTCCTTCGCTTAAGGGATGGAATTGGTGTTGTTAGCTTTGAGGAAATATAAATTAAGGGATGGTATTAGAAATTAATAATTTATATTTTAATTAATATTCACAAACTTGGTGACCAAGTTTGTTAGAGGGTATTTTAGTATTTTATTGTTGTTTTTGTAACCCTAGTTTTAGTTTATAAATAGACTAGTGGTAGTGAGTATTTTTAGTAATCTTTGTAATCCTTGTAGCCGTCATTCTCTATAATATATTCTTCTCCTTTTCACCATTATTTCACCTTGTATACCAACACTGCTCATAAACACTTGACCTTGACGCCAAAACAATCGACCATCTTTCAAACCATTCACATCATTTTCCTCGATGTTTTCTGGAACCGACAACACCATAACAACACAAAACTTCCTTTCTATCACACTATAACACCACTACACTAACCACACACCTTCATTTTTGTCTTTCTTCATACTAACCTCATCCTACAACCTGCTACACACCATGGAAAACCATGCGCAACACCACATGACCCTCCTCCATTTCTCTTGACATGCACTCCATAAAGCATACTACATACACACACGTTAAAAAAAAAGACAAAAAAAAAAAAAACAAAAGCTTTCTTCTCCATATAGAACTCATCCACAACCATGTACTCCATGGTCTTCAACTCAAAAACCTTACCATTCCCATAAAACAACAAAAAGCTTGCGTGCATAGTGAACCGGAAAAACAACACAACCGTCACCACTGTCATAGACTTACATACACCTACCCATATCATCTTCTTAAAACCATATTTCTCATCCATGTCATTTTCTTCAAATAATACGCATTACTCCCTCCTCACGTAAGATAAAGAAAACTCTCTGTTGATGGTTACAATAAAAAGGTCCTGCACATACATACCATGGACCCTCTTGTTACACAAAAGTCACACATTATTTTTTGATCTCCATTTTGTTTCTGCGCAACCTTTCTACACAAAAACCTGTGCATGGCTGGAACTTTCTCCCTCTCACGTTGATAATTCACAACCACTTTATCATCTTCATCACCCTAAAGCTTTATCCTTGCACCGACAACATTCAAACAACTTCACCGCGAGACCGCCATCAACTTCTGTATCTCGCACCACCATTTTTGCAGCGGCAATAACCCAACTCAGCCACCGTCTTTCGCACTGTAAGAGGTCATTTTCTGCATACATTATGTTAGAAATTTCAAGAGTTCGTTCTTTAAATCCATGTTATGAATGTTGCATTTTGCTTTGTTTGTTTTTTGAAAGTGAGGTGTGTTATTTTTAGTTTGTTTGTGAGATGATGATGCATGGCAGCTTAAATTTGTTCATGAGATGTTTTGAGAGGGATAGTTGTGTCTCATTTGCTTGTTTGGGTATTCATTAAATTCATATTTTTGTACTTTGAAAGCTACCAAATTTTGTTTTCACACTTCCATCAACTTTTTTTCAAGTTAATTTTTGGTATCTTGTTTTATTGTAAAAGAACGCAAGTTACAACACTGATGTACATACCTTCGTGCTGATGTTTCAATTCAATATATAGTTACTGTTCTATTCTTTCTTTCCAAAGTTTTATATTGAAAATATTATTGGTTGTTGATAATTGGTGTTTCTTGAGAACTTGGAGTGTGAGTTTATTTGCTTTAGTTCTTTAATAAGAGAGTTACTCTATTGGATTTACTGCGAATAAGTTTCATTTGCATGAATAATGTGGTCTTGCGCATGGCATTAACGTGAACAGTATCTGTGGTGTGCATGAATTTGTTTCCTTTTAATTTTGAAAAGTCAAACTTAAGTGTATTAAGTAAGCACTTTATTTTATTTTATTTTATTAAGTTATGGATCAAGATGTGGTGTGGGACGGTTTCCCACGTATCAGTTTTATTTTAATTATACAAATTTTTTATTTTTATTTTGTATAGTTTAAAAAAAAAAATATCAAAGAAAACATTTTAACTATTTTAATATTTTCACTTTCTAGTTTTTTGTTGTTGTTAAATATTAAAAAAATATATAAAAATTGTTTAATTATTAATCTTTTTAAATATTTTTATTTAATATTAATTAATTAATTAATTTTATTAAACATAAATATTTAAATCAATTAATAATTTAGTCGTGACCCGATTTTTATTTTTGTGATTGCTTGCTTATTAATTGATAGTTATTCATGATGTCTCACCTTGTGAGCCGATTACATGCTTTGATTCATGTCTCGTACATATGCTGTTATTTGTTCATGATCTTAATTTTTATGCTCTTAACTTTGTTGTTTGCTCATTGTACATTATTGTCATGATGCCAATTTTTGTCTGTATATTCACTTATAGCTCTCGAATCTGTCTGTTTGTTTAAGTTTGAGTCCAAGGGAAGGACTTATTGTTGACTATACAGTCATGTTCATTTGCATCTTCTAACTCCTTGCATCATCCCTGTTTTCCCTATAGGTTGATCCCTTAGGTTGTATATACTTAGATTGTTCACCTTAGACTAAAATTCTAGACAGATTCCTCTTAGGATATTTTCCCTTAGGATGTTAACTTAGACAACTTACAGTTAAGTTCCCTATCCCCCAAGAGAGATTAGATATGAGTCATCCCTAGTTGAGATATAAGTCTCCTACCCCATGACATAGTTGAGAAAGACTTTGATTCTTTTCCGCTTGAGAGAGGTATGTGGCATACTCGTCGATTTTATATCTGAGTCAGAGCCCTTCTTTTAATGTGAAACAAAGACCCTTCTTCCGCATGTTTGTGGTGGATTAGTTGAGTATTCTCCTTAAGATGACAACTTGTCTCTTCTCCTAACCAACCAACAAACATTGCTTTTAACCATAGTCCGAAATACGAATGCTCTGATTTCTCAAAGTTTCTTTTGAGAATACGTAGGCACAAGGTCAATCCTTGGCGAGCAACCTTTTCTTTCTACATTGTTTACCCTTAGTGAGGGGAACTATGAATGCTCTGATTCCATTCCCGTCAGGATACGTAGGCACGAGATGCGATGTCTTGACGAGCATAATTAGGAATAATACCTTAGGTCTTCCTTTTACCTTTTCACCCTTAGCAGACAAAGTAACAAATAACACAATAAAACAAGAGGTTCCTGTAGAGTACTACAGATACTTAGGATACTAGCACCTTTCCTAGGTATAACCAACCCTCGAACCTTGGATTCTCTTTTGCTTTGCATTGCATACTTATGGGTTTATTCGTTTTTTTCCCTTCCCTTGGATAAATTAAAGATCAGTGGTGAACTTCATGATTTGTGATTCAAGTTAATCCAATAGCTTGATATCTGATTCTCATCACGACAAGGGATAAAGAGAGAAAGCCTTATAAACCTTATTTTGTTCGTACTCTACAAATGGGGACCATAACCCATTTAAATAACCCTAGGGTTATTTCTTAGTTTTCAATATTCTAATTTGGCCCCTCATCAAATTAGATATTGGCTTACGGTATCTGCACAATAACCTCACCTTTCATGACATTTATGCTTGTTGCCACAAACTTAATATTATATTAATTAGACCCCTTTAAGTCTTGACTAATTAAAATAATGACAATAACACCTTAAATGTTACATTTGTGATCCAAAATTCTAACACTATTTGCAACTCTATCATTCACTACAACACCATTCCTGCACCTAAGTCTAATAGATAATTTAAATATTTTAAGATACTGATGTAGTTCTAATTCTTATAATTGAAAAATAACTTCAACTTCAAATAGTAAAAGGAATAAAGTCAGTCTCATTATTGAAAGCTATTAATAACTTGTTGTAGAGGTGTTCATACAGTTAGAATTTTTCAATTCTAATAATCAAGCAGAGTATGAAGCTTTTATTGTCAGTCTCACATAAGCGTCCAAAATGGAACTAAAGAAATCAGGATACAAACTAATTCCCTGCTTGTAATTTCACAAGTCAAAGGGGAGGCTCAAGTGAATGTCTCGTTACTGCTGAAATATGTAGTTGTAATTAAGGACAAGTTGTGCTCGTTCAGGGCATATAAATCACATATGTACCAATGGACCATAACACAATAGAAAATGTAATATCCAAGCTAACAAGTACAAGGGTGGAAAGCATCATCCACAATTTCATCTTATAGACACATGATAAACCTAGTCTCCACACTATGTCATTTGTGGTTCGAATAACAACAAAGACGTTAGAGTTGTCACAGATCATTTGATTATTGCATATATTGAGAATGAGACTATACTAACTAATCTCTTCAAAACCAACTTAGTAAAAAGAAAAACATCAACATACTGAATTATAGAGAGGACAAGTTACATAAGAGGGTTTTCCACCCCCTTTTGAAATGTTTATAGCATAATGAAGTTGAATATACCCCAGTCGAAGTCCACGAGGATTTATCAGGACAACATTATATAGTAAGAGCCTTGGTCAATAAGGTCACCTGATCGGTATATTACTGGCCTTCAATGGTCCAAGATGTCAAGAAATGTATGATGAAGTGTGATAAGTGTTAGAAACACTGAGATGTTCACACTGCTCCTGCTTTTGAACTTTACACTTTAATTGTTGCATGATCGTTATCCTAATGAGGCATGGATATCCTTAGTATGTTCCCACTAGCCCCAAGGTTGTTATAATTTATGATTGTCTTGTGGATTATTTTATGAAATGGATCGAAGTAACAACTTTAGGAAATATCATTGCCATCAATATTTAAAAACTTAAAGAAAAATGTTTTAGTAAGGATCCCACAATCCCAAATTGGAACCCTTTATTACTTCAAAATTAAGTCTCTTCCTTTTGTCTACTTGGGAGTTTTCATATTCAAATGCAGACTTAAAAGTCATTCATCTTCCACTGATAGCTGATAGAATCAAAGCAAAGTTCTATTCTCTAAAGGCCTTTTTGCTACCAATTATTGTTAGAGTTTGTTGGAAAATATTTTGTTTCCAATTTTATTATTTCCTTTAATATTCCTTTTATTTTCCTTTATTTTTATTTATTTTCCAATATTCTCCATTAAGGAAAGAATAAGTGTAATAATTGTATCTCCAATATATAAATCAATCAGAGGATGAGGAATAAAGTATAACAACATTTTACATATTATCTTCAATATGGTATAAAGAGCACTTGGTCAGGGCTGATTGTAAAGCTTTTCACAGGTGACCTTCCCCAGCACATGCCTACAGCGGATCCAACAATGGTGAACAACAACAACCAAAGTCGGGCATCGGCCTCGAAAATGGCGGCGGCAGAGGAGACGGTTGTGGCAGCGGAAACAGTGGTGGCCGCAAAAACGACGATGGTCACAGATATGACGTACGAGAGGAATCGTCGGCGGCCACACACAGTGGCAATAATAACGACAACAGTGGAAACAGTAACAACATTGTTTTTTGCAGTAATGACAGCAACAACAAAAATAGGAACAACATTATTTTTTGTGACAGTTATTCCAACATAGGCGGTAATGATCAAGAGGGTTCCTCATACTCCCTCAAACAGTTTGGTTGGTATTGGATAGTAAAGGGAAGCTTGGTTTCTTAACAGGAGCAGTAGCTGAACCGGCAACAGGAGCAGTAGCTGAACCGGCAACAGGAGACCCTCGTTATGAACAATGAAAGTCTTAAAACTCTTTGATTATTGTGTGGCTGGTAAGCTATTTGGAAACTGGAATAGGTAAGTCTTACATGTTTTTACCTTCCGCAAAGGATGTGTGAGAAATTGTTAAGGAAATATACTATGATATTCAAAACTCCTCCCAAATTTTTGGCTTAAAATCAAAGTTATGGCATGCAAAACAAGGTGACAGGAGTGTAACTGCTTATTACAATGAGCTATGGACTCTGTGGAAAGAGTTGGATCTTTGTTATAATGACAATTGGAGGATTATAAAAGACAATGTTTTGTTTCTTATGAGGCAAGAAAATGATCGTGTATTCATGTTTCTCGCTGGGCTAAATAAAGACCTTTATGAGGTAAGACATAGAGTTTTAGGAAAAATACCAGTGTCAACTCTTCGTGAAACTTTTACAGAAATAAGAAGGGAGGAGGCACGACAAGGAATTATGATGGCAAAGACGCCACGAAGCTCTGAATCTGAAGGCTCGGCTCTGGCTACTAGGAACCTTGACGAGGGAAAAAGCTCAGACAAAGTTCCTTGGTGTGATCACTACAAGCGCGAATGGCATACGCGTGAAACTTAATGGAAGCTCAATTTTCATCTTAAGTTCTTCTAAGACTCTAAGGATCCATAATCCTTCACAAATACCTTGAGACGTAACTCAAACTCGGCTTCTGCACTACTCCTTGTTATAACTCCTTGTTTCTTACTCCTCCATGTCACAAGATTACCCCAAACATTGGTACAATATCCAGAGGCTGGTCTTTTACATGTGGTTGAACCTGCCCAATCAACATCGACAAAGATAGACACATTTCTTTCGTTAGTCTTCCTAAAAAAATCATTTTTCAGGATTTCCCTTTAAATATCTCAGTATTCTATAAAATGCCTCAAGATGTTCCTCGAAAGAAGAATGCATATACTGACTCACTACACTAACTGAGAAAGCAATATTAGGTCGAGTGTGTGACAAATAAATCAGTTTCCCAACCAATATATGATATCTTCCAGTATTAACAAGAACATTTTATTCTCCCCAAAGTTTAACATTAGGATCCATAGGGGTATTTGCATGTCGACATCCACTCATTCCTATTTCTTTTAATAAGTCTAGAATGCATTTTTGCTGTGAAACCGTTGACTGAACAACCTCCATACCTAGAAAATATATCATGAATCCCAAGTCCTTGATTTCGAAGTTTACTGCCAATTTCTCTTTTACTCTTTCCATTTCCATTGTTTCGTCTCCAGTAAGAACAATATCATCAGCATAAATAATCAGGGCAACAACTTTCCCATCCTGGGAGAACTTTGTGAACAGGGTGTGGTCAACCTGTCCTTGAATGTACCCTTGTTTCTTCATGGACTAAGTGAATTTTTCAAACCAAACTCTAGGGGACTGCTTTAATCCATACAAAGACTTATTTAGTTTGCATACATTTGATCCAAATTTGTTTTCAAAGCCAGGAGGGATGTCCATATATACTTCTTCTTCTATATCTCCATTAAGAAAGACATTTCTAACATCTAACTGATGTAGGGGACAATCCAGGTTGGCAGCAAGAGATAAAAGAATTCCAACAGTGTTCAATTTTGCAACAAGAGCAAATGTCTCTGAGTAGTCTATATCATTGGTCTGAATAAAGCCTTTAGCCACCAAGCGAGCCTTATAACTTTTAATTGGCCCATATGAATTATACATCACAGTAAACACCCATTTCCATCCAACTGTCTTCTTGCTATCTGGTAGTGACGTTACACTCCAAGTTTTGTTCTTTTCAAGAGCTTTCATCTCCTCAAGTACAACTTCCCTCCACTTTGGAATTTATAGAGCAACCTGTACACTTTTTGGAATTTATAAACTAGATAATTTTGAGGTAAAGGAAAACATAGATGAAGACAAATGTGAATATGATATAAAATTGGACATGGGGTGTTTAGTGCAAGATCTGACAGGTTTTCTAATAGCAACATGATCATCTATATCAGGATATAAAATACGACTCTCAGAAACAGAGATGGACTTACCTTTCCTTTTGTTAGGAGGATGATCATTCACTGGTTCAGATTCTTAGCAATGTTGAGACGTGGACTGGTCCCTTCCTTTATGGTGCTTTTTCACAAAAACCTTCCCTTTCCAAGTCATGTTTCCAAATTTGAATTTGTTTTCTTGAAGTGACTCATTGTTTTGTGACATTTCAATTAAATCATCATTATCATTGTTTTCAGGATTCTCATTATTTTCTACAAGAGAAAATGTAGGCTTAGGTTCACTAGGTTCCTTACTTATAACAGGAGTGGGATTAGATAAAGAATCGTGGCCATTTTCTGTAGGTGCAGATGTAAAAGTCTCATAATTTTGTGATACAGGAAAAGATAAATTATTTAAAAAGCTCATGTCCTCAATTTGAAATGAGTCTTCCTTTATCCCCCCTCTTGAAGATGAGTGTCATCAAAAAAATGTTTATTTTTAAAGAATGTAACATCCATAGTGACAAACATTTTCTTGTTTTTTGGGTCAAAACATTTATATCCATTTTGGATTGAAGAGTATTCAACAAAGACACATTTTATAGCACGTGGCTCAAGTTCTTCAACTTTTTTATGGCAAGAGTAAAAGAGAAATTGGCAGTAGACTTTGAAACCAAGGACTTGCGATTCATGAGATATTTTCTAGGTGTGGAGGTTGCTCAATCAAAAATGGTATTGAGGTTTCACAGCATAAATACATTTTAGACTTATTGAAAGAAACATGAATGTGTGTATGTCGACCTACAGATACCCCTATGGATCCTAATGCTAGACTTTGGGGAGAAGGTAATGTTTGTTGTAAAATTTGGCCACCAACCCAACTTGATAAATCTTCTCGTAATCACAAATATTAATCCTACAAAATAATAAACTGTTAAACAACATGAGGCGTGTAAAAACACTGTCCTTAAAGATTTATCCGCCTCATAAGCCCAAATCCCCCAGGATTCAACAGGTTCTTCTCAGATTCTCAATAAGACTCTGAGGCACCAAAACAACAAGAAGTAATCTCCAAGATGACTGAAAGATGTAACCAGGAATATAAGAAACAAAAAGGTTTTCATCCATTTTATGTATCAATATCTCGTTTCTATATCGTGTAAAAAATGGTAGGGGAATAATTATATAAGAGAGAGAAAGATTGAGTAAATGATTTGACTAAGTCTAGTCAAACGAATTAAATATAATTATTTGACTAAGTCAAACTATTATAAATCATAAAATTAATAATAATAATAATAATAATAATAATAATAATAATAATAATAATAATTAATATTGTAAAAATATTTTTCTCATATTTGTCTTTAAAAGATGTGACAAAATTTATTTAGAATTTTTGAAATATAATCAAAATTTGCAACATTCCCCCACATATTTTAAAAGTTGTAAAAATAATA
Organism: Lathyrus tuberosus; assembly: GCA_022829125.1. Lineage (NCBI taxonomy): Eukaryota > Viridiplantae > Streptophyta > Magnoliopsida > Fabales > Fabaceae > Lathyrus > Lathyrus tuberosus. The sequence continues at coordinate 1,608,621 of JALAZF010000396.1, read as the reverse complement.
ATAAAAAGGAATTTTCTGGATTAACATCATGGATGTGATGCATCAAACTGATGTAGCAAGATATATGAACCAGCTCTAGAATGATAGTACTTAACACACAATGAAGTTTGTGTAGCAAGCTATATGAACCAAAGACACTTGATGTATGTTAGAGGTCTACCACTCACATCACACCCTCACAATTCTTGTTGTTGACGTTGTGGTGCGCTAATAGGCCATTCGCGTGCCTGGTTATTTCATGAGTGCTCTAGAGATTTCGCCAAGATCCCATACAAGCGGCCCCACTCAACACTCATATAGGTGATTTCATCAAGTGTATGCTGCAAATCATACACCACCAATAAAGGATGTGAAATTCATTAAAAGCTATGTAAGTTTATCCTCTCAGTAATGCAGTGTCTAGCACTTTCTCACTTACACCATAAGAAAAGAACGCAAGAAAAATTAATCAAATAGTTTTTGGTGCTAGCAGAACTAACAAGTGACTTGTTCTTACCCATATGAACCTTATTCATGGGATCTCTAATCACAAAGGTTGGGTTCCCATCACTTGTTAATTTCAATTGGCTTTAAGTCTAATTCTTCTCAATGTGTTCACAAATCAATTTATTCCCAGGGCTTTGTCAGAGGATCAACTAGGATCACTTTGATCTGACTTCACATAAATAGAGGATATTACCTTGTTAATGAGTAGCTATTTTGTACACAAATTAGACAAACACATATTTTCTCCCATAAATAGACATTGACTACAACGTCTCTAAGTCAATCAATCTCATATACTCAAAAGTATATAACAATAAACTTGGTCTCTGCAATTAATTGTATACAGGTCTGGTTAGACATCTAAGCGACATCACCTCCAACAAGAATATTATCTCAATGGAGATATAAATAAATTCTCATGAATTTATCATACATGTCTATTTGAAAAACTTTCAAATTACAAAACTATCAATTATGAAAAATATAAATATATTATATAAATATGTATTATGCAGGTCAGATTGAATGACTTTCAAGCGACAACTTTTCATCTCATAATAAATTAAATAAATATACTTATATATTTATTTTTATTGGAATAATATTTAATTATCACCATTGTATTAATTTAATACAATGACCCATCAAACTCAAAATAATATTATAATTCATATTTTCTTTTTATATATTTTATGTAATTAAAAATCATCATAAAATATTTTCACATTACTCATTAAATGAATAATACACTAACCTTTCCAATAAATCAATTTTTTTTCACATTATAAACAATAACGTAACAATTTTAATTTTTAATCGGTCAAACCACAAGTGTACTCTTTTATTACACTTTAACTCAATAAATGTGAAAAATAAATTAGACACTAACTCAATAAAACGTGAACAAATAAATTCACATAAATATTTATTCTCATATGATCAAATTTATGTATTGTTAATAATGGGTGGTGATTATTTATTTATTTATTCAGATGGTATGTGATAGCTAGAATTAACAATACATTTTTCTTAAATATTTATCATAAATTATTATTTAATGCCTTAATTATCTATACTTCTATACTAATATGTAAAGGGAATACATAAATTTGGTGTAGCCTTTTTCATTTTTAAATATACCATTTTTAATTTCTTTTAAAATCTTAACTTCTCTTTTTTAATAACGGCGGTTATCTTAACTTCTTTTTAACTATTTTATTATTAATTTAAAATAAAAATAAAATTAAATAAAAATATAATACGATTTATATTTTATGCACGTCATTGTTAGATAAAGCGGATAGACAGGCGCTAATAATAATAATAATAATAATAATAATAATAATAATAATAATGTATGAAATAAAAAAAATAAGTATTCATCTCCAACTTCTTAGCTCTTCAACGAAACCCTAAGTTTGAACTCAATGCTATCATATTCAACTTTTCCTCTGCAAATTGCAGTTTCCTCAAAGCTTCAATTTCAAATTTCTCTTATTCCTTTCAAACCATTCAATATCATGTAAACCTTTTTGATTTCAATTTATTCTTTTTATTCAAATTCAAACCCTAACTATGATTTGAAATTAGAATCACACATCTTCAGTATCAACCTGGAACCTAATAATCAACCCTACTAATCATGTGAACCATCATTTTCACGTTGTTCAATCACAAATCCGTAATCCACAGTTCTGCAATCAGGTTTTCTACTGCTCTGTTCTGCCGCCCCGCAATCTGTAATTCCATAATCAGTCATTCTACTCCTTCATTCTGCTACTCGACAATACACAATTCCATAATCCGCTTTCGTTTTTCACAATATGATTTATGATATTGACATAACTGGTATGGTTTATGAGACTCAAGTGATAATTTGACATCCTTTTTCACAATATTAGCATTATTTAAATATATTATTCTATAATCATTTGTTTTTTTTTATAATGGGTTGCAACTAATATATAAAGGGAATACATAAATTTGGTGTAGCCTTTTTCTTTTTCAAATATACCCTTTTTAGTTTCTTTTAAAATCTTAACTTCTCTTTTTTAATAACGGCGGTTATCTTAACTTCTCTTTAACTATTTTATTATTAATTTAAAATAAAATAAAAATAAAATAAAAATATAATATGGTTTATATTTTATGCACGTCATTATTAGAGAAAGCGGATAGATGGACGCTAATAATAATAATAATAATAATAATAATAATAATAATAATAATAATGTATGAAATAAAAAAAAAATCAGTATTCATCTCTACCTTCTTAACTCTTCAACGAAACCCTAAATTTGAACTCAATGATATCGTATTCAACCTTTCCTCTGCAAACTGCAGTTTCCTCAAAGCTTCAATTTCAAATTTCTCTTATTCCTTTCAAACCATTCAATATTATGTAAACCCTTTTGATTTCAATTTATTCCTTTTATTCAAATTCAAACCCTAACTATGATTTGAAATTAGAATCACACATCTTCAGTATCAACATGGAACCTAATAATTGTTGGAATTAACCCAAAACCTTTTGAGAATTCCTATTCAATCTTGATCTCAAGATTGTTAACAATCACACGTAATGACAATGAAAAGAAAAATTGAGAAAGAAAGAAAGAGAAAAGAGAAATAGTAGCGTTGGAGAAGAAGATGAAAAACTGCAGAATTCTTTCTGCCCACAAACTGTGGAAACCTTCAATATTCACTTGCAACTGCAAACAGTGAATTATCAAACTTGATTTACTACAATGATAAGGGTTCTTCCCTATTTATAGATTTAGGTTAACTTGCATCTCAAGCTAAAACCCAAACTATAAAAGCCCAAAAATATATAATCTAATCTTTCTAAATCAAATTTGATCTTTCTAAATCAAATCTAATCTTTCTAAAACAATGAATTACATATTTAACACACCACCTAATTCATTGTGTCTAAACTGTCTATATTCATCATGGCTCTCAGTCTTCTGAAAACTTCGACCTGCACTCCCTTCGTCATGATATCTGCAATCTGATTCTCAGTTCTACAGTGTTCCAAGTTCATCTTCCCTTCTGCTACCTGCTCTTGAAGATAATGGAACCTCATTTCAATGTGTTTACTTCGACCATGTGCTATTGGATTCTTCGCCAAGTTTATAGCTGACATGCTGTCGATCTTTATGGTAATTGCTCCATGACTCTTCCCTGTAATCTCTTCGACCAGGTTCACCATCCATGTTGCTTGACATGCATAAAGGGAAACAAATATGTACTCTGCTTCGCATGACGACAATGCCACTACTGGCTCCTTTTTCAAACTCCAAGCAACTGGTGTACCACCTAACATAAACACATAGCCAATTGTGGATTTTCTATCCTCAACATCACTATACCAACTTGAGTTAGTGTATCCCACTAACTTGCATTCTTTTCCTTCATCAGCTATAGGAAACAAAATGCTATAGTCGAGAGTCCCTTTCAAATACCTCAGTATCCTCTTCGTTGCTGCTAGGTGTGATACCTTTGGCTTCTGCATGAATCTACTTACCATACCCACACTGTATGCTAAGTCAGACCTTATGTGACAAAGGTATCTTAGTGACCTAATAAGCCTTCTATATTTGGTTGGGTCGACATCATCTTCCTCTGATTGTTTTGACAGTTGCAATCTAGTTTCAGCTGAAGTCAAAGTTGGGTTTCAATCTTGCATCTCAAATCTCTTGAGTATTTCGACTGCATATCTTCTTTGGTGCATCATCAAAACTCTACTAGTCTTGTAGAATTCGATGCCAAGGAAATATGAGAGATTTCCCAAGTCTGACATTTCAAACTCCTCACTTAGGTCATGTTTGAAATCTTCGATCTCCTTCTTGCAACTTCCTGTTATCAACAGGTCATCGACATAGAGGCATAGTAAAGCAATTCACTACTGCTTCTTCTTACATAAACTCCATACTCAGTCGTATATTTCACAAATTCCTTTTTCCTTAAGAAGCTGTCGATTTTCTTGTTCCACGCTCTTGGAGCTTGCTTGAGTCCATACAGGGCTTTATGCAGTCTGTACACCTTTCATTCTTCACCTCATTTCACATACCCAACTGGTTGTGCGACATAAACTTCTTCTTCTAAGGGGCAATTAAGGAATGTACACTTCATGTCCATTTGACATGTGTGCCAATTGTTCATATTTGCTAGACCAATAACCAACCTGATTGTTTCGATCCTAGCAACAGGTGCAAACACTTCGTCGAAGTCGATTCCTTTCTTCTGAAGAAATCCTTTTGCCACAAGTCTCGCTTTGTGTAACACCATTTTTCTACCCAACAAACGTCACAAACAAATCGACAAATAAATAAGAGTAAAGTCCCAAAAAGGGCATCACATATCGTCACAAAACATCATAATAACCACCTGTCCCGTAACACAGGTTTTTCCATCATAATATAGTTATACACATGCAACGAAAATCAAAATTTAAAGAACACTTTTATTCTTCAAAACTTCTCAAATAAAACTCATGAAAACATCATGTACAAAAACAAAATAACGTAATCATTTGACTCAAGCATCCCGACCCGATGTTAGATATCAAAGCAAGACCCTCTAATCGACGAAGAAATCAAGGAAATATTTCTAAGCCAAATCTTCATGCGCCAAGGAAGTTAAGCCTAATCACCTGCACGTTACCCACGTGGAGGCAACATTCAAACAGGCAGGGTGAGTAATCACGAAATCAATATATAAGATATAAGTGAAAGATAAAGCACAAGCAACAACATCATCAAGTCATTCATAACGTCAAGAACACATTAATCACATCAAATAATGCAATGCCACACGATATGCAATGCAACATCATAGACTCATGCATGTGGTACCAACTCGTCATAATCGATGGACACTGGGCCATCACCCTCCAAAGATCCCCACCAATAAGATCGATTCTACATAAGAACCGGAGCACGTCATAAAACACTCCAATCCACACAATGGGATTGAAGCCACCAAATGGACCGAAGTCCTACTATGCCATGAATGCATGATACAAATCGTCATAATAAACATCATCATAAAATCGTCATAATTGCACCATCATTCATGAATCACCATCAAACAAACATCAATATGTCACACCAAGTCGCACTCGTCAAAGTTCGTCATTACACCTCACAATTTGTCATGTTTTATTCATCACATAAAAATCCCCGATTTTATCTCGTTCATCATCATTTCTAGATTACTAGTGTCTTATTATCCCATCATAGCCCTACGTCTCAAGGAAACCCTATCACAAGCGAAATCGGGACAGAAATCGTAAAAATGGGAAAATCTGCCCACATCACTGCCCATACGCGTAAGGACCACCCTGTTACGTGTATGGCTCAAACTTCACGCCACCCCTTACGCGTACCATACGCATATCAGAGAGGGGCTTTCCTCTCAATTCTCCCCCAAATTCCCCCTTACGCGTAATGGATAGTCCATACGCGTAAGGCATTTTTCCTAATCCCATACGCGTAAGCATCTCCTCTTACGCATATTACCCTATTCCCAGTCATCCAATACACGTAATACATCCTCTTACACGTATTGTCCACCATCCCATACGCGTACGCTATGCGTACTAGCAGAGGGTCGTGCCAGTCCTTGGGGACGGGTGCATACACTACGCGTATCACCTTTGAAAGCCCTCTCATTACGCGTAACACCCCCCATTACGCGTATCACCAAAAACTAATCAAAAACTCAGATCTCGCATCTGGACGCAAACCTCCTCATTCCAGCACCTTCGATCCACCAAAATCAGCCTCAAACTAGCTCCGATTCATCACAGATCTACGCTATTCATCCTACTTTATCGTCTACGTCAATTCTTCCTAATTATTAAGTCATAACCAGTTAATATCAAGTTCGATTTTCAGATTTGGTTACCCACAAGTTCATCACAGCATCAACAATCATTCACACAGATTCAACATCAATTATAGCAGCACATATCAGATTCGCTACAGAGTTCATACACATACAGAGTTAGGAAAATCATCACAGATTCGTCACAGATTTCAGCACAAATTCATCATAAACGAAAACACACAATTACCTCTACCTTAAACCCATATCAAACATATTAACCTGGATTACCCCACATACCTCGAATTTCCAGCAGAGATTCTTCGTTTTTCCGGGGTTCTAAGGTTGATTCCTCGTTCTAGCCTCCTTTCCCCTGCTCTCTAATCACTTCTTAGGGTTGCACAAGACTAATTCTCATAATCCCTATTTTTCTTTTGTTAATCCTATGTTTTGGGTCTTAATCACAGTTTACCGTATTATCCTTCATTAATCCCCTCAACATTACCGTCTTGGCCTTAATGGTCTCCTAATTATTTTAATTAACAATAATAATAATCCAAATAATATTCTAATTACTCAAATTATTCTAATATTATTATTAATAAAACAATCTAATTAATTACTACTTCTAAGAGGTCTCAATGTTCTCTTAACCCAAGGCTACCCCACAGCACCACATAAATTCATCAATGTCACAAATCATCACAAAGCACCAAAACACCGAATAATCATAATAATTTAATTAAGTAAATATTATAATTATTTGGGGCATTACAACTCTCCCCCACTTAAATAATTTTCGCCCTCGAAAATTACATGAAGGGAATAGAGTCGGATACGACTCCTTCATCTGATCCTCACGCTCCCAAGTTCAACTTTCGCCTGCTGGTCCACCCACAGCACCTTCACCAAACCTATGTCTTTACCCCGCAGTTGCTTCATCTCACGACCATCAATCTGCACAGGTAGTGCTTCCACTGTCAGATTATCCCTCACCTGTACATCGTCCATCTGAATCACATGCGACAGATCTGGAATGTACTTCCTCAACTGAGACATGTGGAACATGTCGTGCAAATTCACAAGCGTCGGTGGTAAAGCAATCCGATAGACCACCTATCCTATCCTCTGTAAGATTTGGTAAGGACCAACAAAATGTGTTGTGAGCTTCTTAGACTTCAAAGCTCGACCCACACCAGTAACTGGCGTCACCCTCAAAAACACGTGATCTCCCTCTTGGTTTTCAAGTGTCTTCCTCCTATTATCATGGTAACTCTTCTGACGACTCTACGAAGCTTTCATCCTTTCTTGGATCATCTTAATCTTCTTCGTCGTCTCTTGCACAATTTTCGGTCCGAGTACATCACTCTCGCCCGATTCATACCAACACAAGGGAATCCTACATCTTCTTCCATACAACGCTTCATAGGGCGCCATTCCATCCGTGATCCAACATCTTAGATTGGATAGTCATTTCTGTCTGATCGTCCGTCTGCAGATGATATGCTAAACTCATCCTCAACTTAGTGCCCAAAGCATCTTGCAAACTCTTCCAGAACCTCGATGTAAATCTCGGGTCTCTATCTAACATAATACTCGAAGGTATACCATGCAACTTCACAATCTCCTCAATATACATCTCAGCTAACTTCTGCATAGAATGATTAATCTTCATTGGCATGAAATGAGCCAACTTAGTTAATCTATCCACAATCACCCAAATCGAATCATTTCCCTTAGCAGTCCTCGGCAATCCCGACACAAAATCCATGGAAATAATATCCCATTTCCACTCTGGAATATTCAACAGTTATATCATACCTAAAGGCTTATGATGCTCAATCTTCGACTTCTGACAAGTCAAACACACATAAACAAACTCCGCAATATCCTTCTTCATACCTGGCACCCAAAACAACTTTTTCAAATCCTGGTACATCTTCGTAGCACCTGGATGAATACTCAAACTACTTCGATGTCCTTCTTTAAGAATGTTCTTCTTAATTTTAGGAACATCTGGGACACACACCCTATCTATGAATATCATTACACCATTCTCGCCAATCCAGAATTCACCTCTGTTACCTTGATTGATCAATGTCCACTGGTAAATCAACTTCAAGTCAAATTGTTGACCCACTCTGATCTCTTCCAGAATACCACTCATCAACTTCAACATTCCCAACTTCACACTGTCGAGAGTTGCTTCACATACCAAACTCAAATCTCAGAATTGTTCAAGTAATTCCAACTCTTTCACCATGAGCATCGACCTATGCAATGACTTTTTGCTCAATGCATCGACCACTACATTTGCTTTACCAGGATGGTAATTCAAATCGAAGTCATAATCCTTCAACAATTCCAACCACCTTCTCTGCCTCATATTTAACTCTTTCTGATTAAATAGATACTTCAAGCTCTTATGGTCGCTAACACTTCGAATTTAGAGCCAAAAAGATAATGTCTCCAAATTTTCAACACAAATACTACAACTGCCAACTCTAAGTCATGGATTGGGTAATTCACTTACTGAACCCTCAGTTGCCTAGAAGCATAAGCAATAACTTGCCCATTCTGCATCAATACTCCACCAAGACCCATCTTCGATGCAACACAGTGCACTACAAAAGATTCATCCGGATTAGGTAAAATCAACACTAGAGTAGTAGTCAATCTCTTCTCCAGTTCCACAAAACTCTCCTCACAAGCTACATCCCACACGAAAGCTTGACCCTTTTGAGTCAACTGAGTCAAAGGTAATTCCAACTTAGAAAAACCTTCGATAAAATTGCGATAATAACCCGTCAATCCCAGAAAACTTCGTATCTCGGTAGAAAACTTCAGAGTCTCCCACTGTAACACAACATAAATCTTAGAAGGATCAACAGCAATTCCACCACTTGAAATCACATGGCCAAGGAAACTCACTTCCTTCAACCAAAACTCACACTTCGACAGCTTTGCATACAACTTCTTCTCCTTCAATACTTGCAACACAGTTCTCAAATGCTTAGCATGCTCTTTTTCAGATTTAGAATATATCAAAATGACATCAATGAAGACCACAACAAACTGATCCAAATACTCGTGAAAAATCTGATTTATATACTCCATGAACACACCAGGTGCGTTGGACTCTCCAAACGGCATCACAGTGTATTCATAGTGACCATACCTCGTCCTGGAAGCTGTCTTCGGAATGTCATCAGGCTTACCACGAATCTGATGATAATCCGACCTCAAATCAATCTTGCTAAACACACAGGCACCTACTAGCTGATCCATCAAATCGTCGATTCTCGAAAGTGGATATTTATTCTTGATAATCACTTTATTCAACTGCCGATAATCAACACACAACCTCATACTTCCATCTTTCTTCTTCACTAGCAACACAGGAGCACCCCACGGAGAAAAACTTGGTCGAACAAACCTCTTCTCAAGCAGCTCTTCCAACTGTTTCTTCAATTCACTTAACTCAGAGGCGGACATCCAGTAAGGAGCCATTGACACTGGACTCGTACCTGGTATTAATTCCACTGCAAACTCTACTTCACGTTCTGGAGGCAAATCACTGATGTCATCTGGAAATACATCTGGGAATTCACAGACAACAGGAAATTTAACACTCGTAGCTTCACGATCAATCTGCAATGATGCAAACATTGCAAACACCGAGGCTTCGTCTTCCAGAAGTTTGCCTACTTGCATAGCAGACAAGAACATCAACTCCCCACCATCACCAAGCTCAGGAAACTCTACAGTCTTATTATAACAATTGATATGAATGCGGTTGAACTCCAACCAGTTCATTCCAACAATTACATTGATTTGGTGCAAGGGTAGGCACACCAAATCCATCACAAAACTCTTCTAAACAATCGTCACCGGACATCTCAAACACACAAAGGTAGTAGTAACAAAACCATTAGCTGGAGTCTCTATTACCATGTTACTATTCATATCAGAAAACTTCAAACCCAATCTATTAGCACATTCAAGCGAGCTAAACGAATGAGTAGCACCCGTATCAATAATAGCAACCAACTCGATATTATTAATAAAGCACGTACCTCAAATCAGGTTGTCCTTCTCTGGAGCTTCTGCACCACTCAAAGCAAACACTCTTCCACTGTTCTGAGCAGCAGTGGCACTATTCTCCGGCTTCTGACACTAGGTACTGATGTGACCCTACTCCCCATAATTGAAACAGGTTGGACCATCATCTTTGCAATCAGTAGCTCTATGCCCTTCTTACCACACCTGTAGCACCTCAACACATTATTGGTGCAACCATCAGCATGGTGGCCTTGCTCGCCACACTTGTAACACTTCCCAGAAGCGGGAGCTGCTCCCCCACTTGACTTTTTCCCATCTGAAGCCTTCTACTTCCCTTTGTCGACTGAAGTCGTATAAGGCTTCCCCTTATACTGCCCATTCTTCTCACTTAACTGCTTGTAGTGAGCAGATCGAGCTCGGCTATCCTCGTCGTAAATCCTACTCTTATCCACCAGCTTAGTAAACATGTGAATCTGTTGGTATCCAATACCCTGCTTGATTTCTGGTCTCAGCCCATTCTCGAACTTGAGACACTTTGACATCTCAGCATCATCACGGTTGTAGTGAGGACATAACTTCACCAGCGTCTCAAACTTTGTAGCATACTCTGCCATAGTCATGTCTCCTTGCTTCAGCTCAAGGAATTCCGCCTCCCTCTTGCCATGAGCATCCTCTGGAAAATACTTTCCCAGAAACTCCTGCTTGAACATAACCCAATTTATCGTAGTGCCAACATCTGTGAGTCTCTAACGGGTGTTATCCCACAAATCCTCAGCCTCTTCTTTCAGCATAAAAGTTTCGAACTGAACTTGTTGCGTGTCACTACACCCCATCACCCAGAAGATCTTCGCAATTGCCTTCAGCCACTTGTGTGCACTTGCTGGATCATGAGTACCCACAAAAGTCAGTGGATTGTTCCTCTGAAACTTCCCCAAAGCACGAAACTTATTTGGAACTCCACCATTCAAATTGAGTTGAGCCACTACATTAGCAACTGATTCCAATGGATCAGCGATAACACGATCATTTCTTCCAGCCATCCGGCACACCACCAACAAGGTTAAAAGAAACAAAACATCGACAGTGTACACACACTTGTCGTCTGACAGGGACTGACATCAAGTAAAAACCTGGCCGGACGAACCGACCTGCTCAAATACCACTAATGTAACACCCTTTTTCTACCCAACAAACATCACGAATAAATTCACAAATAAATTAGAGTAAAGTCCCAAAAAGGGCATCACATATCGTCACCAAACATCATAATAACCACCTGTCCCGTAACACGGGTTTTTCCATCACAATATAGTTATACACCACGCAGCGGAAATCAAAATTTAAAGAACACTTTTATAATTCAAAACTTCTAAAATAAAACTCATGAAAACATCATGTCCAAAAACAAAAGAACGTAATCATTCTACTTAAACGTCCCGACCCGATGTTACATATCAGAGCAAGACCCTCTAATCGACAGAGAAATCAAGGAAATACTTCTAAGCTAAATCTTCATGCGCCAAGGAAGCTAAGCCTGATCACCTGCACGTTACCCACGTGGAGGCAACATTCAAACAGGCAGGGTGAGTAATCACGAAATCATTATATAAGATATAAGTGAAAGATAAAGCACAACCAACAACATTATCAAGTCATTCACAATGTCAAAAACACATTAATCACATCAAATAATGCAATGCCACACGATATGAAATGCAACATCATAGACTCATGCATGTGGTACAAACTCGTCATAATAGATGGACACTGGGCCATCAACCTCAAAAGATCCCCACCAATAGGATCGATTCTACAAAAGAACCGGAGTACGTCATAAAACACTCCAATCCACACAATGGGATTGAAGCCACCAAATGGACCGAAGTCCTACTATGCCATGGATGCATGATACAAATCATCATAATAAACATCATCATAATTGCACCATTATTCATGAATCACCATCAAACAAACTTCAATATGTCACACCAAGTCGCACTCGTCAAAGTTCGTCATTACACCTCACAATTCATCATGTTTTATTCATTACATAAAAATCCCCGATTTTATCTCGTTCATCATCATTACTAGATTACTAGTGCCTTATAATCCCATCATAGCCCTACGTCTCAAGGAAAACACGTCACAAGCGAAATCGGGACAAAAATCGCAAAAATGGGAAAATCTGCCCACATCAATGCCCATACGCGTAAGGACCACCCTGTTACGCGTATGGCTCAAACTTTACGCCACCCCTTACGTGTACCATACGCGTATCAACAGAGAGGGTTTTCCTCTCAATTCTCCCCCAGATTCCCCCTTACGCGTAATGGCTAGTCCATACGCGTAAGGCACTTTTCCCAATCCCATATGCGTAAGTATCTCCTCTTACGTGTATTCCCTTATTCCCAGTCATCCAATCCACGTATTACCCACCATCCCATACGTGTATGCTACGCGTACTAGCAAAGGGTCGTGCCAGCCCTTGGGGACGGGTGCGTACGCTACGCGTATCACCCTGGGAAGCCACCTTGTTACGCATAACACCCCCCATTACGCGTATCACCAGAAACTACTCAAAAACTCAGATCTCGCATCTGGACGCAAACCTCCTCATTCCAGCACCTTCGATCCACCAAAATCAGCCTCAAACCAGCTTCGATTTATCACAGATCTATGCTATTCATCCTACTTCATCGTCTACGTCAATTCTTCCTAATTATTAAGTCATAACCAGTTAATATCAAGTTTGATTTTCAGATCTGGTTACCCATAAGTTCATCACAACATTAACAATCATTCACACAGATTCAACATCAATTATAGCGACACATATCAGATTCGCAACAGAGTTCATACACATACAGAGTTACGAAAATCATCACAGATTCGTCACAGATTTCAGCACAAATTCATCAGAAACGAAAACACACAAGTACCTCTACCTTAAACCCATATCAAACATATTAACCTGGATTACCCCCCCTACCTCCAATTTCCAGCAGAGATTCTTTGTTTTCCAGGGTTCTACGGTTGATTCCTCGTTCTAGCCTCCTTTCCTCAGCTCTCTAATCACTTCTTAGGGTTGCACAAAACTAATTCTCATAATCCCTATTTTTCTTATGTTAATCCTATGTTTTGGGCCTTCATCACGGTTTACCGTATTATCCTTCATTAATCCCCTCAACATTACCGTCTTACCCTTAATGGTCTCCTAATTATTTTAATTTACAATAATAATAATCTAAATAATATTCTAATTACTCAAATTATTCTAATATTATTATTAATAAAATAATCTAATTAATTACTACTTCTAAGAGGTCTCAATGTCCTCTTAACCCAAGGCTACCCCACAGCACCACATAAATTCATCAACGTCACAAATCATCACAAAGCACCAAAACACCAAATAATCATAATAATTTAATTAAATAAATATTATAATTATTCGTGGCATTACAATTCTCCCCCACTTAAAGAATTTTCGCCCTCGAAAATTACCTGAAGGGAACAGAGTCGGCTACGACTCCTTCATCTGATCCTCACGCTCCCAAGTCCAACTTTCACCCGCTGGTCCATCCCACAACACCTTCACCAAAGCTATGTCTTTACCCCGCAGTTGCTTCATCTTACGACCATCAATCCGTATAGGTAGTGCTTCTACTGTCGGATTATCACTCACCTGTACATCGTTCATCTAAATCACATGCGACAGATCTGGAATGTACTTCCTCAACTGAGACACGTGGAACACGTCCTGCGAATTCGCAATCATCGGCGGTAAAGCAATCCGATAGGCAACCTATCTTATCCTCTGTAAGATTTGGTAAGGACCAATAAAACGTGGAGTGAGCTTCCTAGACTTCAAAGCTCGACACACACCAGTCACTGGCGTCACCCTCAAAAACACGTGATCTCCCTCTTGGAATTCAAGTGCCTTCCTCCTCTTATCATGGTAACTCTTCTGATGACTCTGCGAAGCTTTCATCCTTTCTTGGATCATCTTAATCTTCTTCGTCGTCTCTTGCATAATTTTCGGTCCGAGTAAACACTCTCGCCCGATTCATACCAACACAATGGAGTCCTACATCTTCTTCCATACAACGCTTCATAGGGCATCATTCCAGTACTAACATGAAAACTATTATTGTACGTGAACTCAATCAATGGTAAATGGCTATCCCAAGATCCTCTGTGATCCAACACACATGCCCTCAACAAATCCTATAAAGATTGGATAGTCATTTCTGTCTGACCATCTGTCTGCGGATGATATGCTGAACTCATCCTCAACTTAGTGCCCGAAGCATCTTGCAAACTCTTCCAGAACCTCGATGTAAATCTCAGGTCTCTATCTGACACAATACTCGAAGGTATACCATGCAACTTCACAATCTCCTCAATATATATCTCAGCTAACTTCTGCATAGAATAATTAATCTTCATTGGCAAGAAATGAGCTGACTTAGTTAATCTATCCACGATCACCCAAATCGAATCATTTCCCTTAGCAGTCCTTGGCAATCCTGACACAAAATCCATGGAAATACTATCCCATTTTCACTCTAGAATATTCAACGGTTGCATCATACCTAAAGGCTTCTGATGCTCAATCTTCGACTTCTGACAAGTCAAACACGCATAAATAAACTCCGCAATATCCTTCTTCATACTTGGCCACCAAAACAGCTTTTTCAAATCCTGGTACATCTTCGTAGCACCAGGATGAATACTCAACCTACTTCGACGTCCTTCTTCAAGAATGCTCTTCTTAATTTATGGAATATCTGGGACACACACCCTGTATCTGAGCATCATTACACCATTCTCGCCAATCCGGAATTCACCTTCGTTGCCTTGATTGATCAATGTCCACTGGTCATCCAACTTCAAGTTAGATTATTGTCCCACTCTAATCTCTTCCAGAATACCACTCGTCAACTTCAACATTCCCAACTTCACACTGTTGGGAGTTGCTTCACATACCAAACTTAAATCTCAGAATTGTTCAAGTAACTCAAATTCTTTCACCATGAGCATCGACATATGCAATGACTTTCTGTTCAATGCGTCAGCCACTACATTTGCTTTACCAGGATGGTAATTCAAATCGAAGTCATAATCCTTCAAAAATTCCAACCACTTTCTCTGCCTCATATTTAGCTCTTTTTGATTAAACAGATACTTCAAGCACTTATGGTCGCTGAACACTTCGAATTTAGAGCCAAACAGATAATGTCTCCGAATTTTCAACACAAATACTACAGCTGCCAACTCTGAGTCATGGGTTGGGTAATTCACTTAATGAACCCTTAGTTGCCTGGAAGCATGAGCAACAACTTGCCCATTCTGCATCAATACTCCGCCAAGACCCATCTTCGATGCATCACAGTACACTACAAAAGGTTCATTTGGATTAGGTAAAATCAACATTGGAGCAGTAGTCAATCTCTTCTTCAGTTCCACAAAACTCTCCTCACAAGCTACATCCCACATGAAAGCTTGACCCTTTCGAGTCAACTAAGTCAAAGGTAATTCCAACTTAGAAAAGCCTTCGATAAACTTGCAGTAATAACCCGCCAATCCCATAAAACTTCGTATCTCGGTAGTAGACTTCGGAGTCTCTGACTGTAACACAAAATAAATCTTAGAAGGGTCAACATCAATTCCTCCACTTGAAATCACATGGCCAAGGAAACTCACTTCCTTAAACCAAAACTCACACTTCGACAGCTTTGCATACAACTTCTTCTCCTTCAATACTTGCAACATAGTTCTCAAATGCTCAACATGCTCTTTTTCTGATTTAGAATATATCAGAATGTCATCAATGAAGACCACAATAAACTGATCCAAATACTCGTGAAAAATCCGATTCATATACTCCATAAACACACCAGGTGCGTTGGACACTCCAAACGGCATCACAGTGTATTCATAGTGACCATACCTCGTCCTGAAAGCTGTCTTCGGAATGTCATCAGGCTTAACACAAATTTGATGATAACCCGACCTCAAATCAATCTTGCTAAACACACAGGCACCTACTAGCTGATCCATCAAATCGTCGATTCTCAAAAGTGGATATTTATTCTTGATAGTCACTTTATTCAACTGCCGATAATCAACACATAACCTCATACTCCCATCTTTCTTCTTCACTAGCAACACATGAGCACCCCAAGGAGAAACACTTGGTCGAACAAACCTCTTCTCAAGTAGCTCTTCCAACTGTTTCTTTAATTCACTTAACTCAGAGGCGGACATCCAGTAAGGATCCACTGACACTGGACTCGTACCTGGTATTAAGTCCACTGCAAACTCTACTTCACGTTCTGGAGGCAAATCGCTGATGTCATCTGGAAATACATCTGGGAATTCACAGACAGTAGGCAATTCAACACTCGCAGCTTTAGGATTAACCTGTAATTATGCAAACATTGCAAACACCAAAGCTTCGTCTTCCAGAAGTTTGCCTACTTGCATAGCAGACAAGAACATCAACTCCCCACCATCACCAAGCTCAGGAAACTCTACAGTCTTGTTATAACAATTGATATGAATGTGGTTAAACTCCAACCAGTTCATTCCAAAGATTACATCGATTTGGTGCAAGGGTGGGCACACCAAATCCATCACAAAACTCTTCTAAAAAATCATCACCGAACATCTTAAACACACAAAGGTAGTAGTAACAGAACCATTAGTTGGAGTCTTTATTACCATGTTACTATTCATATTAGATAACTTCAAACCCAATCTATTAGCACATTTAAGCGAGATAAACGAATGAGTAGCACCAGTATCAATAATAGCAACCAACTCGATATTATTAATAAAGCACGTACCTCAAATCAGGTTGTCCTTCTCTGGATCTTCTGTACCACTCAAAGCAAACACTCTTCCACTGTTCTAAGCAGCAGTGGCAGTCTTCTTCAGCTTCTGACACTAGGTACTGATGTGAGCCTATTCCCCACAATTAAAATAGGTAGGACCATCATCTTTGCAATTAGTAGCTCTATGCCCTTCTTACCACACTTGTAGCACCTCAACACATTATTGGTGCAACCATCAGCACAGTGGCCTTGCTCGCCACACTTGTAACACTTCCCAGAAGTAGAAGTTGCTCCCCCACTTGACTTTTTCTCATCTGAAGCCTTCTGCTTCCCTTTGTCGGCTGAAGTCGTATAAGGCGTCCCCCTATACTGCCCTTTCCTCTCACTCAACTGCTTGTAGTGAGCAGATCGAGCTCGGTTATCCTCGTCGTAGATCCTACTCTTATCCACCAGCTCAGCAAACCTACGAATCTGTTGGTATCCAATACTCTGCTTGATTTCTGGTCTCAGCCCATTCTCGAACTTGAGACAATTGGATATCTCAGCATCAGCACGGTTGTAGTGAGGACAAAACTTCACCAGCGTCTCGAACTTTGCAGCATAATCTGCCACAGTCCTGTCTCCTTGCTTCAGCTCAAGGAATTCCACCTCCCTCTTGCCACGAGCATCCTCTGGAAAATACTTTCCCAGAAACTCCTGCTTGAACATAACCTAGGTTATCACAGTGCTAACATCTGCGAGCCTCTGACGGGTGTTATCCCACAAATCCTCAGCCTCTTCTTCCAGCATATGCGTTCCAAACTAAAATTGTTGCGCGTCAGTACACCCCATCACCCGGAAGATCTTCTCAATTGCCTTCAGCCACTTGTGTGCAATTGCTGGATCATGAGTACCCACAAAAGTCGCTGGATTGTTCCTCTGAAACTTCCCAAAGCACGAAACTCATATGGAACTCCACCATTCAGATTGAGTTAAGCCACTACATTAGCAACTAATTCCAATGCATCAGCGATAACACGATCATTTCTTCCAGCCATCCTGCACACCACCAACAAGGTTAGAAGAAACAAAACATCGATAGTGTACACACACTTGTCGACTGAGAGGGACTGACATCAAGAAAAAACCTGGCCAGACGGACCGACCTACTCTAATACCACTAATGTAACACCCTTTTTCTACCCAACAAACATCACGAATAAATCGACAAATAAATCAGAGTAAAGTCCCAAAAAGGGCATCACATATTGTCACAAAACATCATAATAACCACCTGTCCCGTAACACGCAGGTTTTTCCATCACAATATAGTTATACACCACGCAGGGGAAATCAAAATTTAAGGAACACTTTTATAATTCAAAACTTCTCAAATAAAACTCATGAAAACATCATGTTTAAAAACAAAAGAACGTAATTGTTCGACTCAAACGTCCTGACCCAATGTTACATATCAGAGTAAAACCCTCTAATCGACAGAGAAATCAAGGAAATACTTCTAAGCTAAATCTTCATGCACCAAGGAAGCTAAGCCTGATCACCTGCATGTTACCCACATGGAGGCAACATTGAAACAGACAGGGTGAGTAATCACGAAATCAATATTTAAGATATAAGTGAAAGATAAAGCACAAGCAACAATATCCTCAAGTTATTCACAACGTCAAGAACACATTAATCACATCAAATAATGCAATGCCACACGATATGCTATGCAACATCATAGACTCATGCATGTGGTATCAACTCGTCATAATCGATGGACACTGGGCCATCACCCTCCAAAGATCCCCAACAATAGGATCGATTCTACACAAGAACCGGAGCACGTCATAAAACACTTCAATCCATACAATGGGATTTAAGCCACCAAATGGACTGAAGTCCTACTATGCCATGAATGCATGTTACAAATTGTCATAATAAACATCGTCATAAAATCGTCATAATTGCACCATCATTCATGAATCACCATCAAACAAACATCAACATGTCACACCAAGTCGCACTCGTCAGAGTTCGTCATTACACCTCACAATTCGTCATGTTTTATTCATCACATAAAAATCCCCGATTTTATCTTGTTCATCATCATTAATAGATTACTAGTGTATTATTATCCCATCATAGCCCTACGTCTCAAGGAAACCACGTCACAAGCGAAATCAGGACAGAAATCGCAAAAACGGGAAAATCTGCCCACATCACTTCCTATATGCGTAAGGACCACCCTGTTACGCGTATGGCTCAAACTTCACGCCACCCATTATGCGTACCATACGCGTATCAACAGAGAGGGTTTTCCTCTTAATTTTCCCCTAGATTCCCCCTTACGCGTAATGGCTAGTCCATACCCGTAAGACACTTTTCCCAATCCCATACACCTAAGCATCTCCTGTTACGCGTATTTCGCTATTCCCAGTCATCTAATACGCGTATTACCCACTATCCCAAACGCGTACGCCACGCTTACTAGCAGAGGGTCGTGCCAGCCCTTGGGGATGGGTGCGTACGCTACGCGTATCACCCTGGGAAGTCCCCTCATTACGCATAACACCCCCCATTACTCGTATCACCAGAAACTACTCAAAAACTCAGATCTCGCATCTGGACGCAAACCTCCTCATTCCAGCACCTTAGATCCCCCAAAGTCTGCCTCTAACCAGCTTCGACTCATCACAGATCTATGTTATTCATCCTACTTTATCGTCTACGTCAATTCTTCTTAATTATTAAGTCATAACCAATTAATATCAAGTTCTATTTTCAGATCTGGTTACCCACAAGTTCATCACAGCATCAACAATCATTCACACAGATTCAACATCAATTATAGCAGCATATATCAAATTCGCAATAGAGTTCATACACATACAGAGTTACGAAAATCATCACAGATTTCAGCACAAATTCATCAAAAACGAAAACACATAATTACCTATACCTTAAACCCATATCAAACATATTAACCCGGATTACCCCCCATACCTCGAATTTCTAGCATAGATTCTTCATTTTTCTGGGGTTTTACAGTTGATTCCTCGTTCTAACCTCCTTTCCTTAGCTCTCTAATCACTTCTTAGGGTTGCACAAAACTAATTCTCATAATCCCTATTTTTCTTTTGTTAATCCTATGTTTTGGGCCTTAATCATAGTTTACCGTATCTTTCTTCATTAATCCCCTCAACATTACTGTTTTACCCTTAATGGTCTCCTAATTATTTTAATTAACAACAATAATAATCTAAATAATATTCTAATTACTCAAATTATTCTAATATTATTATTAATAAAATAATCTAATTAATTACTACTTCTAAGAGCTCTCAATGTTCTCTTAACCCAATGCTACCCCACAACACCACATAAATTCATCAACGTCACAAATCATCACAAAGAACCAAAACACCGAATAATCATAATAATTTAATTAAATAAATATTATAATTATTTGGGGTGTTACGCCTTGTGTCGAGTTACTTCTTCTTTAGGATTCACCTTCACCTTGTAAACCCACTTCACATTAATTGCCTTTTTGCCTTGAGGCAATTCGACAAATGATCGGTGTTGTTGACTTCGATGGACTCTAACTCCTCATTCATTTCTTTCACCCACTTTGAATCTTTCAATGCCTCAGCTGTATTGACTGGTCCGACATCTGCATAGAAAGCATAGTGTACCAACTCACCTCTTCATCAACCACATCATCTGATATAATTACACATTCTTGCAACCTTGCAGGAATGTGTCTTATTCGTCGATGTCTGCTTGGACCTGCTTCATCTATGACTTATTCCTGATGAACTTTTATTTCGACTTCAGTGGCTTGTTCTTCACAAGAGATAATCACTGAATCCTTCTTGACATTATCAGTCCAATCCTATTCTTTAAGCTCATCTATGATCATGTCCCTACTGATCACTACCAGCTTATTCACTGGGTCGAACAAGTTGTAAACTTCAGCCGAATGATATCCTATCAAGATCATTTAATTCGACTTGGCATCAAGCTTCCTTCTCAACTGATCTAGCACATGTCTATGTGCTATAGATCCAAACACCTTCAAGTGACTGAGGTTAGGCTTGACACCAGACCAACATTCTTCTGGTGTAATTCCTTCAAGCTTCTTTGTCGGGCATCTGTTCAAAATATATGTTGCTGCCGAAACTGCTTCTCCCCATAATTCTTTGGGTAAATGCTTTCCATATACTTCTCACCATGTTCATGATGGTTATGTTCTTCCTTTCTGCAATTCCATTTTGCTGTGGAGTGTAGGGTGGCACCACCTCATGCACAATCCCTTCTTTCTTACATAATGCATCAAACTCTTTCGAAACATATTCTCCACCACCATTAGTCCTCAGAATTTTCAACATTCAACCACTCTGTCTTTCGACCATAGATTTGAATCTGGAAAATACCTCGATCACATCACTTTTCTTCTTGATGAGGTAAGTCCACAACTTTCGACTGTAATCATCTATGAACGTGACAAAGTATATGTTGCCTGCAATCGGATCCACCTGGATTGGACCACATACATCAGAGTATATGACTTCCAGAATTGCCTTCGACTTCCTTCATGCATCCTTGCTAAAGCTATTCTTGTGTTGTTTTGACTGAACACACTCTTCACAGACTTCACTTGGAATGTCAATTTCAGGTAATCCTGAAGCCATATTTCTTCTCTTTAGCTCTCTGATGTCATTGAAGTTGAGATGGCCTAGTCGAAAATGCCATAACCACTCATCTCTGGTGGCTGCAGTTGCTAGGCACTTGTGCTCCATCACATTGAGTTCAATCTTGAAGGTCCTATTCTGAGACATTGGAGCCTTCAAGATCAACCTTCCACCCGCGTCGAGAACTTTCATCATCTTGTCTTTGATCGACACCTTGTAGTTCTTTTCGACCAACTGCCCTATATTGAGTAAATTACTCTTCATGCCTGGTATGTACAACACATTGGAAATTATTGACCTCTTGCCATCTTTTCTCATAATCAGAACATCACCAACACCTTATGCTACTAGAGTGTTGTCATTTGCAAACTTCACCGTGTTCTTCGACGAGGGCTTCATGTTGATAAACCAATCTTTCCTTCCAGTCATGTGTGATGAGCATCCTGAGTCCAAATACCACTGGTCCTGGAATCTCTCTTCGTCTCTTGTTGTGACCATCAGCAACATCTCTTCATCTTCATGTTTCACCAGCTTTTCATCATTTTCTTGATTCTTCTTCTTTTCTAGACAATCACTAAAATAATGACCATATTTCTGACAATTAAAACATTGAATGTGACTTTTTTCCGGCTTTCGACGACCATCTCTTCCTCTACCTGTAGCACCACCTCTTTAGTTACCTTGGTTCCAGGGTTTTATTTGATTTGACCAGTTTCCTTCATGTTAATTTCAACCAGTCTAATTGTTGTAGCCTCCTCTACCTTTGTTGCCATTCCAGCTTCCTTTGCCTTTCCTTTCTTTTTCTGACTGCGCCTGCAAAGCCATATCACTCTTCGAATTTCCTGCAGCTCTTTCAACCATCCTTTGTTTATGAGACTCAAGCGTCCCTTGAAGCTCTTCCTTTGTCAATACTGAGAAGTATTTCGACTCTTCTATAGCTACTACCACGTGGTCGAACTTTGGGGCCAATGACCTCAATATCTTTGCAACAACTGATCTTGATGTCAACACCTTTCCACACACCTTGATTTGATTCACCAGCTTTGTAACTCTGGTGAAGAAATTTGTTATACTTTCATTGTCTTCCATCTGAAGCAACTCATAGGTTCTCTTGTGAGTTTGTAACCTCACCTCTTTCACCTTCTCTGCGCCTCCAAATGACTTTTCAAGAATCTCCCACGCTTCCTTTGCTGACTATGTATCACTAATTTTTTCAAAGTTATCTGGATCAGCACACTGATGGATTATAAAGAGAGCTTTATAATCTTTCTTCTTCAATTCTTTGTGTGCAGCTGTAGCGTGCGATTTTTGTCGGTGATGCGACCACCTTATCGCACATGGGTTTCTCCTCACCGTAATGGTAGGAGTGCGGGGCTACTTTTTTATTTCTTATTTATCCCGTGAAGCTGGAAGGGAAAGGGAATCTATCTAAAACTAACCTTGCACGCAAATGTTTAACTAAACAAACGTTTAAGAGAGATTCGGGGAGTTCGGGTGGGGAGTTGTCAATTACCCATCCTATACGTGGTTATCCACAGGTTGTTAGCAATTATCCTTACTGTTTTCTACTTACTGGTGTTTGTCT
Organism: Lathyrus tuberosus; assembly: GCA_022829125.1. NCBI lineage: Eukaryota > Viridiplantae > Streptophyta > Magnoliopsida > Fabales > Fabaceae > Lathyrus > Lathyrus tuberosus. The sequence goes on along the minus strand of JALAZF010000396.1, from coordinate 1,585,141 downwards.
ATTATTGGTTGGGAAAGTTTCTCCTTTGGGAGGTTTTGAGAGAGAGCGTTTTTGTTGATGTCGGGCTTGTCGATGTTTTTGATGAATATGTGAAGGTACTGGACCTAGAGTTTTTGATTTGTATGCTCGCTAAGATTTCGCAATCTTATGCCTACGTATTCCTGTTAAAGATAAACAGGGAAATCAGAGCAATTGTAGTTCCTCATATTCTATGGGAGGAAAAGATGTTTTGGTGTCTTGTTCAAAGCCCAAGATTGAAGCTAAAAGGTTGAGTATTAGTGTCTTGTTTAAAGCCCAAGATTAAAGCTAAAAGGTTTTGAATGGGAGAGAATTTGTCATCTCTAAAGGGAGACATCTCGTCTGTTTATCACAACTGTTGGGTGATTGATTATAAAGGAGGGTTACTTTAACTGGGAGATGAGAATCCAGTAATGCCATAATTTCCTATATGAGGGATTTGTCCTAAAGGAGAAAACTTTAACTCAGTGTTGAGCAATGTCATTTTTCCTTAGGAGTCTTTCATGCTAAGAGAAGGGCAGTGGTGTGGATGTAAATAATCCAGAGGCTTGCCACTTACAGCAATTAGATGAAAGAGGAAGTTTACCAGGATAAGAGATGGACGACAGCTTAGATTTTTGAATCAACAAGTGTGGCACTTACAGCAGTTATCTGGGATTAGGGTTTGTTTGATTTATTTGTTTTGATGTGTGATAACATAGAGAAATGTCTTCCTACAGAGATATTTTGATTTTCTCTGAGGGGATGTTGATTTTTGTGTGCCTTGATCAAAGCCCAAGGTTGAAGCTAAGATATTGATTGACTCCACTGGGGAAGTCCTTATACAAAGCCTAAGAGGAGGCTGGAAAAGGCTGACTCAACAAGAGAGTGTTTATATGTCTTGTACAAAGCCCAAGATTGAGGCTAAAAAGAGATTGATTCTTTTAGGGATATCATTATACAAAGCCTAAGAGGAGGCTAAAGTTTGACTTTTCCGGGGTGTATTTTGTTTGTCTTGTACAAAGCCCAAGATTGAGGCTAAAGAAGGAAACTGACCCTATCGGTGAGAGATTTTATCTGTCTTGTACAAAGCCCAAGATTGAGGCTAAAAGAAGATTGACTTTGCAGGAGAGATTTATATGGTGTCTTGTACAAAGCCCAAGATTGAGGCTAAAATGAAATTAACTCAACAAGAAAGTGTTTTATTTGGTGTCTTGTACAAAGCCCAAGATTGAGGCTGAAATGAGACTGACTCAACAAGAGAGTGTTTTATTTGGTGTCTTGTACAAAGCTCAAGATTAAGGCTGAAATGAGACTGACTCAACAAGAAAGTTTTTTATTTGGTGTCTTGTACAAAGCCCAAGATTGAGGCTGAAAAGGGGATCGACTCTGCTTAGGGATATTAATCCTCAAAGCCTAAAAGAAGGCCGGGAGGAATTGACTCTGCTGGGGAAGATATTTATCCGGAGCTTAAGAGAAGGTTATGAAGATTTTGACTTTTCTGGAGAAAGTTTATATATGTCTTGTACAAAGCCCAAGATTGAGGCTAAAAAGAATGACTTAACAAGAGAGTACTTTGTTTGTCTTGTACAAAGCCCAAGATTGAGGCTGAAATGGGTTAACTCAACAAGAGAGTATTTTAAAAAAGAAGATGGACTCAACAAAAGGGTGTTGTTGAGGCTAATTCTGATGAGGAAAATAATTATACAAAGCCTAAGAGGAGGCTGGCTTCTGCTGAGGATTATTGAGATCCAGAGGCAGGTCCAAGTCGGGGGATCAACTCTTGCTGAGGGTTTACAGAAGAGTTGAGGTATCAGATGCCTTGAGGTTCTGATTTGGGATAATGTTATACTGATGATAAGCTGACCCTGGCTGGGGAAATTTAAAGTGAGAGTTTAAAGATTGAGTTTTGAAAACCTATATAGGTTTCAACTCTACTAGAGATTGGTTAAATGACCAGGGTTTCTCCTATATTTGTAGGGAACTTGAGAATGTCTTTGAGATCCAAGAGGGGATTAGACTGTCCAAGTCTATAAGTATGGAAGAGTTTATTTTTGTATGATGCCCAAGAGGAGGCTGGTGTTTTAAGGGATGAGAATCAACCCTATATTGTCCAAGATTTTCACTCTTTAAAAAGACTGCTCTAACAAAGGATGACTAAGTTCTGTCCTATACCTTTAAGAGGTCTTCAGGGTCCTTGTATTAAGCCCAAGAGAAGGCATGAGAACTTTTAAGAAGCCGGAGGGTTCTTGTACAAAGCCCAAGAGGAGGCTGGGATACTTTTAGGAAGCCTGTGGGTCCAAACCTAAGAAAAGTTTCACCGGGAATAATCTTTTCTTTAGTGAACAGTTCTAGGGTTTGAAGAAATTCTAGAGAGGTTTCACCGGGAATTAATCCTCTCTGGGGAAATGAACTTCTTTGACAATTTTTCTAATAGTGACAGTTTGAGAAAAGTTTCACCGGGAATAATGTCTTTCTCTTTGTTCCATATTGTATAAGCTCAAGAGAAGGCAAAACTGTATCTCGAATTCCTATGGGGAACTAGTTTTGACTGTTGAAAGAGTGACCACGGGTTTTATCTAGTTCTAGACCTAATTGTCGGGGAAAACTCTAAGCAGATAATATATATATATATATATATATATATAGGGTATGTAAAAGAGGGTAGAAAAACTTACAGGTGAGCAAGCTTCCAGCACAAACAATTATATATACGTGCAAGTATGTAAAAGAAAGCTATTTAAAACTTACAGGTGAGTAAGCTTCCATTGTAACAGCTGTATGGTTAGTTGTTCAAGAAATTAAAGAAAGTTTTGCTAACAACTATGAGTTTGAATCTAAATCAAAAGGGAAAGTTGTTTTGAAAAGATTATTGGGAGCTTATACTCAAGTAGAGGCCCAGATAGAACAGTGATCGCACCGTTAATTTGAAAATTGTACTGGGGCTTATACAATCACTGAGGCCCAAATTAGGTTTTATGTACAAAGGGACAGGTCTTACAACTCAAGGAGAAGCCCAAAGGTTTGAAAAAGAAAATAAATGAGACTTACAACACAAGGGTAGGCCTAGATGAAAATATTTTGAAAAGCGACGATCGCGCTGAGATTTTTGAAAACACAGTGGGATTTATACAATGACTGAGGCCCAAAAAGGTTTTCATTTACAAGGGATGGGTCTTACACTCTATTAGAGGCCCAAAGAATGTTAAAAGAAAAGAGAATGAGACTTACAACACGAGGGGAGGCCCATATGATTTTTGTTTAAAAGGCGACGACCGCGCCGAGGTTTTTTAAGATCGTATCGGGACTTATACAATGACTGAGGCCCAAATTATTTTATTTACAACAAGGATTGGTTCTTACACTCTATTAGAGGCCCGTGAGTGTTTTGAAAAAGATTTGTGAGGGTGAAAATAATCAAAACCCTAATTTGATTTTAAAATGTATTTTAATTGAATAAAAATTCAATTAAAATGATCAAAATTATTAAACATGTGTGAAAAACAAGTTGTGATCTTGGATTAATGTTAGAAAAATCATGTTTCATTCATAGAATGATTTAAAAACCATTTGAAGTTGAAAAGTCAAGAGAAAGAAATATTTTAAGTGTTAAAACAACAAATAAAACATAATTCTTTACAAAAAATGCTAAATATATGAAATAAATAATATTTTTATGAAATTTTTATGGAATAAAATATTTTAACATTTTTGGGAATTAAAAAAAAAAAGAACCAATAAAAAATAATTAAAATTGAGAGAGAAATTAATTTTAGAATTAATTAACAAAAACCATAAAAATATGAAAAATAGCAAAAATGACAAAAATGATAAAATGGTCTGGATGGGTGTTGAACCCACGACCTCATAGCCAAACACACATGCGCGCTACCACTGGGGTGGTGATACATCCGTGTATCAAAACCACCCCATGAACATATATGGGGTGCCAAGTTTCTAGGCCTGGCCAAGGTGCCATGCCTGGCCCTTGCCAAAGGCAAGGCCTAGTTTTGACAATTTGCATGAAGCCTCTAACTTTCTCATTTCTATATGGATTGGGACAAAATTTAGGTGCATCTGACCTAGAATTTCATGAGGAATCCAATGGTGCCCTTGGAATTTTCAAAAAATGTTTCCAATTTAAAATCCGATAGTGATTTCAAAATAGGCCAAATTTTGCATGTTCTATGCTATATCATGGTACAGGCAATAATAGCATGATAAATTGGTTCAAACTCAACACATATGATATGTATGAGAGGTCCATGATCAATGGACCTCAAAGCAATGCATGATTTAAATAGTACAAGTTGTGATGCACTTACCTCTTGGAGCTTCTTGTGCTATCTACCAAGTTACTTGTGCCAGAAGTAATCCAATGCTTTGAACACTCTTAATTGATCCCTTATAAGCTTTTAGGATGATCATAACCAGTTGGAATCCTCGGGAACAAGTATAGGCATTTTCTTGCAAAAGGGGCAAAAGTGACCAAGATAATAACTCTCTCAAATGGTGTTCCAGATGAGGGAAACCAATTGGGACAGTTTGAGGATGATATTTGGAGTGTGTTTGCGACCTGGTTTGGTTTTGGAAGTGACTGAATCAATACATGGCTTGAAAAATGCAGAAAAGTCAATTATTGAGGTTTTGGAGGTTGACTTTCTGATTTTGGTGTTTCAGATCAAAGGTGAGTGTTTGGACAGTTTAGATATGACATATTGGATGTGTTTGGATCATGAGCTGTGGTGGAATTGCTCTCTAACTCAAAAACTCAGAGATAACTTGCAAAAGAAGGCATTTTGACCTAAAGAGAGAATTTTGAGGAAAACATCAGTTGTAGTGCTTTGGTGTACTCAAACTGATCACAAATGAGTTCTATTTATAGTATAGCAAGTTTGTTTTGCAAGCAATAGTGAATGGCAACTGGTACAGGTCTGTGGCCAATGTGGATCAAATCAAATCTCAAGTCTCCTCTAGCCATTGACTTGAGGTTAGGGCACAGGACCATGGTCCTTTGATTCAGAGCTGAATCTTGACTCATTTAGTTAGGAATGTGTCATTCAATGGCACCTTGATGCATCCATTAAATGCTTGGAAACAAAATTGGAGTCTTTTGCACTTTTTAGCCTTTTTAGGTTTGTTATGTCTATGTGTAAATTTTTGGACTTGAGAGGCTTGGGGATCGGATCATTCCTTTTTGATTTCATCCTCTGATGTGTCCAAATGAATGACAAGGCTTGGAGTTATCTAAATTTTCCGAATCAAGCAAGAAGCCAAAATCTGCCTTGTACAAGACAGTTGGAAATAGTGATTTTGAGGGGATCATATCTTCCTGCTCAGGTTGATTTATGGGAGGCTCTTGTGCTTTTTAGAGAGCCCTCATATGATATAAAACATGTGTGATCATAGTTTGTTTAGAAACTATATGGATCCCGTTGAAAAATCCTCATGAACATTGGTGTTCAAAGCTGATAACTTAGGCAGATTTTCACTAAGTGTTGAAAAAGTGTCAGTTTCTTCATTTTTGTAATTTTGATCACTCCATAACTTAAAATCCATGAAGAATTGGAGTTTCTTCTAGTTGAAGCTTTTGTATAATGTAGGAAGACCTACAAATCAGACTTTGGATCACCCAAAATGGCAGCTTGGATCTCAAGTTATAATCCTTGGAAGTTGGTACCAAAATAACTTCTGCTCCATAACTTAGAAAAATTTTGGTTTTTCTTAATGAATGATGATCAATATCATACATTAACATTATTTTTTACTTAGGGGAACCATATTTGTGAAAATTTCCAAAAAGTCAAACTTGATTTTGTGCACAGTTGACTTTTTATCGGATGAAATCCAAATTGTGCGATCCTTTGTGAAATCAAGTTCTTGACCTAATTCAAACCTAATGGATGGATTCCATAGGTGTTATAGGGTGTATTGAATCATGTCCCAAAGTTTTGGGAGCATGTATTGGTCAAAAGTCAAAGATACAATTGACTTTTCCTTCAAAACCCTAATTGTGGTCCTGGTGAAATTTAAACTTGTGAATCAAGTTTCTTAGGTTAATCCATTGTTGTAAATGGATTAATGTAGTTTATTGGAGGCCCTCAAATCATGTCTTGAGGTCTTGGCTCATGCTTTGCTCCAAAAGTCAACTTAGGGGTGAATTAGGTCAAGAAACCCTAATTCCTGATTTTTTATGAATGCATCCCCTGAGGCTAAATTAACTTGATGATTGGGTCCATGAGGTCCCTTGGAGTATCTTGGGTTGTGCTTTGAAGCATTGGCTCATTCCCAGAGGAAAATTTTTATCTGGAGGCCTCAGTCGACCAAAATCCCTAATTTGGTGACACTGGCGATCTCGAGACTTGATCCACTTGGAATGTTGCAACCTTGTGCTTGATTCTTGATGTGGGAGTCCTCTTGATCATTTATAGGTGTTTAAGAGGTTAAACAAGTTGAAGATCATGTCATTGCTTGATTGATCCTTTGTCTAAGTGCTCTGAGAGGGCTCAAAACCAGTGTTTTAAAAACCGGACCGGTCATCAAACCGGTGAGGGTACTGGGTCACTGGTTTATCGGTCGAATCACTGGGTCATTGGTCGAACCGCATGACCAAACCTAATTAAACCGGATAACTCGGTTGAATAAACCTGTCATTATAATAGGTATAAAACCGGTAAAATCGGTCGAACTGAATGATTTAGTCTCTAAAAAATATAACTAGCACTTAAATTTTTTGAAAATATCATATCATAAATTCACATGTTCATAATTTAAATTCAAATTTGAAATAGAGTCTAATTGTAAATTTTAAACAGAGTCTAAATTAAACAGAGTTTAATTTAAATTCATAGTTTTAATGTTAATAGAAAATCAGTTTTAATGATAATAATTAAAACAATACAAATATTAACATTATTCTAAATAATCAAATTTCCAAGTCTATATATATATATATAATGGAAATCAGTTAAGTCTAAAATTATATTATATTTAGTTTTTTAATCTGTGTTCTTAAATTTCTATGCAAATATTTGTATGATGGTTTTTCAATCAATATAAATACAAAATAGTAAAAATAGTTTTGTGGATATTACGAAACTTAATTTGTGTATCACTTGAATCAAATGAGTGATCACTATTATTCTTGGAGAAAAGTTCATATGTATTTGAGTAAAAAAAATTAAAAATTTTTTTTTAAAAAAAATTAATTTTTTTTTTAAATAAGCAGTTGAACCACCGGTTTGCGAAAACCGCCGGTTTTTTCGGTTTTCCCGGTTCGAACCGGTTCACACTGGTTCCCACCGGTTCGAAGACATGGCTGATCGAACAAGTGAACCCGGCCGATTACCTGGCCGGTTCTCAGTCCAATCGGTCCGACCGGCCGGTCCGGTTTTTAAAACACTGCTCAAAACCCTAATTCTTGATTGTGGTGAATGTTGAACCATCTTTGAGGAGTGGATGAGGCTAGAAGGTACATCTATATTGTGGTGATGATCTGCACAATGATGGGGAATCTTGGTGGTCAAAATTTGGGGTATGACAACAGCCTTTTCTTGATCCGTCGCGTTCTCTGCAAGTGGTGCCACTCCTTCCTTCACAAGATCCCAAAGATCTTGATAACAGAAAAACACCTTAATCTGCTTGCATCAATTCTCATAATTATCTTTCTTGAGAATCGGAAGGCTCGTTGGAAAGTGCCCGTTCGGATGATTCATCGCCATCACGATTTTCCTTCCTTGAATTGCAACCGGAGCTCTGATACCAGATATTGGAATTAACCCAAAAACTTTTGAGAATTCCTATTCAATCTTGATCTCAAGATTGTTAAAAATCACACGCCATGGCAATGAAAAGAAAAATTGAGAAAGAAAGAAAGAGAAAAGAGAAATAGTAGCGTTGGAGAAGAAGAAGAAAAACTGCAGAATTCTTTCTTCCCACAAACTGTGGAAACTTTTAATATCCACTTGCAGCTGTAAACTGTGAATTATCAAACTTGATTTATTACAATGATAAGCGTTCCTCCCTATTTATAGATTTAGGTTAACTTGTATCTCAAGTTAAAGCCCAAACTATAAAAGCCCAAAAATATATAATCTAATATTTCTAAATCAAATATGATCTTTCTAAATCAAATCTAATTTGTCTAAAACAATGAATTACATATTTAACAATAATCAACCCTAGTGAACCATCATTTTCATGTTGTTCAATCACAAATCTGTAATCCACAATTCTGCAATCAAGTTTTCTACTGCTCTGTTCTGCTGCCCCGCAATCTGTAATTCCATAATTGGTCATTCTACTCATTCATTCTGCTACTCGACAATACACAATTCCACAATCCGCTTTCGTTTTTCACATTATGATTTCTGATATTGACATAACTGGTATGGTTTATGAGACTCAGGTGATAATTTGATATCCTTTTTCACAATATTAGCATTATTTGAATATATTATTCTATATTCATTTGTTTTTTCTATTATAATATTAGCATAATTACTCTCTAACATGATTTTGGTGTAGCTTTTTTTTTCTTCCAAATATATATTTTTCAATTTTTATTTTAAATTTTAACTTCTCTTTCTAATAAATCTATACCTATATAGAGGCAAAACGTGATTTTGGTGTAGCTTTTTTATCTTCTAAATATACCTTTTTCCGTTTTTATTTTAAATTTTAACTTCTCTTTCTAATAAATGGTGGTTATGTGACGGTTTATTATCTTTTATACCATTATCTACTGCTATTATTTTATAAATAATAAATAATAAAATAAAAATAATAATACAATTTATAATTTACACGCGTGGGTATAATAAAAAATGGACAGACGGTAGTATAATATAATATTATTAAATGTTAGCAAATAGAAATATTTCTTCTATGTTAGAAATTATATGTTGTTTCATGCCATTTTAAACGGTACAGTACTATTATCATCATCATTACATACACTAATACACATTAATTATATATTGAATTGGAATTTAATTGTTGTTAACTGTTAAATAAAAATAAATAATTGTATTTATGATATCAATGAATGAATGTGGTGTGAAATTAAAAAATAAATAAATTAATAAATATTTTATAAATATTTTTATGGATTAGCGGTGCATCTATTAAATTTTGAACACATGTTTATTTTTATTTTATGGGTATGAAATATTCATTTTTGTGGAGTTTTTTGTACGAAATTTATTTATTGAAAATTAATTTCCAATAATACATTTATTTATTTAATGTATTTTAGTGAATATGAATCTTGAGTTTAATTCTCAATTATATTAATTGAGTAGAGGTTAATATTATTAACTCTAAGTAATGAATTCAGTTAATTGTGTAGTATTGAGATATTTTTGTTATACCAAATTTTTGTTAGGATAAAATATATTGACATGTGTATTTTTAATGTGTACAAAATATTCTTTATTGTGGGGGTATACATATAATAGTTATATTATGAGAATTTAATTTGATACATGTATATATGTATGAACAGTAATATTTAAAATATTTTATTCAATTTTAAAATAGTACTTAATTGTTTTACGAAAAAAATTATTGTAGAAGAACACTTACTTGGATTCGCAGAATCAAATATTGGAGTAATCCATGATGTCAATTTTTCTCGCAAAAACTCATGTCGTCGTATCAACAACCTTCTGTGGTGTTGTTGGTCAAATATAGAGTTTAAGAAATAGAAAGATAAATCCTTAAGATTATTGTAAAATTTGGCCACCAACCCAACTTGATAAAATCTTTTCGTAATCACAAATATTAATCCTGCAAAATAATAAACTGCTAAACAACCTGAGGCGTGTAAAAACATCGCCCTTAAGGATTTATTCGCCTCATAAGCTCAAATCCCTCAGGATTCAACAAGTTAATCCCAGATTCTCAATAAGACTCTGAGGCACCAGAACAATAAGAAGTAATCTCCAAGATGAGTGAAAGATGTAATCAGGACTATAAAAAACAAAAAGGTTTTCAGCCATTCTATGTATCAATATCTCGTTTCTATATCGTGTAAAAAATGGTAGGGGAATAGTTATATAAGAGAGAGAAAGATTGAGTTAATTATTTGACTAAGTCTAGTCAAACGAATTAAATATAATTATTTGACTAAGTCAAACTATTATAAACCATAAAATTAATTAATTAATTTATTATTATTATTATTATTATTATTATTATTATTATTATTAATTGGCTTAATATCTTTTTTAGTCCCTTAACTTTAGTCATTGTATCGCTTTGGTCCCTTAAGAAAAAAACGTTACATTATAGTCCACTAACTTATACTCCGTTACGTATATTAGTCCTTTCTGTTAGTTTTGGTTGGGAAAACGTTAGAAATTGCACTGATGGACTTTAAATGGCTTAGGTGGATATTCTGTAATTATTTTAATGGATGAGGTGGATTTTGTATTACACTTAACATTCATATTAAGGAGATGAAACGTATTAGGGCATGCTTACATTGTTGGATGAAAGCTCAGGTTTAGAGAGTAACTACATTGTGAACAACAACACTTGTTTGAAGACGACGATAGCGAAGACATAAGAACATTGAAGACGACGTTTACGAAGGCAGAAGAACAACCCTTCATTGAAGAAGAACTTCTTTATTTCATTCGTTTGCAGAAAAAACCCTAAGGTACGAACTTGCATGAATACGATTCAAAAAATGTTAACTTTCTTCTATACCTAACTTACTTAGTACTTCTGATACTATATGTAGGTTGATTTGGTCATGGAGAGTAGGTTTAAGTGTGTTGTTTATCATTCTGGTGAGTTTTCTAGGGAGTTTGCAAATTTTACCAAGTCAAGTTATGTAGGGTTAGAGGAGATATGGGATGTTGATCCCTGATTATTGGAGTTACTTTGAAATATTGGATACGTTAAGAGAGTTAGGTTACCCTACTATAGATAGGCTTTGGTATTATGATGACATGATTGCTAATGATATAGTTCAGTTAGAAAATGATAAGGGGACTGATAGGATGAGAACAATTGCAGCTTTAACTAGGGAATGCCACTTGTATGTTACACATCCTGTATCTGAACCTGATGTTATTGAGGAGCCCATACTGTCACTACCAAATGTTAGCATATTGGGTGAAGATATGTGTGGTGAAGGGCCTGATATGGTTAATAATCAGGATGGGACCACAGTGGCTGAAGATGTGGTTGGAGAAGTATATGAAGGGGGAAGTAATGAAGGTGGGGCCACACTGGGTGAAGATGTGGTGGAAGAGGGGACAAGAGTTGATGAAGTTGAGGAGAATGTTGGGATTGAAGAGAATGTTAGAATTGAGGAAAATGTGGGTCATGTGGGGACAAACTGTGAAATTGAGGAGAATGTGGGTCAAGATGAGACAAATTGTAACAATATGGATGATGTGGGGACCACCTGTGAAATGGAGGAGAATGTGGATGTAGGGATGAATGTTGGAGCAGATGAAATCAATGAAGGACTGAATTGTAACCAAGAATAATATGAGGTAGTTAACTGTAACCAAGAAGATGGAAGTGATGACAGTGCTTTGAATGTTAATTTTGAAGACTCAGAGAATGATATAGGTATTGATGGAGAGATAGCAATTAATGAGGATGAAGTGAATGCAACAAGTAAGGAGAAGGGAAAAGGCAATGGGAAAGGTAAGGGGAAAGGTAAGGGGAAAGGAAAGGGGAAATATAAAGGGAAAAGGAAAGGGAAATGGAAAGGGAAAGGGAAGGAGAAAGGAAAGGGGAAAGGACAGGAAAAGGTCATTATCAGGGATGTAGGTGCTGATAATGATGGTGAGGTAAATCTGGACAATTTGAGAGGTTTAAGTGACATTGAGGAGTATGACACTGATAAAATGTCTACTGAGTATGACAGTGAGAATGATGAGGTTGTAAAGGATAATTTTGTAACCTTTAAGCTTCCAAAAAGAAAGGAAGACTATAAATGGGAACTTGGTACATATTTTTCTACAAAGGGGTGTTTCGAGAGGCAATAAAAACACACGACATTCATTCAGGAAGGAACTTGAAATTTACAAAAAATGATAAGGCAAGAATGTGAGTTAAATGTAAGGCAGGTTGCCCATGGGAGGCTTACTGTGCAAATATAAAAGGTGATGAGACTTGGCAATTGAGGACAATTGTGGACAAGCATACATGTAGTAGGGATTATAAGATTAGGTTCCTCAATTCAAAATGGTTAGGCAAGAAGATTCAAATAAGTGTTAGAGAGAATCCAACTTTGAAGTTGACTGAAATTATAGAGAAGACACATGAAAAGTGGAATGTTGGGATTAACAAGACATTGGCATATAAAGCTAAAACACTAGTTGTTGATATTGCGGATGGCTCTTTTAGAGAGCAGTATAGAAGAATCCATGATTATGGCCATGAACTCTTGAGGGCAAACCCAAGATCAACTGTGAAGATTACAAGCCAGCCACCAGTTCAAGGGGAAAGCAGTGAAAACTCTACTCAATTGAATCCTCACTTTCAAAGGATGTATGTATGTCTTAAAGCTTGCAAGGACAGTTTTTTCAAATGCATGCCTATTATAGGATTAGATGGTTGTTTCTTAAAGGGATACTACGAAGGACAAATACTATCTGCTATTGGTAGAGACCCAAATGACCAAATGCTTCCAATTGCATATGTTGTTGGTGAGGGTGAAATTAAAGACGCATGGAGCTGGTTTCCAGAGTTATTGATACCTGATTTGGGAGGAGTCAGGTTGTGTAGAACCTATACCTTCATTAGTGATCAACAAAAGGTTTTAAACTCTCACCTTGAAATTTATATGTTAGCCAATTATTTTATTTTCACCATCATTCTTACTTATTTATGGATGCAGGGTTTACTGCTAGCTCTTGATGAATTACTTGGTAATGTTGACCAGAGATTATGTGTTAGGTATTATGTTTACTTACATGTTGAATATGACATACTTAGTTATTCTTACATGTTTACTTACACTTACTTTATATTGGGGACATTTGTATAGTAACTTCAGGAAAAAATTTCCTGGACTGAAATTAAAGGAGTTGATGTGGAGGGCTGCATGTGCAAGTTATGTTAATGCTTGGGAGAAAATCATTCTTGAAATCAAAGGAGTTAATGAAGAGGCCTTCAAACACCTCATCAAAATCCCACCAAGATTCTGGAGCAAATCAAGGTTCTAGCCAAGTTCAGGTTGTGACACTTTGATTAACAATATGTCAGAGGCCTTCAATTCTGTATTTGTAGCTGCTAGATCCAAGCCCGTTATGACAATGCTTGAAGAAATTAAAGTACACCTAATGCAAAGATGGGAATCCAATATGCAAAAGATTACCAAATACGATGGTATCATACTACTTAACATCAAGAAGAGGATGGAAAGGGAGTCACGGAAAACCAATCATTTGATTGTGAGGTAACATGGTTGATTTATTGAACATTACTTTCAAATGGCTAAATGTTTACATTGACTAACATTAAAATGGTTACTTGTTTACAGGCTTGCAGGTGAATATGACTATGAGGTGAGGCATACTTCACTCAATGGAGAAAAATATGATGTCAACCTTTACAAGAAGGAATGCTCATGTAGACTATGGATGCTGACTGGACTTCCTTGCTGTCATGCAATGTCTTGCATGAAAGATCAACATTTGGATTTTGATGACTTTGTACCTGACTGTTACAAGAAGGAACAATATGCACATGTGATATATCCACTTAATGGGGAAGTCTTGTGGACAAAGACTAGTGTTGTTGATCTTCAGCCACCACCAATAAAGAGGCAGCCTGAAAGGCCAAAGAAATAAAGGAATAGGGAAGCTGGAGAGATGGTGAGGGATGAGACACACATAAAGAGGGAAATACATGGTATAAAGTGTATCCGTTGCCACAAGGATGGTCACAACAAGGCCACTTGTAAACTACCACAACCACAAGAACCAACAAGTCAGCCACCATCACAAGCTGATTCAAGTCAAGTACAAGATGCAGCAAGTCGCAACCATCACAAGCTGTTACAAGTCAACCACCACCACCTGTTGCAACAAGTCAACCACCATCACAAGATGTTACAACTCAACCACCACCACTTGTTGTTACAAGTCAGCCACCCCCACCTGTTGTTACAAGTCAGCCACCACCCAAAACTAAGAAAAAACTTCATAAGGGTGGCAAGCTTGTTTCAAGCCAACCATGATCATTATTATTCTGTCTACTAAGATTTTGTAATGCCATTTAATGGCCTGACTTTTTTGTTTTTGTTAATGCATATTTTGGAATTGAACTTGTTATGTAATGCCTTATAATGACCTTTTGTTTTTGAACATGTTATGTAATGCCTTATAATGGCCTTTTGTTATTGAACCTGTTATGTATCAAACTTTGAATCTGTTAATGAATATTGGAATGGCTTATGATGCCAAGTTATATTACAGTTTGTTTCCACAAATATTGGTCATTGGGCTGCATTTTTTACAGGTTGGATATTGAGACATTATTCAATGAAAGTGTGAAAACATAAAAATACATTATTCATTAAACAAACTCATCAATTTGTTACAAACACAAGGTTCAACCCTAGAACTACCAACATAACAACATAACTTTGAACTACCCTAAAACTAATTGAGATACATTGTTACAAACACAAGGTTCAACCCTAAGCTTACAACCCCAACAACAATGGACATTTTGAGCCACCCTCTAGTGTAGATAACTTTATTCTTCAATTTGTTAAGTTTCTTCTTTTGTATTTCAAGCTTCAAATCCCTTTCATCAACAAACTCATAACCCAACCACTTTAAGAAATTACAACTCTTTTCAATGTGGTTTCTGTAATTTCTACAACCCCAAAATTTTCTCCTCTTGTTGACACTGTTCACATCATTCACTGTTCTAAGAACACTTTCATCTTGGCAAAAGCACTCGATTTTTTTGTTTCTACGAATCAAAGATCCATATGTACCATAGCTATGGTTGTTTGAAGTTGAGGCATTGCTTGCACTCTTTAACATTGAACCCTAATTCCCAAATTGGAGAAGAAAATAGAAGATGATAGAAGAAAGATAGAAGAAAGGGATTTAACCCTGATTTGAAGATGAAGATGGAAGATGACTGAAGAAAGGTGGAAGAAGAATGAAGCTTCACTCAAATGGAATCCTGTGTAACGTAACATATACATATGCTGATGTGGAATTCTAAATTGGCTTACTTGGCATGCCAGCTCACACAAACTAACATTTTTTGACACAAACTAACGGAAGGGACCAAAATGTTTAACATAACTTAAATTAAATGATCATTATGTAACTTTTTTTAGTTCAAAGATCAAAGCGAAACTTCACTCAAAGTTAAGGGACCCAGTGAATAATTATGCTTTATTAATTTTATGGTTTATAATAGTTTGACTTAGCCAAATAATTATATTTAATTCGTTTGACTAGACTTAGTTAAATCATTTACTCAATCTTTCTCTCTCTCTTATATAACTATTCCCATACCATTTTTTACACGATATAGAAACGAGATATTGATACATAGAATGGTTGAAAACCTTTTTGCTTCTTATATTCCTGGTTACATCTTCCAGTCATCTTAGAGATTACTTCTTGCTGTTCTGGTGACTCAGAGTCTTATTGAGAATCTAGGAAGAACCTGTTGAATCCTGATGGATTTGCGCTTATGAGGCGGATAAATCTTTAAGAACAATGTTTTTACACACCTCAGGTTGTTTAACAGTTTATTATTTTGCAGAATTAATATTTGTGATTACGAGAAGATTTTATCAAGTTGGGTTGGTAGCCAAATTTTACAATACTTTTTTCTCAGTTAGCATAGTGAGTCAGTATATGCATTCTCCTTTCGAGGAACATCTTGAAGCAGTCTATAGGATACTAAGATATTTCAAGGTAAATCTTGGAAAGGGATTATTTTTTAAGAAGACTAGTGAAAGAAATGTGTCTATCCTCACCCATGCTGATTGGACAGGTTCAGTCACAGATAGAAGATCAACCTCTGAATATTGTACTTATGTTTGGGGTAATCTTGTGACATGGAGAGAAAGAAACAAGGAGTTGTAGCAAGGAGTAGTGCAGAAGCCGAGGTTAGAGCTATGTCTCAAGGTATTTGCGAAGGATTATGGATCCTCAGAGTCTTAGAAGAACTTAAGATGAAAATTGAGCTTCCATTAAAATTGTACTCTGACAATAAAGTTGCTATTAACATAGCTCATAATGCAGTTCAACATGACAAAACCAAGCATATTGAGATTGATCGACACTTCATAAAAAAAAAGCTAGATGTTGGAATCATATGTCTACCTTTCGTGACTTCTAGTAAGCAAACTGCTGATATCCTGATCAAAAGTTTGGCAAGACTTACTTTTGAGCATTTGATAGACAACTTGGGCATGATAGATATCTATGCACCAACTTGAGGGTAGAGTGTTGAAAAATGTTTTGTTTACGGTTTTATTATTTCCTTTAATACTCCTTTTATTTTTCTTTATGTTTCATTATTCTCTACTAAGGAGAGAATAAATATAATAACTGTATCTCCATTATATAAACCAACTTGAGACTGAGAAATAAAATATAACAACATTTTACCTAATACCTTCAATAGAGTTCAATTCATTAATAGTGTAATCCAAGGAACTATGATGCATAGGTATGAGTACATACCCGGTGCGAGTACTGATACCGGTATGGGATACGCCATTTTTAAAAAAAAAATCAAAGTACGGGCACGTTAATAAGAAATTAAAATTGTCTATAAAATGTATGAATAGAGAATTAAATTGTTAGGTTCATGACAAAATACGACTATAAAAAATTGAAAAAACCAAAAATAATGAAAAGATATAATATTAAAAAAAATGGCTTAAATGCAGTTTTGGGTCCCCCTTCTTTCATTTTTCTAAACTTTTAATCCCCTTTAAAAAAACCTGGGTTTTAGGTCCCCTATTTTGAATATTTTTAGGTTTTCTTTGGTCCCTTGTTCAGAATTGACTATGTGACATGTTCAGGTATGAGGTGGCAAGTAAAATGTTGACCAATTTTGAAAAAACAATGCCACGTCATTTAAAAACATTTTTTTTGTATTTTTTAATATAAATTAAATATAAAATGTTTTTAAATTATTAGTTTTGAAACAATAAATAATTAGTTTTTATTCTAATCTTCATCAATTCTCATTCATCTTCATCCCCTTCAATAGATACCTTAATCTAAATCCAGAAATTTCAATTATCCCAACTCAAGAAAAATTCAATACTTGTCAACAACAACCATTCCAAACTCCAAACTCTACCAAATCTGTTTAGGTTTTTCATGTTCCCCCAAATCAATAAAATCAATTTTTTCCAAGAAGTATATAAACTCTAAGCCATAACCATAGTTACTCAAAGCTTCAACGACCCATAAAATACAATCTACAAAAACTTTAAATTGCAGAAATATTTTGTAGCAACAACAACAACCCAGCAAAAATTAAAAAAAAAAAAAAAAACTCAACTCTAAAAACTCAAATTTTTCAATAACAACCCAACAAAAATTGAAAAAATCCCAACTCTAAAAACTCAATTTTTTCAATAACAATAATCCAGAAAAAAATTGAAAAAGAAAATGAAGAGTCAACTAAAGGAACTAGTTATTTTGACCCCAAAATTGCAGATCTAAAACAGTTAACACTTATAATTAGCAAATGAAGTTATACGAAAAAATATGTAAGCCATAAAATTGCAAATCTTGAAAAAATGCTTCTTCAAAATCAGTGAGTCTAACTGACACATCCTTAAGCCAAACATTCAAAGAAGAATATGTAAGCCAAAAGTTACAAAGATATAATGATCTGAAAATGGCTGATGATTTTTTTTAGGGTTTATGAACGAAGGGGGAGGAAGACGATGGATAGGAAGAAGAAGGCAATGTTTAAATTTCCTTTTCTGATTTAATAATTACTAATAAATATAAATTATAATTAAGTAAAATGTTAATAATAATAAATAATGTTTTTTACGAAATGATTTAAATGACGTGGCATTATTTTTTTAAAATTGGTCAACATTTTATTTGCCACCTCATACCTGAACATGGCACATAGTCAATTTTGAACAGGGGACCAAAGAAAACCCAAGAATATTCAAAATAGGTAGGGTTGTACGCTGGTTGGGTTAGACCGGATTTGGCCTAACCCGTTACCCAACCCGTCCAAACTTTAATGGGTTGGGTTCTTTGTCAAACCTGCAATTTCATTGTCAAAACCGACCCGAACCGACCCGTTCATTTATGGGTTGGGTTGGGTTGGGTTCGCGGGTTGCGTTTCAAATAAAAGATATGTATTTTTTATGATTCTTTTTGTCGATTTTAAAAACGTGTAACACAATTCAATACAATCATACTCATCTATAATACTCAAATTGGATGAAACGCATCATATAATATCTTATAAAATTCATCAACACGACATAACATTGTTATTAGTATAAAATTCAACAAGACACGTTACTTCCATAAAATAGGAAGTTGGAAATGATATAAAAGAAAATAAGAAAGAAATTTAATATTAGAATTACGTAAACTCATTCTTCTAGTAGTATTATTGGTGGAGAATAAATTTTTTTGAAAAAATTATGGTTATTAGTGAGATACTAGTATTATATTTTTATTTAAAATAAAAATAAAAATAATAAAAGTTACTAAAGCCACATCTATGGGTTGGGTTGATGGGTCTGCGGGTTGCAAAACTCAAACCCGATACCCGACCCAAAACTATACGAGTTGTTATGGGTTAGGTTGGGTATACCCGTAAATGAATGGGTTCGGGTAATTTATGGGTTGGGTTGGTTTGGGTCAATGGGTTTGTGGGTCGACCCACACCCATGAACACCCCTAAAAATAGGGGACCTAAAACCCAGTTTTTTTAAAGGAGATTAAAAGTTTAGAAAAATGAAAGAAGAGGGACCAAAACTGCATTTACGCCTAAAAAAATTAAAACATAAATATACTGTTCTGGACTGGGTCAGCGCCTGCCCTGCTGTCGGGCAGGCCCAAGCCCAATGGTCAGCGGAAGCCCAACAAGGCCAAAGCCACTTCCGTGTCGGGCACGTGTCAGTCCTCTTGGACGTCGGGCACACGAGGTAAAGACTGTCGGACAGAAGCATATGGTCTACGGACACACCTCTCCCCGACACCCACGTGCTCCTCCCCGAAAGGGCACGTTCTCTTGTAACTTTCCACTCCCAAAAGAAACGGTATGCCCTACTTCCGGAGATTTCGGGACCGTTACACTAGGGCGAAGACCACGTGCTGGTCTTCTCTATAAATACCCTTTCACTTGAGAGGGTACGGTTACACAAGCTCATACACTCTAACCTTTTTCTGTACTTGCTTTTACTTCTGACTTTTGCCTTACTTGAGCGTCGAAGTACCTTGCAGGTACACTCCCCCCAGTACGGGTGCGTACCCATTGCCGATACTTCACCATTTTAAAAGTACCCATGCTTCATAACAAGGAATGATGAGTTATAATTTTTTTTGAATTATTGGTGGATTGCTTTAATCAAAGATATTGAAAAATGCATCATAAATTTTATATGGAACAAAGATGTCAATAAAAGAAATCTGATACTTAAGGCTTGACAGAGATTTTTCACACCAAGGAAAAAATTGGGCTTTGACATTAGATCCCTGAGAAGTATCAATTAAGAAACATCTCTTAAGCTATATTGGGATGTTCCTCAATCAAACAATAAATGGGAATTTCTTAGGAGTGGAGTGATTAGGCATCATAAACCAATCAATTACCACATTTACTCTAGCACTTGGATTGGTATTAGTAAAAGTAAACACCAGGAAATTCTGGATCACAACACTTGGTGTTTGGAAATGGAGAAAATTATTGTAATGACAAAACTGTCTTTCTTTATTTTATCATCGCTTTTAATGTTTGGTACTTCAATCGTAATAGGTCAGTCTCCCCTATTTCTATTTTATTCTATCACTATTATTTTGTTTTGATATTTTAATATACTATATTTAATTAAAAATAAATATTAAAATAATAATATGCAATTACAAATTTTTACACAAAAATGTATGTCCTCAATTGCGTTATCAACCGAGAGCAAATTGGGGTGCTAAGTCCTTAAAATGATGAGAAAAGAAACTTCCTTCAAAGATTACTATGCAAAGATTGTAGCTCAGACACAACCGCCTTTCGAACTTGGTCTCTTCTTATTTTTCCTGTGGTAGTGACTGGAAAAGGCTTCTTCCATTCAATAAATATCTTTGGTATCTTAAACCTGAAAGAAGAAAAAAAGATGTGTATCCTTAAACCACCATTGCATGGCTAGATGTTTTGGAATGGAGAAAGTACAAAATTATTTTAATTGAAAAGTTTTAGCAAACTAGAAGTTAATTCAATCAAAATCTAGCTTAACAAACATGAGTAAATTTTTGGATACAAACCTGCTTAAACTATTTTCCAAACAGTATTGTTGGAGATTCTTTTTAGATAAGTGATACTCTTCATTTGAAGTAGAATGCTCTAACCATTGCCAGTTTTTATTAGGTTGGATACATGCTGCTACCAACTCTGTGAAACGAGCATCTGGAATACCCACAATAACAACATTTGCAATCCCGGGATGTCCTAGTAGAGTTGACTCAACCTACAAACACATAACATGTCCACACTTACCTAAAACCTTAAACCAAGACAAGATAAGCACTTAACTAAGTATATAAAAAGAAGAAATTATGAACACCTAAACATGCTTAGAAGAAATGTAATTCGGATACCATACATTAAATGTGTTACACACTAATTAGTTTTAGTCATCTGATCTAAAATCAAAGGTATAATAATTTGGTGAAGGTATAGTGTTAGCCAGCTGATGTCAAATGAGTGTTCGAGATCAAATAATATGTGCATTTTCGAATGCAAGGAATCTAAATCCTAGAATTGGCTAGTGTGTCTCTTTTGTTTTGAAGGATTGAACTTTGTAATAAAACATTATGTTCTTTCAGCATCACATGTCTGTATAGTCTTACTCGACCTTCAACTCTTGATATTTATCTTTGTAATTGCGCATGTTTATTACCTCTTCAGGGTAAATATTCTCCCCGCCACTTTTGATGCGACCATTTGTACGTCCAAGGAGCCACAAATTACCATGACAGTCCATGGATCCAATGTCACCTGTGTCAAGCCATACTTCATTCCTCTGATTAGATGAGGTTGTGAAAGTTTGATCCCAATACCTGACCATTAAATGCGGTCCTCTAGTTAAAATTCTTCCAGTGTCACCAGAAGAATCTTTACATATCTTCAGCTCTACATGAGGTGCAGCCTTGCCAACACAAACACCTTGTGGCTGGTGAATGAGATGCTTGGATTCTACCTCACCATATGTTTGAAAAGGATGGCTTGTGGTTTTTTGCAGTGGATCATATAGTGTCAAGAATGTCAGTGAAGAGCATGCCTCTGTCATCCCTTTAATAAATGAAAATTGTTACAGATAATGAGATCAGAAGCACTCGTAACATGTAAAAGTACGACCATTTAAATGTGCTAAAGTACTTATATATACACTATTTCTATAGAAAAAGATAAAATAAAAGTTGAACTGTTTTTATATAAGTTATAGGCTGTTTTCATAAACTAATCCATAAAGCTTATGAAAATAAGCTGAAAACAGCGTATGGACATGTTATAAGTTGTATCCTTAAGCTTATGGACATGCCATATTTTTCCATGTGCTAATACTAGTAGTTAAGCTCAAATAAACTAACCAAACATACTTTAGTCAAAAAAAACTTTCTTCTAGGCAAGACTGGGTTAAGAAAGACTTACCATAAGCTGAAATAAGATTAGCTTTATGGAAGAATATGTTACTGTCTTTGATAAGCTCAAGTGAGAGGCTTCCACCCCCATTGAGTATTTTCTTGACAGATTCTCCCCCTTTCCATGTTTCTTTATGCCTAAAAATATCGAAACATTAAATAAAGACTTGATATATAATAGTAAACATTACTTTAGGATATTTTGTTTACTGTTTAGTCTAAACTAGGAAACCTTTTGATACAAGTGCTGAACACTCTTGTATGTGTAAAATAACATTTTCTTTGCTGTACGTTAAAAGATTGTAATACCATTATTTGCATTAGTTTAATGGCTTAAACTCAATTTTAGTCTCTTTATTTGGTCTCATTTATGATTTTGGTCTCCTCATGTTTAAATCTACAAATTTGATTGCATGGTTTTCAAAATGTCTTACATTTTTCCAGATCTTTGCATTTGATGTTGATTTTTTATGATTTAGCAAATGAGATACTTATTTGATGTATAAGTCAAAGGCATGGAAATGGATTATTAAATGAGAATTCACCTAAACAATATTTTATATCAAATTTAGTTAGTTGCTTTCGTGATATAGATTAATGTATTTTATATTATGATAAATTGAAAATCAGTTGCTAAGTAAGAATCCACCGAGTTATCAATTAAGCATTTCCCTCATCATATAATCAAAGTTCAGCCTTAAAATGTATAGGTGGGAAAAATTTAGTCATTTGAAAAATTTGAAGACTAAAATCATGGATTTAAAATCGGGCGATAAAATAGAGGACCAAAGCTGCATTTAAACCTATAATGTTTTATAAATTTAATTATTTGTAGATGTTGTATCATATGACCATTTTTGTTTCAGAAAGGAACAAAGTATTGTTACTAATTGAACTAGAACATACCTAACAATAGAAATCAAACTGGCCATTATGGCAGGAACTGTGATAAAAGACGTGACAGTATGTTGTTCTATGGCATCAACAGCTAACTCTGCATCAAACTTTGGCATGAATACATGGCAACCTCCAACCATGAGCATCGCCATTGCTGATGACAAGCCACCAATGTGACATAATGGAGCAGTATGAAGATAAACCTGTTAAAGAACAAATGGAAAAAAAAATGGAGAGCTCAAACATCAATTAGACGATTGAATGTTTCAACTTGGTTTATAATGTAACATGCAAGTAAGTAGAATCTAAGTAGTTAACATTGACAACCTCATCATGTTATGATATAATGGTAAGTTGTCAAAACCAATAAGTAACACAAACTGGATGTAATGGGGAATGGCATACATCATCTTCACTATATCCAACTATCGCAATCTTTGCTAGAGACTGTATGATCAAAGCTTCATGGCTTATTGTCACACCCTTGGGTTTTCCAGTAGTTCCTAAGAGTCAAGCACATAACAATTTCAGCAATTTTGAAGTGTACTCCCTAGATTAATATTTGAACACTAGCATGTACATTATTATCAAAAAGTCATGCAAATTGTACATTATTGCATAGTTATCAGTATCTTATTACAATACATGCAAGTCATATCTCGATTTAATACAAAACTGAACTCAATCAATACACATGATATGAATCTCGATTTAATAACCAAGTGAGAAGTTTTTTTTTTTGAGGCAATCAAGTGAGAATGTAGAACCTGAAGTAAAGCATATTATGACAGCTCCTTCAGGTGCCCAGGAGTAATTAAACTCTATAGGTTTCACAATATGCTTCTTAAGTATTCTTGGAGTCAACACTGCAAAACAACAAGAGCAACAAGAGCAATTAAGTTAAGAAGATTATTCAAGCTTATAAAAGTTTTTATGCATAAATTGTACTTTAGAAGATTATTCAAGCTTATAAAAGTTTTTATGCATAAATTGTACTTTAGTATAAGGTTTTAAAAAACAGCCGCGGTCCCATAAAGGCTTTCGCAATTTCGGTTGGTACAGGTGTCGTGACATGATTACGGTTGTCGCGCTGTAAATTAACCACAATTTGTTCTTTAATATAAAAATGGCGATAATTGTATCGGTATCGGCACATGCTGATACTGTTTTGTCGGAGCCGTTTTTGCAGTCATAGATCGCTTTTAGTTAAAAATAAATACACACAGATATTCCTACCATTCCATTTCTTTGTAAAATCTGAAGAAGGAGAATCCAACAAAACACGCCACTTCATAGATGAAATATCAATTTGTTGGAATTTGAAGTACCATGAATAGCAACTCTCATCAATCACCAACATCACTGGCTTCACTACTGCCATTGCAAACCTCGCCTCTTCAAAACTCTTCAAAAGTAAAAAATTGTTTCAAACCACAAAAACAATACAAATTAGGGCAATCATTCATGTGTACATTAAATTTACCTACCCAGCGATAGTTCAAAGGAGCGGCAATTCCTCCAACAAATGCAATGGCTAATAACCATTCCAAATACGAATCACTGAAATGATAATCAAATTGATTCACCATTCATAAATTCATTGATAATGAACTAGCAGCAATAACTAGATTCTATATACTACCTGTTGTAAGCAGAGACGGCGACAACGTCACCGGGTGAGACTCCAAGCTGGAGAAGGCCGTGTGCTAGTGATACCACTTCCTCCACAAACAGTTGACCAGTTTTGCGGTGGTTGCCGGAAATGGTCACCGGAGAGTCTCGCCGGAAGGTTAACAGTCGACTTAGACATTGGCAGATGTGAGCCATGAGGAGAGTGAAAGCGCGCTTCGCTATTCTGTTTCCAAACGAACGATATCTGCTCAAACACAACGACTTTCTCATGCTGTTATCACACGTGTCATGTTTTTATTGGTGCTTTAAAAATTTCTCTATCTTTTTCTTGCATTTATGCTAAAGGATAGGAGTGGAAACAAGTCGGATTTAAATCCACTGCAGTTAGATATTACACAGTCAACTGCAGTTAGTGAATTATGTAGGTTATTTATGTCATTTACTCTCTCTAATTGTTTCTCTTTCCAACCCATCTTTTATTCATTTAGCCTAAATGCAGGATCCTGCAGTCAAATGTGACTGCAGAGAATCCATATCCAAATAAGTCATGCCATAAGAGGGGCTTACAGACTGACCTACATAGGGTTTAGGCCAGATCAGGATTTTTTTTAAATAAAAAATTTTTAGGCTATTTAATAAATTTATCTAATATCTAACTATGAAAATGATAAACCGCTAACTACCATTTTTAACCTCTTGCTAAATTACAATTACAACTGATTACTAAGGGCAATTACGTCTAATTACAATTTAACTTCACTAATAGAGTATCAGCATTTAATGCTGCTTAGGTGTCAAATTCTGATTTTATCTTAAGGTTGAATATTGTCACGGTAAAAATACAAATATATTACACTTTTTTAGATTTTTCATGGAATACACAAAGCCTCCATCAGAAACTGTGCAACCTCCAATCCTTGGATATTGCAACCTTGGATATCGCAACCTTGGATATTGCAAGGAACATAGGGAACTCATGAAACCTATACCATCTATGACTCTACCGAATCTACAAATCCTTTCTTCACTAATTCTTCATCTACTCATTCTTCATCTCACCACTTCTATTTCATCTTCCAACTTCTATTTCCCTTTTTCTTCCCAACCGGTCTTCGCAGCTTCCCATCTTCTTCCCATATCATATTCACGGCGAATGTAAAACCTATGCTTTGTGTATTATTTCTCTGTTTATCTCATTGCATTATACTGAAGAAATTTAATTTTTTTCAGATTCAGAATAATAATGGCTCGACCTATTGAATCCGTGAGGGATATTGATGACTCAAAGGATTTGTGGAAGATTGTTGTTCGTTGTAGACATCTTTGGACAGTGAGAAATCAGTCAAACAAAGAACATCTTGAACTAACTTTGTTTGATTCTAAGGTACCCGTATTGTTGTATTTTATTGTCATGTAATCATTTTCCTTCTTATCTATACATACCTATTGATAATCTAAAATATATAACCCATGTTATGTTTTTATTTTATTAAAAGCTTGATATGATACAAGCTATTGTACCCTCCCATCTGGTGTTGAAATATGTGGCTGAACTTGCTGTAGGGGAATCATATATCATGCAGAACTTTAAAGTCTCCAACAACGATTTGACCTTTAAGTCTACCATTCATGGTTACAAGTTGATGTTTTGTGGTTCAACTTATGTTAAGAAAACACAGCTCCCGGACATTCCTGTCGATTGTTTCAACATTCTTGATTTGGCCTCAATTGCTGATGGAAAATTTAAGTCTAATATGTTAGTCGGTACGTTGAAAATTACAATTTTAATTAACTTTCATTTCTTTTTGCTGTGTTTTTCCATACATTATTAATAAACAAAATTTTGCAGACGTACTTGGTGGAGTTATAGAAATTGTCCAGACTCAGATTAACGCAGATAACAACAAGAGCAAGATTGTGTTTATGATTACTGACATCAGGTATGAAACTAAACAAAACGTTGTAATACTCATAATACTATTTTGAGTATATTCAATTTCTTTTAGTTGTTTGTATTCTGTTAAATTTCAAATTTTATTTTGCTTTTTATTGTTGAGTCGGATTTGTATATACTCAAAAGGTTTTTTCTTTTTTCATTGGTAGCAAAACTGTCCTTCAGTGTACTCTGTGGGGAAATTTTGCATTGCAATTTTACGAATATTACAAGAACCATTGCGAAGATATGTGAATATTGTTGTTCTGTTGCAAAACGCAAGGATAAAAGCTGCCACGGGTAAGATTTCTTACATGTTCAATTGTGTTCAAAGTAATTACCAATGTATTCACTTCATTATCCTGATATTGAGTTGTTGCTGAAGGAGGTTTTCCTTTAAATGTATCCAATGCTTGGAGTGGCACAAAGTTGATTATTAATGATATTAACAATGTTGAAATTAAAAAGCTGAAAGATAGGTATTTCACATACACCTTTGTGTATAATATTTTCCTTTTGATATTAGTTACTAAAAGAATTTTACTTCATATTGAATGTTTCTTTGCTTGATTCGCAGCATGCATGCTGAACTGCCAAAACTTTCTTCATCGAGCTTACAAGTTGAAACTACTCAAAATTCACAGTTTTCTGATTTTGATAAATTTATATGGAAGGCAGAAGTTATCAGCTTGGCTGAAATTGTGATGCTTAAACAGGTATCCTGGCATGAACGTAAAACTTTATTCTGTTTGTAATCTATATTTTATTAAAATCTTTTTTTTGTGACAAATTATTTTATAGGAAACAACATGTGTTACCATTGCTATGTTGGACAAGTTTGAGGTTGGTTATGCCGGTTGGTATTATGATGGCTGTGGCGAATGTACGAAAAGCGTCTCTGTAAAAGATGGCAAACTAAAGTGCTATTCAAACCACATAACTGCTGAACCGGTGCCAAGGTATTTGATTATTCATTGTGTTTTCATATAATACAATGGGAGTTATAAATTATTTTCAGAGTAAAATTATAGTTGCTATCTTTTGTTGTATATAGGTATAAGCTTGAAGTGTTGGGAGTTGACGCTAAATTCAGGTGTCGGTTTGTCTTTTGGGACAGCGACTATTTCAAGTTAATTGGAAAATCGGCTCTGCAAATGAAAAAGGAATTATTAGAGGTAATATGAGTATGTTAAAGTATTGTGGGTGTATTTTAGAATACTATCTTTATTTGATATACTGTGTTTGGATGAAATTTAGGCTGGTGAAGACAATCCTTTAGAGTTCCCTTGTGACCTTGATGCCATGTTGAAGAAGGAGTTGGCAATCAGAGCTGTTTTTCAGCCAAAATTTAACCGTCTGTCGGTTATTAGCTTCAAAGATGATGAATATTCACGTAACAAAGTTAGGGAGAGCTTCAAATCTTATGAGGTATTTAATAACATAAGTTGAAGATGTTTCAATCTCCATGAGTTGTATCTTAATATTGGATTTTTTATAATCAAACTACCTTCATATTTCCATTTAATATCTGCAGGATGTATCAAATGTTCCAAATTCAGTGTCTTACTCACAAGAAGATATGAAGAGTTTATCGGTAAGTTATATTGTTATATTTTAAACCGCTGAGTTATCATATATTCCTGCGTATAATTTGTAATCGAAGATACACAAATGATTTTCAGGAACCTTTATCTGCATCGGCCGACTTCGACCCTAATGCTGAAAATTCTGTGCTGACCCCATGTAAACGTATACATCCTGATGTGTTAGATGATGTTGAAAGTGTTCAACTTTCCTCCACCAAGATGATGAAGCCAGTCAAGAAGGAAGATGATCAATAGATTTAGTTAAAAATATCATATGTATCAAGGAATTTCATAGTTCTGGTTTTATTATGATTTAGTTTAATGTCTCTAATGTTTCAAAACATATAATTTGTTTGGAAGTTAGATTTCAGTCTATGTTTTGCATTTCACTTATTCTCATATGTATCATGGAATTTCATAGTTTTGGTTTTATTATGATTTAGTTTAATGTCTCAAATGTTTCAAAACATATGAATTGTTTTGGAAGTTATATTCTATTAGCTATTTAAAGAGATTATCTCATCTAATGTGAAAATTAAAGATTTAGTTGAAGTGATGAACATGGTTACTAATAGGTACTATAGCTATGGTGTAGACTACAATTATTACAATTATGGGAATATAAAACAAGTGTCACTATTATGTTTTGCATGTCTTATTATCACTTCTATTGCACTTTAGAAGTTACATCTTTTCCAATGAGCATTGCGTTTTACAATACTGAGTAATGATTATATTTGCATGCATTGAGATTTTTTAAGTGCGTCTTCTACTCTACCTATACAAAAGTAGTGATAATAATTAGTTAGTGATAATAATTAGTGGACATAGGAATATCACATTAGTAGATGTCATTTGAAATTTTTTTGTTAATATAATTATACGCTTTTCGTTATCCTATTGTAAAAGTGTTTAATTAACATGCAGAACAATTTAGCTATTAGTTAAAATATATTAACTACTATTATTCATTCTAAGGACATGCAGCATTTATGACTTATGCTATATAACTCTTACCATTCAAACCATATTGTTATTATATTTGTTTTCTTTTATATTACTCTAATTACTATAGTAATTCTAAGTATTAAAATTTTTAATATTATTATAATTTAATATACTTTTTAAATTACAATTTATTTTTTAAATCAGGTTAATGTTTACTTAAAACTCAATTCTACAATAAAAATTCAAAAATTTAGATATAAATTTAATAATAATATCCGATTTTTAATTGTATTACAAATATATTTTAAATTAAAAATTTATTTTCACTTATAATTTAACGTATAATTAAAAATGACAATTTCATATATAGTTTTACATATAATTTAACAAATAATTATCTATAACAGTTTAATATATATTTTTTATAAATTCTACATTAAATATTCTAAAAGTAGTTTTAAGTAAAATTTTAGTTTTTTTTAAATAAAGAAGTGACATTTCAATAATTATCATTTTTTAATTAAATAAATTAAATTTTATTCCGTAATTATTTTTCTAAAATATTTTCTATAGAATAACTATTTTCACACAAAAATTTAGTTGAAGTGATGAACATGGATACTAATAGGTACTATAGTTATGGTATAGACTATATTAATTACAATTATGGGAATATAAAACAAGTGTCACTATTATGTTTTGCATGTTTTATTATCACTTCTATTGCACTTTAGAAGTTACATCTTTTCCAATGAGCATTGCGTTTTACAATACTGAGTAATGATTATATTTGCATGCATTGAGATTTTTTAAGTGTGTCTTCTACTCTACCTATACAAAAATAGTGATAATAATTAGTTAGTGATAATAATCAGTGGACATAGGAATATCACATTAGTAGATGTCATTTGAAATTTTTTTGTTAATATAATTATATGCTTTTCGTTATCCTATTGTAAATGTAACACCCTGTATAATATTCATCTAGAATAATACCATACAAGTGTTTTATTTGGTACTGACACATCAAAAGTGCCTAAGGACATAGTTCACATACTTGTCCATTCTAAAATAATGATACAACATATGGCACAAGGCATGGAAACTAGCCAAAAATAAAATCTAAGAATAATATACAATATCCTCAATTGTATACAACAACAAACAGAATACACAGCGGAAAAACTAATACTGAGCTTCTCTTGAAACATCCAAGCATAGCTCATCTTGTAAATCAACCTGTAATCCGAACCTGAAATATACCAACTATAGTGGGGTGAGATACATCAAATCTCAGTGAGTTCCCTATCTTATAAGTCATCTATGCTTTACAAGGTTCTATCAATCCTAACTCAAGTCCACGGTAAAAAGGGAAAAGGACCTTGAGTTCACGTATTCATTCTTGCCCTATATGGAAACATGCTCACGAGTTCTCTAACTCTAGTATCATCAAATGATATCTCTCACGAAGGCATCTTTCCCCGGCCAACCCTACAAGAGGATTCAACACGGGTCACGGATCCTTAAATTCGTAGCCAACCATTCTCGGCCAACCCTTCCAAAGAGTTTTCGACACGAGTCATGGATGCTAAGGTAAATAACTTTCCCCGGCCATCCCCAAAGGGCTCTTCAACACGGGTCACGGTTATCTACACATAGTACTTTCCCCGGCCAGCCTACACCAGGGGCCCTTCAACACGGGTCAATAATACCATCATCTAAGTAACCTCCCCGGTTATCCATCATAAGAGGATCGGAACACGGGTCACCGTTACTTAGGTAACGATTACTCATCGCAATCCCTCATGTTCCATACTAGGGTCTTTCACTCCTCTAGGCCAATCTCGTCACGGATGCAGCTTCCTACATCAGGTGCCCGAACCTTGCCATCTAGAGTTATCTATCACAATTCTATTCACAACCTAGAATTATAACATCTTAAATATGACATTTCCTTTGGAATAAAGTTTCCTCACTCTACCTAATTCATATTTAAGCATGCATATTCTCTCATTCCCAATTCACAATTAGATGGACATGGTATACTCACAAATATTACAAGTAAACACATGTAATCACACATCACATAAAACATCACTTTTCACATTTACATAGTTAACACAAATCGTAGGTTTCCTCCGATTCATTAATCGGGTATCATATCAATAGTTCTCACTCTTATCCCGTAGGATATTTCCACCGCTTTACATAGGCTATAAATATGCCTCAATCGGATTCACGATCCAAAAATGTCAATTCCGACATTTCACAAAATATTACTTTCCTTCATTTTCCACTAAATCAAAAGTCATAGCTTTCTAATGACACCAAGAACGTCCCGATCCGAGTTACGGATCAAAAGTTATGAATTTCTCGCTAAAGGAAGAATTTCAACTCCCAGACCTACGCGCTGAGCGCACCCCCTTGCCCGCTGAGCGCGCAAGCTACTGCCTGGAGGGGTTGCAGGAATTCAACACCGCGCTGAGCGGGCTCCTGCGCGCTCAGCGCGCTCTGCGATTTTCAGAAAAATAAATCTTTGATTCTCAACCAAATCCAACCAAACTTCATAACCATTAACAACAGAGGATTCTACACCTATTTCAATCATTCTACACAATTTATAACACATTTCAACCGTTCGATTCTTCGATTTTTGCATAAAACCCATTTTTCCCAAAAACCCAACCTAACTCTAAACTCAAGAAAATCTACACTTAAAGCATCTATCTAGAACCCACCTGATAATCGGAGAGGAGTTTGAAGAAGATGATGAATCGATGAAGAGATGATGAAGATCCAAGTTCTCCTTCTTCCACTTTCTCCACTTTCTCTCTTTTCTTCCCTTTTTCTCTTCTTCTTCTTACTATCTTCTTTTTCTTTTTTCTTTCTTCCCTTTCCAAATATATATATAACCCAATAATATATAATATAAATCCAATAGAGTAAAAATATCTCCAATTGATATTTTGTTATTTCAACCCAATTGATCAATTATTAGAGTTAACTTAAAATACTCCCTTAAACTAATAAATATCACTCTGCCTTTTAATAATTGATCTCTTCTAATGTCCAATTGAGCACTTAATTAATACGGGGTATTACACTCTCCCCCCCTTAAATTGAAATTCGCCCCCGAATTTCCTTCGTTCAACAATAACCACTTCTTGCATCATTGTCTAAGTTCCACACTCACTTCACTTCCGTTAACCTTCTGTTCAATTCTGACGCATACCAATTCTAACTTGGTTTCCTAGGCCAAAATTCTTATTTTCAAAACTTAACAACTTCACGTCCTTAATCATACTCTTGTTCTAACATCGAGTTAACTTCCAACTTTGCTTCCCCAATTCATCTGTTGTTTCTTACTAACACACTTGGTCGCACTTTACCACAGAAAGAAGGTACCATTCTACATTCCTCTACTGAGCCACAAACCAAACCGTAATACCTTATCTCGATTCAGGATAACAACCACTCAACAAACCCTTATGAGGTAATTCGGTAATTCCTTTCCTTTATGTAATTATCGACGTCTGTTCTTTCATAAATCCCTTAACATTAGAACCACTTCATATCTTAGTCGAACAACTTCTTTACCAATTCCAGTTGGTCTGATACTACAACATCGTAACCATTACATTCGATACTTCCTTTCCTTCGGATCACACCAAACGGTAACACACTTAGAACAAAACCTTCTTATATCCGTACTTGCAAGCAACAACCTTCAAATCCTTAATATTCTGACCGACTCTCCCATTGTCACCTTCCACTATGCAATTCAAAACCAAACAGTGGAACACCACGAATTCGTAAACACTACTAATTAGTTAACAGTCTGCGGAGAAACACACTTATCCACTGGGTTCCTTACTAACCAGCGGTACGAGAACTTACTGACGTCCTTTGGTAGAACAACTTTCTCGCCAACACACAATATAATAACATCCGTCCAACACTCTCTAGACGATAAAGATGCATGAGTTATACTGTTACAACCATAACATACACAACTCCAATTCCATTCTAAATTCGAAATCAATATACCCAAGATAATTTAACAACTTCCGATTCTGGTTACCACATCCCAAAACGATTCTTCTTACGGTTTCCGACTTACTCAGGGTTTCTTGTTGATTCGTGATCTAAACCAATAACAGCGTAACACCAACATAGAACTTCAATCACACGCGAGATACTACTTATCAAAACTTGAACCATTCAATTCAGAATTGTGATTTTCCATACCACTCACAAATTCCCATACACACCCCACACGCACATACTTCGTCGAAATCCATACCACGCTTCTCAGTTGAATCCACTTCTCTCGAATGTTTTGTTTCACATACAATCACATTTACATGCTTAATTTCGGAACTTCCAATTCTTACTCATACTTGGAAGGGTAACTTTTCAAATTTCCTTCTCTGGGTAAAACACCACTGCACACAACTGGAACCACTCTCACGGTCTAAATCTAATGTCGTGAACTCACGGAAGATAACAATTACCAACTCGGACCAACCGTCCATACCTTACGATGGCCATAATTACACACCAAAATGTATTCCCTGCAGGATCAATACTTTGTGAGTATTCTCCAACTTCGTTCTTAAGATTCTCAACCGTATTGATAATAATACTCTTAGGACTTTCTCACAAGGTGACTTCTTTAAAGTTAACTCTCTTGCTACCTGAACAAATTGCCAACTATGCCACACTCTTCCAGAAGTCACGATTCCAAAACGCAAATCCTTCCTTCACTTACTTGCAATCTCGTTCTCCATTCACACAATACTCTCCACTCAGAGCAACACAAGGAAACAAAACGCAGATGATGGTTCCTAAGGGATTTCACAATTTACACACACGTTAAATCGATCAACCACCTGAGCTAATCGGTTAACTTCTCCAAAATTCTACGTAAAGCACCTTTCACGTACGTGTTAAACGGTTAACCCCATTGTGTTAGTCGGTTAACACTGCTGCAGAACAAAACCCAGTTTCCTCTTAATTCAAAGCCATCCCTACTCAACCCGTCGATCCGATTTGTTCTAACTAGAAATATCATTCTCAACTCACGGCTTCTTAATTTGTATCACATTCACCAACCATGATCCACTCAAGGCAAAACCAACAAAGTTGACAACACACTCCAACCGAGTGATAGGCAAAATTCCAAATTCTGTCGCAGTCACCCTACAATTTCAGCGGAACAGTTCACTCTCTGTTGATACAACGACGCCAGCGGGAAAAACAATAATGATGAAGTTCTAGGGTCTTAACCACAACTCATACTTGGTTCGTCCATAAGCAAAACCCAACACACAACCATTACACGATACTACTAAAGCAATGGACATAACATAACAAGCATACCACCTTATTCTCTCACTTGAACTCCTTGGTGAGAAATAAGACAACAACGTTCTTAGTCCAACAAAAGGTAGATTCCAAATATTCCGATTATTCACAAATACAGAAGTCCCTCTATACTTGAAATAACTCGGGGCAATGCATCCTCTTGGAGAACCTTCTCATTACTTCGCACATGTTAACCAGGATTTCTTACTCTTTACTATCCATTACACACCACCCTTACACCAAGTTGCTTAATGGAAAATCCGCAACTGCAAATTCTCATTAACTAACTACAAGACCTTTCCTGTATGAACCATTCCATCATTTACACTTAGTCCGTAATAATTCCCGATTTGCTTCTCGTGGTTCTACCGCAATCTTGTTTCTTAAAACACAATACTCACTGTTCCACAAAGTACGTCTCTTCACGCTTATCTCAAGAATAAGGATCCATCACGTACACTTGTGACCACGATGCTACTCCTATGCTCGTTCTTAATACCAAAGTGTAATTTCTCATTTCACATCATACTAGTCGGCTCCTCACAGGAGAACCTTCGTGACTACCCTTCCTTAACTATAAGTTCATCAATACCATAATGACCCTATAACACACTTTGTCCAAAATACATCCCGTTGATACCGTTTCCACACTGCATTTACCTTGCTCTCCGTGGTAATCCTCTTAGGTCCAAATATAAAACCATCATACCAAATTTCCTTAAATCCAAGATACTTACTCTATTTCTTAATACGACTCCTTCCGTTACTAAATGAAGTTCATTCTTCCTCCAACATAATACCCTATACGGTTCCTTGGGTAACTTAACATTTCCAAATTCCAAATTGGTCTCTCATCGAATACAAAAATCCCGATGTAATATCTAGAACTTAATTTCTCTTCATAACCGAATATACACAATTCATCACACACTCTTCGTCTGGCACATACTTGTTTCACTTGAAGCAGGTAAACACATCCTCGTGCTCTTCCGCACACTTCACCACCACTTAGGTTTCCATAAAAGCCAAACATTCTCAACTCTCAACTTTTAACCAGTCGGAAGATATTATTCCGAACACATTCCTTAAGGTACTCTCGCCCATTCAAGATACTGTAATACCCCGTATTTTATTGCACCGAATAATATCATATTGTGATTAACTGAGTCTGGTTGCTCTGAGAAATTATTTGATAAAATAATTAGAGTAACTTCGGTACTTAGAATTAACCCAATTAATATTATTTGTTTCGGAGACATTTTATTTAATTGGACTCTAGAGACATTTTGGACATTTAGTAGTATTGTTTTAATAATGCTTACTATATATGCAATTTTTTCCCTCATTTGGATTAAAAAGAAAAAGATAGAAAGAAAGAGAAAGTTGGTAAGAGAGAAAGAAGAAAAGAGGAGAGAAAAGAGGAAGAAGGGAAAAGAAGAGAAAAACAAGATTTTGGAGGAGAAGCTTCAAGATCATCACCAATCTTCATCCAAGCTTCACCAAACTTCTTGGGTTTCATCATCTTGGTCATCTCTAGAGGTGGGTTTAGTTAGAAACCTTTTTTCTTAAATTTTGGTATTATGAGTTTTAGGTCGAAATCGTGGAAATCGACGTTTTAACGGATAGAATCGGTTAGAAATTGAAATGAATGTTTAGTATGCTCATAGAATCATGTGGGGATGATTGTTGTCATGATTCTATATGATGTTTGATGATTTTGATATGTTAGGGTTTTAGAAGATTTGGATTTTTTATGAAATGATATGTTTTGATGATAGTGGAAATCAACGCTTGCTATAAATGTGATGTTGAACCTCTGTTGACTTTTGAATGTGCCCTAAAGTGGTTTTGGAGGGTGGAGGAAGTTCTGTTATCGCAGGGTATTTTTCTGAGTTTCGCAGAGCGCGCTGAGCGCGGTGTTAAATTCTTGGAACCTCTCGTGGCATGGAGTTGCGCGCTGAGCGCGGACCAGGGCGCGCTGAGCGCGACCTGGGAGTTGAAAAATTATATTTTTTACGGAAAAATTCATAACTTTCGACTCGTATATCGGATTCGATCATTCTTTATATCGATATAAAGCCGAGGAAATATTTTATGCAATGCAGAAGAAATATGTCGTTTTTACCGACCGATTAAATAATCGAGGAAATTCCAAAAGCAATGTGATTATGTTTTAATGGTTGTATATTGTTCTATTATGAAATTATGATATATCTATCAAATTGTGAATTGTAAATGAAAGAAAATATGCATGTTAAAATATGAATTAGGAAGAGTGAGAAAACTTTACCCCAAAACAAAATGATTTAATTCTAGGTTGCGACTAGGATTGTGGTAGAGAATCTATGTGGCAACGCTCGTGCGTGAAAGGCCGAGGCGTGTGTATTGTGCAATCGTAACCGGTTATTATTGATAGTGCATTTCATGGGTCTCGAGCTCCTCTGAAACATATGCACCATTACTTGGCAGGTTTGATTCCCGCGTTTAGTACGAATGGGACCTACGGGTAGAGACTTGTGATGGTTAACAGGCCATGAGAAGTGACGGTTCACGGCTAACAGACCGTTGTTCCCGAATCCATTTCGTATGTCAAGTAATTCGAGGATCCATGACTCGGGTCGTCTTCTAGACGTAGAAGCGGACGGGAAAAGGGGATGCCTTGGTATGGTTATTGATTGTGAATCCTTGAGTTTACAGGCTCAAGAGGTACTTCGGTACTTTGTGAATCCTTGAGTTTACAGGCTTAAGGGGTACTTCGGTACTTTGTGAATCCTTGAGTTTACAGGCTCAAGAGGTACTTCGGTACTTTGTGAATCCTTGAGTTTACAGGCTCAGGACGTACTTCGGTACTAGTGTGAGTGTACGGGCTCACCGTTGTGGTTACTTGTGTGTGTGTACTCATGGTCACTCCCCTTTCCCCTTTGACATGAGTTAGGATTATTAGAACCTTGTAAAGCCGAGAGGACTTTAAGATAGGAACTCACTGAGATTTGATGTATCTCACCCCACTATAGTTGCTATATTTCAGGTTCGGATTGCAGGTTGATTTACAAGTGAAGCTATGATTGGATGTTTCAAGAGAAGCTTAGTTAAGCTTATTCCGCTGTGTATTTTTATTGTTCTTGTACAATGAGGAATATTATATATTGATCTTAGTTTTATTTTATTTTGGCTAATTTCCATAGCTTGTGCCATAGTTGTACTATGTTTTAGAAATGGACAAGTATGTGAATTATGTCAGTAGGCACTTTTGATGTGTCAGTACCAAATAAAAACACTTGTATGGTATTATTCTAGATGAATATTATACAGGGTGTAACAGATACCATAGCGACCTTAGAACTGAAGCACCAATGCTTATCTCACTTCCCGACCTTACGTCACACATTCCACAAAACAACTTTTCTTTTTCACGGAATGAGATTACTTAAACAACACATCACTCTTCAATTCCATGCTACCCCCAAAGCACCACTTCCACTAAAACCTCAACTGAGCCAAACAAAACTCCCCACTACTAACTCTTGGCTTGAGCCTACTCTCACAGCACACGTTCCGACAACACTTCGGAATCCTCGTGGTCGCTCAACCATGATTCTACCTATCACATACATAGTATTAGGTTGATCAGGCCCAACACTAGATAGTATGATATTAAGTTTCATGCTGGCAAAACACACTTAAGAGGCAGGAATAGATTTACTTATGATGTTTCAAGGCTAGGTCGAGGACACGACCTGCTCTGATACCAACTGTAACACCCTGTATAATATTCATCTAGAATAATACCATACAAGTGTTTTATTTGGTACTGACACATCAAAAGTGCCTAAGGACATAGTTCACATACTTGTCCATTCTAAAATAATGATACAACATATGGCACAAGGCATGGAAACTAGCCAAAAATAAAATCTAAGAATAATATACAATATCCTCAATTGTATACAACAACAAACAGAATACACAGCGGAAAAACTAATACTGAGCTTCTCTTGATACATCCAAGCATAGCTCATCTTGTAAATCAACCTGTAATCCGAACCTGAAATATAGCAACTATAGTGGGGTGAGATACATCAAATCTCAGTGAGTTCCCTATCTTATAAGTCCTCTCGGCTTTACAAGGTTCTATCAATCCTAACTCAAGTCCACGGTAAAAAGGGAAAAGGACCTTGAGTTCACGTATTCATTCTTGCCCTATATGGAAACATGCTCACGAGTTCTCTAACTCTAGTATCATCAAATGATATCTCTCACGAAGGCATCTTTCCCCGGCCAACCCTACAAGAGGATTCAACACGGGTCACGGATCCTTAAATTCGTAGCCAACCATTCTCGGCCAACCCTTCCAAAGAGTTTTCGACACGAGTCATGGATGCTAAGGTAAATAACTTTCCCCGGCCATCCCCAAAGGGCTCTTCAACACGGGTCACGGTTATCTACACATAGTACTTTCCCCGGCCAGCCCACACCAGGGGCCCTTCAACACGGGTCAATAATACCATCATCTAAGTAACCTCCCCGGTTATCCATCATAAGAGGATCGGAACACGGGTCACCGTTACTTAGGTAACGATTACTCATCACAATCCCTCATGTTCCATACTAGGGTCTTTCACTCCTCTAGGCCAATCTCGTCACGGATGCAGCTTCCTACATCAGGTGCCCGAACCTTGCCATCTAGAGTTATCTATCACAATTCTATTCACAACCTAGAATTATAACATCTTAAATATGACATTTCCTTTGGAATAAAGTTTCCTCACTCTACCTAATTCATATTTAAGCATGCATATTCTCTCATTCCCAATTCACAATTAGATGGACATGGTATACTCACAAATATTACAAGTAAACACATGTAATCACACATCACATAAAACATCACTTTTCACATTTACATAGTTAACACAAATAGTAGGTTTCCTCCGATTCATTAATCGGGTATCATATCAATAGTTCTCACTCTTATCCCGTAGGATATTTCCACCGCTTTACATCGGCTATAAATATGCCTCAATCGGATTCACGATCCAAAAATGTCAATTCCGACATTTCACAAAATATTACTTTCCTTCATTTTCCACTAAATCAAAAGTCATAGCTTTCTAATGACACCAAGAACGTCCCGATCCGAGTTACGGATCAAAAGTTATGAATTTCTCGCTAAAGGAAGAATTTCAACTCCCAGACCTGCGCGCTGAGCGCACCCCCTTGCCCGCTGAGCGCGCAAGCTACTGCCTGGAGGGGTTGCAGGAATTCAACACCGCGCTGAGCGGGCTCCTGCGCGCTCAGCGCGCTCTGCGATTTTCAGAAAAATAAATCTTTGATTCTCAACCAAATCCAACCAAACTTCATAACCATTAACAACAGAGGATTCTACACCTATTTCAATCATTCTACACAGTTTATAACACATTTCAACCGTTCGATTCTTCGATTTTTGCATAAAACCCATTTTTCCCAAAAACCCAACCTAACTCTAAACTCAAGAAAATCTACACTTAAAGCATCTATCTAGAACCCACCTGATAATCGGAGAGGAGTTTGAAGAAGATGATGAATCGATGAAGAGATGATGAAGATCCAAGTTCTCCTTCTTCCACTTTCTCCACTTTCTCTCTTTTCTTCCCTTTTTCTCTTCTTCTTCTTACTATCTTCTTTTTCTTTTTTCTTTCTTCCCTTTCCAAATATATATATAACCAAATAATATATAATATAAATCCAATAGAGTAAAAATATCTCCAATTGATATTTTGTCATTTCAACCCAATTGATCAATTATTAGAGTTAACTTAAAATACTCCCTTAAACTAATAAATATCACTCTGCCTTTTAATAATTGATCTCTTCTAATGTCCAATTGAGCACTTAATTAATACGGGGTATTACAGTAAAAGTGTTTAATTAACATGCTCAACAATTTAGCTATTAGTTAAAATATATTAACTACTATTATTCATTCTAAGGACATGCAACATTTATGACTTATGCTATATAACTCTTACCATTCAAACCATATTGTTATTATATTTGTTTTCTTTTATATTACTCTAATTACTAGAGTAATTCTAAGTATTAAAATTTTTAATATTATTATAATTAAATATACTTTTTAAATTACAATTTATTTTTTAAATCATGTTAATGTTTACTTAAAACTCAATTCTACAATAAATATTCAAAAATTTAGATATAAATTTAATAATAATATCCGATTTTTAATTGTATTACAAATATATTTTAAATTAAAAATTTGTTTTCGCTTATAATTTAACGTATAATTAAAAATGACAATTTAATATATAGTTTTACATATAATTTAACAAATAATTATCTATAACAGCTTAATATATATTTTTTTATAAATTCTACAATAAATATTCTAAAAGTAGTTTTAAGTAAAATTTTAGTTTTTTTTTTAAATAAAGAAGTGACATTTCAATAATTATCATTTTTTAATTAAATAAATTAAATTTTATTATGATAATTCCACTCACACCCCTAATTATTTTTCTAAAATATTTTCTATAGAATAACTATTTTCACACAAAAATTTAGTTAAAGTGATGAACATGGTTACTAATAGGTACTATAGCTATAGTGTAGCCTACAATTATTACAATTATGAGAATATAAAACAAGTGTCACTATTATGTTTTGCATGTCTTATTATCACTTCTACTGCACTTTAGAAGTTACATCTTTTCCAATGAGCATTGCGTTTTACAATACTGAGTAATGATTATATTTGCATGCATTGAGATTTTTTAAGTGTGTCTTCTACTCTACCTATACAAAAGTAGTGATAATAATTAGTTAGTGATAATAATTAGTGGACATAGGAATATCACATTAGTAGATGTCATTTGAAATTTTTTTGTCAATATAATTATATGCTTTTCGTTATCCTATTGTAAAAGTGTTTAATTAACATGCTCAACAATTTAGCTATTAGTTAAAATATATTAACTACTATTATTCATTCTAAGGACATGCAGCATTTATGACTTATGCTATATAACTCTTACCATTCAAACCATATTGTTATTATATTTGTTTTCTTTTATATTACTCTAATTACTATAGTAATTCTAACTATTAAAATTTTTAATATTATTATAATTTAATATACTTTTTAAATTAGGTTAATGTTTACTTAAAACTCAATTCTACAATAAAAATTCAAAAATTTAGATATAAATTTAATAATAATATCTGATTTTTAATTGTATTACAAATATATTTTAAATTAAAAATTTATTTTCACTTATAATTTAACGTATAATTAAAAATGACAATTTAATATATAGTTTTACATATAATTTAACAAATAATTATCTATAACAGTTTAATATATATATATTTTTTATAAATTCTACAATAAATATTCTAAAAGTAGTTTTAAGTAAAATTTTAGTTTTTTTTTAATAAAGAAGTGACATTTCAATAATTATCATTTTTTAATTAAATAAATTAAATTTTATTCTGATAATTCCACCCACACCCCTAATCATTTTTCTAAAATATTTTCTATAGAATAACTATTTTCACACAAAAATTTAGTTGAAGTGATGAACATGGTTACTAATAGGTACTATAGCTATGGTGTAGACTACAATTCTTACAATTATGGGAATATAAAACAAGTGTCACTATTATGTTTTGCATGTCGTATTATCACTTCTATTGCACTTTAGAAGTTACATCTTTTCCAATGAGCATTGCGTTTTACAATACTGAATAATGATTATATTTGCATGCATTGTGATTTTTTAAGTGTGTCTTCTACTCTACCTATACAAAAGTAGTGATAATAATTAGTTAGTGATAATAATCAGTGGACATAGGAATATCACATTAGTAGATGTCATTTGAAATTTTTTTGTTAATATAAGTGGATGCTTTTCGTTATCCTATTGTAAAAGTGTTTAATTAACATGCAGAACAATTTAGCTATTAGTTAAAATATATTAACTACTATTATTCATTCTAAGAACATGCAACATTTATTACTTATGCTATATAACTCTTACCATTCAAACCATATTGTTATTATATTTGTTTTCTTTTATATTACTCTAATTACTATAGTAATTCTAAGTATTAAATTTTTTAATATTATTATAATTTAACATACTTTTTAAATTACAATTTATTTTTAAATCATGTTAATGTTTACTTAAAACTCAATTCTATAATAAAAATTCAAAAATTTAGATATAAATTTAATAATAATATCCGATTTTTAATTGTATTACAAATATATTTTAAATTAAAAATTTATTTTCACTTATAATTTAACGTATAATTAAAAATGACAATTTAATATATAGTTTTACATATAATTTAACAAATAATTATCTATAACAGTTTAATATATATTTTTTTTATAAATTCTACAATAAATATTCTAAAAGTAGTTTTAAGTAAAATTTTAGATTTTTATTTAAATAAAGAAGTGACATTTCAATAATTATCATTTTTTAATTAAATAAATTAAATTTTATTCTGATAATTCCACTCACACCCCTAATTAGTTTTCTAAAATATTTTCTATAGAATAACTATTTTCACACAAAAATTTAGTTGAAGTGATGAACATGGTTACTAATAGGTACTATAGCTATGGTGTAGACTACAATTATTACAATTATGAGAATATAAAACAAGTGTCACTATTATGTTTTGCATGTCTTATTATCACTTCTATTGCACTTTAGAAGTTACATCTTTTCCAATGAGCATTGCGTTTTACAATACTGAATAATGATTATATTTGCATGCATTGTGATTTTTTAAGTGTGTCTTCTACTCTACCTATACAAAAGTAGTGATAATAATTAGTTAGTCATAATAATCAGTGGACATAGGAATATCACATTAGTAGATGTCATTTGAAATTTTTTTGTTAATATAAGTGGATGCTTTTCGTTATCCTATTGTAAAAGTGTTTAATTAACATGCAGAACAATTTAGCTATTAGTTAAAATATATTAACTACTATTATTCATTCTAAGAACATGCAACATTTATTACTTATGCTATATAACTCTTACCATTCAAACCATATTGTTATTATATTTGTTTTCTTTTATATTACTCTAATTACTATAGTAATTCTAAGTATTAAATTTTTTAATATTATTATAATTTAACATACTTTTTAAATTACAATTTATTTTTAAATCATGTTAATGTTTACTTAAAACTCAATTCTATAATAAAAATTCAAAAATTTAGATATAAATTTAATAATAATATCCGATTTTTAATTGTATTACAAATATATTTTAAATTAAAAATTTATTTTCACTTATAATTTAACGTA
Organism: Lathyrus tuberosus; assembly: GCA_022829125.1. NCBI lineage: Eukaryota > Viridiplantae > Streptophyta > Magnoliopsida > Fabales > Fabaceae > Lathyrus > Lathyrus tuberosus. Next base: position 1,541,590 of record JALAZF010000396.1, on the reverse strand, counting down.
TAATTAAAAATGACAATTTAATATATAGTTTTACATATAATTTAACAAATAATTATCTATAACAGTTTAATATATATTTTTTTTATAAATTCTACAATAAATATTCTAAAAGTAGTTTTAAGTAAAATTTTAGATTTTTATTTAAATAAAGAAGTGACATTTCAATAATTATCATTTTTTAATTAAATAAATTAAATTTTATTCTGATAATTTCACTCACACCCCTAATTATTTCTAAAATATTTTCTATAGAATAACTATTTTCACACAAAAATTTAGTTGAAGTGATGAACATGGTTACTAATAGGTACTATAGCTATGGTGTAGACTACAATTATTACAATTATGAGAATATAAAACAAGTGTCACTATTATGTTTTGCATGTCTTATTATCACTTCTATTGCACTTTAGAAGTTACATCTTTTCCAATGAGCATTGCGTTTTACAATACTGAGTAATGATTATATTTGCATGCATTGAGATTTTTTAAGTGTGTCTTCTTGTAAAGCCCACATATACATACATGCATCAAATCATATATTATACATGAAAAGTACGTTTGGTACTGAAACATACAATAAGTTCTTAGTAACACATTATACATATACATGCCCCACAAAGCCTAATACAAAAAAAACTACGGCATCGTATATCTACAAGATGTTTCAAAAGACAAAACACTAAGAACTAGATCACTAAGGATCTCAAAACTCCACAACGGAAGCAAAGCCATCAGATAAGTAAGGATAATCACACGGCCTTATCCTTACCCTTCGCGGAACCTGCAGAACCTGTGATGTAAACAACAACAGTGGGGTGAGATACATCAAATCTCAGTGAGTTCGCTATCTTAAAGTCCTCTCGGCTTTACAAGGTTCTAAATAAACCTAACTCATGTCAAAGGGAAAGGGGAAAGACCATGAGTACACACACAAAAGACCAACACGGTGAGCCTGTAAACTCACAGTAGTACCGAAGTACCTCCCGAGCCTGTAAACTCAAGGATTCACAAATCAATAACCAATACCAAGGTATCCCTTATTCCCGTCCGCTTCTACGTCTAGAAGACGACCCGAGTCATGGATCCTTGTAGCTACTTGGCATACGAATTGGATTCGGGATCACCGGTCCGTACACCGTGATCCGTCACTTCTCACGGCCCGTACACCGTCACAAGTCTCTTTACCCGTAGGCTCCAATCGTACTTAACACGGGACTCAAACCTGCCAAGTAGTTGTGCATAATGTTTCAGAGGAGGTGCTCGAGTCTCATGAAACTACACCGCAAGAAACTGTGGTTATGATTACAACATGCACACGCCTCGGCCTTTCATGCACGAGCGTTGCCACAAATGATAATTTACACTTCCGACACAGTTTATGGTATAATCCTCACTCTACCTATTTCATATTTTAATATGCATACCTTGCCCATAACAATTACACATATTCACAGATAAAAGTCGACAAAACGACACTATTTCAAAAATCCCGACATAATTAAATCGGCCAACAATCTTAAAACCATTGTAATAAGAAAGTACATTTTATTATCTTTCCAACGATACCAAAAATGTTCAAATCCGAGTTACGTACAAAAAGTTACGGCATTTGAAACAAACGATCGGAAAATAATCATAACAGCAGAATTTCTGCAAGTCTCTTAGCCATACGTGTATTGACACCTTCCATACGCGTATTGCCCAAAATTCTCGCCCAGCCATACGCGTATTGCCCCAAGAGATACGCGTATTTCCCTAAATTCTCGGCCATCCATACGCGTATTGCCCAAGGCCATACGCGTATGGGCAGAGACGTTTTTCCTTGAAAATTCCTTTTAAAATTGCCATACGCGTAACGCCCTTTCCGTACGCGTAATGACATGCCCCATAGGCGTATTGACATGCCCCATACGCGTATTGACATGCCCCATACGCGTATGGGTAGAGAAAAATGCAGAAAAACCAGCAAAAACTTCTTGTTACGGGTTGATCCAAAATCACCCCAAAATCCCATTTTTGATCAATCACAAAGCATCAAAACATGCTATAACATCACAAGCAGTATAACATACAATCAAACATTGAATTTCAGCAATTAAATCATGATTCTATTATAAAATTTCACATTTTCTACCATACCCAAATAACTCTAAAACTTAACCAAAACTTAAATCTAAAGAGTCTATCTAGAACCCACCTGGACAACAAGATGAGGATGACGAAATCTAGAAGATTGGATGAAGATTGGGGCTTGATGATGATCTTGAGCTCTTGAGAATTTTCTCTCCCTTTTTCCCTTCCTTCTCTTTTCCTTTCTCTTTCTTTCTAACTTTGTTTTGTTTTCCAAATGAAAAAGAGAACATAGTAAAGAAAATACTTTCCATTAATTAGCAATACTACTAAATGTCCAAATTAGCTCAAATACACCAAACAATAAAAACTCAACGTTAAATACTATTAATTTAATCAACTCTGAGTTCGTCGGTTTACTCTAATTATTCTATCAAATAATTACTCAGAGTACTCCGGAACCCAGTTGATCATAATAATATTCACCAGAGCGTTTAGAAATTTACGGGGTATTACATCCCCCCCCTTAAACAGAAATTCGTCCTCGAATTTAGAATATTACCTGAACAGATGCGGATAAGAATCTCGCATTTCCGATTCTAGTTCCCAAGTAGCATCACCCGGATGTGTCATATCCCATTGCACCTTAACGAGTGAAATATCTTTGTTCCTTAACACTTTTGTTTCTCTTCCCACAATACAACTCGGTTGTGGTTCAAAAGTCAAATCCGCTTCAATTTCCACTGATTCTGGTAAAATTGGCTGGAGAGGATCAGGAATAAACTTACGGAGCTGAGATACGTGAAAAACATCATGCATCTCAGATAGAGAGGGTGGTAAGGCTAATCGGTAAGCAACTTCACCAATCCTTTCTAAAATCTGATACGGTCCCACGTATCTCGGACTTAATTTGCGTGACTTAAACGGTCCTTTCAATCTCAATCTCGGAGTAACTTTCAGAAATACATGATCACCTTCCTCAAATTCCAAAGGTCTCCTACGATTGTCCGCATAACTCTTTTGACGATCTTGGGCTTGTTTAACTTTCTCACAAATCATTCGAATCTTTTCCGTAGTCTCTTGAATAATCTCGGGTCCCAAAATCCTATCTTCGCCAATTTCAGTCCAACACAAAGGTGTTCTACACTTTCTCCCATACAATGCTTCATAAGGAGCCATACCGATGCTCGCATGATAACTATTGTTATAGGAAAACTCAATTAACGGTAAAAGTTCTTTCCAATTCCCTCTACTCTCTAGCACACACGCTCTTAACATATCCTCCATCGTCTGTATTGTTCGCTCAGTCTGACCATCCGTCTGAGGATGATTCGACGTGCTCAAACGCAAATTTGTACCCATCGCTTGTTGGAACACCTTCCAAAACCTCGAAGTAAACTTCGGATCTCTATCGGACACAATACTAGAAGGAATACCATGCAATCTCACAATCTCAGCAATAAACAACCTTGCAAGATGACTTGCCTTATAAGTAGTCTTCACGGCTAAGAAATGTGCAGATTTCGTTAGTCGATCTACAATTACCCAAATAGGATCATACCCACCTTGGGTACGGGGCAAACCCACTGCAAAGTCCATAGAAATACTATCCCACTTCCAAACTGGAATATCCAAAGGTTGCAACAGACCGCCCGGTCTTTGGTGCTCAATCTTCACCTGTTGACACACCGCACATTCTGACACATATTCCGCTATATCCTTTTTCATCCCAGACCACCAATAATCCTTCTTTAAATCCTGATACATCTTCGAAGAACCAGGATGTATCATAAAAGTTCCTTTATGAGCTTCGTCTAAAATCTTCCTTTTCAATGCCTCATCCTTCGGAATACAAATCCGTTGATTAAACAGAACAATCCCATCAGTTGCTCGTGTAAAACCCGGTTGAAGTAATAATTCTTGTAACTCCTCCTCTAACACTTGTTCTTGTTCAATCTCAACTCTTAGAGTAGAATTGACATTCAAATTCCCCATAATTACACCATTCAGAGTCCACACAAACTGGAGATTAAGATCTCTAAACTTTTCCAACAACGAATACTCCAAAATCATCAATTCTGCACTATGAACCATTTTCTGACTTAAAGCATCCGCTACTTTATTCGCTTTTCCTGGATGATACTTCAATTCCAAGTCATAATCCTTTAAGTACTCCATCCACCTTCTTTGTCGCATATTCAACTCCTTTTGGTCAAACAAATACTTCAAACTTTTGTGGTCACTGAACATTTCAAAAGTACACCATACAAATAATGACGCCACACCTTCAGTGCAAACACCACGACAGCTAGTTCCAAATCATGAGTTGGATAATTCTTTTCATGAACTTTCAACTGTCGAGAAGCATAAGCTACTACTTGACCGCCTTGCATCAGAACACCCCCTAATCCCCTCTTAGAAGCGTCACAGAATACTTCATAAGAGTTATTAGGATCAGGAATAATTAATACTGGAGCACTCGTCAAACTTTCCTTCAATTTCATAAAACTTTGTTCACAACCCGAATCCCACTCAAAAGCAAAATCCTTCCGAGTAAGTTTCGTCATTGGTAAGGCCAATTGAGAAAAAACCTTAATGAACCTTCTATAGTAACCTGCCAAACCCAAGAAACTTCTAACTTCTGAAACATTCCTCGGTCTCTCCCAATTAATCACGGCTTCTACCTTCGATGGATCCACTGCCACACCACCTTGAGATATAACATGTCCAAGAAAATTTACTTCCGACATCCAAAATTCACACTTACTCAACTTAGCAAACAATTTCTTCTCTTGCAATACCGATAAGACAATTCTCAGATGTTCTCCGTGATCTTGTGAAGTACGAGAATAAATAAGAATGTCGTCAATAAAGATTACCACAAATTGGTCCAAGTAAGCCTGAAATATACGGTTCATGTAATCCATAAAAACAGCTGGAGCATTAGTCACACCGAAAGGCATCACTAGGAATTCGTAATGACCGTAACGTGTTCTAAATGCAGTTTTTGGCACATCGGAACTCTTAACTTGGATCTGATGATAACCCGACCGTAAATCAATCTTCGAGAACACACAGGCTCCTTCCAATTGATCTAACAGGTCGTCTATCCTGGGTAAGGGGTACTTATTCTTAATGGTGACTTTATTCAACTTACGATAATCAATGCACAAACGCATTCCCCCATCCTTCTTCTTTACCAACAACACTAGAGCTCCCCAAGGTGAAACACTAGGTCTAACAAAGTGCTTAGACATCAAGTCCTCCAATTGGTCCTTTAATTCTCTTAATTCAAGCGGTGCCATCCGATACGGGGAAACGGATATAGGAGCCGTTCCCGGTACCAGGTCAATAGAGAACTCAACTTCTCTCTCCGGAGGAAGAGAAGAAACATCCTCAGGAAAAACTTCAGGAAACTCACACACTACAGGAATACTCAGAACTTGTTGTTCACTACTTCCTTCCTTAGTAAGAACCAATAAAACAGATTTCTCATTCTCAAACAAGAAATTTACCATTCCCACCGTACCTTCTAAAATCGTTGATAATACGTCTTTCGGAGTAGCCTCAGCAGATGGAATAATGATTAGATTCTCCTCACAACCGATAAAAACCGAATTAGCTGAAAGCCAGTCCATTCCCAGAACAACATCCACTTTCTTAAGCGGCAAACAAATAAGATCAATTTGGAAGACTCTTTCGTTCACCGACAACACACAATTTTCACACATCAGTGGTGTTTCAACCAATTCATCCATGGCAGTAGTAACCACCATAGGAGAAGACAAAGGAATAGTTTGCAACCCAAGTCGCTTCACACAACTCGTGGACACAAAAGAATGCGTTGCCCCACAATCAAATAAAACAAAACAAGGATGTCCATTTACGAAACACGTACCCGCAATCAAGGAGTTGTCACCCTTTGCTTTCCTTGCATCCAAGGTATACACTCGGCCAATAGTCTTCCCTTGTGTCTGATTCCTACCCTGAGGACAATCTCTCGCTACATGACCCATCTTGTCACACTGATAACACCGTATTCCCTCCGAATAACACCTACCAAAATGATTCCTCCCACAAGTACGACATACCGGAGGCACACTAGTTCTAGAACCCTGAACTTGCTTCCCTTTGGAAGACTGTTGCCTTTGCCTAAACTGTTGATTCGACCTTCCACGGTCACTTTGAGTTGCCCTGTTCAAATCCACCTCCATTTGTACCTTTTTCAAACTATTCTCCGCCACGTAACATTGTCTTAACATTTCAGCATAAGTAGCAAATTCCCGTTGAGACACGCTATGTGAAATCTCAGCCCTCAAACCAAACAAAAACTGGTCAATCTTCCACCTCTCATCAGGAGCATACATGGCCTGCCTAGAATAGTCAGCCATGATCTCAAATTTTTCCGCATAGGAAGCCACTGATAAATTGCCCTGTCTCAACTGTTGGAACTCAAACTCCAACTGAGACCTTAAAGAACTCAGAAAATATTTCTCCATAAAAATTACCATAAACTGCTCCCACACTTTTGGTACCTCTTGGATTGTCATTAAGGCTGAAGTGCTCTCCCACCACCTCATGGCAGGACCCTTCAGCAAGTGAGAAGCAAAGACCACTTTATTTTCCTCACTACAGTGCACTATCAAGAAAATCCGTTCCATACCTGCTATCCATTTGTGCGCCTTCACTGGATCTAGCCCTCCCTGAAACTCCGGAGGATTCACACGAATGAATTCCCTATAGGTTCCCCCTGTAACTTCAGGAACAACCACTGGAGGATGCAGACCATCAGCCATTTGCTGTACCATTCCCTGCATAAACTGATTTTGCTGCTGCTGCATCTGTTGCATGAATTAATACAAAGGGGCGTTCCCTTCAGCACCCTGTGGAACCGTCCCAGCTGGAGTAGTCCTCGGAGTCCTTGGTCTTCCACGGTTGTTTCTACGTCCGTCGGCCATGTTCCTGAATGTCATACAAATAGGATTAAGTTGATCAGGCTCAATACCATAAATATAACACGTAAGACCAAAGGCGACACCACGTATCTGAAACGGAAAGAATTACTTATTCTAGTTCATGGCTAGGTCGAGGATACGACCTGCTCTGATACCAACTGTAAAGCCCACATATACATACATGCATCAAATCATATATTATACATGAAAAGTACGTTTGGTACTGAAACATACAATAAGTTCTTAGTAACACATTATACATATACATGCCCCACAAAGCCTAATACAAAAAAAACTACGGCATCGTATATCTATAAGATGTTTCAAAAGACAAAACACTAAGAACTAGATCACTAAGGATCTCAAAACTCCACAACGGAAGCAAAGCCATCAGATAAGTAAGGATAATCACACGACCTTATCCTTACCCTTCGCGGAACCTGCAGAACCTGTGATGTAAACAACAACAGTGGGGTGAGATACATCAAATCTCAGTGAGTTCGCTATCTTAAAGTCCTCTCGGCTTTACAAGGTTCTAAATAAACCTAACTCATGTCAAAGGGAAAGGGGAAAGACCATGAGTACACACACACAAGACCAACACGGTGAGCCTGTAAACTCACACTAGTACCAAAGTACCTCCTGAGCCTGTAAACTCAAGGATTCACAAATCAATAACCAATACCAAGGTATCCCCTATTCCCGTCCGCTTCTACGTCTAGAAGACGCCCCGAGTCATGGATCCTTGTAGCTACTTGGCATACGAATTGGATTCGGGATCACCGGTCCGTACACCGTGATCCGTCACTTCTCACGGCCCGTACACCGTCACAAGTCTCTTTACCCGTAGGCTCCAATCGTACTTAACACGGGACTCAAACCTGCCAAGTAGTTGTGCATAACGTTTCAGAGGAGGTGCTCGAGTCTCATGAAACTACACCGCAAGAAACAGTGGTTATGATTACAACATGCACACGCCTCAGCCTTTCATGCATGAGCGTTGCCACAAATGATAATTTACACTTCCGACACAGTTTATGGTATAATCCTCACTCTACCTATTTCATATTTTAATATGCATACCTTGCCCATAACAATTACACATATTCACAGATAAAAGTCGACAAAGTGACACTATTTCAAAAATCTCGACATAATTAAATCGGCCAACAATCTTAAAACCATTGTAATAAGAAAGTACATTTTATTATCTTTCCAACGATACCAAAAATGTTCAAATCCGAGTTACGTACAAAAAGTTACGGCATTTGAAACAAACGATCGGAAAATAATCATAACAGCAGAATTTCTGCAAGTCTCCTGGCCATACGCGTATTGACACCTTCCATACGCGTATTGCCCAAAATTCTTGCCCAGTCATACGCGTATTGCCCCAAGAGATACGCGTATTGCCCTAAATTCTCGGTCATCCATACGCGTATTGCCCAAGGCCATACGCGTATGGGCAGAGACGTTTTTCCTTGAAAATTCCTTTTAAAATTGCCATACGCGTAACGCCCTTGCCGTACGCGTAATGACATGCCCCATACGCGTATGGGCAGAGAAAAATGCAGAAAAACCAGCAGAAACTTCCTGTTACGGGTTGATCCAAAATCACCCCAAAATCCCATTTTTGATCAATCACAAAGCATCAAAACATGCTATAACATCACAAGCAGTATAACATACAATCAAACATTGAATTTCAGCAATTAAATCATGATTCTATTATAAAATTTCACATTTTCTACCATACCCAAATAACTCTAAAACTTAACCAAAACTTAAATCTAAAGAGTCTATCTAGAACCCACCTGGACAACAAGATGAGGATGACGAAATCTAGAAGATTGGATGAAGATTGGGGCTTGATGATGATCTTGAGCTCTTGAGAATTTTCTCTCCCTTTTTCCCTTCCTTCTCTTTTCCTTTCTCTTTCTTTCTAACTTTGTTTTGTTTTCCAAATGAAAAAGAGAACATAGTAAAGAAAATACTTTCCATTAATTAGCAATATTACTAAATGTCCAAATTAGCTAAAATACACCAAACAATAAAAACTCAACGTTAAATACTATTAATTTAATCAACTCTGAGTTCGTCGGTTTACTCTAATTATTCTATCAAATAATTACTCAGAGTACTCCGGAACCCAGTTGATCATAATAATATTCACCAGAGCGTTTAGAAATTTACGGGGTATTACACTTCTACTCTACCTATACAAAAGTAGTGATAATAATTAGTTAGTGATAATAATTAGTGGACATAGGAATATCACATTAGTAGAAGTCATTTGAATTTTTTTTGTTAATATAATTATATGCTTTTCGTTGTCCTATTGTAAAAGTGTTTAATTAACATGCTCAACAATTTAGCTATTAGTTAAAATATATTAACTACTATTATTCATTCTAAGGACATGCAACATTTATGACTTATGCTATATAACTCTTACCATTCAAACCATATTGTTGTTATATTTGTTTTCTTTTATATTACTCTAATTACTATAGTAATTCTAACTATTAAAATTTTTAATATTATTATAATTTAATATAATTTTTAAATTACAATTTATTTTTTAAATCAGGTTAATGTTTACTTAAAACTCAATTCTACAATAAAAATTCAAAAATTTAGATATAAATTTAATAATAATATCCGATTTTTAATTGTATTACAAATATATTTTAAATTAAAAATTTATTTTCACTTATAATTTAACGTATAATTAAAAATGACAATTTAATATATAGTTTTACATATAATTTAACAAATAATTATCTATAACAGTTTAATATATATTTTTTTATAAATTCTACAATAAATATTCTAAAAGTAGTTTTAAGTAAAATTTTAGTTTTTTTTAAAAAATAAAGAAGTGACATTTCAATAATTATCATTTTTTAATTAAATAAATTAAATTTTATTCTGATAATTCCACTCACACCCCTAATCATTTTTCTAAAATATTTTTTATAGAATAACTATTTTCACACAAAAATTTAGTTGAAGAGATGAACATGGTTACTAATAGGTATTATAGCTATGGTGTAGACTACAATTATTACAATTATGGGAATATAAAACAAGTGTCACTATTATGTTTTGCATGTCTTATTATCACTTCTATTGCACTTTAGAAGTTACATCTTTTCCAATGAGCATTGCATTTTACAATACTGAATAATGATTATATTTGCATGCATTGTGATTTTTTAAGTGTGTCTTCTACTCTACCTATACAAAAGTAGTGATAATAATTAGTTAGTGATAATAATCAGTGGACATAGGAATATCACATTAGTAGATGTCATTTGAAATTTTTTTGTTAATATAAGTGGATGCTTTTCGTTATCCTATTGTAAAAGTGTTTAATTAACATGCAGAACTGTAATACCCCGTATTATTTAAATGCTCAATTGGATATCAGATGAGTATCTACGTGCTCTATCTTTGGATAATTGGATTAATGGAATCCTCTAAGTACTTTAAGTTTTGACATTTGGGATCAATAGAGCAACTAATGAACTCTGAATAGATCAATTATTTTATTAAGAGACAGATTAATAATTGATAGTTCAAGAAAGTAATTTTTGGTAACTCTGATGATTGATCAATTGGGTTGAGACGACAAAATATCAATTGGAGATATTTTGCCCGGTTGGATTTATATTATATATTATATATATATATATATATATATATATATATATATATATATATATATATATATATGTGTGAAAGGAAAGGAAAAGAAAAAGAAAAATGGAAAGAAGAAGAAGAAGAGAAAGGTAGAAGAGAGGAAGAGAGAAAGAGGGAGAAGGAAGCCATGGATCATCATCATCTTCTCCAAACTCCTCTTCGGTTATCAGGTGGGTTCTAGATAGAAACTTTAGTTGTAGATTTCTTGAGTTTCTAGAGTTAAGTTAGGTTTTGAGAAAATGAACAAATTTGCAGTCAATGAAATCTAACGGTTAAAAATCGATATAAATTGTGTTGAATGATCACACTATGCATATGAACATTATTGATACTTGTTTATGCTATTTGAACTATTTTGGGATGAGAAATGGTGAATTTGGAGCTTTTGGAACCCTAGAACCCGTAAGGGGAAAATTCTGGTTCTGGTGCGATTGGCCAGGCGAATTCTGAAGTGGCCAGGCGAATTGGGTTTCGCCACTGTCTCGCCAGGCGAAGTGCTGGCGAAGGAGGATTGGCCAGGCGAATTCTGAAGTGGCCAGGCGAATTGGGTTTCGCCACTGTCTCGCCAGGTGAAGTGCTGGCGAAGGAGGATTGGCCAGGCGAATTCTGAAGTGGCCAGGCGAATTTTCCTGGGACAGCAAAAACATGTTTTCGTATTTTTTCCATAACTTGAGATCCGTAACTCGGATTGACGCACGATCGGAAGCGTTGGAAAGATAATTTTATGCTCTATAAGATGGCGAGGTAAAAAATAGTTATATGCTATGGAAAATTTATGTATGTGTGAAAACAATAGTATGTGATATGGTGAATCCATATCTTTTGGATCGTGAATCCGATCGAGGCAAAAGTATAGTCGTTGGAAAGCCGTGTAAATATCCTACGGGATGAGAGTGAGGTTTTTATGTGATGAATCATTATATGTGACTCCATTATTCAATTGTAATATGCTTTTGTATATTTTGTGATGAAATTAATATATGTATTTCAAATGTGAAATTGTAATATGCTTTGCCTAATTGATGTTAAACTTGGTTGAAAGAATATGCATGCTAAAATATGAATTAGGAAGAGTGAGGGAACTTTACTCCAAAACAAAATGGTTTAATTCTAGGTTGTAACTAGGATTGTGGTAGAGAATCTGTGTGGCAACGCTCGTGCATGAAAGGCTGAGGCGTGTGCTTTTTGTTTATCAATAACCACTATTGTGCGGTGTAGTTCATGAGACTCGAGCACCTCCTCTGAACATTATACACAACTACTTGGCAGGTTTGAGTCCCGTGATAGTACGATGGAACCTATGGGTAGAGACTTGTGACGGTGCACTGGCCGTGTGAAGTGACGGATCACGGTGTACGGACCGGTGATCCTGAATCCATTCGTATGCCAAGTAGCTACAAGGATCCATGACTCGGATCGCCTTCTAGACGTAGAAGGGTACGGGAAAAGGGGATACCTTGGTATTGGTTATTGATATGTGAATCCTTGAGTTTACAGGCTCAAGAGGTACTTCGGTACTTTGTGAGTTCTTGAGTGTACGGGCTCAGAACGTACTTCGGTACTAGTGTGAGTTTACAGGCTCACATTGTGGTTACTTGTGTGTGTGTACTCATGGTCACTCCCCTTTCCCCTTTGACATGAGTTTGGGTTATTTAGAACCTTGTAAAGCCGAGAGGACTTTAAGATAGGGAACTCACTAAGATTTGATGTATCTCACCCCACTATAGTTGCTATATTTCAGGTTCGGATTGCTGGTTTGATTTACAAGTGGAGCGATGCTGAGATGTTTCAAGAGAAGCTTAGTTAAGCTTATTCCGCTGTGTATTTTATTGTTCTTGTACAATGAGGAATATTGTATATTGATCTTAGTTTTATTTTATTGTTTGGCTAATTTCCATAGCTTGTACCATAGTAGTATTATGTTTTTAAATGGTCAAGTATGTGAATTACGCCATTAGGCACTTATGATGGTGTCAGTACCAAATAAAATGCTTGTATTGTATTATTCTAGATATATATTATACAGGGCATTACAGTTGGTATTAGAGCAGGTCGTATCCTCGACCTAGCCTTGAAACATCATAAGTAAATCTATTCCTGCCTCTTAAGTGTGTCTGGCCATCATGAAACTTAATATCATACTATGTAGTGTTGGGCCTGATCAACCTAATACTATGTATGTGATAGGTAGAATCATGGTTGAGCGACCACGAGGACTCTGTAGTGTTGTCGGAACTAATGCTGTGAGAGCAGGTTCAAGCCAAGAGTTATTAGTGAGGAGTTTTGGTCGGCTCAGTGGAGGTTTTAGTAGAAGTTGTGCTTGGGTAGCATGGACTTAAAGAGTAATGTGTGGTTTAAGTAATCCTTTGGAACGGATGGAGTTCGAAAGTTAAGGATCTCTGTTGGACGATTGGTTAAGGTATCAAGAAATATGTAAAGTTACTAGTAGAGCTGGATTGACCACTAGTACGGATGAGGATTTCAAGTAATCTCATTCCGCGGAAAAGAAAGTTGTTTTGTGGAACGTGTGACGTAAGGTCCGGAAGTGAGATAAGTTTTGGTGCTTTAGTTTCTAAAGTTGTATGGTATCTTAAATGGACGAGAGTAATTTAAGGAGGGTGTTCGGAACAATATCTTCCTCTTGGTTTAAGATTGAGAGTTAAGGAAGTTTGGCTTTTATGGGAACCTAAAGTAGTAGAGAAGTGTGAGGAGGAACACCCGGATGTGTTGACGTGCTTCAAGTGGAATAAGTATACGCCGGATAAAGAGTAGGAGATAAATTGGGTATATTCAGTTATGTAGAGAGATTAAGTTCGAGATAGTACATCAGGATTTTCTGTATTCGATGAGAGACCAATTTGGAATTTGAAAGTGTTTTGGTTTGGAAAAGTTGGACCTTATAGTGTGGAGACCATGGAAAACACAGCAGAAAATTCTACTTCTGGTGTGATTCGCCAGGAGAATCAGGAAATCGCCAGGCGAATGGGGTCTCGCCATTGGTTCGCCAGGCGAAGAGCTGGCGAAGAGGAATTCGCCAGGTGAATTACTTAGTCGCCAGGGGAAAAATGAAGAAACAGAACTTGTGTAGCTACTGGAACTTTTGGGATTTTATGGAATGAGGATTCGCCGCATGTTCGCCGGGCGAAGTGCTGGCGAAGGGGGATTCGCCAGGCGAAATTCTTAACCGCCAGGCGAATCTGGCAGTTTTTGAATAATTTTCCTTTCTTCAAAACTTCATATCTTTTGGCTCGGGTGTCCGATTTATGCGTTCTTTATATCGATATGAAGCTATGGAAGTGTTCTATGTTGTGGAAAGTGAAAATATTGTTTATGAGGTGGATTTTATTCGATTATGTGGAATAAACGGTATTAACAGTATGGTTATGAGAAAGTTACACCTTGGTCACAAGAGTACAGGATGGATTCTCATTCTTGAGACAAGTGTGAAGGGACGTACCTTGTGAAGCAGTGAGTATTGTATTTTAGGAAGTAAGTGTGCGGTAAACAACGAGAAGCAAACCAAGATTTATTATGGACTAAGTGTAAATCATGGAACGATTTATACCGGAGTGGTTTTGTAAATAGTTGATGAGAATTGTCGATTGCGAATCTTCCCTTAAGTGATTTGGTAAGTGAAGTATCCAATGGATAGTGAAGGGTAAGAAATTCTGATTAGTGTGTACGTTGTATGGAAAGGTTCTTCAAGAGGATGCATTGCCCCGATCTATTTTCAAGTATAGAGAACTTCTGTAGTTGTGAATAATCGGAATATTCGGAATCTACCTTTTGTTGAACTAAGAACTTTGTTGTTTTAATTTCTCCAAGGAATTACAAGTGAGAGGACAAGGTGGTATGCTTGATATGAGATGTTCATCTCTTTTGTGGTATCGTACAATGGTTGTGTGTTGGGTTTTGCTTATGGACGAATCGAGTAAGAGTTGTGGCTAAAACCCTAGAATGTCGTCATTATTGACTTTCTGCTAGTGTTGTTGTATCAACAGAGAGTGAATTGTTTCACTGAAATTGTAGGGTGACTGCGACAGAATTTGGAAATTTTCCTTGTCACTTGGTTGGAGTGTGTCGTCGACTTTGTCGGTTTTATCTTGAGTGAATCATGGTTAGTGAATGTTACACAAGTTAAGGAGCCACGAGTTGGAAAATGATATTTCAGCTTAGAGCAAATCGGATGGATGGTTTGGGTAAGGATGGCTTTGAATTATGAGAAACTGGTTTTTTGTTTCTGCATCAGTGTTAACCGTCTAACGCAAAGGAGTTAACCGATTAACCTCAGATGGTTAATCGACGAATGTATGGGTAAGTTATGGAATCTCTTGAGAACCATCATCTGTGATTTGTTACCTTATGTTGCTCCGATTGGAGAGTGTTGTGTGAATGGAAAATAGGACTATAAGTAAATAAAAGAGGAATTGTGTTTTGAAATTGGAACTTCTGGAAGGTGTTGCGTAATTGACCCTTTGTTTAGACGACGAAGAAGTTTAACTTTGGGGAAATAATCTTGTAAATTGTGTTGAGTAGGAGAAAGTCTTAAGTGTATTACTGTTGAAGGACTTCAGGGAGAAGTTGGAAGATACTCTCGAAGTGTTGATCTCGAAAAGACCTTTTCGGTAATGTAATTTATGGTGTTAGTAAGGAACGAACGGTTGGTCAAAGTTGGTAACTGTTAACTTCCGTGAGTTCATAGTTTTGGATTTAGACCCCGTGAAAGTGGTATCAATTGTGTGCAGTTGTGTTCTAACCAGAGAAGGAATTTGAAAATTATCTTTCCAAGTACTAGTAAGAATGGGACGTTCCGAAGTTAAGTATGTAACTTGGAATCGTTTATGAAATGGAACGAAGGAGAAGAGTTGACTTAACTGAGAAGTGTAGTATGGACTTTGAAAGTGTGTGTGTATGTGGAGTGTTGTACATAAATTGGTGAATAATATGAAGACTCACGTTTGTGCTTTGAGTGGTTAAAGTTTTGAAGGGTGGTGATTCGCGTATGAATGAAGATTTGTAATGGTGTTACATGGGATTGGTTAAGATCTCGAATCAGCAAGGAACTTTGAGTAAATCGGAAAACCGTAAGAATAATTGATATGGGATGTGGCAACTAGAAACAGAAATTGTTAAACTACTTTTGGATGAATTATTCGAGTTTTGAATGAATTTGGAGCAGTGTAACTCCTGTACTTGTATCGTCTGGGGAATATTGGACAGAGGTTAAGATATTGTGTGTTGGTAAAGAAATTGTTCTACTATAGGACGTCAGTAAGTCTTGTATCGTTGATTATTAAGGATCCCAGTGGATAAGTGTGTTCTCCGTGGACTGTTAGCTACTTAATAGTGATTAAGAAACCGTGGTGTTCTACTGTTAGAATTTGGGTTGCGCAGTGGGAGGTGACAGGTGAAAGAGCTTAGTCAGACTACTGGGGATTAGAATGATTGTTACTTGTAAGGATAGAAATGACATTCCTGTCTACTTGGCAACTGTCAGTGTCTAAACAATACCAGATGTTCAATGCAAGGATGGCAGTAAGAAGATTTTGTTCTAAGTGTGTTACCCTTTGGTGTGATACGAAAGAGATGAAATATCGGATTGAATGAGTATAGTGTACAACATCAGGCTAGATGGAATTGGTAATTGAGTCGTTTGACTAATGGTGAAGTGGTTTGAATGTTAAGGGATTTGATGAGTATTTGTTATCCTAATTTGAGATAAGATATTATGGTTTTGGGTTGTGACTTAGTAGAAGAGTATAGAATGGTATATTTCTTCCGAAGGCAAGATATGACTAAGTGTTTCAATATGAAGGAACAAATAATTTTGAGGAGAAGCAAAGTTAGAAGTTAACCCAATGTTGGAGTAAGAGTATGACTAGGGTCACGAAGTCTGATAAATTGTGAAAATAAGATCTTGGTCTGTGAAGTTGACTTGGAATGGGAATACGTTAGAAATTTGAACGGAAGTAGAGATTAAGTGTGAACCTAAGACCAGGATATCATTGGTGGTTATTGCCGAATAGAGGAAATTCGGGGACGAATTTCAATTTAAGGGGGGGGGGGGGGGGGAGAGTGTAATACCCCGTATTATTTAAATGCTCAATTGGATATCAGATGAGTATCTACGTGCTCTATCTTTGGATAATTGGATTAATGGAATCCTCTAAGTACTTTAAGTATTGACATTTGGGATCAATAGAGCAACTAATGAACTCTGAATAGATCAATTATTTTATTAAGAGACGGATTAATAATTGATAGTTCAAGAAAGCAATTTTTGGTAACTCTGATGATTGATCAATTGGGTTGAGACGACAAAATATCAATTGGAGATATTTTGCCCGGTTGGATTTATATTATATATTATAGTATTATATATATATATATGTGAAAGGAAAGGAAAAGAAAAAGAGATAGAAAGAAAAAGAAAAATGGAAAGAAGAAGAAGAAGAGAAAGGTAGAAGAGAGGAAGAGAGAAAGAGGGAGAAGGAAGCCATGGATCATCATCATCTTCTCCAAACTCCTCTTCGGTTATCAGGTGGGTTCTAGATAGAAAATTTAGTTGTAGATTTCTTGAGTTTCTAGAGTTAAGTTAGGTTTTGAGAAAATGAACAAATTTGCAATCAATGAAATCTAACGGTTAAAAATCGATATAAATTGTGTTGAATGATCACACTATGCATATGAACATTATTGATACTTGTTTATGCTATTTGAACTATTTTGGGATGAGAAATGGTGAATTTGGAGCTTTTGGAACCCTAGAACCCGTAAGGGGAAAATTCTGGTTCTGGTGCGATTGGCCAGGCGAATTCTGAAGTGGCCAGGCGAATTAGGTTTCGCCACTGTCTCGCCAGGCGAAGTGCTGGCGAAGGAGGATTGGCCAGGCGAATTCTGAAGTGGCCAGGTGAATTGGGTTTCATCACTGTCTCGCCAGGTGAAGTGCTGGCGAAGGAGGATTGGCCAGGCGAATTCTGAAGTGGCCAGGCGAATTTTCCTGGGACAGCAAAAACATGTTTTCGTATTTTTGCCATAACTTGGGATCCGTAACTCGGATTGACGCACGATCGGAAGCGTTGGAAAAATAATTTTATGCTCTATGAGATGGTGAGGTAAAAACATAGTTATATGCTATGGAAAATTTATGTATGTGTGAAAACAATAGTATGTGATATGGTGAATCCATATCTTTTGGATCGTGAATCCGATCGAGGCAAAAGTATAGTCGTTGGAAAGCCGTGTAAATATCCTACGGGATGAGAGTGAGGTTTTTATGTGATGAATCATTATATGTGACTCCATTATTCAATTGTAATATGCTTTTGTATATTTTGTGATGAAATTATTATATGTATTTCAAATGTGAAATTGTAATATGCTTTGCCTAATTGATGTTAAACTTGGTTGAAAGAATATGCATGCTAAAATATGAATTAGGAAGAGTGAGGAAACTTTACCCCAAAACAAAATGGTTTAATTCTAGGTTATAACTAGGATTGTGGTAGAGAATCTGTGTGGCAACGCTCGTGCATGAAAGGCCGAGGCGTGTGCTTTTTGTTTATCAATAACCACTGTTGTGCGGTGTAGTTCATGAGACTCGAGCACCTCCTCTGAACATTATACACAACTACTTGGCAGGTTTGAGTCCCGTGATAGTACGATGGAACCTATGGGTAGAGACTTGTGACGGTGCACTGGCCGTGTGAAGTGACGGATCACGGTGTACGGACCGGTGATCCCGAATCCATTCTTATGCCAAGTAGCTACAAGGATCCATGACTCGGATCGCCTTCTAGACGTAGAAGGGTACGGGAAAAGGGGATACCTTGGTATTGGTTATTGATATGTGAATCCTTGAGTTTATAGGCTCAAGAGGTACTTCGGTACTTTGTGAGTTCTTGAGTGTACGGGCTCAGAACGTACTTCGGTACTAGTGTGAGTTTACAGGCTCACATTGTGGTTACTTGTGTGTGTGTACTCATGGTCACTCCCCTTTCCCCTTTGATATGAGTTAGGGTTATTTAGAACCTTGTAAAGCCGAGAGAACTTTAAGATAGGGAACTCACTGAGATTTGATGTATCTCACCCCACTATAGTTGCTATATTTCAGGTTCGGATTGCATGTTTGATTTACAAGTGGAGCGATGCTGAGATGTTTCAAGAGAAGCTTAGTTAAGCTTATTCCGCTGTGTATTTTATTGTTCTTGTACAATGAGGAATATTGTATATTGATCTTAGTTTTATTTTATTGTTTGCCTAATTTCCATAGCTTGTACCATAGTAGTATTATGTTTTTAAATGGTCAAGTATGTGAATTACGCCATTAGGCACTTATGATGGTGTCAGTACCAAATAAAATGCTTGTATTGTATTATTCTAGATATATCTTATACAGGGCATTACAAGAACAATTTAGCTATTAGTTAAAATATATTAACTACTATTATTCATTCTAAGGACATGCAACATTTATGACTTATGCTATATAACTCTTACCATTCAAACCATATTGTTGTTATATTTGTTTTCTTTTATATTACTCTAATTACTATAGTAATTCTAAGTATTAAAATTTTTAATATTATTATAATTTAATATACTTTTTAAATTACAATTTATTTTTTAAATCAGGTTGATGTTTACTTAAAACTCAATTCTACAATAAAAATTCAAAAATTTAGATATAAATTTAATAATAATATCCGATTTTTAATTGTATTACAAATATATTTTAAATTAAAAATTTATTTTCACTTATAATTTAACGTATAATTAAAAATGACAATTTAATATATAGTTTTACATATAATTTAACAAATAATTATCTATAACAGTTTAATATATATTTTTTTATAAATTCTACAATAAATATTCTAAAAGTAGTTTTAAGTAAAATTTTAGTTTTTTTTAAAAAAAAGAAGTGACATTTCAATAATTATCATTTTTTAATTAAATAAATTAAATTTTATTCTGATAATTCCACTCACACCCCTAATAATTTTTCTAAAAGCTTTTCTATAGAATAACTATTTTCACACAAAAATTTAGTTGAAGTGATGAACATGGTTACTAATAGGTACTATAGCTATGGTGTAGACTACAATTATTACAATTATGAGAATATAAAACAAGTGTCACTATTATGTTTTGCATGTCTTATTATCACTTCTATTGCACTTTAGAAATTACATATTTTCCAATGAGCATTGCGTTTTGCAATACTGAGTGATGATTATATTTGCATGCATTGAGATTTTTTAAGTGTGTCTTCTACTCTACCTATACAAAAGTATTGATAATAATTAGTTAGTGATAATAATTAGTGGACATAGGAATATCACATTAGTAGATGTCATTTGAAATTTTTTTGTTAATATAATTATATGCTTTTCGTTATCCTATTGTAAAAGTGTTTAATTAACATGCTCAATAATTTAGCTATTAGTTAAAATATATTAACTACTATTATTCATTCTAAGGACATGCAGCATTTATGACTTATGCTATATAACTCTTACCATTCAAACCATATTGTTATTATATTTGTTTTCTTTTATATTACTCTAATTACTATAGTAATTCTAACTATTAAATTTTTTAATATTATTATAATTTAATATACTTTTTAAATTACAATTTATTTTTTAAATCAGGTTAATGTTTACTTAAAACTCAATTCTACAATAAAAATTCAAAAATTTAGATATAAATTTAATAATAATATCCGATTTTTAATTGTATTACAAATATATTTTAAATTAAAAATTTATTTTCACTTATAATTTAACGTATAATTAAAAATGACAATTTAATATATAGTTTAACATATAATTTAACAAATAATTATCTATAACAGTTTAATATATATATTTTTTAAATAAATTCTACAATAAATATTCTAAAAGTAGTTTTAAGTAAAATTTTAGTTTTTTTTTAAATAAAGAAGTGACATTTCAATAATTATCATTTTTTAATTAAATAAATTAAATTTTATTCTGATAATTCCACTTACACCCCTAATCATTTTTCTAAAATATTTTCTATAGAATAACTATTTTCACACAAAAATTTAGTTGAAGTGATGAACATGGTTACTAATAGGTACTATAGCTATGGTGTAGACTACAATCATTACAATTATGGGAATATAAAACAAGTGTCATTATTATGTTGTAACGCCCACATATAAAATACATGCATCAAATCATATATTATACATGATAAGTACGTTTGGTACAGAAATATACAATAAGTTCCTAGTTAACACATTATATACATAAATGCCCCTAAAACAAAAACACTAAAGACTAAGGCATTACATATACAAGATGTTCCAAAATGATAAAAACTAAGAACTAGATCAAAACAATGACCTCAAAACATAAACGCCATAGCGGAAGCCATGCCATCACAAAACCACGATCCGTAAGGAAAGTCAAATAACCTTGTCCTTACCCTTCGCCGAACTTGCAGAACCTGTGATGTAAACAACAACAGTGGGGTGAGTGTAGCGAGCGATTTTGGACGCGGTTCTTAAGCGCTGGTCGCTCTCTGCGGTTTGAGCTTAAACTACAGGTCGATTCATTTTTTATCCTATTGTGAGCTGAATGAGGAAGGGAAATAGATGTCTCCAATTAACCCTGCTTGCATACTGAGTTTAAACAGCGGTCTGTTAAGTTACGGATGCTATCAATGTGGGGGGGCCTTTGTACTGGTTATTTGTATTTTCGCCAATACTGTTTCTTTCTTTTTACCTGGGCAGAGGGTTTCTGACGGGGAATAAGGATTAGGATGTTAGGACTGATGCTTTTGAATTACTGCTTTTTGATTGATGGAGATATGGGATTTGGGTTTTTTGTTGATTGCGCTCGCTAAGATCTTTTCTTTCGATCTTATGCCTACGTATTCCCGTTTACCGAAACAGGGAAATCAGAGCGTTCGTAGTTCCTCCTATTCTATGGGAGGAAATGGGTGTTTTGGTGTCTTGTTCAAAGCCCAAGACGTGAAGCGAAAGGTGGTTTGTATCTTGTTCAAAGCCCAATATGTGAAGCTAAAAGACCTCGGTTTTAGAGAGAATTTGTCATCTCTAAAGAGGGGAAAAGGAGAATTACTTTAACTGGGATACGCGGATCCGAGCAATGCCATAATTTCCGAAGAAAAGGGTTTTAACCTGAAGGAGAAGACTTTAACTTAGTGTAGAGCAATGCCATCTTTCCTTAGGAATTTCTCATGCTAAAAGAGGGACAGTGGCATGGATGTAGATGATCCAGAGGCTTGCCGCTTACAGCGATTAGATGAAGGGAGTTGTTTGATGTTTGTTTACTGTGAACGAGGCACAACTTTGATACTAAAAGGTTGATTGGATCAAACAGTGGTTTTCTTATACAAAGCCTAAGAGGAGGCTATTATGTGTCTCGTACAAAGCCCGAGAGAGAGGCTAAAAATGTTTTGACTCAACGGTGGAATATTTCGGTATCTCGTATAAAGCCCGAGATGGAGGCTATTGGACTCAACAAGGGAGTTTTTGTATCTCGTACGAAGCCCGAGATGGAGGCTGTTGTTTATTTGGCTCAGTGAGAACCTTTTTGTATCTCATATAAAGCCTGAGATGGAGGCGAAAAAGGGGATTGACTCAACGAGGGAGTCTCTTTATGTGTCTCGTACAAAGCCCGGTAGAGAGGCTAAACGTTGTTTGACTCCGCTGGGGAGAATCATTTATACAAAGCCCAAGAGGAGGCTAGGGTGACTGTTTCAGTTGAGTGACAGGTCCAGTATACTGATTTTGAAAGAGAAAATCAGTTCTTATATGAGCAATACCATACTCATGGATTAGATCTGAGGATCGGGGTGGTTTCCTTTCCTTCGAGGAAACGGGAAATCCAAAGGGTATTGAGACTGTCCGAGTCTGCGGGTTTCCTTCCTATTTAACGAAGGGGTGCTTGAGAATGTCTTTGAGACTCAAGGAAGTTAGACTGTCCGTGTCTAGAGTTTTGTCTTTTGTACTATGTTGTGAGAAACAGTAGTAGACTCTATGAAAGGACTGTTCTATGCAGATGACTAAGTTCTGCTCCTATACCTCTAGGAGGTCGTCGGGACAATTTGTACGAAGCCCAAGAGGAGGCTGGAAACTTCTAAGAAGCCGACGTGTCCTTGTACTAAGCCCAAGAGGAGGCTATCATTCCCGGAGGAAGAGATCATTATACGAAGCCTAAGAGGAGGCTGTGAATACTTCTAAGAAGCCGTAGGGTCCTTGTATGAAGCCCAAGAGGAGGCGGGGGTTGCTTTTAGGAAGCCTGTGGGTCCTTGTATAATGCCCAAGAGGAGGCCGATGCTTTTAAGAAGCCCGCGGGTCTATCATCTCCTTTCCATTAGGAGAGATAACTCTTTTAAAGATAAAAACCACTGGTAAACGTGCGAGGTTTACTATCCAGCGACTTTTAGCTTTTAAAGAGGGTTCCTTAGTTAAGGTCCAAGATTATGACCGTAGTGGGTACCCAAACCCCGAGACATTCAAGGCAAGCTATTCACAAGGAATAGATCAAGTCAGGAAAGTTCGAGAATTTGGAAGAAACTCAAAGATGCCATTCACGGAGAATACATTCATCTTGGGGAGTAGAGCTTTTTGACGATTCCTAAGGAGGACAGCCGAAGAGAAGACTGTATTTGGTGCTCCTATTGGGAATCTAGGCGTCTATTTCTACGAATAAATGAAACGGCGTCACCTAGTTCTAGACGTAGTTGCCGGGGAAACTCGAAATATCTATACTATTATTACACAGTAGATATGAGTTTATGAAAGGAGACTTACAGTGAGCAGCCCCACAATACAGTTTATAATATGAAAGCAGTAAACGAAAGCGATAACCACTTACTCGGTTGGAGTGCTTCCATGCTGTTTGGTTAGTTGTTCAACAAAGAAAGATTAAAAACAACAGTATATTCAAAATCAAAGGAGAAAGTGCTTTGAAAAAGAAAGATTTGGGGCTTACAGCTCGAGGAGAGGCCCAGGGTTTTATCAGTGAGCGCACTGTTTGAATTTTGTACAGAGGGACTTATACAAGTGACTGGGGCCCAAAATGGTTTTCTGTACAAAGGGATGGGTCTTACACTCTCTCAAGAGGCCCAAATAGGTTTAAAGGAAAAAGAGTGGGGCTTATAACACGAGGGTAGGCCCAAATGATTTTTTAGTTTAAAAATGGCGATCGCGCCGAGGTTTTCCTTTTAACGGAGGGACTTATACAATAAGTGAGGCCCAAGATGTTTTGGTTAAAAGGGGGATTGTGTCTTACACTCTAATAGAGGCCCAAAGTGTTTTTAATGGGTCTTATAGCTCAAGGAGAGGCCCAAGGGTTATTTTGAAAAGGGCGACGATCGCGCCGTTTATTTTTGACGGTATCGGGACTTATACAATATACTGAGGCCCAAAATGATTTGGTCAAAAAAAAGGATTGGGTCTTACACTCTACTAGAGGCCCAAAAAGTTTTAAGAAAAAGAAATGGGTCTTACTACTCGAGGGTAGGCCCAAATTTATTTAAAAAAGGCGACGATCGCGCCGTTTACTTGTACAGAGGGACTTATATAATGAATGAGGCCCAAAAAGTTTTTGTACAAGGGGGGATGGGTCTTACACTCTCTCAAGAGGCCCAAAGTGTTTTGAAAATGATTTATGAGGGTTGAATTAATCCAAAACCCTAATTTGTTTTCAAAATGTATTTAATTGAATACAAATTCAATTAAAATGATCAAAAATTGTTTAACACATGGAAAACAAATTGTAATCTTGGATTAATGCTTCAAAAATTAAGTATTGACCTACAAAATAATTAGAAAGTATTAAAAGTTGCAAAATCAATGTAGAAAAAATATTTAAAATGCCAAAAACAATCAAAATATTAATTCTTTGCAAAAATATTAATTATATGAAATAAATAATATTTTTGGGATTTTTTGATAAAATAAAATATTTTAACATTTTTGTGAATTATTAAAAAAAGAATCAACTCAAAATCATTAAAACTCAGAGAGAAATTAATTTTTGAATCAATTAAACAAAATCACAAAATTCAAATATTTGAATTTCTAAAAATGGCGCCAAGAACAAGCTGAAGAACACGCGCGTGTTCTTGGTTTCTCAGATTTTCATTTTCTATCCAATCTCCATGAATACGTAATCATATCATGCAATCCACATATCATTATGCTCGTCTCAACCTCACGATCATGTCTATGTACTTTAATTTCATTTAAATTAAACATACAACAAGAAATCACGAAGAGACCTCAAGAACCCTAATTTCTGCATGAAGGCTAGGATTTTTGATACACGATTCAAACAATGCAATTGATTGAGGGAAAACATTCCATGCATGATTATGAACATATGGCCAAATTATTGTGCGAGGAAATATGCCTAGATTGAGAGATGACCAAACATGTGCTTACCTCTAGGCCGTGACAGCAAGTTCAAAGTGATTTTTGATTTGGAGGTGTTACAGATGAGTGGTGATGATCTGAACAGCTTCCCTACACCCTATGGATTGTGTTTGGATGGTTGGACTTGATTGAAATTGGCTGGATCATTTTGTGGTACCTCAGCTGCACTTTGGTTAAAACCTTGAGCAACCAGCTGGTGATTTTGCGAAATTGATGTTTCAGAAGTAATCTAAGTGTTTGATCAGCTCATATGTGATGTATGTGAGGTGTGTGAGTGATTGGTTTGATTGGAATTGCTCTCAAACTCAAAACCCGATAGTGACTTACCTTAGAAGGCAAAATTGGAGTGAAAGAAGAGATTTTGAGGAAAGCATCTGTTAGATGGCTTTGGTGTACTTAAACTGACCACAATTGAGCTCTATTTATAGTAGAGCAAGTTTGTTTTGCAAGGAATAGTGCATGGCAGCTGGTAAGTAGGTTTGGCCAATGTTGGTAAATGAAAATCCAAGTCTCCTCTAGCCATTGACTAGAGGTTAGGGCACAGACCTTTGGTCCCCTTGGTCTTGGATAAGTCTTGACTGATTTCAGATGAGAATGGATCAGTCCATGCCACCTTGATGGTTCCATTGAATGCCTCATTCCAAATTTGAAGTCTTGTCCCTATTTTGGCCATTCTAGGTTCAACATGCTATTTCTTGTTCCATGGACTTTGGAGGCTTGGCTCAGTGATTGTCCCCTTTAGATTCAATCCTCTGAGGTGTCCAAGTGGATAGGAGCAATTGAATTTGGCTGATTTTGGCAAATCGACCAAAGTTGCAAATTCTGCCTTGCTTTGACAGATTTCAGCAAGGCAACTTGCCAATGTTGTATCTCATGATGTAGGTTGAATTTGGCAATGTTCTTGGCCATTTTGGAAAGCTCTTACATGATACAACAACTGTTTGAACAAGTTTGGTTTTGATCTCTTTTGATTCCAAGTGAAAAATCCCCCTACATTTGGCAAAAAGTGAGGCAGAATCTGACTTAGTGAAAATTTCACTAAGTGTTGGAAAAAGTGACATTTTCACTTTTCAGCCACTTTGATCACTCCATAACTCAAAATCCCTAATGAATTGGAATGACTTGTAGTTGAAGTTTTTGTAGGTGATAATGAGGGCTACAAATCCATCTTTGGATGAGAAAAAATGGCCTTGTAGTTTAGGAGTTATGGTCCTCCAAAGTTGGTACCCTTGCCACTTTATTTTTAACTTAGAAAAATTTCTAAGTTTTATGGTTACCCCTTTTACAAGTTATCTCACTTTTCTTGATTTTTCTTGATGAATGATGATTCAAATCATACATTAACATCATTTTAGGGTTAAAAATCCATTTTGGTGAAAAATCTCAAAAAGTCAAAGTTGACTTTTGTGCACAGTTGACTTTTTATCAGATGAATTCCAAACTGTGCAATTCTTCAGGAAATCATGTCCTTGACCTAAATCAAACTTGATGGACATGTTCCATGGGTGTCATAGGGTATATTGAGGTATGTCCTAGGGTTTAGGAGCATGTCTAGGTCAAAAGTCAAAGTTACAGTTGACTTTTCCCTTAAAACCCTAATTGTGGTGCAGATGGAATTGAGACTTATTGCTCAAACTTCTTGGATTAATCCATTGTCCCAAATGGATCAATATGGTATATTAGAGACCCTCAAATCATCTCTTGAGGTCTTGGCTCATGATTTGTCCCAAAAGTCAACTTAGGGGTGAATTAGGTCAAGGAACCCTAATTCCTGATTTTTGATGTATGCATCCCTTGAGGCAAAATTGAATTGATGCATGGGTTCATGAGGTTCCATGAAGTATATTAGGTTATGTTTTGGATCAATGGCTTGTGCCCAGATGAAAATTTTCATCTGGAGGCCCTGGGTGATCAAAACCCTAATTTTGTGACACTGGCGATCTTGAGGCTTGATCCACCTAGAAGGGAGCAACCTTGTGCTTAATCCTTGAAGTGGGAGTCCTTTTGATCCTTTGAGGATGTTTGAGAGATTAGACAAGTTGAAAATCAAGTCATTTCTTGATTGAACCTTTGTCTAAAGCTCAGAGAGGGCTTGAAACCCTAATTTTGATTATAGTGGATGCTCACCCATCTTTGAGGCATTTGGTGAGGCATGATGGTTCATCCATATTGTGATGATGATTTGCACAATGATGGGAAATCTTAGTGGTCAAAATTTGGGGTATGACAGTGAGATACATCAAATCTCAGTGAGTTCCCTATCTTAAAGTCCTCTCGGCTTTACAAGGTTCTAACAAAGTCCTAACTCATGTCCAAGGGGAAAGGGGAAAGACCATGAGTACACACACACAAGTAACCATCACGGTGAGCCTGTAAACTCACACTAGTACCGAAGTACCTCTTGAGCCGGTACACTCAAGGATTCACAAAGTACCGAAGTACGTTCTGAGTCCGTACACTCAAGAACTCACATATCAATAACCAATACCAAGGCATCCCCTTTTCCCGTACCCTTCTACGTCTAGAAGGCGATCCGAGTCATGGATCCTTGTAGCTACTTGGCATACGAATGGATTCGGGATCGCCGGTCCGTACACCGTGATCCGTCACTTCACACGGCCAGTGCACCGTCACAAGTCTCTACCCATAGGTTCCATCGTACTAACACGGGACTCAAACCTGCCAAGTAGTTGTGTATAATGTTCAGAGGAGGTGCTCGAGTCTCATGAACTACACCGCACAAACTGTGGTTATTGATAAACAGAAAGCACACGCCTCGGCCTTTCATGCACGAGCATTGCCACACATAAAATTTCACACTTCCAACACTGTTTATGGTAATAATTCTCACTCTGCCTATCACATATTTTAGCATGCATTTTAACAATTTATTACACATCATTACGGATAAAAGTCGACAAAATGACACTATTTCAGAAATTCCAACATAATTAAATCGGCCGACAATCTTAAAACCATTGTAATAAGAAAGTACATTTTATTATCTTTCCAACGATACCAAAATTGTTCCTATCCGAGTTACGTACAAAAAGTTACGGTATTGTAAACAAACGATCGGAAAATAATCACAACAGCAGAATTTCTACTATTCTCCTGGCCATACGCGTATTGCCCAAGGCCATACGCGTATTGCCCAAAATCCTCGGCCATCCATACGCGTATTGCCCAAGGCCGTACGCGTATGGACAGAGACGTTTTTCCTTGAAAAATTCCTTTTAAAAGTGCCATACGTGTAACACCCTTGCCGTACGTGTAATGACGAGCCCCATACGCGTATTGACAAGCCCCATACGCGTATGGGCAGAGAAAAATGCAGAAAAACCTGCAGAATTTCCTGTTTACGGGTTGATCCAAAATCACCCCAAAATCCCATTTTGATCAATCACAAAGCATTAAAACATGTTATAATATCACAACCAGTATAACATACAATCAAACATTGAGTTTTAGCAGTTAGATTCATGATTTATACCAAAAATACCCATTTTTACAATTTCCAACCTAACACTAAACTCAACAAATAACTCTAATCTAAAGGGTCTAACTAGAACCCACTTGGATTACTAGACGAGGAGGTTGATACATAGATGATTAGACGAAGAACAGATGAATGGATGATGATCTTGAGCTTTTGGGAATTTTCCTCTCCTTTTCCTCCTCCTTCCTTTCCTTCTCTTTTTCCTTTCTTTTCTTTCTCTTTCTTTTCCCTTCTCTTTACTAACTTTTGTTTGTTTCCAAATGAAATGGAAAGGAAAAAAAAAAAAAGATAGTAAAGAAAATTCTCATTAATTAGTAATACTACTAAATGTCCAAATTAGCTCAAATGCATCAAATAATAAAAACTCAACGTTAAATACTATTAATTTAATCAACTCTGAGTTCGTCAGTTTACTCTAATTATTTTATCAAATATTTACTCAGAGTACTCCGGAACCCAGTTGATCATAATAATATTCACCAGAGCGTTTATAAATTTACGGGGTATTACATATGTTTTGCATGTCTTATTATCACTTCTATTGCACTTTAGAAGTTACATCTTTTCCAATGAGCATTGCGTTTTACAATACTGAGTAATGATTATATTTGCATGCATTGAGATTTTTTAAGTGTGTCTTCTACTCTACCTATACAAAAGTAGTGATAATAATTAGTTAGTGATAATAATTAGTGGACATAGGAATATCACATTAGTAGAAGTCATTTGAAATTTTTTTGTTAATATAATTATATGCTTTTCGTTGTCCTATTGTAAAAGTGTTTAATTAACATGCAGAACTGTAACACCCATATATAAAATCCATACATCAAAGCATAAATCATATATATGAATCCAAGTATTTGGTATTGAAATACAATAAGTTCCTAGATAACACATTATACACATAAATGCCTCTAATACAAAACACCTAAGTCTAAGGCATTACATATACAAGATGTTCCAAAATGATAAAATCTAAGAACTAGATCATCATAATGATCTCAAAATAACAATATAGCGGAAGCTAGCCATCAACATGCAAGGAAAGATCAAACGACCTTGTCCTTACCCTTCTCTGAACCTGAAGCACCTGAAATATCAACAACGTGGGGTGAGATACATCAAATCTCAGTGGGTTCCTATCTTATAGATTCTCTCGGATTAAAAGGGGTTCTAATAATCCTAGCTCAAGTCCGGGGAAGGGAAAAGGACCTTGAGTTCACAATTTCATTCTTGCCCTATATGGAAACATACTCACGAGTTCTCTAACTCTCGCATCAACAATGGGTATCTCCCACGAAGGCATCCTTCCCCGGCCAACCCTACAAGAGGATTCGACACGAGTCACGGATCCTTAAATTCGTAGACAACCATTCTCGGCCAACCCTTCCAAAGAGTTTTCGACACGAGTCTTGGATGCTAAGGTAAATAACTTTCCCCGGCCATCCACAAAGGGCTCTTCAACACGGGTCACGATTATCTACACATAGTACTTTCCCCGGCCAGCCCACACCAGGGGCCCTTCAACACGAGTCAATAATACCATCATCTAAGCAACCTCCCCGGTTATCCCTCATAAGAGGATCGGAACGCGGGTCATAGTTACTTAGGTATCGATCACTCTTTGCGATCCCTCATGTTTCCATACTAGGGTCTTCCACTTATCTCGATCATTTATCAGTCCTAGCCACAACTAGAACGTAACCCTCCTAGTCATTCTATATTAAAGGTTGATGTTTTCCTCACTCTCTCTATTCCATTTTCATATTACATGCATTTTCAATCGCAATCAGGTTAACAAAGCCATGGATTAGGCAAAACATACCTTATTAGGGAAATAGAATAGCATACCATAATTTAGACATAAATATATCACTTTTGAACTTTCCCGATTATTTAATCGGTCGGTAAAAACAACATGTTTTACTTCCATTACGTAGAATATTTCCTCGGCTTTACATCGATATAAAGAACAGTCGAAACCGATAAACGAAACTAAAGTTATGAATTTTTCCGTCAAAAAGTATAATTTTTCAACTCCCAGGTCGCGCTCAGCGCGCCCTGGTCCGCGCTCAGCGCGCAACTCCCTGCCACGAGAGGTTCCCAGAATTAAACACCGCGCTCAGCGGGCACCTGCGCGCTCAGTGCGCTCTGCGAAACTCAAAAAAATACCTGCTATAACAGTTCAAAACCAGCCCCTCTACACCATCAATACCAATTCCAACAACCCATTAGAGGCATAATCAACATGTTTCCAACATAGTTCCATCATCAAACTTCACAATCAAGTTTTGAACAAAATCACAAATTCTACATAAACCTAGAATTTCTCATCAAACCAAAATCAACCAAAACATCAAAACAAGCATCAAAACATGTTTCTATGATCATACCAATCATTCATTTCGATTTCTAACAAATTCTAACCGTTGTAACATCGATTTCTAAGATTTCGACCTAAAACTCATAATATCAAACTCAAGGAAAAAAAATGGTTTCTAGCTAAACCCACCTTGCAAAGATGATGAAAATGATGAAGATGAGATGATTGAATGAAGTTTGAAGCAATGGATGATGATTCTCTTGGATTTTCTTCACAAAACCTTCTTTCTCTTCTTTTTCTCTTTTCTCTCTATTTCCTCTTCCTTTCTTTCTTCTTCTTACTAACTTCTTCTTTTTATATGTTTGGAAAGTGGAAGGAAAATAATAAGTAATAAACTTAGTATTAGAAATAATACTACTAAATGTCCCAAAAAGTCTCTTAATTCCAAATAAATAAAAATACGGGGTATTACAAGAACAATTTAGCTATTAGTTAAAATATATTAACTACTATTATTCATTCAAAGGACATGCAACATTTATTACTTATGCTATATAACTCTTACCATTCAAACCATATTGTTATTATATTTGTTTTCTTTTATATTACTCTAATTACTATAGTAATTCTAAGTATTAAAATTTTTAATATTATTATAATTTAATATACTTTTTAAATTACAATTTATTTTTTTAAATCATGTTAATGTTTACTTAAAACTCAATTCTACAATAAAAATTCAAAAATTTAGATATAAATTTAATAATAATATCCGATTTTTAATTGTATTACAAATATATTTTAAATTAAAAATTTATTTTCACTTATAATTTAACGTATAATTAAAAACGACAATTTAATATATAGTTTTACATATAATTTAACAAATAATTATCTATAACAGTTTAATATATATTTTTTTTATAAATTCTACAATAAATATTCTAAAAGTAGTTTTAAGTAAAATTTTAGTTTTGTATTTAAATAAAGAAGGGACATTTCAATAATTATCATTTTTTAATTAAATAAATTAAATTTTATTCTGATAATTCCACCACACCCCTAATTATTTTTCTAAAATATTTTCTATAGAATAACTATTTTCACACAAAAATTTAGTTGAAGTGATGAACATGGTTACTAATAGGTACTATAGCTATGGTGTAGACTACAATTATTACAATTATGGGAATATAAAACAAGTGTCACTATTATGTTTTGCATGTCTTATTATCAATTCTATTGCACTTTAGAAGTTACATGTTTTCAAATGAGCATTGCGTTTTACAATACTGAGTACTGATTATATTTGCATGCATTGAGATTTTTTAAGTGTGTCTTCTACTCTACCTATACAAAAGTAGTGATAATAATTAGTTAGTGATAATAATTAGTGGACATAGGAATATCACATTAGTAGATGTCATTTGAAATTTTTTTGTTAATATAATTATATGCTTTTCGTTATCCTATTGTAAAAGTGTTTAATTAACATGCTCAACAATTTAGCTATTAGTTAAAATATATTAACTACTATTATTCATTCCAAGGACATGCAACATTTATGACTTATGCTATATAACTCTTACCATTCAAACCATATTGTTATTATATTTGTTTTCTTTTATATTACTCTAATTACTATAGTAATTCTAAGTATTAAAATTTTTAATATTATTATAATTCAATATACTTTTTAAATTACAATTTATTTTTTAAATCAGGTTAATGTTTACTTAAAACTCAATTCTACAATAAAAATTCAAAAATTTAGATATAAATTTAATAATAATATCCGATTTTTAATTGTATTACAAATATATTTTAAATTAAAAATTTATTTTCACTTTAAATTTAACGTATAATTAAAAATGACAATTTAATATATAGTTTTACATATAATTTAACAAATAATTATCTATAACAGTTTAATATATTTTTTTTTTATAAATTCTACAATAAATATTCTAAAAGTAGTTTTAAGTAAAATTTTAGTTTTGTATTTAAATAAAGAAGGGACATTTCAATAATTATCATTTTTTAATTAAATAAATTAAATTTTATTCTGATAATTCCACCACACCCCTAATTATTTTTCTAAAATATTTTCTATAGAATAACTATTTTCACACAAAAATTTAGTTGAAGTGATGAACATGGTTACTAATAGGTACTATAGCTATGGTGTAGACTACAATTATTACAATTATGGGAATATAAAACAAGTGTCACTATTATGTTTTGCATGTCTTATTATCAATTCTATTGCACTTTAGAAGTTACATGTTTTCAAATGAGCATTGCGTTTTACAATACTGAGTAATGATTATATTTGCATGCATTGAGATTTTTTAAGTGTGTCTTCTACTCTACCTATACAAAAGTAGTGATAATAATTAGTTAGTGATAATAATTAGTGGACATAGGAATATCACATTAGTAGATGTCATTTGAAATTTTTTTGTTAATATAATTATATGCTTTTCGTTATCCTATTGTAAAAGTGTTTAATTAACATGCTCAACAATTTAGCTATTAGTTAAAATATATTAACTACTATTATTCATTCTAAGGACATGCAGCATTTATGACTTATGCTATATAACTCTTACCATTCAAACCATATTGTTGTTATATTTGTTTTCTTTTATATTACTCTAATTACTATAGTAATTCTAAGTATTAAAATTTTTAATATTATTATAATTTAATATACTTTTTAAATTACAATTTATTTTTTAAATCAGGTTAATGTTTACTTAAAACTCAATTCTACAATAAAAATTCAAAAATTTAGATATAAATTTAATAATAATATCCGATTTTTAATTGTATTACAAATATATTTTAAATTAAAAATTTATTTTCACTTATAATTTAACGTATAATTAAAAATGACAATTTAATATATAGTTTTACATATAATTTAACAAATAATTATCTATAACAGTTTAATATATATTTTTTTTAAATAAATTCTACAATAAATATTCTAAAAGTAGTTTTAAGTAAAATTTTAGTTTTTTTTAAATAAAGAAGTGACATTTCAATAATTATCATTTTTTAATTAAATAAATTAAATTTTATTCTGATAATTCCACTCACACCCCTAATCATTTTTCTAAAATATTTTCTATAGAATAACTATTTTCACACAAAAATTTAGTTGAAGTGATGAACATGGTTACTAATAGGTACTATAGCTATGGTGTAGACTACAATCATTACAATTATGGGAATATAAAACAAGTGTCACTATTATGTTGTAACGCCCACATATAAAATAGATGCATCAAATCATATATTATACATGATAAGTACGTTTGGTACTGAAATATACAATAAGTTCCTAGTTAACACATTATATACATAAATGCCCCTAAAACAAAAACACTAAAGACTAAGGCATTACATATACAAGATGTTCCAAAATGATAAAAACTAAGAACTAGATCAAAACAATGACCTCAAAACATAAACGCCATAGCGGAAGCCATGCCATCACAAAACCACGATCCGTAAGGAAAGTCAAATAACCTTGTCCTTACCCTTCGCCGAACCTGCAGAACCTGTGATGTAAACAACAACAGTGGGGTGAGTGTAGCGAGCGATTTTGGACGCGGTTCTTAAGCGCTGGTCGCTCTCTGCGGTTTGAGCTTAAACTACAGGTCGATTCATTTTTTATCCTATTGTGAGCTGAATGAGGAAGGGAAATAGATGTCTCCAATTAACCCTGCTTGCATACTGAGTTTAAACAGCGGTCTGTTAAGTTACGGATGCTATCAATGTGGGGGGCCTTTGTACTGGTTATTTGTATTTTCGCCAATACTGTTTCTTTCTTTTTACCTGGGCAGAGGGTTTCTGACGGGGAATAAGGATTAGGATGTTAGGACTGATGCTTTTGAATTACTGCTTTTTGATTGATGGAGATATGGGATTTGGGTTTTTTGTTGATTGCGCTCGCTAAGATCTTTTCTTTCAATCTTATGCCTACGTATTCCCGTTTACCGAAACAGGGAAATCAGAGCGTTCATAGTTCCTCCTATTCTATGGGAGGAAATGGGTGTTTTGGTGTCTTGTTCAAAGCCCAAGACGTGAAGCGAAAGGTGGTTTGTATCTTGTTCAAAGCCCAATATGTGAAGCTAAAAGACCTCGGTTTTAGAGAGAATTTGTCATCTCTAAAGAGGGGAAAAGGAGAATTACTTTAACTGGGATACGCGGATCCGAGCAATGCCATAATTTCTGAAGAAAAGGGTTTTAACCTGAAGGAGAAGACTTTAACTCAGTGTAGAGCAATGCCATCTTTCCTTAGGAATTTCTCATGCTAAAAGAGGGACAGTGGCATGGATGTAGATGATCCAGAGGCTTGCCGCTTACAGCGATTAGATGAAGGGAGTTGTTTGATGTTTGTTTACTGTGAACGAGGCACAACTTTGATACTAAAAGGTTGATTGGATCAAACAGTGGTTTTCTTATACAAAGCCTAAGAGGAGGCTATTATGTGTCTCGTACAAAGCCCGAGAGAGAGGCTAAAAAGGTTTTGACTCAACGGTGGAATATTTCGGTATCTCGTATAAAGCCCGAGATGGAGGCTATTGGACTCAACAAGGGAGTTTTTGTATCTCGTACGAAGCCCGAGATGGAGGCTGTTGTTTATTTGGCTCAGTGAGAACCTTTTTGTATCTCATATAAAGCCTGAGATGGAGGCGAAAAAGGGGATTGACTCAACGAGGGAGTCTCTTTATGTGTCTCGTACAAAGCCCGATAGAGAGGCTAAACGTTGTTTGACTCCGCTGGGGAGAATCATTTATACAAAGCCCAAGAGGAGGCTAGGGTGACTGTTTCAGTTGAGTGACAGGTCCAGTATACTGATTTTGAAAGAGAAAATCAGTTCTTATATGAGCAATACCATACTCATGGATTAGATCTGAGGATCGGGGTGGTTTCCTTTCCTTCGAGGAAACGGGAAATCCAAAGGTTATTGAGACTGTCCGAGTCTGCGGGTTTCCTTCCTATTTAACGAAGGGGTGCTTGAGAATGTCTTTGAGACTCAAGGAAGTTAGACTGTCCGTGTCTAGAGTTTTGTCTTTTGTACTATGTTGTGAGAAACAGTAGTAGACTCTATGAAAGGACTGTTCTATGCAGATGACTAAGTTCTGCTCCTATACCTCTAGGAGGTCGTCGGGACAATTTGTACGAAGCCCAAGAGGAGGCTGGAAACTTCTAAGAAGCCGACGTGTCCTTGTACTAAGCCCAAGAGGAGGCTATCATTCCCGGAGGAAGAGATCATTATACGAAGCCTAAGAGGAGGCTGTGAATACTTCTAAGAAGCCGTAGGGTCCTTGTATGAAGCCCAAGAGGAGGCGGGGTTGCTTTTAGGAAGCCTGTGGGTCCTTGTATAATGCCCAAGAGGAGGCCGATGCTTTTAAGAAGCCCGCGGGTCTATCATCTCCTTTCCATTAGGAGAGATAACTCTTTTAAAGATAAAAACCACTGGTAAACGTGTGAGGTTTACTATCCAGCGACTTTTAGCTTTTAAAGAGGGTTCCTTAGTTAAGGTCCAAGATTATGACCGTAGTGGGTACCCAAACCCCGAGACATTCAAGGCAAGCTATTCACAAGGAATAGATCAAGTCAGGAAAGTTCGAGAATTTGGAAGAAACTCAAAGATGCCATTCACGGAGAATACATTCATCTTGGGGAGTAGAGCTTTTTGACGATTCCTAAGGAGGACAGCCGAAGAGAAGACTGTATTTGGTGCTCCTATTGGGAATCTAGGCGTCTATTTCTACGAATAAATGAAACGGCGTCACCTAGTTCTAGACGTAGTTGCCGGGGAAACTCGAAATATCTATACTATTATTACACAGTAGATATGAGTTTATGAAAGGAGACTTACAGTGAGCAGCCCCACAATACAGTTTATAATATGAAAGCAGTAAACGAAAGCGATAACCACTTACTCGGTTGGAGTGCTTCCATGCTGTTTGGTTAGTTGTTCAACAAAGAAAGATTAAAAACAACAGTATATTCAAAATCAAAGGAGAAAGTGCTTTGAAAAAGAAAGATTTGGGGCTTACAGCTCGAGGAGAGGCCCAGGGTTTTATCAGTGAGCGCACTGTTTGAATTTTGTACAGAGGGACTTATACAAGTGACTGGGGCCCAAAATGGTTTTCTGTACAAAGGGATGGGTCTTACACTCTCTCAAGAGGCCCAAATAGGTTTAAAGGAAAAAGAGTGGGGCTTATAACACGAGGGTAGGCCCAAATGATTTTTTTGTTTAAAAATGGCGATCGCGCCGAGGTTTTCCTTTTAACGGAGGGACTTATACAATAAGTGAGGCCCAAGATGTTTTGGTTAAAAGGGGGATTGGGTCTTACACTCTAATAGAGGCCCAAAGTGTTTTTAATGGGTCTTATAGCTCAAGGAGAGGCCCAAGGGTTATTTTGAAAAGGGCGACGATCGCGCCGTTTATTTTTGACGGTATCGGGACTTATACAATATACTGAGGCCCAAAATGATTTGGTCAAAAGAAAGGATTGGGTCTTACACTCTACTAGAGGCCCAAAAAGTTTTAAGAAAAAGAAATGGGTCTTACTACTCGAGGGTAGGCCCAAATTTATTTAAAAAAGGCGACGATCGCGCCGTTTACTTGTACAGAGGGACTTATATAATGAATGAGGCCCAAAAAGTTTTTGTACAAGGGGGGATGGGTCTTACACTCTCTCAAGAGGCCCAAAGTGTTTTGAAAATGATTTATGAGGGTTGAATTAATCCAAAACCCTAATTTGTTTTCAAAATGTATTTAATTGAATACAAATTCAATTAAAATGATCAAAAATTGTTTAACACATGGAAAACAAATTGTAATCTTGGATTAATGCTTCAAAAATTAAGTATTGACCTACAAAATAATTAGAAAGTATTAAAAGTTGCAAAATCAATGTAGAAAAAATATTTAAAATGCCAAAAACAATCAAAATATTAATTCTTTGCAAAAATATTAATTATATGAAATAAATAATATTTTTGGGATTTTTTGATAAAATAAAATATTTTAACATTTTTGTGAATTATTAAAAAAAGAATCAACTCAAAATCATTAAAACTCAGAGAGAAATTAATTTTTGAATCAATTAAACAAAATCACAAAATTCAAATATTTGAATTTCTAAAAATGGCGCCAAGAACAAGCTGAAGAACACGCGCGTGTTCTTGGTTTCTCAGATTTTCATTTTCTATCCAATCTCCATGAATACGTAATCATATCATGCAATCCACATATCATTATGCTCGTCTCAACCTCACGATCATGTCTATGTACTTTAATTTCATTTAAATTAAACATACAACAAGAAATCACGAAGAGACCTCAAGAACCCTAATTTCTGCATGAAGGCTAGGATTTTTGATACACGATTCAAACAATGCAATTAATTGAGGAAAACATTCCATGCATGATTATGAACATATGGCCAAATTATTGTGCGAGGAAATATGCATAGATTGAGAGATGACCAAACATGTGCTTACCTCTAGGCCGTGACAGCAAGTTCAAAGTGATTTTTGATTTGGAGGTGTTACAGATGAGTGGTGATGACCTGAACAGCTTCCCTACACCCTATGGATTGTGTTTGGATGGTTGGACTTGATTGAAATTGGCTGGATCATTTTGTGGTACCTCAGCTGCACTTTGGTTAAAACCTTGAGCAACCAGCTGGTGATTTTGCGAAATTGATGTTTCAGAAGTAATCTAAGTGTTTGATCAGCTCATATGTGATGTATGTGAGGTGTGTGAGTGATTGGTTTGATTGGAATTGCTCTCAAACTCAAAACCCGATAGTGACTTGCCTTAGAAGGCAAAATTGGAGTGAAAGAAGAGATTTTGAGGAAAGCATCTGTTAGATGTCTTTGGTGTACTTAAACTGACCACAATTGAGCTCTATTTATAGTAGAGCAAGTTTGTTTTGCAAGGAATAGTGCATGGCAGCTGGTAAGTAGGTTTGGCCAATGTTGGTAAATGAAAATCCAAGTCTCCTCTAGCCATTGACTAGAGGTTAGGGCACAGACCTTTGGTCCCCTTGGTCTTGGATAAGTCTTGACTGATTTCAGATGAGAATGGCTCAGTCCATGCCACCTTGATGGTTCCATTGAATGCCTCATTCCAAATTTGAAGTCTTGTCCCTATTTTGGCCATTCTAGGTTCAACATGCTATTTCTTGTTCCATGGACTTTGGAGGCTTGGCTCAGTGATTGTCCCCTTTAGATTCAATCCTCTGAGGTGTCCAAGTGGATAGGAGCAATTGAATTTGGCTGATTTTGGCAAATCGACCAAAGTTGCAAATTCTGCCTTGCTTTGACAGATTTCAGCAAGGCAACTTGCCAATGTTGTATCTCATGATGTAGGTTGAATTTGGCAATGTTCTTGGCCATTTTGGAAAGCTCTTACATGATACAACAACTGTTTGAACAAGTTTGGTTTTGATCTCTTTTGATTCCAAGTGAAAAATCCCCCTACATTTGGCAAAAAGTGAGGCAGAATCTGACTTAGTGAAAATTTCACTAAGTGTTGGAAAAAGTGACATTTTCACTTTTCAGCCACTTTGATCACTCCATAACTCAAAATCCCTAATGAATTGGAATGACTTGTAGTTGAAGTTTTTGTAGGTGATAATGAGGGCTACAAATCCATCTTTGGATGAGAAAAAATGGCCTTGTAGTTTAGGAGTTATGGTCCTCCAAAGTTGGTACCCTTGCCACTTTATTTTTAACTTAGAAAAATTTCTAAGTTTTATGGTTACCCCTTTTACAAGTTATCTCACTTTTCTTGATTTTTCTTGATGAATGATGATTCAAATCATACATTAACATCATTTTAGGGTTAAAAATCCATTTTGGTGAAAAATTTCAAAAAGTCAAAGTTGACTTTTGTGCACAGTTGACTTTTTATCAGATGAATTCCAAACTGTGCAATTCTTCAGGAAATCATGTCCTTGACCTAAATCAAACTTGATGGACATGTTCCATGGGTGTCATAGGGTATATTGAGGTATGTCCTAGGGTTTAGGAGCATGTCTAGGTCAAAAGTCAAAGTTACAGTTGACTTTTCCCTTAAAACCCTAATTGTGGTGCAGATGGAATTGAGACTTATTGCTCAAACTTCTTGGATTAATCCATTGTCCCAAATGGATCAATATGGTATATTAGAGACCCTCAAATCATCTCTTGAGGTCTTGGCTCATGATTTGTCCCAAAAGTCAACTTAGGGGTGAATTAGGTCAAGGAACCCTAATTCCTGATTTTTGATGTATGCATCCCTTGAGGCAAAATTGACTTGATGCATGGGTTCATGAGGTTCCATGAAGTATATTAGGTTATGTTTTGGATCAATGGCTTGTGCCCAGATGAAAATTTTCATCTGGAGGCCCTGGGTGATCAAAACCCTAATTTTGTGACACTGGCGATCTTGAGGCTTGATCCACCTAGAAGGGAGCAACCTTGTGCTTAATCCTTGAAGTGGGAGTCCTTTTGATCCTTTGAGGATGTTTGAGAGATTAGACAAGTTGAAAATCAAGTCATTTCTTGATTGAACCTTTGTCTAAAGCTCAGAGAGGGCTTGAAACCCTAATTTTGATTATAGTGGATGCTCACCCATCTTTGAGGCATTTGGTGAGGCATGATGGTTCATCCATATTGTGATGATGATTTGCACAATGATGGGAAATCTTAGTGGTCAAAATTTGGGGTATGACAGTGAGATACATCAAATCTCAGTGAGTTCCCTATCTTAAAGTCCTCTCGGCTTTACAAGGTTCTAACAAAGTCCTAACTCATGTCCAAGGGGAAAGGGGAAAGACCATGAGTACACACACACAAGTAACCATCACGGTGAGCCTGTAAACTCACACTAGTACCGAAGTACCTCTTGAGCCTGTAAACTCAAGGATTCACAAAGTACCGAAGTACGTTCTGAGTCCGTACACTCAAGAACTCACATATCAATAACCAATACCAAGGCATCCCCTTTTCCCGTACCCTTCTACGTCTAGAAGGCGATCCGAGTCATGGATCCTTGTAGCTACTTGGCATACGAATGGATTCGGGATCGCCGGTCCGTACACCGTGATCCGTCACTTCACATGGCCAGTGCACCGTCACAAGTCTCTACCCATAGGTTCCATCGTACTAACACGGGACTCAAACCTGCCAAGTAGTTGTGTATAATGTTCAGAGGAGGTGCTCGAGTCTCATGAACTACACCGTACAAACTGTGGTTATTGATAAACAGAAATCACACGCCTCGGCCTTTCATGCACGAGCATTGCCACACATAAAATTTCACACTTCCAACACTGTTTATGGTAATAATTCTCACTCTGCCTATCACATATTTTAGCATGCATTTTAACAATTTATTACACATCATTACGGATAAAAGTCGACAAAATGACACTATTTCAGAAATTCCAACATAATTAAATCGGCCGACAATCTTAAAACCATTGTAATAAGAAAGTACATTTTATTATCTTTCCAACGATACCAAAATTGTT
Organism: Lathyrus tuberosus; assembly: GCA_022829125.1. NCBI lineage: Eukaryota > Viridiplantae > Streptophyta > Magnoliopsida > Fabales > Fabaceae > Lathyrus > Lathyrus tuberosus. The sequence continues at coordinate 1,500,042 of JALAZF010000396.1, read as the reverse complement.
CCAATCCGAGTTACGTACAAAAAGTTACGGTATTGTAAACAAACGATCGGAAAATAATCACAACAGCAGAATTTCTGCTATTCTCCTGGCCATACGCGTATTGCCCAAGGCCATACGCGTATTGCCCAAAATCCTCGGCCATCCATACGCGTATTGCCCAAGGCCGTACGCGTATGGACAGAGACGTTTTTCCTTGAAAAATTCCTTTTAAAAGTGCCATACGCGTAACACCCTTGCCGTACGTGTAATGACGAGCCCCATACGCGTATTGACAAGCCCCATACGCGTATGGGCAGAGAAAAATACAGAAAAACCTGCAGAATTTCCTGTTTACGGGTTGATCCAAAATCACCCCAAAATCCCATTTTGATCAATCACAAAGCATTAAAACATGTTATAATATCACAACCAGTATAACATACAATCAAACATTGAGTTTTAGCAGTTAGATTCATGATTTATACCAAAAATACCCATTTTTACAATTTCCAACCTAACACTAAACTCAACAAATAACTCTAATCTAAAGGGTCTAACTAGAACCCACTTGGATTACTAGACGAGGAGGTTGATACATAAATGATTAGACGAAGAACAGATGAATGGATGATGATCTTGAGCTTTTGGGAATTTTCCTCTCCTTTTCCTCCTCCTTCCTTTCCTTCTCTTTTTCCTTTCTTTTCTTTCTCTTTCTTTTCCCTTCTCTTTACTAACTTTTGTTTGTTTCCAAATGAAATGGAAAGGAAAAAAAAAAAAAGATAGTAAAGAAAATTCTCATTAATTAGTAATACTACTAAATGTCCAAATTAGCTCAAATGCATCAAATAATAAAAACTCAACGTTAAATACTATTAATTTAATCAACTCTGAGTTCGTCAGTTTACTCTAATTATTTTATCAAATATTTACTCAGAGTACTCCGGAACCCAGTTGATCATAATAATATTCACCAGAGCGTTTATAAATTTACGGGGTATTACATATGTTTTGCATGTCTTATTATCACTTCTATTGCACTTTAGAAGTTACATCTTTTCCAATGAGCATTGCGTTTTACAATACTGAGTAATGATTATATTTGCATGCATTGAGATTTTTTAAGTGTGTCTTCTACTCTACCTATACAAAAGTAGTGATAATAATTAGTTAGTGATAATAATTAGTGGACATAGGAATATCACATTAGTAGAAGTCATTTGAAATTTTTTTGTTAATATAATTATATGCTTTTCGTTGTCCTATTGTAAAAGTGTTTAATTAACATGCAGAACTGTAACACCCATATATAAAATCCATACATCAAAGCATAAATCATATATATGAATCCAAGTATTTGGTATTGAAATACAATAAGTTCCTAGATAACACATTATACACATAAATGCCTCTAATACAAAACACCTAAGTCTAAGGCATTACATATACAAGATGTTCCAAAATGATAAAATCTAAGAACTAGATCATCATAATGATCTCAAAATAACAATATAGCGGAAGCTAGCCATCAACATGCAAGGAAAGATCAAACGACCTTGTCCTTACCCTTCTCTAAACCTGAAGCACCTGAAATATCAACAACGTGGGGTGAGATACATCAAATCTCAGTGGGTTCCTATCTTATAGATTATCTCGGATTAAAAGGGGTTCTAATAATCCTAGCTCAAGTCCGGGGAAGGGAAAAGGACCTTGAGTTCACAATTTCATTCTTGCCCTATATGGAAACATACTCACGAGTTCTCTAACTCTCGCATCAACAATGGGTATCTCCCACGAAGGCATCCTTCCCCGGCCAACCCTACAAGAGGATTCGACACGAGTCACGGATCCTTAAATTCTTAGACAACCATTCTCGGCCAACCCTTCCAAAGAGTTTTCGACACGAGTCTTGGATGCTAAGGTAAATAACTTTCCCCGGCCATCCACAAAGGGCTCTTCAACACGGGTCACGATTATCTACACATAGTACTTTCCCCGGCCAGCCCACACCAGGGGCCCTTCAACACGGGTCAATAATACCATCATCTAAGCAACCTCCCCGGTTATCCCTCATAAGAGGATCGGAACGCGGGTCATAGTTACTTAGGTATCGATCACTCTTTGCGATCCCTCATGTTTCCATACTAGGGTCTTCCACTTATCTCGATCATTTATCAGTCCTAGCCACAACTAGAACGTAACCCTCCTAGTCATTCTATATTAAAGGTTGATGTTTTCCTCACTCTCTCTATTCCATTTTCATATTACATGCATTTTCAATCGCAATCAGGTTAACAAAGCCATGGATTAGGCAAAACATACCTTATTAGGGAAATAGAATAGCATACCATAATTTAGACATAAATATATCACTTTTGAACTTTCCCTATTATTTAATCGGTCGGTAAAAACAACATGTTTTACTTCCATTACGTAGAATATTTCCTCGGCTTTACATCGATATAAAGAACAGTCGAAACCGATAAACGAAACTAAAGTTATGAATTTTTCCGTCAAAAAGTATAATTTTTCAACTCCCAGGTCGCGCTCAGCGCGCCCTGGTCCGCGCTCAGCGCGCAACTCCCTGCCACGAGAGGTTCCCAGAATTAAACACCGCGCTCAGCGGGCACCTGCGCGCTCAGTGCGCTCTGCGAAACTCAGAAAAATACCTGCTATAACAGTTCAAAACCAGCCCCTCTACACCATCAATACCAATTCCAACAACCCATTAGAGGCATAATCAACATGTTTCCAACATAGTTCCATCATCAAACTTCACAATCAAGTTTTGAACAAAATCACAAATTCTACATAAACCTAGAATTTCTCATCAAACCAAAATCAACCAATACATCAAAACAAGCATCAAAACATGTTTCTATGATCATACCAATCATTCATTTTGATTTCTAACAAATTCTAACCGTTGTAACATCGATTTCTAAGATTTCGACCTAAAACTCATAATATCAAACTCAAGGAAAAAAAAATGGTTTCTAGCTAAACCCACCTTGCAAAGATGATGAAAATGATGAAGATGAGATGATTGAATGAAGTTTGAAGCAATGGATGATGATTCTCTTGGATTTTCTTCACAAAACCTTCTTTCTCTTCTTTTTCTCTTTTCTCTCTATTTCCTCTTCCTTTCTTTCTTCTTCTTACTAACTTCTTCTTTTTATATGTTTGGAAAGTGGAAGGAAAATAATAAGTAATAAACTTAGTATTAGAAATAATACTACTAAATGTCCCAAAAAGTCTCTTAATTCCAAATAAATAAAAATACGGGGTATTACAAGAACAATTTAGCTATTAGTTAAAATATATTAACTACTATTATTCATTCAAAGGACATGCAACATTTATTACTTATGCTATATAACTCTTACCATTCAAACCATATTGTTATTATATTTGTTTTCTTTTATATTACTCTAATTACTATAGTAATTCTAAGTATTAAAATTTTTAATATTATTATAATTTAATATACTTTTTAAATTACAATTTATTTTTTTAAATCATGTTAATGTTTACTTAAAACTCAATTCTACAATAAAAATTCAAAAATTTAGATATAAATTTAATAATAATATCCGATTTTTAATTGTATTACAAATATATTTTAAATTAAAAATTTATTTTCACTTATAATTTAAAGTATAATTAAAAACGACAATTTAATATATAGTTTTACATATAATTTAACAAATAATTATCTATAACAGTTTAATATATATTTTTTTTATAAATTCTACAATAAATATTCTAAAAGTAGTTTTAAGTAAAATTTTAGTTTTGTATTTAAATAAAGAAGGGACATTTCAATAATTATCATTTTTTAATTAAATAAATTAAATTTTATTCTGATAATTCCACCACACCCCTAATTATTTTTCTAAAATATTTTCTATAGAATAACTATTTTCACACAAAAATTTAGTTGAAGTGATGAACATGGTTACTAATAGGTACTATAGCTATGGTGTAGACTACAATTATTACAATTATGGGAATATAAAACAAGTGTCACTATTATGTTTTGCATGTCTTATTATCAATTCTATTGCACTTTAGAAGTTACATGTTTTCAAATGAGCATTGCGTTTTACAATACTGAGTAATGATTATATTTGCATGCATTGAGATTTTTTAAGTGTGTCTTCTACTCTACCTATACAAAAGTAGTGATAATAATTAGTTAGTGATAATAATTAGTGGACATAGGAATATCACATTAGTAGATGTCATTTGAAATTTTTTTGTTAATATAATTATATGCTTTTCGTTATCCTATTGTAAAAGTGTTTAATTAACATGCTCAACAATTTAGCTATTAGTTAAAATATATTAACTACTATTATTCATTCCAAGGACATGCAACATTTATGACTTATGCTATATAACTCTTACAATTCAAACCATATTGTTATTATATTTGTTTTCTTTTATATTACTCTAATTACTATAGTAATTCTAAGTATTAAAATTTTTAATATTATTATAATTCAATATACTTTTTAAATTACAATTTATTTTTTAAATCAGGTTAATGTTTACTTAAAACTCAATTCTACAATAAAAATTCAAAAATTTAGATATAAATTTAATAATAATATCCGATTTTTAATTGTATTACAAATATATTTTAAATTAAAAATTTATTTTCACTTATAATTTAACGTATAATTAAAAATGACAATTTAATATATAGTTTTACATATAATTTAACAAATAATTATCTATAACAGTTTAATATATATTTTTTTTATAAATTCTACAATAAATATTCTAAAAGTAGTTTTAAGTAAAATTTTAGTTTTGTATTTAAATAAAGAAGGGACATTTCAATAATTATCATTTTTTAATTAAATAAATTAAATTTTATTCTGATAATTCCACCACACCCCTAATTATTTTTCTAAAATATTTTCTATAAAATAACTATTTTCACACAAAAATTTAGTTGAAGTGATGAACATGGTTACTAATAGGTACTATAGCTATGGTGTAGACTACAATTATTACAATTATGGGAATATAAAACAAGTGTCACTATTATGTTTTGCATGTCTTATTATCAATTCTATTGCACTTTAGAAGTTACATGTTTTCAAATGAGCATTGCGTTTTACAATACTGAGTAATGATTATATTTGCATGCATTGAGATTTTTTAAGTGTGTCTTCTACTCTACCTATACAAAAGTAGTGATAATAATTAGTTAGTGATAATAATTAGTGGACATAGGAATATCACATTAGTAGATGTCATT